>OX038877.1:19857182-22257182 GCA_943789525.1 Agriphila geniculea
GTATATGACACTCTCAAAGGAATCAAAATTCATAGGGTAGGTACTAGGTACTTCCCGTTAACCTAGAACTATAAAATTTGGCAAATAATATCTTCTTAATACTACAAGCTATACAAGTACAGGAAAAAGTCTGAAAACAATAAATTAGTAAAAAATTAAGTAAATCATAAAAAATAAGGTCTTTAGGTACTTTAACCTACAAAGTACGGTGGGTTTTTTCCATAGACATAGAAAAATTTTCGCTGCGCTCAAGAAGACCAACAAAGCGTGGAAAAGAGAAGTTAACATCATGCGGACACGGTCTATGTAAAAAAGAGACAAAGGAACAAGTGACATGTGCAACATTTTTTACAGTAAGAGCCCCTAGCGTCCCGCCTAGCAAATGAGCAATCACAGTTTGTTTAAAATATTTGTTAATCTTAATTATAATTTAAAATAAAGGTATCGTGGAGCCATGGTGTCTTGTGCTCTAACTAATTGTGATGTAACAAAAAGAAATAATCCAAGTAATCACACTTTTCACAGGTAAATAAGATATTGCCACACATTTCTCTAAAACCAAATTTCTCTACATTTATTCGTTTATCGACGAAGAAAACAGTATGGAACATAGTTTATTAATTTCCTTTGCCGTATATAGTCATATTTTATGAATCTAAGTCATATTTTGCGTATCTCATATAAAATGTATGCATTCGTTTTCGGATCACCTGTTTATTGACATTGTTGTTCTTTGACATTCTATTTCTATGGTTTTTTCCCAATAATTAACTTAAGCTGGCCTCGCGCCAGGGTGCGCGCTGGTGCGGTATTTGTCTGTATTTGCCATGGGCCTTAAGTGAATGGCACCATTAGTAAAAGAATTGAACACCGTAAGAACTGCAGAACTCAAATGAAACATTTTTTAATTTATTTAATTATTTATTTATTAGTAGGTACATTCTTTTTAAAATAAATTAAACTGGAAAACAACGAATGAAACACGCAGCCAGGTAAGCAGCATGCTCTAGCTCCGACGACATACGAACAGCAAAACGCGGCGAGGAAACCCCACGAATTTTTTCGTTGACCGCAGCAGACTTACAGCCGTTACGGTCCATCCTAACATTCGCCGATGATGTACTCGTCAACATTTGCCTCGGTCATCGTACGCGGGGTAAGGGCTCGTAAGGATAAGCGCGCTGGTGCGGCATTTGGAAAGTAAAATATAAAGTACATAAATATTGCGTATGAAAAGCTTTTGGATATTAGTTTTCAATTCGATGCCTTAACATGGGTAGCCTTAGTATGTCATGCTCTCTTTAATCATTTCTGCGGTGGTGTCGCGTGAGGCGGGTCGTTACGTTCCCTCAAATATGGTTGAGCGAAGCGATGGCTGGTTCATGCGTCAAGCTCGTGAACGGGTGCTGCCAGTGGGAATGGGTCTGCTTCTGACTACCTATCTTAACGCATATAGAATTGTAAAGTTTTTTTTTTTCTCTCTTGTAACAGCCTAGACTGAATAATAACTTCAAACTTTGAATTTAGCTTGAAGCCTGTAAATTGATTAAGAAAATTTGTAATTCATTAAGTAATGATCTAATTAAATTTTATTTATTTGTTAATCTTTGTTAAAGTCTGGAAACGATATACATATTTGTTAATATCGTTCCATTTGATAAAGCTGGTAAGTTTTTTGCGCCCGTTTTTCTTGTCAGCTAAAAGACGTCATAATGGGTGGTAGGGCAAAAAAATTATTTGACGATTTAAAAACGCTCATTATGTGAGCTTATTTGAATAAAGATTTTTTTCATTTCATTTTTTTTTTCATTTCATTTCATTTCATTTCATTTGTCTGTACTCGGCGAATACAGGCAGTGGTCGCCAACTACAGGTGCACAGGCGTCCACAGAATCGTTTGCGCCGGTATTCATCTACATCCGTCATATGTGTGAAAGTACCATTAAGCTGCTGTACGCAGGGCACATAGATTTTTTTTTTTCAGTGGACTACCTCTATTGAGATTGTGTATTTAAAGATTCACTTTTGTTCCACATACTTCCCAAAACTTTACCACATGGAGGGAAAGTACCTAAAATATTAAAGATAGGAAATTTTACTGAAATAAGACTTCGTTTTATTTTAAAAAATAATGCGAACTGCATTCAAAGTTTTTTTTAATATGGCATTCATTCCTATACAAATTGATACAATACGTAATAATTAAAATTTAAATGTGAAAGGACATGTCCCATCGGCCCATTACCGTTTGCCCCATTATTCACAAAAATTAACAGTCTATAGAGTCATAATGAAAGTAGTATATCTGGGTAGGTATTTTACTCTAGAATCAGACTAGTAATTATTTTCTGCTTTGAAAAGTGGGGTTTTTTTTTAAGTTAAAACGCTTTTCTATTAAAATATTTTATCATGATAATACTATTTACGTACATTTTTTTCAGAAAATACTTCGAAAAACAACTAAATGGTTTTATGATTGTTTTTATAAATATAAAATAATTTTTGACTAATCTTTGCCTAAATAAAATCGTAAAAATAAAAGATTGTTTTTTTTATAATTTGGAGGGGTTCGATTCTTGGTCAAGACATGCAATTTTTTGAAAATCTTTGAATGCAGTTCCAATTATTTTAAAAATCAAAATGAAGTCTTTTTCAGTCAAATTGCCTATCTTCAGTATTTCAGGTACTTTCCCTCCGTGTGGCAAAGTATTGGGACTACCTGTATAATATATTATCCCACGTATGATCAAAATTCAGGCAGAATGTAACTAAATAGTACCTACTTAACAGAGGACTATACATTTTGTTGAAGATTCAACAGAATGTGACCACTGTCTAAACTTACGCAAAGGAGTGTATTTTTTATTATTCCTATATCTCGATGCTACAGGGTTTTTTCCACATAATTCATTTAAATAATTGATCATAAACCCCGAAAAAATATGTACGGTGTCTGAAATTGAAAAACCTCGAAATGGTTTTCGATTTTAGGTACCTTCCTTGTAAAAAATGAAAACATATCAATTGTGTGGGCTACAATTTTCCAAGATGGCGGCCGGAAAATGGAAAATCAACCTCAGATTTGCAATCAGCGGGTCATTTTATGGTAGGTGTGACTTTTTTCCGGACAATTTCTGTCTAGTTTTGGCGCAGGTCTGAAAGGGTTAGATCCACTATAACCAGCAAAGTTGATCTTTGTCGCAGTACATTTTTCATACCATAGAGAGCTCAATGTACTTTAGAAAATCTGATATTTATTTAACCAGCAGGGTTGATCTTTGTCGCAGTAAATTTTACATATCATAGATGGCTCAACGTAATTTTGAGGATTTGGGTTGTCATTGTTTTCATTCTTCAAAGTAATAAAATAGTAGATTGTACAACAAGTGCATAAAATAGGTTTTATGTACGAGTTATACACTCTGCTTTTCACTTCGATTGTGAGGAAATTGAACAACAATAATGTAAAAATAAAAAAAAATAATCTTTAATTTAGTGACAAATTCTATATTTTTGGAATGTCCTCATCAAGGCCTTTCATTTGATACCCATATTCAAAAATTGAAAAAAAAATGATTATTCTCAATTTTTTGTGACAAAATATCTATTTTTGGAATGTGCTCTTCAAGGCCTTTCATTTGATACCCATATTCAAAAATTGAAAAAAAAATTGTTTTTTCTTAATTTTTTGTGACAGAATATCTATTATTGGAATGTGCTCTTCAAGGCCTTTCATTTGATACCCATATTCAAAAATTGAAAAAAAAAACTCTTTTTTTTATAAAAAAAATATAATTTTGGAATGTGCTCATCAAGGCCTTTCATTTGATACCCATATTCAAAAATTGAAAAAAAAATGTTTTTTCTTAATTTTTTGTGACAAAATATCTATTTTTGGAATGTGCTCTTCAAGGCCTTTCATTTGATATCCATATTCAAAAATTGAAAAAAATAACTTTTTTATAAAAAAAAAATATAATTTTGGAATGTGCTCATCAAGGCCTTTCATTTGATACCTATATTCAAAAATTGAAAAAAAAACTCATTTTTTTTATTTAAAATATTATAATTTTGGAATGTGCTCATCAAGGCTTTTCATTTGATACCCATATTCAAAAATTGAAAACTCATTTTTTTATTTAAAAAATATAATTTTGGAATGTGCTCATCAAGGCCTTTCATTTGATACCCATTAAAAAAAAGGATTAAGTATAACACAACAAAAAATGAAGAAACAACGAAATAACAAGTTAATTTAACAAAGTTAAATTGCGTGTGTGGCTGTTTACCTGACGACCTTTGTCTTAAAGTCTGAGACTTAGACGAAGATTTTACTTTTTGCACTAGAGCATAAAAAGCGATTTTATGCAGCCTATACCCAACATAAAGACGAACTTTACGAGCATGAGAAGTGAAATAGTAGATTGTTATACAAGACGCTAAAATGACCCATTGCATACGAGGTAGTTTTATTCCCGAGCTTTAGCGAGGGAATAAATAGAAACCGAGTTACAATGGGTTTTAGCGTCGTGTGTTACACTCTACTTTTCACTACGATTGCGAGAAAATAAAATATAATTTTAAATACCTAGTTTATACTTCCGTAAACGAATCCATTCGTTTTTCTATCCTCCACTTCATAAACTTTTCATACAGTATGATTTGTGCTTGACGGCAAAAGATTAAAATTATTTCTTTCCTAATCCAGTCACACAATTCAATCAGTTTGCAATTAGAGAAAAATTCTAAATAATTCGCGCCATACTGTAGCAGCTAAGAAACACAATGCACGCATTCTACGATGTAAACAAGTCACAGAGTATAAATAAGTCTATGATTTCACCGAAGAGATCGCAGCCTTTAGTTCCATTTTCAAAAATAAAAATGAGAAACAGTATTAAGTAGAGCGAGTCTTTATTCATAATTATTCTATTTATGAATAAAGACTTTTTCGTTTTAGTAGGTTCATTGGTAATAGACAAACATTAAGAAAGAAAAAACTTTATCCCCTAGGGGTTATTATGCTATTTTATCTCGGCTCTTGAACGTTACTATGACGGACTTTTTGAGGAAGAGTAGTGAAAAAGTATTTAGTGCTTATTGCACTGACATGAAAAAAATTTTTTTTACTTAACTGGACTGGCTGTCTGTATGATTTGACAGCTAAGTTTTTGTGCCTATTTGAAACGCCACTTGCGTGCGTCTAAAGAACAAATTTTGACGTACAATATGAAAATGGTTGCCGTGATGCGCTCTCCAGACTTCAAACTTTAGTACCATGTACGCACGCTATGCTCACGCTACATCCTACAGCGCCAAAATGGCGGAAATCAAATAGGCACAAAAACAGTTTGACATAAGCCTGTGTTTATTGTATGACGATTTAAATCTTAGATTGTATGTGCAAATTTTCTATTTTGGTAATCTGGCTGGCATGACTGGGTTTATTTGTACATAACTGAAACTGAAGGTATGTAAACCACTTGGATTAAGTAGTCTATAGTGTGACTGATATTTCGTTGTTGAAAATATTCATTTATTTAGCTTATTTCTCTTATTAATTCTTGAAAAAGTCCTCGTACGTAAGCACCGGCTCCACTCCATAGATTTATTGTAGTGTAGAGTATTGTAATGACAAACACGTAATTTATTCCTAGAGCCGTGTCTTATGTTTTTCTTAAATATTTCTACATAAAATAATTTACAGATTTTGTGAAAAGTATTGCAGCCTACATTATCAAGAAGTTACGTGGAACTCTAGGTTTATTTTACATACATTACATAATAGAAGGTATGTAAACCACGAAGTGTTGTAAATTTATTTCGTTATGTAACAATAATAATATCTTTTGCAGATTTTGTGAAAAGAGTTACGACGGAAACATTACATTACACATATTATACCTACACGGTACACCGGTACACGGTAAAGTTAGTTTAACTTGTGTTTGTACAGTATTTTTCATTTATGATATTCATGTAAACTTTATAATAATAATAAAAAACAGTAGTTGTGTATAACTCTGGGTTAATTTGTCCATTTTAAATATTATAACAGGTTTGTAAATAACGAAGTGTTGTAAATTTATTTCATGCAAGTAACAATAATAACAGACACATTATTTTCTTTCCAGATTTTGTGAAAAGGATTGTGTCGGAAAGGCTTTACAAAACTACCATATTATAATGCCATCAAGAAAAAGATCGACCCTTTCCCAGGTGTCTAGGAATGCCAAAAGGATGAGGGCGACTAGGTCTCAAGAATCCGATATCGACCATAAGGAGCGCTTAACCGCCGACAGAGAACGTCACGCTGAGTCTCGCGCATCTGAAACGTTAACGCAACGCGAGGAACGTTTAACCGCCCCGACAGTGTTCGTCACGCTACGTCTCGAGCCTCTGAAACACGCAACACGAGGAACGCTTAACCGCTGATCGTGAAAGTCACGCTACGTCTCGCGCCTCTGAAACATTCACGCAACACGAGGAACGCTTTACCGCTGATCGTGAAAGTCACGCTGAGTCTCGCACCTCTGAAACATTCACGCAACACGAGGAACGCTTAACCGCTGATCGTGAAAGTCACGCTACGTCTCGCGCCTCTGAAACATTCACGCAACACGACGAACGTTTAACCGCCGATCGTAAACGTCACGCTGCGTCTTACGCCTCTGAAACATTCACGCAACGCGAGGAACGTTTAACCGCCGATCGTGAACGTCACGCCGAGTCTCGCGCCTCTGAAACATTCACGCAACACGAGGAACGTTTAAGCGCCGATCGTGAACGTCACGCTGAGTCTCGAGCCTCTGAAACCTCCACTCAATATGCGTTGCGATTGGAATTTATCAGGGAGAATTATCACCGGACGCAAACCGAACTCACTGCTCATAGATCTCAGGAACGTGACCGTGTCGATCAGGTACGTCAGTCACAGTCTACTGAACAGCGTGACGAACAATTCGAGTTAGATAGCCAGCGCCACGCCTTTTACAGATTGTCGATCAGTGACAACGAATCCATGGTTTACGAATTTGAAGAACTGCTCTGGACAAATAAAGAGAAATTGGGGTTCAGATACAACCCCTGCATTATGTATAACAGCGATACACATATTGGTTCCATGTCCGAAGTGTGTCGCCATTGCCGGGCGCTGAAGTGGAAAAAACCGGCCAAGTGCGTGTTGGGCCACGCGCAGTAGGGTTCCGTAGGTACATTATACCATACCATATTTTAATACCGCTATCATTTTTCGTCTGAAAAAATAACTTTGTTTTTCACAGTGTTTGTATGAATGACAAAGTTATATTTGCGGTTTTGGAAAATGTACTATATCTTGAAAACTAATTACTATATCTCGTTCAAACCAATTTTCGTTGAAAGTGTTTATTAAGATCTATAGCTTATATTTTTTTTAGATTTTTCACCCTCTTACTTTAAAAGTTAAGGGGGGGGGGGGACACACATTTTACCACTTTGGCGGCATATATCTTTAAGACGGTTGACTTTGAAAAAAAATAGTCTTAGAAACCTCAATGTCATTTTTAAAGACCTATCTATAGACACCCCACAAGTATTGGTTTGATGAAAAAAAATATTTTCAGTTTCAGTTCCATGTATGGGGAGCCCCCCCTTAATCTAAAAAGAGCCCTTTTATGCTGTGTACGTTTAATACTGGCATACGCGGTTTTGTTATTTAGAGAATCGAAGATTGTCAAAAGGAACTTGTCTTGGTGATTGATGTGATGGTGGAAAATAAAATACAGTGATGAAGTTGTAAATCGAGTTTATTTTATAGGCTTTGCCGAATCCCGTAACTGCTACTAAATTTAATATTTTCAGAGCATAACCAGTTTTACTATATTTAGTGTAGTTTTGAACTTAGAATAATAACACCTAGAACGATAATTCCCTACAAAGCGCTCTGTCAAAAGTGAGGCAATTAAAAACAGCCAAAATGGCGCCGTTTCCAGATTGTTATTGTCCATTATTACAATATAATGATACCTAATAAGTACAAAACAGTTTCAATTTCCCTACCTTAAATAATTTAATTACTATATTATTGGATTTTAGTTAGGATTATGTAACGTATGAAGGATATAAATCTGAATACTGAGTCATTTTGGCTCAGTATTAGTTGCCTCACTTTGCATACGCGGACACGGCTTCTAGGTGTAATTATTCTAAGGTTTGGAAAGAATAATTGTTTGTCATGTTCAGTTTCGTCCACGCGGACGAAGTCGCGGGCAACAGCTAGTTCAATAAATAAAAAAGAAACCCAAACTGAAGGATACTATCTTTTATGTTTAGTTTAAATCTAAAAAAAGTCATTTTATCATAAACTGTATATGTATAATACTTAACTATAATAGATTTCTTAATGTTGTCGTTGTCGTTTATCTAGCCATTAATAAGAATAATAAAAATATAAAAGCTGATTGTTTGTAAAAATATATCAACAGAGTATTTGTCTGCTTCTGTCACTCAATTCAATGACCAGAATCTATATGCTCAATTTTATGACCAGGCCTACTATTGTCTAATTTTAAAAATCTATCGCAATCGCTTTCATTTGACAGATGGAGGTGACACATTGCTGCATTTCTTTGGTAAGTTTTTATTTGTGCCAAAAAGAACCATCAATGTATCACAACCTGAAAGCGATTGCGATAGATTTATAAATTAGACAATTAGCCCCCAGATTATATGCACAATACAATGACCAGAGTCCAGATTATATGCTCAATGGGGAATGTCCGAAAAAACGAATAAGCTTCCTTAGTATTAGAAAAAAGTTTCAGAATTTTCGGTTGCGTGAAAAATTTATAAAAATTCTAAATATCTAATATAGTCTAAATATATAGTCTAAATATCTTGGGTGCACTCGATCCATTAGCGCCCTTTGCGAGCTGCGCTCGCACGGGCGCCAAATTGGATCTTGTTCTGTAATAGCTCACTTACATCCCTTGTGTAACAAACTACTATTCCTGTCGTAAAAATACTAGCAAAAGTTTAGAGACAACACTAGCACCAAAAACCCTTATTTACTAATATAGCCCAAAACGCAAAACGCGATGTAAAGCTGCTTTTTTGGTATATTATTTGCACTTAAGGGAGTGTGGAACCATGTTTTGCAAGCAAAAAAAAGTTGTGCTAGCTGCGTTATACGTGAAAAATAAAATTTTTCAGTTTCTGAAGTTTTATTCAAAAACTATGGGCTTTTGGTATTAGTTGCCAATATCATTTTGAAAATGTATTTAATTTCAAACAAAGCCAACCCACAGCTCCGTATGTCTAATATTTTTTTTAGATATGATGCTTGAAACATTGACACTCACAGGCATATCTTACCGCATACATCGTTATTTTCATACAAACGTGCTTAGGTACTTCACTGTCTCATAAATATAAAAGTTTACGCATCTCTGCAATGGTTTGTATGTCGATAGATTAGGAAGGTGCTTGTTTTCAGATAAGCATAGACATTATATGGGTATTTTGCACAATAAATTAGACAGTCCAGCGTTACTGGCGCGCTTTGGTATTTTGGTCCCTCCCTACGCGTATACCACAAGAGCACCAAGGGGCGCTTGTGCCGCGCCGCCGCGCGCCGCCCACGATTGTTAAATAGACCAGCTACGCGCACGAAGTATGCTGCTAATGCACCTACGGTACGTGCAATTCGCTGTCACAAAAAACCCAGAGTCGATTAAAATTATTTATGTATGGTGAGGTAGACCAGATATAGTATGTCCCAAATATGCAATTCGATTTCGCTTAAAGAACCCCGAACATTAAAAAAAGTTGTGAGAACGCGGGGTTTTACATAGTAACTATGTAATATGTCATAGTGATTTGTGTATGACATGTAAGTAAGTAGTTTTGTTACAGTGCCGCTCAGACTCAGAAGAGCTCATGGCGGAGCTTGACAGCTGATCGTACTCTATCACGTTTGTCAAGCAACGGTCGGTCGGGCCAGGTATCGGATAGGTGACCGTTAAGTGGCATAACAACTGAGCGCTTCCGTGCTTCGGAGGGCACGTTAAACCGTCTGTCCCAGCTGTTGCCATCTAATAACAGTCGTTAAGCCAAGTTAGAGGCCTTACAGGCGGCTTGATAACACCAGATTTGTATGTATTTAATTTATAAAATGATTATTCTCTTTTAGAATAATCACCAAAACGGCCATAGCGAATCTATACCAAGCTGCGTTAAATATCGGTTTGAGGTTTCCTCCGAAGCGCGTAAGCGTTTCACCGGCGGTCACCCATCCGACACACCTGGCTGGACCGAGCGTTGCTTAACAAACGTGGTCGAGTACGATCAGTCTGTCAAGCTCCGCTTAGAGCGCTTCTGAATTTGAGCGGCACTATAACAAAACTACAAACGCACTATATGTGTACCTACCCCGCTTTCTCACACCTTTTTTTAATGTGGGGATTTTTAAGCGAATTCAAAGTGCATATTTGGGACATACTATGTCTGGTCTACTACACCATACATTAATAATTTTAATCTACTCTGGGTTTTTTTCTTTGATTTCGTAGCATTGTCTTTTCCAATGACTAATATTTGTTACAATTATAAGTATTTTTTTTTTAATAAAGTGTTTGCCAAAAAAGTTCTAAAATTTCCTAACTGATAATTTATAGTCAAAAATTTGTTTTTTTTTTTAAATAAAGTAATCCTTTTAGCCAACAAATTGTCCTTTTATTTAAATGACACGATTTATATAAATTTTCCGTCTACCTACCTAACCTAGTACAGTACAAAAATATTTTTTAAAGATATGTATCAAAAGTTTTCAGACTTGTAGGACCCACGCATAGGTTTTGCAAATCAGTATGCGTCGAATTCTCTTATCATAGTTCCATACGCGCGCATTGTATGCGTCCCAACAATTAACGACATATGTCCGTCGTGTGGTTGCACCAACTAGTGCTCAGATCGAGTCATGGATTGTCTTCATTTCCACAACGCGTTGTGGCCGTTTGGTATGTTGACCACGACGCAAATTTTGCTTTGTGGTATTTTTAAGATTATCACAACGCGTTCTGGGCATTTTTATAGCCATGACACGAATTTCGTGTTGTGGCATTTTGGCAGTGACCAGAACGCGTCGTGAGCGTTTTTTTCGCTTAAAGACCGAAATCGATCTTTGAGCCTAACATATAGGTACAGGGTGGATTTTTAAAACGGTACATTAAGGGCAGGTACCTTAACCGTTATAGTTACAGGAAAACGTTCCTAGGAAACCATCCATAACTTTTTAAGATATTCTGAACTGAATTCACAGATTTTGGAAAAAAATTACCGTTAGCAAAAAAAAATGCTAAAATACCAAAAAAAATTTTTTTATGCCAATCGATTCTATTTCGTGTGGGGATCAAAAGACTCTATGGGATCATTTAAGGTATGAGTACTAGAAACGACAGAAATCGCCAAAAACTTTTCCCATACATTTTGTACTGAAAAACGGTAAACCAACTCAAAATATTTTTTATTGCCAAATGATCCTATTTCGTGCTGTGATCAAAATGCTCTTTAAGGCCAACTGTAATTTGAGTACAGAAACTACAATAAGTGACAACACCGGCTTCACACGGAAGCACAATCTTCTACAACATTAGATCTAAAAAAAAACAGTTTCTGTACTCAAAATTCAGTTATCAAAGAGTATTTTGATCACAGTAAGAAATAGGATCGTTTGGCAATAAAAAATATTTCGAGTTGATTTATCGTTTTTTGTTTCATAGTATTAAAATTATAGTGTATGACTTGCTTGTGTGTTGGAGTATTGTCTCTGTTAACTTGCATGTTATGAATGAATAAATAAATAAAATAGACATCTCTCAATTTCGCTAAAAATGCAGTAAAGCCATGCGTAATTTTAAATATTTACCCCCTTACTAATAAAGATTGAATAGCAGATGATTAGTTACACAATGGTTACTCTCTGTCAAACTATTTGAATTTGACATTAAAAAGAAAGTGACAAAACACTGTGTAACTATGCAGCTGCTATACAATCTTTATTAGTAAGGGGGTTAAATTAAAAAAATATATCATTGTAAGAAACGAGAAAATTAGTTTACCTTTTCCTCTTTTTGGATAAATTAAGAGTTGTCTATACCTATTTGATATTTTTATTCGAAAAATGAACACCTGACTAATCTATCAACATACAAATCATTGCAGAGATGCACAACCTTTTTTATTTATAATAATAATAAAACTTTATTTAAGACATTAAGTTTAGGTCCATATTATAAGGAAAATATAAAATCTAGCCACAGGTTTTCACGAGCTGTCTGATTATAGAGCAGTCGTTTTTTAGGGCTATTACACCTAGGATACTGTTACGCTTTTCAACTCATGTGCTGTTGGTGCTGCTCCTCGTTCTTGCTAGGAGTGAAGCAGCCTTTTTACGCATTATCGCGTCAAACCCGTCCGTGCGCGCCTCGCAGAACATGCCTGAGGCGCTGCAGTAACGGGGCAGCCCCAACAGTAACCTAAAGGCATTATTGTATTGCACTTTAATGCTTTTAGCACCCTTTGAGTATAGCTGACCCAGGAGGAGCACGAGTAGAAGGATTGACAGAACGATTTGAACAGAGTTATCTTAACGTTACTACTACATCGTGCAAACCTCCTAGCCAGCATATTACTCCTGGTGGCCAAAGCTCTCTGCTCCCTCTCCATGTCCATTTCATTCCATGTCATTATTTATGAGACTGTGAAGTGAGCATGTTTGTATAAAAATAACGGTGTTGGCGGTTAGATATACCGGTGAGTGTCAATGTTTCAAGCATCATATCTCAAAAAATATTAGACATACGGAGCTAAGGGTTGGCTTTGATTGTTTGTAATACACTTTGAGAATAAATTGCGGTCGAACTTTATACGTGGAGAGGACAATGCGACAATAAATGATAACACTGTAGACAATAGTTCATAGAAGTATTTTGAAACTATCAAATAATTCATAGGCGCGAAATAAAAATAAAAAAAATTTTTCGAACAAACTAAATATATCACTAAATCAAGTATGAATTTAAACACCCTTTGTAATATTGGTTACTTACCTATGGTAAGAGCGGCAACAGCGTGGTGTCAGGTCACAGAATAGTATTGAGAGGTAGGCTTTACGAACTGAACCTAGGTTCAGTTCTCTCTGAAGAGGGCTCTATAGACGCAGATGTGATTCAGAGAACAACATCAGAATGGGTGAAGTGGCGAACGCTCACAAGGGTGCTGTGTGACACAAAAATGCCGATAAGAACTAAAGGCAAGGTGTACAAAACGGCAGTAAGACCAGCTTTACTATACGGCAGCGAAGTTTGGGCAGCTAAAAAGACACACGAGCAGAAGCTGCACACCACTGAAATGCGTATGCTGAGATGGGCAGGTGGAGTGACACTTACGGATAGAATACGCAACGAACACATTAGAGGAAGCTTTAAGGTTGCACCCATAAGTGACAAAATATGTGAATCTAAGCTTAGGTGGTACGGTCACGTGATGAGAAGACCTGATGATTATGTCGTGAAAAAGTGCCTTTCCATGGCTACAAAAAAAGAGGAAGGGGAAGACCTCAAACTACCTGCTTGACGAATGTCCAGAGAGACATGAAGAGCCTCGGACTTAAAGAAGAAGACACCAGCAACCGGACTTTATGGCGTCGCATGATAAAGAAAGCCGACCCCGTATAACGGGAAAAGGCGAGGGCAAAGAAGATTGGGAACTATAAATTTTATTATTATGTTCAATAAGTCTATGTTGTTTTCATTAGATTGACCTGAATTTTTTTTTATGCAGGTCAATGTTTTATTATATAAAATGATTCTGAGGTTTGGACGTTCGTACTATTATAATTAGGGGAGACGTACCAAATACTAAACTTTTTGAAAACCGGAAAGAAAAACCAACATAGTTAATATAAAACATTTGTTTGTTACATTCATAGAGATAAGTGTCTAATCATCTTAGCATTACAAAAAGAAATAAACTTCTAGCTCCATTAAAAATCGGTAAAAATGTTTTTTTCCTTCAAAATGTCAAAAATCAACAGAATAATTTTATGTACCCTATATTGGACAGTAGGTGTTCTTAATATTGGATATCCAATATTGGGTACATAACACTCAATATGGGATATCCAGTATAAGGAATACACAGACATACTACAAATAATTCACATAAACCCGTTTGACGTGTTCACAAACATAGTCTATTACATCTGGATCTAGCCCAGCACAAACTTCATAAGTCCATCGTTAAGTTGTAAGTAATTAACAATGTACAAATACATACTAATTTATATATATCCCAATACTGGATAACCAGTATTAGGGGTAGCACGGTATCCAGTATTGAGTTAAGTACCTACATTTATGAAAACTGTTCTCGAAGTCTTTATCTACCAAAATTATAAAGAAAAAGCGTCAATTACGTCACAATAACTGTACGCCTAGTTAATACATGTCCCTATAACAACAAATAAATGCACTTTTCGTTACATACTTCGCAACATTACATCAAAATTAGTTCGACAAACGAAAAACACACTTTGAATTTTGACAGCCGCCGACTGGAGCTAGTTATGGCGCTGTTGTCGGAGAAAGCATTGAGATTAAACATTGAAGAAATAGTTTTAGACTGTTACAATAGATGGCAATGGTTACTTTTCTAGAAATTGATGTATCCAGTATTGGGCACGTATCCAATATTTGGTTCGCCTCCCCTATACTCTGTAGTTTGGGTGTTGATTGTACCCACATGAATTAAGCTTTAAAAATGAAAGACTTTGTACATACTAATATTTATTAATAGATCACAATAACCACACATCGAATTGTAGCTTAAATACATATTTTGATAATTTGTACCTACTACATTTGTGTCTAATTGATTTCATAAATCAAACGCACGGTTTTTATAAAAAATAAATAGATCCTTATTGACTAGGTCTACGCAGTTCTAATTATATAATATCACAAACTTTATAAGGAATTCAAACCGAAGTAATTATTATCATACTTGTATAAACTCAGCAAACTCTTGTTAAACTGATATTATTATAGGTTTTATCCAATTGCATTATTAATTATATTTTTCTAATATTTATGGTGTGGGTCAAATTTCACAATTTCATTGGACATCAAAATATTTGTGGAGTGCGCCATAAAATGCTGACATAAAGCGCAATCAATCAGAATAAAGACATAAATTATAAAGAGATTATATAATCTTATATCTATATAATAATCTATATGTCTTTATTCTGATTGATTGTCTTCATTATTTTGATGCAGACTATATAATCTGGGGGGCTATTACAAAAATAACGTACGCAATTACGTAACGCAGTCACTTGGCCACGATAGTCATGCGCAGTTCGTTGGTTGTAGTTATAACAAACATTTGAATTTGGCTATCGTAGCCCATAGACTACTGAACGAACGATGTCGGCTACGCTAGAGAGAAACTGTCAAACTCACTAAATCACTTCGCAATATCGCATACGAAAGTGATTTGTAATAGGAAACAATCAAAACGAAGCACAGACGCAGCTGCGTGTATCGCATTAATCTTTTCATAATAGACCCCCTGCATCATAATAATGGAGACAGCCAATATGCTCAAATATTTAGGAATAACCGTTAATTCAAGTATAATAATAATTTTTTTAATCTTCTAATAACGTTCTATATAGATGTCATCTATTTCAATACTTTGATTATTCCAATATTTTAATGACGACAGCGCTGACTGTAAAATGAACCCGCATGTTAAATTAAGGACTTATCATTATTCAGACTTGGGTGAGTTTATTATAGTAGTGTCTTTTATGTCTTCTTCATGAATGTTCTTATCGCCCCAACCCCAAACACTGTGGCTGCCGTCCCCAGTCCTCTTCACCCTCTTCTCAATCACCTCTGGTGATACAGTCTTCAAGTCGTAAGCCCAGCCTATTGCTGCCATCGTGTCAATAAATAATTTAGTGATATTAAACGAGTAATTTCCAAGTTCAGCTGTTTTATAGTCCCATGGGAATGTGTGGTGGTAATTGTGGAATCCTTCTCCTAATGCTGCTACTGACACTGTTTTGGTTTCTACAGGGTTGATGTGTCTATCGTAGGGCTTTTCACCCCACAGGTGGGCAGCAGAGTTGACCAGCCAAGTGCTGTTCAGTACGAATACGTAGCGGAAGATGGCCGTGCAGAAGTACGCGTTCCATAAACTCTCGCCCCAGAGAGTTGGTAAAAAAGTTGGAAATGCGAAGCAACACAGCGGCATCAAGTACAGGTAGTACCTAAAAGGAAAAAAAATAAGTCCATTATTTGTATGGAAAATAATCATCCCGCAGAATGATAATGTAGGTATACACGCTGAAATTTTAATCATTTGCTTCCCGCTGTGTGGTGGTTCCACTCATGATTATAAGTAACTTTTACTATGGGGCCAACTCTCCTGCTCGCAAAAAAAAATCTGCTGTTCCATACATTAAGGTCGAGTCAATTGGGTCGAGTAGGTACTGCATTTTTGTATGGAACAGCTGATTTTTTTTTTGCGAGCAGGTGAGTTGGCCCCCTAGTAAAAGTTGCTTTTAATCATGAGTGGAACCACCACACGGCGGGAACCAAATGATTAAAATTTCAGCGTGTATGTACATATTTATAGTTGGTATAGTCACAGTACATGAGTACTGTGACTATACCCATACCTATTTGTAGCATAAAAATTATCGAGATTCAAGTGCCTATCGATTTGTAACCTTATGTAAATTTATGTATTGATGTTTATAGCGGCTCGTTAAGAGAACAATAAAGATAACTAAGATTTCCCATTAAAAATATATATTTGTGCTCGTTACGAAATCAATTGTTACTCAATAGATTGCTTTTCGTTCTTGGGCATAGGTTATTCAAAACTGTCACTCTATTTTTAAACCAGACAGGTAACCCAAGATGGTGCTGATTGTACATTGAACAAATACACCCCAAAAGGAATTAATGACACCTTTATTCTGAAAAAACACTTTCAAAAAGAGATTTGATCAGATTCAAAGCCCCACTTTGAAAGGTCAAATTAAATAGTTCCAATTTTGGAGCATGTATACAAAACTATAACGGGTGTAACAAGACCCTCAACGAAGCTGAAGTCCATGCATTCCGCCCATCATCAGGATCATTTTTGTCTTTTAGACTATACCTGGGACTGGGTAATAGACTTTCAGAATGGCAAGATAAACGAGTCGTCTATTTGTATCCGTAGTGTACGGTACGGTAACTACCTCCTGGATTTCTATACGTAACGCTGATATTAACAAGAGGGGTATAGAATCAAAGACAGCTAAATGCAATAAATTACGAAAACGAACTGAGTATCACGCCATCTAGGGAAATTTCGGTTTCAACTATTTTCTTTTTTTTATTTTAGAAACAAAAATAGCAAAAGCCCTTTAAATTACGTTTAAAAATTGAAGTTGGGTTCAAAGGCAGCTAAAGCCCATACAAAAGTGATCCATGTGATTATTGAGGTAAACTTCAAAGACGTTTCCTGGCAATATGACATTTATGCACTTAGCTGCCTTTGGTATTTGTAAACGAAAAATATACGAAAAAGGAAACATAAGGTGCACATGCACACTTTAGGTTAGCACTATCTTATAAGCTGTATATATTCGAAGCCAGTCTTTGATCCATGGCGTAGGCCTCTACATAAAAAGATCATCATCATCATATCAGCCGCACGACACCCACTGCTGGGTATAAGCCTCCCCTAAGGATCTCCACGACGATCGGTCCTGCGCTGCCCGCATCCAGTGGCTTCCCGCGACCTTCACCAGATCGTCGGTCCACCTTGTCGGGGGCCTACCCACGGAGCGTCGTCCGGTGCGCGGTTGCCATTCCTAAAAAAGATCATAATTAAGTAAGTAATTCGCAAAGATATAAACTTACTTTTTCTGGAACCTGAGTACAGGATCAGCTCGGAGGTCGCTCATGTCGATGGTGTGTCCCTTCGCCTTAATCTGTGGGTGCTTCCTGACCAGCAACCAGCCGACATGCGCGAAGAAAAATCCTCTGGTGGCGTTGTGAGGATCAGCGTCAGTCTCCGAGTACTTGTGATGCATCCTGTGGTCTCTTGCCCAGTCCAGAACTGAATCCTGAATAAATATATTAATATTTAGAAAAAAAAACAGTCTTTGAGAGATAGTGCCTTCGCACACGAGTCGTAGCGTAAGATCGTATTCGTATCTTTTAACTATAATACACTGCCCAAAAAATAGAGGTCACTAAAGTATGGTTTTTCATATAAAACAGCTACCTAACTTCCGAAAGGTATTTTAATTTTGACTAATCTGTATGCTATATACAGGGAGAAATAAGCAGCCCTTGACGAGTTTCTTGCCGGTTCTTCTCGTTACAAGGTCTCCCCGCTTAGGGTTTGCGAACCGATGGCGTAGCTTCTACGACATTCACAAGTGCTTGTAACAGCCTAGACTGAATAAATTATTTTGTGTTTTGAATTAAATTTTGATAAATTCAAGGTAGGTATTCCTCCAAGCGCACCCATTTTCAAACGCACCTAATGAAGCGCACCATTTAGGAACGCTATCAAAACCAATTGAAATTATTATAATTTAATTCCTCGAAACGCACATTTAGGTGCAATAAATTATTATTGACTATAGTTTCTAGTTGTGAATATTTATTAATTTATTAGTTTAATCGTTCCCATCAAAAAATATTTAAGCAAATTGTAAACTCGTTCATTGAATGAACTAAAAATAGGAGAAAGTTTCTTCGGACTATTAAACTGAACCACTTTTACTATGGGTCCAATGCTGAAATCGCGAAAAAAATCAGCTGTTTCATACAAAAATTATCAAAATGTATGAAACTGCCGATTTTTTCCACGATTTCAGAGTTGGTTCCATAGTAAAAGTTGTTCAGTTTTATGGTCCGATGAAACTGTTTTCCCATTTTTGGTTCATTTATTAACATTGTGTATGAATATCACTGACTTTTTTTTTTTTTTTTTTTATTTAACTGGACTGGCTGTCTGTATGATTTGACAGCTAAGTTTTTGTGCCTATTTGAAACGCCACTAGCGTACGTCTAAAGAACTAATTTTGACCTACAATATGAAAATGGTTGCCGTGGTGGTCTCTCCAGGGGCCGTACCGGCTAACGAATCGATTATCGAAAAGTCTGCTGGGTTTCAACTCAAAACAGAAAAATCAAAGTAAGGAATTTCGTCTTGTACTTTCTGTTGACGTAATTTGGAAGATATCGATGTTTGTGTGACATCATGAATTGGGGTTCGCCATTTTCGCCCAATTGGGGCTCGATTTATCTGTTTTAATTTGAAACCCAGTAGACTTTTCGATAATCGATTCGGTAGCCGGTACGGCCCCAGACTTCAAACTTTAGTACGATGTCCCTCACGCTATGCTCACGCTACGTCCTACAGTGCCAAAATGGCGGAAATCAAATAGGCACAAAAACAGTTTGACATAAGCCTGTCCAGTGTAAATATATGCAAGTCAGTGAGGAATATGCACTAAAGACAACGTCGCAACAATGCATTTCGATAAGAGTACCTACCTGTCGCAGACTGTATATTTTAGTGTCAAATTTAAATAATCGTCAATGTCAAATTGAGCTTCCGATGACACATGGCTTGCAGGTGATAAGTAGTTGAGGTTAATGTTATCAGCTGACACGGGGCAGGGTTAACAATGCAAAGATAAAAATGTCATAGATGCCGCGTGGTGTATATGTGATCGATCACAATCACGTTTATTTCTTTATCAATAAATAAACATGGAAATGTACCATATGCGTCTTTCAACTATGTATCTATAACTACGTCATTATATTCAATGAACATTATTATTATTAAAACATAACAATATTAATTGCTTTTGGAAACAATCCATCATTTTGTTTTGCCCATTTCATTGCTGTATTACTTAAAACAGTTCTGTATTGTGGGCAAAGATATAAGTGTTATCGCCACACACGGAGATCATGACCAAATTGTTATTTAAAATGAGTCACCTTCTTGAACTTGGGCTTACTACTGCCTCTGTATTATAGTGCTAGTCGTAGGCAAAAAAAAATCGCAAATCGATGTATGTACTGTAAGTAGGCGAATTATGAGTTTATGCCTGGGCAGCTTTTAATTTAACCTTTTATCAAGCTGAAGTTCGATCTTGCATGGAGTACTGCTGCCACCTTTGGGACGGCTCAGCTAAATATCAACTTGCTGCACTGGACTCGGTGGAACGCAGAGCCAAGAGATTAATAGGCGATGGAAAACTGGTAGCAGCTAATCTTCACAGTTTGGCTCACCGCCGAAAAGTTGCTTGCCTATGGTCTTTTATAGATTGTACTTCGGTGAGTGTGCTCAAGAGCTGCATGAGCTCATTCCACCTTCTCCTTTCTACCATCGGACATCCAGACGCACGGCGGGTTACCACCCGTTCTTGGTTGACATACCTTTTCTGCGTACCAAACGCTACTCAACATCGTTTATAATGCGTATGTAATGCGCACAGCTATGGAATGAAATTCCCTGCCGGCGTTTGTGTTTCCGAGCGCCCTGACTCTATTCAAGGCCAGAGTGAATAAGCACCTTCTGGGCAAGCTCGCTCCATCGTAGGTCCTGTCTTTGCTTTTGAGCTAGACTGGGGTCAAGAGCAAACCCATTAATTATAAAAAAAAATCGGGTTGCACTCCGGGAGTGCCGGCAGAAGTGAAAACTTGAGTATTAACGTTGTGCATTTTTGATATTTTGGAATGGTTAGGGAATAATTTTGCTCGAATTGGCTTTGGTTAAAAAATAAAAGGTATTTTTTTTATATTTTTTTTTCTACAGATTAGGCCAATTTAAGAAACTAATTTGAATATTTTAACATTTGGCCCCGTATTTATTTTTTTATAAATATATTTGCCGAGCGGATATGGTCAACCGGAATGACGTCATTAGTGGCATGAAAGTTTAAGAAGGAAAACCTTTGCCATCTACTTATAGAAAAAGAACGGCCAAGTGTCATTACCTGTCATAATGATTTTATGGTTGTTTGTAAACAAATAAGTTATAGTTAATATTTCTTCTATTTTATTCATTTAATCCAGTTGTGACGGTTCTAACCACCTTCTTAATTTGCCGCAATGATTTTTGAGGTGGTAAAATTATAATAAAAATGCTTACCAGTGGAAACTCAGCTGAAAAACTTTGTAAAAACTGACACGCCCAATTTACCAAAATTGCGAAATGTATTGTGTCTATTTTGGATGTAGGCTACATGGATAAAATTGTAACGATTGCTTGTGGACTGATAAATTTGCAGGATAACATAATAAACATTGTGAAAATATGTGCATACTTTATTTCTATTTACAAACATTTAATAGTAGGGATGTGGAAAAAATTACGAGATAAGTTCATCGATATTTTTCGGGCGATATTAAATACTCTGATATATCGATAGATGTTTTTACAATAATTTTTCCTAAACATTTTTTTTGTAATTACGTATGGTTTCTAATAGTCGACACTATTTTGTCACTGGAGCATTTTGTTTTTTCCTACTTTTGAGTCTTAAAAATCATCGTAAAATTCGTCAAATCGAGCCAAAATTTCGCGTAGGGGTTTATTTTGCTATTTTTTATGTTTTACAATACCTTAAAATTAGAATCCATTACTTAGTCATCATCCCATTTCATCCCATTTTTTTCTGAGAAATATTACCTATATCGATATTTTTTCACTTCCAACTTCCACCATCCCTAGTGCCAAGTTCATTGTCAAAATTGTCTTTGCCCTTTTTTCTTTTTATTTATTATGGCTGGGGGATCTGTATGTGATGACGTCATTTGAAGGTCATTTGAAGGTTAAAGCTTTTTATTGAATATTATAAATATCTTTAAAAATATAGACTTATTTTTAAATTTAATTAGTAGACACTGTACCGAAAGCTTATTCCTCGAAATGGTTTTGAGATTTCCAGTCATGTTCAAAAAGTTATCAAAGCCAATTGCCGTTTTAGGAATTTATTCTGCATTTGAATTTACAAATACAGAACAGTATTGTACGAAAGTCTTATCCATAGCTTGACAGAAAATCTAGAGTTTTGACATTGAATTAAAAAATTAGCGCGTTGCTACCTTCTTCTTCTTATCGAATGAGGATTAGTGGCCACCTCTGGTGTTAGAGTTTATCAAGCCGCCTGTAAGGCCTCTAACTTGGCTTAACGACTGTTATCAGATGACAACAGCCGGGACCGACAGTTTAACGTGCCCTCCGAAGCACGGAAGCGCTCAGTTGTAATGCCACTTTAACGATCACCCATCCGACACCTAACCGGACCGAGCGTTGCTTAACAAAAGTGATCGAGTACGATCAGTCTGTCAAGTTCCGCCATGAGCGCTTCGCGTTCGCTTCTGCGCGTTGCCATGGTGACACAAGTGTTTTTATTTTGAAATGACGCGCCGCCATTTTCGCCGAACCCCGTAGAAAGAGAGGGGGATACTTCCGCCACCGGCTGTCTACTCTCCATCCATCACATCCGTTTTACGAATTTTCGATCAGGGTCACGTGATCCTGACTGACTGACGCGAGTTTAACATTTTTTCCCCATTACAAAAAAGCGTACAAAGCCGCTAAAGAAGTTTTCACTTCAAAAATTCACTTCGAAAACGATTGTAGTTGACATTAATTGTACGACAACTTTTAGTTTAAAGTTACCTCCAGAGGCCTCAAACCAAAAAAAGGAAGACAGAGTCTTCCGAACAACGCGGTGAAGCCGGTAAAACTACGCCTTGGCTGTGTACATACACAGTTCACGCACACGTATGTAACGAAACTACGCATTGGCTTTCCATATAAAACCCTGCCGCCCGGCCCCCGCTCGCCCTCTTGCACGCACACATGTGCCGTCAAAAACCGGCTTCACTTCGTTGTTCGCAACGCTCCATCTTACTTTTTTATTTGATCTGTGCCAGAGGCGCTGTGCCAAAATGCATTCAAAATTGTTTACACAGTCGATATTGAGTATAGTAAAGGTAACTGTGCAAACTCATAATACAAGGCACAGCCGTCTGGCCTTGTACTATTCTGTGGTTGGCACACGTATAGGTACTTGATGTCAAAACAATATCTTTGAGAACTTTTGTTTTAAAACAAATCAAAAATTCTGGTTACCACTATGCCAGCCGCTCATACTAGGAGATTCAAACTCTTTTCAGTCACTTGTTTTAAATTAAACTAAAAAAACATTTTCGAAACACACCCGGGGGCTAATTGTCTAATTTAAACATCTATCGCAATCGCTTTCAGGATGAGATACATTGATGGTTCTTTTTGGCACAAATAAAAACTTACCAAAGAAATGCAACAATGTGTCACATCCATCTGTCAAATGAAAGCGAGTGCGATCGATTTTGAAAATTAGACAATAAGTAGGCAGGT
This sequence comes from Agriphila geniculea, assembly GCA_943789525.1. Lineage (NCBI taxonomy): Eukaryota > Metazoa > Arthropoda > Insecta > Lepidoptera > Crambidae > Agriphila > Agriphila geniculea. The sequence continues at coordinate 19,880,670 of OX038877.1, forward strand.
TTGGGCTCCTCCAGATACCACACGGTTGAATTATTTTTCGTAAAATATATTTTTTCACTATTACCAAGCTTCTATAGAGTGATTGCGTATGAAAAAGAAAATCTGTTTCGAAATCTGTCGTGTGTGATACTATTAATACTAATAATCGAATGAAAGGCTTTCCGAGTCGTTTCTAAAAATATATCACAAAATTGCAATAAGCACTTTTTTTGAATTAAACTAAAAATCATATAAAATAAAGATGCCGTTATAATAAAATTGTTTTGACCTCAAGTATACGTTTGCCAATGGGCTATCATGTACATCGATTTTCGGTTTTCCCTCAAAATTGGGCTCGTACGCCAACCACTATTTACATTTAACAGATTTAAGCAAAAAGCGACGACGGAAAACGAATACTTTGTCCTTATAATTTTGAACGCATTTTACAAAGTTCCGAGCGGGTAATTTCATTTTTTTTATTTTTTTTTATTTTTTTTTATTTAGGACAACCAACACAATAAACGCTATTTACAAACAATAGAACGAATGCTAGATGTTACATATTAAAGCGCTATCATACTTACAGGTTGCCACGGCATGCACTAAGAAAATTAAGCTATTAGTAAGCGAAAACTAACTAATTACTAACTAATTACCAACTAATTTCTAATTAATTACTAACTAATTAAAATATCGAAAGATACAGATTTGTTAATAAGTTTGTTAATAAGTTGCTACTCAATAATAACAAAAGATACTTACAAGTTTTGTTTGTTATACGAAAAGAAAAGATTTATGATTTTGACATAAATTTGTTTGTTAACAATGATTTGAATTTGCGTGGAGGGTGATGCAAGTCAACATCAACCGAAGCAGATGAAGCATATAAGCGTGACAGGCGACTGTAATGGGACTGCATTCTATTAATGGCGGAGAAATGACCCAGATTGGTCTTGGAGCTCCTTGCTTTAAATGGTAAATATCTAGATGGCCGAGCTAATTTAAAAGGAACATTGAAATTTATTTGTTTTAATAAATCCGGGCAATCCACGTAACCATTAACCAGTTTATAAAAGAAAAAGTGATCAAGCAGTTGTCTTCGACTGTCGAGGCTGAGCAGCTTGAAATGATTTAAGCGTGAATTATATGATGGGAGTTTCCTGGCCATTCCACACTGAAAAGATAAGTGCCATAAAAATATGAGCAGCTTTTTTGCTTTAGTCGCGTCCCGTGACCACGCCCCTGGAGAGGTGTCAAAACGTCGGGAAACCCAAAAAACCAACACATCAAAAATAAATAATTCTAAAATAACATCTGAATTAGTTAATATACGCGCTGTAATCCGTAAAAAGTGTTTTATTTCTAATGAACTGTACGCGTGGAAGCCTTAGATTAGAAATGTATACAAATTACAAAGTAATTAACCCATCTATATTGTGTGACAGCTATTTACTACTAAGACGTCTTACTTCATGTGGGATTTACACGAATCGATTTTCTAAGCGACTTGATGGTCGATTATATGAGACTTTCGCATGTCAAATCTAATCGCAAACCTAATTTATATAAGGTGGTTTTTCTTCTGATATTCGACTGGTGTAAATAAACTATTAGACGTCAAAATGGTCCATCACTGTTAAAAATCTGCCACCTTCCAAATTCTATTTCAATGTCGGAAAAGGAATTAGTGCAGTGATAAATCTAGGGGTCAAGTCTGCTACTATTGTTAACGTCAAAATCGTGTTTCAATGGTGTTTGAATGGGCTTTTTGACACAGTTCTTGTTTCTGAAACCCAAAAAAGTTGGGTGTTACGGGGTAAGGTTAGGATTTTTTTATGAAAAACGGGATAGTGCTTGGTCTTCACCTTTGATGTTAAGCGACAATAAGGCTGAAGGTGGAAGCGCACTACACCCGGAATCCTCATCACTGAGGAACTGGCTATCTTACCTCTAACTGCCGGAACACAACAATTTTCAAACTGTTGTCAAGGCGTCAGATTTAGGTAAGATGGGGTTAGCTAGCCAGGCGGACTTGACATAAGCTTTACCACTAACTAAACCGAGTAGAGATTGTACATTTTTGTACCCCCCTTCTGAGAGTCGAACCCCTGCGTCTTACACGCGTGAGCGAACCACTAGACCACAAAGGCGGTTAAATTTCAACTGTTGATAAGATGAAGGATGCTCTAAAAGACCATTTTGACGCGAAAGATAACATTATGATTTTTTTAATGGTAGGTTTTTTAGGGTTCCGTACCCAAAGGGTAAAAACGGGACCCTATTACTAAGACTCCGCTGTCCGTCTGTCTGTCTGTCTGTCTGTCACCAGGCTATATCTCATGAACCGTGATAGCTAGACTGTTGTAATTTTCACAGAAGATGTATTTCTGTTGCCGCTATAACAACAAATACTAAAAACTGAATAAAATAAATATTTAAGTGGGGATCCCATGCAACAAACGTGATTTTTTTGCCATTCTATGCTCGATATTAATAACGACAACAGGTAGACCGTTGACATTTTCACAAATGATGTATTTCTGTTGCCACTATAACAACAAATACTAAAACAGAATAAAATAAATATTTATACAACAAACGTGTTTTTTTTTTGGCCGTTTTTTGGTACGGAACCCTTCGTGTGCGAGTCCGACTCGCTCTTGGCTGCTTTTTATTTTGGTTCGAAACAGTCACTTCAATAGTTATCTTTTTTTATTATAAATGATATCACTAATTGACTAGATAAATAATAATAAATCTTAAATCATCCAACTATGTGTTTTCTTTCATTGGTACCTACTTAGGTTCATAAATTACTTTTCAGTCCTTCGTAGCTTTTAGAGGCCGAACGGCCTCGTCGCTGCTGAAAAACTGTAGCGTAATACAAGGTTACTAATTTTAGTTAATACAAAACCTCTCTTGGGGTTGATTAGACCATGAAACTGAACAACTTTCATTATTGGACCAACCTTGAAATCTCGAGAAAAAAAATCTGTCATACATTTCGATGGAGTAGGATTGTCCTTTTGTATGGAACAGCTGTTTTTCTTCGTGATTTAGAGGTTGGTCCCATAATGAAAGTTGTTTAGTTTGATGGTCGGATCAACCTTACGAGAGGTTTTGTATTAACTAAAAATAACCTTGTATAGAAAATAGAAATACAAATTTGTTTACCTGAAATGCCAATGTGTTGAAGAATGTGAGCAATATGCGCAGTGGCAGCTTCGCCTTGTAAGATTTGTGCGCCCAAAGTCTGTGCGCGCCAGCGGTTATACCGAGGCCCGACATCACGTATAAGAGGTAAGCTAAAAAAAGAAATTATAAATAAACATTGCGTAACATCACGTATTGTTCCGATTCCAAAATAAGTTACAATAAAGATAAAGTCTTGTGTTATGGAAATCAACGGAGGAACCTCAAACACCCGGATCTGGGACAATATAGACCTAAATTGACCCATCTGGGGATCGGAAGAACTTCAGAAATGGCGACACCGTGAAAGTTGATTGTATCATCGATGTACAAGGCCTTTAAAAATTAATTCGCCCTAGGGTGGAATGCAGTGTTTTACCACCCGCTCCTCGCCTCGGTTTAAATATCTTACATCACTTTCCGAGTATAAGAAATAAAAAGGTTACTGTTGAAGTATTAGTTGTCCTACTAAAATTATAAATGTGAAAGCTTGTGGATTTGGATGTTTGGATGTAATGTTTGAATGATTGTTCCTCAATCACGCAAAAACTACTGAACGGGTTTGGTTGAAATTTGGCACGCAGATAGTAAGCCTAGATTCAAACGTAGAATACTTTTTATCTCGATATTCCCACGGGAACAGGAACCACGCGGGTGAAACCGCGGGCGGCTGCTAGTTTATTATATTTTTGTTCGTAGGAAATCAAGAACAATATTTTTAACACTTTTTAGGGTTCCGTACCCAAAGGGTAAAAACGGGACCTTATTACTAAGACTCCGCTGTCCGTCTGTCTGTCTGTCTGTCACCAGGCTGTATCTCATGAACCGTGATAGCTAGAAAGTTGAAATTTTCACAGATGATGTATTTTTGTTGTCGCTACAACAACAAATACTAAAAACAGAATAAAATTATTATTTAAGGGGGGCTCCCATAAAACAAACGTAATTTTTTTGCCGTTTTTTGATACGGAACCTTTCGTGCGCGAGTCCGACTCGCACTTGGCCGGTTTTTTTTATTAGGTTGCTTTCTCGTTTGTTTGTTTGTGTGATCGTTCGTTTGTTTCTCCGCAAAGTTTGTGAACGATTTTGTGAGCTTCCCAATGAGCTAGAAACTTGAAACTTTGAACATAGGTCAGAACTGGAAGGCAGTGCAATATAATGGGAGACGAGATCCAGGGTCTGATGATGAAGCTGAAAGGCCATGGCATAGGAACTCAATATTGAAACCGTGCAACCCCATCAAATTTGGGCTTGTTTGAATCGTCTTGACGAGTTCTTTGTTGGGAAATAGTTTCCAGGGTTTGATGATGGAGCCGGAAGAAGGACACAGGAACTCTTTAATAAAACCACGCCACCCCATCAAGATTGGGCTCGTTTGAATCGTCTTGACGAGTACTTTGTTGGGAAATAGTGTCCAGGGTCTGGTGATGGAGCTCGAAAAAGGCCATTGGAACTCGGTAATAAAACCATGCAACCCCATCGAGTTTGGGTTCATTTGAATCATCTTGACGAGTACTTTAATGGGAAATAGTGTCCGAGGATCTGATGATGGAGCCGAAGGAAGGCCATAGGAACTCTGTAATAAAACCATGCAATCCCATCGAGTTTGGGCTCGTTTGAATCATCTTGACAAATACTTTGTTGGGAAATAGTTTTCAGGATCTGATGATGGAGCCGGAAGAAGGACACAGGAACTCTTTAATAAAACCATGTTATCCCATCGAGTTTGGACTCATTTGAATCGTCTTGACGAGTACTTTGTTGGGAAATAGTTTCCAGGGTCTGATGATGGAGCCGAAAGAAGGCCACTGGGACTCTGTAATAAAACCATGCAACCCGATCGAGTTTGGGCTCGTTTGAATCGTTTTGACGAGTGCGAGTGCGAGAGTAGAAGATGGTATATTTTTTTATTGGTCTTAGCTCGTTAACTAAAAAGCAGAAAATAATAATTTACTGAAAAAAAAAAACTTTTTAAAAACACGTTTTCAAAACGGACTAAATTATTACAAAATAATCGGACTAAAAACATTAAAACGGAGCAGTATAAACAAACTAAAAAGTAAAAAATATATTCTTCTGTAAATATTTATAACCCTAATACCCTATAAGTACCTACAGAAATTTTAAACCTAAAAACGTGGGGCGAGTTTTGTAAAATTTATCATCTATATTGTTAATCTATATTCTATAGCATGCGCCCCACGTTTTTAGGTTTAAAATTTTTTAGGTGTTAGGGTTATAAATATTTACAGAAGAATTTATTTTTTACTTTTTAGTTTGTTTTACTGCTCCGTTTTAATGTTTTTAGTACGATTTTTTTTGTAATAATTTAGTCCGTTTTAAAAACGTGTTTTTAAAAAAGATTTTTGTTCAGTAAATTTTTAATTTCCGTTTACTTCTGAAAGACTTTTAATGCTGTTATAATAATCTGTCTCTTAACTCCTACGTAATATTGTCGACAAGACTTATATATACATAACTTAGTTATGTGATTCAGGTGAGCAAGTTTTCACATTAACATTTTACATGGGTAAGTACAACAATACTCATTATTTACTTTTGAATATTCATTTCGTTATTTTGATGTTATTGTCATACAAGATGAATAATGTAAGGTACGGTAGGTTACCGTTTTTATATTTTATCGGCTTACCATTTATATAATTTCAGTGGATCCGGAGGTCACTTAATATTTTAAATGCGAAAATCCGTTTGTTTGTTTGTTTGTTACTCCTTGAAGTCTTTACTACAGAACCGATCATCTTGTTTCCATATACGTTGTCAGGATTACAGAGAAGGACATCCCGCAAAAAGCGTTTTCTTCCCGAGGGATAGCAAAAAAACTTTCCACGCAGACGAAGTCGCGGGCGGCCGCTAGTATTATAAATGCGAAAATCCGTTTGTTTGTTACGCCTTCACGTCTTAACTACTAGACAGCTGATCATAATTAAATTTTACATACACATTATCAGGGGTACAGAGAAGGACATAGGGTACGTAGCTTTCATCCCGATAAGTGGTTTTGTTCCCGAGGGATAGCAAAAAACATTCTTCACAGACGAAATCGCGGGCGACCGCTAGTTTTAGATATTTCTCAATGAGAGCTTTTCCAAAGGACTTAAAACTGTAGGATCGCTAGATGGCGTTGATAAATTAAGCACTGTCAACTGAGGCGCGTTTAGAACCTACGCTCCGAGTGCAACCAAACTTGTGTTAACCGAACGTCACGCTCTAATGTTTGATACGCCGTTAGAGCGGTGGTTGCACTCGAAGCGTAGGTTCTGAATGCGCCTCAGTTGACAGTGCTTAATTTATCAACGCCATCTATCGATCCTATAGTTTTTAGTCCTTTGGAAAAGCCCTCATTAAAAATAATTTTCGTCTCTCCGGATCTCCGTGCCTTGCACATTTTGACACTTCTCCCATATACCTATATCTCCAATTTTGACCGATCTATGTCCATGTCTCACTTTTGGCTGAACATCGGGCACACATACACTGTGATCAGATCACAAAAACATTTTCAATGTTAAATAAAACCGGTCAAGAGCGAGTCGGACTCGTGCACCGAGGGTTCCGTACCATCAAACCACACTGCAGAGTAGAATAATAAAATTAGTATTGCAGTTTTAGGTCAGCGCCATCTCTTGACCGATAGTGGAACTAATGTTAACTTTCTAAATTATCTAAATTTCTAAAAAATTTGATAATTTCTAAAAAAGTGTGCTATATTGAGACATCGTTTTATTTTTCCTGTAATCTTTATATAAACTGCTATTACATATAATTATTTCAGATTTTTCTCTTTGCAAACTTCGGATATAAGGGGGGAACGGTATTTTTTTTACATTTTTCATTATAATTCGAAAACTATGCGGCCTAAAACAAAAAAAAATATTATTGAAAACGTACAAACAGCGCTCTTTCATATGATACCCTACATGCCCTAGTAGCTCCACTTCAAATTTTTAAAACCCCTTTTCAGTCCCTGTTGTAAAAAAGATATTTATTTTTTTATTTATTTCTTATTTGCAAAATAGTTGGGCAAATGTCATCTCAAACTGTTCTAAATTTAAAGCTGATACTATTAGTAGTTCTCGAGATATCCAGCTGTGACAGACAGACAGACAGACTGAGTCACACCATAAGGGTTCCTTTTTTACCATTTTGGTACGGAACCCTAAAAATTAAACGCGACGAATATTTAGATGGTTTAGTCGACAAATGGCAACTTAGATTACCTCCTCTTTTTCAATTTTTTAAGTCGATTAAAAACATGTTTTCGATTGTTTGTTTCTGGCATTTCTGGCTATAAGATTAAGTAGCTAATTGAATTTTGCTGTTGCTCCTTGGCAGTCTGTTATTGGCTAATATGTTACTAAGAAATACTAAACATATTAAATCTTGGGCACAGAATACTCTTATGTAAGAATTTTATGATTATAATAAATAGTAAAACCATATTTCTAAAATAAAATAAATAGGTACGCACGCAGTTCTCGGCTTAGGTACATGGGTTTGGCCAACGTTTATGTACAGACGGCATAAAAATTCAAACTTCAAAACAAGAAAAATATGTCACTCTTGAAAAAAACACAAGAATAATAACAAGAGAGTTCAACATGACCGTAAGCAGTACGAGGCAAACACCTTGACACTTTTTCGACGGAGTGAGGATAAGTTCGCGCATGTGCACTTGCAAGCAGGGCTTTATAACGTTATCAATTAACAGAAAAAATAACGTTACGTAACGTTATTTTTAATATAATACCTTGAAAACGTTATTTTTTTTAACGATACCTAGTAACGTAACATTAATATAACGTTATAATATGGTTATGTTACTAGATATCGTTAAAAAATAACGTTATTTTTAATGGTAATTTTATACGTATTGTGTATTGTAGGTAGGTACCTCTACTACTTAGTACCTACCGCAGACTGATCACGTCACGGCGGCGTCAACGTCAATTACACATTGCTTTAAATATTTTTTATACAGTAACATAATAACGTTATCAGGAACGAAAAAATAACGATAAATTCTGTTTTACCATTATCAATTTTACCGTTATTAATTTCCAGTTTTAACGTTATTTTTTATAACGTTACTAAACTTTAACGGTATTTGAAGCCCTGCTTGCGAGCGACCAATCGCGCGCCCCTTTCCCACCGCCCGCGTACCTCCCCGCTACGTATACCCAAAATACACGCTCTGCACAATCCCCACCCGATTTTAAAATGTTTACCTCCTAATGTAGTAAAAGTTTTTCAAACAGTAATCATAGCAAAAAAAACTTACTAGCAATTCTGGTCTTCCACATAACGCTGGTGAAGAACAAATATGCTCCGTATAACGCAGCGACGTGAAGATAGACAAATATGATGACGTTCCTCCATACTATATGCAGCTTCCTCTTCTCGGCAGAGGGCGGCACGTGGTGGGTCATGTCCTGCTCTTTGGCATCAGTTTCGTACAACACCCAGGAGTCCGTTCCTTGGCCTTGTGGCGGCATTTTGTCTGTGGAAAGAAAGTTATGTTAAGGTGAAGCGAGCCCTGAGCGAAAGTGGCGCCGCGGTGAATTTTATTTAATATTATAATTCTAATACACAATTTTAATAATGTTTATCGTGGAGATTTTAGGGCCCATAGTCTAGTATTTTTAGACGGTATGGTTACATACCCTAATAGTAACTGCTAGAAGTAGATAGAAAAACTGCTAAAAGTGGTAGTTTTTGACACATTTGCTATCTACTTCTACGAATGACTGCGAGGGCATGTAGTGATACCTTCTAAAAATACTTGACCATGGGCTCTAAAATCTCCACGATAAACATTATTGAAATCTTAATCTATTAATAACTTATTAAATAAAAACCTCTGAGGGCGCCACTTTCGGTCATAATAATATAACCGCCTTAAACATCGAATATCAGCTATTACTATTAATGGTTCCATAGTAAACGATAGTGAAGTAATAGATTAATAGTAGTACAGACAGTACAGTAAACGGCACGCTGGGCTTCCACAAAGTGTCAAATTTTCTCAATCAATTCTAAACTTATAACGAGCAGTTTTAAAGGTTCAAAATTCAATGGAGATTTTTGGCAGTTTTGTATAGCTTGATGTGCTGCTGCCTGTACCAAGGGTAAACATATTTATATTGATGCTAATCTTTCAGTAGGTCCAGTACCAATTCAAAAAGATATTAAAACTTTCAAGTCCTTATTTTTCGAAATGAATGAACCGATTTTAATAAAACTTCATACGGTACTCATAAACAGGATACATTGGTCGTTGGAAAATCGGACTCTTTCTATGGAAAAAATCGGGCTAATTTAGCTGTAACACTATTTTTCTAAAACTAGAGACCCGCCCTTACTTCGCTTCGGTGTAGTGTGGAATTGACACCATGTACATACAAGGTCATTTTGTATCCACCATCCAAATTTTGAGGATGTGTTCAGTCCATGAAACTGAACAACTTTCTCTAAGGAACACATGGTCAAATATGTAAAATAAAAATCGACTTTCCATACAAATCAAAGATATCACGTGATCAATTTAGAATGGGATGACCAAAATTTTTTGGCGAAATTTGACACATGTTTCTAAGAGAAACTTGTTTAGTTTCATGGACTGGACACATCCTTAAAATTTGGATGGTAAGTTCAAAATGACCCGATAACCTTCCTCTTGAATCACTCTTAAAAAAACCGCATCCGTTGCGTAGTTTTAAAGATCTAAGTGACAGGCAGCGGGAAGCGAATTTGTTTTATACGAGTACTATGTAGTGATGTTTTCAATTAACTTTTTAGACCAATTAAAATTGGTTCATTTATTTCGAAAAATATGGACTTGAAAGTTTGTATGAAATGCCGTATTTCGTCAACGCTCTTTGTAAGAAAATAATTAAACAAACATTTGTAAACATACTTCAGTATAAGAATTATAAAGAATTACAAAACACATAATATATGTGTTTTGTAATTCTTATACTGAAAAATATAAATAATACCAAAATTGACTTACAGTTTTTAGTAAAAGTAATTATTTTATCTAGAAGGAAGGAATAAGAAATAGAATAGAATGGAAACAACCGGAAGAGGCCTACGGTCGTGTCGCAAGACACACTGATCACTAAAGCCAAAGATGGAATAAAATGTATTTGTTTATAATTAGTAGGTATGCTTATAAATCTTTTTTTAGTATCAGTAATAAAGGCTTAAATAAAATTATTTTATCGTAAAACATAGATCTAAAGACCTCACTTATTGAGTAGTAGACTAGACCAGAATTAGAAAAAATGGAGTTCTAGAAACAAATCCTATTACTTTTTGGTAAACGATGTTTCTTTATTAATTCAACCCCAATAAAAAATGCCAACGCTCCCCTCCCCCTTCCCCCCTTCCCCCCCTCCGAAGTGTCCCACGCTTAGATTTTTTTCATTTTACAGAAAAAACTATTATAGATAGGAGCAAATTATCCGTGAAGAAGTTAATCTACTTTTCACCAATGCTAAATTTATATCGAAATGATAAGTAGTTTTTTAAATACAGCCTTCAACGTTATAGTACTTGCTAATATCAAATGAAATAATTAAAAAACAACATTTTGTTTTTTTATTATGTTTTAATTAAAATGATGTTTTTTTACCACTGCTACTGAACCGATTTACTTAAATAAGTTGTAGAATGAAAGAAAAATTATACTTGATGCACATTATTTGATTTCATACATGTACACGTAAAGCTAATATCAAATGAAATAGGTAATTAAAAAACATTTTAACTAAAACATAATTTAAAAACAAAATATTGATTTTTAATGTGGATTGGTTCAGTAGTTATCCGGCCGCCATTTTTGCTACGTCAGAGCCTGTATGGCCGAGCTGAGTCCCACGAAAATCGTTATTTTATTTGAAGATTTTTTTTACGAACTTCTTATTAAATAATTTGCTCCTATCTGTAAAAGTTTGTCTGTAATGAATGAAAAAAAATCACGGTGAAGGACACTTCGGAGGGGGAAAAGAAGGGGGGAGGCGCGCGGTTGGAAACCGGCATTTTTAGATCAGCGGGGTCAAATTAATAACAAAACAACATTTAAAAAAAATGATTTGCTTCGAGACTCACAACGGAATCCATTTTTTCAAGTTTTTCTTCTTTCTGTAGGCAATTTTAGTCGGCTATGTCAAAGTTTATTAGGTACTTACTGCTATTGTAAAACTAAGCACATGTTTTGATTCAAGGTTAGATTGCTAGTATCCTAGCAATCTAACCTTGATAGGTACGTTTATTTTATAATCTACATTTTTTCCCTGTTCCCTTTGAAGTTAAGATAGTATTATTTTTGTTTGAAATCACATTGGTTACTAAACATTCAAATATTTTATTTTTAATTACTAGTCAATATAAACCGTGAAATGGTTTAGATAGATAGATAGATAGATAGATAAAACTCTTTATTGCTCACACATTACAGAAATAATTACAAAAAAACATTAAAACTATAGTGGGCAAAGGCGGCCTTATCGCTGGAAGCGATCTCTTCCAGGCAAACCTTTGTTACAAAGGATAACTTATTTATTAAAAGAGGCAGTGTGCCAGCAACATACTTACAAGACACAGAATATTACATTTTAAACTTAGAAAATAGTATATAAATTACATAAATAAAAATATACAATATAAAAAACACTACATAAACATACACATATATAATAGTTGTTGCAAACTATGATTTAGTTAAAAGGTTTGCGTACAATTTTTTCCTAAAAACAGCAAGGGATTCCGAGTGGCGGATTTCACTTGGTAGGCTATTCCATAGAATTGTAGTCTTGACTGTATAAGACTCTTTGTAGTAGCCAGATTGGGTGAGAGGGGTGTTCAGGCGGTAGATTAGATTTTTTTTTAAACTTAACACTGGAATGTAGGAACGCATGTCTCTAGAATTTTTTTTGTAGAAGTTGACGTTTCGTTTGCCGGATTTTCCATCACTACCCCCATGAGAAATCGCCCATAACAAGTATTAAGTTGACTTTCATTTCTTTTGTCGCGATCGGGGACTACGAGTCACAATCACAATTATTATTGGCAAATTTTCGCAGGTTCTGCTGTTACCTCACTTTAGGTATAATATCTGGGCGACCGAGAATTGCTCGGTTATTACTATTTATTGTAATATGGTGGTGTTATAAAACGTAATAAAAGTAGTTACAATTTTTTATTTTATTTTCCAGAAACTAAAAAACTAATTGGTAATAGTCGGAGTATCGCCATCTATGAAGTGCTGTGTACATTTTATTCTGTGGTGCTACTTTACTACAAAGCCTCTGCTTGCCGCATAGCATGCTAGCCAAGCACCTATTTCAAAAGTCTTTGCTAGATGGCGTTAGACTACACAAAAATATTCATATTCTGCGTCGAAAGAAAAACGCATGAAAACTCGAAAACACGCGTTTTTCCAAACATAAGACTAATCTAGATCGATTGTTTACCCCCGAAAACCCCCATATACGAAATTTCAGCGAAACCGTTAGAGCCGTTTCCGAGATCACAGAAATATATAAATATACAAGAATTGCTCGTTTAAGTGTATAAGATTATTAATATTATATTTATCAAATACCTAGATCATGTTTAAGTACTTATTATATTATATTAATTCACCATTAATTTTCATTTTTGCATGTTTCAAAAATGGAATGATTTACTGAGGACTAAGAAGAATACTTTGAATTTTACTCGTATTCACGTGATACTCATTCGATGTTATCTTCCAGTGGGTTAATTTTTTACCGATTTTTTCCACATACGTAGTTATTTTTACATTCTCTTTGATACGTTTATTCTACTTTTGACCACTACAACATTATTGTTTGTATATACGAAAGCCGAAACACTGGTCACATATTTTCATTATCAGAAACAGTATAAAAAAATATAATGATACCTTAAAAACTTACGAAGTTACAAGCTTTTTGTGTTGTGCGCGCGAGACATTTTAGTAGGACGTGCGTTAATTATGGTTTTGTTAATATTATTTAGTCAAAATATAACATGACATAAAATATTGCAATCGATTCTATTACTGATTCTGAACAAATAGTTTTCAGGTTTCGTATATACTTAAAATAACCTTGTATATTTTGACCACTAAGCTTATTTCACTATGGTTTTTATATCTAGGGCGGCTTTACATATTTTTGAAAATCTTTTTAATATTTTAAGTACTTACTTAAAACGATTTAGGTACAATTTACATCGTCACCACAGATTTTACGAACATCCCTTATATAGCCACATCTCGGCTTTCACTATTCTTCTGTTATAAGTATAAACTCCCAATTTTAGTAATAGCATTGTTAAATTATATTAATATTTTATTTATTTTTAACATTATATTTTCTTCACTTCTCAAGCTTACGCGCTCACTAGACATGAAATAAAATACTTTTTAACTGATACTAGCGCGGTTTTAGCCCCCCGTGACCACGGCAGCTGCAAAGGTGCCGAAACGTCGGGAAAATAAAAAATCAAACCAAATACTAACTAAATAGCAAAGTACTTTCAATAAAACCGCGCTAGTATCCGTTAAAAAGTGTTTTATTTTATTATATTTTCTTTTATTAAGTGTTAAAGTGTTTACATACCTAAAAGAAGAACTGTTTGTTTTGAGCACTTCATAAATTGTCCGTTTTAGCAAATTGATAACAATTGGAGAAGATCACTGTGTTTACTGTAGTAATAATCGCAATGTATTCCACAAATTGCACAACACGATAATGACAGCTATTCCAGTTCATTATGCGAAGATGATAAGATAAATAGATAGTAAACAAAGATATATTGAAACGTTTCTTTTACATTTATTTTTAAATATCAAGAATTTATTTGCAAGAATGTGGTACATAAGGGTCTTAGGCTGGTATTATAGAATCAAACTCAGACTCAAATCACTGCTTGAGTACAGTTAAAGGGATGGCGCTATATGCGATGAATAGCACCATCCCTTTCTAGCTGTACTCAAGCAGCAAGCAGTGCTTGAGTCTCGTTCTGTAATACGAGCCATAATATATTTCATATTGTCACATCATATTCACCAGGAGCTGGCATGCAAAATATAATAGTGGAAAATATAGTATATCAACATTAATATCATTCAAAATTACAAGTAAATTCTTATAAATTTATAAAATTATTAGCATTTAAAATTAAAAAATTCAGTCATCGTATAAAAACAGTTTTTCACTAGCCATGATTTGAGTTGATTAAAAGGCAGATTTATAATGTTATCAGGAATCTTGTTAAATATTTTGAGAGCCATGGAATAACAGCTCCTTGATTTGAGTTTCGTTCTCATCCTTGGTAATCTTAATTTATAGTTATTTGGATACCTTGTAGGAAATTTACGAATTATTTCATCATTTCTTGTAAATAAATCTAGATGAGTTTTAACAAAATTACATATTTCTAAGATGTATAAACAAGGGACAGTGGGCAGATTTAGATATTTAAACAATGGCCTGCATAATACCATATTGTCTACATCACATATGGCTCTGATGCAATCCTTTTGTGCAATGAGCACCTTATTTATTATTGCAAGAATTTCCCCACAAAAGTATACCGTATCTTAGAACTGAATTAATAACCATGATAGGCTTGAAGAGCTGTTTTCTTTGCATCAGTTTTTGCCAGTCTCCATAGAGCATATTTTATTCAAAAAGTCAAGACAAAAACCAATTACTTTTTTATATTATATACCTACCTAAATAAATTCTAGTTATGTAACTGTAGGCAACACAATAATATTTCTGTAATAAATTGCAAAATCATACGAAAGTTTGTGTGTGTTTGTTGCCTCTTCACGCCTAAACGACTAGACGGATTTGGGTGAAATTTGGCACACATATAGTTTAAAACTTGGATTAAAACTCAGCTTACTCTTGTCCTGTTAAAGGGTTCCCTAGGGTTCACGCGGATGAAGTCACGGGCGGCTGCTAGTTTGTAAATAAAAAAAATAATATTTAACCGTTGTAAGGATACATTTGAGGTAAAATATTAAAAAAGTGATTGCAATGTAATAAAATAACACACTAAAAATAAGGAAATAAAATGGCATTGCTTGTACCGGGTACTAAATAAATAAAGAGAAAAAACTTACATATAAAATGCGACCAATCACGACAACAACTCAGAAATAACTGGAATTCCAAACGCACTTATAAAAATCCTATTAAAGAATGCACCAGAAATAGAAACTTGTATTTTAACTAATTACTAAATTAACAAATTGCTAATAATCGTTTAATGTTTAATTCACTGCAGAGCACATAAATAGTACCGTCACCGCGCTATCGAAATTTGACTAAAAGCATTCATGTAAATTTTTCCTTATATAATATAATTTGTCGGGAATAATCATTGCATGTTCTCGTGTGACACGGTATTGAAGAAATGTTGGCCAAAGTCCGAAAACATAAAAAGAGATTAACAAGTGTCCTTGTTGATAGCTCAGGGGGGCTACTCAAATGGCCACTTTTCTATTCGTTCGCTAACTTAAAAATTAAATATAAGCCATAAACTCTAAAATTACGTGCCGTAAGCTTGTCAATTCCATACAATACAACAATGTCTGTGATTTACATAAACTTGCGACGTGTGACTTGATCGTTTAATTGCTTATTTTTAAACTTTAAGTTAGCGAACGAATAGAAAAGTGGCCATTTGAGTAGGGGGTAGTGTTGCCAGATGGTCGGGATTCGCGTGGATTCTCCCAGAATTTCAAGTGATCTCCCGACTCCCGAAAAATCTAAAAATCTTCACGAAAATAAGCTGTTCCGAATGTTCTCTAGAAAGCAATAATTTTCACAGATACGACCACAGATATTGGAGAAAACTGACTAAAAATCGCGCTGCACTACCATTTTATTTTACTATAGTCAGGCAAAAGTACAAGATTAGTGGATGGAACTGACTAAAAATCGCGCTTTGCGGCCGTTTTCTTACTATATACAAGCATTTAAGTTACATTTCTTTCCGACAACGACTGCAAAATCCCGGCATTTTCAATTTTTCTCCAGATATTGTGGACTTCCGATCTGGCAACCCTTGTAGAGGGGCAGGAAGAGTACAAGCCATGTAAGCAATAAAAAGATGTGACCATTTTTGCAACGGTCACTGAAGTAAAGTACTTAATAACGAACAACATTAACTACATAGTTGTTAATTAACCTTGTGTTTTACAACGAATAAGAAGTGAAGTCGGATGTTTTTTTCGGATATTTTTATTTATTTAGAAACCAACGGTCATACGTATAATACAATAATGTACAATATTTAAGGACAATCTAAAATAGACATAGTTCATTTACAGTCGGCCCATGAAAATGTTTTCTCGATAGTCCAAAATCGTAAAGTGTCCTCAAATTTTGAAGTTTTTCAAAGCTGTGCCAACCAATAATAAACCTATAACCTTGAAACTGTAATAAAAAAACCCGCCAAGTGCGTGTCGGGCCACGCGCCGTAGGATTCCGTAATTACCTTATACCATACCATATTTAATACCACTATCATTTTTCGTCTGCAAAAATAACTTTGTTTTTCACAGTGTTGGTATGAATGACAAAGTTATATTTGCGGTTTTAGAAAATGTACTATATCTCGAAAACTAATTACTATTTTGGTAAATAAAGGTACAACGTATTGCTTTGAATATCAAAATGCCTAGACAGTTGTCAAACACGATTAAAAAGTTACGACGCATTGCTTTGAATATCAAAATAAGTTGACGTTGACAAACACGACTAAACGACTAAGTGTGAGTTGCACCAAAACGCTGTCAAAGTTAAAGTTTCGTCAAATTGTCCTACCTATTTGTCACGTCAAACTTGTCAAAGGACATCATGCTGGCTAGCAACCTCTTTTTTTGGCTAACTTATGCTTAATCGGTACTATAACAAGCTTGTTATTGTTAAAGTAAGATGGTGCAACTCAGCCTTAGAATATTAACTAAACGAGCACACGATTCGGCACACGAAATCGCGCGGTGGGGTGAGATAATTGATTCTGGGGCGGGGCGGAGAGTTTCCTTTCTGTACGGTAGTACTTGTATCTATTCTGTGTCGATAGTTAAACTAGTGGCTCCTTGATCTGTAGACCTCGGGTTAAAAACCCTCGCCCTCTTGCCATGAGGTTTTCAAATGTTACCATTGAAATCGAAAGAGAAAACGAAAAGGCATATGAAGATTTTATCAAATGCAAAACTAGGAAAAAGCGAACTCTTTCTCAAAAAATTTCCATAAAACATATTTTAGTAATTTGAGTAAAAATAAAAGGTAATTTACATTGTGGTGTGAATATTCAAAGCTTAAGACTACTTCCAGAGCTTGGAGATTTCCAATATTTATTTAATGCTTTAAACGTAATGTAGTCTTATAACGTAATTTATATTTAGGTTTGCGTAATCACGCAAACCTAAGTATACCACTTATAGAGAAAGTCAAACGGATTAAGGCTAAAAAATCTAGAGTTTTATTTGGCTGTTGAACCGTTTATAAAGGAAACCCCGAATGAACAATATTTGCTAGAGAAGGTAAGACTTTTCCATTATTTATTAAATTTACAGCAATTCTTTGGTATTTTAATAGTACATGTTTGCTTTATATACCGATATCGGTTATAAAGCTCCGACCAGTAAAAAAAGTAATTAACGAGATTTTACCAGGCAAGATTGCAGTTGTAACAATTTGAATTGTCATTTTGAAATTATTACAACGTCAATGTAACTTTTAACATGAATTAAACGTTGTTTTTTTTTCAATTAATTGGATTCCTCGCAAATTATAAAAAAAAATGCTCTATAAGTTAAGACCGAAATAGCTATTATCAGCCGCGATTAGTTAAAAATTCCTCGGCTTCGCCTCGTCCTTCCAATGTTACTCGGCCGACAAATAAATAGCTCTATTGCAAGCCTCGCCTCTACATAGTGTATTATTATTTTGATGTATTTTGATGTATAATGCACATCGACCATTTTTGACCGAGCAAGTGTGAAGCCCGAGCGAAACGTCGCCGTTTCTGCTGGCGAAAAATGCTTTGATATGTCCAACTGTCCAGCCTACAGTTTACATTTTAGTACGGGTCCTTGTCCGAACAAAAAACTTTTTTATGGTCCCATTCGGAAGAAAGAGTGAAACTTGGCATGAATGTAGCTTTCAATTATGTGCTTCAATGTCGATATGGAAACACGCTGAGAAATGATTGTTTCTCTCCCCCTCACCCCCTTTTATCTCTCTCGTTCTGGTTTTCTTCATTTTCTACAAAAACGGTAGGACCAAGGAGTTTACTCTTTAAAGACCAAATCATCGTCGATAAATTATACCTACAAAACAATACAAAATTAATGTGGTAAGATTAATATTTTTTTATATACAGAAATAAATATATTTAGCGGTGTTTACTTCGAAAATAAAGGATTTTCTATACACTACTTCATCCCCCTTTTCACCCCTTCGAGAACAGAATCATCGACAATGATTTGGTCCTTGAAGAGTAAACTCCTTGGCTCTACCGTTTTTGTAGAAAACGAAGAAAACCAGAACGAGGGAAATAAAAGGGGGAGAGGGGGGAGAAACAATCATTTCTCAGCGTGTTTCCATATCGGCATTGAAGCATATTCATATGTGAAAGCTAAATTCATGCCAAGTTTCATTCTTTCTTCCGGATGGGACCGTATTTCAAGTTATGCCCGTACTATTTCTCGATCTCGAAAATTTTGAATATTTTGTGAACAGGGATATTTATATATATTTTATTGTCAATACAGTTTTAAAAAAATACAAAATGGTGGAGATATTATGAGATATAAATTCATATTTCAGCCATTTCGAAAAATTATCGAAAATGTCGTAAACGCGAGATCTACAACTCACAGAGACACTAATAATATCCCCACTAATCAGATACAAGTCATCCTTGTGGGCGGATAACCCACCTCGCCAGCCCAATGTGGACCAATCCCATCTGCAGATGCAGCAGGGACCAACAGCTTAACGTGCCTTTCGAAACACGGAGGAGTTTGAGATATTATTAAAATTTTTGGTCACCCATCCTATGACCGGCCGGCAACGAAAGTTGCTAAACTTCCGCAATCACAGGACAAACGCGCTAACAGCTAACCCACTGCGCCATGAGATCCTCTCCATTTCCATGAGTGCACGCGGAAAACTTATAACTTTTACAAAACTAACAATAATTTTAATTTGTTTTTTTTTTCACGTTACTTTTGTCTAAGTAACTACATAATATTATAATATATTTACGCTCTGGCGGTAACTATTACACTAAACTAGAATATAAGTCTCTTCGACGTCACAAATGTACGAAAGTAACAGCAGAATGGCGATTATACCTTTGCCACCTTCTGCCACAACCACAGCAAGTATTAAAAAAAAAATTTTTGACATTTTGTGTTGAAACTTTTTTTTTAATAGCATGTTGTGGTTATGACAGGTGGTGGCAAAGGTATAATCTCCATTCTGCTGTTACTTTCGTATATTTGTGAAGTAGAAGTGACTTTATTTTTTATTTTAATTTATACGCAACCGAAAATTCTGAAACTTTTTTCTATTACTAAGGGAGCTTATTCCTACCTAAAAATATTCAGCCAAATTGATTTTTTTCGGACATTCCCCATTCCCGTGAATTTTTGTGAGCAGATTCGATAATTATAAAGAATTTGTTAATCAAGCCATTTTTGTGATTTTTTTAAATCGAATAATAAAAATAACGTGTTTCGAAAAATTATCTAAAATGTAACAAAACCTTTTTGTTAGAGGCGTAAAGAAAATTTTGTTCTTTTATTTTTAGAAGACTCAAAAGTTCAAACATTTTTGGCCAATATTCAAAAGAAAATAATAAGGTTGTGATAGAACCTAGGACTGCGTATATTATTTGTTTTTTTAATTTATTACCACACGCAGAATATAAATTCTATGTAAATGTGTGAGAGACGTGTGGTGGTGGGGCATGGGTGGCTATGCGCATTAGTATACAAGTTCACAGTGTAGTGGTCAATAAGATTGAATCGTATTATACTCGTGACGATTATAAGCCATCGCCTCAGCTACGGCTTCGTCCCGAAGGGAGCAGCCTTAGCGATTATTACTCTATTCAAATCATTCTGGCATTTTTTACAACACTGTAATGACGACACTAACACATAAAAAATAAAACAAAACAGCAAAAATTTGTGTACGGATGAGTCACACATCAAAATATGACATGTTTTTGATATAAAGGGCTGGGCTCAACTGTCGATGCAGCAATATTGATACGGAAAAAGTAATATACATTTTACGATGGGGTGAATAACAACAGAGTGGTCATTTTTAATGTTTGTTTCTTTTGTCTCGAAACTGTTGTTTACATCGAGATAAATAAACTAGAGAAGCACTTACCGCGCCAAGGTGAAGCCACTTTGTTTATGTCGGCAGACATATGTGAAGCTTTTGTCAAGCCAGTGGTCAGTGGGAGGCGAACAGGGAAAGAGCTCTTCCCCCGTGCCCGTGTGGCAAAGTTTTGGGACACCCTGTATATCACTTGTTATGTTAGTAACATGTATGTTAGTTTATCCAAACTTACCAATTTAATTTTAGGCGTGATGGCTCTGAACTAACCATAATGAGCACTAAGAAATTTAGTTTTCTTAGATCCTTTTTGTAAGAAATAACAAATTAATTATTTTTCATGTATTTTATCAATAAAATAATTTCGACCGAAGCATCGTTTTTTTTAGGGTTTCTTACCCAAAGGGTAAAAACGGGACCCTATTACTAAGATTCCGCTGTCCGTCTGTCTGTCTGTCTGTCTGTCTGTCACCAGGCTGTATCTCATGAACCGTGATAGCTAGACAGTTGAAATTTTCACAGATGATGTATTTCTATTGCCGCTATAACAAACAACAACGATCAACAAAGATCACTAAAAACAGAATAAAGCAAATATTTAAGGGGGGCTCCCATACAACACGTATTTCTTTTTCCGTTTCGTGTTCGATATTAATAACGACAACAGGTAGATAGTTGAGATTTTCACAGATGATGTATTTCTATTGCCGCTATAACAAATACACAAATACTAAAAATAGTATAAAATAAATATTAAAGGGCGGCTCCCATAGAACAAACGTGATTTTTTTGCCATTTTTTGGTAAGTACGGAACCCTTCGTGCGCGAGCCTGACTCGCACTTGGCCGGTTTTTTTTACATCTTCCTTGACGATATTTGCAGCAGGCATTCTTTCAATTTTATGTCAGATAAGGTTACATTAAAAAAGTTTATATTGTCAAAAATAATTATTCATATTCAAAATTATTTAGTCATAATGTTGCATTTAAAAAGTTTGTTTGTCCAAAATAAGTAATTTGATATGGTGATTAAGTATTCTTAAATTTTCTAATTTTCCGCGCAATTTTCTTAATTTTTAATTTCATAACAACCATCTCCTGATAATAACAAACACAACAAAAAAAGAATTAGCTAAATCGGTCCAGCCGTTCACGTGTGATGGTTTGACCACGTAAATTTGGATTCCTATATATATAAGGTGGTACCAAATAATCTGATGATACTTAAACAGGTGATAGTGTTGCTTAAACTGAACAACTTTCTCCATAGAACATACGTCGAAAAACGAATTTTTTTTTTCGCTTTCCATAGTAATTCGGACAGCTGACCAACACATTTTGTATGGGAGTGTGAAAATTTTTTTTCGTTTTTCGACCTATGTTCCTTGGAGAAAGTTATTCAGTTTAAGCAATACTATCACCTGTTTAAGTATCATAAGATAATTTGGTACCACCTTATATATATAGGAATCCAAATTTTAACAAAAAATATTTGTTTTGACCGCATTTATAACCCCTTAGCAGGAATATGTCATATATCCCGTATATATATAGGGTCACGGGATATATGACATATTCCTGCTAAGGGGTTATATATGACATATTCCTGCTAAGGGGTTATAAATGCGGTCAAAACAAATATTTTTCACTTCTCATGCTCGTAAAGTTCGTCTTTATGTTGGGTATAGGCTGCATAAAATAGCTTTTTATGCTCTAGTGCATAAAGTAAAATCTTCGTCTAAGTCTCAGACTTTAAGACAAAGGTCGCCAGGTAAACAGCCACACACGCAATTTTACTTCGTTAAATTAACTTCATATTTCATTGTTTCTTCATTTTTTGTTGTGTTATACTTTATACTTTTTTATTTTTGAAAATGGGTATCAATTTTATTGAAAGACCTTGATAATTTTTTTTTTTCAATTTTTGGATATGGGTATCAAATGAAAGGCCTTGATGAGCACATTCCAAAATTATTATTTTTTTATAAAAAAATGAGTTTTTTTTTTCAATTTTTGAATATGGGTATCAAATGAAAGGCCTTGATGAGCACATTCCAAAATTATATTTTTTTTTAATAAAAAAATGAGTTTTTTTTTCAATTTTTGAATATGGGTATCAAATGGAAGGCCTTGATGAGCACATTCCAAAATTATATTTAAAAAAAAAATAGTTTTTTTTTCAATTTTTGAATATGGGTATCAAATGAAAGGCCTTGATGAGCACATTCCAAAATCTCAGTAACTAAGCATGCAAAATATTTTAAAAACATCACCATCTATTCAGCTTTTAGTTAAGGTGGTACGTCACGCTCAGTGGCGCCACCAATGGAAATAAATCATTTACGTTTTACCAAGGGCTTAGATTAAAAGTTTTAGTTATTTTGCGCAAATAGAAGAATAAAGTGCAATATTTAAATATTTTTTCACGGCCTCAGTTATAAGCAATAAGTTATGAATGTGGATATTGCTAAATGTGGCCACTTTTGGCAATATCCACATTCATAACTTATTGCTTATATCTGAGGCTGTGAAAAAATATTTAAATATTGCACTTTACTCTTCTATTTGCGCAAAATAACTAAAACTTTAAATCTAAGCCCTTGATAAAACGTAAATGATTTATTTCCATTGGTGGCGCTACTGAGCGTGACGTACCACCTTAAGGTATAAAACTTATTAATAACTTAAATAAAAAATGAGAAATTAAGACAACTAATTGTAATCCCATTTCATGTGGAAAAAACTCCTACTTCGAGCGCTTCGAAGGTGGCCGTATTATTTATCCTACTTATATCATAAATGTGGAAGTTTGCTTTTTTGGATGTTTGTTAATCAATCACGCAAAACGGCTGAATGGATTTGGATGAAATTTGGCACACAGATAATTTATAATCCGGATTAAAATACTATTATTGAAGTGAAAACTTCTTTAGCGGCGTTGTACACTTTTTTGTAATGGGTAAAAATGTTAAACTCGCGTCAGTCAGGGTCACGTGACCCTGATTGAAAATTCGTAAGACGGATATAGCGTAGACAGCCGGTATCAAATGAAAGGCCTTGATGAGCACATTCCAAAATTATATTTAAAAAAAAAATAGTTTACGTACACGTAGACAGCCGGTATCAAATGAAAGGCCTTGATGAGCACATTCCAAAATTATATTTAAAAAAAAAAATAGTTTTTTTTTCAATTTTTGAATATGGGTATCAAATGAAAGGCCTTGATGAGCACATTCCAAAAATAGATATCTTGTCACAAAAAATTAAGAAAAAACAATATTTTTTTTTCAATTTTTGAATATGGGTATCAAATGAAAGGCCTTGATGAGGACATTCCAAAAAGATATATTTTGTCACAAAAAGTTACGAAAAAAATTTTTTTTTCAATTTTTGTATATGGGTATCAAATGAAAGGTCTTGCTGAGCACATTCCAAAAATATAGAATTTGTCACTAAAATTTAAGAATTTTTTTTTAGATTTTTACATTATTGTTGTTTAATTTCCTCACAATCGAAGTGAAAAGCAGAGTGTATAACTCGTACATAAAACCCATTTTACCCTCGACTTGACTATCCACCCTCGCCTGCGGCTCGGGTGGATATATACGTCTCGGGTAAAAAGATGCGTTTTATGCACTTGTTGTACAATCTACTATTTTGTTATTTAACTTTTTCTCAAAAAGTTAATAGTTATTGGGTTAATTGAAATTAAGTAGTTTTTAGTACGTTTTCAGACACAACAATTTAAATTAAAATAAAATATCTACTCATTCGATTCCAGTTTCTTTATTATTTTGGGATAGAAAACAATCTAAAGGATGATAATGAGTAAAAAAATACATAAAGTACAAGTTTTTATAAAAAAATCTATCCTTAAATGCATTTTTATTTTTTATATATTCAGATTTTTTGGAAATAACAGCAAATATCTTGAAAAAAATCTCAGTAACTAAGCATGCAAAATATTTTAAAAACATCACCATCTATTCAGCTTTTAGTTAAGGTATAAAACTTATTAATAACTTAAATAAAAAAATGAGAAATTAAGACTTAACTAATTGTAATCCCATTTCATGTGGAAAAAACTCCTACTTCGAGCGCTTCGAAGGTGGCCGTATTATTTATCCTACTTATATCATAAATGTGGAAGTTTGCTTTTTTGGATGTTTGTTAATCAATCACGCAAAACGGCTGAATGGATTTGGATGAAATTTGGCACACAGATAATTTATAATCCGGATTAAAATACTATTATTGAAGTGAAAACTTCTTTAGCGGCGTTGTACACTTTTTTGTAATGGGTAAAAATGTTAAACTCGCGTCAGTCAGGGTCACGTGACCCTGATTGAAAATTCGTAAGACGGATATAGCGTAGACAGCCGGCGGTGGAAGTATCCCCTCTCTTTCTACGGCGCGGCGAAAATGGCGGCGCGTCATTTTGGCGTTCGGCGGGTTGATTTTTCTGAGAGATAAACTTTTTAATGTAATATAAATTGTCATGTTTGTGTACGATAGCGCAATAAATAAATATTGTATTCTACCTCATAAATGATAGTACTTTTATACTGATAATTGAAGCAATTCGTGCAAAATTATTCCCTAACCATTCCAAAATATCAGAAATGCACAACGTTAATATTCAAGTTTTCACTTCTGCCGGCACTCCCGGAGTGCAACCCAAATTTTTTATATCATTTTTGTTGCCTACAATGCCGACATAATAAAAAAAATTGTTGTAGATTATGTACTTTGGAAAAATTTGTCCTAGCTAGCCTTTTACCGACATATTTAAATTTGATTTAGTGAAAAATTTAAATAAATCCTTTAAAGAAAATTTCCCGATTGTAACTGTAAATCAAAATATAATTTGTTATTTTAATTTACTTAACTATTCGTTTAGTTAATAAATTTCAAAATGAAGGTTTTGTTTCTGCGAAATCTATTCTAGTCTATGGGTATGTTCTTCTCTTAGGTTCAGTTTCATTACAGTACTCAGTATTCAGTTAGGTAGGTATATCTAGAATTAAATTAGTATACTTTAGCAATTGAGCACTTTGCATGGTCAATGATCGTGCGGTAGTTTCCAAACATACTATAAATGGACGTCAATAAAGGAGAAAAACAAAGTGAATAGAAAAATTCACAGATCTCGTGCCTATCACGACCTTTTGGTACATTGAAAATGAATTTATTGAATTTAATAAAAAAATATTCCTTTGTTATGAACATTAATATTTTATTGAACTAGACTCACAATATTTTGAAATCACAGCAATGCCATAAACATATATTGGATCTACTTTTCTGTGATTCATGTGTATGAAGTTCATATAAAAATATTTCATATTGTTATAAACATTACTAGTTTATTGAAAGGAAGTAGGTACTACTATAACCTACAACATCTAAGCGCTATAACACACAGGCAGCTTAGTCTCCCAGCAACTATTTTGTCTCTCACATCAAGTCCACGGGTTTATATGGAAGCGCGCACACGAAGCGACACGGTCGTCTGCAACTTTTCAACAAATCACGTGAGAGACAAAAAAGTTGCGGAGACAAAAGTTGCCCGTGTGCGATAGCGCTAAAAATTTCTAAGATTTGTTTTCAAACTAGGTACGTCAAACCTCCACAGTAACTCCTATTTGCTTCTCGAAATTATGCCACATAAAACGCACCCTCCTGCCTAGAATAAGTATTATTGATACCATAGACACAGAAAAATTTTCGCTGCGCTCAAGATTGATACCACTGACATGAAAAAGATATTAGAGGTCCGGTTCTTTTTTTATGTGGCCCCACTCAATAGGGCACCGAGGGCTTTTTTTACTTTATTCGATATCGCATTTAGTTTTAAAGATATAGTTGATTTTATTACTAAAGACCATAAAAAAATTATAGAATTTTTCACATTTTTGCGATTTAAATAAAAGTACTAATTTGACTTTTTCGAATTTTTTCACCATATTGTAGCCCTTGTTGATACGCGTCTTTTGAAGCTTCAACCATTCATGAAGTCTTAATATTTACGACACCAAGGCCGAAAATGGCTATACTCGCTTCAGCGATCAGCGATAAAACATTTCAATGTTAAGGCTGTAGACTCGCATACAAATGATCAAAACAGCTCTGCGCGAGCCGTAATGAGGGCGAATTTTGAAAATTCCTATTAAATTATTAAATAGATATAAGTATATACAAAATACGCAAAACATTAGTCTAATACCTCATTATTCCTAAGAAAAATTAAAATTACTTCAGATTCTGTAAATACCACTAAAAAAACATGTCAAAGTGTACCAATTTGAGAATTTTTTTAAATTATATTTCTCTGTGATTAAAAGCATTCTTTTAAATTTTCTCTCTATAGGGAACTAACTCCTTGACAATACACACCATAAGTGAAAAAATAAATATGAGTCGTATTCTTATTTTTTACAGCTGAAACGTTTTTGAAAAAAACCTCTGACAAGCAAATTTGAAATTCCACTTGAACAGATTGTCTTCGTTTTAAAATACCTGACAATTTATTATGTTTTTCTCTCTATACCTACGGCACTAATTTAAGAATTTTGCTTAATAAAACTAAAGTTTACATCAATAATAATGCTTTCATTCTTTAGATAACTTCATTGGAAAAACACTAATTTCGTTGAAATGCAAATATACAGCCTTAAAAGGTTAGACTATAGGGCAAACCTCTAACCCGATCGTCTTTGTTTTAAGCTCAAATTGCAGCTGACTAATTGTCCAGAGGAATTTTTCTAAAATTTTTGATACCTATCATTCTTCGTTTCCAAAATGCCGAGCGCCAAAATCATAAAATCGGAAAAAATTGATATTTTTGAAGTGAAAACTTCTTTAGCGGCGTTATACGCTTTTTTGTAATGGGGAAAAAATGCTAAACTCGCGTCAGTAAGAATCACGTGACCCTGATCGAAAATTCGTAAGACGGATGTGACGAATGAAGAGTAGACAGCTGGCGGCGGAATTATCCCCCTCTCTTTCTACGGAGCGCGGTGAAAATGGCGGCGCGTCATTTCAAGACGAAAACACTTGTGTCACCAGCAACGCGCTAATTTTGAAAATGGAACTAATAGCAGCGATCTCTTCGGTGAAATCATAGATTTATTTATATTCTGTGACTATAAGTTTAAATCGTAGAATCGCGTGCATGTAGAAATTAAAAAGGCCACTGGCGCGAAATCTTTAGAATTGTTCTCTAATTACAAACTTATTGAATTGTGTGACTGTATAGTAATAGGAAAGAAACAATTTTAATCCTTTGCCGCTAATTTCAAAATATCAAAAATGCACAACGTTAATATTCAAGTTTTCACTTCTGCCCGCACTCCCGGAGTGCAACCTGATTTTTTTCTGTTTCATATTCTGTCAGTATTTTAGACTGGACGAAAAGAGAATGAAAAAAGTTTAATGTTCGTGACAGCATGCTTTTGTTAGATTTGGTTAGAAAAGCGGCCAGTACCAAGAAAAAAAACACTTACCAGCAGGCTGAAGATGGTTATAACCTTTCACTTTTTACAGTCAGAATGAATGAAAAGTTTTATCAGATTTACGGCTTACTATCACGCGGATAGCTCGCTACGGTCACGCGTAGTAATGTTGTGCCAATCCGCCCGGTGTGAACTTTTGACCACGATGCGCGGGAGTGGCGTGATCGGCTCACTCTGCGCAATTTGCAACGCTCACTGTATTCATGATCTAATCGCCATTGTGTGAACTCACCGCTCAATTGACATTTACGTATAAACTCTTTCTGTTTATGTCATGTTATCAGTAAGGGAACTATTCAGAATTCCAGACAACTTTGGTCGCAAACTTAGCACAGATAGTAGTGTCACGGGCAAAAAATGATTTCATGGACATAAAATAAATAAAGAGAAAAATATACCATTTTAAATTGCAAATATTTTACCTTTCTGGGATTAGAATCCGCAACCGTTGGTGTGTACACGGGTACGCGATAGCTTCTGAAACTTATTCGTCAATATTTATTTATTTAGAGCAAACTTTTCGTCTGATTCCAAACTAAGTAAATAAGCAACGCATCACTTATTTTTACTTTGGTTTCATTACATAAGCATCAGCCTCTGATGCGCCTACCGAGGATTGGATCAAAATATCACTATTAGTCACTAACTGAATTAAATATAAAAAATATAATAATTCAGTGCTATCACTCCATTATTATAAAAATAGTCCTCCGTCGCGTCTGTCTGTCTGTCTAAACCCGATAATATTCAAAAACTCAGTACGCATTTTCATACGGTTTTTACATGGCCGCAGCAGAGCAGTAAAAATAATTGTATGCCGCTCTTATGAAGTCGGTTTGGGTCGCTAGTTACAACATGAAATACGACTTTAATTACCTACAAGTACAACATTTATAATTGTAGTAGGAGCTATAAAGTTTAAAGTTTTAAGGGTGAGTTGTTTCGCAACTACCTTTTATTTAAGTTGCCTAAACTAAGGACATGTTGATTAATTACCCTGCCAGCATCATTAAACAATATTTCTTAAGAGTTGGTATAAATTGTTGAAAAATTTACATTGTCTTGTCTAACCGCATTTACAAGGAAATAAATTAAAGTAATTTTAATATTCTTGTAAACCTTTTTAAAATTCTTAATTAGCAACTACTTCTGACATAACTTTTTTTTTTGTTTTAGGTTCAAGTTCGTACGGAAAACGACATTACAAGTATTAATCACATTTTCACACCACATGCTCGACAATGCCGAATTATATGTCATGTAAACCTTACCGAAAGCAAGACATTATATCTCTTGGCTTTAGCCGGGTTATCCTTACTAATATTATAAATGCGAAAGTCCGTTTGTTTGTTTATTTGTTTGTTTGTTTCTTACGCCTTCACGTCTTAACTACTGAACCGATCATCATGAAATTTTGCATACACGTTGTCAGGGGTACAGAAAAGGACATAGGGTACCTTTCATCCAGATAAAAACGTATAGTTCCCGAGGGATAGCAAAAAAAACTGTCCACGCGGACGAAGTCGCGGGCGGCCGCTAGTAATGTAATATTATAACCCGCTGGTCAATAATGTGGCTGGCGCGGCCAACTCGATTTTCGAAGACCGAGGCCGTGGCCCACTAGATTCGCACTGAGACGAACTTCATTTATTTGTCAAATCGAGTAGGCCACGCCAGCTGAAAGAAGTTGCTATAGCCGTAGCTAGTAGTACTACTAGGGTTGCCAACCCTACTATATAATATAGTATCCTACTATATTGAGGGCTCGCCTACTATATTTTTTGAAAGAATATATAGTAGGCAAAACTACTATATTTTTTCAAGTAAAAAATTAAACAAAAGTAACAAAAACATTATTAATTATATGCACATAAGTAATTGAATAATATTTTTGTAATTAAACTATGAAAATGTAAGTACTTACTTAAGTTCGAAAAATACAACTTCTTTAAAATTCTCCATACAAAACGGCTACCTACTATATTTTTTTGGATTTTTTCGCCGTCTACTATATTTTACACTAAAAATCCTGAAAATACTACATTTGATGGAAAAAAAGTTGGCAACCCTAAGTACTACTAGCTTTAGAAGATTCTAACCATCTACTAAGCCTGGTTTTTTTTGTCTCGCATAAAGTGAGAAAAGTAGAGTATACACCACCGGGATAAAACTGTTTTTTTCTTGGGCGCTTGAATCCCTCACTGCACTCAGGACTCAATCTTCCTCCTTCAGGACTCAATCCTCGCTGCGCTCGGGAGTTAAATTTGGAGTCCTTCGTTACGTTCAGGATTCAATGTAGCGCCCGTGACATAAAACAGTGCTTTATCCCCTTGGTGTATAATCTACTATTATATATAAATGGTATAATGTTGTAATGAAAAAACAGTAACGATTTATGATTCAATAAATATGATTTCAAACTGAAGAATTTTAACCTTAAAATTAACCTTTGACACTGTTTTTGTAGATAAGAAATGTGTTTAAAGATAGGTATTATGTAAGAGATAAAAAATACAGAGGTAACAAAGATGTTTTCTGCTTTTCTCCGATAATCTAACTGAAAAGATTTTTTTTAAAAAATTAATCGTTGATGCACCAAAACTGCACTAAAACTGCATTTATGATTAAATTATACTTATAAATTGCATGTGAATATAATAAAAGGGGGCGTTATTATTCTAATAATTGCCGATTTTTTTCACACACACAGAGGCTCTCATAATTATTTTCATTAATATTAAATATGCTTTGATTGGGAGCTCGGTGGCGCAGTGGTTTAGCGCCTGGCCCAGCGATTGCGGACGTTAAGCAACGTTGCAAGGGTCGGTCATGGGATGGGTGACCAAAAATTTATTATCTCGAGCTCCTCCGTGCTTCGGAAGGCACGTTAAGCCGTTGGTCCCGGCTGCATTTGCAGTCGTTAACACCCACCAATCCGCATTGGGCACGCGTGGTGGGTTAATGGCCCGTCCTCCTTATCCACCCATAAGGAAGGCCTGTGCCCCAGCAGTGGGGACATTAAAATGGCTGATGATGATGATGCTTTGATTACTTGTTATTTTTTCGAATTAGGATCATAATGGCCCACTATCAGCAATAACAATTTTTTTTCCTAACCGTTAAAAAAAGTTTTGTTTTTACATCCTGTGACTCCTTTTTTCGTTAGCAGTAATGACCACTTTACTCGTGGTAACTTTGCCGATACTCATTTTTAGGGTTCCGTACCCAAAGGGTAAAAACGGGACCCTATTACTAAGACTCCGCTGTCCGTCTGTCTGTGTGTCTGTCTGTCTGTCACCAGGCTGTATCTCATGAACCATGATAACTAGAAAGTTGAAATTTTCACAGATGATGTATTTTTGTTGCCGCTATAACAAAAAATACTAAAAACAGAATAAAATTAATATTTAAAGGGGGCTCCCATACAACAAACGTAACTTTTGTTTTTT
This sequence comes from Agriphila geniculea, assembly GCA_943789525.1. Classification (NCBI taxonomy): domain Eukaryota; kingdom Metazoa; phylum Arthropoda; class Insecta; order Lepidoptera; family Crambidae; genus Agriphila; species Agriphila geniculea. The sequence continues at coordinate 19,912,217 of OX038877.1, forward strand.
GGTACGGAACCCTTCGTGCGCGAGTCCGACTCGCACTTGCCCGGTTTTTCATTTAACACGTATTGCATTATCTGAATATTTAAACATTTGTCCATAAAATGTTTAAAACATCGACGTTCATTGTTGTTAAATAAAGAAAATATTAGTATGGAAAAGGCGAATCCTTTAGAATTCTTCAAACAAAACGGCCATTTTCATACTTTAACCCCTAATATTAGAAGCATTTGAAATTTCTAGTTTTATTACTTACTCGTCTATAGATACGAGGTTGACGAGGGTAAGAGGCCAAAGATGGGGCTTACCAGAAAAAGCCTATGCATATGAGTTTACAGTCGGAAATGTTGTAGAAATGACGATAGTTAGAAGGTTAGAAAGAAAACCAGTAGGAACATGGTCTTTTTACAATATTTCTGGTTGTCTTTGATGCACTTATTTAAATGCCTAACTTATAAAGTTTTGAGTTACTTGAGTAAAAAAAAGAAAAAAGTCTAAGGTAAATAAATCATGAATGAATAAGGATCACTCTGTCTTATTTCTTGGTCTATTTAGTAATGTTTGGTTAATGACCTACCATTATTTTTGACATAATACCTAAACTAATTACTGTTTTTTTATATCAAACTTAATATGCTCAATTTTGTCTTAGTAAAACACGCAGATAAAATCAGAACCGAGAAGGTAAACTTGCCATGTACCTAAGTAATAATACATAATAATAAAAATCATTGAGGTATCGTATTTACGTACTAAAGCAGACATCGCAAAAAATTCTCACCTATACCATCGGTCCATTTATAATATTAAGGTGGTTGCGTTCCATGTAGGAGAACAAAATCTATCTTCGCGTTGTCTGTTCTAGTGAGGCAGTGCCTGATATTTCAGTAGTAAAAGTAAACTTACGTAATGTTGATTATATTTTACGTTATAATAAACTATGGTTAACTTGTTGTATAATCAATGAATTGAGAATATTTCTACTACAAATTTTTGATTTTCCCAAAAGAATGATGAATCGTAAAACATCGAATAAATTCGAACAGAATAGTTTTGATTTCGATTTTGGACATAGTAGAAAAAAACGCACAAATAATCTATATGTCAAAAGTGTGAAAAATGTATTTTCCTACCTGCTCTTTTTACACAAAACACAAGTTATCGGACGACGGCGTTGCAAAACACTGCGATCATAAATTTCTCTCTATGGCGTTATATATGTACTATAAAACTGAATACGATAATCAGCTTAGGCATAGAATAAATAATAGTACTAGCGCTTAGGTTCGAAACACACTGGCCACTCGGCCAGCCTATCCAGGTACAGGCAGAATTCTGAAAAACGCACAACGAACGAATGCACAGTACAAAGATGAATTTATAATTCTATTATCTTTGAATTAATTAGGCAAATAAAAAAATATCTTTGTTCTGTCGGCAAATCTGTTTAAAAAATATTTTTTTGCATAAAAACACTGTAAACAACCTGGCATAAATATTTTTTTTATATTTAAATACCTACCTAATTTTTAAATGTCAAAAGATTTTATTCGCGTTTTGGCGGATATTTTAAGAGTTGGCTAAATAACTACCACAATTAGTGAACATTTTCGAGTTCCATCAGCTACAGGACTAAGAGCTAGCCACGGAAACATTGCAATGTAGAGCAACGAAATCCCTCTAGTTAGTATGCTATACCTAGTTATATGCAGTTTCATATACTACTTTATCTACACTCATACAATTTGAGATTGAACTCCTACTTACCAAACAAAAGATCAAGGTTAAAAAGAGACTTTGCAAAAATACCAATTTTTGTATTACCTTGCTCGATTCCTTTTCCATCGCTGCACCTAAAAAGGTAGTAAGTATTTAATCGGGTAACAGAGTAAGACTCGCTTCGACGCGCTTCTGTCCCAGAAAGAGAAGCCATACGAAGCGTTCCCCTCTGCCGAAGTATAAGCCCAAATGGGCATACGCGGTTAATAAAACCAGTTGCGCCCGGATTTCTTTCTAGACCGAGTCCAGTCGCGCAAGTGAACGCTGCAGTGTTTAAAATGCCGAATTGATGAGTTTTTTGCCGTTAAAAGAGGTCTGGAACATCAAGTTTACAAAAAGATGGTGTTACATTTCACATGAAAGTAATTTTTTGTCGTATTATTGCTATTTGTTTACATTCAAACATTAAATTCGTATATTTTATTCTTGATTAGTTGTCAAATTTGTTCAGTGACATCGGGTCTGCTTGTCCATGGCTCGTCCGTACAAATTTCAGATCTGTCGCTAGATAAATCCGAGTTCTCGCCGATGAGCAACTTAGTGATGTTACCGTATCACAATGTTTGTCGATAAAGGACATGGCCTGGTCTTGCTCAGCAGTCTCATAAATGTGATATGCCTGAAATATTCCTTAAATATTTATTAATTCTTTTTAACTTCTGACAGACTCACACTCAATTGCAAGAAAGATTTTTATCTTTTTAATGCCACTTTAAACCCTAATGTTTCATTAAAGTATTGTAGGAAGGAAAATTAGATGCATTTTAAAGCTCCTTTAAAATTTAAATATGGAAATGTCAAATTTATCTAATGAAGTGTCAAACCGCCCATTTACCGGTATTTTGTATTGCACGAAGCAACTTTAGCGCATCAGAGCTCATTAAATTACATTTAAAGCACGTTCCAGACGGATTAAATCACGCCCCCCAACAGAGGTCACCTTGGTGGAAGCTTGATTGGGGCGTGGTTTCTATCCACGGATTGTGTTGCGGCTACACGAGTTTGCATCAAGCAAGGTCACCCCTGTTGGGAGGCGTGATTTAATCCGTCTGGAACATGCTTTAGAGGTAGAATTTTTAATGGGGCGATGACGGGCCATTAAAGCAATTTCACATCATGTTTACTTTGTATTTTCGCTGAATATGTCGTTGACTGACCAGCCTATCGTCATTGTCGGATCCAAAAGATGTTCCTTGTCGCCACCATATCCCAGACAGAATACATTTATTTGAAAAACATGACGAAGAAAAATCCCGGGTGCACTACTGTTTTTCAAAGGAGGCAGCGCTCCTGCTTCGAGACCGCCTCAATCTGGAGCCACAAACTCTGAGGAGTAAGGCCATTTGTGGTCTTATCTAGCTTCTGATCTGTTTGCGGTTCTTCGCGACAGGCTCCTTCCAGATGGTACTAGCTGATCTGGCGAACATAGACAGCTCTACCTACTGTCCCCTTACATTACATCTAGGGCTTCCACTCTCGGACCTATTTCACAATCTCGGGATCGAGTCGAGACTATATGGCTGACTCTCGGGACTCTCGAAATTTCGAGACTCTCGAAATGAGGATGTGACGCGTTTTTGTATGATAGATAGGCAAGCGCTTACAATGGAACGCGCTTGCCTAAAAGATACCTAATCACGCGACTTGAAGGCCTCCAGATTGTACCTGTCGGAAAACACAAGATTTAGGCAAAGAGTTCCACTCTCTGGCGATACGGATGATAAAATTTGAAACAAAATGCTGAATCGTACCTCTGGTTGTCCGATGGAAGAAAAGAGATGCGGAATTCACCGATAAAAAACATTGCGACCTTGCGTCTATGCTCGAGAATTCTGAGCTTATTACAGAAAAGATTATCGTTACTGATGAGCTTCCTGGCCCTCCGCTCAAAGGATTCAAGCGCCTGGAGCTCGTATTTGGCGGAACCATCCCAAAGATGAGAGCAGTACTCCATGCACGATCGAACTTTCGCTAGGTATAGAATGAGCAGCTGTTCCGGTGTGAAGTAAAGTACTTTCTCAACTTTGCCAAAATGCTAAGCATTTTAGATGCCAATTGTATTTTATTCTCGATGGAAGAGCCAAAATTGAGTGTTAGAGTCAATGATATGCCGAGAAGGTCTAGTCGTTCAGTAATCGGCACGGTTACACCTCGGAAAGTGACTCAGGTCGAAACTACTCTCTTTGGCAGAGAACAGACACACCTGGATTTTTGATGGATTGAATCTGCCTGACCTGACTGGCATCGCCTATTCGAAGACTGCCTGCAGTGACAGGTTCGTGTTTATGTGTCTGACCATCGCCTTCCTAAGACACTGGGTTTGCTTTGCACTGGCTCGAGCATCAGATATGTAGCTCTTTGCAACGGTGCTGTCATCTGCGTATACCAAAATACTGGATATTAGTAGGTCATTAATATGCACCAGGTGTTCCTGTTCAGTCCACCCCTGAGAGACCAATCCCTCGGGGACTCCGGCATTGATAGCCAACTGGTTGGACGAGCAGCCATCAATGACAACTTGAATCGACCGATCCCTCTCGAAGTCCGATATCCAGACACATAAACCGGTGGGAAGTCCGTATGAAGAAAGCTTGCAATAAGGCTATCATGCCACACCCTGTCGAAAGCCTTCGAGATATCAAGAGTAACGGCGAGCGCCTCTCCATTCCTCTCGATGGCTACGCTTCATTTGCAAATGGTGTAAGTATGCTAGAAGATCTCCAGTGGACCGGTTTCGGCGAAGGCGACTGAGGAGGTCGTTTGCTTCTGGATACGACAGGAGCTTATGGTTCAGTACACTTCCTTTATCTTTCATGAAAATATCTCAGAATAGGATTAAACTGAAAGACGATGAAAACAAAAATTGAGATCTTAGATGAAAGATCGTATTGTGCTTGTTTGTTTGTTGTTTATTTTAAAATTGTCACGTTCGTTTATTCTGTTTGTATTTTAATTGACACGTTATAATGTGTACTATTAGTTATTCTGTGATAATGTTACTACATACTTATTAACACGCGCAACACGCAACTTTATATTCAAAAAAATTCAAAATTCAAAATAATTTATTCAGTCTAGGCTGTTACAAGCACTTGTGAATGTCATAGAAGCTACGCCATCGGTTCGCAAACCCTAAGCGGGAGACCTTGTAACGAGAAGAACCGGCAAGAAACTCGTCAAGGGCTGCTTTTTTCTCCCTGTATATTTCATACAGAGTCGTCAAGATTGAAAAATGAGCTCCACATTTAAAGTGAGGTCATTTTCCATCACAATAATTATCAAAAGGTTACACACAATGGGTAGGTAGGTTAAAATTTAATATCTACTACATTCAGATAGGTAATCGTGAGAGTAAATAACTTTCAACTAGTTTAGAAATCACTCCGTCTGCTACTCTAACCAAAAAACACTTGATACAAGACATAAAAATAAAAACGCAATTCTTACAATTCAATATGCGTTAAGATAGGTACTCAGAAGCAGACCCATTCCCACTGGCAGCACCCGTTCACAAACATGACGCATGGACCAGCCATCGCTTCGCTCAACCATATTTGAGGGAACGTAACGACCCGCCCCACATGACACCACCGCAGAAATGATTAAAGAGAGCATGACATACTTAGGCTACCCATCCTAAGGCACTGAATTGAAAACTAATATCCAAAAGCTTTTCATAGGCCTTTACTTACAAAACTATAGACAAAAAAATACGAAAGCCAAATAATCATTTTGGTCATTAGCAATAAAAAAGTGAGAAATCAAAACAAGGATTAGTTATTAATTCTATGTTTTGAGTAAGAAGTGCCATACTGATTGATAATCTTAAACAGAACTGGAAACTAAAACTCTCGGGACCAAATATCCTTCGATACTCTCGGGAAATCGAGACTCTCGAATCCCGGGATGGAAGCCCTAATTACATCACATCAAAATGAAACATCTGTTCGATCAGCCCTTGTAAACACAAGAGCACGCAAGAGTATATGAGACTAGACAATAAGACTGAGTGTTCTTGAGTCCGTATTAACTTGTTTAAGACTAATTTAAGAACAATGACAAGGTACAAAATGATTATAAGAGCCCTGGGGCCCTATTTTTGAATCGCTCGGCTGGCGTCAAGCGCTCGTTTCTACTGATTTTCGTTCGACATCTCATTGTTTTGAGTCATATGTCGAACGAAAATCAGTCAAAAAGAGCGCTCGATGCCAGCCGAGGGATCAAAAATAGGGCCCCTGTAAGCCTACCACTCTAAAAACGTGCGCATCCCGAGACTTTTTTGCTTGTTGGGTCTTTGTTGTTATTCACCCCATGTAAAATATTTGAGTTTGTTACCTTTATTCCTTTTTCCGTATCGATATTGCTGCAACGACAATTGAGCCCAGCCCTTTATGTCAAAAACGTGTCATATTTTGATGTGTGACTCATCCGTACACAAATTTTTGCTGTTTTGTTTTATTTTTTATGTGTTGGTGTCATCTTTACAGTGTTCTTTTTATATGTGAGTATGCGGAACTGCACTTGTGTGCACTTTCCCCCCCCCCCCCCCCCCCCCCGCGCAAAAAATGCCAGAATAATTTGAATAGAGTAATAATCGCTATGGCTGCTCCCTTCCGCGAATGCTCTAAGTCGGGTAACAATAAATTCCCATTTTGGGTATCAACAAATACTGAATATAGCGTACTGAAACACTAAGTGAGCGACGGACTAAGGGCGACTACAAATATTGAAAATGGGTGACTTTAAAATACAAATTGAGTAACTAGTATCAGAACTCGCGACCAAATTTCCATTTGGGCGACAACCTTAAGGCAAACAGAGCATTTAAAATATGGCATATATTTTATTTAAAAAAGGCGACTATATACCTAATTGAGGTGACAAAAATACTACGTTACGGTACATAACTACCTACGGAGCTACCATAAAATAGACACCGAACCGAACTCGACAAAATGGCGCCGAAAACTCCAAAAATTTTTTTTATGATCCAGTTCACTGCACTGTAATGGGTTTTTTTTTATTAATTTTACCCGAAAATAAAGTACCTACGCGTTTATACAACCTTTTTTGAATGAATATTTGGAACTTACGTTGTGAGTGTAGATAAAAGCAATTATTGAAGAGCCCTATAAATTACACACCTTCAATTTCCCACCATTCTCTCACCCCCATCGGTGAACAGCAGCAGCTGCCATGCGCCCAGATCTAAAAAAAACCAGCTGCCCCGCCCTGGCTTCGCACGGGTGGCGCCCTCAGATAAAATACGTTTTTTTATGTCTTTCCATTAAATATTTTGAATTTTATTTTATACAAATTCTATTGATAATGATAGTACGGCATACTAACTAGGGAATTCGTGGCTCTATCCTCCTAACGATTAGCGTACGAATACATAGGACGTAATATTATTAAATGAATAATATAAAATAATAAGTGAAAATCTGAATTCCATTTCTATGAAAATTCTGAAAACAATAATAATGTCTGCAAGTTGACTATTACAGCTTTCGAATAAAAATAAAAAATAAAATCTGATTGAATCCATACGCTTTCACGCCTATTGAACCGATATTGATGAAATTTAGTAAGTAAGTAATCTCTGATAGAGTAGAACTTGAGAAAGGACCTTGATAGGCTACCTCTAATCGCAAAATGAGAATTGAAGGGGTTGAAAGAGGGAAGGATGGGAAAGTGAAAGGGAGGAGGAAAGGAAGAGGGAGACGAAAAAAGGGGGCAGAGCGCTTGATGGGGACCCGCCTAATCCCGTAAAAACGGCTGATCTGATTTTAATGAAATTTAAACGTAGAATACCTATTAAAGAATTTACGATGAGTGATGACATGTAATCTAGACATTCGTCAATTACAAGGGTTGGTACATTGTATTTAGTCCTACTATATTTCTGTCATTTCGACCATTTGACCTTATAGTATGCTTACTGTAAGGAAAATAGAGGCCGCCCTATGTTTTATCCTGGTTAAAGGTTCCACGTGGACGAAACGGCGGGCACAAGCTAATTTATCATAAAAATACCTTACGGACATTAGTTTATTTTTAGATCAATTTATTTTTGTATCTGTTTTTGTTAGGTTATTTTTAAGGTTTTTGAAGGATGTTTTGTTTTAAAAAAACTTTTTTCTTTTAAACTTTTTTGGTGGTAGGTATATTTAGTGACGATATTGTCTAAGTTACAATGTAAACGGCTCATCATCTTTTACAAAATACTGCTTTTCCCGACGCAGGGTCGTTAATTGTTGAGGAGTTCTTCTGGTACTTCACTATCAGCTCCACTTCACCATATGCATTATGACGAGCATCAATAGCCTAGCAACCTTATTATAGTAATAGTATCGCACCAGTGAAATACTTAGTATTGAATATATCCAATGATCATCTACGGTTGTCATTATCAGATCCACTTCACCAAAATGGTACTTTCCGAAAGCAAACGCACAAGTTACGTAAGGGCTTAAGGTGCGCCTATAATATTTGAAGAGTTCCCTTGATTTCTCTAGGATCCCATCATCTGACCCTGACCTTATGACAATGAGACCATCTTGGAAGTATATGCTTTCAAACAAAACAAGAACTTTTCAAATTGGTTCAGCCGTCTTCGAGTAATCGAGTAACGTACATTAAAAAAAACCGGACAAGTGCGAGTCGGGCTCGCCCACCGAGGGTTCCGTACAGACCTACATCTATACATAAAATAAAGCTATATAAAAGTTGTGTCGGTACAAAGGAAATATTTTGAAAAAAAGTGGTTGGTAGTTATTAGTTTTTTTATATGAAAACTGTACTACGGAGAGTTTAAGCTTCATCCCAGGTTCTATCTACCGGAATTATGTGAAAAATTGCTTAGATTATAAGTTGGACTCCAAGCTACCAAACTGTAAAAAAATACCATCAAAATCCGTTCAGCAGTTTTTAATTGATTCGCGCAAAAACATTTAGAATTTACTGCTATATATAGATAACCATTTGAAATCCTTTGTCGCCACGTAGAAAATAACCCTTCCAGGGATTACGACAAAGAATTGACCACGGGCAAAGGTTTGAAATACATTACTGCAGCGGCACTCAAGACAGGCATTGAAGAACATACGTGAGTCCATCAATGCCTAGTTGCGGCCAAGGCTTGTATCGTATACTTTTCTCAAATAATGCGCGGAAATTCAAACCAAGTAGCTTATAAACTTTTAAATTTTTTGTTTTAAAAGTTTTAAGCTTTTTATTTTTATTTTAAATTACAGAAATTGAAAAAAGAAAACGGAAAGATTTTTCAAATCTTTAGAATGTGCACATAAAGGCCTTTCATTTGATACCCATATTGAAAAAAAAAGATTTTTTTCTGGTTTTTTTTCATTTATTTCCAGTTTTTCAATTTTATTTTCAGTTTTTTGGAAAGTGCTCATCAAGGCCCTTCATTTGATACCCATTCTGCAAAAAAAAATTTCTTTCGTTTTTATTTTTTTTTTCAGTTTTTTGGAATATGCTCATCAAGGCCTTTCATTTGATACCCATATTGAAAAAAAATTTTTTTTCCTTTTTAATTTTTTTTCATCTTTTTGGAATGCGCTCATCAAGGCCTTTCATTTGATACCCATATTGCACCAAAACATTTTTTTTTCGTTTTTTTTTTCCAGTTTTTTGGAATGTGCTCATCAAGGCTTTTCACGTGATACCAGTATATCGAATATTAAAAAAAAAAAAAATTTTTTGGAATGTGCTCGCTCATCAAGGCGACATTTGATACCTATAAGTATTTGTGTTTCATTGAAAAGTTCGCTCCATATCTGAATTACACGTGTGTAATGAGTTTTAATAGAAACATTGCCGGACAGACGCCGGCAAGTTTTGCATGAAAATCCATTATTACACGTTAGTAATGGATTCTCATACAAATATTGACGGCGCGGTTTAGGTCTGTCCGTAAACTCCGATTTAGCACGAAGAAGTTTGTCAAAATAATGTTCAAATTTCCAAGCATGTTTGAGAAAAAATAAAATAATTACAAACCCACCGCACCTGTATAAAATACAAGTACTGCTAATTGTCAACAGATGGCGCTGTATATCAATAGTACACTGTATAATATTGCTAAATGAATGGTTAAAATACAACTTATTAACGATAAATGCGTCTAAAACATCCTATATTATGTTTTGTCCTAAAAATAAACATATACCTGATTACTCCCCTCTTACCATAACCAACATAGTTATTCAACGATCTTACCGCGAAAAATATCTCGGACTTTGGTTAGACGAACAACTCACGTGGAAATGGCACATTGACCATATCAAAACAAAATTAAGGTCATTACTGGGTGCATTACATAAAATAGCAAATTACATTCCAAACAAAGTACGTAACATCATCTACAACTCCTTAGTGAAGTCGCATTTGGAATATTTAATTGAAATATGGGGATCGGCCGCTGCAACTCATATAAACCCGTTACAAAGGCTACAAAATAAAATAATTAAAATCTTGTTTCGTTACACTTATCTAACTCCAACGAAACAATTATATGAACGAACTAAATTATTTAATCTTAAACAACTATATACATACTACACTTGTATTCTCGTCAAGAATATATCTATTAATTCCATCCAATCTAATATATTACTACATAAAAAGGTAAATAAACACAACTTAAGAAACGCAAACACACTTCAACTCAAGAGCGTGCGCACTAACTACGGGAGAAAAACTGTACTTTTTGAGGGAGTACAGCTGTATAACAAACTGCCGAACGACATAAAGGAATGTAATAGTAAAAATATGTTCAAAAATAAACTAAAAGTTTTTTATGTAATCAGTAACTTTACTTGACAATTTAAAACTATAACAATGCAGTTAAATGTAGTATAGTCAAATCACTTTCATTAATGTACCACTTTACTATTGTGCCGAGTAGGTATCTGATGCTTTTAGAAATAGCCACATAAGGTAGCTACTTATAATGTTAAATCTGTTTCTCATTTTATGTAAACTTCATGTTTTTATGAGAAATAAATTCTTTAAACCTATTAGTAGGTATGAACCTCTATACTAAAAAAAGTTGGGAGTTACAAGTCGTGATAAAGTTTGGCCACATGATAGAAACTGATCTGTAGGCTGTTTCTAACTAATATTGAGCTGGGCCAAACTATCCTTACATACAGTTCCATACGGCGGCGGGTTGAATAGCGTACTTTTCCCGGCTTCATTCTAAAAACTATAACAATTCAGGTTTAGCTAATAGGTCAAATGTGGTATCATTTTCGGATAAATCAATAACGTAGAACTTATTTCTGATATAAAAAAAAAACAATTTATTAAGCAGTTTCTGAAAAATTACACAATAACCAACATTTTTAAACTTCATTTTTTTTAGTTTAGGTATTGGCACTTGTTTCAGTATTTTCAAAAAAACTACTTTAAAGAAGCGTTTTTCAGGTTAATTTGTTGTATGCTTTTGTTATGCTAACTATATTTTATACAATTTGAGCCTAACCCAAGTAGTTTAAGTCCATTGTTTGCGGACATACAGCTAGTCAAAAATATGCATTTTTTCACGAAATAAAAAAAGGTTTCCGTTTCGTTCATGTTGTAGAAAATTTAATTTACTTTACAGAAATATAAACAAAAAAACTGAGAAATACTTCTGAACGAAACGGAAACCCCTTTTATTTCGTGAAAAAATGCATATTTTTGACTAGCTGTGTCTCCGCAAACAATGGGCCTCAACTACTTGGGTTAGGCGCAAATTGTATAAAATATAGTTATCATAACAAAAGCATATAACAAATTAACCTGAAAAACACTTCTTTAAAGTAGTTTTTTTGAAAATACTGAAACAAGTGCCAATAATAAACTAAACTAAACTAAAAAAATGTAGTTTAAAAATGTTGGTTATTGTGTAATTTTTCAGAAACTGCTTAATAAATTGATTTTTTTTTACAGAAATAAGTTCTACGTTATTGATTTATCCGAAAATGATACCACATTTGACCTATTAGTTAAACCTGAATTGTTATAGTTTTTAGAATGGAGCCGGGAAAAGCGCGCTATTTAACCCGCCGCCGTATGGAACTGTATGTAAGGATAGTTTGGCCCAGCTCAATATTACTTAGAAACAGCCTACAGATCAGTTTCTATCATGTGGCCAAACTTTATCACGACTTGTAACTCCCAACTTTTTTTTGTATAGAGGTTCATACCTACTATATAATGTTCTGTGAAATGGTGTTATTAGAGAAAATGGGTGTATTCCAACAAGACCCTTGCTCCGAAAGTCTGTTTCCATCCCGTTCGAGTCACGTCATATCGGTGTGAAAAACGCGCTGATTGTTATATACCTACTCTGTGGTGATAGCTATTGGTCTGCTGGAATTCACTCCGTTGATTGTTTTACTCTTTGACCCCCTGTCATGCAGCGTGACATACCGCCATGTTGCGAAAATATTTAGAGCCAAATTTATAACTTTTTAATTTTATTTTTAAAAGTAATTAACTATAACAATATTTGAAAGGATCTGAATAATTAATAATAATAAATATTGATATTTTAAAAATAATTAGTGGCGCGATTATCACAAAAGTAATTAGAAGTTAAACTATGACCGCGTATACAGTTGTTTCACCAAGATGATTAATAATTACGTATTTTAATGACCATATTTTTTATGATTTAATTACAGATATACAGTTTTCAGATTTATTCCTGTAAGTGTAGTATAAGACGCTATTACCTGCCAAATTTCATAGTCCTAGGTCAACGGGAAGTACCCTATGAATTTTGATTCCTTTGAGAGTATCGAAAATGTATTTTTTGCGCCCTAAACGGCAGTATCTCTTTTTTACGCTAACTTCGAAGTTTGATTTTTTTACAGCTTCAAGGGACCGTAGACCTTAGTATATGGTTTAAATTTCAACTCGATACCTCCACGCGTTGCCGAGATAAAGGGTCTTGGCAGACAGACGGACGGACGGACGGACAGACAGACGGACAACAAAGTGATCCTATAAGGGTTCCGTTTTTTCCTTTTGAGGTACGGAACCCTAAAAACGTAACACGTAAAAACAGCTGATGAGATTTTGATGAAATTAAAACATAAAATACTTTTATCCTGGTTAAAGGATCTCTAAGGACTTTCTCGAATGTCCACGCGGACGAAGTTGAGGGCGAAAGCTAGCTTATCATATGACAGCTACTCAGAACATACTTTTTGATTAGGAATTCGGAAACAAACCCCAGTCTATTTAATTTAACAAAAACAAACGCGTTTTAATCGAAAATAAATGCCATTTTTGCAATCGTCATCCCATAAAACTTCAATAAAGACATCTATATCGATTTTTAGGTTTATTTATCCCATTTAACCTCTAACTAAAGGGTTGATTTTCGAAAAATTACGAAATATGGTGTTTGCTAATTTGTTTTTACTTTCCAACAATAAGCAATTTTCCAGATACAACAATTCATCCCACTTTTCACTCCTTCGGGAGAGTAATTGTCAAAAACTCTGACACCTAAATATTTTTTTTATTGTCAGCCTAAATACAAAATTTGAAGATCCTTACTTCAAAACTGACGGAATTTCATACAAAATTTCATCCCTTTTTAAACCCCCTTAGGGGTAGAATTTCCAATAATCCTTTCTTAGTGGATGCTTACACTGTATAAATAAGGTATCTAAGTACCTACCTATGTGCAAAATTTCAAGTCTCTAGGTTCAGTTTGGGCTGTGCGTTGATATCTCTATAATCCGAAAAAGTTTTATATTTCTAATGGTTAAATCAAGTTTAATCATTCTTGAAAGTAACATAAAAGCAAAACCATTTTTACAATCAGCCTTATCACTCCACAACACAATCGATCGCCCTAATGTTTTTATTATCTTCACTAAACAAATCATTGTTTTGACAGATTTTACATGAATATTGTTTTTGCTATATTTAGTAATACAGGGACTCTTCAGATATATTATTCATAGAGTTACTGTAAGTATCAACACAATGCCTAATCTATGTCGGTATTCATACGTAAGTTCATCAGTGTTAAGATTTTTTGACCTAAGGCGTTTAACGTCGTTGAAATTAATTTAACGTCGTTAATTTAACGTCGCGCCGGCCAGAAAATAGTTTAACCTACCAAATTTTCACTCTTCGGGGCTAATTGTCTAATTTCAAAATCTATCGCAATCGCTTTCATTTGACAGATGGATGTGACATATTGCTGCATTTATTTGGTAAGTTTTTACTTGTGCCAAAAAGAAACTTCAATGGATTACATCCTGAAAGCGATTTTAAAGTTAGCCAATAGAAAGGCTGAACCTATTTTTTTGTCACACGCATGCAGTTGATCTCCTATTGCAGTTGTGGCTTTAAAAAAATTTCATAACTATGGTATTTAGGTTAATACTCCACAAAAAATTTCTTGACTTTGAATAAAAGTAGAAAAAACCTTTTTAAATGTCGGTCCGGACCATGAAATCGGGAGTAATTTTGACATTCTCTGCATGGTACACTTCGTCTTTAAATTAGTTTGATTTTGAGTTTGATCAGTTTGGGCTATTTCAAGTCCGCCTGGCTAGCAACCACTATTATGGTGTGTCCCCACTTAGGTTCGCGAACCTTCGCGCTCCGCAAACCTGCAACAGTGCGCCCTAGCAAACATTTTATTTTCACTTTGGTTATAGTGTGTACGTGTGTGAACCAGGTTCACATACATGTTCGCACACGTACACACTATGGCGCACTGTTGCAGCACAGCATAAACAATTTTTTTGGTGCAGGTTCGCGGAGCGCGGAGGTTCGCGAACCTAAGTGGGTACCCACCCTTATACTTTAGTCTGACGCCATAACGACAATTTAAAAATTGTTGTGTTCCAGCAGTTAGAGGTAAGATAGCCAGTTCCAAAGTGATGAGGATTCCGGGAGTAGTGCGCTTCCACCTTCCACCTTATTGACACTTAACATCAGAGGAGGTGAAGGCCAAGCACTAACCCGTTGTGCATAAAAAAAGTTGTATGATGAGATGTAATGTCATCATCATCATCAGCCATTTTAATGTCCCCACTGCTGGGGCACAGGCCTTCCTTAAGGGTGGATATATAAGGAGGACGGGCCATTAACCCACCACGCGGGCCCAATGCGGATTGGTGGGTGTTAACGACTGCAAATGCAGCCGGGACCAACGGCTTAACGTGCCTTCCGAAGCACGGAGGAGCTCGAGATAATAAATTTTTGGTCACCAATCCCATGACCGACCCTTGCGAACGTTGCTTAACCTCCGCAATCGCTGGGCCAGGCGCTAAACCACTGCGCCACCGAGCTCCCCTAATGTAATGTAATGTTAATGAATTCTTGCCATAAACATTTTATAGTAATTTTTAAATAATCATTTCAAAATTAAGTAAATCCCTAGTTTCTGAAAGAATATTATTTTAAGTTATGGCAAAAATTAAAAATTTTGTTAAAAACTAAATGATAGGTAAACAGTTTTAGCCAACGGTTGCTAAAAGTGATGTAAATTATGTATTTTTTTGCATTTACCAGAAAGGAACATTAACACACTTTTTCATCGTTAAATATCACTTTTACTGGATAACTTATCGTCTAAATTTAAAAAGTAAAAAATAGAGTTTTTGAATTACAAAAAACTCAACTAGGTGAATTTGTTGATGCTTTATTATTTGCAATAAGCCAACGATATTTAAAAATGAATTGCTGTTCGTTATTCTGGCTAAAACTAGAATAATTATTTTTTTGCTAAAAGAGGTTTAGTCAGAGGTTTTAGTCCAAAAGATCGGTTAATGATAAAAAACTCGGTGAAATGAAGCACACGTAGTGTTGTTTTTACTCAGCTGCAGAGCTGATTTTCAATATTTTGAAAATTCTCAAGGTAAAGTTGATAATCATACTTATAAATTGTAGGTGATATAAAGTGAAATTTCTTTTCTTATCTTTAAATTCTAGAAAAATAAAGGAGTCGTGAGATGTACGCAAGGTTTAGATTTAATGCGGAATCAAATCAAAAGTACAAACCTACTCCATCGAAGTATGAAACAGCTGTTTTTTTTTCGCGATTTCAGAGCTGGTCCCATAAAAGTTGTTCAGTTTGATGGTCCGAAGAAATGGTTTTCTCATTTTGCGTTAATTCATTAACACGTTGTATAGAAGAAGAAAAAGTCTGACCTTCATCTCACCTCATCTAACGTTGCTGAAGATAAGTACCAAAGGTTGAAGCGAAGTTCACGAACGACTACTTATTTGATAGTTGGTTGTGAACTTCGCTTCAATATTTGATCTGTGGCCCTACCATGAGTTGTTGCAAACTGTTTACGTTACAGTAAACTATCGTTTTCTCTCTTTCACTCGTATTGACTGTGAGCGGTATATCCGACAGTTTACTGTAACGTAAACAGTTTGCGTCAACTCATGGTAGGGCCACTGATTGATTGTCAATAACGACAATTTCAGTATGAATGATTTTATCGAGATTTTTATTTGATGTAGAGTCAGCACAACAGAATAAGTATAGGTACAAATGTTATGTGAAAATCCAATTGATTTTAATTTTATTTTAACTTCAACTTAATTGAACATCCAATAAGCTGCATGTATAAAGCTAGGCTAGACTATGGTCCAAAAAACAAGGTCTGGCATTCCGAGAGTAACACAAGCTTTTAGCTTACAGTTATCCAGTTGCGTGACTTAATAGTAACAAGCAAAGAATTTTTCCACACACATGACTCCTTGATTACACACGGTTACACACATTGGCGTATCTAGATGTCTTTCATGGGGGGCGTGAACCTGAATCATAGTACAAGTCCTGAATCTGGCTATTCCACTAGTGCCGCCAATCAAGAAAAAATCATTACAACGGAATAACTTTATGAAAAATATAAAAACTACGTAGGTATTCGTTTTAAACTATTTTTGTATGCGTTTCTATCTGGTTTTTTTCTGTACCCCAGTTACCGTAAACACAGAAATCGCGTTAGGTCGCAAAAAATTGCAAGGTTCTGAATTTTTGCGATGTTCTTAGTATAGTTACTAATAGAGTAAAACCAAATTTGCAACCCTGATAGACCTGTGCTAACTTTGTGGTGCTCGAAAAACCTCGAAATTTTCAGACTTTTTTCAGTTTTTGGCTTACAACTTCTAAAAAATGCATTCTACGGCAAAGTCGTCTACAACAGTCTTAAAATTACCTAGAATTTGAACGTAATCTCAGATATGTATGTCATATATATCTCGAGGTACAACACTTCAAAAATGGGCCATTTTATCCAAAAAGTAAAAATTTGTAGTAAGCTGGTCTTTCGAACAAAATGCCGTCTAAAATACTCATTCTACGAGGTAAGTCTTAGGAAATAAAGTTGAAGAACAGTTATTTAGCTTTAATTTAAGATTAAGACGGTATTTTGTTCGAAAGACTAGCATACTACATTTTTTTTTATTTTGAAAAAAATGGCCTATTTTTGAAGTGTTGTACCTCAAGATATATTCATATATACAGATCTGAAATAACACTCAAATTTTAGGTAACTTTATCTTCTTTAAAAGTGCCATAAATTACTTTGCCGTAATAGGCATTTTTTAGAAGTTGTAAGCCAAAAACTGAAAAAAGTCTGAAAATTTCGAGGTTTTTCGAGCACCACAAAGTTAGCACAGGTCTTTCAAGGTTGCAAATTTGGTTTTACACTATTGGTATCTATCCTAACGATATCCCAAAAATTCAGAACCTTGCAATTTTTTGCAACCTAAATGTTTAAGACGACTGGCCTACTGGTCTAAAATGCCAACTTTACGCGATAATCTATTTGATTTGATTTATCTTTGAATTAATGATCTTTGGTTCATAATTACACATTGGAAATTAGGCATCTTGGGTGGTTGTAGTAATCAAAGTAGGTACTTATCTAATGACCTAGTCACCATAGTGATAACGGAGTCATGACCTCATATCACGTGCTTTCTCACGCTGAGCTGATCAACATTTAATCTATATGTAGAAAAGTAACCGTCATGTGCGAAGAAACTGATTATTACACTTTTTTTTATTTGTAAACAATTTTATCAAACTGTGGTTGAAGGTGGTGGTCTCACAGTCATTAGAAAATATACTTAGACCTATGTAAAATTAGTTATACATTACATAAGTAACGTGAAACTGTTTTTAGGTATGTGAAGCAGCATCTGTAGCTCACAGGCATTTCTAATATCCCGTCCAGACTTTTTACGACTCAGTCTGTCTTTCTGTCCGACTGTCACAGCTGGATATCTCAAGAACTACTAATGGTATAAACTTGGGAATAGTTCAAATGACGTTTGCTTAACTATTTTGCAAATAAGAAAGAAATAAAAATATTTTTCTTTGCATGAAACAGGCACCGAAATGGCGTCTTAAAAATTCGAAGTGGGTCTACTAAGGCATGTGGAGTAGGTATCATAAGAGAGCGCTGTTTGCACATTCTCAAGATCTGAATTTAAGTAGGTATTTACCTATTCACTGATCAAGCTTACTGTTAAAATTGTTTTATTTCAGGTATTTACCTATTTTATTAAAACACAGTTCAAACAGGATTATACAGGGTGCATTTGTAATCACTCTCCAAATTTTAAGGATGTGTTCAGTCCATGAAACTGAACAACTTTCTCCATGAAACATGTGTCAAAATACGCCAAAAAATTTTGGTCATCCCATACTAAACTGATCACGTGATCTCTTTGTTTTGTATGAAAAGTCATTTTTTTTACATATTTGACCCTATGTTTCTTAGAGAAAGTTGTTCAGTTTCATGGACTGAACGCACCTTAAAATTTGGAGAGTGATTTCAAATGCACCCTGTATAATATAATAGTGACAAAAATCAATCTAAACTTAAAATGTGTTTGATTGAAGCATTGTAACAATGTCTTTAATTAATATTATTAACTGAAATTGAACTATTGATGATAGAAATTGCCCTTTAGGTCACTAATGACGATTTTCAGTATCTCTAAACTTGATCTAAACTTTGTTGCGATATAATTTATTTACAAAATTGACGTCATTCTTATCGGAAAATACTTACTTACAATTGACTTAGTATCAACAAGAACATAATAAAATAATAAGTTGACAAAAGTAAGTAGGTAATCTTGCTAGTAGGTATTATTTGCCACAAACAGCTCCGATCACAAATAAATAAATCTCTTTTATTTCGGTTAAAATAAACGCGTCTAGACTAGACTAAACTCAATCAAAGCGGTTGGTCATGTTTATTAAGTTCTTTGATGTGTAAAGGTTTACAGCAATTTAATTTAAATGTGCACAGATAGCTTTAGCTACGAAATTTCTATTTAATTATCGAACCTACGAAAATTCTAGGTACTTAGAACTTACGTATATCATTTTTAACCGCCTCTGTGTGGTCTAGTGGTTCGCCCACCCGTGTAAGATGCAGGGATCCCGAGTTCGATTCCCAGGAGGGGTACAATTTGTACTCGGTTTGGTTGGTGGTAGGGCTTATTCCAAGTCCGCCTGGCTAGCTACCACCACTTACCTATCTGATGCCTTACCAACAATTTGAAATTCGTTATGTTCCGGCAGTTAGAGGTGTTATAGCCTGTGCGTCAGTGAAAATATCTTAATTTTCAAGAAAGTAAATTAAATATTTTGGAGGAGATATCTTAATTAGTTTCAAATTGGAAAATTCAATCGTTGGTTTTAATATTTTACTGAAATATTAAAACAAAACCAACAACTAGTACCTTTGCGAAAGAACTTAGTACTTACTTACCTACTACTTCTAAAAATAGAAATAATTTATTTTTTACATTGGAGATGTTAGCATTTACTTTTTTCTAGTAAGTATTTCTATTTGTGATTAAAAATTGTCTTTTTAAAAACTATTGTTTGATGAACTCACCTTGAAAATTACGAATACCTATGTCGTGTGGCAACCGTATTACAATATTGTTGGTAAAGTCTGTTTATCCTTTACTTGTCCTATTTAGTAAACAGTTTTTGTCAGTTGTCATACGTCTTTTTAAATTGTAATTTAGAAATGTAGTCTTTGGCTCAGTTGCACCATCTTGATTTTACTAAGTTTGTATCTGTTAAAGTTAAGGATAAGTTTAGATGGTGCAACCCAGCCTTATTGTCACTAATGCAGTAATTTTCTTTCGTAATTTAATATTATCAATATGTGAAAAACTATTTTTTGTATGTATTTAGAATAGATTTTTTTGATAAAGAGTTCGTGGAAGATTGTTTACCAAATAAGCAAGGATAAACAGACTTTTATTATCATATTCAGCTAAGTTTAATACAATATTCAATCCCCTTATTGTAAAATTGGACTAATGTTAGATCTAAACCGATGCTGTCAGTTTTTTTTTTGCTGGGAAAAAACAGAAACAACATCAGTTTTGAACCAGGTCTAACTTTAGTCAATGATTTAGTAAGAGATTGGAAGCTCATAATATCACAATTTCACATCTATTCATCAATGTAACTTTAACTTTAAAATTTTTGAAACTGTTTTCAAAAATTTCAAAATTAAAGTTACATTTTGTAAAGCTGTCTTTACTAAACTAACATATACACAATATTTATATAACTCTAAGAAATTCAGGATTTGGTACAGTAATTACCCAATTTCTTTAAATAATACACGGTTAATTTTTAAGTATATCTAAAAATTAAAAGAGGATTTCAGACCATGTAAATGAACAACTTTTACTATGGGGCCAACCACGAAATCGCGAAAAAAAATCAGCTGTTCCATACATTATAGTCGAGTCGATGTTGTACTTTTCTATGGAACAGCAGATTTTTTTCGCGATTTCGTGGTTGTAAGAGTTGTTCATTTACGTGGTCTGAAATCCCCTTTTCATTTTTAGATATACTTAAAAATTTACCGTTTATAAATGCACTGATACTTTTGAAGTTGGTTAGATGTGCACTTAAACAATGTTCTCAACTACCTTGAGGGCATTTCCTAGTCAAAAGAACTCCTTTAGTTAAGTAGGCGTTAATTTATTATCAAAAAAACTGACTAGGCAGCGATCCTTGGTCTCAACAACGCAGTCGTGACCTACAAATGAGAAATATAATTGTCAACCATTATGTTACTCGTATGGGTACACAAAGGGTCTAAATTTAGATGCATTTGGTACCTATATAAATCAGCCGAATTATTCTATAGCATCAAACAACGAACAGCTTCGAAAATGGTAAGTTTTGTGTACTTTTGATAACTATTTTATTTAAAGATGTTCTGTCTGAACTCATCGTCATATGAATTAGCGCTAGGTAGCGGTATATGAATTGTCATATAGCTCAAACCACTGAACTACACACATCAACTTTGTCTAGGGATACCAGGTGCTATTTTCATACAAACGAGGTAACTTTGAAGCCTTGGTTTCCTGCCAGGGATGTACTGTGCTGTGATCTGATGACGGCTATCCAGGGAGTGAATGGAGGAGATTCAGATCGCTATACACACCCAACTGATCTGACCAGTATTCTTAAAACGTAATGGACATGTTAAAAAGAAACCGCGAAAATAGCATGAAAATGTATGGAAATCCTCAAACCGAGAACTCTGACCCATTAATCTTTTAGAATGCTGATCAGATCAGTTGGGTGTGTATAGTGATCTGAATCTACTCCATTCAGTCCCTGGATGGCCATCATCAGATCACAGCACGGTACATCCCCGGCAGAAAACCAAGGCTTCAAAGTTACCTCGTTTGTATGAAAATTACACCTGTATCCCTAGACAAAGTTGATGTGTATAGTTGGGCTGATTTGGTGTGCCAAATAAATTTCAAGCATTAATATCTAGTTACCAAATTCCTACTAAATCGAATTCCCTGCGAACGAAGTCGCTATCGGAGACTTATTTTCTCTACTCTATCTCTCTTCTTTCTCTACTCTACTATTCAATTTCCTATTAAGTACCATACCTAGTTTGGCTATAATATGGGAAATTTTGGATTTTCCAAGTGGCCAGAACATTTATTTATTTTGTAAACAAAAGAGAAAATACCCGAAAAAAACTAAAATAATGTTTGTGACAAAAATATTTTTTACTAGGTTAGTTACACTTATTCACTCAAATCGCCCAGAGCGTTTTTGTTGCGGACACGGGCAAATAGAAAAAGGTTTTTCTGATAAAATTTCTGCTATTTGATTAAAAAAAAACTAAAACTGGCCAAATGCGTGTCGAACCACGCGCAGTAGGGTTTCGTAGTTACCATAATATGTCATACCTTATTTAATACCACTATCACTTTCCATCTGCAAAAATAACTCTGTTATTCATAGAGTTTATATTTATGACAAAGTTATATTTGTGGTTTTGGAAAATAAGCTATATCACTAAAACTACTAAATATATCTCGTTCAATCTAATTTTGGAAGTTAAGATCTATAGCATATATATTTTTTAGATTTTCACTGTCTTATTTTAAAAGTTAGAGGGGGACTCACATTTTACCACTCTGGAAGTGTATATCTTTCAAACGGTTGACTTCGAGAAAAAATATTTTTAAAAACCTCAATATCATATTTAAACACCTATCTATAGTAACAGTATAGACACCCCGCACGTATAGGTTTGATTGAAATTTTTTTTTCAGTTCAGTTCAATGTATAGAGAGCTCCCCTTATTTTTTTTATTTATTTTTGTGTAAAAACTTAAAGCGGTTTCCAGAATTCATCTACCTACCGAATTTCAACGTGTAGTCCTAATAGTTTCAGAATAAAGTGGCTGTGACATACGGACGGACAGACAGACAGACATGACGAATCTATAAAGGTTTCGTTTTTTGCCATTAGACTACGGAACCCTAAATACGTAGGTTTAAGTGCCTATAATTAATTTTCTGCAACATTATTGTCGTGTAAAATGATAGTCAAACAATTTGATTTCGCTATAGAACCTAATCGCTTTACCTATGAGCCAACAAGCACCGCCAACCGCCAATAGTACCTACCTACCAATAAGCTGTTTCTTACAATAAAAGTAACTTTCGGTACACTATTAATAAAAGTGCTTTGATTCATTGGAAAAGCGTTTTTTTTACGAGAACGCTATTACTTAGGTACTTCCCGGAACTCAAATCTCTGTTGGTTTCAAAATAGCTCCATTCTCAGAGGACTTAAACATTTCCGATTTCCTAGACTAGAACATAACGTATGGGTAGGGTAGGGCTGCCTTCCGGGTTTCCTCGGATTTGTCCTAGTTTGAAGGGCGCCCGGAGAGCATCCGGAAGCTGCTTTAGTAAGAACCAATATGAGAATTAACTTACTTAAAACAGCAATGTAACTGCGGTTTCAATCGATTTCAATCGAGAATTGTTAGCAACAGAGTTACGTAATCAAGGGGCCGGACTACAATTAAATAGTTTCCCGGAGTACATTTTTTTACCATAAACAAGCAAGATTACAAGAAAAGTGGATGAAACTGACTAAAAATCGCGCTGCGCGGTCGATTTTTACCGACTTCAAAAGGACGGAGGTACTCAATTCGACCCGTTTTTTTTTTTTTTTTTTTTTTTTTGTATGTACACCGATTACTCGAAGACGGCTGAACCGATTGAAATGATTCAAACGTTATTAGATTAGGTAAACTTTCAAGTTGGTCCCATTTTTTTTATAATTTTGAAATCGGTTCAGTACTTTTCAAGTAATCTTGAAAAAAGCACGAAAATGGAATGATTTCTGTGTGAACTACCTCGATGATCAGTCGTATAACTTCTTTGTTTATGAACTGAATAAGATAATTATTTTTTTGTTGGAAAAGGGATATCTTAAGTGTAGTTCTTTAACCGACTTAAAAAAGGAGGTTCGTAGTTTGACCCGCATGTATGTATGTTTCTCCGCGATTAACTCACGTTTGGCTGAGCCGATTTTCTACCTAAATAATTTACTATAAGCACGCAAGATCACAAAAACGCACTGCGCGGGCATTTTTTTTCTTATAGACTTACCTCGGGCCACCTCTGGCCATGGGACATTTATTTTGGTCTGCTACGGTTACTAAAAAGTGTGTTGGACACCCCAGCTCTATACTAAAACTAGTAAAATACACTATTTCATGCGAAAGAACTAAAAATGATTAAAATCAAACTTTATTTTTCAGTCAAGAATCAGGTCAAATGTTTCCATTAACCAAGCTAAAAATGAATTTAAAAAAATCAAATGTCCGTGGTCAATGCTCCAAACTTAGAATAAGGCTCCAAAGCACATTGTGCTCCAATGTCCGTGGTTTTTATGCTTAGTTGCTAGGTGTTTGAGATGGCAGCCCTACGTGTGGGAAATAGCGTTCCATTACAATGAAGTTTCACCGGAACTTTACACAGGCTTAGTTGTAAGGGCACTTTTGCCCACTTTGTATACAGTTAGCTGTTTCGTAGCTTAGCCTTATAAAGCCGTATAATTATAGTAGATAGGGTTACCATACATAGGTAGGTACAACCCCGGAAAATTATAATAAACCCTGTAAAATGACAACCCTAGACGCAAATAGACTATTGTAATCAACTATCATCATCCTATGAATGGACAGCAAAATAATCAAGGTTGCCACTAGGCAGTTTATCTAAAAAAAATTGATAATTAAAAAGGAATATTGTATGTGTGTTTACTACCAATAGTGGTAACTACGCTGGGGCGAATGTTGTGGAGAAAAACTGTCTGCCTGGTTGAGAATAATACGGATGCGGCGAAAAACATGTATTGTACCTATAGTTACAGAGCTGGTGACAAAATACTGTAAGATGTATCTCAAGGCCCATCATTCAATATGATATAGTGTTTAGGGTGTACATGAGTCAGCATCTACTCGTAAGGCCAGGAAGTGGAATACCCGACGTCAGCACGCTTTCAAGTAAGTACTTATATACAATTTCGACATGCTCAAGACAAGAGTTATCTCAAGGTTTAAATTTGGTAGTATAGGTACTAGAGAATAGTACGAAAAAATGAGAAGGTAGTCAGACCGCATTATCATGGAACATGCCGAGTCAGCACGCCACGTAAGTTGTCACAATTTCAAGGTGGCTATGAGAGCTTTCTCAATGCTGAAAATTAAGCAGTATACTAATATTATGCATAATTTATGAAACACACAGACAGACCACAGATTCATGGAACATAGGCAGTCAGCAGTCGCTCAAAGAGCTTGAAAGCATGCTGATGCCAGGTGTTCCACTTCCTGGCCTTTGCGAGGTTTTGACGCAGATCGTCACTTTCGCAAATGGTCATCGCGAAAAATTTGGTCACTTTCGCAAATGGTCACTTTCGCAAATAGTCACTTTCGCAAATCGTCACTTTCGCAAATAGTCACTTTCGCAGAATGTCATTCACAATTTTTTCTTTTTTTCTCCTATATGTGAAAATTGTGAATGACATTCTGCGAAAGTGACCATTTGCGAAAGTGACGATTTGCGAAAGTGACCATTTGCGAAAGTGACCATTTGCGAAAGTGACCAAATTTTTCGCGATGACCATTTGCGAAAGTGACGATCTGCGTCAAAACCCTTTGCGAGTAGGTGCTGACTCATGTACACCCTAAACACTATATCATATTGAATGATGGGCCTTGAGATACCTTTTGCAGTATTTTGTGACTAGCTCTGTAACTACTATGCTAATTCGTAGGACACTGTTTATATAGGTATTATGCCTTTGATGTGATCTTACTTAACCGATGACTTATTTTTACAGGTTTCCCGTTTGTCTCTGATGGTTTTATTGGCGGTTGCCGCTGGAACGATGGCGAGCCGGGAAGCCAGATCTCCAGGTCAGTTTTGTCAAAGTATTTTTTAATCATGTATGTATTACAATACAACTGTCTTTTCGAACCTACTATTAACAAGTAGAACATTAACGTACTAATATTACTTATTAAATGTGAAGGTTTAGAAGTTTGTATGTTTAGATGTTTGTTACTCAATCACGCAAAAACGGCTGAACCTATTTGGATGGTCACACAGTTGATAGCCTGGATTAAAACAAAGGATACTTCTTATCCCGGTCAACAGTTTCCTAGGGGTTTTCAGAACGTCCACGCAGACGTAGTCGCGGGCGGAAGCTATTAAGTACTTATGTAAGTATTTTACTTATTTATGGGACAAGACTGTCAGTCTTAACCACGTCTTAACACCATTGTTGACTCTGTTTAAGTTTTTTTTTTCGTCTTTTCTCTGTGTTTTCCTAAGAAAGGTGGTTTATAATAAGTCGAAGTCAAAGTCAAAAATAGCTTTATTCAAATAAACTTAATCATTAAGTACTTTTGAATCGTCCATAGGTATTTTCCTACCACCCGTTCCAGAATACTGTGGTAATATTACCCATTTTTTATTTCCAATTATTTAATTGAAAAAAACTCTATTCACGATGCAATCTTGAAAAAATTTTCGACTATTTATGTTCAAAAAGTCTAAAAAAAAAATCCTATTTAATATCCTTAGCTCTCTATTCCAAATGGAGAGGTGTAAGTGTGTCTACTCACAAACCACAGAATAGATAATTAGCACAAACAAAACTTATTATTATTTATTATACTCTTTATTGCACTCATAAAAACAGTTGCACAAATATAAATTGAGATATGGGTATGCGGATAACGCGCTGTTCACACCATAGAGGAACAATACCGCTACCTGAGGCGGTAGCTGAACTAGTGCGCGACGACGCGAGCACTGCGGGCGGGCGGCGCGGAGTGTGTCCGCGGGGGGGAGTTTCGCCGAAACGCGGTACGTAACGCGTACCTACCCATCTGATATGCGGTTATGGTTTCAAAAAGCTGCGAAATTTCCATACAAATTACCACGGGATATCGCTCGGGTATTACCGCTACCCACGGCGGTAGCGGATACCGCTCCGGTTTGAGTAGGTCTTTAAGCGGGTGACATAATGAAGTGACTTAAGGCTCCGTTCTGCGAAATCATTTGTCTCTGTCTTTTTCTTTACGTGTAAAGAGTATGGAAAATAACCTCACTTCTGCACTTTTTCGATATTTTTTGTGGTTTTTTTATCATTATCTTTAGCACAATTATCTTTCTTGAAAAAAAGTTATTGGAGCAACTGTACAGTACGTTAAAGTGTATTTTGGTGTAGAATTCAATACGTTTACGCTATTATTTACGCCAAAAATATGGCCCGCGCCAAGCACTTTTGATGATATTTTGATTTTTTTTTTTACAATCATCTGTGAGGTTTATACAAAATTTAATATTTGTAGCAACTAGATACACTCTTTAGCTTATCGTATGATTTTTTTGGTGGCTACAAGCTTACGTTTTCTATATAAAAATATGGCCCGCGCAAACCATGTTTTCCTATTACCGCCCCTTAATGAAGATTGTTATGTTGTAGGTGGATGGCAAGGCAGCAGCGGTGGTTTTGATGGTGGTCTACCATCAGTCGCAGCAGCTCGTTCTTCTGGAGGATGGGGAGGTTCCGGTTCCGGAAGAAGCGGCGGTGGGTCTTGGGGTGGGTCCGGATTTGGACGAAGTGGAGGTGGATCATGGGGTGGATCCGGGCTCGACAGAAGCGGGGGCGGGTCGGGTTGGGGCGGCGCTGGGTTCGGACGTAGTTCCGGTGGGGCCAGTTGGGGTGGGTCTAGTGGGCTCGGCAGGAGTTCCGGTGGATGGGGTGGATCAAATGGATTAGGAAGAAGCGGATCTTCGGGGTGGGATAATTCTGGATACGGCGGCGCCAGATCATCTGGATGGTAACCAGTTAATATGAACGCTGGACGATATTGATACCTTTTTCTATGCTGTAATCTAAGCTTGCTTGGGCTGTATGTTTTATAATGACAATAGTAAATTAAATGAGTTGCATCTATAATTTCGTGTTGTTAATAAACGTTTGAGTACCTACCTACTAGATATAAGGCAGACTTACAAAAAAAAACTTAATAAACTGAATACGGAATAAACTCCACAGCACAAGCTGAGACTGGTCAGCCCTTTTCAGTCGGTTAATATTAGCTAATAAGATCTGTATTTTAAAACGCCGAATAAATGCTTACTTTACTTACTTTACTTAAGTGGGTAGAAGTCGGGCTACTTACTACAGCTAATTTTTTCGTGAATTCGATGATTTCTCCTTGGAAATATACTTCATTTATGTACTTCCAGAAGTATACTGTTTTAAACTCACACGGTCACTATCATAATAAATATTAGGTCCTATGAAATTGTCGATATTTTGTCTCATACTTACGGATAAAATAATAACTTCTATGTATTCATCTACAAAAATATTTAACAATATATTGATAAGTATTATTCTACTTAATTATGACCACGATAGTCAATTATCAGTCAAAATAAAGTTCGTATTTCAGCTTTCATAGCATTAAAAATGATCTTGAAAGTGACTCTTTTTTTGTGAGCCCCTCCGGTCACCCTTTTATAATAAAAGGGTGACCGGAGGGGCTGCAACTTAGCCAAAACTTATTTTTTTGCTTATCGTAAACGGAATAAGTTAGCACCCATAGTGTTCAAACTGGTTCAATGGTTCAAACATTAGTACCTACTAAATTTTGTTCCATAAGTGTTCACGGTTGTTAAATGAACAAAGAAAATGCTAGTACCTATGAAAAATGCAAATTCGTCGCGTCGATGTTTTGTGACTTGCTGATTCTGAGATCAAGTCTGTGTATTTTTTTCTATAGTCGTTATGACTCCCACAAAAAGGTCTAAGTATGTATCTGACCATAAGATAGTTAAGAGAGACTATAAGACCGTAAGAACATAAGCGACAACGAAGTACCAAAGTTAAGTTTGTATTCTATACATTTTGTATGAAAAAACCAACTTATAGTTGCAATTGAAAACGTTTGGAAACTCCGTCGCATAAGGTGCTCGAATTTTTTCAGAAAGACATTGTGCAATAACTGTATATAAAGTATATATTTTTTAAAAGCGTAATAAATGTTCTTTCAGATAGTATTTTTTTTATTTACATAGCATTAGTATTTTTACAGATACTGACTGTTGAATAAAAAAATAGCAAACTGATTTTGATACTATCGTCAATATTTTACCTTTTTAACACGTTTTTTTCTATGAAACTGTATATTAAAAGTTTCAGAAATGAATTCCTCATCCCTGTTTTACCATAAAATGATACCACACCCGAGGTGGTGGGTATATTGAAGGAGATATGATTTTTTATCTGAAGCACGGCGGCGCGAAACTTTGAATGCCCCTCCCCCCCCTACCTGCTAAGGGGGGGGGGGGGGGGGGCGGATGGCTACCGAGCTAAATCAGCTCAGTTTTAAGCGGGAATTATATATTAGGCCGACGTGGGCCACGTACGCCGATCTGGGTGCGTTCGATAATGTACTCTATGGACGTGTCATAAGACATATTTTTCGTTGCGTCGAGTCGTTACTCGATGGTATCGCGTCGCAAGGCGTGGATGTAGTGTACCTCTAAACGACTATGCTCTATGTAAAATGCTTGGGGACCGACGCGCCCAGATCGGCGTACGTGGCCCACGTCGGCCTAATGTAATTCCCGCTTTACTTAACAAGTGAATTCATCTAATGAAAAATTTTGACCTCCCCATATTGAGTGTTCTTAGGGACTGAGCTAGTATGTTGTGACGGCGCGGCGCACACTGACACTTGTAGAAAAAATATTTTTTTGCTTACTTTACAATCTATTTTATACATGTTATAGGTACTTATTATCACTCAGCACCACTATTACAAATAAGCAAAATATTTTCAAAGTAGTTTGAAATTAAATACAATTTTCACCAAAATAATATTTATTAACAAATAACTTTTTTACAATTTTTACATTTTATCACTATTAAAGAATTAACGCGTGATCAACGTCAACACGTAATCTTGTACTTAATCACACATCTATTTTGTATTTCTTTAACTTTGCATTCAATTCATTTATTACTTAATAAATCCCTATTAAATTAGCACTGTTTCAATAAATATTTCGCATTTAATAAAATATATTCATGATCAGCCTTTCTTTCTTGGTTTACTTCAATATTAAGTCACTTTAAATTCACGACAAAAAAATATGTTAAAACAAGTTCATTTAAAAATATACCTTATGTCTATAATTTTAAAGCTGTTGATGGTTCTTCAACCAGTCTAGAATAGGAGCTTGGTTGTGATCGGTCCATTTGATGTTGTTTTCGATAGTTTCTAGCGCGCGCCGCCTCGCGCCCTCACCAGCGCCTGCCTCGGGATATTCAGCAAAGAATGATTCCATCTATAAAAAGAAAGATAATGGACTAAGAGATAGCCCCGGAAATAACTATACAATACAATGTACAGAGCGACGAATGCCCTCTTGTTAGTGTGCCATACCAGGCCTCCTTTACTCGCTCAAGGTCGCTTGATAAGCACCTACCGCTAGCCGTGCCTACGGAGGCACAAGTGAGCAGCGGGCCGCCACACGCCCGCCTGTGTAGTCGCGCGGGATCTTACTGCCTGCGTAGGTATTGTCTTTTTATAATAGTAACAATATCGAATCGACATTACCACATGAGTAAAAAACGTAAGCTGAACAGAGTCCAAGCTGCCTACAAACGGTCCTCTGTAGGTTCACTCATACATAGCGCGGCGATGTGTGCGCGATCTCTCACCGACAGTGTAACAGGCACGCCGCCGGGGTAAAAACTGGTTTGCACCGGCTCAGTTGCGGTATAACCGACAGGGCCGCTAAGTGCTATACCACCTTTAATATTTTCTTAGAAAATACACTAATGTGAAAAATGACAGTTTGATTTGTCAAATTACTGACTCGGAGAAAAAATACGAGTCGTGACAAAGATTTTGTTCAAAAATTTATTATTAGATTCTACCATTTTTTAGTGTGTAAAATAAAAGTAATTCTATATACATTATTGTTTAATAAATTAAATATGCTCAACTCCTGCACCGTGTGTGTATGAATAATTCGGGGAAAAAAAAAGGATATTTTTTTTTCGTACGGAAAAATCCAAGTGCAGAAAGTATTCATTTTCGTTGGTTTCGTACACACATTTTATTATGGACTTGCCTAATTTTATTTTTCTCCCTACTGCCTATTTTTAATTTGCGACAGGTGTCAACCCTTTGAGAATCGGTATAAGTTGTGAGAGCTTGTACTCTGTCCGTTTATTACTCATGTGACATTACTGTGCCGTATACGGATGTCTAAGTCAAAAACCAATAAATAATTGTCGTTTTTACATTACGATATTTGCTACGCAGTTCATTTAAAAGAAGTCAACCCTAACGTTGCGCCGTCAGAAAAGGTAAGAGCACGCAATAAAAAGAGAGGCAACTACTAGGTGAATTAAACTGTAGGCCATTAGCGCTGCGCGACCTGATTTGCACCTTATTGTGTCGAAGCAAAAGTCGATATTTATTTAAATAACTTTGCGGCGTGCTGCTTCTGTACTTGTACATACTATTATTTATTCTGTGGCCATACTATCATTATTAATAGATCCGGGCGCCTACTGACAGCTTTTCAGTGGTGGGGGTGGGAGTGGTTGGTCAACAAAGGGGCTGAAAAACCGATTGAAGGTTTTTCAGCCCCTTTGTTGAAAAACCTTCAACAAAGGGGCTGAAAATGTAAAACAATTTTACATGTATTAAAGATTAATGTATCTTTAATACATGTAAAATGTATTAAAGATACATTAATACAATGTATTAATGTATCTTTAATACATTTTACATCTGTAAAATGTATTAAAGATACATTTTACAGATCTCTGGATACCAAACCAGGGAAAGTAGTGCCAGGCGGCATCAAACTTTACCACTTTTTCGCGCACTTTTGATGCCGCCTGGCACTACTTTTCTATCAGCCAAAATGCTTGTCAAAGTTATATTCGATTAAGATACATGATTGGCTTGCTATTATACCACACCAAATCCAGAGCTCTGTAAATTGTATACCTTCAATCGGTTTTCAGCCCCTTTGTTGCCCACTGAAAATCTGCCAGGTGCCCGGATCAGTTAATAATGATAGTATGGCACACTAACAAGAAGGGTTTCATCGCTCTGTAAATTGTATACCTATTTCCGGGGCTAGCTCTTAGTATTTAATGTTAAAAGTGTCAGACAACTGTTATTTTTCTAGTTTCCAATGGCCAGGCCCAATAATCCATCCACAGATAGGGAGGGGTAGGTCTTATTCAGATTAGTTGCTATGTAACGGTTAGTATTAATAGAAAATTAACGACAGTTGCTTAGCAACTAATCTAGATTAGGCGTATCCCTATTTGTGGATTGATTATTGGATGGGGGTAAGTTGCTGACAGTTAGAAGATTTTCACATCCTTCAGCTTGAGTACAGTGTAGGCACGTGTAGGTAAAGACTGTTAATTTACAATATAATAAGATAATCTTTATCAGTACTCCTTGTACGACTTTAGACAACTTGTAGTAACCGCTCGACCAGTTCCGTCCACTTTGTTCGTACGTCATCCCACACTAGCGTCGTGTCGGAAAGATTTCTTCTAACCAAGCTAACTACGTTAGGAATGCCAAAAGAAATAAACATGAAATACTCACTTCCTTCAACTTAAGTTCGGTGTTAAAAGAGCTGGATATGGTCGGTATGAGATTGCCCAGGTATCTGCTGTTGAGTGAGAACCGCTCGACCAGTTCCGTCCACCTTGTTCGTACGTCGTCCCAGACTAGCGCCGTGCCAGAAGGATTGCTACTGATGTAACCGACTACATTCAGATAGTCTTGGCTACGAATGTTCTTCTCATCCCATGCTAGGATTAAGTATCTAGGAGAACAACCAAGTATGTAAGGTACGGTACGAGGCATATCTTGAAATCGAGTGGGGATTGCCCGGAACACGTATTTTGGGCATGCGTTAATTGCGGTGAGGGGCGCGGGCGACGGGAGAGGGGCGCGGGCTATTGGTCGCTCACAAGAGCACATGCGCGAACTTATCCCCACTCCGTCGAAAAAATTTCAAGATATATGCCTCGTACTATACTTTGATTTGCAACATCTGTTTTGATTGCATTTTGTTTGTGTATAATTGAAAGTCATTTAATAGTTTCTATAGCTTTTTCATAATTAGTTATCATAAGCAGCTTTAACTTAATGTATTTATTGCTTTTGATTTTCTAAATGAAACCAAAGAGTAACCATATTTCAAAGTCAAAATAATTTCATATTATTTCTGAATTTATCAAACATGGAACTGTGTGTCTGAAAACGAAAACACATCAATATTTCGTTTCTATGTGAAGAAAAAACAATTATTTAGTTAGGCGGTAAAAATATGATCTTCTTCTTATCGAATGAGGAATAGTGGCCACCTCTGGTGTTAGAGTTTATCAAGCCGCCTGTAAGGCCTCTAACTTGGCTTAACGACTGTTATCAGATGATAACAGCCGGGACCGCACGGAAGCGCTCAGTTGTAATACCACTTTAACGGTCACCCATCCGACACCTGACCGGACCGAGCGTTGCTTAACAAACGTGATCGGGTACGATCAGTCTGTCAAGTTCCGCCATGAGCGCTTCAAAATATGATAATACCCAATTATTATAAAAATATTTCATTATTCAACAAAGCTATGAAAACAAACTTGTCACTTACTGCCGCAAGATGGCGGTGTCTCTGGGAGCCGCGAGCGCCATACGCAGTCTAGTCATCTCTTGCGCATCTTCTTCTTGCAAATAAATCTTCCACAGTTTATCCCAATCTTGTTGCGTTGCTGATTTCATACCTGCAATAACATTGAGCCCGATTAATTCAGCATTTTCAATTTGCATGGTTAAGAGTCCGTACACATTTTTCCGCTGACTGCCGCTCTCTCGCTCGCACATTTTGTTTTCCAAGATTTCTTAAATCTGAGTGCGTTATTGAAAAATGTGTCTTGGCCACTTTTCGCAATATAAGATTACGGACATTTCAAAATATATATCAGTTTCGAGTTGCTGAAGTACAAAAAGTTATAGTGTTTGGCAGTTTAAATAACTGTTAGAAACGACAACTTTTTGTACTTAAGCAACAAAAAACTGAAATATATTTTAAAATGTCCGTAATCTTATATTGCGAAAAGTGGTCGAGACACATTTTTCATTTACGCACTCAGATTTAAGCAATCTTGGGAAAACATGAAATGTGCGAGCGGTGAGAGCGGCAGTCAGCGGCAAAATGTGTACGGGCTAATGTCTTAACTTTTTCATCTACAGTAAAAGAAAAACCGTCATCGCGCCATTAAATACAAATTTTCTAAAAGTGGCCACTATTCGAAAATAAAAAAAAACTCTATTAAACTAAACGACAGGCTAGAAAATATTGTCCAAGCCGATAAAAAGTACCACAAAACTGTGATAAGCACTATGATTCTCGTTCCAATGGTGGCGCTAGTGTGCAGACTACGCGCTCTTAACGTCAATTTCTGTCTTTTTTCTAAATTAAGAAAACGAAATGTCAATCTAGCTTCGTTTTGGCTTTGATAACTGTCATTTGCTTGACAGATACATAGAATCACAGATAAAAAAAAAATGGTATACAAATGATTAGCGTCAAAATGGCGGCGCCAATGTCATAATGTTAATATTTTCATATTGTGAGATGTAGTACTGAAATGCTACTATTTGATACCTTAAGTAAAATATTTACTACCTTTATCGTTCTTAAGATATAACAATTAAACGTTGGTACCGCCAATTTGATATCAAAGTGATGGAACCACATGAAACAACACATCCGAGCAAATAATCGCTTACATAAATGTTTACTACCTATAAACTACCTCATAAAACTCTAATCTTATTGGCATTATTCAAAAGAAAATCAGAGATACATACTTGAAATTTTGGTCCCGCCATCATGACGTTTTTGTGATTCGCATAAAACACGCGAACAGCAATAATTTCTTAATTTTGAATATAATATGAATTCACCACCTAATTGCTACCTATCAATAATGCTTTATAATTTTAATATTAGCAGTATATTTTAATAAATAAATTTATTCGTAATTTTTATAACACAGAAATCTTTTACCGTATCATTTGCGAGTGCTATCGCTTTTAAGCGTTACTTACATAGTTCTCATAATTGATTTTTTAATTAAAAAGTTAATTAACTTATCAAAAATCTATTGAAGGACTGATTAAATATAGTATTAAAAAAAGATATTTAGGGAACTATAGACGATCTATTTATAAATATCCATGACTATTTAAAAACAAGTAGGTAATAAATGTACACACGACGGCACCTCATACTATACATGTTGACCTTGAGACATCCTTTGTGCCCTACATAATAAAAACTGTTTTCATAGTTTAACTGTATAACCAGACACGCTGTTGTGTGTAATTCAGATTTATATTTTCCTCAATTACTACCTCATACCCAACACCCTAATTAATAAAATTTTAGTGAACCTTAAAGTGGTATAACCTTGTGTGATTAACTTTTTTATTAAAAAATTCTAACGTGGCAACACTGAAATAAACTCTCACTTACAATCAGGTAGTTTTTAATGTTTATTTGGAATTATTAAGCTTTATTGATAGGTAGCAATTAGGTAGTGAATTCACATTATATTCAAAACTAAGATATTATTGCTGTTCGCGTGATTTTTGCGAATCATAAAAACGTCATGATGGCGGGACCAGGAGTTCAAGTCTGTATCTCTGATTTTTCTTTGAATAATGGCAATTAGATTAGAGTTTTATGAGGTAGTTTATAGGTAGTAAACATTTATGTAAGCGATTATTTGCTCGGATGTGTTGTTTCATGTGGTTCCGTCACTTTGATATCAAATTGGCGGTACCAACGTTTAATTGTTTTATCTTAAGAACGATAAAGGTAGTAAATATTTTACTTAAGGTATCAAATAGTAGCATTTCAGTACTACATTTCACAATATGAAAATATTAACATTATGACATTGGCGCCGCCGTTTTGACGTTAATATACAAATGAGGGCTTTTCAAAATGACAAAAAGCTGTACGCTCGATAGATAGCGTTGATAAAAATGTATGTGTCAATGTGTTTTTTTTACTAAGCTTCGAAGAGAATTCAGGTAGGCAGGCAGATGTAACCCTAAAATGTTTCTCTTTGGGCAGATGTCAGCCAGCGAGCGCGTTTGGTGCAGGCCGTTTATTTTTAAAAGCCTATTTTGACACTTTTCTTTCCATCAACGCCATCTAGTGGGGCAAATAGTTACTATTTTTATTTGTTAAATGTCACTTTGAAAAGCCCTCATTGAGCAAATTTTTTTTAAAATTGGCCATACCATAGTAATAAACGAAGTCACGTAGATCAGGCTCTACGCCAACGACGTTGCCAGCGTCGTGGCTGTTCAGCCAGGTTAGGAACAACTCCCTGACCTTCTCTTGAGCAACCGGCAACTCGCTTCGAGTCGCCAACGATAGAATCCTCGTTCGCAGGAGACTGGGATATAATAATAACATAATATATTACATAATAATAAATTAAACTTAATTTTACACAATCCTCACTTAAAGAGCCCGTACACATTTTGTCGCTGACTGCTGCTCTCTCGCTCGCACATTTCATGTTTTCTCAAGATTTCTTAAATCTGAGTGCGTAATTGAAAAATGTGTCTCGACCACTTTTCGCAATATAAGATTACGGACGAAAAGTGGCCGAGACACATTTTTCAATTACACACTCAGATTTAAGAAATCTTGAGAAAACATGAAATGTGCGAGCGAGAGAGCGGCAGTCAGCGGCAAAATGTGTACGGGACTCTATCCAACCGCGCGGATTCATTTTAATACGAAAAGATAATGCAACTTACTGGTCTAAAAAAATTGATATTTATTAGGGTGGTCCTTATTCTTAAGAAAACATTTTTTTTCTTTAATTTCACGGGGCACCACATAATTTGAATATATACCCTATGAAACTATTTCAGTATTTTTTTCAAAATTTTTGAGATATATTTAGGGGTCGCTACCAAGGTTTGAATTTTAAATTATAACTCAAAATCACTTCACTAGTTTATTTTTTTATTCGTAAGTCAGGGCATTAAAAATGCTAATTTATTGTTACTGTTCAAAACTTAGAGACATTATTGATATATAAAACTGATTTACTCTATTATCTCTATTATACACAGGTATATTTTACAAGATTCTTTCACCAACAAAAGCAAACATTGCTTTTGTTTTTCATTGGTTTTAAACAGTTTATTAATTCCTCCATTGAACCAACACCATGCTCACCTAAGTATTATTATTAATTCACAAGTCGCAAAGAAAGGCGCCATCGTTCTCAGTTACCACGTTTTTTCAAAAACTTAGATGAGACCCATGATCTGGAAGAATCATAGAGAGTTGCTAATCACGAAGTCTTCGATGGTTATTTGTGGATGTGTTTGAATTTGACTGCTGAAATCAATCGTTTTCTTTTTAGGCAATCTTATATGCCTCCGGTTTCAGCATATCTACTATTTTCTTCTTATTTTGAACTGATTTGCATGGTGTTGTGCCGAATATCTAGTAGAGGCTTACAAACAATATTTTATATATAAATCATCACTGAACATATTTCTCCCAAAGCTTTTTCTTCGGTTTTGACGGTTTAAACTGATCTAAATTGGAAAGTTTTCAACCAGTACAAGTCCCTTGCCTTTCATCTAGCTTAATATACGCCAGCAGGACTCCTAGATGAAAGACATTTTTCGGGAACAGGTCCTAAGAAAATTACTGTGAGATTCAACAATTCCCTGCAGTCACCTCGGGATTAATGTGATTTTTGTGGTTTTCCCGCAAAATAAATCCTGTCTTGGGCCACTTCTACTAGGATGCTAGACTCTGCATCATTAAATATTGTTTAGTAATCGCTTTGGTCAATCGCGTACACCCATTTGTCCTTAATCCTTTTGAATAAATGTATATCAAAACCTCACGACGCATTAGTAAGTGATCCACTACTGCTAATAACATAAATGTTATGTTGACAACTAAGTAAAAGCATTTTTGCCACAAAACAACACAAACTCCATTTCTCAAGGCGATATAATTAAAACCCATACAATTTACTTTATCGTTCAAATTTTACTAATTTATTATATGAATTTTAGGTGCAGGAGAGGGACAGAGGAAGAGGAGGAGGTTTCCTATGCCAGTTTCTGCATATAACACTTTAAAAATGCTAAATAAACACTTGTCCAAATCAATTTTGAGACTCATAGTTGATGTGACCATATAAAGTTTTATTAAAAGTATGACAGCTGGTAGCGACCTTTAAATCTCGTCTTAAAATTTTGAAAAAAATATCCTATTCATATTTCGTAGTAGATAATCGTACGAAAATGGGCCGCGGTGATATTTAAAAAGTTGAAAAATAAGGACCACCCTAATATTTATGTTGTATAAAATTGAAACCTTTATAAATTAATACATGTTATTGTAATTAGTAACTTTTACTATATGACCTACAGATGCTACAGACGATACGTGTCACATGGATCTGGTATAGCGAGATTTTCTTTACATTTATTTGTACTGTAGTAAATGTATGTACATTTTATATTTTGCGTGACTACTTCTTATTACATCCGGGAGATATTTTCTTTTTACTATTTTCAAAGTTACTAGTAATAATAATATCTATTCACTGATATCGCTCACTTTTCTATACAACGCGTGTTTTTTTATACCAAATTACTATGGAAGAGTGTCATTATCCTTTTGTGGCGGTTACTTAACTTATCACGAGCGGTTGCATATTAAAATGGAAAAAGCGGCTAGCCGCGCGGCCAGCCGCCCCCGCGGTCAACCGACAGTGCGTTCAGGGGCTTATATTAGAAACTAGCTTCCGCCCGCGACTTCGTCCGCGTGGATATTAGAGAAAATCCTTAGGGAACCTTCAACCAGGATTCGACCAGCCGTTTTTACGCGATTAGGCGGGTCCCCACCAAGCGCGCTGCCTCGCGAGGCAAGACGTTTGCCAAGACGCAAGACGCAAGGCGTTTGTCGCACGGACTCGCTCGCTTGGTGGGGACCCGCCTAATCGCCGAAAAACGACTGGTCGTTCCCGTTCCAGTCCCGTCCCGTTGCAATCCCGTTCCGTTGCGTTCCGTTTCCGTCCTGTCCCGTTCCCGTTCCGTTCCCGTCCCGTCCCGAGCCGTTTCGTTCCCGACGGGACGGGAACTGAACCGAACGGAACGGAACGGAGCGGAACGGAACGACACGACCAACGGCTTAGCGTGCCTTCCGAAGCACGGAGTCGCTCGAGATAATAAATTTTTGGTCACCCATTCCATGACTGACCCTTGCGAACGTTGCCTAACCTCCGCAATCGCTGGGTCAGGCGCTAAACCACTGCGCCACCGAGCTCGGTGGTATATGATAAGTAGCTACTTATCCATACTATAATATTATAAATAGGATCTGTCTGTCTGTCTATAACTTTTTTTTCGCCGACTGCTGGACCGATTTTGACGAAATTTGGTACAGATATAGATTGGACCTTGGGAAAGGACATAGGCTACTTTTTATCCCACGGCTACTCGTTTTAGGTTGGTTTCGTGACTGATTAACCGATACCCAAAGAAACAGCAATTTTGGCATTTACGACATTATATTATTAGAGGAAAACTTACCGTGCAGACACGTCTAGATTAGTTTTCTCCCAAGTTTGTTTCTCATACAAAGGCTTCACAAGTTGTTGGATATAAACCTGTAACAAATGGTAAAATAAGATTTAAATCAAATTCCATTTAAAAATGTGTGTCTACTTTGCGCATATTTATTAATATTCTAACTACATGCAATGCACATACAGGGTCATTTTGCGACCTCTTTACAAAATCAAATATTAGGTCAAGGAAGTAAAAAACAATTATATGAGATAATTATGTTTGATTTCTTTTTAAATTCACAGTTTTCAGCCACTTTTTATATCCAAAAAATTTAGGCACGCACGCTCACCCTCGCTCACGGAACGCGAGCGGGGGAAGACGGGTGGCGGGAGGGGGGGCTCGCGCGGGTCGACCTGTGCGATGCGCAAACAGTGACGACAATTTCAATTTGTGTAGGGAAGTTTGGGGTAAAAATGTAAGAAAAAATTTTTTTTTACTTCATAGATTGATCGTACTCCTGTTATAGAATGACCTGACAAAATTTGAAAAGAGGTCCAAAAATTACCCTGTATCTATTAATTTATACAAAATTCAAAGTCCCGACTGACTGACTGACTGATACATCAACGCACAACCCAAACCGCTGAACCTAGACTTGAAATTTTGTACATAAATACTTTAAACAATGTAGGCATCCACTAAAAAAGGATTTTTGGAAATTCCACCCCTGTCCATCAGCCACTTTTGATGTCCCCACTGCTGGGGCACAGGCCTTCCTTATGGGTGGATAAGGAGGACGGGCCCTAACCCACCACGCGGGCCCAATGCGGATTGGTGGGTATTAACGACTGCAAATGCAGCCGGGACCAACGGCTTAACGTGCCTTCCGAAGCACGGAGGAGTTCGCTATAGTAAATTTTTGGTCACCCATCCCATGACCGACCCTTGCAAACGTTGCTTAACTTACGCAATCGCTGGGCCAGGCGCTAAACCACTGCGCCACCGAGCTCCTCTAAGGAGCTCCTCTAATTCCACCCCTAAGGGGGTAAAATAGGGGATGAAAGTTTGTATGAAAGTCCGTCAGTTTCGAAGTTAGGATCTACAAATTCTGTATATAGGCTGACGATTGAAAATTAATGCGTCAAATCCCAATATTCAATTCAAAATATTGAAAGACTACGCGCGTGGAGCTATCATAGAAAAAATATATAATGCACTTGAAATAATACACAATAGATTTAATTGAAAACATTTATAAAAATGTTACCACCTTTGATGTAAAAAAAATATCCCGTGGACCTCGTTTTTGGGTTTATTTGCAAAATTTCTCGGAAACAGAACATTCGTTTATGTTAAAACCAACGCATAAAAATCTGCGATATTAATTCCTTCAATCTTAATTGAACAGTTTTTTTTAACTAATTTGAAAGCGAAGAAAAGTAATAAAAAAACATGTAAAAATCAAGGATTCGGCGCTCGACCTCTACGCAACCGCCGCGTTGGAACGCACACTGATTTGAACCCAAAGCTTATAGAGTTACGTTCGATTTAACTCTATCAGAGATCGACCCGCTCGGATTGAGACATGTTAAGGCCTTAATATCCAGGTGTGTCAGCGTTTTTGACAATTGCACCTCCGAAGGGATGAAAAGGGGGATGAAACTGTATGTGGATAGTATTTCATTTTTAAAGTAAAACTCACTAAATTTATTAGCCTTATTGGTAGGAAAATAAAAACAAATAAGCAAAGACATATTTCATAATTTTTCGAAATTCAACCCCATAAGGGTTAAATAAGATAAAATAAATCGACGGGGAGGGGGTACTCTGGAAAATTTACGCATCTACAACTCAAAATTAAGGTTACTTCTTGGCTAACTTACATTTCGCTGCCGGTAAGTGAGTGTAAGATACTGGCAGCGGTCTCCTTCGCACGTAGTCCTCCGTCAAGCTATGATACAAATAACTAAGATAAAACTATAATAACTCACATTTATTTAAGCTACCAGATAATGAGTGAGCCAGTTTGTCGCCGAGTAAGTGGAAGATACCGGACGGCGACTCCCATGGCATGGTAGTCCTCCTTCCAGCCGTGAGACAAACAGAACAACACGGAACAACAACACAGAACCTGTGAAAATGGCCTTAAATTAAAAGAACTCACATTTAGGCTTTCAGATAAAGAGCCAGTTTGTCCTGTTGTGTTTTGAGCCAGTGGAAGATACTGGCAGCGGTCTTTTATTCTATGGCACTAGTATCACAAAATAGAGAGACTAACAAAAGTTAAGCTGAGTACTACGGGCGCTACTTAACTACTAACTCTCTCTATATTTTGCTAGTATTCCTTCTCAAGCCATGAGTCAGATAATGTTGCTTAAGTTATAAATAACTTACATTCTGGTTGCCAGACAGTGAGTTAGCCAGTTTATCGGAGACTGAGTGGAAAATACTGGCAGCAGTCTCCCACGGCACATAGTTCTCCTCTTTCCGCAAGTACGCGATGAGAGAGAGAACCAACTCGTACAAAACTGCCCGCACCTCCTTCAAGCTATAATAAGGATTATAATGTTTCTAATTCTAATAATAACTCACATTCAAGCTGCCAGACAGTGAGTTAGCCAGTTTGTCGGCGAGTGAGTGGATGATACTTGCACCGGTCTCCCACGGCACGTAGTCTTCCACTTGGTGCAAGTACGTGGGGAGAGAGAGAGCCAGCTCGTAAGGAACTACCCGCGCCACCTTTAAGCCACAAAATAGAGAGACTACAGAAGCACAGAATAGATATTAGTACTACCGTACAGAAAGGAAATTCTCCGCCCCGTCCCACAATCAATTACCTCACCCCACCGCGCGAGTTCGTGCCAAATCGTGTGCTCATTCAATAGTCCTAGACTTCATGCACACAGTTGCGCGTGTGCAAAAACGTCACTGTGTAGCGTCTGTGTAATAGGTAGTTGAAACGCGGCGCTTGTATGGAGTGCCCGGGGTGTGACAGAAGTTAAACTTAGTACTACGCTCGCTCGAGCAACGCACACATAGACAGCACTCCCCGACACGCATAGACAGCTCTCATTGACTCATGGGCCGACTCGCATTTTTTTCAACTCGGGTCACCCGAGTCGAGATCAATGCTGACACGGGTTTCAACTCTTGTTACCTCGGGATAAGTTGAATCGACGATGCGATATTCGAAATAATGTCGTTTTGTTTGTATTTTATGAACTGTTGAACCGAACCGACTCGGTTGCCGTTGCGATTGCAACGGCAAAGTAAAGGGAGCTTAACTTCTGTAGTCTTCCTATTTTGTGTTCAAGCTATAACACAGATTATAATGTTTAAATAATAATAACTCACATTAAAGCTGCCTTACAGTGAGTGAGCAAGTTTGTCAGAGAGTGAGTGGAAGATACTGGTGTAGGAGTTGTAGTAGGTATGGTATAGTATGGAGAGAGGTAGCCACTGGTAGGAAGGCCAAAGTGGAAGATCTTCCTCCGGGCTGGGTGATCTTAGCCCGGGGACCGCGGTCCAACCGATGATGGTTGGAAGTTGTATATATAGTTTGGCGGCTGAGAAAACTCCGATAGCGAGATGTAGGTTTCTCCATATATTCTCCATACTACAAGGTGCTATTCCTTACTAATCTTTGTGTTCATTCGATACTAGCGCCATCTCGTAACATGAATCTTGTTGTAACCGTGTTGCTATGTGCGGCGGTACGGTAGATGCCGCTACATCACTCCCCCCCTGAGACCGGAGGTCGATAGTCCAAGGGTTGTCCAAGCTCAGCTGTCAGTGCGTCAGAGCTATGCAAGTGCCAGAGTAGAGTGCTGCAGGAGATGCCCCAGTCTGCGGTGAGTCGAGACAGTCTACGGTGAGTCGAGACGTTGTGGGGTAGGAAGGCGCGTCCGCCAGTGCTGCAGGTAGATCCGTGTCCATGGTGAGTCGGGACCTGTCCACGGTGAGTCGGGACAGTGGAAAGTGACGGTAGGTCCGAGCTGCTGGTG
Organism: Agriphila geniculea; assembly: GCA_943789525.1. Classification (NCBI taxonomy): domain Eukaryota; kingdom Metazoa; phylum Arthropoda; class Insecta; order Lepidoptera; family Crambidae; genus Agriphila; species Agriphila geniculea. Next base: position 19,955,589 of record OX038877.1, read on the forward strand.
AGGTGCGCAGGGCTGCCACGCCGGAGTAAGGGCCCAGTGATGCTCCAATCGTGGGCTGCGAAGACCAGGTCGGGATGATGCCGTCGAGAGTTGCCGAAGGTCCAGGAAGCGTCGTCAGTGATGCTGCGATGGAACCATGAGGGCTGCTGGCTGCTGTGCTTCTGCTTGCGGTGTGACTGCTGCGGATGCTGGATAAGGTATGGGGAGTGATAGCTGCGCTGCGTTGCTGAAGGTGCTTGATGTGCTCCGTCGGGGGTCACCAGTGTAGGAAATGTAGTAGGTATGGTATAGTATGGAGAGAGGTAGCCACTGGTAGGAAGGCCAAAGTGGAAGATCTTCCTCCGGGCTGGGTGATCTTAGCCCGGGGACCGCGGTCCAACCGATGATGGTTGGAAGTTGTATATATAGTTTGGCGGCTGAGAAAACTCCGATAGCGAGATGTAGGTTTCTCCATATATTCTCCATACTACAAGGTGCTATTCCTTACTAATCTTTGTGTTCATTCGATACTAGCGCCATCTCGTAACATGAATCTTGTTGTAACCGTGTTGCTATGTGCGGCGGTACGGTAGATGCCGCTACACTGGCAGCGATCTCTCACGGCACGTAGACCTCCTCTTCTTGCAAGTACGCGGTGAGAGAGAGAACCAACTCGTACGGAACTACCCGCACCTCGTTCAAACTATGATACAGATTATAAAGTTTAAATAATAATGACTCACATTTAAGCTGTCATGCAGTGAGTGAGTCAGTTTGTCAGAGAGTGAGTGGAAGATACTGGCAGCGGTCTCCCACGGCACGTAGTCCTCTTCTTCTCGCAAGTACGCAGTGAAAGAGAGAGCCAACTCAAAAGGAACTACCCACGCCTCGTTCAAGCTATGATACAGATTAAGTTTAAATAATAATGGCTCACATTTAATCTGCCATACAGTGAGTGAGCCAGTTTGTCAGAGTGAGTGGAAGATACTCGCTGCAGTCTCCCACGGCACGTAGTCCTCCTCTTCTCGCAAGTACGCGGTGAGAGAGAGAGAGAGCCAACTCGTACGGAACTACCCGCACCTCGATCAAACTACGATACAGATTACTAAGTTAAAATAAAAATGACTCACATTCAAGTTGCCAGACAGTGAGTGAGCCAGTTTGTCAGCGAGTGAGTGGAAGATTCTGGCAGCAGTCTCCCACGGCACGTAGCCCTCCTCTTCTTGCAAGTACGCAGTGAGAGAGAGAGCCAACTCGTACGGAACTACCCGCGCCTCGTTCAAGCTATGATACAGATTAAGATTAAATAATAATGACTCACATTCAAGTTGCCAGACAGTGAGTGAGCCAGTTAGTCGGCGAGTGAGTGGGAGATTCTGGCAGCGGTCTCCCACGGCACGTAGTCCTCCTCTTTTCGTAAGTACGCAGTGAGAGAGAGCCAACTCGTACGGAACTACCCACGCATCGTGCAAACTATGATACAGATTACAAAGTTAAAATAATAATTACTCACATTCAAGTTGCCAGACAGTGAGTGAGCCAGTTTGTCGGCGAGTGAGTGGAAGATTCTGGCAGCGGTCTCCCTTGGCACGTAGTCCTCCTCTTCTCGCAAGTACGCGGTGAGAGAGAGAGCCAACTCGTAAGGAACTACCCGCGCCTCGTTCAAGTTATGATACAGATTACAAAGTTAAAATAATAATGACTCACATTCAAGTTGCCAGACAGTGAGTGAGCCAGTTTGTCGGCGAGTGAGTGGAAGATTCTGGCAGCGGTCTCCCACGGCACGTAGTCCTCCTCTTCTCGCAAGTACGCGGTGAGAGAGAGAGCCAACTCGTAAGGAACTACCCGCGCCTCGTTCAAGCTATGATACAGATTAAGATTAAATAATAATGACTCACATTCAAGTTGCCAGACAGTGCGTGAGCCAGTTAGTCGGCGAGTGAGTGGGAGATTCTGGCAGCGGTCTCCCACGGCACGTAGTCCTCCTCTTTTCGCAAGTACGCAGTGAGAGAGAGCCAACTCGTACGGAACTACCCACGCATCGTGCAAACTATGATACAGATTACAAAGTTAAAATAATAATGACTCACATTCAAGTTGCCAGACAGTGAGTGAGCCAGTTTGTCGGCGAGTGAGTGAAAGATTCTGGCAGCGGTCTCCCACGGCACGTAGTCCTCCTCTTCTCGCAAGTACGCGGTGAGAGAGAGAGCCAACTCGTAAGGAACTACCCGCGCCTCGGCCAGAGCGAAAACGTCGTCTAGCAGATGAGACCGGTCTGATATGGTTAGCTGGAACGAGAAATGATACATCTAGAACAAGAGAATTATAAAAATACAAACAAACATGGACCACACGTCAACAAGACGCCTATTAAGCAGCGTCTGCCAACATCTTTGTTATGCGACGACCTGTAAATGACTTCCTATTCCTATTACATAGTTCGAAGTTAAGTTGTTGGTCTTACAAAGACTAAATAAATCTGGTAACAGTCTTCGGTATTCTGGTCCGGCTCCGGTAGCACTCTATTCGATCACCGATGCCATCTACACAAGCCTATTAGGCTAGGCGTATGCTGAGACGCAAGCGACGTAGGTCCACGCAGGGCAGAGCAGAGCAGATTTTGTAAAGCATAGAACGTCTGTTCACGCAATGACAACACCAGCCCGGGCAAACCCGGGGCATGAGGTGGAGGAGAGGGATCCCGACGGCAGACGGCGCGGCGCGACATTCACCGAGGGCTCAACATGACTTAGCAAATCACTCGCCTCACGACCGCTGTGGACTACCTACGCGCGTACTGTTATACCTTTCCTCTGCAAACCTTAATGCTGATGATGATCAGAAACTGCTGCATCAGCAATCCCCACATCCCAGAGCTCGCGCCGCCGCGAGCTCAGTCTGCTTCAGAATTCGGTCGAGTACGGTTGCCATCGGGTCCCAATTTCCATTTTCTCTACAGTTTAATAAATTAGTTTTTTTTAAAACGTGTTTTGCTCGGGACCCCATAATATTTGGTGGCAGCGGTGGGATACGAAAATCCCCAGTGTCCTTAAATAAATAAAAAGCGTCAAGTGCAGACTCCGCTTGTGCCGTACTCAAAAAGTGAAATAAATTATCCAAGTGTATCCTGTCTTGTACCTACGTGCAAGTGTATCCAGAAAGCCCCGCCAACTGAGGGCTTGGCACCAGCTGTCGTGCTAAAGTGTTCCTGTCGTTGACCTCATCGAATCGTCATTCCTCACCGTGAATCCGTGTCCCACACGGTGAAAGCCGAGTTCATCTTATCGCTCCGGAATGCGTCTGCCTGCCGCCGTGTTTCCGATAACGATTATCGTTTCAATGTAAGTCTTTGGTTATTGTTTAGACTAAGTCGAGTCGCTTGTTAGCATAGTGCATATCCTTATCCAGTGTCAATTCTTATTCAGGCATAGTGTATATATAGTCATTTAGTATACTTAATTGTGTGTATGTTTAAAACGACTACTTGTCGTCCTAATTAAGTCTATCATCTATTATGCCAAATAATAAAAATCCAGATAACATTACCGTAGATACGAACATCCAGTGTGACCAACCTTCACCGGCAGTCTCGCCTAAACCTCAATCGAAAACTCGTACTGATACTGCCCGCACCAGATCCCGATCGGTAGAGATGGATCTGAATATCCTGTTGAAATTCATCAAGCCGTATGACGGCAATAGGGAAACCCTAAACTCTTTTGTCTCGAATTGTAATAATGCTTTTGAACTGGCCGCCGATACTCAAAAAGATATCCTATTTAAATATATCCTTTCTCAATTGCAAGGCAGAGCGGAAACCGCCTGCTCAATTAAAGAATTTAACAGCTGGGAACAGCTTAAAGATTTTCTCAAGACTCAGTTCAGTGAGCGTAAGCACTACGCCCACCTCCTTATGGATTTGCAAGAAAGCAAACAGGGCGTTGCCGAAAATGTAACTCAATACGCCCTCAGGGTTGAAACTTGCCTGTCACAACTCCTTACAGAGATTTCGCTTTCCACTACAAAACAAAAGGAACTTCCAGGCCGTACAGCGGCAATGGAGGATTTATCCCTCCATCACTTCCTTATGGGGCTTCACCCCAGATTATCCAACATTATTAGATGTCGCGCACCAAAAACTCTTAATGAAGCCATAAACCTTGCCATATCCGAAGAGAGGATTCAGCTTTCTCTCTACAAAAAGGCCCCAGTATTAGATCCACGGCCAAACAACAATCCTAACCGACGATTCCTTCCAGCGAAACCTAGACCTCAGTTCCAATCTCAGCCGAATCCAAACACACATTCGCAGAGTACTCCTCCCTTGTTCTGTAGATATTGCAGGACACCTGGCCACGATATAAAAGAGTGTAAAAAGAGAGAGTATTATAATAATAGAAACCGTGACCAACAGCAATTTCGTGGGCCGCCGCCGAACCAAAGCTTTTATAATAATCCACCTCCTAGGCGCGTCCATTATGTGAATGACCATGTCCAAGAACAAGATCTTCCTACCACACAGGAGGAAGGAGAAGCCAGCTATGACACTGTAAATTCTTTAAACGAATAAAGGGCTCGCGTAGGTGTCGCGTGAGACCCAAACAATCTACTGCATCCACATTATCCAATGACACCCAACCAGACATACATCCACTTATATCCAGGGACCACACGGGTAGCCAGCCCCAAACAAGCGCCCTTAATCCAACACTCAGGGACCACACGGGTAACCAGCCCCAAACAAGCGCCCTTCATTCAACACTTAGGGACCACACGGGTAACCAGCCCCAAACAAGCGCCCTTCATTCAACACTTAGGGACCACACGGGTAACCAGCCCCAAACAAGCGCCCTTCATTCAACACTTAGGGACCACACGGGTAACCAGCCCCAAACAAGCGCCCTTCATTCAACACTTAGGGACCACACGGGTAACCAGCCCCAAACAAGTGCCCTTCATTCAACACTTAGGGACCACACGGGTAACCAGCCCCAAACAAGCGCCCTTCATTCATCACTCAGGGACCACACGGGTAACCAGCCCCAAATAAGTGCCCAGTCTGAAAACAAATCTCGAAATGCCAAAGATAGTCTTGAAATCTATGAAATCCATATTGACACATCAAAAAGGATGTTACCTCATATTCTTGTCAATACTCAAATATCAGATATCCCCATGACCTTGCTCGTAGACTCAGGTTCTGCCGTATCATTACTTAAGAAATCCTCTATCCATAAAAGAATCGCTCTAACCAAAGAAAGTATTAACCTAAAGGGTATTGATCCAGGTGACGATACGACTCCGACCTTAGGCCATTTCCAATTAAAATTAGAACTAGCTCCTGGAAAAAACATACATCATAAATTTCACGTCATCAATGATATAAATCTTCCTTATGACGGCATTATAGGAACTGATTTCTTTACTCTATTTGGCTGTAGCATCGACTACACAAAAGATATCCTCCGAATCAAGACTAACGACGTCAAGCTTCATTTTTATAATCCAACCTATATCATTCCGCCACGTTCCGAAGCAGTTATTGAATGCACAGTCCAAAACCCTGAATCAATGAAGGAAGGATTGATTCTGGATCAACACTTATCAGAGTCCTTATTAGTCGCTAACTGTATCGTTAAAATCAAAGATAACAAAAGAATTAATATAACAGTAGCAAACATTTCCGAGTCATCCGTTAAAGTCGATGCCAACCAGAACTTCAAAATTTTACCCTTGAATTCTGGCGCCGTACTTCTATCATCTAAATCCCAAAATGTGTTAGAAAGGACAGATGAAGTGTTAAACTCACTGAGGCTCTCTCACCTAAATGCAGAAGAATCATCAGCCATAATAGAGCTGTGTTCCAAATATTCTGATATCTTCCATCTCCCTGATGACCAACTAACCTTCACTAATGCCTTGAATCATCAGATCAAAACCAATACTGATGTCCCAGTACACACTAAATCTTATCGATTTCCAGAGTGCCACAAAAAAGAAGTTGCTACTCAAATTGAGAAAATGCTCGATCAAAATATAATAGAGCCATCTTCATCTCCTTGGAGCTCTCCCATCTGGGTGGTCCCCAAAAAACTTGATTCTCTAGGCCAACGCAAATGGAGAATAGTAATAGATTACCGTAAACTCAACAATATAACCATTGGCGAGACTTATCCTATCCCTCAGATTACGGAAATACTAGATCAATTAGGGAACAGTCAGTATTTCAGCACATTAGACCTCGCATCCGGCTTTCACCAGATCCTAATTAATCCTCAAGACGCAGTGAAAACAGCTTTCTCCGTCCCTCAAGGTCATTATCAATTCAATCGTATGCCGTTCGGGCTCAAGAATGCCCCCTCAACATTCCAAAAACTCATGAACAATTGCTTATCCGGACTTCAAGGCAACAGATGCTTTGTCTATTTAGATGATGTAGTTATCTACAGTCATGACCTAAAATCCCATATGGAAAACCTTGAAAACGTCTTTGAACGTCTCAGAAACTTCAATCTGAAACTACAACCTGAAAAGTGTGAGTTTCTCCGCAAGGAAGTGACTTATTTGGGTCACATCATAAACGAAAACGGCGTTAAGCCTAATCCAGAAAAAACCAAAGCCGTCAGCGATTATCCAACTCCTCAATCCCCAAAAGATATAAAGTCTTTTCTCGGGCTAGTGTCATATTATAGACGATTTATCGCAGATTTCGCCAAGCTGGCCAAGCCTCTTACATCCCTGTTGAAAAAGGATGTCCCATTTGAATGGCGAAACGAACAACAACTCGCCTTCGAATCCTTAAAAAAAAAAATTAACTCCTTTCAGCGCCAATTTTGGCTTATCCTGATTTCACCAAACCCTTTCTTCTCACCTGCGACGCCTCAAACTACGCGATTTCAGCAATATTATCCCAAGGCCCTGTAGGACAAGATCGTCCGATCGCGTACGCATCACGTACACTTAACAAGGCAGAGAAAAACTATATGGTAACTGAAAAAGAATGTTTGGCAATAGTGTTTGGTACCAAAATTTTCCGACCTTACCTCTACGGAAACCGCTTTACAATCATAACGGACCACAAGCCACTACAGTGGCTCTTCAACCATAAAGATCCTGGCTCCCGTCTCGTCCGCTGGCGTCTCAAACTCGAGGAGTTCGAGTATGACATCAAATATAAGAAAGGTAAGACCAATACGAACGCTGATGCTCTATCTCGTTTTCCTGTTAACCCTATCCAATCAGCCACAGGTAACTCTCCTGATACAAATCCTCTTGAAAACGCCATTGAAGAATCCAATCAAAATCCTTCTACAACACAGCGCGTCGCCCCTCCTGAAGCGAATGCCATAGGAGGACCACTTCTGTCCCAGGGTGCTACTGCCCCTGATATGCCTAGCCTCGATCCTGCAGATCCAGTATCGTCACCGCCGTTTAGTCCCATCACATTAGAGGATCTTGATGTCAGTCTTCCTTTCACTCCTCTCAACATTGATAGCAATGACTTACCTTCAATCGGTCTTCTTGAAGATAGTAACTTGCCTTCAACGTCATATAGTCCTGCTGCAAATAACTCTCCAGAATCCAGCTCACCCGTAGAAGAGCCGTCCAACTTACCTGAAGGCGACTCCTTACCTGTTCCTTCTCCTCGAAGCGCTCCTCTGTTCACTAGCGACTATTCCACGCTACTGAAAACCCTAGATAAAAAGGAAACCCTAAATACTCAAATTATTGAACATAATGAAGACCTCACTAAAAATAAATCTAAAATAATCCTCATACCAACCTCAATTGACCTCGATGAATCGAATCCTTACCTTCAAGAAATCCTGGGTAACCTAGGAAACCCCAATGAAATCCTAGAAGCTGAAAGGGAGTTATATTCTCACCGTAGAATAGAACTCAACGACAAAATCTACTTCCTGTTATTCACGAGAGTGAACCACTTCGATGTAGCATCATATCCAGAAATATTCAATACCCTCAAACATGTTCCTGACATTATTGTCACTATGGAAGGCGTAACCGATATAAGCATTCCAGACTTCAGAAATTCATTTGAAGTACATTCTTTCGTCAAAATATATAATATCCTTTTGTATCTATTCCATAACACAAACATTACAGTTAACATTTATCATAACAATATCACGTATCCTTCTCCAAGTCAAATAAAGAAAATCCTACACGAAAACCACGACATTCCTATAGCAGGTCATTTGGGCTCAGCCCGAATGTATAATAGAGTCAAAGAGCAATATTATTGGAAGGGTATGCGTACTGATGTCGAAAATTATGTCAAACAGTGTAAATCATGTCAGGAAAATAAAGCATTAAGGAAAATTAACCGCGCTCCTATGCAAATCACTTCTACTTCCACTGCTCCCTGCCAACGCATAGCCTTGGACATCGTTGGGCCGCTCCCCGAATCAGGCCCTGCCAAATTAAGGTTCATATTGACCATCCAAGATGACCTAACCAAATTTTCATCAGCATACCCCATCCGTAGCACTACAGCTGAAGAAACCAGCGAGTGTCTGATCCATTACATCTCCATATTTGGAATTCCTAAAATGATACTCACCGATCAAGGTACGAACTTCACATCAGAACTCTTCAAAAGAACTTGCGACTTCCTTAAGATCAAGCAACTCTGGTCCTCTCCTTATCATCCTCAGACGCAAGGCGCTCTGGAACGAAGCCATTCGACTCTGAAAGAGTACCTCAAATCCTACATAAATGAGGGACAAGATAATTGGCCTCGTTATGTGTACACGGCCATGCTCGCCTATAATACAGCCGTCCATTCCACTACCAAGTATACTCCTTATGAACTTATGTTCGGTAATAAGCCTTTCCTTCCGAACTCCATATTTGAAGAACCTACAGGTGCTACTTACCCTGAATATGTACGAATGTTACAGAATCGCCTGAAACATTCTCGTGAAAAAGCTATTGAACATATACAGCAATCGAAAGCTGTATCAAAGACATATTACGACTCCCATTCTCGTTCTGCCCAATACAAGGCCGGTGATTATGTGTACCTAAAGAATCACCTTCGATTACGGAAAGCGTTATCTCCCATATGGAAGGGCCCGTACAAGATTGTAAAAGTACACGGGAATAACACACTATCTTTACTTATTAACCGTCGCCATGTTCGACACCATTATGACCAGGTAAAACCTGCCGAAGTCCAGGAAAACCTGTAAAATAGAACAAGTATAATTAATTATTAAGTAGTAAGTAAAACTTTGTTTTAATAAAATAATATGATATACCTAATATAATGTAAACATACAATTTTATAATATGTAATAAAATTAAAATTCTCTAGAGTAGGTTGACATGCTAGTGTTAATACATAAAATAAGTATACATACTATGTATACGTATATAATGAGTATAAATTACAATTAGAATAAATATAAGATACTTAAATACTAGTGCTAGTGGTATAAAATAAATACATATATAAAGTAAAAAAATATATATATATATATATATACAAAAAATATAAGCACATAAAATATTTATAAATAGTTGTTAGTATAGTATATAGTACAATTAGATTAGTATAATAGTAATTATAAACTTAAAATTATGCATTGAAAAATAGGAATAAGTAAATTTTAGAATAAGCAAACAAGTATCATTAGAATTACTAACTAACCTTACCATAAATTACTTTCAGTATTTGGGTGAAAATCCAAGGGCAACACGAGTTCGTCCAGCGAATCGAATCAAGCCCCGGGCTGTACTTCGATTACCTGGGAAAACTTAGGATAAAGAATGGTCAGTTAGATGTTTTAGTTCCGCTTGATATTTCACATTTAAAACACCACTTAGCTAACATAGACTCCGTATTGAACACTGCCGATAGGCTGTGTAAACAACCCAGAACGCTGGAACCCTCAGAATGTTACAGCGTGTTGGAACCGCTAGTTGTTTTGTATGATGATGTAAAACAGGAGTTCGCATCCATCTCTCACCTAATCGAAAAAAGAAATAGACGCAGTCCCTGGATAGGAGGTATAGGTACTGCTTTTAATACAATATTTGGCACATTAGATGAAGACGATGGTATTAGATATAATAATGCAATAGAAGAGGTGCAAAATGATCAGAAGAAATTGGCTACACTAATGAAAGAAAATATTTTAGTGACAACTTCCGTTCTCTCACGCTACAATAAAACATTAAACAAGATAAAAATTAATGAAGCCAATTTAAATGAGGCCATACAAAACCTTACAAAATGTATACAAAATATTTCAATTGAATCTGATAAGTTAATATCCCAGTTCTACGAAACTGGATTCCTAAACAAATTAGAAACTGCCATTTTAGTTTTATCATTTCATATAGAAGATATAGTAAGTGCTGTCTTATTTAGTAGTCAGAACATTTTGCACCCATCGATCTTAAGCCCACAACAACTGTACGATGAATTGGCTACAAGTTATAGACATTTACCAGAAAGTACAAAATTACCTATTGTTTTGGATTTAAGTTCTATTCACTTTATAATAAATATTTCTACAATAATTTGTTACTTTGTAAATAATAAAATAATATTTGTACTCCAAATTCCTACAGTATCTGTGATGAATTTTATGTTGTTTCATAGTATTGCCTTACCTGTACCCCATAATCTTAGTAATCCAAATTCTTTTAGTTTGATCATACCCGACACTAAATATGTAGCAATAACCAAAGACAAACGCCATTACTGTAATCTGGATAGCCTCGAAAAGTGTAAGACCACCCTGAACGACAATTTCGTATGTGACGTCACCAACGTATATGCATCAGATGCCCGACCTAGTTGCGCGAGTGAATTAATGACAAAAGTGATAAGTGAAACCCCGTTACAGTGTGATTCAAAGTTTATTTATGGAAAGGTAGACATTTGGAAACCAATTAACAATAACAAGTGGCTATACGTGCAAACAGAACCTACCAAAATGTCTATAGATTGTATAAATTCAAAATTGTATGAAAATAGTATTTCAGGAACGGGTATTATTACCGTTCCCAGTGGATGCACTGGGTTTTGTAAGAATACTATGTTATTACCAAAAACTAATGCTGTAAACCTTACCTTGCCGATAAAAGTCCCGGAATAATTTAATATTATCAATGATACTTGTTGTAACTTAGATAAGTTTATAAGTGTGAAAGAAAACATGCCCCATGCCGAATTATTGAATATAGATTTAGACGAAATAAAATTAGAAAGTAACTTATTAAAATCTCCACAAGAACTTGACAAAATTATCAATAAACCACATATAATTCGATATGGGACACATTATTCGATTATCACTATTTTATTAACTATAGTAATTATTCTGTACCTTACCTTTAAGATTATAAAATCAAAACCTTTTGGCAACCTCCGCGATATATGTAAATTCAACAATAGAAGACCTCCAGTCCAAAATATTCAGACAGACAGACGAGACATTGAACTTGCAGAAGTCGACCTTGCAGAAGACTCTAACCCTGAAAGCATCCCATTACCATCTTTACGCACCAGATTATAATAACAGAAACTTCTTTTCTCCTAGAAGTTTCTTCATTATGGGGGGAGGTGTTATACCTTTCCTCTGCAAACCTTAATGCTGATGATGATCAGAAACTGCTGCATCAGCAATCCCCACATCCCAGAGCTCGCGCCGCCGCGAGCTCAGTCTGCTTCAGAATTCGGTCGAGTACGGTTGCCATCGGGTCCCAATTTCCATTTTCTCTACAGTTTAATAAATTAGTTTTTTTTTTAAAACGTGTTTTGCTCGGGACCCCATAATAGTACGCATTCTCATTGTCGGGCTAACTTGTATTTATTCACATACATTTATTTACAGTCCACAAGCCTTTTAATTACTCGTAACTCACACATTTTACACGTCATTGAACTACGTACGCTGCGGCGCAGGCACATGCGACGCAGACATGTGTCTGTCATGCTCTGCGTCTCGTTATAGTGGCGGCACAGAATTCTGCGCGACGCGTGCACTTCGAGACGTGTTTATTAACAATTCCTTAACGTCTATTCCTTGTACTAGCTAGGATGCGAATGTCAGTTGCGTCGCAGCATGCGGAGGGGGCACATGTCTGCCTCAACTGCCCTGCCCTGCACTGTGCTGTACTGCGTCGCCTGCTTCTCAGCATACACCTAGCCTTAAGCATCTAACAGACGCGTGGCACTATCGACAACACTTCCGCTTTACCACTCCTAAGGTTAAAATCGCTTGCACACCGCGATTTTTTCCGCAAAGTGGTAAAGAACGTGAGTTACCGATCGTACATATGTGATGTAACCTTAGCACGGGAGTGAATGAAGGAGATTCAGATTGCTATACACACCCAAATGAGCTAATCAGATAGGTTTAAAAAACTGCCAAAATAGCACTAAAATGTATGGAAATCCTAAAACTGAGAAATCGGATCCTTATATCTCTTAGAATGCTGATCAGATCAGTTGGGTGTGTATAGCAATCTGAACCTCCTCTATTCACCTCCTCGATAGCCATCATCAGATCACAGATCACAGATCGATCAATCCCTGGCGGAGAACCAAAGCTTCCAAGTAACTTCGTTTGTGTGAAAATCGGCTGGTGTCCTCAATTATATGGCCACCACTGTATATGGTATTTTACCTGTTCCGACTTCGCTTTGAGTTGCACGATAAGTTCTTGCCACATATCTAAAGGATAGTTGACCCTGTAATAGCCAACTTGTTTATTGTTTATCTTGAGCCAGTTTACACCATCTTCTACTTTCAGATGTACTGTAAAAAAGTATTTTTGTTCAATTTATATAAGTTATAATAAATTAGGAGAGACAAACTTGATAATAAGTATTACAACAATAATATTCTTACCACTTTCTTTTGTGTCTGGAAACCAATGAATTTCTTGGCTAGGACCTTTGTTGCTTGTACAAGTGATTGGTACAAACCAACGGTATCTAAAAGAAATGTAGTTTTGTTATTATCAGTTTTACGCAAATGCTTGTAGTGTTGTCATTATTTGTACAACCTTCTTTGAGCAAAGTCAACCTTTCCACGCTACTCAGATGGTGGCGCAGCAAAGTCGCATAGAATTTCATTATTGTCGAGTTTTAGCCACCAGCAATTTCCTTGGAAAATCCATTATTGTCGAGTTTTGTTTCAAACAGAGATGAAAAATAGTATGTAATCGCATTGTTTGAGTAAAGGACTATACAAGCCTTGGTCCACAATGACTGCACTGCTGGCCACGTTATGATGGCCTCGAGCTAAGCTTAACTACGATCTCGGCCTTCAAGCTTGGTCATCATTGCAGCCTTTTGCTGTCCGCGCTATAAAAGTCTCGTCCTTTGGTCTCGGCCTTTATTCCAGCTTTTCCATCAAGGGCTGCAATACTGACCGCACTGTGATGGCCTGGATTTGCGCTAAACTCCGCTTTCGGCCATCATCATTGCTGCCAGCAACGCAATCATTAAAGACCGCAGCAGTAATGTACTACTACATGTTTAGGTGGGTACTGACTGACCGGCATTACGGGGCGTAATGAAACAGTCGCAACGAGCAAATTACGTTACGCCGTATACTAAAAACAGTCGTGTCGTGTTCGAGCTTGTTTCTACGTTCTGACTGCAAGAATGCGCGCATTGTCACAATGTTACATTACGTTCCGTAACACCGATCAGTAAGGACTCTAGCAGACCATTATGCTGTAGGAAAAAGTTAAATCAGAAATGAAATAAAGTAAAGAAGTCATCTCACTTGAAGTCAGTGTCGTTAAGATATGTGGCTTCTGAGTCCAAGAGGAATCGTTTTTGTGTGACCACATATTGATTAGAACGGTCGCTCTTAGATATTGTAAGTAACGGGTATCCCATCTGCCTCGTCCAAGTGTCCATTATGTAACTGAAATAAAATAAAATAATATAGTAAAAGACGTATTAATGATTAGTAACATTCACAAAGGTCTGGCCGCCTTATTGTGAATCGCGACCAAAAGTAATGCACTATGGGCAGGCCTCCTTCACTCGCTCAAGGTCGCACAATAAGCACCTACCGCTAGCCGTGCCTACGGAGGCACAAGTGAACAAAGGGCCGCCACACGCCCGCCTGTGTAATCGCGCGGGATCTTACTGCCTGCGTAGGTATTGTTTCTTTATAATAGTAACAATGTCGAATCGATATTACTCTGCCGTGTACGGATGTCTAAATCAAAAAACCAATAAACAATTGTCGTTTTTCACATTATGATATATGCTACGTAGTTCATTTAAAAGAAGTCAACCCTAACGTGGCGTCGTCAGAAAAGGTAAGAGCACGCGATAGAAAGAGAGGCAACTACTAGGTGAATATAACTGTAGGCCATTAGCGCTGCGCGACCTAAATTGCACTTTATTGTGTCGGTGCAAAAGTCGCTATTTATTTAAATGACTTTGCGGCGTGCTGCTTCTGTACTTGTACTATTATTTATTCTGTGCTATGGGCAACAGCGTCGCTTAACCAGTTAGCAACGAAATTAGAGTGCGCGCGTGTCGCCCCTGCACGAACTAAACGTATGTCGTGACAGCGCGGCGTGCAAGCGATTTTAACCTTAGGAGTAGTTAAGCGACGCTGTTATGAAGCCAAACAAGGGCGGGACGCTTATGGCCTGCGTAGACTGACGGCAGGGCATGGCACAGCACGCTTTGGCATACTGAATCACCTGTGGCGGCCTGCGGCATTACGCGGCATACATGACACGTCTACCGGGCGCTCGTGCTAGCCCGCCTAATCGGACCAGACAGATTCAACTTCATACACACATCAACTTTGTCTAGGGATACAGGTGTTATTTTCATACAAACGAGGTAACTTTGAAGCCTTGGTTTCCTGCTAAGGATGTATTGTGCTGCGATCTGTGATAATGGCTATCCAGGGAATGAATGGAGGAGATTCAGATCGCTATACACACCCAACTGATCTGACCAGCATTCTAAAAGATTAAAGGACATATTTAAAAAACCGCGATTATAGTATGAAAATGTATGGAAATCCTGAAACTGAGAACACTGACCCATTAATCTTTTAGAATTCTGATCAGATCAGTTGGGCGTGTATAGCAATATGAATCTCCTCCATTCACTCCCTGGATGGCCATCATCAGATCACAGCACGGTACATCCCTGGCAGAAAACCAAGGCTTCAAAGTTACTTCGTTTGTATGAAAATAACACCTGTATCCTTAGACAAAGTTGATGAGTATATTAATTACTTGAGCACTCACAATCCTTTAACAAATGAAGTGACATATGCGTTTCACGTGATGCAGACATTCCATGACCCAGTGTTAAAACAAAATCATATCAGTGCCTAAATTCCTTGAAATAAAGTCGAAATTGTCTACGAAAAAACCCTTGCCACGACGTGCCGCTACATGCCACCTGTGGTCGCAGGCCATTAGACGTTTTATTTTCAGACGATTTGTTTTAAAGAATTTAACCACATAAATGATATAAGAAAAAAAAATGTATTAGGTAATTTATCAAGTTCGTCAAACATTGTTAAGGATTTGCGGTTGTAAAGCTGAATATTTGACAAAAAATATTGTGTGGTTAAAATTAGAACCAGTGGTTAGATTCATTTGGAAGTAAATGCAGTTTCAAATCATAGCTTTTATATAACACTAGTGGCCGCCCGCGGTTTCACCCGCGTGGTTCCCGTTCCCGTAAAATTTCGGGATAAAAAGTATTCTATGTTTTAATCTAGGCTATCGACTATCTGTGTACCAAATTCCAGCCAAATCCGTTCAGTAGTTTTTGCGTGATTGAGGAACAAACTTTCACATTTATAATATTAAGTAGGA
Organism: Agriphila geniculea; assembly: GCA_943789525.1. Lineage (NCBI taxonomy): Eukaryota > Metazoa > Arthropoda > Insecta > Lepidoptera > Crambidae > Agriphila > Agriphila geniculea. The sequence goes on from OX038877.1 coordinate 19,971,419, forward strand.
TTATCATTAATTAATTTAAAAAGCAAAGACAACTTACAATATACTTAAGTTCGGATACTCTTTCTTGAAATAGGGTTCCAGAGACGTAAGCAAGTCCTTAGTGATAGTGTTCCCAAATTTGAATTTCTTCAAATAATCCGAAACACCGCGACGGAAATTCTCTTCCCCTATAAATCCTTCCAACATACGCAACACTGAAGAACCCTAAATAAGGTACAAAAATAAGTATCTCAAATAGTTATCCTTTCATAATTTTAACTATCGAATTAATAGGCTGCTACATTGAAATTTTACAGGTAGGTATTATATTTTATAACTTTGGCGCAACAAAAAGGAGAGCAGAAAATATGAATGAGAGCCTTTCACATTAGGTGGTTTAGTCACGTCACGGAGCTTAGCAGCATGGGCGTATCTAGAGATATTTTTCAGGTTTTGAATATCCCAACAAGTTTGGATTGTATTCGGACGTCGGAAGTATACGAACGACTAATTCGCAGTGTGTGCACGACTAATTCCCATAGTACTTGTAAGGTCGGGGTCGTTCGTACGTGTAAAATTCGTACGAAAACTCGTCCTAAGTACTTACGGTCTAGACTATACAACATGAAAAGCTTAGCTGTAACTCGGCGCGGCTTATGCCATACTGAAAGTTGCATCAGCAAAGCCGCGCGCAATAAGGGACAATCCGACTCGAAGGACCAAAAATATGTATGGTCTTGAGCCACACACCTTTACTTGTTATAATGATGGATGTTGATAAAAACTTTTTGTTCGGATAAAACAACACGGCGAAAGAATGTGCGTTGACGACACCCTACAGTGCTACAAACTGCAGTAATGTGAAGACGATCGCTGCTGCAACGTGGCGCTACTAATTCCCGGTTTCCGAGGTACTTTGTAGGAGATTTATCTTTATCGGGGGTTCTACCACATTATCTAGTTTAAACATAATTTTATTACTTAAACCTCAGAAACCGGGCATAAGTAGTCTAATGTGAAAGCGCTCTAATAGTAGTTTTCTATAATGTACCTTATTATAGGAGATAGGATCGAAAATAGAAGTGATTTCATCTGGTGTCGACACAGTTTGCACAATAGGATGACTAGAAAGCTTCGCGTCGGTCACCAACACAGAATGCATTGTTTTGATTAAAAATTGGTCCATCTGTAAAGTAAATAGTACAATTAGATTTTACTCTTTTTAGGGCTGATTTTTCAATGCTCAGATAAAGCTTTATTCGTTTGATAACGTATTATGCCGCCAAATTGAAAATGATTGTCATACGTTTGTTTGTCAAATTTTTTGAATGACTTTCATGTTATTCGGTTTATAATATAACTGACTGATATCAGTTATCCGAGGTTTGAAAAATCAGCCCTTATTGAAGCATGCCTATTGGGAGGGTGCGAAGGTATAATAATCGATCGCAGCGCTCATGGTGGCAAAAAGTAGAAATAATGTAGGCTCTGTAATCTGCTTGAAAACGATATTTAATTTATTACTAGCGATACAGGAATAATTATATATGTTTATTATCACTTAGTAAAATTATTAGAGTAGCTTTATCCTCTTGTTTTACAAAATCAACAACTAAAAAAGAAGTAAACAAACCCTGATATAACCAAAATAAAACACTCTTTTTGAATAGATCTTACTTGCCATATTTAATTTAAATGACCAAAAATGATTTCACAACACTTTGTCCACCCAAATCATAGTAATTTTGAAATTTTCATTAATAACACAATATGTATAGTATTTTTTAACATTTTGTCACAATGCCGCCATTACAAATATCAAAACGTCAAAACGGTCAGGTCAGAGCCAACAAAGTTGCAACACGCTAGGTGGCGCTAAAAGCGTGCACGGAGCCAATAGGTATTTAAAAATAAATGATAGAAAAGGTGATTCCACTACCATAGTCCAAGAAGGCTCTATAGCATTCAACGATTTGACTTGCATGTATGATGCGAAACCTTCATTTAGCCATAAGTCATCCCACCATTTCATTGTTACTGAAATAAAAAGGTCAGATTTAACAAGACAATGAAAAAGTAAAAAAATATAGGTACAGTACGAGGCATACATCTTGAAATTTTTTTGACGGAGTGGGGATAAGTTAGCGCATGTGGACTTGCGAGCGACCAATAGCGCGCGCCCCTCACTGCTACGTAATACGCATTCCGCGCAATCCCCACCCGATTTCGTGATATTATGCCTCGTACTGTACCTCTGAATAAATAGGTACCACAATATAGAGAGAGAGAGTACAGTAGTTGAGCTTAGCACTTGCGCGCTCGAGCAACGCACACATAGACATCTCTCACCGACACTGTATAACTGCAATCTCAAACCACTCTCAAAACAGTTCGAGTACGTGACGCAGCGGCGAGAGCTGTCTTTGTGTGTGTGCGATGCTCGAGCGCCCGTAGTACTAAGCTAAACTTGTTAGTCTCTCTATTTTGTGTAGGTACACTGTGTTACAGACGTTACAGTCACATCATTGATTGATTTTGATGAAAAGTGTTTACTTAGGCTGCCTGTCCACTGACGCGGCGCGAGACGGCGGAGCAGAGAAACGAGTAAATATCAACCAATAGGATTGCATAAAATCTCCGCTCCTCAATCCTATCGATTAATTTTTCCTCGTTTCTCCGCTCCGCCCGACTCGTTCTGCGTCAATGGACAAGCAGCCTTAATCTATCCAATGACGAGTCGTCCATTTGGCAGATGTCCAAATGGAAGTAAATCGAGATTTAAGGTTTCTGCCCACTACACCGTACCATACCATGACTGTGCTAGGAACGTATCGAGCAAAAAAATATTCTTTGTAAAGTATTAAAAGTGCATGGCCGGTGACGGAACGGTCTAGTGGGAATAGTATCATACTTTTCAATACAAAGAATATTTTTTGCCTGATACGTTCCTAGCACGGTCATGGTATGGTACGGTGTAGTGGGTAGAAACCTTTAAGTTTTAAAAGGGACGGCGTTGGTGTGTCCAAATGGAATTTTATAGTCAACAATGTCCCATCATAGCTTAAAACTGGATCCATTTGGCAGATGTCTTAAATGAAATACATCCAGTATTTCATTTAAGACATCTGCCAAATGGACGTCTCCTCAAAGACTACCTGTAGCATTTCGTTAACCTTAAGAATGTGGTTTTTAAAGATTGTGATAAAAAATACATATTCATGTATCTACTTATAGTAGGACGGTAAAACAAGGTTTGAGGTTAGTTTTCGCACAAGTCATCACGGAAATACGAAAATGTGGTATCGATGCATTCAGTACGACGCCCTGGTCACAAATATATAAGATGACAAGCGCGAAAATGGTGGGGGTAGAAACTGTGACGTCATAAAGTTTTCAGTACAAAGAATTTATTTTTTCATACCGTGTGGTATATCAAATGAAAGGGCTTTGTGAGTAGATTGCGAATATATAACACACTATAACATTTTCACTACTTGGTCTAACAAAATATTAGCAAACGTCGAAAAATTTCGCAATTCAGAGTGGCCATTGAACAGGTCTAGATTGAAAACGACTGAATTGATTTCTACAAAATACATAACAAATAACTCTGCACATACTCTTTTCGAATGTCTAAAGGTAATTGACCAAAGATAATTAAGAATAAGAAAAGTACATCAGTTTTAATAACAGCATAATTTTCTGCTTTTCCAAAATTCTCAGATTCCTTTAATAATTAATAAAAAAATAAATAAATAAATAAACTTTCCTATGTTTATCCTTACTAGGACAAGTTAGGATAAACAGACGAAGGTTTAAATAATCAAATTTTGGCACTTTCGATACTTCTTTTAAACTTAATCACTATTTTAAAATATGTTGTCTTATTAAATCAAATATTATTAACAATTTACAATATTTTTGATATTCTATGCGTGGTAAAACATTTGTTGTATTTTATGAATGATTATTTACACCCGTTAATGTCCTTTTACACCCATTAGAAAGACTGTGATTTTTGTGTATTGTTTTGTTTTTTGTACATAACTTTTGCCTATTGAGTTTCGTCAGGTTATTAGGTCTCCGAGCAACTATGTGTGTTTTCCATGTGTATTTGTCATTACTTTTAGTTATCCTTACTTGTCCTATTTGGTAAACAAACTTTACTCAATTCTTTTTTTAAATAATCATGTATAAAATACAACAAATGGTTTTCCACGCATTTAATACCAAAGAAACTGTTAACACATTTTTTAATAGTGATTTAAATTTAAAAGAAGCATGGAAACTGTCAAATACTGTTTACTAAATAGGACAAGTAAGGATAAACATACGAAAGTTTATTTATTTATTTTTTTATGAATTATTAAAGGAATCCGAGAATTTAGAAAAAGCAGAAAAATATGCTGTTATTAAAACTGATGTACTTTTCTTATTTTTAAATATCTTTGGTCAATTACCTTTAGACATTCGAAAAGAGTATGTGCAGAGTTATTTGTTATGTATTTTGTAGAAATCAATTCAGTCGTTTTCAATCTAGACCTGTTCAATGGCGACTCTGAATTGCGAAATTTTTCGACGTTTGCTAATAATTTGTTAGACCAAGTAGTGAAAATGTTAAAGTGTGTTATATATTCGCAATCTACTCACAAAGCCCTTTCATTTGATATACCACATGGTATGAAAAAAAAATTATTTGTACTGAAAACTTTATGACGTCACAGTTTCTACCCCCACCACTTTCGCATTTGTCATCTTATATATTTGTAATCAGGGGATCGTACTGAATGCATCGATACCACATTTTCATATTTCCGTGATGACTTGTACGAAAAGTGTTTACTAAGCGTCTTTTTTAAGATTACCGCCGCACTATTAAGGCCTACTATAATCTAACCGCTATTCTGTACCGGTGGTTGTAACGTAATCTGACCGCTATTCTGTACCGGTGGTTGTAACGATATCCCAATGGGTATGCGGTAACGCGCTGTTCAAAATACCGGTCGGGATATCGGTGGAGTGTACCGTTACCGCCACCGGTACAGGATACCGGTAGGTTTGAGTAGGCCTTTATACTTAATGGTAATTTATTTTGCAATACAATAATAATATACTTACCCAAATTGCCAAACCACATATGAGCCAGTTCGTGTGCTACAGTGTTGGCCACACTTATCTTGTTTTTGGATGATGCTGTTGCGTCATCAATGAGGAACGACGTTTCTCTGTACGTGATCAGACCCCAATGTTCTGTCGCTCCAGAAACATAATCGGGAATTGCAATCATATCTGAAAAGATAATTCAAATCAAATACATAGTACAGTTGAGTTCATTAATATGTAAGCACGTTTAACAAATGTTGAATTTTATTACAAAAGCATAAGAACTGCCAAAGGTGCGTACATATTATTGAACACGAATGTATACTGCAAAGGCCGTGTAAGATACAAGAACTAATTTTAATGTGTTTTGTTGTGTAAGGGTTGTGTGGGCAAAAGAGCAAAAAGGGACACTTTAGGCACTTTTGCCTAGTACTACTACAATGAACTATATTTTACTGAGGTTATTGTTTGTAAATAATCCTTAGCGAGTAATAAATTTAATTAAGATGAGGCCGCCACTTGAGGGCTATAGGAGCCTTAAATCAAATAAAAAAATATTTATTAAAATAAACTTAGAAATTAAGTGCTTTTTGATTGATCATATTTTCGTACATTCGAGACTTTTTTTTAGCTGACAAGAAGCAAAAGAATAGCAAATAGGTGTCATCACTATTTAATTATTGCACTTTTGATAGTACAAAACTAAAATCCTCCAAATGGTTTTGGAGGTTCAAAATTAATGGAGAAGGCAACTGTCAAAATGGCGCTGCGTACGCTTGTTCCACGAGAGCTATGAAAACTAAGGACTTTTACTTTAAAAAATCGTTTTCTAAAAATGAATAAATTCTGTGTAATAGGCTATAAAAATGTTGGCACTTACAAATTTCCGAAAAATCTGGACATAGAAAAAATTTATAAATTCTGTAAGAATTATAACGTCTTAATTTGGCTTTCAATTCCGGCATTTGCATTGTAGAATAGTCTTTTATACCCATTTTGGGTCAATGGGTCTTTTTCGGAAAAAAAAATACCACAAAATAAATACCTACTTTCCCATACATTTTGTTCTGAACGTCTACTGTCTTAGGAACAAGCGTACGCAGCAACATCTACAATTAGCTTTGCGTTGCCAACCCCATTGAGGAAATATGATGACTGCACAATACAAGTGTTCATTCAGGAATAAAAAAATATTATATGAATATAACTTTCATACTTATTTACATAGGTAGGTATGTTATAATTTAAATTATCCGTTAACTTCACACATGATTTTAGTTATTTAGGCAATTAATGAGGGATGTTAACACAAATATAGGTTTGCTCGAATGAATGATGATAGAATCACATGAGTGTTTTAAAAGTAGTAGTAGTAAGTACCTACTTACCTAATTTTGGCAGAGGGAAAGGCACTTCATAATAATTAATATAAAATTCCGTTGCTCTCTTCCCAATATCAAGAGCAAAATCTATTTTGTGCATCTGATCTTTCTGTGCAAAAGACCTAAGGATGAAACTGTTCCCAATTCCGTTAGTGTCTATTGCAGTTTGTTTGAAGTCAAAGTCACAAACCACAAAGCAAGCCAAGTATGTAGACATTGGTACACTGGTAGCGAATGTGACAACTTCACTCTTTCCATTCTCATCCAATTTACTGGCGATTGCCTGAAAAATTATTAAAATAAATGTAAAATAATAGTACCTACATTATACATCGAGGGGAGAAAGCAAGCGATTACTAACAAGCAAGGGTATCGATTGAGGCCGGAGGCAAGGGACTTAATACACCCGAGCTTTCTCTCCTTGAAGTACAATATACTATTTTAAAACCCCATTGAATGATTTTCCCAATAATGTAAATCTTAATATGTGACATTGTCGGAATTGTGCATAGACCACAAAGCAAGCCATTCATTAAGAAGAATAATAATGTAGCTAAAATAAAGATATAGTTATCAATTGTCACATAACAATATTTAGAGGTTTTCAGGTTTGTATTGAAATGAATTTCTTTGGTGTTATCTGTCAAGTAAACTAATTGGAAGTTAGCGATAATTTATAAAACCAACTAAACTTTCATTGAAATAATTTGGGTAGGTAACAGTTAAGATTTGATTAAATAATTAGAAAGACGACATATGAACGCTATTTAAATATTTATTTAATTTATGTCAAAACTTACATTCATATTCGATAGGGCCACATAAGAGAGAGGCTTCACCAGCGATATGTCATATGTAGCTTTGAAATCAGGCTCATCAAAGCATGGGAACGCTTGCCGGGCATAGGTGGGTTCAAATTTACTCGCCACCATTGTTCTGGAAAAACAACAACTAGATTTGTATCGGAGCTAGGGCTATGAGCGCCCCTGGCATGATTTGAATTTTGTGCTCCAAGACTTATTTCCTAGTGTTATGTATCAGAATTCATAGTAGGTTATATGTGGGTAGATACCAGCAGGTTATCTTGTTATTTAATAAGATTAATACATGAGGGTACTTGTGACTCGTTTTCACTTTCTGTGTCAATGTTTCGCTCCCAAGCTCAATAAACGTTTTCATGTGAAATATAGTGTTTTAATGGACATAACACCTAGGAAGATAAACTTATTTTCTAGCTGTGGGTCAGCAAAGTGCGTCCCCTAATGGTTGCGCCCCTGTCAGCCACCCCCCTTGCCAACCCCTAGCTATGATGCTGTTTATGTTGATTACACAAGAGACCCACTACAAAAAAGATAATGAGTTTATATTAGTATTAACTAAAAGTGATGGATAAGGGGTCGTCCATTAAATGTGAGGCTCGAAAGGAGAAAAGATTTGAAAAAAATAAGGGGAGAGGGGTATCATGTGAATTTATTTTGTTGTTGAATGAGCATTTCTGTAATTCTACGGCTCCACCTGTGTCTTAACGCATAGCTTAAAGCTTTAATCTAGGCGTGACGCAGATGTGGCCAAGACTTAATGTCATTAATTTTCAAATGACATTACAAAATGTCACTAAACATTAAGCGATACTTCACTTGAAATAACTTTAGCGGTGTTAAAACCTTAATGTAGCCAACATGCATTTTTAACACTTTAATTAAAGCGTAGTTGGACATTATCACTAACGTTAACGTTAACCCAGGTGGAGCAGTAGCACAACTGAAATAACCCACATTTTTAAGGTACTAAAATACTTAATACAAAAAAATACATATAACTTTGAAGGGGAGGGAAGGGGAAGGGGGAGGGTTAGTCTTAGTAAAGTCTTAAAGCGCTCGCACACAGGCAACTTAGTCTCCCAGCAACTGTTTTGTCTCTCACATCAAGTCCACGGGTTTATATGGAAGCGCGCACACGAAGCGACACGGTCGTCTGCAACTTTTCATACAAATCACGTGAGAGACAAAAAAGTTGCCCGCGTGTGATAGCGCTTAGGTTTAAACCTGTAATGGTTTTTTTTAAACAATCATCTCACCTACCTATTATCCTTCAGCCTGGACAAATAAAAACCAACAAAACTTTTTGTTAGGTTTCCATTAAAATCTATTTCAATTTGGTATGATCCAGCATCAAGGTTTTTATCAAAACTTATCAAAAGCTGTTCTATTTGCTTTATTTCAAGATACTTAGAAACTGCTATTTCTTCACCACCTTTATATAGATTCACAGAAGTTATTTCTAAAAATTTTGAATGAAGATTTAGATAACTTTTTTCTTGTTTTGTTGTAAAGTCTATTTTGACTGTTCCCTCGAATAGACCAGAATCCAAGTCTGGACGAAGAGAAAGATTGTAATGCACCGGCCGTACTAATGACGATAGCCTCTCAGAAATGTTGAATTTTGTAGATTCCATTTTTACAGATGAATTATTGCAAATGCACCGGCACAAGTTTGTTGAAATATTATGTGACGTCAAGTTTCGCACTTTCAAAAAAAGACATGAATTTAACATGTAATAGGTACAGGTTTATGTGAGAACTGGTTCGAAATACTGAAATTTCTTCATCAAATTATGAAAATATTAAAAATTAAAAAAGCATTCATCACATCACCAAACACAACGTGATTGACTTTGACTTGGCACTGACAGTTGACACTGACAGTTGACACTGACAGTGAGTGATAGTGACAGATACGTCTCTTCTGGGTGCATTCAAATTAGCCGTTCGGTCATCGATCATTGACCGATTACTTTAATCAATGCATTTTGTGGAATGGTGCGCATCGTTTATGAACAATATTGATGATAAACCCAAAAAAAATGTACGAAGTACTTACAATATCCATGGATAAACCTTATAAAATGCTCCTCATGGTTTGCGTCTTAAAACTTTTATGTTGGGTAATAAGTCTTTATGAGAGAAATAGTTTTATACTTTTTTGTCCGTTTTTTGTACTTATTTTTAAATCTAAAAATATAGGGACGAGAGCGGGACGGGGGAAACCAGCAGTCACAGAAAACAGAAAAAAGAAGTGGGGGAACGGGCACCAAGTGTACCCTCAACTCAAGTATCTATAGATCTAAGTATGTATCATATTGTATCGATCGCCAACTCCACGCAAAACAAAACAATAATTAAGTTGGCGTTTGCTGTACTTATATTTTTTTATTTTTTGTTTTGGTAAGACCTAGCAAGTTTTTAGAAAATGAAAATGGCACAAAATAGTGCACAAAAACGCTGTCATTTAATTAAAACTTGTCATAGTTATTACTCCTCAAATAGAAGAACGGTTGACATGGTCAACTTTGCCTTCAAATCTCCGAACGATTTTGGATAAGGTATATCTACTGCAAAAGAAGCGCCCAGTGGTTCAACAGGGTCCTAATCTTTTTATAATAAAAGATGTCTTATTGTATGACTCAGTATTGCCAAGTATGTCTTAACAAAGTTCTTAAATATTATTTTTATTTTTTTATTAAGTTGATTGCGGTGCCAATAAAGCATACTAACAATTAAAATTTTGTTTAATTTAAAAGTTACAGACCAAAACATATTGGGGTCCTCTAAACTCCAGGGTAGGGTCAGTGTTTCTCCCAGGATTAATCGTTAACTGGTTTGGGGGACTGGTACAACCACTTTCCCTTTTTTATGGCAGAGAGGGACTCACCTATCTAGGTGGAGTAGGTACTTACCGACCACTTTTTAGTTTGCTTTGATAAAAGCTGATGTATCCTCTGTCAAGTCTTCCTGAGTATAATATCGTCAGTTTATAAGTTCTTGCTGCTATTTCATTCTGTAACTGAACTACTAGAAATTCTGTGTCATCAGTTGTTTTGACCACAGACCGAATGTTTAGGTTTTGTTGTTTATAATTTAGTACTACTGAAGAAATGTCCAGTTTGTTTGAATGGAGGGTTATATTTCTAGTTGGTTCCATAACTTGTATCACAATGCTGACTTTTCCACTAAAAAGTTTATCGTCCATATTTGGTCTTAGCAATAATTTGTAATTCAGAGGAACCACGTGCCTGGGTAATCTGTAGTATGTTAGCTGAAAATTATTTTAATATATTAGATGAGTGTGTATTAAGAACAGAACAAGTTAAATTTATGCTAATGGTTGTAAAAAAGGTACATACATACTTAGAATTTTATTAACAATAAAATAAAGTTATGTTCAATAGGTAGAGTTCAGAGTACGAGACTTTTTGCATTTTGCTCGATCGAATAGAAGAACTTTAATCATTTGCAAAGGTAAAGGTATTAATTAATCCACACCGAGAGTTTATATAGTGACTCCAGTAAGTAGGTACTAATATTTTGTGAAGGGTGCGAAACTCGGAAACTAACGTAGAAGGAAGAAAGCCGGCTCTTGGTGGCAGAACGAAAGATATTCAGAAAATCTGGGACCAACTGAAGGAAGAGATGAAAATTGGAGGGCGAGGTTCAATCGCGAGATAGAAGAACTGATAGTGCCCGAGCCTAACATAATTGGAGATATAAAAGCTGCCCGACTTCGCTGCTGGCTAGGTAGAGAGAATGAGAGACGATATGGAGAGGATCAAGCAGCCAAAAGAGCGTATCTGGGGCGGTTGCCCTAGCTCTTGCTGTTTTGGCTGCTCGATCCTATTTATCCAGTCGGTTGACTGGACACCGTCCGGTGGGGCATCCAAGATATCACTGGGGAGATGAAGTCGCCAAGGATCTAAAAACCTAAATGTATCCGTATGGTATGAACTGGTACAAAACCAGGCGAAATGGCGTAGGTACTGATCTCGGAGGCCAAGCTCCACTTCGGGTCGCTGAGCCAGCAAAGTGAGTAAGTGAGAATATAAAGTTCAATTTTCTATTAAAATAGCGCAAATTTGTCTAGTTGTAAATTACTTTTTAATAGTAGACAAACGTAAAATAAGATAGGTACCTAGCTTGAATTTTCATTTTATTTTATTGCATAGGTATTAGGTAGTCAGTGGAAGAACATAAGCGATGTAAATTGGATTCTTAAGTAGGTATAGTGTACCTACCTCATGACTTATTTTGTTTCTAGGTTTTTTTATGAACTTCACTGCATGATTAGTTGCTAGTGCGCAGTCCGCGGTAGCTTTGCTCAGCCTAGCTGAAAGACTTATAGTGGCTATAACAAGACAGAAGGCTAATGTAAAAACTAATAAAAAACACTTGTTTCTCCATAGCCACTGGAGCGTGGTCTCGTTCACCTGAAAAAAAGAGTAACATTAATCAATATAATTCAGTAATAGTAGATTATTGCACCGAGCACAAAGTAATTTATTATTGCACCGAGGGCCTGATTTAGAGCCCGAGCGTCAGCGAGGGCTTTAATTTAACAGGCACGAGGTGACGAGGGCAATATAAATTACTTAAGGCGAGGTGCATAATCTGCTTTTCTTTCAACTATTATAGGAATAGTAGATAAAAGAAACTCATATCAAACAGTTAAAATAGAAGTTTAATTATTGAAATTAAAAGTTATGCTTGAACAATTATTAAACGTAAGGTTAAGAGTTTTGTTGGGCAGTATAGATAGTATCACACTTTATCGTTTCCAAGAATATTGTCAAGCAAAATTAACAAAGTTCCCGCCAAATCACTTTTTAAAGTTCTTTCATTTTTAAATCAGATTTAGCAGTAATCATTTTTTAAATTTGGAACAAGTAGGATAGAAACGAATAATAATATGTACGTAAAAAAAGTATTGAAATCGACTGGCTGAATAGAGCTAATCCATTGAGATTGGCACCTTTTGGTGCGATTAAAAAAACTGTGTCATACATTTTTATTGCTCTAGAGCATTAAAGACTCGCTTTGTACTGAGTTTTTAGTGTGATTGTGATGAAATTAAAGCATAGTTGGAAGAAAAAATAATTAATATCAGAACGCAGCTATAATAGTAGATAATACAAAAAAAATATAGAAAAGAATCCAAAGCGGAGTTTTTTGGCGCCATTTGTCAAGTTCGGTTTGGTGTCTATTTTAATTATTTGCAAATTGATTCATAGTGGATATTGTGTCTTAAAATTGGTGCAGTTTTGTGGTACAAGTGTCTACGCAACTGAACAATATGTGGGATAATTGATATAGGCGCGATCTTGGTTGTATGAAGCCGATACTTTTACTGTAGTGGTGGCTACCTTGGCAGAACCTACCAAGTAAACTGTCTTGATATACTTGGTGCCAAATGCTCCAAGCAGCATTGGAATGCGATGCACCCGCATTTTAATGTAAACTGAAACAATCTAACACTGAAATATTCAACACTTGACACTGGCAAAAATTACTTCCAAGAGGAAAATAGATTGCCAAAACAAAAATAAGAAGAAGAAGAAGAATCCAAAGCTAAGTAAGACAACATTGTGCATGTTTTATTTCTAAAAAAGATCAAATCATTTTTAAACACTCCTAGATAAACCGATTATAAAGCAAATGCTTCAAAATGCAAACCAACAATTTACTGTGCTACCTCTAGATAAACGCATGATAACTAGTTCAGTACCTAAAATTACGGATTCTCAAAACATTAAATGCTAATAACCTGTATTTTTGCATATCTGACTTTTATGTGATTATAAAACACTATTATTTACGAATCCAACTATATAGAATACAAAAAATACAGCGTAGATGTTACTTTTTTGTTGGATTTATATTCACAATCAATATAATTATAGTTACGTATAAAGCAAAAAGTAAAGAAAGTATGTACCTAATTAGTAATTTTGCTAAAGCAACCAAAAAATTAATATTTTGGTCAGTAAAGTAAAAAAAATAGTGAAAATTTGTTGGATTCATTTACAAAATGACAGCTAGCCATTAAATCTAACGATCAAAATAGGAAAGAACGCTATGCAAATTATTTCAATTTCGTCATACTAGCTCCCGTAATTTTACTGAACTAAACAAAAAGTTACGAGATCTTGTAGGTAGGTATCTTACTTGTGATTTGATTTTATGAAGACTGGTATGTAACTTTTTTAAGATTTTCTGTTTTTCCTGATAATCCTCTGCTCTCTGTGCCGTAGCACAGAGCACTGGGAATGTAATCGTAAATACATTATTCATACTAATATTACATTTAGTGTAGGTACTATTATTATAAAGGGCTATTTGTAAAGCACCAATAACCTTAACCATAACAGGAGTAGATTACCTACTAACATCATAAACAACAACATTTAATTTTGTTCTAGGTACATTTTTTCCGAAAACAGACAAAAAAACCGAACAGCTGATCGAGTGTTGTATGAAAAGATGTTTTCTTCCAACTATGCTTTAATTTCATCACAATCACACTAAAAACTCAGTACAAAGCGAGTCTTTATTGCTCTAGAGCAATAAAAGTGTATGAAAAGAGGATGGGCAAAAATATATGGATCGTGGTACCAGCTCCAATAGCTATAACCAATATATATTTGAAAAGATGTTTATATGTAGGAAAATGTCTGCTATGGGGCCAGTTCTAATTCACGTTTTGAAAGCAGCAATTCTACGAAGTATTATAGGTACATGAAAATATACTACAAACTATTAATATAACCAGAAGAATGATAAAATAAGTAAAGCCAAAAGCCTTGGGCCCAGATGAGTTAAAGGGAGTGGAGCTTGGCGTTGGCTAACTGTTTTAAAAATAAAAGCATGAAAAGAAATGTAGAAAATGTTACACCTGCAATCATTTTCCACAGAGATATGTAGTAATATTGATGTATGTATATCTCCGAACGCAACCAGATCTAAGACTGGTGCTCATAGTAAAAGTTGTTCGTCTTGATGAGACCTTTCAAACGACACTACAAGCTTAACTATTGGAACCCTGTACCAATCTGCCCATCCTCCTTTCATTAATGCACAGTTTTTTTTTAATCGCACCAAAAGGTGCCAATCTCAATGGATTAGCTCTATTCAGCCAGCCGATATCAATACTTTTTTTTTACGTACGCATTATTCGTTTCTATCCTACTTGTTCCAAATTTAAAAAATGATTGCTGCTAACTCTGATTTAAAAATGAAAGAAATTTAATAAAGTGATTTGGCGGGAACTTTGTTAATTTTGGTTGACAATATTTTTGGAAACGATAAAGTGTGATAGGTACTATCTAACAACAAATGTAACAAACAAATATAAATTTGCCCAACAAAACTTAACCTTACGTTTAATAATTGTTCAAACATAACTTTTAATTTCAATAATTAAACTTCTATTTTAACTGTTTGATATGAGTTTCTTTTATTTACTATTCCTATAGGTAATAGTTGAAAGAAAAGCAATTTATGCACCTCGCCTTAAGCAATTTATATTGCCCTTCGTGCCTGTTAGATTACAGCCCTCGCTAACGCTCGGGCTCTAAATCAGGCACTCTATGCAATAATAAATTACTTTATGCTCGATGCAATAATCTACTATTTTTTTGCTGTTTACAGTTTTTGCCAGTTATCATATATATTTTTAAACTTTAATTATCATTAAAAAAAATTGTCCTAGTATTAAATTAAATTGATCTACTTCTTTAATAATCTGTGTGTGTAAAACCATTTTGTTGTCAATATGAAACTATGTTTTTCTCGCCCCTTGCACGTTCCGTTCCCGTCCCGTCTGGGGTTTTTCCCGTTACATACACAGGGGTCTGTCGTCGATTCATACCATGAGTGTTTCATCCCACGGAATGAATCGCACAAGGACGCTTTTTTTTCGCTGTTTTATGCAACCTGTTTTATGTAATTTTGCCAGCAATTACTTTGAATATTTTTGGTAACTTTGATTTTATTTTCATACGATGGTATGAAACAGCGAATTCAAAAAGCTTCCTTGTACGATTCATACCGTGGGATGAACCAGCCCTGCCCCCCTACTCAAATGGCCAATATTCTATTCGTTTGAACGCTACGCTTACGATGAAAGCTTAAAATAAGCGGTAAAATATACATTTACGTGCCATTAGCTTTTCAATTCCATACAAATTACAATATATCAGTCTGTTACTCTAATTCAAGCTCTAAATGTAAGCGTAGCGTTCAAACGTATACGAGGGTGGTTTGATAAGTCCATGACTTTGAAAAGAAGAAATACTTTTTTTTTTTCATAATTTATTTTTGTGTCTTAAAAAGAAACTCCTTAAGGCATCTTTATAACATATTTGCTCGTAAAGGGTCTCTTATTACACCAATTTCAATATCGTATTGTATCTCATTACGAACTTGTGCGGTAATGTAAAGTAAAACGCACGGTTTCCTTGATAAACCGTGCGTTTTACTTTACATTACCGCACGGTTTATCAAGATACTTCGTCTAAAACGAACGGTACTTTTTTAAATCTTAGCAAAGAGTTTTTATGTCAGAAAAAGAGGTCAACATTTTATGGATAAAATTAACTTTGGGAGATAAAATATAATAAATAAACATTAAATTATTCAATTTAATTAATTTTGACAATAAATTACAACCATTTATCTGTAACAAAAACACAAAAATATTAATTTACTTTATTAGTAATACTGGCTGTTTTTATGCCTTTGCCTTAAAAAAAGCGCTGATGCGCGCGCATTACTAATTTTTTTTTGCTGTATTGTTTTTATTTGAAAATGTCGTCAAGTAGTGATGAATTTATTAATTCAACACTGCCAGAAGTCTCAGAGGCAGCGAAAAAGGCTACTCTAAGCTTCTTGCCCGAAAAATTGACCGATAAGCTACTTACAAGCGTATCAAAATTTAATCATATGGAAAACAAGCAAAGGTGCAAAGTCCGAGTTTTATTTATTTCCTCGCAAATATGTTATAAAACGTCGTATGACATACGTGCGCTTTGATAATTACAGCCTCTGCTTTCTTGTAGCCCTCGCCTACGGCTCGGGCTAGCAATATCGCCTCGGCTGTAATTTTCAACGTACCGCACTTATATCATAACTAGCGGCCCGCCCCGGCTTCGCACGGGTGCAGTGCAATGTAGTTACTAATGTAAAACTGTGCTAATGTGGTGTCAGTGTGAAGTTATTTGATTATACTACAGGATATAGAATAGAATAGAATATCGTTTTATTGGCAGCACATATCACATACACAAAGCATAACAATAATTTATATATTTATATATACATATATACTTAAGTTACTAAAAATTAACAGAGTTACTATGTTACACTGTGCAGCGCTATGTGATGCCAAGAGTGACCTCAACTCAGTGTAAGCAGTAGACGTTAAAACATATCTACATATATACGACGTACGCAAGGGGTGTTAAAATATAATTGAAGTGTGTGTGTGTGTCTGTCTGAGGAATCTGAGGCAACCTAGCTCCCAAACTTAAAGATCGATTTTATTGCGATTTTTATGTATAATTAAAGAGAAGCGTACAGACGGCGGGAAGCGACTTTGTTTTATACTATGTTTAGCTTTTGCCCGTGGCTCCGCCCGCGTGGGAATCGGTAATCGTTGTAAGTCTTCCCTTGGAAACCAATGATCGGCATGAAAAGAAGCCTGTGTTAAGTATTCCAAACTATAATCTATCCCTGTGCCAAATTTCGTCAATTTCCGTTCACCCGGGTAAGACGTGATTGAGTAACAAAATGAACTACATCCAAACATCAAAAATTTCACATTGTTACAACTTTGTGATATGTAGGTAATGGCTGCACCCCGCGGTTTTACCTGCGCAATCTGTTGATTCTGTAACCAAACTCGCATCTCACTTCGAACCTCACTTCACTTCGCGTGAATTGTTATTAGAAATTAGCTAACTACATGAGCAATTTTACCGATTACAATAAATTTAGGTAGCTATCTAAAATATTTTGTGATGAAAAAAAAAACCTTATCATTATCTTATTTATGATTTAAAGTTCCCGTCCCGTGCAGTGAAGTGAGATTCGAAGTGGGGTTCGAGTTTGGTTACAGAACCGACGCCCTACTGTTCACGATTTTGTATTAGGTAGGTAGGTAGGTACTTAATAAAATTTCTTAGCAGTAATATAACAAAATAAGTATAATAATATTATGTAACATTTAATACTCATACTTAATAGTTTGGTAGGTATCTTCTTTTTAAATAAAAATCTATTTATGTTTATTTGTTCCTGGTTCCTGGCTAAAATAACGTGACATTGGAAATTATGTCGGGTGCAACTTATGTTGTGCATTATTATGCGGCTCTCAATTTTAACACTTTACACCACATTCCTTGACACGTTAGATATCTGATAGATTTTGCCACGTTTTATAAGTAGACTAATATTTCGTAAAATAGGTAGTGAAAATCAGCATAAATCTTCTACAACATGAAATGTCAGCTCGTGCGGTGACATAATTACAATCTCAGGGGAGGTGACAACCTGACAACTGACATTTATTTTTCTTAATCGTACAAATGCACTAAGAAGTTTTGATTCCGATATCGAAGTCAACCACCCTAAAAATAGCTCTCTACCCCTTTTCAACCCTGTTAGGGGATACATTTCAAGAAAATACGAAACACATATTCAATTAATTTTGTTAAAGAATGTCTATGCCAAATTTCAAGTCAATCGGGCCAAGGAATCGCTTTCTCCCATACAAACTTTGCCACCCTGTTTTAACCCCTTAGGGGTTGAATTTCGCAAAATCCCGTCTTAGTGAGCACCTTCATCCTAAAAGGAACCTCCATGCAAAATTTGGGACTCCTAGCACTTGTAGTTTCTGAGATTTCGTGATGAGTCAGTGAGTGATTTTCTCTTTTATATATATAGATGTACTATTACACTACATTTTTTCAAATTCGGCTAAAGATTATTGCTTTGGAAACAAAAAGCTCAAGCGACTTCTAACTTTTCTTAATGACCCTGTCGACCCACTCGATCTCATGAAAACTCATCGAATGAAGATGCAAATCCTTCCTATTCTCTAGATTCAACCCCAGTGAGATTTTTTCTCCTACCAAACATGAATAAAATGTCTTGGCGGGCAAAGATTTTCATCAAGCCATAAGGTGGTGTCTAAAATGGGCCCTCATTTCAGTTACCAGTTTACAGGCGATGAAAGAAAACAGAATGGGTTAAAGAGGGAGGAACTTCGTTGGACTGAATACGCAGAGCTACAAATAAGATTATGTTGAGAAATAAAACAATACATTCCGAAAAATGTCTTTCTTCATTAAAAAGTCATGGACTTATCAATCCACCCTCGTAGAATGTTGGCGATTCGAGTGCGACCTTAAATACGTGCTTGTCAGCCTAGACTGAATAAATGAATCATTTTTATTGAATTTAATAGACCGATGTAATATACATAGCCTCTTTATATCAAAACGTTTACGCAACAGTTTATAAAAGCGAAAGTGACCTAATAAAAGACATTTAGTAAAAAATAGGTACTTACCTAGGTCAATAATAACTCTGATTCGCGCGCTCAAGGGTTCCGTAATAGATATTTTTTTTAAAGCTAAACCGCCTCTGTGGTCTAGTGATTTGTCAGACGCAGGGGTCCCGGGTACGATTTCCAGGGGTTCCTCAGTGACGAGGATTCCGGGTGTAGTGCACTTCCACCCACCTTCGGCCTTATCGTCACTTAACATCAGGTGAGGTGATGGCCAAGCACTATCCCATTGTGCATAAAAAACGCGTTTTCCCTAGTTAAAATTAGTTTTAACTTGGTCTCTTTGTTAGAATTAGTTTTCGTTATTGTAGTCCAGTCAGCAGGTAGGTACCTACCTACTTTCGACCTGGACGCAATTCCAAATTTAATATTGGAATATTGTTGGGGATGATGTGGGGTGTGGAAGCTGAATTTTTGACCTCGAGAAGCCTGTGGAAACTTTTGGGGCGAGGCAAAATACCTCGGCAAAATTAGTCATTTTTTCCGAAATTTCGCTTAAGTATTAACTTCTAAAACATGCGTTTCTCAGGAAAATGTTGACGACAAAGTTGTATAGCATTACGGTTTTAATTCTATTTTCATTGGTGAAAATCTTTTTTTTTATTTCACGCTCTCGATACAAAAGTTAAAAAAAAGATGTAGGTTTGCTCTGAGCCAAGTTATTCAAGTTCGAAGATTCGTCATTTAACCGAACATAATATAATGATAGATACTGCTAGATGTAATAAATTGAAGAAATTGTCAAGGCCCAAAAGCTGTGGGGTCATTATCTGTTCTGTTATCTGGTGAAGGCCACAAATAAAGGACACCGTCGATTTTCATACAAACAAGGTAACTTTGAAGCCTTGGTTCTCAGCCAAGTATTGACCGCGAGCTGTGATCTGACGATGACCATCCAGGAAGTGAATGGAGGAGATTCAGTTCGCTATAAACACCCAAATGATTTGATTAACATTCTTAAAGATGTAAGGATATTTAAAGATATCCGCAAATAGCATTAACATTTATAGAAATCCTGAATCTTCTAACTTGAAAAACTTACTTTTGTACCAAAATACCTATTGCTCCAAAATTTTTTTTTCTTGAAGGGCACTTTCAGAAAAAACCCAAAGAAATGGCCTTCTTTGTTCCAAATATTTTGAACTTCTGTATCGTGTTAAGTATTGTGTCAAAAAATATTTATACAAATAAAAATTGAAGAAAATTGTATGTTCTACAACTTTGTTGTCATCACTTTTCCCGAGAAAACTATGTTTTAGAAGATATAAGCGAAAGTTCAAAAAAAGTCCGTAATTTCCAATGTTTTTGCCGCCCCCATGTTTCCTTCCACAGGCTCCTCGAGGTCAAAAACTTCCTAAACAATATCCCAAAATTCCATTAAATTGGGAATTGATTACAATTAGTCCCCCTATATTTATGTACCTACCTGCCGACTGGACTAATAATTAAAACCAGAATTTACATATTTAAATTTAATTAAAACTAGTTCTAATCTGTGAACCTTAGATAACAAAACCTAAAAACAAATGTGAGGTAGAATTAAACGATCGGTCAATTCGGTCAAGCAATTAGGTAATAGAAGATTTCCCGTATTGACGACGTAAAACGTTGTATCGTATCCCAAAAAATTACTTTTCATTAACACAGTACTAAAATCAATCGAATAATTTGTTTTAGTTCGCATCGCACATAATTATTATTCTGATACCAATTAGAACTTTACTCACCTTATCCTCAGTCATTTCACTTCACTTTCCACGCAACTGTTTAGGCACAGTTTAAAAGAGTCCTTAACTAAAACGACGTAACTTCTTGGCTGCGACATTCGCCATGCAATGATCTGCTAGCTATGCTAGTCGTAAGTCGACTTGACGATATTGCGACATTGATTTCACTACTAGTTAATTTAATAGTCAGACGCGATTGACTGTTAGTGTTGTGACCATACTTTTTAATGATACTGTGGTTAATGTGGTTATGCACCAAGTGTCGGGCGTCAGTCGCGAGATTATAGGTAGTTATTCAGTAAAATTTGATCACATATCACAACAGTGCACACCACAAAACAATGGGGAATGTCCGAAAAAAATCAAATTGGCTGAATATTTTTTCATAGGTAGGAATAAGCTCCCTTAGTTATAGAAAAAAAAAACAGAATTTTCGGTTGCGCGGAAAATTTAAAAAAAATGAAAGACTCTTCGACTGTACAAATATAGGAAAGTAACAGCAGAATGGAGATTAATACCTTTGCCATCACCTGCTACAACCACAACTATGAATATAAGGTTCTTGACCACAACATGGTATTAAAAAATTTCAACACAAAATGTCAAAATTGTTTTTTTTTATTCTTGTTGTCATAGTGGCAACTGTTGGCAAAGGTATAACCTCCATTCTGCTGTTACTTTTTTACATTTGTGAAGTCGAAGAGACTTTCATTTTTTTAAATTTTTCACGCAACCGAAAATTCTGATTTTTTTTTTTATAACTAAGGGAGCTTATTCCTACCTATGAAAAAATATTCAGCCTATTTGATTTTTTTCGGACATTCCCCATTGTAGTATAGGTAATATTTATTATTAGTTAATTTTCCGATTGTATAAATATTACCTCTAAAGTATGGAGTACGTTATAGAATACGCAAATTATTGCTAATTAACAATGGTTCATTTCAAATAACAAAAGACACGATCACAAACTCAATTGCGCTTCAATAACAGTTTTTGCCATAGAAATAAAATGTCAAAGAACAACAATGTCAATAAACAGGTGATCCGAAAACGAATGCATACATTTTATATGAGATACGTAAAATATGACTTAGATTCATAAAATATGACTATATACGGCAAACGAAATTAATAAACTATGTTCCATACTGTTTTCTTCGTCGATAAACGAATAAATGTAGAGAAATTTGGTTTTAGAGAAATGTGAAAAATGAAAAAATTATTTACCTGTGAAAAGTGTGATTACTTGGATTATTTCTTTTTGTCACATTACAATTACTTAGAGCACAAGACACCATGGCTCCACGATACCTTTGTTTTAAATTATAATTAAGATTATCAAATATTTTAAACAAACTGTGATTGCTCATTTGCTAGGCGGGACGCTAGGGGCTCTTACTGTAAAAAATGTTGGCACATGTCACTTGATCCTTTATCTCTTTTTTACATAGACCGTGTCCGTATGATGTTAACTTCTCTTTTCCACGCTTTGTTGGTCTTCTTGAGCGTAGCGAAAATTTTTCTATGTATAGACAAAACCATAGGGTTTTTGCTATGCACTGTGAATGTGATGCGGCTGCAAAAACAACTTTGTAGTAAGGTACTTGATACAAATAAGGCCTACCTAAATCTTTGGGCCTACCTAATTTAAAGTGCTTACTTATAAATCAATACATATTAAGGGTTACCAATAAAACCGTGGCTCTTGTTCCCTTTATTCCATTATTTTGCTTAGATTTAGCTAGAAATTGTTAATTTTTTTTTATTTCTACAATTAGAGAATTAAAAAAGCTATAATATTGATTGAACTATGTGTTTCCAATTCTTGATATTCGTGATTCGTGTTATTCTTGATAAAATAAGGTAAACTTTATTTTATCAAAGTACCTTATTTGTGTTTAAAAAATTAAAATTAATGCATCTAAAGCCAATAATACAGATCAAGGTCATGGATTGCAAATTATAGATACGAAGGGCGTCTTGCACAAAACTTTCTAAAATCGCGACTTTGTTAAAACTAGATTTAGCCCTAAATTCGGTTTAACTTAAATCCCATCAGTGTTGTCTTGCACATCCTAAAATTACATTCGACTTAACTAAATCAAGATTTAACTCGTCATTCACTCGTCGTTCATAGAAAACAAAAGAACAGATGGCTACTACAACAAAAGACAAGCAAGCAAATGGCTTGACGAATCATC
Source organism: Agriphila geniculea (assembly GCA_943789525.1). Lineage (NCBI taxonomy): Eukaryota > Metazoa > Arthropoda > Insecta > Lepidoptera > Crambidae > Agriphila > Agriphila geniculea. Next base: position 19,994,210 of record OX038877.1, read on the forward strand.
AAAAAACGTAGGTATAATGGGGTCCGAGTGTCGTCCTTTGTTATTTGTATTTATAAGTAAAATTTCAGGCGAATTTTAGTAGTTACTACCTTCATAATTAGAGTAGGTACTACATATTATTATTGTATATTTAATTCACAGCTTACTTGTAGAAAGTATCTAAGTAGGTGTTAAATATATCACCTCCGGCTCCAATAAATAAAGACAGTTTGGGACAAAAATAGGGTTTCTAAATATTGCATGATTTTCTCGACATCGTCTAATATAAAATTATGACCAAGACCATTGTACGCTGACACAGCTAATAAATCCATAATTTACCTAATAAATAACGTCATCAGACAATAAAATCGAGATTTAACAACTTTGAACCGTCTTCGTCAGATAACTCATCATCGCTATTACTGAAATAATTCAGGAACATGCTCAATTTTCGCAATAATTCACAATATACCTGTGAAACAACAAAATTCTATACCCACTTAAGCCAAGATTACTGCCGACCACGCCAGTTTAAATTTAAATCTATTTTAACTCTAAACCGACGCCATGCAATACGATATGTTCGACTTAAGTTTAAACAAATCGTACTAAATCGAGATTTAACTCGCTCGTGCAAGTCGCCCTAAGAAACAATTACTAAGAAAAGCATATGATAGCAAAGTCAAACAAATACTTGTTGTTTATTAAATTATTCATAATTCACAATATTTTGCTATAAAATATTAAAATATTTGCATTTTATCACAAAAAAATATAATTTTGAAGTAGGCTGTATGCTCACTCACCCCTTTGTTCGCAAAATATTCTTGCATTGGGCGTGTGAAAAAAAAACCTGCGTAATATAATAAGTCTATGCCTGCACGCCTTTTCCCAGAATTTTCATATTTTGTTTTCGTCGTACCTATTTGTTGCTGTGTGGTAAATGACTTTGTTTTTTCCTCGCAAATGTGTTGAAAAACCCTCGGGTGCAATGAGCAACATAAGCTATATCTAGTCTCATAATGTACTATTATTCTCTACTTCTTCCCAGTATATAATTGAATCTTTAGGAATAAAAATAAAAAAAAAATAATATAATAAGAGATAAATAAATAATAATTAAATAAATAAACTAAAATAAACTAATGTACCTAATGGGAATTTTATGTCCTTTTATTTCTTTTATGCGTAATTTTATTACATCTAAAATCGAACTATAGGACAAAAAATCCCACTAGTTACATTTAACGCGGTTGTATGACCGAAAGTGGCACCCTCAGAGGTTTTTAATTAATAATTTATTAATAGAAAAGGATTTTAATAATGTTTTACGTGGAGGTTTTAGGGCCCATGGTCTAGTATTTTTAGTACATTATGAGACAAGTTAGCTTAGGTTACTCACGAGTTTCATACGACGTTTTTCAACACATTTGCGAGGATTTGCGTAATTTACCACACAACAAATACGACAAAAACAAAATATGACAAATATGGAAATGGCGCGTAGGTTTTTTTTTGTTTTTTTTTTCACACGCCCAATGCAAGAATATTTTGCGACCAAAGGGGTGAGTGAGCATACAGCCTACTTCAAAATTATAATTTGAAGTGATAAAATGCAAATATTTTAATATTTTATAACAAAATATTGTGAATTATGAATAATTTGATAATAATACATATTTGTTTGACTTAATTAATGACTCACACATTTACTTATTCCAAAAATGTATGTATATGATTTTGCAGCGGCATAAAACTTCTTTGTTGTTACTAAAAAAATAACTGTATTACCCGGTAAAATTGGGAATGCTCTGTTTATTCGCATAGAACTTGCAGTAAGGTACTAATTTAACTTTGCAGGGATTCTATAACAACCTAGTGTTTTATCACTGCACGCGGTTGTTATAGTTCGGTTTATGGCCCTAAAAGCGATGTATTAGGGCTCACTTTACGAGTAAGTGTGTTGAAAAGAAGGTATCACTACATGCCCTCCTAGTCATTCGTAGAAGTAGAAAGCAAATGTGTCAAAAACGGCCACTTTTAGCAGTTTTGCTATCTTCTTCTAGCAGTGACTACGAGGGAGAGGGAATGTAACGATACCGTCTAAAATATTTACTAGATTGTGGGCCCTAAAAATTCCACGATAAACATTATTAAAATTGTGTTTAGAATTAGATATAATATTAAATAAAATTCACCGCGGCGCCACTTTCGTTCAGGGCACGGAAAAGAAATGTATTTCTTTACCGTGCTCAATGTAACAGAGAGAAAATAGGTATATTTGTTATAGATTCTTTAATATGCGACTGTTATATAAATAACGCTGCTATATACTACTTTCTAATGAAGCTTATGTAATTTTTTTAAGATCTCATTTTAAATTTCCTTAAACATGCAAATTAATGGTAGACCTACATTAAGTAATTTATGTACTGATTTCCGCCGGTCAAGCTATGTGCACAGTGGAATGAGTTTTCGTATGCTCTTGCAAAGTGACTTAGGTGTTAATAGTGAAAAGTTATCGATATGAAAATACTAATACTAGAAGTCACTTAATTTAACAAGATATACAAACTTACATTGTCTTTCAAATCAGTTAGTCCAGTAAAATAGTCCAGTAAAATTGTCGTCTGAAAGTACGGGGTACCTTGCGTCAAATCCGGTAGTTCTGATTTTTTGCAGACTTGTTTATAATGTTGGCCGAATGAATAATCCAAGTTTGTGACCTCGAGAGCTGAACGCAACTATGTCAAAAATCTAAAAAACCACGTAAATTTCGGATTTTGGCGATTATAACCCTGAAGGAGTAGTTTTTGATAGCAGGTACTTTTTCAAGGCGTTTTTAAAGTAGACTAAATTTGCTACAATATGAGACTACAATTGTCTCTGTAGACCTAATAAGTCACCGGGGCCAAGTGCGCCTACATGGCAAGTGCACCTTCCCCAAATATCTCGAAAAGTACCGATTGGATACTAGTAGTGACATCTTACATCCATGCTACAAACTAAATCATAGTTTTTGGTAATAGTCACAGATGGCTCTCGTCACGCGTTCTTGAGAAATCCGCCATTTTATTTTCACTGTCATTAAAAGTGGTTAACAGAGATGACTATGGGTGTGGTCATCGTCATGAAACTCAAGAAATAGTATTTTGATCTATAAACGAGTGAGGTATGTGCATAATTTAAATATTTTGCTTTAAGATTCTGACTTTATTTCACTCGTATCTAGTAAATTCCTACTCCCTGTGGCATTCTTCCGGCTTCATCATCAGATCCTGGGTCTCGTATCCCGTCAGAGTACTTGTCAAGATGATTCTAAAGAGCCTCAACTCAACGGGGTTGTATGGTTTTATTACAGAGTTCCTGTGGCCTTCTTCCGGCTCCATCGTCAGATCAGCTCAATAATACCATAATATTGAATTGTTTTCTAATTTTGACCTATGTTCAAAGTTTCAAGTCTCTTACTCATCGGGAAGTCAGTATAAAATCGTTTGCTAAAATTGTGGACAAAAAACAAAGCAACCTAATAAAAACTAGGTTAATCAAAATTATATTGACTATTTAATTTTTATAGAAATGTAATATTTCGAGCCGATTTATGTGAAACCTGTGTAAAATTGATTTGCTAAATTAAATAACAACGGAAAACTGTAGCAACATTGTAATGGTACAGTCAATGAAAAAAGTGTTTGATGAACATACGGGCTATACGAGTATTGTGCTAATTTTCATGCAGCCGGTATGCCGACACCAACCGGCTGCGTAAACACGCACGTGGTCACGCGCGCGTAGACACGCGCGTAGTTACGCACGTAACCCCCTGACACACCAGGTTACGCATACGTCTACGCGGCACGCAACGCAACCTGTCCCTTGCGTACCCAGCCGCTGCGGCAGCCATGTTAGCGACTCAAGTGCGCGATGTCAGACGAAGATTGAGTAAATGAAATAATATCGTTATGAATTATTCAAAAACAAAATAAAACACCACTTACTACCGGTAGTACCGGTACTATTTGTAAACAAATACAACTGAATGCGTAGTCACGCGCGTGATTACGCGCGTAGTGAGGCACAGCAAAGATACGTGCGTGTTCGAATTTATTCGGTGTGACGTCCAATTGGGAATGCCATTGACTACAACGTCATCAATGCGTTCCGCTCTGCGTAGGTACGCAAACCTGTTTGTCTCATGGGAGCTGCAATGCGTAGGGTTACGCATCGGTCTACGTGCACGCGTACGTTACGCAAGCGGTGTGCCATGTCTCATAAAGTTTCAGACATTACAACGTCATGGTACGTCTACGCTTACGCATCCGGTGTGTTTCGCTTCTAAAACCAAAACCAAATCGTTATCGTTTCAGTTTTGTTTACAGAAAAATACTCGCTTTAGTTTTGTTAAAATTGTTGAAAGCTATGCCTAGGGAGTCTAGGGTGCCAATCTTGGGCCATTAAATGAGATTTCGAAAGCTAAACTTTACTATAATTAAACTGTTTTTAAGATAAATAAAACCTAAATGACAACGTAACGGTTTTGGTTTTATCGTTCATATAAATTCTATATCCGCATTTCTAAGATATTAACGTTTTTTTAAAGAAGTTATCTAAAGAATAAAAGCATTACTATTGATGTAAACTTTAATTTTAGGAAGCAAAATTCGTAAATTAGTGGCGTATAGAGAGATAAACATAATTAATTAACAGGTATTTTTAAAACGAAGACATTATTGTTCAAGTGAAATATCGCTTGTTATTTTTTACAAAAGTTTCAGCTGTAAAAATATTTATTTTCTCACTTATTGTTTGTATTGTCAAGAAGTGCATTATAGAGAAAATAAAATGAATTTTTAAAGTTCGCCCTCATTACGGCTCGCGCATAGTTGTTTTGATCATTTGTATTAAAAATTTAAAAATGGAACATGATGCGTACATCTACACCCTTAATAAAATTAATGAAACTTCTGTCATTGATTATTTCACTTGTTTTTTCAATAGTTTCACTCTGAGATTTAACTTTTTTAGGGTTCCGTACCCAAAGGGTAAAAACGGGACCCTATTACTAAGACTCCGCTGTCCGTCTGTCTGTCTGTCTCTGTCTGTCTGTCTGTCTGTCTGTCACCAGGCTGTATCTCATGAACCGTAATAGCTAGAAAGTTGAAATTTTCACAGATGATGTATTTCTGTTGCTGCTATAACAACAAATACTAAAAACAGAATAAAATTAATATTTAAGAGGGGCTCCCATACAACAGACGTGATTTTTTTTGCCGTTTTTTGCTCGATATTAATAACGACAACAGGTAGACAGTTAAAATTTTCACAGATTATGTATTTTTGTTGCCGCTGTAACAACAAATACTAAAAACATAATAAAAATTAGTATTTAAAGGGGGCTCCCATACAAAAAACGTATTTTTTGCTGTTTTTTGGTACGGAACCCTTCGTGCGCGAGTCCGACTCGCACTTGGCCGGTTTTTTTTAACCGGCATCTGGACTGTGCTTTGCCCAGTTAATTATAAAAATAAAACTTAATTTACTAGATAAAACTATTTTTTAAATTGTAGTAATGTAATCACTTCAATTTTGCTTGAATTTTCCTAAAATCAACATGAAATGATTATTTGCGACTGTACCTACTTTTTTAATAATGCCCCGAAGCATTGATTTAAGTTTTTACGAGCCAGTACAGTGACTGAAAATACGAGTAAGTAATAAATAAATGTAAAATTATTAAACTAAGAAGTGTATACCTCTGTAGAGCTTTAGGTCTGGCGTTGGTGACATTTTGGAACATTTTTCAAAATGGCTTAAATATGATTATTCCCCATATCTTCGACATAAAATTTCAATAATTTAGGTGACGTGATCTTATTAGTTAGGTCATGGAACGTGCATTTATTGGATGAAAGTTAAAATCATACCACTTTTTTATTTACAGTTTTTAAAGATTTTTATTTATTAAAAGATTTTTTGCGTTCAACTTTGTTGTGGTAGGTGTGTGTGTAAGCAATGATTTCAAAAGTATGAAGTTCTAATATTTCACATTTTTCAATGGTAAATGCAGATAGTAACTTAATTTCCACATCTCGCGCTGTTTGTTGTTAAGGAGTTCCGTTGGGCATTCGCATTTCAAGTCTAGACCAGAACGTCCTTGACCATAGATAGTGAAAAACCTAACTTGTTTTTTAATGACATAAATCTACCAATATTTCAATCACTGTACAGTTATGTGATTTTGAGGAGTTCCCTTGTGTGTCTTTAGAATCCAAGTACCAATGCCAATGAAATTAATATGGTAGGTAGGTACCTATCTTTGAAACAAAAAAGAATCATCTAAATCGGTTCATAAACAAAAAAGATTCGTCCAAGCAAAAAAGTTATGATCGAACATCCGTCTAAATTCATATAAAATAGTAAAAAATGACACTATTTTCAGGATTTCCTGAAATTATTTCAACAATGGGACCAATTTGAAAACAAACCATGAGCCTATTGCATAACAAAATACAAGCTAATATTATTAGTGATTTTGCATAGAAATTCACTAATAATAATATTAGCTTGTAATTTGTTATGCAATAAGCCCCTGATGTAATAACGTTTGAATCATTACATTTGGTTCAGTTATCTTCGGTGATCGGTGAACATACTTACGTATTACTTACATATATAGAAAAAAATTAAGTGTAAGTTGTATACGCGATGAATAGATATCCTCCTCCTTTTCAATTTTTGAAGTCGGTTAAAAAGGAGTCATTTTCCTTATTCCATAGAACAATTTGAGAAATAAAATATTATAATATTCTATGGAACAAACAAAAAGTGTAATTTTGTCCAATTACGTCATGTTCCATGGAACAAATGGGATTCTTTTTCTTTCGATTGATCTATTCTTTTTAATTTTCAACATTGCGTTGTTATTTTCTTGTCAAAATAGTACCGAAAACCGAGTTTCATCGAAATCGGCCCAAAAACAAAAAAGTTGACCGCCATCTTGGATTTTTAGTTTTTTAAAAATTGCGTTGTTATTTTCTTGTCAAAATAGTTCCAAAAACCAAGTTTCATCGAAATCGGTCCAAAAACAAAAAAGTAGGCCGCCATCTTGGATTTTTAAAATTTTCAACATTGCGTTGTTATTTTCATGATGAAATAGTACCAGAAACCGAGTTTCATCGAAATAGGCGCACAAACATGAATTTGATTATTATTATTAATTTTACCGTCTCGCCTGCGACCTCTAGCCATTTCAATAGAACAATTTCGTTTTTTTGGATATCTGAAATGGTGAAGTATTTATGGTCACACTAGTTTTGTAAAGTTACATTTCCTATAGATTGAAATTCTTAAATTGAAATTCAAGGTCAAAATCGGAGTTGCCAGGATTGACACTTCTATTTATTACCACCTCACCGATGATTGCTGATTAGCATTATTGTAGATATCTAATTAAATCAAAAAAGTTCTGTTTTATATTACAATTATTATGTGTCATTCTAAAATTAATATTTAAATAGTATATATTCGACTTCCCACTCCGAATCATTAATTTTGATACACTACTTGATTGGTAACGTACATATTTTTAGTCCTACTATCGTAGTATTATTGTTTAGTAATGGCAATTGTGCGAACGAGACACCGACCTCCACCTGGTGTTGTCTCATTCACACAGTAGTGCCTTCAGTCAATGTCGTCGATAGAATTTCAACTCTATGAGCAACACAATAAAGTTGAATTTCTTTTAAACGATGGGTGAAAATTTTTGTAGAGTACTCACTCCCTATTATAAACCTCCTTGCACCAAACACAACATGTCAAAGGATACTTTTATGTTTATAGGTCGACCGGAATCTCATCTTTTATCTAGATAGTTTATTTAATTTTAATGTCGTGTTCCTTCTCTAAAGTTTATTTATGTTTATTTTAATCCGCTTCTTCCTTCTTTTACTGTGTTACCGCACCATTTCGTCCTCGGAGCTGTCTGAAAACCAGCGCTCTTGCGGCATTCTGCGCAATGCCGCAAAAGCATAGCTGAGCCAGCTACCCTTTGGCCACACCCGTAGCATTTATTTTTTTAGTAATCTCTGTCTGTTATTTCTGTTTGTTTTTCTTCTTCTTACTATGTTAATTTTTTTTAGGCCAATAAATGTTTCTTTATCTTTTTATCTTTTATTCGTTGCCGGAATGACCAACTACTACTAGTTATTTACACTGTAATCTCAAAGAGGAAGATTTCATGTTCATTTTGGTATCAGTCCATTCCATCATTCGGGATCATCAGTCTGGAAAAAATCAAAGTCAATACAGACTGAAGGAAAAGGTTGATGCCAGACTGATCATGTCATATCCCTCATAGAAAGTCAGCTGCATGTTTGATCTTTTAGTTTTTTTATGCAATTAAATTGAAACAGTGAAAGTATACGTATAATAGCGCACATGGCAGACAGTCTAGACTTTTTTATTTGTGTCTGTGCGTAAAGAATTTGTGTCATGCATAAATAATATGAGTATCTATTTTGTTTCGTCGGTTTTGCTTAGGTATTAACTTGACATGGAAAGACACGAATTTTCTCTACTCGGGATTGTAGAGGAATGTGTATAAGGCTCTCATCTATGCACCCACCAATGGCAGGATAATTTTGCTGATTCGCAATTCGTCCACCAGTCGGCGCACTACCGCTAACTTGGCGCTAGTATAGATATAGACTTGTCATTTTGTTGTGTTTGCTATCAATCTTTGTATGTTGGAAGCGATTTTTCGTAAATATCAATTTTTCTTCCCACACATTTTGGTTTTCTTCAATCTTTAATTCGTTTACTATCAGACTTCCATAATAATTATTTTGTTAGTAATCACAAATTTTTAGGGTTCCGTACCAAAATGGTAGCCAAGTGCGTGTCGGGCCACGCGCAGTAGGGTTCCGTAGGTACATTATACCATACCATATTTTAATACCGCTATCATTTTTCGTCTGAAAAAATAACTTTGTTTTTCACAGTGTTTGTATGAATGACAAAGTTATATTTGCGGTTTTTGAAAATGTACTATATCTCGAAAACTAACTACTGTATCTCGTTCATAACAATTTTCGTTGAAAGTGTTTATTAAGATCTATAGTTGATATTTTTTTTAGATTTTTCACCCTCTTACTTTAAAAGTTAAAGGGGGGGGGGGGGGACACACATTTTACCACTTTGGTGGCATATATCTTTCAAACGGTTGACTTTAAAAAAAAATAGTCTTAGGAACCTCAATGTCATTTTTAAAGACCTATCTATAGACACCCCACAAGTATTAGTTTGATGAAAAAAAATATTTTCAGTTTCAGTTCCATGTATGGGGAGCCCCCCCTTAATCTTTTATTTTTTTTATTTTTGTCTAAAAATCGTAAAGCGGTTCACAGAATACACCTACGTACTAAGTTTCAACTATGTAGTCCTAATACTTTTGGAATAAAGTGGCTGTGACATACGGACGGACAGACAGACAGACAGACAGACAGACATGACGAATCTATAAGGGTTCCGTTTTTTGCCATTTTGGCTACGGAACCCTAAAAAGGAACCTTTATTAGATATAATTTAAATTAAATGGGAAAGTCGGGGGTAAATGCCCGTACAAAGGTCTAGGCAGCGGGATATATTTTGTAAAATCCCGCCATTTTGGGAACACGACCTGCCCACTGAAACTCCAGTGATAGTCTGATGGCCAGTAGGTAATACAGAGTATCCCAAAACTTTGCCACAAGGAGGGAAAGTACCTTAAATATTGAAATAAATAGGAAATTTTACTGAAAAAAAACTTCTTTGGAATCCCACACTCCGAGGATCCTGTCCCGGAGGATCCCGAATTAAGCTAAACAAGTATTGATTGAGTTCATGAAGATAAAAACAAATCGGGATTCTCCAGGACAGGATACTCGGGGAATGGCATCCACAGGGAAAAACCCACTTCATTTTGTTTTTAAAAATAATGGGAACGACATTCAAAGATTAAAAAAAAATGCATTCGATACTATCCAAATTGATTCAATACGTATTAACTACAATTTAAAATGTTAAATAAAAATTGCATGGTCTCTCTGTTACTTAAGATGCTGTGTTACTATTTGATTTAAACATTTTTTTCAAAATAATAATGAAGTCTTCTTTCCATTCGTGTAGCAAAGTTTTGGGACACCTTGTATACTAGAACAGACTCTAGGAAGTTCTGAGTATTCTTCCACAGACCCCCACAGTGGTCCCATCAGATCCATACAGTGGTCCCATTAGGGGCCCTATTTTTGAATCGCTCGACTCCAGTGTCTCCAGTCGAGCGCTCGTTTCTACTGATTTTCGTTCGACATATGACTCAAAACAATGAGATGTCGAACGAAAATCAGTAGAAACGAGCGCTCGATGCCTGCCGAGCGATTCAAAAATAGGGCCCCAGATCCCATGCATCTTTACCCTATATAATAAAAATAAGAACACAACCAGGAACTGCCCTAACCATAATTGGTTACCTATATGGGAACTGCCTCAAACTGGTTAACTCCGTAATTTAGTTATGCCTTTTAATAATCATTCATAATGTTTTATTTAAGTATTCAAACTAAGTATTTTATTTTATAACATATTTGCTCGTAAAGGGTCTCTTATTACACCAATTTCAAAATCGTATTGTAGCTCATTACGAACTTGTGCGGTAATGTAAAGTAAAACGCACGGTTTCCTTGATAACCCGTGCGTTTTACTTTACATTACCGCACGGTTTATCAAGATGCTTCGTCTAAAACGAACGGTACTTTTTTAAATCTTAGCAAAGAGTTTTTATGCCAGAAAAGAGGTCAATATTTTATGAATAAAATTAACTTTGGGAGATAAAATATAATAAATAAACATTTAATTATTTAATTTAATTAATTTTGACAGTAAATTACAACCATTTATCTGTAACAAAAACACAAAAATATTAATTTACTTTATTAGTAATACTGGCTGTTTTTTATGCCTTTGCCTTAAAAAAAGCGCTGATGCGCGCGCGCATAGCTAATTTAAACAAGTAAAAAATATTCCAAGCGCTTTTTTTGCTTTATTGTTTTTATTTGAAGATGTCGTCAAGTAGTGATGAATTTATTAATTCAACACCGCCAGAAGTCTCAGAGGCAGCGAAAAAGGCTACTCTAAGCCTCTTGCCCGAAAAATTGACCGATAGATACTTACAAGCGTATCAAAATTTCATCATAATTAGGAAGACTAGCAAAGGTGCAAATTCCGAGTTTTATTTATTTCCTCGCAAATATGTTATAAAACGTCGTATGACATACGTGCGCTTTGATAATTACAGCCTCTGCTTTCTTGTAGCCCTCGCCTACGGCTCGGGCTAGCAATATCGCCTCGGCTGTAATTTTCAACATACCGCACTTATATCATAATGTACTATTATCGAATGACTTTTCTGTTTTGGGTCAATGTCAAAAAGGGGCTCAAAAAATTATCCTTACTAATATTATAAATGCGAAAGTCCGTTTGTTTGTTTATTTGTTTGTTTGTTACGCCTTCACGTCCTAACTACTGAACCGATCACCATGAAACTTTGCATTCACGTTGTCAGGGGTACAGAAAAGGACATAGGGTACCTTTCATCCCGAAAAAAGTATAGTTCCTGAGGGATAGCAAAAAACCTTTCCACGCAGACGAAGTCGCGGGCGGCCGCTAGTAATTTAATAAAAGTCCAAAATTAAAAAAAAAAATGTTTTTATTTATATCCATTGGAACATTAGCAATCTAAATAAACATAGAGGTCGATACAGCAAAATAAAAAAAAAACTATGAAAAAAAATATCACTGAAAAAAGGATCACCGAATGGATCTTTCTCACTAAAAAAAATATAAAACCGAACTTTTTGAGGATAATGATAAAAGCACTTTGAAATTAGTAAAATGGCTTAATAATCAAGTAGGCCCATGTTGTAGTTTAATAAGTTTTTAACTTTTTACAGCTCCGAAAAGAATATTCATCTTTTAGATTTTTGAATGGCAAGGAAATATTAACTGGGATTGTTTTAATATGCCTTAAGATCACAAATTAAAGGCGAGTTGGTTTCCGGACAGACCACCGAAGAAGACTTTTAACTCAAAAATAGAATTTTTGGAAAAAATATGATTTTAGGATTTTATTACCTTCTCAATACACATTTTTTAGTTCAGTTGGTATTGTTTGGTAAAGTTTTTTCTACTAAATGTAATACCTTATTTAATTTTATAGCTTCCGAACAAAATGACCACTGAATTTGACAATGACCCTTTTATAGAATACTTTTCGTCTTTATGTGACTTCGTTGTAACACTCAACTACCCATGATAATGACTGCTCGCGAAAGTTGATGTCTGCCGAATTGCTGATGCACATCTTAAAATATTATGTACCTTTACAGTTTAGAACTTCGTCATTTTATTGTAGTTGTCATTTGTCATTGATATCTGTTATAAAAAAGTATAGCATTTAGAATGACAGAGTTCTAAACTGAAAACATATTTATAACCGACTTCAAAAAAAGGAGGAGGTTCTCAATTCATCGGAACCTTTTTTTTTATGTATGTTACTCGATTACTCGAAGACGGCTGGACCGATTTGAAAAATTCTTTTTTTGTTTGAAAGTATATACTTCCAAGTTGGTCCCATTGTCATGAAATCAGGATCTGTTGATGGGATCCTGGAGAAATCGAGGGAACTCTTCAGATATTAAAGGCACATCTATAGCGATTTTAGTATTTTCTTAAGTAACTTGTGCATTTGCTTTCGAAAAGTACCATTTTGGTGAAGTAGAACTGATGATGAAAACCAGCATAGATGATCATCGGAACTATTCAATACTAAGTGGTTCACTGGTACGATACGATTACTTTAATATGGTTGCTAGGCTATTTATGCTCATCATAATTCATATGGTGAAGTGGAGCTGATAGCCCCTTAACAATAAAAAGAAGTACTATGTAAAAGGTGATGAGCCGTTGACATAAGGCTATTGTAACTTAGATAATATCATCACCAAATATACTTACCACAAAAAAGTTTAAAATAAAAAAGTTTTTAATAAAAACAAAACCTCCTTCAAAAAACTTGAAAATAATCTAACAAAAATCAGTTTCAAAAATAAATTAATGGCTCTAAAAAGCAAGAAATAAAATATTGAAATCTGCATAATAATTAACTCGAAAGTCTATGCATATCTTATATTAAACAACGTCTTATGAAGTCGGGTGGGGTTTAAACCCATGATTAAAGTTTAGATATATTAGTTAAGATAAAAAATATCCCCCCCCCCACCCGACTTCAAAAGGCGTTGTTTAATATAAGATATGCATACACTTTCGAGTTAATTATTATGCAGATTTCAATATTTTATTTCTTGCTTTTTAGAGCCATTAATTTATTTTTGAAACTGTTTTTTGTTAGATTATTTTCAAGTTTTTTGAAGGAGGTTTTGTTTTTATTAAAAACTTTTAGACGAGACCAATTTAAGAAATGTGTACTTTTAATCTTGTATCTTGTTAACTTCCGCTACTTAATTAATTACTGCCGTTTGCTACTTTAAGATGCAGTTTAGTGTTAAGAATGTAAAAACACAACAAAAATTATTATAAAATAATACTTACACCTTTTAATACTATCAAAGCTATTTAGGTACCTACCTAGTTATTTTATTTATTAGAATAAATTATTATTTGATGACAAATGTTTTGTAAAACAGAATGAATAACTTGCATATTAAATAAAACATCTTTTTCTCTTTAAAATTACGAGTATATTAGCTCGGTAGTTAAATTATAACTTATTTTTATAAATAAAATAAACAATTCACAACAAAAAATAATCACTTATGTAAAACAGAATAAATTAAGTACCTACCTAGGTACACTAACAATGGAAATAAATAATGAAAATGAAAATGGAAATAAATTATCCTTACTAATATTATAAATGTGAAAGTCCGTTTGTTTGTTTGTTTGTTTGTTTGTTTGTTTGTTTGTTACGCCTTCACGTCGTAACTACTGAACCGATCATCATGAAATTTTGCATACACGTTGTCAAGGGTGCAGAAAAGGACATAGGGTATCTTTCATCCTGAAAAAACGTATAGTTCCCGAGGGATAGCAAAAAAACTATCCACGCAGACGAAGTCGCGGGCGGCCGCTAGTTATAAATAAATTGAGTAGGTACGTATCTTGGTACACTAGCAATGGAAATAAATAATGTTACCTAAATAAACAATTCACAACAAAAAATAATCACCTATGTAAAACAGAATAAATTAAGTACCTAGGTACACTAATAATTGAAATAAATAATGTTACTTATAGCTAACTGACATTATAACGAAATATTACTAAATAACTAACTGATTTGATTGTTATTGCTATTAATTATGACTTAGAAAACGACTAAAGCTATAAATCCTTAACAACTACAATACATATAAATTAAAAGTACAGAATAAATAATAATAGAAACTTAAATGGTCATACGTACAGAACAACTCAAATAATGTTGGTCTTAATATGTCATATTACATGCCACGTTCTCACGGGGCGATTTTAGTTGATCAATTTAACATTCAACAATTTTTATTAGTTGCTTCGTTTTTTCGACCATCTTTTGATTTGACTGAAAGTTCGTTTAAACGGTTCATGATCCGCCGTATCAAATAGCAAGCAATTTAGCAGTTTGTTTATTTGGAAAAATAATTGATCAACCAAAATCGTCGCCGAAGGTAAATTCTAAATTTTTTATTCTTTTACGGAAAATATCACGGCTTCGTAAACCAGCCAGTATTTTTAAAAGGAAATCAAAATTAATACTTTAGCCTGTTGTAGTTAAATCTATGGTTGTAAAGTTTTCCAATTAATGAAACTTAAATCCAATTTAATTCCGATTACTTTGGTAGTAGACCTTCCTTATCCACCCATAGGAAAGGCGAGTGGGGACATTAAAATGGCTGATGGACTTTGGTAGCAGACAATATCTCCGTTGTATCTCCATTTTGATTCCAAAAATCAAAGTCAATTCAGTGGATGTGAGCACTATATTCTTCCATCCCGTTTCCATGGTAACCGTAGTGGGAATCCGCTATTATTGCATCTTTACCTTTAACGACATTGTGGTTTTTAAATGCATTCAGAATAATCAGTGATAGCGCTATCTTTCCGACCATGAGGGATTTGAATAACATGAACTTCAGCATGCTCAAGAACATGGGGACGATGGTTGATTGGAGCAGAAATGGCATTATGAAGAGCGGTAATATTCTCTCCATCAGTTTATTTTTCTTGCCTCGACCTGTAAAAGAAACGGATAATATCAATAAAGAGGGGCTCAGTACGACTAACTTATAAAATGGGTGAATCAACTTTTTGATGTTTTGTGGCATTTCTTAAAATATCTACGTGTACCATTTTTATATGAAGTTAATCTGTAGTTGCAAATACTCTCAGCTAATTATCTTATAAGAAAAATTAAAAGACATGAACATGTTAACGCGATTTTAAAGAAAAACATAGGTGACCCAGGAGACAACTCCTATTTTTCATATAAAAGCTGGGAACAAAATTGTCCCTTGGGTCCCCATGCCTTTCATTAAACTATTGTTTATTTTTGTTATTGCTATGAATTTAAATATAGTAAAATAGAGATTTATCAAAAGAGTTATCTGGTTTTGTTTAAATTTATGAAAATGTACACATGGGTCGATTTTTTCCTTACATTAAAAAGTTGATTCACCCAAATACAATAGTCAGGTAATTTTGCCTGCAAATAATTCAAGGAGTTTTGACTTCTTAAGCGTCAGGTAGCCCTGAGGGCTTTATTAATGATTAAAAAACCAATTTAATCCTACATTCAATTTGCGACCTCGAAAATATTGCGAAAGTTAAAAAAAAATCGAAATTGTTTTCTAGCCCTTGTATTTTTGATAATATACGGAACTTTGAAAAACAAATGTGTCAAAAATATACTACAAGAATTTTAGTATAATATTATCTATTGGTCTGAAAGAAACTTTTATTTTTTCTTGTACTGTCAAAAAGTTATCAGACCTCACGTAGAGCCAAGCTGCACTCTACGCACCCTAAGTATAATACACGCTGAAATTTTAATCATTTGGTTCCCGCCGTGGGGTGGTTTCACTCATGATTACAAACAACTTTTACTATGGGGCCAACTCTCCTGCTCCCAAAAAAAATCTGCTGTTCCATACATTAAGGTCGATTAGGTACTGCACTTTTGTAGGAAACAGCAGATTTTTATTGCGAGGAGGAGAGTTGGCCCCATAGTAAAAGTTGTTTGTAATCATGAGTGGAACTACCCCCGGCGGGAACCAAATGATTAAAATTTCACGCTGTATAATTATGTATGCTGAAGTTGACTAAATAAACCGTTTTATCTCTTCTACTACTTATACCGTCGATAAGCATTAAGTGTTCTATTATTACAATAGAATAATTATAGCTTAAACAGCCTAAGATTACCAGTCGGCTTACTTTCCACGATAAGGTCGGTTGGTCTGAGGGTCTATCACAAAAAAGAATCACGACAGTCGGACGATGTTCGGTTATCGATTTACTTGATTTTGAACTTTATACAAGGTTAACCTTTAAGCGGGCGCGTGGTCATTTGTTACGAAAGCGGTTGCGCGTAACCTAAAAGACCTATGTGATATTTCAGGGATTTATAACACTAATTAGTAAATAACAATTTATATTTTTGTGTGCACAAACATTATCATATCACTATTTAAAATACAATTTATTTGGAAAAAAGTGTTGAACCTCAGTAAATAAATATTAAAATGGTCTCTTATGTTTTGATGTAGTTTTCTTACATTGGAAGGTTCACCATCGTAAGTATCTTTAAAAAAACTCTTTTGTTGGTTTTATTCCCAATACTTGCAAATACCCTCTCCTAATCTGTATTACAACTTTATTTGCTCTCTACAAGTATTTTTTATAAAAAAAGGAACACTCATATAAAAACGTAATAACATCGACTATAACCAAAAATATCTTGCGTTGGGCGTCACGAGTAGCCTTTTCGACGACAGGCACGTGGCGTGCTTTCGACGTCTGCGCCGTGACTTAAATAAATGCTATTGATGCGCCAGTAGAAATGTGAAATGCATACAACAAGAATTGACAATATTATGAACGAAAATATACTGAGTGAGGACGATTTGACACCGCGCGACCACTTGAAGGTTAATAATGTCACGAAATGGGACGACATCGTACGTTTATCGCGATACTTTTAGGTAATAGGCCCTCTGTTTAATACAGGCGACCAACCATCGATCGGCAAACCGCTCTGATTATTCGTGTATCTTACATTGCACGCAATTTCTCTACTTTCACAACAAGAACAAAACACAAACAGGCTACACAAGAGCAAAATTGACTTTTTTACCCAACGGTTACGTGCACATTGAAATGTTCGATGATATTTCACGGAATCCGATTTTTGTCGAGGTAAGTTATGGTTAGCACGAATGTTTTCCGTGTTTTAATTATGTATATTATGCAACAGTGATTAGGTTTATCCTATTTTATACTTTTCATTGAATATTTTTGCAATTGATGATTGTGCTATCTCTAAAACTGCTTGTAAATAAATTCATAAGTATTATGTTTTTTTGTGTCTCGACTTTTCAAACACCCAAAGTATTCACGGTTCGTAACGCTTAAATATTTTTGCTGAATGCATCAAAATATCATTGTATCGAACCTGCACAAACTGTATTATTAAACGCCTTAACTTCATTTCAATTCAAACCCAAGGTGTGCTTTCTGTGAACGGTCATATCTGCCCCCTGCCCGTTGATTACGTAAGTCCATTGCCAACAATCCTCGATTGAAATCGATTGAAAGCGCAGTTACATTGTTGCTTTAAGTAAGATAGTTGTCACATTGGTTCTTAACTAAAGCAGCAATGTAACTGCGATTTCTGTCAGAGTTGATTGATTAATTGGTGGCAATGAACTCTAACAGAAATCGCAGTTACATTTCTACTTCAGTAAGAACCATTGTGACAGCTATCTTACCTAAAGCAGCGATGTAGCTGCGGTTTCAATCGATTTCATTTCAATCGAGAATTGTTAGCAACAGGGTTACGTAATCAGCCCCCAGGTCTTGTATTGTGCATGACATGCATCTTCATGTTATAAGCGGCTCGAAATTGCATACAAACAGCTTTAAATGTAAGTAAAAGTGAATGTTGGAGTAAGTCGTACTACTCGTTCCTTGATGTGAAATCGGCATTATCCTCTTTTAGCATTGCAATAGGTATCTTGTGCATTGATTATACACCGTCGTGAAGCGCTCATGGCGGAACTAGACAGACTGATCGTACTCGATCGATCACGTTTGTTAAGCAATGCTCGGTCGGGTCAGATTTCGGATGGGTGACCGTTAAAGTGGCATTACAACTGAGCGCTTCCGGAGGGCACGTTAAACCGTCGGTCCCGGCTTTTGTCATCTGATAACAGTCGTTAAGCCAAGTTAGAGGCCTTACAGGCGGCTTGATAAACTCTACACCAGAGGTGGCCACTAATCCTCATTCGATAAGAGAAGAAGAAGAATACACCGTCGTTAATTAACTGGAACTAAACATTTTTGCCAAAGAAATATGGATCGAAGAACGACCAAAAATTTGAATCCTCCCATACTAACTAGACAGCTAAAACGTAATAATATGTATTAGTATGGAAAACTTAAAAAAAAAAACGTTTTTAACCCACGTTTCATTGGCAGAAAAGTTTAATTTCATTATTAGAACACTCCGTTAAGGGTCCGTACAATGCTGAAAGCAATTATAGTAAAAATTTAGCGAAATTATTGACAACATTATCATTTGGGTTCCGTGCCAAAATGGTAAAAAAGGAACCCTTATGGTGTGATATCTCGAGAACTACTAATGGTATCAACTTGAAATTTGGAATAGTTTAAGATGACATTTGCTCAACTATTTTGCAAATAAGAAATAAATAAAAAAATAAATACCTTTTTTACAGCAGGGCCTGAAAAGAGGTCTTAAAATTTTTAAGTGGGGCTACTAGATCATGTGGGGTGTCATATGAAAAAACGCCGTTTGCACGTTTTCAATCATTTTTTTATTTTTTTTTTCTAGACAGCATAGTTTTCGACTTATGATGAAAAATGTAAAAAAAATACCGTTCCCCCCCTCCCTTATCTCCGAAGTTTGCAAAAAGAAAAATCTGAAATAATTCTATGTGATAGCAGTTTATATAAAGATTATAGGAAAAATAAAACGATGTCTCAATATAGCATACTTTTTTAGAAATTATTAAATTTCTGAAAAGTTAACATTAGTTCCACTATTGGTCAAGAGATGGCGCTGACCTAAAACTGCAATACTAATTTTATTATTCTACTCTGCATTGTAGTTTAATGGTGCAATTATGATGGTACGGAACCCTCGTTGCGCGAGTCCGACTCGCTCTTGACCGGTTTTTTTTAATTAGGTAAGTAATAAATAATAAACTGTTTCTTATATTCGAAATCTGTCAACCACTAAACTAGAGAACTAGTTAAGATTTATTTTTATTATAGTTTCAAGATTATAAGTTTATTATTGGTTGGCACATCAGTTAAAAACTACAAAATTGGAGGTCATTTTACGATTTTAAAAATACTAGACCATGGGCCCTAAAAACTCCACTTAAAACTTTATTAAAATCTTTTTCTATTAAATAACTTATTAAATAAAAACCTCTGAGGGCGCCACTTTCGGTCATACAACCGCCTTAATGTCGTGGACCCATTAGGAACCAAAGTATGAACTTAATTTTTTTGAAAACAATAGATTGTGGACCTATGGGAATAACCCTACTAATTAAACTGGCCGAAATCTGGTGGGGATTGTAAAATCAGCCCTAAATCAAAAAGCCTTATACGTAACATTTTTTAACCCATTCAACAAATTTGAACCAACTAACTTATGAGTTTTGTTTTGAATGAATATGTTTCTTAAGAGTTTTCGAATTTACACAAGTGTTTCCTTAATATTATTATGTTTGTGTAAGGACAAACCTTTGCTTTGCGGAAATAGAATAATCCCCAACAGGCAGGTTTGTAAGTATCAACTTAATAAAATAAGTTATCAGTCTAATCAATGCAAGAAGTGCCTAAAGTCTTATTATTTGCTTCAGTAAAGCAACATCAATTGGATTAGGCTGAAACAATTTTATTAATTTCCCGCTTACAAATATGTAATTATAATACATACATAGCCTAATATTGTAAATCATCATGCCTAATATTGTAAAATACACTTAAGTATTACTATGAACGAATCAATAATTAGGGAAGTACTTTAAATACTTATGTCTGTATCTAATAACTTAGTTACCGATGTACTTAATCTTAATACTTCAAAACTTACCTTCTATATCCTTTTTAGTATCAATTTCGAAGGACATTATCCTTCTGGTGTTATTCGCCGGTATCGCGACGCGGACACCATCCAGCAACTCGATTTTTTTATCCAAAACATTTTGTATGGGAACCGAATCTTGCACCGACGCCACAGAGTAACTAAAGCAGAGCACTGCACAGAGTAAGCAGAGGTGAGGTGCGCTCATTTCGAAGGTTGTGTAAACTGTGAGAATGCAGTTCTCCCCCTCTATACGGAGCGTGGCGGAGCCGTTGTCCGTCTTTCAACCAACTGGATTAATGTCGCACATAGTATATTTTAATAGTAGGCATACTTTATAATACTGTCTAATCCTTTCAATCGTATGACAGTGGTAACTATACTGTCTAATTCTTTCAAAGTACCTATACAACGTGTTATAAAATAACTCCTAATGCCGAATATGGTAGATAGGGACCATCAAACTGAACAACTTTTACTATGGGACCAACTCCGAAATCGCGAAAAAAAAACTGCTGTTTCATATAAAAATTAATGATGAAAAAATCGAAATGTATGGAACAGCTGATTTTTTTTTGCCATTTCAGTGTTGGTCCCATAGTAAAAGTTGTTCAGTTTGATGGTCTCTTATCTGTCATATTCGGTATTTGGTGTTATTTTGTAACAAGTTGTATAAATTACTTACATCCATTACTTACATACATTTGATATTAAAGGGTTAACAGTGAAAACTGTGTTGATTTCTTGATAAAAAGCAAGAAACAACTTTCTGTAGGTACCTTGTTGCCGTGTTTTTCGTCATATAAAATAAAATTGTTTAACTTAAATTTTCAATAAATATCTACAATAAAAACTATTTTCAATAGTAAATTGATTAATATTCACTAATAACATATTTAAGTAACTTTTACCAATTTAGAGCTATACGTATGCGAAGTCTGCAATACTTTCTATTTTCGTGTGTTACAGATAGCTAACGTTTGGAGCCTGTCTTTATTGTGTAACAAGTTGTAATATTCCGTCAACTTTTTATGTAATCATGCACTCGTTATAAACCGGAAAAACCGTTCTTATTATTCTATTTTTAGGAAACGAGATTAATAAAGCAGCGGATTTAAGAATGGGAATAACCCATTAAACCTTTTTTTTTTGCTTTATTTATTGGAATAGTAAATTTGCACGGCGGCATTTTAAAAATTAGGTAATGGTTGTGGTTTAATAATGGTTAGTAAAATATTCGTCAAAATGGTTAGTTGGTCAGCAACTTTTGGCTAGCAAATGTTTCTAAATCAATCAGTAATTAGTGTCATACTGGACTGCTCAAAATTTTTTAGCTGCATCAGTGACCTACCTAAAATTTTGGATATTTAAGAAAATAAAAATCGTCGTTTCTGAGCAACAAAGTTCGTTGTTTCTGACGCTTCGTCAGCAGTTGCCGCGGTACGCGCGCATCGTTTGCTCGGCTCGCTTGTTTTTTTGGTCGCAGTTCTAACCTCTTGGACGAATCAACCACTCTAACCTAAATAACCTTATGAACTCTTTGAGACTTTTTCACGCCCCCCTGTCCCCCTTACTTTTGCGTCTACCCCCTTTATTACCGAATTTTAGGGGAGTAGGAGAATCCTCATCCCCCTCTCCCTTACCTTTTCCCTCCCCCACTATCTTTACTTCATTCCCCCTCTGTCTTAACAAAATATTTTTCATAATAAATTATCTTTTCTAGAGAGAAGTGATAGTATGCAAGTGTAGTGTAGTATAAAGTCAGCAGTATAAGTCGATTTCTTTCGGATAAGTGGTAGAACAAATTAACGGTGTAGTTTGTTGTTAGTAATCTAATCCTGCGAGATAGTGTTTTACAATTTAAGACAATTCCAGATAAAACGTCACTTTAGACAACACAAGTAGTACCACAATCGAGAGACAATCTCTCCTTCATTATCTCTTTAGAATATGGTTGATTGATTGTATTTTTTTACGCAAAGGAGTGTAATTTTTAATATTCCTTTATCTCGATGCTACAGGGTTTTTATCACATAATCCTTATCCTTACTAATATTATAAATGCGAAAGTCCGTTTGTTTGTTTATTACGCCTTTACGTCTTAACTACTGAACCGATCATCATGAAATTTTACATACACGTTGCTAGGGGTACAGAAAAGGACATAGGGTACCTTTCATCCAGAAAAAAGTATTGTTCCCGAGGGATAGCAAAAAACTTTCCACGCAGACGAAGTCGCGGGCGGCCGCTAGTTCGTTAAATAATTGATCAAAAACCCCGAAAAAACATGTTCGGTGTCAGAAATTGAAAAACCTCGAAATGGTTTTCGATTTAAGGTACCTTGTAAAAAATAAAAACATTTCAATTGTCTCTTCACCAGAAATTTGTCAAAATTTAGTACATTCTTATTGATTTCTGTGTAAGATTAATAAAAAAACCGGCCAAGTGCGTGTCGGGCCACGCGCCATAGGGTTCCGTAGTTACCTTATACCATACCATATTTATTACCACCTATCATTTTTCGTCTGCAAAAATAACTTTGTTTTTTACAGTGTTGGTATGAATGACAAAGTTATATTTGCGGTTTTGGAAAATGTGCTATATCTCAAAAACTAATTACTATATCTCGTTCAAACCAATTTTGGTTGAAAGTGTTTATTAAGATCTACAGCATATATTTTTTTTAGATTTTTCACTCTCTTATTTCAAAAGTTAAAGGGGGGGGGACACACATTTTACCACTTTGGCGGTGAATATCTTTCAAACGGTCAACTTTGAGAAAAAGTTGTCTTAGAAACCTCAATGTCATTTTTAAAGACCTATCTATAGACACCCAACACGTGTTGGTTTGAAGAAAAAATTTTGTTTCATTTTCAGTTCCATGTATGGGGAGCCCCCCCTTAATCTTTTATTTTTCTTATTTTTGTATTAAATTCGTTAAGCGGTTAACAGAATACATCTACCTACCAAGTTTCAACTGTGTAGTCTTAATACTTTCGGAATAAAGTGGCTGTGACATACGGACAGACAGACAGACAGACAGACAGACAGACAGACATGACGAATCTATAAGGGTTCCGTTTTTAGGGTTCCGTAGCCAAAATATAAGATATGCATACACTTTCGAGTTAATTATTATGCAGATTTCAATATTTTATTTCTTGCTTTTTAGAGCCATTAATTTATTTTTGAAACTGTTTTTTGTTAGATTATTTTCAAGTTTTTTGAAGGAGGTTTTGTTTTTATTAAAAACTTTTAGACGAGACCAATTTAAGAAATGTGTACTTTTAATCTTGTATCTTGTTAACTTCCGCTACTTAATTAATTACTGCCGTTTGCTACTTTAAGATGCAGTTTAGTGTTAAGAATGTAAAAACACAACAAAAATTATTATAAAATAATACTTACACCTTTTAATACTATCAAAGCTATTTAGGTACCTACCTAGTTATTTTATTTATTAGAATAAATTATTATTTGATGACAAATGTTTTGTAAAACAGAATGAATAACTTGCATATTAAATAAAACATCTTTTTCTCTTTAAAATTACGAGTATATTAGCTCGGTAGTTAAATTATAACTTATTTTTATAAATAAAATAAACAATTCACAACAAAAAATAATCACTTATGTAAAACAGAATAAATTAAGTACCTACCTAGGTACACTAACAATGGAAATAAATAATGAAAATGAAAATGGAAATAAATTATCCTTACTAATATTATAAATGTGAAAGTCCGTTTGTTTGTTTGTTTGTTTGTTTGTTTGTTACGCCTTCACGTCGTAACTACTGAACCGATCATCATGAAATTTTGCATACACGTTGTCAAGGGTGCAGAAAAGGACATAGGGTATCTTTCATCCTGAAAAAACGTATAGTTCCCGAGGGATAGCAAAAAAACTATCCACGCAGACGAAGTCGCGGGCGGCCGCTAGTTATAAATAAATTGAGTAGGTACGTATCTTGGTACACTAGCAATGGAAATAAATAATGTTACCTAAATAAACAATTCACAACAAAAAATAATCACCTATGTAAAACAGAATAAATTAAGTACCTAGGTACACTAATAATTGAAATAAATAATGTTACTTATAGCTAACTGACATTATAACGAAATATTACTAAATAACTAACTGATTTGATTGTTATTGCTATTAATTATGACTTAGAAAACGACTAAAGCTATAAATCCTTAACAACTACAATACATATAAATTAAAAGTACAGAATAAATAATAATAGAAACTTAAATGGTCATACGTACAGAACAACTCAAATAATGTTGGTCTTAATATGTCATATTACATGCCACGTTCTCACGGGGCGATTTTAGTTGATCAATTTAACATTCAACAATTTTTATTAGTTGCTTCGTTTTTTCGACCATCTTTTGATTTGACTGAAAGTTCGTTTAAACGGTTCATGATCCGCCGTATCAAATAGCAAGCAATTTAGCAGTTTGTTTATTTGGAAAAATAATTGATCAACCAAAATCGTCGCCGAAGGTAAATTCTAAATTTTTTATTCTTTTACGGAAAATATCACGGCTTCGTAAACCAGCCAGTATTTTTAAAAGGAAATCAAAATTAATACTTTAGCCTGTTGTAGTTAAATCTATGGTTGTAAAGTTTTCCAATTAATGAAACTTAAATCCAATTTAATTCCGATTACTTTGGTAGTAGACCTTCCTTATCCACCCATAGGAAAGGCGAGTGGGGACATTAAAATGGCTGATGGACTTTGGTAGCAGACAATATCTCCGTTGTATCTCCATTTTGATTCCAAAAATCAAAGTCAATTCAGTGGATGTGAGCACTATATTCTTCCATCCCGTTTCCATGGTAACCGTAGTGGGAATCCGCTATTATTGCATCTTTACCTTTAACGACATTGTGGTTTTTAAATGCATTCAGAATAATCAGTGATAGCGCTATCTTTCCGACCATGAGGGATTTGAATAACATGAACTTCAGCATGCTCAAGAACATGGGGACGATGGTTGATTGGAGCAGAAATGGCATTATGAAGAGCGGTAATATTCTCTCCATCAGTTTATTTTTCTTGCCTCGACCTGTAAAAGAAACGGATAATATCAATAAAGAGGGGCTCAGTACGACTAACTTATAAAATGGGTGAATCAACTTTTTGATGTTTTGTGGCATTTCTTAAAATATCTACGTGTACCATTTTTATATGAAGTTAATCTGTAGTTGCAAATACTCTCAGCTAATTATCTTATAAGAAAAATTAAAAGACATGAACATGTTAACGCGATTTTAAAGAAAAACATAGGTGACCCAGGAGACAACTCCTATTTTTCATATAAAAGCTGGGAACAAAATTGTCCCTTGGGTCCCCATGCCTTTCATTAAACTATTGTTTATTTTTGTTATTGCTATGAATTTAAATATAGTAAAATAGAGATTTATCAAAAGAGTTATCTGGTTTTGTTTAAATTTATGAAAATGTACACATGGGTCGATTTTTTCCTTACATTAAAAAGTTGATTCACCCAAATACAATAGTCAGGTAATTTTGCCTGCAAATAATTCAAGGAGTTTTGACTTCTTAAGCGTCAGGTAGCCCTGAGGGCTTTATTAATGATTAAAAAACCAATTTAATCCTACATTCAATTTGCGACCTCGAAAATATTGCGAAAGTTAAAAAAAAATCGAAATTGTTTTCTAGCCCTTGTATTTTTGATAATATACGGAACTTTGAAAAACAAATGTGTCAAAAATATACTACAAGAATTTTAGTATAATATTATCTATTGGTCTGAAAGAAACTTTTATTTTTTCTTGTACTGTCAAAAAGTTATCAGACCTCACGTAGAGCCAAGCTGCACTCTACGCACCCTAAGTATAATACACGCTGAAATTTTAATCATTTGGTTCCCGCCGTGGGGTGGTTTCACTCATGATTACAAACAACTTTTACTATGGGGCCAACTCTCCTGCTCCCAAAAAAAATCTGCTGTTCCATACATTAAGGTCGATTAGGTACTGCACTTTTGTAGGAAACAGCAGATTTTTATTGCGAGGAGGAGAGTTGGCCCCATAGTAAAAGTTGTTTGTAATCATGAGTGAAACCACCCCACGGCGGGAACCAAATGATTAAAATTTCACGCTGTATAATTATGTATGCTGAAGTTGACTAAATAAACCGTTTATCTCTTCTACTACTTATACCGTCGATAAGCATTAAGTGTTCTATTATTACAATAGAATAATTATAGCTTAAACAGCCTAAGATTACCAGTCGGCTTACTTTCCACGATAAGGTCGGTTGGTCTGAGGGTCTATCACAAAAAAGAATCACGACAGTCGGACGATGTTCGGTTATCGATTTACTTGATTTTGAACTTTATACAAGGTTAACCTTTAAGCGGGCGCGTGGTCATTTGTTACGAAAGCGGTTGCGCGTAACCTAAAAGACCTATGTGATATTTCAGGGATTTATAACACTAATTAGTAAATAACAATTTATATTTTTGTGTGCACAAACATTATCATATCACTATTTAAAATACAATTTATTTGGAAAAAAGTGTTGAACCTCAGTAAATAAATATTAAAATGGTCTCTTATGTTTTGATGTAGTTTTCTTACATTGGAAGGTTCACCATCGTAAGTATCTTTAAAAAAAACTCTTTTGTTGGTTTTATTCCCAATACTTGCAAATACCCTCTCCTAATCTGTATTACAACTTTATTTGCTCTCTACAAGTATTTTTTATAAAAAAAGGAACACTCATATAAAAACGTAATAACATCGACTATAACCAAAAATATCTTGCGTTGGGCGTCACGAGTAGCCTTTTCGACGACAGGCACGTGGCGTGCTTTCGACGTCTGCGCCGTGACTTAAATAAATGCTATTGATGCGCCAGTAGAAATGTGAAATGCATACAACAAGAATTGACAATATTATGAACGAAAATATACTGAGTGAGGACGATTTGACACCGCGCGACCACTTGAAGGTTAATAATGTCACGAAATGGGACGACATCGTACGTTTATCGCGATACTTTTAGGTAATAGGCCCTCTGTTTAATACAGGCGACCAACCATCGATCGGCAAACCGCTCTGATTATTCGTGTATCTTACATTCACGCAATTTCTCTACTTTCACAACAAGAACAAAACACAAACAGGCTACACAAGAGCAAAATTGACTTTTTTACCCAACGGTTACGTGCACATTGAAATGTTCGATGATATTTCACGGAATCCGATTTTTGTCGAGGTAAGTTATGGTTAGCACGAATGTTTTCCGTGTTTTAATTATGTATATTATGCAACAGTGATTAGGTTTATCCTATTTTATACTTTTCATTGAATATTTTTGCAATTGATGATTGTGCTATCTCTAAAACTGCTTGTAAATAAATTCATAAGTATTATGTTTTTTTGTGTCTCGACTTTTCAAACACCCAAAGTATTCACGGTTCGTAACGCTTAAATATTTTTGCTGAATGCATCAAAATATCATTGTATCGAACCTGCACAAACTGTATTATTAAACGCCTTAACTTCATTTCAATTCAAACCCAAGGTGTGCTTTCTGTGAACGGTCATATCTGCCCCCTGCCCGTTGATTACGTAAGTCCATTGCCAACAATCCTCGATTGAAATCGATTGAAAGCGCAGTTACATTGTTGCTTTAAGTAAGATAGTTGTCACATTGGTTCTTAACTAAAGCAGCAATGTAACTGCGATTTCTGTCAGAGTTGATTGATTAATTGGTGGCAATGAACTCTAACAGAAATCGCAGTTACATTTCTACTTCAGTAAGAACCATTGTGACAGCTATCTTACCTAAAGCAGCGATGTAGCTGCGGTTTCAATCGATTTCATTTCAATCGAGAATTGTTAGCAACAGGGTTACGTAATCAGCCCCCAGGTCTTGTATTGTGCATGACATGCATCTTCATGTTATAAGCGGCTCGAAATTGCATACAAACAGCTTTAAATGTAAGTAAAAGTGAATGTTGGAGTAAGTCGTACTACTCGTTCCTTGATGTGAAATCGGCATTATCCTCTTTTAGCATTGCAATAGGTATCTTGTGCATTGATTATACACCGTCGTGAAGCGCTCATGGCGGAACTAGACAGACTGATCGTACTCGATCGATCACGTTTGTTAAGCAATGCTCGGTCGGGTCAGATTTCGGATGGGTGACCGTTAAAGTGGCATTACAACTGAGCGCTTCCGGAGGGCACGTTAAACCGTCGGTCCCGGCTTTTGTCATCTGATAACAGTCGTTAAGCCAAGTTAGAGGCCTTACAGGCGGCTTGATAAACTCTACACCAGAGGTGGCCACTAATCCTCATTCGATAAGAGAAGAAGAAGAATACACCGTCGTTAATTAACTGGAACTAAACATTTTTGCCAAAGAAATATGGATCGAAGAACGACCAAAAATTTGAATCCTCCCATACTAACTAGACAGCTAAAACGTAATAATATGTATTAGTATGGAAAACTTAAAAAAAAAAACGTTTTTAACCCACGTTTCATTGGCAGAAAAGTTTAATTTCATTATTAGAACACTCCGTTAAGGGTCCGTACAATGCTGAAAGCAATTATAGTAAAAATTTAGCGAAATTATTGACAACATTATCATTTGGGTTCCGTGCCAAAATGGTAAAAAAGGAACCCTTATGGTGTGATATCTCGAGAACTACTAATGGTATCAACTTGAAATTTGGAATAGTTTAAGATGACATTTGCTCAACTATTTTGCAAATAAGAAATAAATAAAAAAATAAATACCTTTTTTACAGCAGGGCCTGAAAAGAGGTCTTAAAATTTTTAAGTGGGGCTACTAGATCATGTGGGGTGTCATATGAAAAAACGCCGTTTGCACGTTTTCAATCATTTTTTTATTTTTTTTTTCTAGACAGCATAGTTTTCGACTTATGATGAAAAATGTAAAAAAAATACCGTTCCCCCCCCTCCCTTATCTCCGAAGTTTGCAAAAAGAAAAATCTGAAATAATTCTATGTGATAGCAGTTTATATAAAGATTATAGGAAAAATAAAACGATGTCTCAATATAGCATACTTTTTTAGAAATTATTAAATTTCTGAAAAGTTAACATTAGTTCCACTATTGGTCAAGAGATGGCGCTGACCTAAAACTGCAATACTAATTTTATTATTCTACTCTGCATTGTAGTTTAATGGTGCAATTATGATGGTACGGAACCCTCGTTGCGCGAGTCCGACTCGCTCTTGACCGGTTTTTTTTAATTAGGTAAGTAATAAATAATAAACTGTTTCTTATATTCGAAATCTGTCAACCACTAAACTAGAGAACTAGTTAAGATTTATTTTTATTATAGTTTCAAGATTATAAGTTTATTATTGGTTGGCACATCAGTTAAAAACTACAAAATTGGAGGTCATTTTACGATTTTAAAAATACTAGACCATGGGCCCTAAAAACTCCACTTAAAACTTTATTAAAATCTTTTTCTATTAAATAACTTATTAAATAAAAACCTCTGAGGGCGCCACTTTCGGTCATACAACCGCCTTAATGTCGTGGACCCATTAGGAACCAAAGTATGAACTTAATTTTTTTGAAAACAATAGATTGTGGACCTATGGGAATAACCCTACTAATTAAACTGGCCGAAATCTGGTGGGGATTGTAAAATCAGCCCTAAATCAAAAAGCCTTATACGTAACATTTTTTAACCCATTCAACAAATTTGAACCAACTAACTTATGAGTTTTGTTTTGAATGAATATGTTTCTTAAGAGTTTTCGAATTTACACAAGTGTTTCCTTAATATTATTATGTTTGTGTAAGGACAAACCTTTGCTTTGCGGAAATAGAATAATCCCCAACAGGCAGGTTTGTAAGTATCAACTTAATAAAATAAGTTATCAGTCTAATCAATGCAAGAAGTGCCTAAAGTCTTATTATTTGCTTCAGTAAAGCAACATCAATTGGATTAGGCTGAAACAATTTTATTAATTTCCCGCTTACAAATATGTAATTATAATACATACATAGCCTAATATTGTAAATCATCATGCCTAATATTGTAAAATACACTTAAGTATTACTATGAACGAATCAATAATTAGGGAAGTACTTTAAATACTTATGTCTGTATCTAATAACTTAGTTACCGATGTACTTAATCTTAATACTTCAAAACTTACCTTCTATATCCTTTTTAGTATCAATTTCGAAGGACATTATCCTTCTGGTGTTATTCGCCGGTATCGCGACGCGGACACCATCCAGCAACTCGATTTTTTTATCCAAAACATTTTGTATGGGAACCGAATCTTGCACCGACGCCACAGAGTAACTAAAGCAGAGCACTGCACAGAGTAAGCAGAGGTGAGGTGCGCTCATTTCGAAGGTTGTGTAAACTGTGAGAATGCAGTTCTCCCCCTCTATACGGAGCGTGGCGGAGCCGTTGTCCGTCTTTCAACCAACTGGATTAATGTCGCACATAGTATATTTTAATAGTAGGCATACTTTATAATACTGTCTAATCCTTTCAATCGTATGACAGTGGTAACTATACTGTCTAATTCTTTCAAAGTACCTATACAACGTGTTATAAAATAACTCCTAATGCCGAATATGGTAGATAGGGACCATCAAACTGAACAACTTTTACTATGGGACCAACTCCGAAATCGCGAAAAAAAAACTGCTGTTTCATATAAAAATTAATGATGAAAAAATCGAAATGTATGGAACAGCTGATTTTTTTTTGCCATTTCAGTGTTGGTCCCATAGTAAAAGTTGTTCAGTTTGATGGTCTCTTATCTGTCATATTCGGTATTTGGTGTTATTTTGTAACAAGTTGTATAAATTACTTACATCCATTACTTACATACATTTGATATTAAAGGGTTAACAGTGAAAACTGTGTTGATTTCTTGATAAAAAGCAAGAAACAACTTTCTGTAGGTACCTTGTTGCCGTGTTTTTCGTCATATAAAATAAAATTGTTTAACTTAAATTTTCAATAAATATCTACAATAAAAACTATTTTCAATAGTAAATTGATTAATATTCACTAATAACATATTTAAGTAACTTTTACCAATTTAGAGCTATACGTATGCGAAGTCTGCAATACTTTCTATTTTCGTGTGTTACAGATAGCTAACGTTTGGAGCCTGTCTTTATTGTGTAACAAGTTGTAATATTCCGTCAACTTTTTATGTAATCATGCACTCGTTATAAACCGGAAAAACCGTTCTTATTATTCTATTTTTAGGAAACGAGATTAATAAAGCAGCGGATTTAAGAATGGGAATAACCCATTAAACCTTTTTTTTTTGCTTTATTTATTGGAATAGTAAATTTGCACGGCGGCATTTTAAAAATTAGGTAATGGTTGTGGTTTAATAATGGTTAGTAAAATATTCGTCAAAATGGTTAGTTGGTCAGCAACTTTTGGCTAGCAAATGTTTCTAAATCAATCAGTAATTAGTGTCATACTGGACTGCTCAAAATTTTTTAGCTGCATCAGTGACCTACCTAAAATTTTGGATATTTAAGAAAATAAAAATCGTCGTTTCTGAGCAACAAAGTTCGTTGTTTCTGACGCTTCGTCAGCAGTTGCCGCGGTACGCGCGCATCGTTTGCTCGGCTCGCTTGTTTTTTTGGTCGCAGTTCTAACCTCTTGGACGAATCAACCACTCTAACCTAAATAACCTTATGAACTCTTTGAGACTTTTTCACGCCCCCCTGTCCCCCTTACTTTTGCGTCTACCCCCTTTATTACCGAATTTTAGGGGAGTAGGAGAATCCTCATCCCCCTCTCCCTTACCTTTTCCCTCCCCCACTATCTTTACTTCATTCCCCCTCTGTCTTAACAAAATATTTTTCATAATAAATTATCTTTTCTAGAGAGAAGTGATAGTATGCAAGTGTAGTGTAGTATAAAGTCAGCAGTATAAGTCGATTTCTTTCGGATAAGTGGTAGAACAAATTAACGGTGTAGTTTGTTGTTAGTAATCTAATCCTGCGAGATAGTGTTTTACAATTTAAGACAATTCCAGATAAAACATCACTTTAGACAACACAAGTAGTACCACAATCGAGAGACAATCTCTCCTTCATTATCTCTTTAGAATATGGTTGATTGATTGTATTTTTTTACGCAAAGGAGTGTAATTTTTAATATTCCTTTATCTCGATGCTACAGGGTTTTTATCACATAATCCTTATCCTTACTAATATTATAAATGCGAAAGTCCGTTTGTTTGTTTATTACGCCTTTACGTCTTAACTACTGAACCGATCATCATGAAATTTTACATACACGTTGCTAGGGGTACAGAAAAGGACATAGGGTACCTTTCATCCAGAAAAAAGTATTGTTCCCGAGGGATAGCAAAAAACTTTCCACGCAGACGAAGTCGCGGGCGGCCGCTAGTTCGTTAAATAATTGATCAAAAACCCCGAAAAAACATGTTCGGTGTCAGAAATTGAAAAACCTCGAAATGGTTTTCGATTTAAGGTACCTTGTAAAAAATAAAAACATTTCAATTGTCTCTTCACCAGAAATTTGTCAAAATTTAGTACATTCTTATTGATTTCTGTGTAAGATTAATAAAAAAACCGGCCAAGTGCGTGTCGGGCCACGCGCCATAGGGTTCCGTAGTTACCTTATACCATACCATATTTATTACCACCTATCATTTTTCGTCTGCAAAAATAACTTTGTTTTTTACAGTGTTGGTATGAATGACAAAGTTATATTTGCGGTTTTGGAAAATGTGCTATATCTCAAAAACTAATTACTATATCTCGTTCAAACCAATTTTGGTTGAAAGTGTTTATTAAGATCTACAGCATATATTTTTTTTAGATTTTTCACTCTCTTATTTCAAAAGTTAAAGGGGGGGGGACACACATTTTACCACTTTGGCGGTGAATATCTTTCAAACGGTCAACTTTGAGAAAAAGTTGTCTTAGAAACCTCAATGTCATTTTTAAAGACCTATCTATAGACACCCAACACGTGTTGGTTTGAAGAAAAAATTTTGTTTCATTTTCAGTTCCATGTATGGGGAGCCCCCCCTTAATCTTTTATTTTTCTTATTTTTGTATTAAATTCGTTAAGCGGTTAACAGAATACATCTACCTACCAAGTTTCAACTGTGTAGTCTTAATACTTTCGGAATAAAGTGGCTGTGACATACGGACAGACAGACAGACAGACAGACAGACAGACAGACATGACGAATCTATAAGGGTTCCGTAGCCAAAATGGCAAAAAACGGAACCCTTATAGATTCGTCATGTCTGTCTGTATGTCTGTCTGTCTGTCTGTCTGTCTGTCTGTCTGTCTGTCTGTCTGTCCGTCCGTATGTCACAGCCACTTTATTCCAAAAGTATTAGGACTACATAGTTGAAACTAAGTAGGCAGGTGTATTCTGTGAACCGCTTTACGATTTTTATACAAAAATAAAAAAAATAAAAGATTACGGGGGGGCTCCCCATACATGGAACTAAAACTGAAAATATTTTTTTTCATCAAACCAATACATGTGGGGTGTCTATAGATAGGTCTTTAAAAATGACATTGAGGTTTCTAAGACTATTTTTTTTTAAAGTCAACCGTTTGAAAAATATATGCCGCCAAAGTGGTAAAATGTGTGTCCCCCCCCCTTTAACTTTTAAAGTAAGGGGGTGAAAAATCTAAAAAAAATTTAAACTATAGATCTTAATAAACACTTTCAACGAAAATTGTTTTGAACGAAATACAATAATTAGTTTTCGAGATATAGTACATTTTCCAAAACCGCAAATATAACTTTGTCATTCATACAAACACTGTGAAAAACAAAGTTATTTTTTCAGACGAAAAATGATAGCGGTATTAAAATATGGTATGGTATAATGTACCTACGGAACCCTACTGCGCGTGGCCCGACACGCACTTGGCCGGTTTTTTGCCATTTTGGCTACGGAACCCTAATAAAAAGCTATCTTTTTTGCATAAAAAGTCATATTACTGTCGTTGAAAATTACGAAATCTGACGATTTGATGTTTATTTTACAAGTTTTTATGGTGTTATTCAGAACTTTTTTTCAGAGTTACCAAGCCATTTTTCAATATTCTGTTCGGTTACTGTGTTACTTTGTTTTTTTTTCAGTTTATCGATTTGTGAGGTAGAATTCTACATCAATTCTTCACATTGGAATCTCAAAATTCAATCTTTTCATCAATCGTGAACTGCACGTTCCCTGTCCGTCGATTATTTTATTCTGTGTCCGTGTCCGAAGAACAAAACTTCAAAACTACCACGTCCGAATTGGAAATATTACATTATTGTAGACTCCTTATAATATTGCCTAGCCTAAAGAGTATAATGTATGATGAATTATGCGAGAAGCCTAGAATCTCCAATCACTACTTTCGCAAGGCAGAAACTACTTTCAGATTTCATTTCACTTTTTTTTTATTTATAATCTCTTCTGACTTCATTTTGTTCTCATGTTTTTGCCATATAGCATAATGATAAAGCCTGGTACTTATATAATTTCTTAGTAATTACCTTACTATACCAGACCATCAACCATATTTTAATGTCCTGTGGCAGGCCTTCCATATGGGTGGTAAAGGAGGATGGGCCATATCCCACCACGCAGTCCCAATGCGGATTATGGGTGTTAACGACTGATGCAAATGCAGCCGGAACCAACGAAGCACGGAGGAGCTCGAGATGATAGATTTTTGGTCACTCATCCTATAGCCGACCCTTGCAAAAGTTGCCTAGCTGCCGTAATCGCTAAGCTAGGCGCTAAACCACTGCACCTCCGAGCTCCTAATTTTTAGCTTGTCATATTATTTTACATTTTAGTAAAAATATATAATGTATTGCTTGTACTATCAACCGGATTTGAAAGTCAAAATCAAAATGTCTTTATTCAAATAAACTTATTCACTTCTCAAGCTTTCACGCTCACTAGACATGAAATAGAACACTTTTTAACAGATACTGTCCATCAGCCATTTTTGATGTCCCCACTGTTGGGGCACAGGCCTTCCTTATGGGTGAATAAGGAGGTCGGGCCATAACCCACCACGCGGGCCCAATGCGGATTGGTGGGTATTAACGACTGCAAATGCAGCCGGGACCAACGGCTTAACGTGCCTTCCGAAGCACGGAGGAGTTCGCGATAGTAAATTTTTGGTCACCCATCCCATGACCGACCCTTGCGAATATTGCTTAACCTGCGCGATCGCTGGGCCAGGCGCTAGACCACTGCGCCACCGAGCTCTTCAGATACTAGTAGTAGGTATGAACCTCTATACAAAAAAAAGTTGGGAGTTACAAGTCGTGATAAAGTTTAGCCACATAGTGGAAACTGATCTGTAGGCTGTTCCTAACTAATATTAAGCTGGGCCAAATTATCCTTACATACAGTTCCATAGGGCGGCGGGTTGAATAGCGCACTTTTCCCGGCTTCATTCTAAAAACAATAACAATTCAGGTTTAACTAATAGGTCAAATGTGGTATTATTTTCGGATAAATCAATAACGTAGAATTTATTTCTGATACAAAAAGAATGTAATTTATTACGCAGTTTCTGAAAAATTACACAATAACCAAAATTTATTAACTTCATTTTTTTATTTTAGGTATTGGCACTTGTTTCACTATTTTCAAAAAAACTACCTGAAAGAAGCGTTTTTCATGCTAATTTATCATATGCTTTTATTATGTTAACTATATTTTATACAATTTGAGCTTAACCCTAGTAGTTTAGGTCCATTGTTTGCAGAGACACAGCTAGTCAAAAATAGGCATTTTTTTACAAATAAAAGGGGTTTCCGTTTCGTTCGGAAGCATTTTTCAGTTTTTTTGTTTATATTTCTGTAAAGTTAATTAAATTTTCTAATTTGAGTAGTCTAGGTCTACTAGTTGCAGAGACATAGCTTGTTAAAAATGGGCCTTTTATTGAAATTAATTGAAAAAATCTTATCTTTGACTTACTGTGTCTCTGCAACTAGTAGACCTAGACTACTCAAGTTAGGCTCGAATTGTAGGAAATTTAATTAACTTTACAGAAATATAAACAAAAAAAAACTGAAAAATGCTTCCGAACGAAACGGAAACCCCTTTTATTTCGTGAAAAAATGCCCATTTTTGACTAGCTGTGTCTCCGCAAACAATGGACCTAAACTACTTGGGTTAGGCTTAAATTGTATAAAATATAGTTAGCATAACAAAATTACAAAACAAATTAACGTGAAAAACGCTTCTTTAAGGTAGTTTATTTTTAAATACTGAAACAAGTGCCAATCCTAAAATAAAAAAATGAAGTTAATAAATTTTGGTCATTGTGTAATTTTTCAGAAACTGCGTAATAAATTGCATTTTTTTTATATCAGAAATAAATACTACGTTATTGATTTATCTGAAAATGATACCACATTTGACCTATTAGTTAAACCTGAATTGTTATTGTTTTTAGAATGAAGCCAAGAAAAGTGCGCTATTCAACCCGCCGCCCTATGGAACTGTATGTAAGGATGGTTTGGCCCAGCTCAATATTAGTTAGGAACAGCCTACAGATCAGTTTCCACCATGTGGCCAAACTTTATCACGACTTGTAACTCCCAACTTTTTTTTGTATAGAGGTTCATACCAATTATAGCGCGGCTTTATTAAAAGTACTTTGATAATTAGTTGGTATTTGGTTTGATTTTTTATTTTCCCGACGTTTCGGCACCTTTACAGCTGCCGTGGTCACGGGGGACTGAAGCTGCTCGTGAGCCTACCCTCAAGCGATGATTTTTTATAGGCGTTCAGAAATCAATATTTAACAAAAAAAAGTAATTAGTTTAATTTAATTTTGTGAAATAATTAATGCTAAAAAGAAAGAGTTAACTGAAACTACCACCATTTTGTGAAATCAAACCAAGTACCAACTAAATACCAAAGTACTATCAATAAAACCGCGCTAATATCCCTAAAAAAGTGTTTTAAAATAAACTTAATAATTAAACACTTTTGAATCTATTTATTTTATTTTATTTTATCGTCTATATTTTCCTACCCGTTCCAGACTTTTTTAACTGACAAGAAGAACTGGCAAAAGAAACTTAGAAAGAATAAGAAGAAAAAATATTTATTTCATCGACTTTTCAGATTAATTGAATACAACATAATGCAACCTTTAAAATATATTATGTCGTTTTTACTTTGAATAATGTATATAATATTGGAAATGGCATAAACATCACATTCAAAGTTGTGTAAGCAAGTACTATTATCTTTTGTGGTATAAGAAGGTACTAGGTCCCTGCGACCGGTGGTGGTTAAATTTATTATTTAACGGTGAGCTTGGCGGAGGAAACTGGTTAGAAACCTATTAGATTTCCAACAACAGTCTAAAGTTTTGTTCGCCCTTTCTATTCAATAGAAAGGACGAATATACATCTTTGCATTTTCTGAGTTTTTTTAAATTACCTAGTTTTTAGGGTTCCGTAGCCAAAATGGCAAAAAACGGAACCCTTATAGATTCGCCATGTCTGTCTGTCTGTCCGTCCGTATGTCACAGCCACTTTATTCCAAAAGTATTAGGACTACATTATAGTTGATACTTGGTAGGTAGGTGTATTCTGTGAACCGCTTTACGATTTTTACACAAAAATATATATTTTTTTCATCAAACAAATACTTGCGGGATGTCTATAGATAGGTTTTCAAAAATGACATTGAGGTTCCTAAGACAATTTTTTTTTTTCAAAGTTAACCGTTTGAAAGATATATGCCGCCAAAGTGGTAAAATGTGTGTCGTCCCCCCCTTTAACTTTTAAAGTAAGAGGGTGAAAAATCTAAAAAATATATATGCTATAGATCTTAATAAACACTTTCAATGAAAATTGGTTTGAACGAGATACAGTCATAAGTTTTTGAGATATAGTTTATTTTCCAGAACCGCAAATATAACTTTGTCATTCATACAAACACTGTGAAAAACAAAGTTATTTTTTCAGACAAAAAATGATAGCGGTATTAAAATATGGTATGGTATAATGTACCTACGGAACCCTACTGCGCATGGCCTGACACGCACTTGGCCGGTTTTTTATTTATTAACTCTCCATCAGTTTTCTTTCAATCTTTCTGTAAGTTTTAAAATCCATTTAAACCAAAAGTGGCCACCGTCATTTCGATTGCATTTTAAAACTAGTACAAAGATTAAAAAATATTAGAGACAATTTAAGAGGGCATGGTTGTTTCCTTTTTAGGGTTCCATACCAAAATGGTAAAAAAGGAACCCTTATGGTGTGACTCAGACTGTCTGTCTGTCTGTCTGTCACAGCTGGATATCTCGAGAACTACTAATGGTATCAACTTGAAATTTGGAATAGTTTAAGATGACATTTGCCCAACTATTTTGCATATAAGAAATAAACAAAATAGTAAATATTTTATAAATAGTAAATAATAGTTTTCGTCTTATGATGAAAAATGTAAAAAAAATGACCGTTCCCCCCCCCCCCCCCCCCCTTATCTCCGAAGTTTGAAAAGAGAAAAATCTGAAATAATTCTAAGTGATAGCAGTTTATATAAAGATTACAGGAAAAATAAAATGATGTCTCAATAAAGCACACTTTTTTAGAAATTACCAAATTTCTAAAAAAGTTAACATTAGTTCCACTATCGGTCAAGAGATGGCGCTGACCTAAAACTGCAATACTAATTTTATTATTCTACTCTGCAGTGTGGTTTAATGGTGCAATTATGATGGTACGGAACCCTCGGTGCGCGAGTCCGACTCGCTCTTGACCGGTTTTTTTTATAGTGACTTGGTTTACAGGTAATAAAAATAAATGTATTGGCGGTAGTGGACTGCTATAAGTGCCTTAATTGTAATAAATAACACAAGACATAATAATATTACATTGAACTGAAACACACTAAAGTATTAAATAACGCATCATTCAGTACCTACAAACACAAAATGTCGTTTTAGGGTAAACCTTATTCTATAAATTTGTAATGAATTTCATAAAAATATACATTTTGTTAATTTATATATTATTTTTATAGTCTCTGTATTTAGCGCAAGGTATTAAAGATGGTCTCATCCTTTAATTTTCGAAAAAAATATAACGCTAAAATAATGGGAAATATCCGAAAAAAATCAAATTGGCTGATTATTTTTTTATATGCAGGAATAAGCTCCTTTAGTAATAGAAAAAAGTTTCAGAATTTTCGGTTGCGTGAAAAAAAATTAAAGTCTCTTCGACTTCACAAATTATACCTTTACCACCACCTGCCACAACCACAACAAGTATTTAAAAAAAAAATTCGACATTTTATATTGAAACTTTTTTTAATACCATGTTGTGGTTGTGGCAGGTGGTGGCAAAGGTATAATTTCCATTCTGCTGTTACTTTCGTACATTTGTGAAGTCGAAGAGACTTCATTTTTTTATTTTTCACGCAACCGAAAACCCTGAATTTTTTTCTACTACTAAGAGAGCTTATTCCTACCTAAAAAATATTCAGCCAATTTGATTTTTTTCGAACATTCCCCATTAACTAACAGTGATTTGCAAATAATAACCGTAAACAGCTGCATCAGACGTTATAGAAACATGACACCTTGAAATAATGACATAACTGCAAACCTAGCGGTGTGGATACAGTACCTATGTGTAACAGCTTCTCTAGTGCTTGGCAACAAAAACTGTTTTGCTGTCAATAAGTACCGTATGCCGTACGTTCCGTACCGATATCCATACTTTTCACGGTCTGATTCGCTCACTTTTGATTTCTCATAATCTATAGATTTTAGACCATAATATTTAGACTGTATAAAACCGCAATAAACTCAGGAGAATAAAGGAGAATGTACAACTTACGTACAATTACATTATTTATGTACAAGTAAGTCCAAAATATGTGTCCGCAGGTTTGCCATAAACTTCATTTAAAAGGCGGGTTCAAACGCATTTTCTATCATGGAATCAAAAAAATCTGACAGGCAAAAAGATATCAGCTTGCAAAATAGTTTAAACATTTTTCTGAACATCGCTCGATCGAGTTAAGTTTCCCAAATCAATAAAATGAAATTTGCGATAATAGGGTTGATAAACTCAATTGATGCACAACTTTTTTTTACACGACTGCCCAAAAAGGAGTGTATATGTGTTTAGGGTTCATGTACGTTTGTGGGTATGTGTGTTTCTTTATTTCCCGATAACTTCTAAATGCCTCAACTGATTTGGATGTATGGGGTATCGTTAGAATCCTTACATCATCCCAAGTGATACTGGTTATATATTTTTTAAGAAAAATCAATCGCCACTTTCAAATGTGAAAAAAATATTTTTTTTTCTTTTATTATTACAATATGGACATCAAATGAAAGGCCTTGATGAGAACATTCCAAAACTATATAATTTGTCACTAAAATGTGTGAAATAAAAATAAATAAATTAAAAAAATATTAAAACAAGACTGATCTGCCAAAAACGTATTGAAAAGTTAATTTAAATAACAAGGTGTCATTGCAGTCGGGGGACTTCTTTAATCAAAAATTGTTCCATAAAACGGTCCTCCGACTGCAATGACACCTTCTTATTTAACTTTTTAGTTCTTTTTTGGTAGGGCAGTCATGACTTTTTATATTTTTTAAATTTATTTTTATCTATTTAACAGCGTATATGACAATACGAAGTTCAAGGTGGTTATTGTTTTGCAAAAAAAAACTAAAAAGAAATTAAGCTATTTGTAAGATACTGTATTAACTACGTTGCCGTAGTTTCACACCTGCCCCCCTACTCAAATGGCCTACATTCTATTCGTTTGAACGCTACGCTTACTATTAAAACTTTAAAATAAGCAGTAAACTATAAAATTACGTGCGTCTAAAGGTTGACCATTGCATACAATACATCGAAGTCTGTGATTTAAATAAGTATGCGACATGTAATTTAATCATCTATTGCTCATATTTAAGCTTTAAAAGTAAGCGTAGCGTTCAAAAGAATAGCAAGTTGGCCATTTGAGTAGGGGGGCTGATCAACTTTTGTTTTCATAGTGCAGTTGGTGAAATTTTCCTTTCCACCACCAATAATGAGCAAAACTAAGCCAATTGAGTTAACGATATGAACAATGAACTACAACCATAGTAAAAAGCTTTTTAAGGAAATAGTAAATTAGAGGCTCTGTGAGCTAGACCTTGCTTTAATATATCTCCGCCATTTTGAAAATTGTCTAAAAACTGAATTGACATGAAAATTATATACATGTTGCAAAAAACCCGTAATTCCGATATATGGTACATAGGGACTATCAAACTGAACTATTTTTACTATGGGACCAACTCTGAAATCGCAAAA
The DNA here is from genome assembly GCA_943789525.1 of Agriphila geniculea. NCBI lineage: Eukaryota > Metazoa > Arthropoda > Insecta > Lepidoptera > Crambidae > Agriphila > Agriphila geniculea. Next base: position 20,035,998 of record OX038877.1, read on the forward strand.
AAGTGCTGTTTCATAATTCTACATTTTGATATTTTCGTTATTAATTTTTGTATGAAACAGCAGATTTTCCGCGATTTTAGAGATGGTCCCATAGTAAAAGTTGTTCAGTTTTCTACCATATTTGGCATTCGGAATTACCTATCCCATGGGAAGATGAATACCTCCATGAGATGATTCAATTCTAAATTAGCGGTGCCGTATTCCAATTTTATAATAATTGACCGAACAAGCGCGAAACGCGAGCGAAGCTCCTTTGCTTCAGCTCGGGCAAAAATTATTTCGTATGTCCTTCCTTCCTTCCGGATGTCCTTCCAGCTGTCGGTTTGTTCTCGTCTACAGGTCGCATTTCTCAACCGATTCTCGTGAAATTTTGTGAGCAGGTTAGATAATTATATAGAATTTTTTGATCGAATCAGTTTTTTGAAATTTTTTGAAATGGCGAAGGTATGTAAAAATACACATTTTAGCCGTTTCGAAAAATGATCAAAAAATGTAACAAAACCATTTGTTAAAAAATTTTGTTTTTTTATTTTAAAAAGACTCAAAAGTTTATTAACATCAATCAAAACAATTCTGGACATTATTCGAAAGTTGAAAATAATAAGGTTGTGACTTTGTGACAGAACCTACGTTTATTTACTCATGTGGTCTATAGCTCACGGAGCCACTAGTAATTATCATTCTTATGTCAAAGTCTATTGTGGAAAATTAGGGCATTTTGCCGGTGAGCTCTGAGATTAAACTTTGCATTACTTACCACTTTCATTTCACAATTACATTTAACGTATAATGACGTCTACATGTTGGTATTACACACCATTACATTTAGATCAGAAATTCTATCCATTACCTACTTTCTGTACGTAAAGCGTTTTAATAGAAATATTATATTTTATTATAAAACCACAGCCTTTATTAGACTGTGATAATACCAACGATAACCTGTTATTTCTAACAAGAAATAAATATAATGAGAATCTATTTGACAACATTTTCTACGAATAACGTTACATTCCTTTATTACTAATTATCTTGAGAAAGATTTCTTACATAAGATAACAATAATGGCTCATAACATCATTAGGTACTTTGATCTCATATACACACAATAGAATCGCAAAAAAAAACAATGTCAATTGTTTTGACATTCTCATTAGGTGAAAAAGAAAAAAATATATAAAAAAACCTGATAGAGTGTATGAGAATGTCACACTATTTTCTTGTACGTGCAGTTACATGCATTGTGACTGGGAATACCATATCTTTGGATTTTTCCTGAAATATCCGAATCCAGTAGACCCAAAAGACTGGCCTTTTTCTAGCTTTTTTATTTATTTCGAAGGATAAACTATTAAATGATGATTAATTTAGTTACAGGTACTTATACTCTCTACGCCATGACATTGTCGAGACTTCATCATGGTCACCCTATCGACAGACTTTCTCGGCAGTTTATATGCAACCATTAAAGTAAATTAGTTCAATTCATAATTTGCTTGTTTCCTTTGTCTTCCCTCTACTGAGAATTATGTACTATGAATTATGTAGAAACTGTCTTCATAGCTGCCATTAAAGTTTTGACAGCCTAATGAAAGTATATTTTATTTTTTAAACTTTTAAAGACACTTAGCTACAGAAAACTTGTTACTTTACTGGGACCAAAGTCTGCTATTATTAACGTCATAATCGTGTTTTAATTGTGATTACGGTTTTGGGTTTAAAAATGCAAGAACACAAGAACTGTGTCAAAAAGCATTACAATTCAAACACAATTGAAACACGATTATGACGGTAACATTAGCAGGATTAGGCCTCTGGTTAGGGAAATATCTCTTTTTTCTGATAGTTTAATAAGATACCTCTAGATATGACTTTTGGGTTCAACAATACATTGAATAAAAGGTTTTTTTTATAATAAATAGTTTATTTGCTAAAGTTTTTATATTCGTCGTCTATCTTTCACGTTTAAAACTTGTTCAAAAGCACGCGGAAGACAGACGAAGTATGTTTCCGACTTTCTGAAAAGTCTTTTTCAATAGAAAAGCGCAATTTTATATACTACGGATTAATCGTGATGAATTTGCCCCCTACTGAAATGGCTAACATTCTAAGCGTTTGAATGCTACGCTTACTATCAAAGCTTTAAAATAAGTAGTAAACTTTAAAATTACGTGCCGTTAGCTTGTCAATTCCATACAATACATCAAAGTCAGTGATTTACATTAGTTTGAGATATATGTGATTTATATTTAAGTTTTAAAAGTAAGTGTAGCGTTCATACGTATAGAATGTTGGCCATTTGAGTAGGGGGCTGGTACTTACATCATTGACGGCTTCTATTAAAATTGACTAATATGTAGACTCCTTAAAAGTATGTTAACACTTGCCCTAACATCTAAAATAAAATGATTGTGATAACTCTAATCTACTTAAAATACAAAATGCAATCGTTGGTATGTGTATTAATTAACATAGAGGTAGAATTGTAACATTTAATGAAATAGTTTTTTCTACGAAAATTATCAAAGCAATCTTTGATCCAATAATTATCTGCAATTTTTATATCTTTTTCTTTTTTTGCATTTATATAAGACACCTTCTATTACAATCCATTCTTTTTGCTTCCCGTTCAGAAGAAAATTGGGTGGGACCGTACAGGAAATAAAATATGAATACTCAAAAGTGTTGAGTTATCTTTAGACTTTAGACGAAACAAAATGAATGATATAAAATTATATAGGTATAATCATATAACATCCAACCATCTAGCTCCATAGCGCTCATGGCGGAACTTGACAGACTGATCGTAGTTTGTTAAGCAACGCTCGGTCCGGTCAGGTGTCGGATGGGTGACCGTCAAAGTGGCATTACAACTGAGCGCTTCCGTGCTTCGGAGGGCACGTTAAACTGTCGGTCCCGGCTGTTGTCATCTGATAACAGTCGTTAAGCCAAGTTAGAGGCCTTACAGACGGCTTGATAAACTCTAACACCAGAGGTGGCCACTAATCCTCATTCGATAAGAAGAAGCTTCTTTTGGCTCCATCAACTTTACGTAAACATTTTCAAGTAATATTGATTCATAGTTCATAGAGGTGCTTAGTCGTTCACTCATATTGATAGGAAACCTAAATTATTTTAAATCAATGGCGATATCAGTGATTAAATTAACGGTATCGTCTCTACGCGCATTAGTCAAGGCAGAAGAGCTAACTGTAGTCTTTACAATTATTCCGGGATGGTGACGTCATCAGATCTTGCCCAAGGTGACAGGACAGGGCCAGGGGCAGGCCAGGGGGCGGCAGGTGCAGGCAGGAACTCTGCGCGGGGGTGGAGGTGGACAAACGGCGCAGGCGCAGCGGCCGTTACGAACAGTCGGGATACGGCCTGCGAATAAAAAAAAGATCGTGAAGTTATTCAACAACCAAACTGGGTTATGGATGATTTAAAAAGCTGATGTTTATACGCAGACTAATATCACAGTAATAAATCATCAGACCTATCATTTATGATCTGAAAAAACGTTCATGTGTAGGAATTTAATAGTTTTAAAGTGAAAAGTGTATAAAAAGTGTGCCGGATTTATTTGGGAATTCTTAAAACGAATCCATTGCCATGTATTTAGCAGCAGTATTAATAGGTAAAAAATACACCACTGCCTGACTCTTATGCCAAAATAATGTAGAAGTATATTTTACTGCTTCCAGAATTAAAAGTATTTTCTTTCAAACAAAATAATAATAATCTATATCGGTTCAATAAGCAAAGAAGTTATGCTCGATCATCCGTAAAAAATCATGAATACGGAAATGACAGTATTTTCACTATTTCTTGAAAACTACTGAACGGATTTCAAAATTTCAAAAGTTAAGATCATCTTGGATGCATATTCTTTGAAACAGAAAAATATTTTTACAAATCGATCCACACACGATGGAGTACTGAGGTAATAAACATAAAAATCATATAACCGAATTGATAACCTCCTCCTTCTTTTTTAATTTAAAAATAAGTTTGTAAAACATTTTTACCTGACTGACGCCGACGATGAGTAGTATGACTCCAATGGCGAGGTTCTTCACGGAGATGACAGCGAGAGCCATCAGCAGAGTGGAGATGACTCCGAGTGTGAACATCACGGGTAGGAAGATGAAGGAAAGCCTCTTGAGAGCATTGTGTCCAAACGTACGGCCGACGCTGGCATCTGAGAGGAAACATTAATCTTATAAAGAAACTTTAATTTTATTAGCTAAGAAGTTAGTTAAGCTTTTCTAAATTTATGTGATCCTGGTATTTTGATCAACGTCATCAAAATACCAGAATCACATAAATTTAGATTAGATTTTACGAAAAAAGTCTATAACTTTCTTTGTATTTCAAGGGTGAGTCGGTGTGACCACGGGTAAAAAAAAATCCCCGTAGTCACACAGTGTGGTAAAACGGTGTGACCAGGAGTCGGTTGGGAAGTAATCGACTTGTTTTAAGGGGCCTACAACGTCAAATAAACACAGTTAAAGCACGATTTTGCATAGTATTAGGTACTTGATTAATCGGTCCGAAAAAAAAATGTAGATAGTAGATGTACCTACTCAGTAAATTTTTTGACAGAAATACTTTTCTCGATAGAAAATAAAACCGGTCAAGAGCGAGTCGGAGTCGCACACCGAGGGTTCCGTACAATCATAAATATATTTGGATATGTTACTTTAGTACAGTCTTTAAAAAAGTAGGATAAACGGCAGACAGGTGGAAGGGCGAACAGGCGGACAGTTAATATACAAATCTTAACCACAGCTGCTTATGGCGACTGAAAAACGTTTCTGCCACTCCACATTGCAAACTGTTTATATTACTAAGTAGGAACTTATTCTTCGTTTATTCGTACGGCAAATAGTAGGTAATTATATTAGAACCAGCCACCAACTATTATTGTAGTATTAGGTTGCGCCATCTCTTGACCGATAGTGGAACAATTTTTCTTTTCTTAGGTTAGCATTCTTAGGACAGCGCCATCTGCTGACTGGTAGTGAAACTAAGGAATTTTTGTTTGTTTTTTAATTTCTAAAAAAGTATGTTATATTGAGACATTGTTTTATTTTTCCTGTAATTTTTACATAAACTACTATCACATAGAATTATTTCAGATTTTTCTCTTTGCAAACTTCGGAGATTTTTCGGGGAACGGTATTTTTTTTATATTTTTCATCATAAGTCGAAAAAAACTATGCGGTCTAAGAAAAAAGGATAAAAATGTGTTAAAAGTGCAAACAGCGCTTTTTAATATGATACTCTTTTATTTGCCCTAGGCACCTCACTTCAAATTTTTAAGACCCCTTTTCAGTCCCTGTTGTAAATTTTTTTTTTTCATTTTATTTCTTTCTTATTTGCAAAATAGTTGGGCAAATGTCATATTAAACTATTCCAAATTTCAAGTTGATACCATTAGTAGTTCTCGAGATATCCAGCTGTGACAGACAGACAGATAGACAGACAGACAGACTGAGTCACACCATAAGGGTTCCTTTTTTACCATTTTGGTACGGAACCCTAAAAATCGTAAAATGACCTGCGATATTGTAGTTTTTCAATGCTCCAACCATTAATAAACCTATAATAATGAAACTATAATAAAAAGCCCTTTACTATTTATCTCTAGTTTTGTGAATGATAGTTTTCCAAAAATAAGAAATACTTAGTTTATTGTAATTATTTAAAAATGATAATGTTTTCAACCATTACTATAGTTTCGACTATGAAAATTTTCTTCCGGCTTAAACAGAAAGTACGATTGAAGTGATCCACAGAGCCAGCCGACCCAGGCTCAATAAAATCGTAATGAGTGAAGCCTTGCTATACGCGGGCACACAAAGCATTGTTACCTCTCCCTGTCGAAATTAGGAGGAAAATAAAGAGTTTTTTAAGTAAATTATTATTTTCTACTTTTTAGTCAACGAGCTTTGCCAAAACTAAAAAACACCATCTCCTATCGGAGTAGGTACTAGATCAAGAGGTATCAAACGAGCTCAAACTCCATGGGATTGTGTGGTATTATTATAAAGTTCCTGTGGCCTTCTTTCGGTTCCATCATCAGATCAGCGCAATGACACCATAATATTGCATTGCCTTCCATTTCTGACCTCTGTTCAAAGTTTCAAGTTTCTATCTCATCGGGAAGCTAGTATAAAATCGTTTGCAAAATTTGTGGACAAACAAACAAGAAAGCTACCTAATAAAAACGTGTTAACAATACTAGGGCAGAAAGATGTGCAAAGTGGCCGAGTATGATGGCGAAGACAGAGCGTAGTGGAGAACCAGAGTAAGGAAAAGACTCTAGCAGCATATTTATACCGTTAAAATATGAATAATAGTAGATTGTTATACAAGACGCTAAAATGACCCATTGCATACGAGGTAGTTTTATTCCCGAGGGTTACTAGGGCTAAATATGCTATTTTATCCTAGCTTTTGTACGTTACAATGACGGACTTTTTGAGCAAGAGGAGTGAAAAATATATTTGTGCTATTATTAAACAAATGAGAAGAATAAGACAAAGTGAAAATTGTTATATGCCGTGCCAATTATTTCTTAACTACACAATAATTGGCACGACGTATATAACATTAAAGACGATCAATATAACGATAACAATGTCCTTTGTAATATCTAAACACATTGTTTTATGTACATACTCATAATAGACATACTCTTGATAGATTGTAGATACTGTTTCAACCGAAGATTTCGAGGAATGTCTCGTGTAACGCCAGATAAACCATAATTTTGCGATGTTGAGACGTAATTTAATCGATGTTACGCGTATCGCCTTAAAACTCTATCATCAAAATATCATAATACAAATCCGCATATTAATAAACATGAGCCAACAAAATTCAGTTAAACTTGTAGCACATAACATAACAACTTTATATAAGTTATATAAGCACTATTGATTGGATAATTTCGTCTCGACGAGAGCTAACCTTTTCATCTTTCATAATAAAACGAGTAGATCTAAGTACTTACTACATTTTTATTTACTCGAAATCTTTACCAACCGTTACTCAAGGAATAAAATCTAGGAATTCCTAAATTGCTTTTACAAATACTTTTTGATATTGTATTGTCATTCAGCCGACTTATGGACATAGAAATGTACCTACCTACCAAGCTCTCCTTTCCTCTCGAATAAATAAACGTGTTATGCTGGCTTGATAATAAAGAAATAGAGAAAGAAAAATTACTTAATTTTACTATTTTCACAGATTGCATAAACAAATTTGAGCATCTCTGCAATTATTTTTATGGCTTTTATGTCATGCATGACAAATAAAAAGGACAAAAAATGTAAAATTAAGCTATTATCCAGGTTTCATTTTGCAATAAAAAAACATGAATTGTTTTGTTTGTCTGAAAAATATTATACAATTTTTTTGTTGTTTCAGTCATCCAACAATAAGTTTTTGCTTCGTATTTATTGTAGTGAGAATTTTTCTCTGGACAAAGACGTAGCAACCTGAAATTTCTGCTTCCCAGTGTTAGTTTCTTAGTTACCAAAATTTTCGAAATTATGTACTACACTGGGCGTCAGAAAAATCGCACCTTTTCAAAAATTTCTTTAAAGTTAATTTAATCCTATCTAATTTAATGGTAAATGTTGTTATATACTTCTTCCCCTTCGGACTATGTCCGAAGGGGAAGAAGTATGTCCGTTTCTAGAGACTGTTGGCTATGCCAACAGTCTCTAGAAACTGTTGGAATACTAGTCGAACGGAATCTATTACTGATATTCAGTTTCCGAGCAACATTACATTGCCTCATTTTTTTTGCATATAGATAGTATAGTAGTCATCCATCTTGGGTATTTTTTTTTAATTGAACTGTTGAAGTGTGTTTTCTCCTTCATCGTAATAGCGAAATTACCCACATTCCCTGAATTGACCCTTTTTTTTTCCATTTCATGGCGGCACAAGCAATAACGCTTTAAGCGTTTAATTATGGTAACTGTTATGTTAATTAAATCAAACAACTATTAATTGAAAGCTCATTAAATGTACTTTCAATAGATATCAACTTTTAAACAATAAAAGTTAGCTAGCAATAGCAAGTGGCCAAGTCTAAACTTATTTTCGAAGAGATGCGATTTTTCTGACGTTGAGTATAGATATCCTAGCTCTTATCACTAAACTTATTTTTCATAAAGGGAGATGAAAACGCAATTCTAAGAACGGTTTTTATTACCTATATCTACTGGATATCTTGTTCTCAAGTTTAACACAATTTATTCATAACTTTACTGTCCTCGCCAAATGCTGATGCGCAGCAACCTTGTCACATTAACGTCATTCGCAACTAAAAATTACACAGAACAAGAAAATTCTAATAGGTAATTGTTTAAATTGCCGTTTTGTATGGAGAATTTTAAAGAATATGCATTTTCCATTAATATGATATTTCCTTATATATAATAATTATATTATACAGGGTGCATTTGTAATCACTCTCCAAATTTTAAGGATGTGTTCAGTCCATGAAACTGAACAACTTTCTCCATGAAACATGTGTCGAAATACGCCAAAAAATGTTGGTCATCCCATACTAAACTGATCACGTGATCTCTTTGTTTTGTATGAAAAGTCAATTTTTTTTTACATATTTGACCCTATGTTTCTTAGAGAAAGTTGTTCAGTTTCATGGACTGAACACATCCTTAAAATTTGGAGAGTGATTTCAAATGCACCCTGTATATTTCCTTCTGAATATTTCCTTGAATATTTCCTTCTCCTGAATATTTCTTTTAAGATACTTTTTTAAACGTTTAGGAAAAAGAAATATTTTTTTGATAGTTATGATCATAATTTGAAATAATAACAAGTAGCCGAAGGATATTTAACATCATAAGATTTATGATATGAGAGCCTCTGCGTTTGAGAAAAAGTCGGCAATTTCATACCTTAAACCCTATTATTAAATATTGTTTTCATTATAGTGTTTAATTGCAAGAATATGCAAGAATATCATAAATAACGCTTCACGGACTAAAATAGCACGCAAAAACGGCAACATGAAATAGCGTCCCACTTACAAACTGGGCGCTTATTTTGTACATAATCACGTCTTATTTTGTACAAACTCGCATCTTTTATCACATACTTTGTACAAAACAAACGCCCAGTTTGTAAGTGGGGCGCTATTTTGAGGTAGCATTTTTGAGACTCTGACCGGATATCTAGGGTATTCTTGATCGAAGGTATATAATTTTTTTAATAATTATTTTTCCTTTTTGAGGTTAAAAAGAAAATGGCTGCCAGGCCCATTAACAATTGGAGGGGATAGTACACTTAATATTGGATTATGAATCATAATAATTAAATTACCTCTGCTCAAGAAATCCACTATTCCTCTAGTTTCGTCTTCGCATTTCACCGTTGCTACGAAGATAATAACGTAAGTTAACGTCAACACTGTAAGTTTGTTACACATTTTGAGTACCACTGGTTTGAATGAATCGATCAGGATGGCTTGTCGATCAGGTGAATCGATGCCCGCTAGAATATGACTGATTGTTTTTTTTCCTGTAGCCAGGATATAAAGTGTCGTCCTAATGTCGATGGTCGGCGAGACCAAACGGACGACAAAAGAAAGCGCAGGACAACGTGACGGCTCGGTAGAAATGTCGCCCTCGATACTGAGGACAGTGCTTCTCAAAATGTGTTTTGACAAAACAGTATGTGCGTGCATGTGCCGATTTTTAGAATTTTTGGAGAAAGAGTTGAAAGGTCATTGGGCATTTTGTTCGGACATTTGACCTACGGAATAAAGAACCAAACAAAAAAAATACAAAGGTACCACACATTTTCACAATTTTGTAAGTAGAAACTTCTGTTTTATTAACAAAAGTATAAAAACATTAAACATATACTCACACACATACTGTAAAGTTACTTTTTTCTGCCAGTCGGTACATGAAAAAATAATAGATATTTTGAAATGTGGGATTGAATTCTTCAATTTTAAACTGTTTTGGTCTCTGTACGCGAACTTTCAGCAAGTAGGTAAAATATGCCCAATGACCTTTGTAAAGTAGATTAACTAGGACTAGACTAATATGGGGACAAGAATGAGATAGGTAGTGAGCATTCAGAAGTATAACCGGTATAAGTAAAGTAACCATTTTTATTTTACCTAAAAATCCTTAGTCCACATCCTTCTAATTTTGCAAACCTATTGAAAAATTGATCAGAATATAAAGATATGATAGCATAGGTGGTTAGTAGGATTCTACTATTATTATAATGTTAAAGTTGCATGTTTAGACGTTTGTAACTCAATGACGCAAAAACGGCAAAACGGATTTGGATAAAATCTGGCATAAAAATAGTTTGTAGCCTATAAAACATAGGACTTATCCTAGTCAGAGGTTTTCTATGAATTTTCCAAATGTCCACGCAGACGAAATCGTGGACGGAAGCTAGTGATTCTATGATAATTAATGACAAAGTTTGGGAAACGCAGCTCATTGAGTTCTCGAGGACTAATGTTGAATCATTAACGGGCTATGTTCCCTATGGGTATACACTTATGATCCTTATCGATGCCAATGAGATGGTGAAAGTGATCATTTGAATAGACCAGAATAGCTCCAATAGATATTAGGTCTATAGCATTTGGGAATGCCACGTACGTAACTTTTTTAATATCAGTTCCAAACACAATAGGTGTGGGCACTTTGAATTTCTCATAATTATTTTATGTGGTATACATAATTGAGATTAATTTAGTCGAGTTTGAAATATATTTTTTTAAAGAACCAACAACATTGCTTGCTTAGTGACCGAGAATCACAAAGTTATTAAATTACTCGTTTGATATTCATAATTCTTTTAGATAAAATCTTTTTTTTACTTACTCATTATATTATGGAGCTGTTTCACAGGTTACGGATAGCACGTATCTTCTGGTTTAATTAAAAAACCGGCCAAGTGCGAGTCGGACTTGGCGGAAAAGTGGCAAAAAAAATCACGTTTGTTGGATGGGAGCCTCAGTCAAATATTTATTGTATTCCGTTTTTAGTATTTTGTTATTATAGCGACAACAGAAATACAATTCATCTGCGAAAATTTCAACAGTCTAGCTATCACGGTTCCTGAGATACAGCCTGGTGACAGACAGACAGACGGACAGCGGAGTCTTAGTAAAAGGGTCCCGTTTTCACCCTTTGGATACGGAACCCTAAAAATGGAACAGACACGAAATTATCTATCATCGAGGTCTAATAGCTGGAACATAATTATCCTGGAACTGGAGTCTGTGAAGCCTGTATTAAGTTTTATAATCTAAAAATCGATACGCTCCGGTGCCGACCAGAATTACATAGGTTAGTCGCCTAGTAGACTTGTACTATTACTTGTTCTGTGCTTGTAGTCAAAACCGCCTTTTACGAAATCAGTTTCCAATCCTTATCCTTATCCTTACTCCTTACTAATATTATAAATGCGAAAGTCCGTTTGTTTGTTTATTTGTTTGTTTGTTTGTTTGTTACGCCTTCACGTCTTAACTATTGAACCGATCATCATGAAATTTTACATACACGTTGCCAGTCGTACCAAGAAGGACATAGGGTATCTTTCATCTCGAAAAAGTATTGTTCCCGAGGGATATCATAAAACTTTCCACGTAGACGAAGTCGCGGGCGGCCGCTAGTAAGAAATAAAAGAGATCCGTCATTTTATGCTAAAGCTGTATGTTTTTTATAATGTCAGCTGTCAATACCAATAAATTGACAGCTTCCTTAATTTATTTATGACTAGCGGCCGCCTGCGACTTTGTCTGCGTGGGAAGTTTTTTTGTTATCCCTCGGGAACAACACTTTTTTTCGGGATGGAAGGTACCCTATGTCCTTCTCTGTACCCCTGACTCCGTGTATGCAAAATTTCATGATGATCGGTTCAGTAGTTAAGACGTGAAGGCGTAACAAACAAACAAACAAACGGACTTTCGCATTTATAATATTATATTAGTAAGGAATAGTAAGGAATAAGGATAAGGACTAGTAAGGATACCCATTACCAAATAATATACTAGAAAAAATTCGATTCTTGGACGGGAATCGAACCCGCAGCTTTTGGAAGCCGGTCTTCCAAAAGTCGAGGGTTTGAGTCCCTGATTTAATCCGAGATTCAATGCTCTGACGCGCCGAGCTATCGAGTCACTAGGTTGACGTGGCATCATCGAATTACAAAATTCTTTAATTTAGTCACACGCGTCTTATTTCTTAAAGTTTCAAAACTTGGGTCAAATTTCGGTTTTAAATTTTAATGAAATTTGCCGGAACTCGATACATTTATTAAAGTATCAGGGCCACATAAATTGAGAAAGCTATTTCTATAAGTTTTCAATACCTCCGAAGAAGTCGACATTCACAGAACTAAAGCTAAAATTTAAGGTCTGAATTTTTTGGATATAAATTAAGAGCCTTTAAAGCACAGCATGAAACTGGTTTCGATATAAGAATTTTGCTTCTTTTTTATGAAACAACGGTTTTGCAAGTCTATACACGCGAAATCAATCAAATACTCAAGCGACTTTTAAAAATTAAAAAACGTTGTTAGATTTGACAGAAGCTCTATGAAACTGACAGCTATCATACCAAATAATATACTAGAAAAAAACCGGCTAAGTGCGTGTCGGGCCACGCGCCGTAGGGTTCCGTAGTTACCTTATACCATACCATATTTAATACCACCTATCATTTTTCGTCTGCAAAAATAACTTTGTTTTTCACAGTGTTGGTATGAATGACAAAGTTATATTTGCGGTTTTGGGAAATGTGCTATATCTCAAAAACTAATAACTATATCTCGATCAAACCAATTTTCGTTGAAAGTGTTTATTAAGATCTACAGCATATATTTTTTTTAGATTTTTCACTCTCTTATTTCAAAAGTTAAAGGGGGGGGGGGGGGGGGGGGGGGGGGGGACACATTTTACCACTTTGGCGGTGTATATCTTTCAAACGGTTAACTTTGAGAAAAAGTTGTCAAAACCTCAATGTCATTTTTAAAGACCTATCTATAGACAGACACCCAACACGTGTTGGTTTGAAGAAAAAAATTTTTTCAGTTTCAGTTCCATGTATGGGGAGCCCCCCCTTAATCTTTTATTTTTCTTATTTTTTATGAAATTCGTTAAGGGGTTAACAGAATACATCTCTACCAAGTTTCAACTGTGTAGTCTTAATACTTTTGAAATAAAGTGGCTGTGACATACGGACAGACAGACAGACATGACGAATCTATAAGGGTTCCGTTTTTTGCCATTTAGGCTACGGAACCCTAAAAATACGAATATCACCAGATATTCTTGAACGGGAATCGAACCAGTGACATTTGGAAGTCCGGTTCAATGCTTTATTTGAGCTACCGAGTCACTAGTGGCATCGTCAAGGGTCTGAATTTTTTGGGTACAAATTAATCTTTTATACCACCTAAGCTGAACACTGACTTTTATAAGTGTCCTAAAAACTAATGCACTACTTAGGTCCAACCCTACTTAAAATGGTACTTAAGTCTTAGAGCCAGCCGTATAATTTTCCTTAAGTATGTAAGTGTATGCTTAACTCCCTTAATGATATTTATGCGTGAGAATGTATCACTATGTATGAGTATAATCGCCGCCGCTACGTCTTTGTGGTTGTGATTTACACATAATACCTCTATTAACACCGCACTATTACAGTTACGCAGCCATGGTTTCGTTTAAACGGTGTTTGGCTATGTGGAGCAGAATGTATGCGATTTTCGATAAAAGTAAAGTACTGTTTCACATGTTTAACACAATTAAGATAATGGATAGGCCCCTAAGTTAAGACGTTTTAGTACTTCACTGGCACAATAATAATTTATTTTTCATCATCATTTTGTGCTAACACCTGATGCTAATGTAGGGTGTGAGGTAATAGCCTTATAAAGCCCAATACAATAGAGTATGCATACAACCCCGGCGTAAACCTTGAACTCATCATTTTTTTCTTTAAAAAATAAACTGCATAGTGGCAGGGAACCCTAGACCAAAATAGTGTTTTGCTTTTGCACTTTAATGGGATTGATTATCGAATTTTGCGTCAAGGGTTGTCATTTTGCATTTTTCCGTACAAATAAAAAAAGAAATTTCTCAGCAATGTAGCGGTTTTCAGGGTCTATAATATTTTTTCGGGGTTGTATGATGCATGGCAAGCCGAATTATGGTACCTAGATAGGGTACTATTTATATATACGGCTTTATAAGGCTTTTACCGAACAGCCTGTAGAAGCTAACGTGACACACAAGGTGAACGTGGCGTGGCAGAAATGGTGAGCACGCCAGTTAGTGAACTGGCGTGCTATGGGACCCGCGTATTCCCATAACAACTAAGTAAAGGGCAAAGTTTATAAAACGGCAGTTCGACAGACTAAGTATTGTACGGGACTGAATGTTGGGAACTACCAAAAAGACACATGACCAAAAGTTGATGATGATGCTTATGAAGGGAAATCAAATCAAACAACCGTCGTAGAGAGATGAAGATTTAATACTACTTAATAAATGATATTATAGTTGGGGGTACATGATCTAACACCTATAAGTATACATAATATGCTATACTATGAGTACACATAGTTCACCTCCGGGGGTGAAAGAAAAAAAAATTGTTACATATTTTTTTTTTTGCATTTACTGGACGTATAATTTCGTCCTATTTTTATGTATTATGTCTACACAATTATTTTTTGAAATCTTAACGTTAACCCCTAAATCTTCCAATACAGTATACGGACCATCATACTTAGTATCTAACTTTCCAGCTGTTTCATTTTTAACTAATATCATCTGACCTTTCTTATATTCTATATGATTAACATTTCTATCGTAAACACTTTTACGTTTTTCTTTGCTTAAAATTAAGTTATTACGAGCATCCTGTTGCGCTACTTGCAACCTATATTTCATATGTAAAGGATAACTTTCTGGATTATATAATGGTTCAACATATTCGCTTACTCTACAAGGAATTTTACTAGATTTACCAAATACAAGTTCAAATGGAGTATATTTTGTCTCAGTATGGACAGTGTTGTTAAAACTGTAGCACCAAAAAGGTAACCATTCACTCCACGTATCTTTTTGACCACCGCACTGAATTCGTAAAAATGTACCCAAATTCTTATGAGTGTTTTCTAATGCACCGATTGATTGGTGATGATACGCTGTCGATTTAATTTTTTCTATTTCTAAAATTTTACATACCTGCTCCATCACTGATGATATAAACTCCGCTCCTCGATCTGTTGCTATAGTATTTGGTATACCAAACCTTAATATAAACTTATTGACTAATTCCTTAGCTACGGTTTCCGTTTCTTTATTTTTCAATGGATATGCTTCTACAAATTTTGTAAGTTCACATTGAATAGTCAAAATATAACGATTACCTTCTATATCTCTTTCTAACGGACCTACTATATCTAGATATATCTTATCAAAAGCATGAGCCGCTGTTGTTGTTATTTCCATAGGCTCCTTAATATACCTACATTGCTTCATTTTTTGACATTTTGAGCACTTACTCACAAATTCTTTTACGTCTTTGTCTAGTCCTGGCCAAAAGAAATTTCTTTTTATATTATTAGTCATTCTACGCACACCTGCATGACCGCTGGTGGGTAGTAAGTGATAATCATTTAATATGTATTTTTTATCTTCTTCACTTTCAATTCTCTTAACTCCTCTAATAATACATATTCGTCGACGTGGACCGGTCCAATCCTTGCGTGATTCTATCTCAGTCAATAAATCTTTTATAAATATATTATTTCTCTCGTTTCTTACTATGCATAGTTCATTATTTAATTTAATTCTTTTACAAAATTCCATCAACTCGGTCACAAATTCGGCTCGCGTAAAATGCGACTTCCAGTTGAGGTTTATATAGATAACGCGTTTCTTTTCATCATAAATAAAACATTTATATTCTAGGTATACCTTATTTAAAGATTTAACTCGAGTTATATCGTCATTTCCGATAAAAGTCAGTTCTACAAAATCACTAGGCATTTTTAGCAACTCTACTACATTTGGTTGATCAGACCTGTCGCTAGGTTTACTAAAAATGTGTGAGTCTGTTTTTTCATCTAGACGTCTCTTTTGTGCCCTCGTCATAACCATTACTATTTCCTCATTCATTTTCTTTAATGTGTCTGATGTAATAGAAATTCTAGATAAGGCGTCGGCTACGGTGTTATCTTTGCCTTTAACGTACAAAATTTTAAAATCATATTCTTCTAACGCTAATCTGAATTTGAGTAATCTACTTGTAGGGTCTTTTAATGAAAATAAATAAATCAAAGGTTTATGGTCAGTCATGATTGAGAATAACCTTCCATATATATAGGGTCTGAAATATTTTACAGCCCATGTTATTGCCACTAATTCTTTTTGAATCGTGGGATAGTTTCTCTCAGCTTTATTTAAAGGTCGACTAGCGTACGCCACTGGTTTCATGTTTTTATTGCACAATACTGCTCCTACAGCTATTCCTGAAGCATCTGTTTGTATGACAAATTCATTGTTTTCCGAAAAATCTGGAAATTGAAGAACAGGAGGTGTAGATAATGCTGTTTTTAATTTTTCAAATGAGTTTTTACACTCTGTAGTCCATTGAAATGGTACATTTTTTCTTGTTAATTTATTTAATGGTGCTGTAATTTGGGCAAAGTTGCGAATAAACTTTCTATAGTAATTACAAAAAGCAACGAACCTCTTGACTTCTTCTACATTTTTTGGTTCAGGATATTTTTGTAAAACTTCTACTTTTGAATTGTCAGGTAAAACACCTTCTGCAGTTACAAGATGACCTAAATAAAGTATTTCTTTTTGTAAGAAAACACATTTTTCTGGGTTTAATTTAAGGTTTACTTTTCTAAGTCTTTCTAAAACATTAATCAAATGTTCATTATGTATATCTAAATTTCTGCCGAATACGATTAAATCATCTAAATAAATAAAACATTGTTCAAAAGTTAATCCAGACATAGCTACTGACATTACGCGACTAAAAGCACTTGGACTGGTTTTAAGTCCCATTGGCAATCTCTTCATCTGATATTGGCCTGTGCTCGTCGTAAAGGCCGTGCATTCTCTACTCTTCTCATCTAAAAGTACTTGATAATAGCCTTGATAAAGGTCTAAATGTGAAAAATAGATCGAACCAGAGAGTGAGTCCAAAATTTCTGTTATATTTGGTAATGGGAACTTATCATCAACAATGCTATCATTCAATTTTCTGTAATCCACTACCAATCGCCATTTATTATCTGGATTTGAATTTTTCTTAGGTATTAATAAGACTGGACTTGACCACTCACTCTTTGCTTCTTCTATGATGTCATTATCAATTAATTTTTTAATTTGTTTGTCTACTTCACGTTTTAGAGATTGTGGTAATCTATACTGTTTTGTGTAAACAGGACTTGTATTAGGTTTTATTGTTATAGTTTGTTCATAAATGTTCGTAGTAGTTAACTTATCTTCTGGCAAAAAGAAAACATCTGCGTACTTAGAACATATCTGCTGAATTGAACTTTTTTCCTCGTTGTTAAGTTTATTTAAGTTTAAAGTTTCTAATAATTTATTTCCTCTCTCTGCATTTTTTGTACATTGTGTAAATTCACAAATATCGTATTTTTGTAATGAATATAATTCTGGTTGAAAATTTGGTAAAACGACGTCATGTTCGCTAGTGTTTAAAATTTTTACAGGAAATCTATTATTATGTATTCGCACTATAGATCCTGCTAAAAATATATTTTCCGCTAATTGTTTCGCAAAAATAACGCTATCATCATTGGATTTCGAATTAGTAAATAAGTAGTGTATTGATTCACTTCGAGCAGGAATCAATAAAGTATCACAAGAATAATTAATGTCATTGCAAAGTGGCAAAGAATATTCCATTCCTTGTTTGTAAAGTGTAAGCATGTTTGTGTCGAAGTTGATATTAGATACATACTTGCACAGAAAGTCTAAACCTAAAATTCCATCTGCCTTTAAAGGTACGTGATCGAAAACATAACATCTATGATCGAATTCTGTTCTTGTTAATTGGTCATGATCATGATGTGTCAAATTCAAATAAACATAACCTGATGACTGTATCTGACCACCTATGCCGTTTATGACCGTATCATCTTTATGTATGGTAATGTTTCGAGGCAATGATTGCTTTTTAATTACCGACAGTGAAGCACCCGTATCTACTAACCAATAATATTTTCTATTCGCTATGTAAAACGAAACAAATTTAATTGGACCATTCAATATGCTAAAACATATTCTTTAGGATCGAAAAAACTGATTTTCTTCCAAATTTGAAGCTTCAGTTGTCGCGTTCTGGTTAGTTGGTTGAGAGTAAAATACTCGTTGTTTAAAGTTACCACTACCACGAGAATTATTATAACTCGAACAGTTATCACTTAGTCTGTTTGTTCCACGTTTTGTGTAATGAACTTGACGCGATCTGTTACCACTGTAACGGTTAAAATTATTACCTCTTGGCATGTTATTGACATACTGGCGCTGATGATGCTGATGTCCTCGGCCACGACTGATGTTGTTTTGTCCCCTAAAATAATTATTGTGAGACTTACCTCGTCCTCTGCGTGAAAATTGCATGACACTTTCACCTCTCGATGTCGATGCTCCATACAACTCCTCATCTTTTGCGCCTTGGATTGCGTCTTTGAGATGCTCATAATTTCGCGCAGCAATGATTGTGCTGAGTCGTGAATCACGAAGGCCATCTGAAAAGCGTTTTATTGCCAACTTTTCATTTAATGGTTTTAAGACAGCATATTTCGTATTATCACCATCTGCCTGCGATATTGTCAATTCCGAAAATAATTTTTCTATCTCAACTCCATACTGAGCTACAGTACGCCAACCTTGCGTTGTATTTTGTAAGCGAGATTGTATTGCAGTAAACGACTTTTTAGTGAGTAAAGTCTGTCTAATATCATGGATAAGACTTTTTACTGAACTGTATTCCGTAGACATGCACAATTTTGCGTTTTCTGACAATCTACCTTTTAAAACAAATTTAATCAATAATTTATTTCCGGAATCAGACAACATATCAGAATACATTTCTACCGCGTCTATTAAAGTTTTCACAGTTTTTTCATCACCATCCATAACTGGGATCAAATTACAAGCCGTTTTTAGATCGAACTCCATTTTTGAATTTGAAAATTCACAAGAATCACTATAGTTATCACTATCACTAATATCTTCTGTTTGCTTTGTGCACAATAACAAAATATCGTTATGAATAATTTGTATATTATTCCAAATAGACAAATAAGAGTCTAAAACCTCTTGTTTAATGTTCTTTTCTTCCGATAACACAGATATAATGGAAGAACTTTTTTTATAAATATTTTCCGTTTCCGCTAATTTACTTTCTATCACTTTTCCTTTAAATCTAGATTTACCTTTTTTGATTAAATATTTTTTAATTGCATTTAGTTCTTTAAAACATTCTAACAATTCTTTTTCCATTACCTAGGCACTTTATTATATAAAAAAAAATATTCAATGAAACTTACCATCTATCACGGATTACCAATAGTAGGGGCCACAGGATGGTCGTAATTGTACATTGGAATGCAGCTACTTTCCATATTTGTCACAGACGATTTTTGTCGTGTAGCTAACTAAATAATATTGATTAGGATTATACACATTAATTAATATAAAAAAACAGAGTATAGAATACATTACATACTTAATGTCTCTACTTCATTTTTCTTTTTACGGAAGCATTTATCGCGGCACTTCACAAATTTTCCACTTTAAAACAAAATTATGTTTTTATACGAAAAATAAAAAAATTGACACTGTCCCATACGAACACTTAGGATGGGTCGCTTTTAGGCGCTTGGGTCAGCTCCAGACGATCTCTCCCGATATTGCCCACAGACCGTAGACGAAGCGATCTACGTATATCATTCATGGTTATTTCTCGCCGTATCCATTTTTTATGGGTTTTCTTGTAGTATTTATAGAAACATAACAAGCCTCCCAGTGCAATCAAAGTAATGATCACAATTAATAACACATTGGTAGTGCTAACATGGTATTTTAAATCTTGCGTAGCTGATGCGGAATTGCCTGCTCCATTTTGAGCAATAATCACTTCTTCCTGCTTTGATTGAGGTTTACCCATGTTTCTTTACACTTTCACAACACGTTGTTGCACTTAGAGACAAAGAAATATATTGTTCCATTTTAAAACTTTTCTCCGGCACTCGGTAATACTAGACGCGCTCGCGCTTTGTCGCCCAATATGGCAGGGGCGCCATGAAGGGAAATCAAATCAAACAACCGTCGTAGAGAGATGAAGATTTAATACTACTTAATAAATGATATTATAGTTGGGGGTACATGATCTAACACCTATAAGTATACATAATATGCTATACTATGAGTACACATAGTTCACTTAGATGGGCAGCAGGTAACACTTATACATAAAGGCAATAATAAGATTAAAAGCAACTAAAGTATACAACAATTGATGTAATATCACAAACTAACATCAGGTCAGCATTAACAGCACAGCAGGGAGGAAAACTATTTTTTCGAGTTTTTTTTCAGTTGATGTCTTTGTCTCTAAACAAATCAGTGAAAAATATACTTAACTAAAACGTTCAACAGACGCAAACTTTACATTCGTATAATAAAAAGTATTGATTATAATTGAATGTGAAACTTAACATAATTACTCCCGGTACTCATTACCAATCGGGCAGTCATTGCACGTTGCGGTAGAAACTCGACATGTGCGCCCGCGCACGACGCTTAACAGTAGGGTTATCAAGATAAAACAATTTATAACACTAAGAAATGGGCTACAGTTTGATTATTTATCTTGTTTTAGACTCTGCAGTGTAGCTAAATATTGTTTAATGTTAGGGAGAAATGAAAAAAGTTTGTCACCTTGGTAGTAATAATAATGGCAGGTCTTACCAACAAGGAGATTTTATTTCATAAAAAAAATTATACTAGTGACTCTGTGAGCTGTAGACCTCGAGTTTGTGATATTTTTAACATTTTTAAATGGCTGAAATAAGTGTTTTTTTTTCGAAAAATATCGAATAACTGAATCGGCTACAAAATCTAATTATCGAACCTGCTTTCAAAATTTCACGAGAATCTGTTGAGAAATGCGACCTGGGGCCGTACCGGCTAACTTACATGACTATCGTAATCGCTTTCATTTGACAGGTGGATGTGACACATTGCTACTTCTACTAGGCATAGATAAAAACTTACCAAAGAAAAGTAGTTTATCTGTCCTTACCATTTATCTGTCGAATGAAAGCTATTACGATAGCCATATAAGTTAGCCGGTAGGGCCCCTGTAGAGGAGAACAAACATACTAAATCATTTTTGCCCAAGCTGACGGAGACGCTTCGCTCTCGGTTCACGCTCGCTCGGTCAATTATAAAATAATTAGACAAGACAACAACAATTTGAACTTTGTAATCGAAAAGTCTGTTTATAAGATAATTGCGAGTATTTTGTGCTCTCAATTTGAAACTCAAACCTTTTCATACCGCGACTGTAGGTAGGTATTCAAGGTTATTTTTAGTTTCAAGTTTCAGGTTTCAGGTTTCAGGTTTCGTATAAACGAAACCTGAAAACTGTTTGTTCAGAATTAGTAATAGAATCGATTGCAATATTTTTATGCTATATTTTGACTAATTAACCTGACGCACACCCTACTAAAATGTCTCGCGCGCACAACACAAAAAACTTGTCACTTCATGAGTTTTTATGGTATCATTATAATTTTTTTCAAACTGCTTCTTAAAATGAAAATATGTGATCCGTGTTTCAGCTTTCGTTAATACAAAAAATAATGTTGTATAGGTACATTACTTAGGTACATTGAGAATTAATAAAGTTCTACTAGAATTGATTCAAGTCTCATTACTGGCAACCCTGATGATTGTCCGTGACCAGGCCTTGTATGCTACAGAAATGACAACTTGAATTTGGCAATATGGGTCATTTCCTGTCGAGAATCAGTGTAGAAAAAAACATTAGCACTGTACAAAGCTGCATCGTATTACCTAGAATTTAAATTCACGTTTTCGAAAGCTTTTACATTTTCACCACGTTTGTATGGATTTAGCAGTCCAAAGGTTTTATTCAATGCAAACCTTTTAAGATTTGCGTTCAACGGTGGATTCTTGGTTAAAAATCATCGGCTCTCACTTTTAATGTAAAAAAAAGAATTGGAAGAAATAACATTGTTAGCTAACAGCTTTCACTACCGTTTATTTATAGAAGGTATTCAATTTTATGCCATTGCTGAATGGACACAATGTACAATAACAATTACTACGGCGGTTACTTAACCATAAAATATCAATGAAAACGTCTAAACTCGATTTCATTTACTACTAATACTACTAGTAATTTACAGCTAAGTCTGGTAGTATAATGTTTAAAATATTTATGAAGAGCGATTTTCGAGCATCGACCGCAAGCGTCCCTTCCAATTGGCCGCGCAAGGTGCGCGAGCGCACCGCGCCAGTCTAGCGACAGCGATGCGTGCGCTCGCTGCGATCCTCATTTTCGCCGCGTGCCTGTTACGCTGTCACGCACACGACGTCCCGCAGACGTCTCACGAGCGTGACACACTCTCCCGCCATCTACTGTCAGTTCTTGGAGTTTCACCTGACAGCTCACTACACCGAGCTGTCAGATGCGTCCAAACTATCGGACCTTCAAAATGCTTAGCTGCCTTGAGTATTTGGCGTTCGGAAAAGGCTGCAACGATCTTCCGAAGCAAAGAATCCAAAGCTTTCAACCTCCTTGACGATATTCGGCAGTTTCCATGGGAGCTGTACACCAATCGCACAGAAGATGAAGTAGAGAGAGAGTTATGTGAAGGAACTGATCAACTACTCCAGTATAGACCTTTGAAGTTCACCATGATACCTGGTTATGAGTTAGAGCTGGCATCTAATGGAAATGGAACACTTAGCGTTGATGTTTTAAGAGGTGAGACCATAAACAATTCGATTTCATTAGATTTTTGTTATATTATATATAACACTCTGATATTTTTTATTTTTACTTACTTAAAAGTGCATTATGCTAGTTATCAAACTATTGTGTATTCTTTTGACTGAGTAACTTTAAAGTAAAAAGTTTTTGTCGTCAAAAGTTAAGATTGTCAAGGGTCATGAGAAACCAACTGGAAAATTAGTTTTCAAACTTCTAACTCTAGTACTAGAACTTTGGATTGGTTTTGTAATTTTGCGAGAAGAAAATATTCGTATTACCTACGTAATGAGAATAATTACAGTACGCGTACGAATATAGTAGCAAATCTCAGAATTTCCGCGTAATTGGCAGCTGTATGTATGTATTTAATGATGTTTTAACAGCCAATAAAATAATGTATTTTAAAATAAATATAATCTTTAGTCTTTACTAAGATCACAGATTAACAAATTCTTCTATATATAATTTATTTAATTTAATACTCTTCAACTTATCTAAAATACAAAAAGAACTCGCTTCTAATGGGGTATCTTTAGAAAAATATACTGCACTGTATGTACCTAGGATAGAAAGATAGAAAAAAAGCACAAAGAGGGCACTTTTAACTTTTATAAGTACTACCCATAACTTTTATACTGACTGTTTTCTACAGATATACATAATATATAGTTTCCAAGTAATCTACCTACATAACTTAATAACTTGTACTTTGATTTTTAATAAATTATGTTTTAGCAAGACGTTATTTTTTAAGACGGGAGCGCCATTTTGCACTACTTATATTTATTTACCGTTAATAATAGCAAATAGTAGAGAAGATAGACTATCGCACTAACAAGTGCATTTACCGTTACGTAAATCTGTTCGAAGATCTGAAATCGACGATATTTCCAGTCATGTGAACTAAAAAAAGAGTGCATATAAATTATTATGAATTAACTTTCACTTATGTCTGCGTCTGTTGCAGAGTAATTAAAATTTGTGTATTACGCAACTGTCTCAGATACCACGGTAACAGATATTTTAGGAATTCGCTCCTTTTAATTTAAATTTTTGGACACATTTCTACTTTCAGTTTCTTGTTGATAATATTAATTGTCGAGGACAGGAGAACACTTTCAAAACGCTGGAAGGAAAATAGAAAGCTCAGTTACTTGACTCAGGTACTCAATAACTTGCTATCAGATAGTCTTAATCTTTAATCTATTCAATTAAATTGCCCTTGTTTCTACAGGATGATACGAAATAACAAGAATATCTTCAGAAGATGACATTATGACTTCTTAAAGATATACCTAAGTGCCGTTAATAATATAATGCTCTGTGACCTGTTTATCAAAACTTACAAGCTACAAGTAAAATTTACATTAAAAATTTTACAAATTCATGTAATTTATTTCTTTTTCCAAATAATTTATTACAGAAACTTGTAAAAATTGTCAGATGGAATGGAGAGTCGCCGGACACCCTCAGAAATACTCAGGATTTTCCATTGAGTTTTTTACAAGTTGTAAGTTTTTTTTACAAGTTTAGATTTTTTTGATTAACGAAATGACTAATATAAGGATGAAAACATATTAGTTAAATAAACAAAAGCATTTGTAGCATTTAGTTTAACGTGTTTTGATAAATGGATTTGTGAAATAATTATTTTCATAAAGAAAATGCTTGTTTTTAAAAAGTACAAGACTTGTAAGACTTGATAAACAGGGCACTGATCTCAATAAAAAAGCTAAATTAACTTTAATAAAACATTACTATTGCGAAAATTATGTGGTATTGGCACAGGTCAATTTGGCAGGCGACTTGCTGATTTTAGTCAAAAAGCGTTTTTTATCGACAATCGCTTGTAAAATCTAATTACAACCCTAATTTCAATAAGGTGGCGATTCTACGTACATTCATGTCAGGTAGTGAAATGAATGTACATTTATTTTTATGGTAATTTAAAGTCATAGCACAGAATAGATATAAGTTGGTCATAGTTATTCAGGCCCAAATTGGTTTGGTCACAATTTTCGCAGGGCTTGTTATTATTTATGGGCTTATCATAATTCCGTCGAACTTAAAGTACTTATAAGAGCTCTGTCTAAGTTCATTTTATTATCATATCGATTGAACGTTACTAGAGCCAAATAAATGAGAAACAAGCTGTTGACTTTGATTTTTCAAATAATTTCTACAGTTGACTTTTATTTATAGAATCTTTAAATTCTAATAAATGGGAAACTATTAGATTAGATTAGAGAAGGTTTGTTATTTGATAAGTAGTTGATAAAATTAAACTAATTCACCTTAAATTTACAGATTGTGTTTGATTCCCCAGGACGCCAGGATTGCCAGAAAAAGATTTTTTTCTCTGTCTGTTAATTTGTCTTTTCAGATTTTCATTGATTAGCTATTTATCTTACTAATGTAATCTATTTCAAAAGTAATTAGGTATTCGTAGCTAAAAATACCTATGTCACTGAGTACCTATCGTACAAAATTTCTTTCTCCTGTACAATAATTAGACTTATTCACAATATTTTTTATTCACCTGATATATTTTAAAGTCAGTAAAATATGTTTGGAAATGTTTTTAAACTATTTGCAAAATTACTTTCTACCGAAATGATGCATAAATGATTTAGCAATGACAACGATATTCAGAATAATATTACGGATTTGTAAAGACGAACAATTTCATTTTGGGCCCTATTGAACTGCTGATGAATTCTATAAGATTTCTAAACTTGTTCTGTTTTCAAATTCCAGATCAACAATCTGACGAATCGAGAGGAATGAAGAAAATGAGGAAAGCGTTTTACAACATTGTACCTTACTTACTCTTGCCGGGTCTCCTGATGTCTGCCATCCTGCCCTTCGTCTTGCCTGCCCTGAAAATGATGACTGTTGCCGTGGGCATGCTCAACAATATGGCCCTATCAGGAGCGGTCTTTACCCTCCTAAGAAATAACGCTTTCAACGACAGATACGAGAAAAGAATCATCTACGTCAATCAAGGATACAGACACGAGGAATCCAATCATCACCCTGAACCAATTCACCATCACGACTCTCATCACCCAGTACCAGAAACTAAATACGAAGTGTACGACAATAACAATAATGATGAACAATTTCAAGGCTACGAAAGTTCGCAAGTTAATAATATAGTTGCACCTGAAAACCTTAATTCAGGTAATTTTCATTTCATCAAAGAATCTCCTGATATTCTTCCGAACGCAGATTGGATAAATCAATATTATAATAATAACCAAAAAATTGTACAGTTTGAAATGAAAAAGAGTAGTAACTTCAAACCAAATCATTATCAATAAGAAAAACAATAAGTAAAGTCTGTTTTTCCTTACTTGTCCCATTTGGTACAATTTTCACCCAACTCTTTCTTGAAAAAATCAATTATAAAGAAGACAAATGGTTTTCCATTCCACACATAGATTACGAAAGAAGTTACAAAAAAATATACTTATTAAGACATACAATATATGTCGAACCGGTGATTTGAATCTTTGCATACCGGGTGTAACAAGAACCTCAACGAAGCCGAGGTAGGTACGTATTCTGCCCATCATCAGGACCATTTCTGTTCAAAATTATTGCTGGGAAACGGTTTTAATGTTTGGTGTTAAAAAGCATTGCATATTACCAGGCAATGTAACGCGTACAACAGACCGCGCCTGCGAGTGTATGCTACATAGTTACGTGCGACCGAGTTGGAAAGCAGCGTTTATGTGCGTGCTCATGAGATACATTGAGTGATGACGTTTTGAAGCCATTGTTTGTTACGAAATACTAAAAAATTTGATAATGTTTCTATGGACTAAAATTAGGAAATAACGAATAAAACAAGATTTCATAAAAAAATATCTTTGACCTTCAATAACTTCGTAGCTATTGGTTTCCCAGGTATAGTTTAAAAGACAAAAATGATCCTGATGATGGGTGGAATGCGTGAACTTCGGCTTCGTTGAGCGTCTTGTTACACCCGTTATTATTAAATAACGATTTAAACTAAAGCTGTTTACTAAATAGGACAAGTAAATAAGAGTGTTTCGCAGGTTGTCTGGTTCGCAATTTGTCTGTATTCTACAATTCGTCTGGTTTCTTTTTAATATTAGCAGATCGTCTGCCGGATGACCTGCTAATTTTTGATATCAATTCGTCCAGCAGACAAACTATATTCTTTCATATCTGAGACCTGATCGCATATATATCGCATTTCACCCCACACACTATATCATAAGAGGAATTATTTTAGGAATTAAGGCACAAAGGCCCGAAATAACCTAATGCCAGTTTACCTATACAATTTATTCGTCTGTATTTAAAAATGGTAAAAGTACAGACTAACTACGAATTTTTATTATTAATTCGTCTGCCAGACAAATTGCGAATTAGAAAAAATACAAAGATCATAACGCCAGACGAATTGAGAAGAAAAATTCGCAGTTAGTCTGCCAGATGAATTGCGAACCAGACAACCTGCGAAACACTCGTAAATAATACGTAATAAATAGGCTTATATATATTAAGTTCTACTGCTAGTCTTTCCCTTCTTCCTATTTAATTGTAAATACCTGTAAATTATTTATTTTATTGCCTAGTTTGTAAAATTATATTTTGTCAATGTTGAAGTATTTTATAGTTAAGTACTAAAGTTCCCATAATGCGAAGAAAAATTGGGTAAGTAATTATTAAATATTTTGTAAGCAAATTTGTTTTTATTTTCGCTAAACATTTAATTATGTTTTTAGATAAGTAAAAAAGTCCAAAATATATAGTCATTTGTTTTTATTAACTTGGTTCTATGGATTGCTAATATATATGTTACGGCTAATACCCGATTTGCGGCTAAACCTAGTTTTAGCCGGCTAAAACTAGGTGTAGCCGATAGCTGTTGGCTAAAACTAGGTGTAGCCGATTTGCTCGCGGCTAATACTAGGTGTAGCCGGCTAAAACTAGGTGCAACATGGGGAATTAAGAAAGTTATTTCTGTTGTCTGTTAAAAAAAAATAACCACGAAATTTAAGGCTCACGCTACGCTGCGCTTCGCGCTCGCCTTAAATTTCTAACCTATATTCGGGACCTACAGGAGTAAAGCAGATCGGTTCACCTAGTTTTAGCCAACAGCCATCGGCTACACCTAGTTTTAGCCGGCTAAACCTAGGTTTAGCCGCACTTCGGGTATTAGCCGTAACATATATAATTATGTAACTTCAGTTTTAAAATTTTCATATTTCAATAGGATATTTTCATGGTAGAAAAAACAACAAATAATGATTTTAATTTTTATCTGAAAAACAATAATGTTTAATTACAAAATTTACAAAACTTATTTATTTTCCATTTTACCTACTACAATAAATTAAATCTTAACTTAACAGTAGAATTCATTAAGGGCCTATATTTATAATATAATCGTCATTCATAGTTTTTTGGAATGTTTGTTTTATATATTCATTTCTATTTTTACACCTAGGTGTTAATCTTTGTAATACAAGATTTATAGGCTCTTAATAAAAGATACAACTAAATAATAAATAAATTAAGCAGTCACCTTGGCCTTTATCATAGCTTTGTATTTTAATATCAATGCACTCAACACATTTTGAATATTGTTGTACATATTCATTTTCATACTTCATTTTTAATTAAGTTTCAGAATGTAAGTTCATTAAGTATACAAAAATCCTAATAAAAACAATATCACATCACATGTAATTTTTATTACTATGAAATCATACATTGAAGTCTTTTATTTTATTATCCTTGAATCTTATATTTCATCTACTGGGTTGCTTTGTTTTCACATCAAATTTAGTTTTCATATGGAAAGAAAAGAAAAAAACTGGTCTAATAATGTTTGTATTTTTAGTGGATGAAATAAGATTTTCAAATATGAATCTAATTATCCGACTATTTGATGTAGTAGCAAGATCTTGTTTTATCCACTTTGTTACCACTAGATTCTTATTTTATGGAAGCAACATAGAAGCTTACAAATAATATTTGATTTGTAGACCATGATTACGTTAAATCTAGTAAATATTTTATAAAAATCACAACATACGTAGTAGTTTCTCTCAATGTTTTTTTATATTATTTTTGTATTTGTTCATCCAACTCATCGAAAAATTATAATTTAAAATAAATACTTATGCTTCATTTAAATATCAGTCAAAACATAACTTTCTTAGCTACTTGACCAGTAGAAACTTTGTCTATAAATTCCAAATTGAGATTTGTACCGTTATTCTAGTTTTTTATGTATCTCCGCATACATTTTGTCTTCTTCCGTCAGGTCCTTGTCTTCCCAGCCCCAGATAGGGTTATCGGGGTGATGATGATCATCATCTTTGGCAGGAGAATGTGTAGACGGATGAGTCCCATCACCAGTTCTTGTTGCACGTTTCTTGATCATGTCGACGGATACTGTCTTCAAATCGTACGCTAGACCTGATAAAGAAAAAACTATAAGAAAAGATATCAGTTTGATTTTTAATATCTACCTAGTATTGCCAAAGTCATTGCACCCAAAGGACATACGAGTAGGTAAATACATATAGGTATATACGGTTATTTGTAAAAAACCAACAACGTTTGTTCTACAACTTTTTGTAAAAGACAAAAAAAAATCGACTGAATTTCCATAAAAAACTCGATCACTGCAGCTGTTCGGAGTTCGGACATTTGAAGGAAATTTTTGATCTAGGTATTTCCGGAAATTCGTAGAACAAACTTTGATGTTTGTGATATTATTAATCTACTCCTGCGAGGTTGTTGGTGTTTTATAAATCACCCTGTATAAATAAACTGGTAGTACAAATATTGAATAAATTGGTGAGTCTAAAGATTTGTTGTTTATTTGAATCTTCAAACGATCAAGAAAAGAAGCCAATAACTTAGAGGAATTTATTTAATAAATAAGCTCTTCAAGATACCTAAAAGCCTATTAGGCTAAGAGGCTATAAGTACTCGTTATTTTTTTATTAACAACTTGCTCTGATTCCAAAGTAAGTAGTAGGTAGCTGAAAGTGTTCTGATTCTAAGGGGTGTGATACTGAGGAACTAATGGCGCCGCAAGCGACTGTCCCGAAAGCGTTTGATGGTTGTTCCAAATGTCTAATTTGGAACAACTAATCTCACTTCTAAAAACCTTTGATAGCGGCTGGGTCGCCGCTGGCGCCATTTGCGATTAGCTTTGCGAGTGGACCCCCAGGAATTACAAACACCCAGACCTAAGTCAATATAGAAAAGTTCGTTTTCTAAATTTCCAGGATCGAACTCGGGACCCCACAGATGGCGACATCTTGAAAACCGATGTACAAACCACTCGACCACGGAGGTCGTCTTATGGCATTTTGGGCTTGTCATTTGGCAGCAAGGTCGATCATTCCCGTGGAGATGTTGGTTGGGAATCACCCAACTCGACCGCCTTGTAGTCCCACAGGGGAACATAATTATAGTGGTAGTTATGCCAGATGCATTGATAGCCACCGTCTTGTTGTTTGTAGCGCCTATAAATTAGTTATTAGCCAGTTACGGACTTAGTCTAACCTAATTTGGCAGAAGGTCGATCATTCCCGTGGAGAGGTTGGTAGAGTAGTTGCCTAACTCAGCCGCCTTAAAGTCTCATGAAAAATAGTAGTTGTGCCAGATGCATAGATAGCCACCTTGTTGTTGTCTGAAGCGCCTATGAATTAGTTATTGCAGAAAGTTATGATCTACGTCTAACCTAATTTGGCAGAAAGGTCGATCACTCCCGTGGAAAGATTGGTCGAGTAGTTACCCAACTCGGTCGCCTTGTAGTCCCACGGGAAAATGTAGTGGTAGTTGTGCCAGATGCATAGGTAGCCACCGTCTTGTTGTCTGTAGCGCCTATGAATTAGTTATTGCAGCAAATTATGGTCAAAGTCTTACCTAATTTGGCAGCAAGGTCGATCATTCCCGTGCAGAGGTTTGTCGAGTAGTTCCCCAATTCGGCCGCCTTATAGCCCCACGGAAACATGTAGTGGTAGTTGTGCCAGATGCATAGATAGCCACCGTCTTGTTGTCTGTAGCGCCTATGAATTAGTTATTGCAACAAGTTACGGACTAAGTCTAACCTAATTTAGCAGCAAGGTCGATCATTCCCGTGGAGAGGTTTGTCGAGTAGTTCCCCAATTCGGCCGCCTTGTAGTCCCACGGGAACACGTGGTGGTAGTTGTGCCAGCCCTCGCCGAATGCGCAGATAGCCACCGTCTTGTTGTCTGTAGCGCCTATGAATCTGGAATAGCAAATACATTATGAGATTGAAGCGGCTTCTTTACAAATAGGTATCTAAGCTTAAAAAAGAATAATATTTGTATGACATCACCATATGAATATATGCCGTGAAAAAACTCTTCAATACTTTCCAGTAGTAGTTCTCGTTCCAGTAGTGGTTAAGGGTTGCCATACGATACGTCCCGTATATACCTACGGGAATGTCACCGTATTTGACTATCGCGTCCCGTATTGCTTACACATCCCGTATCTCGATAATTTCGACTAAATGGAAGCTCTAGTGGTATATATAGTATATTAGTACTTATAGTATTACTTTAGTATAAGTACATCATGTATCAAAAAACCCTGTCAGATTCTGAAACAGGTGAAGTGTTGCTGAAAATGAACAACTTTCTCCATGGAACATAGGACGAAAAACGATAAACATGTCATACTCCCATACAAAATGTATTGGTCAGCTGACCGACTTACTATGGAAAGGCGAAAAAAAATTATTTTTCGACCCTTGTTCCTTGGAGAATGTTGTTCAGTTTTAGCAACACTATTACCTGTTTCAGGATCTTACAGGGTTTTTTGATACATGATGAATAAAGAATATAACAAGGAATAAAAAACTTATATTTTGAAGATGTCCCGTATTGGTCCCAGTTATGGCAACCCTAGGTAGACATAATATGTCACTTACTTGTCATAAGGTTTGTTGCCCCATATGTGGGCAGCGGAATTGACCAGCCACGTGAAGTGGAGGGAGATGGTATACCGCGCCATAGAGGCCACGTACCACGAAGTCCAGGGGTTCTCATTCCAGTAGTAATACGGAATCCACGCCGGCAAAACGAAGCATAGGATGGGCATCACAACTAAATATGTTCTGGAAAAACAAGTGAAATAAATGGCCTTTTCCCGCTGTCGCCCACCTTTGTCCCCCACTAAGGGATATCCGAAAATAAAGTATGGACGGTCTATACCCGTTGTCCCCCACTGAGGGATATCGGGAAATAAAGTATGGATGGTCTATTCCCGTTGTCCAACAGTGCGAGATATCGGAAAATAAAGTATGGACGGTCTGTTCCCGTTGTCCCCCACTGGGAGATATCGGGAAATAAAGTATGGACGGTCTATTCCCGTTGTCTCCCACTGGGAGATATCGGGAAATTAACTATAGACGGTCTATTCCTGTTGTCCCCTACTGGATGATATCGGGAAAAAACTATGGACGGTCTATTCCTGTTGTTCCCCACTGGATAATATCGGGAAATAAACTATGGACGGTCTATTCCTGTTGTTCCCCACTGGATGATATCAGTTGTTAAATGAACAAAGAAAATGCTAGTATGACAAATGCAACTTCTTTGAAAATTCTCCAAACAAATCGGTAATTTCATAGGTAACTATTATTATAAAGTTTCAAATTTTTACATTCACGATGCTATTTTTATGTGTAAATTTTATAATAACAAATGTATTACCTAATTCGTTAAAATTAATTAAAACATACTTATGGTCAAATATTAGTAATTAATCAAACTCAAAGAACAAAATCATAAGTTTTCTGAATTTTGTTTTTTTATTACAAAAAGCTAAAACAAATAAATGTTTACTAACATCACGTGTAAATTATGATTACTAAAACCATTTAAACATAATTAATTTAATTAAAAAAATACATTGTCATCACTCATGGACGCACGTGGTACAATAAATTAAGGTTATGATTACTTAATTTATTAGATGAGTTACATTTTTTCCTCTGTAAATGAAACATCGTGGACTCAATTTACTAATACTTATGAAATTCAAATTCCTTTCGACCATTATTAATTATATTTCATTTCATTTTGAGTTGTTATTATTTTTGTTTTGTGACTCAAGATGCAGTCAAGATGTACCGTTAGCACGTCAAGTTAAACAGAACTATAAAAAATCTGCAATGGATTGAATAAATTTGATTACCATGTCTGGGTAGACATAGGTTAGGTATGCAATTTTTGAACAGATGCACCGTACTTTCGTACCTAATGCGCGATGGCGAAGACCCATTACCGAACTCTTGTATTTACCATACAGTGTTGACTAGCCCTTAAAACGCAGGGCTAGGAAAGTACATAGAGGGTGTTATCACGGTGTAATTTTGAAAATAAAAGTGACGACGAAGTGAGTATACTTAGTCTGTTAGTTTTCAATTCAGTGCCTTAGGATGGGTAGCCTAAGTATGTCATGCTCTCTTTAATCATTTCTGCGGTGGTGTCGTGTGGGGCGGGTCGTTACGTTCCCTCAAATATGGTTGAGCGAAGCGATGGCTGGTCCATGCGTCATGCTCGTGAACGGGTGCTGCCAGTGGGAATGGGTCTGCTTCTCAGTACCTATCTTAACGCATATTGAATTGTAAGAATTGCGTTTTTACTTTTTATGTCTTGCATCAAGTGTTTTTTGGTTCGAGTAGCAGACAGAGTGATTTCTCAACTAGTTGAAAGTTATTTACTCTCATATTTACCTATCTGAATGTAGTAGATATATTTAATTTTAACCTACCTACCCATTGTGTGCAAACTTTTGTTAATTATTGTGATGGGAAATGACCTCACTTTAAACGTAGAGCTCATTTTTCAATGTTGACGACTCTGTATGAAATATACAGGGAGAAAAAAGGAGCCCTTGACGAGTTTCTTGCCGGTTATTCTCGTTACAAGGTCTCCCGCTTAGGGTTTGCGAACCGATGGCGTAGCTTCTATGACATTCACAAGTGCTTGTAACAGCCTAGACTGAATAAAATATTTTGAATTTTGAATTTTTTTTTTGAATTTTGAATTTTGCAGTCAAAAGTTTAACTTTTAGACTGCAGACATAAATATACTTACACCAAATACGCTACCGAAGTTAATTACGAATTTATTTCTTTCCACTATGAAATGCAGATTGTTTAAATAGCTTTTTAATGTGAAAACGAAAGTAATATTTAATTCCCTAGTCAAGTCAAAGTCAAAATATTAATATATTTAAACAAACTTAAAAACTGAGCGCTTTTTTGAATCGTCTGTATTTTCCTATCACTCGCTATAGACTTTTGAACAAATTGAAGGAATGACTTTTATTTTACGACGCAACCGTGTTTACAGAATAAAGTTTCTAAAATTACGTACTTCTTTTGCCACATGACTATGGGATCTTTCTCCAAGTCTGTCAAATCTATGGTCACGCCCTTTTCGAAGACGTCTTTATGTTTCCGCACCATCAACCACCCGATGTGGGAGAAGAAGAAACCACGCTTAGCGTTGTGGGGGTCCGCGTCCGTCTCCGTGAATTTATGATGAACTCTGTAAATAAAGATTAGACAATTATTACTGAATCACAAAATAGAAAAAAATACTAATAAAAAAAATCGGGCTGCACTCCGGGAGTGCCGGCAGAAGTGAAAACTTGAATATTAACGTTGTGCATTTTTGATATTTTGGAATGGTTAGGGAATAATTTTGCACGAATTGCCGTTTTACGAATTTACTCTGCATTTGAATTTACGAATACAGAACAGTATTGTACGAAAGTCTTATCCATAGCTTGACAGAAAATCTAGAGTTTTGACATTGAATTAAAAAATTAGCGCTTTGCAATGGTGTTATGTCTTGAAATGACGCACCACCTATTTCACCGCGCCCCGTAGAAAGAGAGGGAGAGACTTCCGCCGCCGGCTGTCTACTCTCCATCCGTCACATCCGTCTTACGAATTTTCGATCATGGTCACGTGATCCTGACTGACTGACGCGAGTTTAGCATTTTTTCCCCATTACAAAAAAGCGTACAACGCCGCTAAAGAAGTTTTCACTTCAAAAATCTGAGGCTGCGTACGCACCGACAGGTGGCTTGCTAAGTAATATAGATATGTACCTATCAAAGTAAAAGAAACGTTCACGAATGTTCGCAACCGGCCGCACTTATTTTAGTGATGTACAAGACTCGAGGCCTTCGAGTCCTTTTGTCTAGAGCTCGGAGTCGTTTTACAGGGCTCGCCTCGTTTGTGTGAAGCTCGACGACTCGGGAGTCTTTTTCAGAGCTCGAGCCTTTTTGAGAGCTCGGTCGATCTCGAGGCTTTTTCACGGCTAGAGTCTACTTGCGATAGGCTGCTGATGAATGAGGATAAGTAGAGCTAAGCATAATAGATAAAGCATCTACGGTGTTCTTTATGACATAAGACATTCATCTTTTTGAGTTCTAATTTTGAAGACTAGAGTCAGATTTGCAGGGCTCTGTGAGCTCGATAAGCTCGGCTTTAATATCTCCGTAAATAATAATATTGTCAATATTATTATTTACGGAGATATTAAAGATATAAACATAAACTCTAAGCTTTTATG
The DNA here is from genome assembly GCA_943789525.1 of Agriphila geniculea. Taxonomy (NCBI): domain Eukaryota; kingdom Metazoa; phylum Arthropoda; class Insecta; order Lepidoptera; family Crambidae; genus Agriphila; species Agriphila geniculea. The sequence continues at coordinate 20,071,732 of OX038877.1, forward strand.
AGGCTCGCGTTCATTTTAAGACTCGAGCTTTTTGAAGGCTCTATAGCTCTTTTGATAGGTTCAAGCTCTTTTGAAGGCTCGAACTCTTTTAAAGCCTCAAGGCGAGGCTCAGAGAGCTCATGCCTCGGCTAGGCTCGGGTTTTCAAGCCTACCGAGCTCACCGAGTCCTGCCAATCCGCCTGGAGGCTTCAAAAGTAGAACTCGATGACTCGAGGTTTGTACATCACTAGCCGCACTGCGCGCTTAACGCCTCGCTAGGCTAGTCGATTAATAAATACATATCTAGGGTTTAAGCAAGCTGTCGGTACTATGGGCAACAGCGTCGCTTAACCAGTTTGCAACAAAATTCGTGTGCGCGCGTATCGCCCCTGCACGAACTAAACAAATGTGACAGCGGGCGCGGCGTGCAAGCGATTTTTACCTTAGCAGTAGCAGTGGTTAAGCGACACTGTTGCCCATGGTACGTACGCGGCCTAAGGGAAATGTTTAATAAGTCGTGCGTGGTTGTAAAACTCAGATATACCTAGAACATCGCGATATTCAATTATTTAAGTATAAACCCACTACGTCCAAGGCCTGGACAACGACTTCATAATTATATTATTGTAAAATTTTGAATTTATTGTAGCAAATAAAGTTCCAGAGCTACGTACGCACGAGGGGGAAACGGTTAGGAAGATAAATAGACACATGAAGCTGCAAAGGGTGTAACGTAGCTTACGTTGAAATTCAAGTAAGTATTTATTTACCGAAAATTTCGACAAGCAAAGATGAAAAGCCACTTCAACCGGAAATCTCAATCGCAGAAGAAAGTGAACAATTTATTTAGGTAATTTCATTTACCCACCTGTGATCTCGCACCCATTCGTAAATGTGGTTCTGGAAGGCCATAGTTTGCAGGACAACCAGAACAAGTCGAAGCGGCCATCTCGCTTTATACGCCTGGTGTGCCCACAACCTGTGTGCTCCTGCTGTCACCCCCATGGCTGACAATATGGCAAACGATACACCTGTAAAGAATTAAAAAGAAGTTATTTATTATTAAATTTTAGATTTTGCGCCTTCATGATTATGCTATTTTATTATTAAGATAAATGATATGCTTATAATTATAGTAGGTACTAGAAAATTTCGCAGATCCTACACTCAGTAGCATAGTTGGTCAGTGTGTAGGGCTGGAATCCCAAGGGTGCGGGTTCGAGTCCCGTCTGAGGTGCTACGGGTGAGTCTATTTATTCTTGCATGTCATTGATTTACTTAAATTATTTAATTTGATGAAATTTATTAATTACCTACTTAGACAAATAATTAATTAGGGCCTTGGCCAAATTAATGTGAGAATGCATTAGTCAAATTGAATTTGCTAATGATGATTAATTCATTATCAAGTGACAAAGCATCATTTACATTGTTTTGTAAAATGTAATTAGGAAGATTAGATACCTATATCTTTCATGTGCGGAACTTTCTAAACTTAACGAATCATAAAGAATACGATTAATGAAAAAATCTATAATGATAGTTTAATTTAAAGGTGAGAAATACACCTCATTTTATTGACAAAAACACCCACATGGATCTATTTCTTCTCCTGTTGGAATGACCCTGCTGAAAAATAGTAATTTCTCCGAATTTAAAAGTCCTACAGTTATAAAAAAAATACTTTTCGAAAGCTAATAATACCACCTATCAAATAAAAAAGCCTTTGTGTAAATTTTTAACTTTAATACGTAAAAAAAACACTAAAGTCAATTTTATTCCTATTTTTATCCTACACAACGACATCAAAAGCTCTGTGTTACATATTTCGAAAGTATTGTGGTTTTAATATGATCCTTACGTAACTAATAAAATATTTATTAGACCGACTCGTTCTTGACCCGTTTTTTAATGTTATCTTTATTCAATACTCTGTGAGCCTTTGGTTAATTTACTTATTTCTCTTAAAGACTGAACTTTCATTGACAAATACTTACTGAATAAGAATGTATATAACTTGACTCTGCCACAAAATCCTAAATAAACAGCATATAGAGCTGCTGCGTGCAGGTAGACGAACGCTAGTACATTTCTCCATACTATTTGCCATCTGAAATATAAAACAGAAACGATTATTGGGATACTGGCTAAATTCAAAATAAGAAATCAAGAATTTAGTGAAAAACTTTGATATTTTCGACAGGACCTAGGGTACTTTACAGTACCGGTACAGTGGAGGTTACTCCCGTACGCGATCGAGAATCTTGTTATCGAGTGAATGTCAAGGAAACCATGAAAACCGTTTTCAATTTACCAAAATAAAAAGATTTTTGACATTAAGATAATTTATATATAAGAAAAAATAGGTACAAGAAAAAATCGACTCACCCGTAGCAGCTTTTGTCTGAATGAGTCGGTGAGCTACGGGTGAGTCGATTTTTTTCTAGTATTTTTTCTAATATTTAAGTTAGCTTAATATAAAAATAGCCTTCAAGCAACGACAGCTTGGGCTTGGAAGCCGGCGCGTTGCTCTAAGAAAATAGCATTGTGAATGCCTAAAATCTAAAAATTCAAGATTTTTGACGTTTATTCGATCTATGTGAAATCTATCTAGTTAATTCCCATCGAGGATTATAAAAACAAAAATGAATTTTACGACTACAATTAAACAAAAACAAATAGGTTGTTTGTTTAATTGTTGATGTAAAATAAATTAAGAGAATACAGAGATAATTATTATCCCTTCAAAGCCAAAAAAGTACTGAGTAAGTATATCGGGTTTAAAAGTTTATACCTATTAATTTTTAAAAGTGACCACTGTTTTTTTATGAACATGTTTTTCTATCCCTCGGAAAATACTTTTTACTGGACGTAAAGTACTCTATGTTTTCCTAATCTAAGGCTTCCGCGCGTACAGTTCATTAGAAATAAAACACTTTTTACGGATTACAGCGCGTATATTGGTTAATTATTATTCAGATGTTATTTTAGAATTATTTAGTTTTGATTTATTGGTTTTGGATTTCCCGACATTTCGACACCTTTCCAGGGGCCGTGGTCATGGGATGACTAGGGTAAAACCGGGATAGATGCAGCAATGGGATAGGTGCCTCGTTTTCAAAAACCTAACTTCCCAAACTCGCAACTAAGAATTAATAGTAAAAGTAGGAGCCATAATCACCCCGCACCTTTTTGTCCAAGGGCTAGCGTAGGGTAAAACCGGGATAGATGCCGCAGTGGGATAGGTGCCTTATTTTCAAAAAACCTAACTTCCCAAACTCGCAACTAAGAAATTATAGTATAAGTAGGAGCCATAGTCACCCCGCACCTTTTTGCCCAAGGGCTGGCATACGGCATGGATGCGTTTCGCTCGTGTGTGAAAATATCTCCGCGGCAAACTTCACGAATACGAATTATCAAAGATTAGAATTTGCCGTTGTATAACTTTATAAATGTAATAAATTCCGTTATATTTTTTATTGCGTCAATGTACTGGTTCATTAAGTGTGCACCTGGGTGTAGATAGTTGCTCTTTTGTTTTTAATTTATTTAAAAACAACTTGGGCATTTATCCCTATCACAAATGATAGTTGCCCTGATTTTTTTGAGGTATAGGTGCCCTAAGGGGCATTTATCTATATTGCTGTTTTATGAGTAGAAAGACCTCAAAAAATTTGGTTGGGTTTTTCATTTACACTATCCCGCACTACAGGCATCTATCCTTCTTAGTATTTTCATTGTGGGGCAACTATCCATAGGGTTAGGCATCTATCCTAAAAAAAAGGATTTTACTAAAAGCTAAATTCTGCAAAATCTGTTATTATCAAGTCAAAAATAAATATTTATGATTCAACGTAAATGATTAAGCTAGCCTACATTCACAGAAATTATTCATATTAATGAATATTTCAAAAAGTAGGGCATCTATCCCGGTTTTACCCTAAAGCAAAAAGGCTGCTCATATTTTTATGAAATCACCCGCTCGGAACTTTATGAATGCATGCATTTTTATAAAGTTCTGAGCGGTTAATTACCCTATGTCCTTTTCTGTACAACGTGTGTGACAACGTGTACGGTATGCAAAATTTTATGATGATCGGATTGAATTGTAGCAAACAAACAAACTCACTTCCTCATTTATAATAATAGGTTATCATCAATGTACGAACTACTATTAAAGTAATCGTAAATAGGATAAAATTTTGTAATTTACATTTTACACTTACTCATAATCTCTGTTTTTCCCACTCGACATTCGTGTGGTGATCAGTGGTCTATCATTATCCAGTTTTTTGGTATCTTTTGTGAAGAAAGTGCTTGCCAGAAGCAAAGAAGACCCCATTTTATGGAAACACGTCTATCTGAAACCAAAACAAAAGAAAGTTTTTAAATTTAATATTTTTTAACGTTACAAACCTTCTACTTACCTATGAAATTGCCGATTTGTATGGAGATTTTTCAAAAAGTTGCATTTTTCATAATAGCATTTTCTTTGTTCATTTAACAACCATGAACACTCATGTAACAAAACTTTACTAATGTTTGAACACTATGCTAACTTATTTCCATTTAAGATAAGCGAAAAATAAGTTTTGGTTAAGTTACAACCCCTTCGGTCACTCTTTTTTTGCTCACAAAAAAAGAGTCACTTTCAAGATCTTTTTTTTAATGTCACGAAAGCTAAAATATGGACTTTATTTTTACTGATAGTTAACTATCATGATCATAATTCGATGTAATATTCACGATTTTGTTAAAATTTTAAATTATAGCTAAGTTATTATTTTCTCTGTATATGACAAAATATCAGCAATTTCATAGGTAAAGACCTAATATTAGCAGCAAATAAATTTTAGCGCTAGTAAACAACGTAAAGAAAAACGACAGATGTCTTCTTTATTTTTGACCGAGCGAACGCAAAGTGTCACAGTTTTAGCTTGGGCAAAAATGTTTTTGTATGTCTGTCTGTCCAGCTCATCTACAGGTGTCATTTCTCAACCGATTCTCGTGACATTTTGTGAGCAGAGCGGGTTCGATAATAGGCCAATCAAATTAAAATTTTTCGAGGAATTAATTTCCAGTAAGCTGTAAATAGTTTTATTAGCTTCAGTTGGTCCGTGTTTTCCGAGTTTGCACCGTTTCAGGAGGTGTGCATAACTCTTGGGAGCCAAGAAACCTCGAAATTTTCGCACTTTTTTCAGGTTTTTGCTTCTTTCTCAAAAACGGTGCATCGGACGGTGAATGTTATTGCATACAATATTAAAGAGGGTTAAATTCTGCGTCGAATAAACATCTTAAACTTGAAATTTGTTTAAATGGTATAGCCGAAATCGATCTGCTAATACTGTTGCGTTCGAGCATGGCCGTGGCAGTTGAGGCAAATCGTTGAGCATTTCATGCCTACTTTCCGGCAGCTGCTCTTCCCTTTACACCCCCTTCTTACATCCGCAATAAACTGCGTTATGTACACCCCCTAGAACGGTGCAAACTCCGATTACACGTATTTAGGACCAACTGAAGCTAATAAAACTATTTCCAGCTTAGTGGAAATTAATTCCTCAAAACGCTTTTTTTAATCTTATTTGATTAACCTATAATAATTATATGATTTTTATGCCAGTTCAGTTTTTCGAAATTTCGAAAAAGTAAATATTTCAGCTATTTCGAAAAATGTTCTATAATGTCGCAACCGCGAGGTCTATGGCTAGCAGAGCCATTAGATGATAATGGAAGAAATGTATGTGTAAATAAATTATTATTTTAACAAGAAATATACAAAAGCAAAAAATAGCAACAGTAAAGAACAAAAGCTAAGTATTATTCTCATAAAATTTCATAATTAAAAACCGGCCAAGTGCGTGTCGGGCCACGTGCAGTAGGGTTCCGTAGGTACATTATATACCATACCATATTTTAATACCGCTATCATTTTTCGTCCGAAAAAATAACTTTGTTTTTCACAGTGTTTGTATGAATGACAAAGTTATATTTGCGGTTTTGGAAAATGTACTATATCTCAAAAACTAATTACTGTATCTCGTTCAAACCAATTTTCGTTGAAAGTGTTTATTAAGATCTATAGCATATATTTTTTTTAGATTTTTCACCCTCTTACTTTAAAAGTTAAAGGGGGGGGACACACATTTTACCACTTTGGCGGCAGATATCTTTCAAACGGTTGACTTTGAAAAAAAATAGTCTTAGGATCCTCAATGTCATTTTTAAAGACCTATCTATAGACACCCCACAAGTATTAGTTTGATGAAAAAAAAATATTTTCAGTTTCAGTTCCATGTATGGGGAGCCCCCCCTTAATCTTTTATTTTATTTATTTTTGTGTAAAAATCGTAAAGCGGTTCACAGAATACACCTACTTACCAGGTTTCAACTATGTAGTCTTAATACTTTTGGAATAAAGTGGCTGTGACATACGGACGGACAGACAGACAGACAGACATGACGAATCTATAAGGGTTCCGTTTTTTGCCATTTTGGCTACGGAACCCTAAAAAGGTCTGGGTTAGTAACTTTCATGACGATACTGTTGTGATTACAATCTCTTTGAGCACTATCCACTAGCGCGGCCAATAAAATTTTTTTTTTATAAATATACTAAATAATATACTAAAATACTTTAAATTTACCTCAGTAGGTTAAAAAAGAGGGAACAACTCTTGTATGTCTTAAATGTATATTGAATAACTCTTCAATTCTTTGATTTTTTGTAGATGCTAGTTTTAAAACGGCATCAAAATTAAAGTAGCCACTTTTGATTTGAAATCCCTTTTAAACATAAGCATTGAAGAGTTATTAAATAAATATTAGAGACTTATAATAAGAGGGTCATAGTTGTTAACTTTTTTTATACATTGACCTGGTTTAAGAATAATAAAAGCGTTTGTGGACGGCCTACTACAATACCATGAAATATAAAAAGAGATAGGAAAGCACTGGCAAAACGAAAGTGAATAAATAAAAAAATAGTTACTTAACGCGAACAAAAAACGATGTTGTGCTAGTTTTACTATAAAAAGTTGTATTTATTGATATCCCATACCTCCGAGGTTATATATTCTATCGATCAAAATATTCAAAAAAGTCTTAGGACATTTGTGGTCCAAAAATACATAGTTCTGGAGATTTAATCAATCTTAAGTAATTAAATTACACACATCAACTTTGTCTAGGGATACAGGTGTTATTTTCATACAAACGAGGTAACTTTGAAGCCTTGGTTTCCTGCCAGGGATGTACTGTGCTGTGATCTGATGACGGCTATCCAGGGAGTGAATTGAGGAGATTCAGATCGCCATACACAAACTTTCACATTTATAATATTAGTAGGATTTTGCACGGAAAATTAAAATTTAGAAATGTTTAATTGAAAAATATTGCTTAAGCTATTCGATTCTGTTTTATGGTCTAATTAATACCCTAGAGATTATATGAGATATAAAAAAAAAGTTGTACAAGAAAATGATTTGATATTAATTTACTTAGGCTCTTATTTTTTCATAATGAAATTCACCGGTTTATTATAAAGGAAGACTCAGCTGTAGGTATATTTGTGGTTTTTTTTTAATAGCAAGTCATTCCTTTTATTGGAAAAATTGGCGGTGAATGATTTTTATATGGAATAAAATGACGTTATCATTATATTTGTTTTGCATTTATATTTTTACTGACTTTATTAGGATCTTGATTCAACTCAATCGACTTTATTTATTATTTCTTAGGCCTTGTCGTCCTAATTGGCTTCAATTAGCAAACGATGCGTTTTCATCGAACAATGCCACATTTCTATAGACTATCTTGCGATGACCAATGACGAGATTAAACACATACATTTCTTTAGTGTCCTACACTAAAGAAATGTATGTGTTTAATCTCGTCGTGCGACGAAAACGCGTCGTTTGCTCGTAAGATTGTAGCCAAATAGGAAGATCCCTTAAGTGGGGGTAAAAAGCAAATCCCCAATCTTAGATTTCATTTTTACGATAATAATAAATGTAGTTTCCCAAAAACATTACTACAATATATTACTCGTTGTTTCGTTAGCTGGATGCCCCCTCTTAAATGAACAGTATTGTTAAGGCTGTAGAGTCGCATTACGTTCCATTTTTAAATTTTTAATACAAATGTTCAAAACTACTCTGCGCGAGCCGTAATGAGGGCGAACTTTGAAAATTCCTATTAAATTATTAAACAGATATAAGTATATACAAAACACGCAATACATTAGACAAATACCTCATCATTCCTAAGAAAATTTAAAAATTACTTTAGATTCTGTAAATACCAATAAAAAAACATGTCAAAATGTACCAATTTGAGCATTTTTTAATATTTTATTTCTCTGTGATTAAAAGCATTTTTTAAAATTTTCTCTCTATAGGAAACTCCTTGATAATACAAACAATAAGTGAAAAAATAAATATGAGTCGTATTTTTATTTGTTACAGCTGAAACGTTTTCGAAAAATACCTCTGACAAGCAAATTTGAAATTCCACTTGAACAGATTGTCTTCGTTTTAAAATACCTGACAATTTATTATGCGTTTCTCTCTATACGGCACTAATTTAAGAATTTTGCTTCCTAAAACTAAAGTTTACATCAATAATTTCATTCTTTAGAAAACTTCATTGGAAAAACACTAATTTCGTTGAAATGCAAATATACAATGCCTTAATGTTAATTTTCCAAAATCGACAAATACGTTCTGTTAAGCCTATAGAAACATAAAAAGAGACAAGGAGTAACTTTTAATCACTTTTATTGTTTGGCAATCTGTGATTAAAACAGTGTTTGCCTTACCGCAAACTCAGTTCCCCTCTTTTTCTAAAACTTGGAATTTATCTATTGCTGACACTTTTTTCGTTAGCGGGACGCATTCTTTATTAATATTGACTTATATTAAGCAAGTTTTGGGATTTAAATTAAGTATCTCATTAACACTGAACTTAACAATAGAAACGATTAAGAAAGTGAAACTTTTCAAACTCTCTTAGATCTTATAACGATAAGATATCTTATTTCATACAACAACTTTATAGTCAAAAACACATAAGTAATGAACACATACGTTCATTCCTTTATATTATTTTAAAAGAATATATCGAGAACTCAATATGTTTTTCTGTGAAATTATCGCATGCAGCAACTTCTTCATAATAACTGAAGAAAGTTTTCTTTAACCAAAGTTACTAAGAAAAACAATATTCTCCAAGATGAATAATAACTCCTTTAATTATGTTTAAAAATCATCATTATTTTTGAGAAACATGCATGACTGTTAAAAATAATTATTCACTATTTGTATTCCAAATGTGTGCTAACTTGATAACTTATTTAGCTTTTTGATTTTAAAAATGTTTTAAATGGTCAAACCATTAACGATTTAAAAACAGTATTTTGTTTTGATTACAGTAATCAACCATTTTATTTATTTACCACTAAGTACATTGAACTTGGACTAGGTACGACATTATTATTTAACATAAACAAACTTGCCGTTACATCATCCTAAATCCAATACTTACATAAAATACAGCTCCCAATGAATTTTGAAAGTTTCGTCAAGAGTCATCAATAGGCAACGGCACTACTTTCACAATAATAATGTCGATGACATATCAAACTATTAATACTAGTGCCTAGTGTCAAGAACTTTGCGGGAGAAATTTTATGACAGCTAAGTGTTATTATAAACTTTATAAAAAGTTAACACCTGTCTCCACACTCAAAGGCCTTTAATTCTGCTAACAAAGAGTATAGGCAAAAAACTTTCTATGAGTGTGTCTATATTGACCAAAATAATTTTCGCTAAAATACCACTCCCTCAGTAAGTACTCGTAGCACGAACAGATATCGAAAAAACTAACGCGCATAAAAACATTCGATGGAATAATTTTGTATGAGAAATTTGTAAAGCGCCATCTAACGCCGAAAAGCGAAATTAGATTTCCCATAGGTAATTACTATATCCAGTATTTTTACGCGCGTTTTTTTTCCATACATGTTCGTTCTAGTGAACCCGCGTATGACCCTAAAAGCGAATCCAGTAGTAGCGAAGCGCTCATGGTGAAACTTGACAGACTGATCGTACTCGATCACGTTTGTTAAGCAACGCTCGGTCCGGTCAGGTGTTGGATGGGTGACCGTTAAAGTGGCATTACAACTGAGCGCTTCCGTGCTTCGGAGGGCACGTTAAACCGTCGGTCACGGCTGTTGTCATCTGATAACAGTCGTTAAGCCAAGTTAGAGGTCTTACAGGCGGCTTGATAAACTCTAACACCAGAGGTGGTCATTTGATAAGAAGAAGAAGAAGAAGTGAAGCTAGTTGTACTTGTATGAAACTTCTCTATTTTGGAGTAGTTTTGACGTTTTGGTCCTTCTAAATCCTGTATGTCTGTAGTTTTTTGTTGTGGACAAACAAACAAAAAAGTTCTGTCTGACAATTGTCTACTTCAGTAAAGTTTTCAAATCCTATCTGAATTGGATCAGACAACCAGACGTACGAATCAGCGCCATCGTTTTTTGGTGGATTTTCCAAAGACGCACTAAGCATTTTGCTTCGAATTTTATCATCTGTACCGCTAGAGAGTGGAACTCCTTGCCTGAGTCTATGTTTCCTGATAGGTACAATTTGGGGGCCTTCAAGTTGGGAGTGAATAGTGCGTTTCATCGTAGCTCGCATCAACGCTTACCACCAGGCGTGATAGTGGTCAAACGCTTGACTATCTACGTGAAAAAAATGCAATACTACAGCAAAGGGGAGAAGGGCAGTAACTGCCCTAACTGTTAGGGCGTCATGCCACGTCATACTATCTCGCTGTACGGTTTTCTGGTTGGTTTTGTATTCTGAGACCATTCCTATACAAAGAAGCACGTCATCTCCAAAGGTATCTGCTGATTACTTCAATTAGAACTTGCAGTTAAAGAGGTAACTTTTACTTCATCGATTATAAGTAAATAATAGAATGGAACCTGTTTGGCGACCTCGGCCCCCACAAAGTCAATACGAAGCGACGTCGTACTTTCACCGGCGCGGTGCAACGGCACTCGTTGTGCGGCGTGCTTGAGTCATGAATGCGACGCAATGTTCCCACACGTAAGGTATGCTTAACTATCCTTTCAAGAAATTTTAGAAAAATGTTCTCGAAAGTTGATAGTTTTTTAAATAAATATTTAAGCGAATTCATGCGTGTAAACTTATTGAATCAAAGCACCGTGATTGACAAGCAAAACTAAACAGGAAATAAGAAAAAAACTATCATTATCTTAATGTCTGATGCTGATATTTTTTCCTATTTCCTGTGATTAAAGTACCTGTAAAAATATTTATAATAGAAAAAGTAAACAAATCAGCAGATATAAAAGACAACTGTAATACGTAACTACTTGATTTGACATAATAAATAAAACCGGTCAAGAGCGAGTCGGACTCGCACACCGAGGGTTCCGTACCATCATAATTGCACCATCAAACCACACTGCAGAATAGAATAATAAAATTGGTATTGCAGTTTTAGGTCAGCGCCATCTCCTGACCGATAGTGGAACTAATCTTAACTATTTTAGAAATTTGATAATTTCTAAAAAAGTATGCTATATTGAGACATCGTTTTATTTTTCCTGTAATCTTTATATAAACTGCTATCACATAGAATTATTTCAGATTTTTAACTTTGCAAACTTCAGAGATAAGGGGGGGGGAACGGTATTTTTTTTTACATTTTTCATCATAAGTCGAAAACTATGCGGTCTAAAAAAAAAGAAAAAAAGATTAAAAACGTGTAAACGGCGCTCTTTCATATGATACCCCACATGCCCTAGTAGCCCCACTTAAAATTTTTAAGACCCCTTTTCAGTCCCTGTTGTAAAAAAGGTATTTATTTTTTTATTAATTTCTTTTTTGCAAAATAGTTGGGTAAATGACATCTTAAACTGTTCCAAATTTCAAGTTGATACCATTAGTAGTTCTCGAGATATCCGGCTGTGACAGACAGACAGACTGAGTCACACCATAAGGGTTCCTTTTTTACCATTTTGGTACGGAACCCTAAAAATGTCAAGCAAAACTTTATTTCTCTCCGAAAATACACGAATTATAAAATACTTGCCAAGCTAGAAAACTTGATTACCTTTGGTAATGGATTCTATCCTAGAATATCTAGATGATTGAACCCTTAGGGGTGCAATCTAATAGTAAGAAAGTTTATTTTCAATGTAAAATAGGTAGTTGATAATATGAAAACTAATATTAAACGCATCTGCGTTTAATATTAGTTTTTGGTTTTAGTTTTTTTTATTGATGTAGCTAGAAAACCAAAATTTTGAACTACAAAACTATTATCAGTTTTCAAGTAGGTAACACATAGGCTACTTTTTATACCGAGAAAATGTGAGCGAAGCCACTAGCAAGAGCTAGTAATTAATAAAAATCACATTTGAACTTACTCGTAGTCATTCGAAAATATTGAAATAATCGAGTGCTTTGAACATAAAAATCTAGAGCACACTGACCGCGGCGAGATCGTTTTCGACGCTGATTATGTTAAAGCTTGAATGTCATTGGCACTTTTTTTTACTTTTACTCATTTTGTATACACGATTGATGTGCTTTTTTATATCACATTGAAAAAAAAAATTCAGTTTTCAGTTTATCTTTGCAGACTTTAATTTATTTCAAACTAGCGACCTGCCCTCGCTTCGCTTCGGTGTAGTGTGGAATTTGACACCATGTATTATACATTATAAACCTTCCTCTTAAACCACTCTATCTATTAAAAAAAAATAACAAAATCCGTTGCGTAGTTTTAAAGATTTAAGCATACATAGGGATATAGGGACAGAGAAAGCCACTTTGTTTTATACTATGTAGTGACTTAACATACCCTTTCAACAAAAACCATGAAAGTTCCACTTTAAATTGAATAGACCCAATAAAATTTGCAATTCATCTTACAATTTACATCCAAAAATAGTCTACTCATTATTGCCGTCTCAGCACATAATTTTATTAACATTTTGACCCACTTTTGCAAGAAAAGAACGAGGCTTCTTTAACGATACGAGTTCGTGCTCTGTTAGCACGAACATCTATCGAGAAAAAAACGCGCGTAAAAGTACTCGAAAGAGTTATTCTCTATGGGAAATTTCATTTCGCTTTTCAGCGGTTAGACGTCCATACAAAACTATCGAATTTTTTCACGCGCGTTTTTTTTCTTGTAACAGTAAATACGGAACCTTAATACGGAAGCTGTGTAGTTAGTAAATACAGACCGTTTGTATTGTAGTAGTTGTTACATCAAACTAATAGTTTTTAGAAATTATAATCTTATTAATTCAAGTTAATGCCAAACTACTAAGAATTTAAAAATCATCGCATTATCATGAGAAAAGCTGGATAATTATTATATTGTACTAACTTATGTAATTTTTTAGTTACAAAAAACCGTTCTTTTCTACCTGTATTTACCGAAATAATGTTACTGTAAATGAAATTGATTACTTCAATAAATAGAATAAAACATTGCAAATAATATATACCATCCAGCAATATTTTACTTTCCACCATTTCGAATTGGATTTAGTTACGGACGTTACCAGGAGCTACATTAAAAATGCTTTCCAAGAATTCAGAGGTGAGCGTTCGAGAAATATTCCGCGATCGACATTCACCCGCAGCCCTATTCTATCTCGAATATCAAAAGTGAGAGTGGTCTTGAACTTGAAACGTGTACGTTGGTGGCGCGATATCGACCGCTCGCGTGGCGCAATCTAACTCATTCAAGTCTGACTTAAGGTTGCTGTATCTAGACGTTACGTGTTTTTCCCGGATGACGGAACGGGACGGGAACGGAACGGGGCGTTTTATTGCCATCGTAGCTTATAAATACATAAAAAAAGTTCCCAACGAACTGAGAAACTCCTTCTTTTTTGGAAGTCAGTTAAAAACATACATAGTAAGGTAGGTAACGAAATATACGCTAGGAGAACACGGACGGGATGGGGAAAAATGTATGGTGCACGCAAAGCACGTCCCCGTCCCACTCGGGGTTTTTTCCCGTTACGTCACTATACTATGTATTCTGTGGTTACGTAATGCGACCTTTGCCTTACTAGAAAATTAAGGTTTAGGCGCATTTGGTCCACTTCTCATTTGGTCCACTTGGTCCATTTCGCATTTGGTCCATTTCGCAGAACGTCCATTTTGCATTTAGACGTTCTATCCCACCAAAAAAATTTTCATGTATAATGGTGCCAATACCTCGCACTGTCAAAAAGTTATCAGCCCTCGTGTCGTGCCAAGCTTCTAACTCTACGCGCCCTAACTCTACAAGCCTTAACTTCAAAAACTCTACACCTTAGTCAAAATATGTGGCTTAGCCGTTTCGTTACTACAAGAACTAAGTATTGTCTATCAAAAAGGTTCCCATGTAGCAAAATGGCTAAGCCACATATTTTGCCTAAGGGTGAAGAGTTTTTCAATTTAGGGCGCGTAGAGTTATAAGCTTGGCTCTACATGAGGTCTGATAACTTTTTGACAGTGCGATGTCTTGGCAACATTATACATGAGGGTTCAAAAAACGACGAAACGCTTCGAGAAAAGGTAGGTAGTGCCCTTGCGCTTCGCTTCCTCGTCTTGGCGGGAGCATACCGTGCCCCCAGATCCATACCAATAATGGGCAATGTCCGAAAAAATACAAATTGGCTGAATATTTTTCAATAGGTAGGAATAAGGTCCCTTAGTAATCCAGCACAACACGTATTTAAAAAAAAAGTTTTGAAATTTTGTATTGAAACTTTTTTTTAATATCATGTTGTGGTTGTGGCACTCCATTCTGCTGTTACTTTCATACATTTGTAAAGTCGAAGAGACTTTAATATTTTTAAATTTTTTGACAGAACCTAAAATTCTGAAACTTATTTCTATTACTAAGGGACCTTATACCTATAAAAAAATAATCAGTCAATTTGATTTTTTCCGAACATTCCCAATAATTGATTTGAAGCAATACAAAATTTGTATAACGCATAGAATTATTATATTATGGTTTAGCGATAATAAATCTCCAGGTAAATTCTTGATTTGAAAGAATGCAAATTAAAAGGGGATACTTATACTATAAAGTAAATCGCCAATCTTGGATTTTATTTTTAAGAAAGTCATATAAAATGTAGTTTCCCAAAAAAACATACAAATATAACATAATATAGTCGATAATGTAGTTTAAGCAAAAACATAAATAAACATATACATATATTTTGTTTAAATCATGAAGTTGCGTCTTATTTTATACTTACTGAAATCGATTTATTTCCATAGATTGCATATTGCCGAGTTGATTTTTTAACACTTAATCAAGTTTACATTACATAAATATTTATTGAAAACATTATTAATGTGCCAATTTTTTGACTCATCTCCTTTTTCCTTGACACTACAGACTGCGGTGACAAGGAAAACCGGCCAAGTGCGTGTCGGGCTACGCGCAGTACGGTTCCGTAGTTACATTATGTCATACCATATTTGAATACCGCTATCATTTTTCACCAAAAAAAAATAACTTTGTTTTTCACAGTGTTTGTATGAACGACAAAGTTATATTTGCGGTTTTGGAAAATGTACTATATTTCGAAAACTTATTATTGTGTCTCGTTCAAACTAATTTTCGTTGAAAGTGATCATTAAGATCTATAGCATATATTTTTTCTAGATTTTTCACTCTCTTACTTTAAAAGTTAAAGGGGGGGGGGGGGGGGGG
This sequence comes from Agriphila geniculea, assembly GCA_943789525.1. NCBI lineage: Eukaryota > Metazoa > Arthropoda > Insecta > Lepidoptera > Crambidae > Agriphila > Agriphila geniculea. Next base: position 20,087,482 of record OX038877.1, read on the forward strand.
GACACACATGTTACCACTTTGGCAGTATATATCTTTCAAACGGTTGACTTTGAGAAAAAATAGTCTTAAGAACCTCAATGTCATTTTTAAAGACCTATCTATAAACACCCCGCAAGTATTGGTTTGATGAAAAAAAAATATTTTCTATTTCAGTTCCATGTATGGGGAGCCCCCCTTAATCTTTAATTTTTTATTTTTGTGAGAAAATCGTAAAGCGGTTTACAGAATACATCTACCTACGAAGTTTCAACTATGTAGTCCTAATACTTTCGGAATAAAGTGGCTGTGACATACGGACGGACAGACAGAGAGACAGACAGACAGACAGACATGACGAAACTATAAGGGTTCCGTTTTTTGCCATTTTGGCTACGGAACCCTAAAAAGGAGATGAGTCAATAAATTTTAAAAATGTGTTTTTTAAATATTTATTCTAAACATTAATATGTGCCAATTTTCTGAATTATCTCCTTTTTCCTTGACCTCTCAGTTATTTCGTCCGGGTCGATTACATGTCCCCCCAGATGGATACTGCGCTTGTGGATTAGGTGTCCACAATCACTTAAGAGGTGCTTGGGCGTTTCCTATCATTGCAATATCTGCAAACGTCAGTATCGCTCAATTTCATATAAAATAAGTGTCTGTTTAGTTGCCTCTAATAGTAACTGTTTAAACATGTACAAAACTTTAAACAAATGACCAACAACAAAGTACTTATTATGGAGTTATTAAATTTAAAAGTCGATTGTTTCCAAGATGTTTCAAATTCAACTGCGTTTTCGAATGGTTTATTGCGTGGCTGTCCTAGAAATTCAGTCGTAAAATTTACACAAGTTAGTACAAAGAGATTGCTAGGTTTGAGTTTGGCACGTACTATTTACTGTAGGCTAAAACCTTCGATCAAGAATATCCATTATATAATGAATATCTTTAAATATCTATAGAATATATAATAGTATTCTTGATCGAAGGCTATATTATTATAAGTCAGTCGGGTTGAATGTTAAAACAATTGAAGTATACTAATGTAATTATACAAAATAATCAACAATTTGTAGAGTCGCATGTTATGACCAAAGAGATTGTAAAAAAACTAGCGTTTTAGTTATGACGAGTAAAATTATTGTAATGGTACTGTTACCATTACAATAATTTTACTCGTTAGGGTAGGTTGGGTTAGGTTAGGGTAGTTACGATTTGTTTGTTTTTGGCTTAGAGCAACGCGCCGGCTTCGAAGCCGAAGCTGTCGTTACTCGAAGGTTTTTGGCGTACTCATTATAATATTCGTTCCAAGCGAAGCATACACTTAGGTAGGCAAACTATGTGTTTAACCACGAAAACTTTTATGTTAATCGCTCAAACCATTTGTATGTAGCGGTACTGAAACCCGCAGCAGTAGTTAGTTATACAGACAGGGTCACTAACCGATTGATTATAGTGACAAAAAACGTGTAACTATCTTACATAATTTCTTCACAGGTCGAAATTCATATTTTGTTGTGACTTCTAAAAAAGTTTACAAATTATGAAATTCCAGAAGAAAAAGCCTTCCTAAAAAGGTTTCCAATTATTTGCTTTAAAAGCTGGTAATGTTACGTTCCAAACATAGAGAGAAATTATTTAACATAGAAGAAGGTCATATGCGTTCTCTGCGCTTTGATGGTCAAAACTTTCTCTTCTCACTGTTGGAAAATATGAGTCATGTGTTAAGACAAAGCTGACGCACAGCAAGTTCCGTAGGCCTATAGAAAATGGACTTAGACATAACATACGAATATAATATAAAGAACTCAATGGCGCAGTAGGTAAGTGCATCGCCCTGTGATTGCGGCAGTTATAAGCAACTATCGAATGGGATGGGTGACCAAAAATCACCAATCCGCATTATTTTTATTCACCCTTAAGAAAGGCTTGTGCCATGTGCCCCAGCAGTGGGCACATTAAAAATTACCGATGTGCTTATGGATATAACTAGACACCAGTGGCAAAGCGTCGTTACAAGCCGATTCCCATCGGCTTACCTTTTCGAAATCCCACTACATCGATCGATTATGCTATGCAAATCATAACATTTTAGTAGAACGACCTTCGCTATAAATATCACCCCTCGCTACTCAAAGTCAAAGTCAAAATGTCTTTATTAAAAAACTTAATAATTAAGCACTTTTGTATCGTTTATATTTTCATACAACCCGTTCCAGACTTTTTTCTTCTTTCTTCCACTGATAGCCATATTAAGATATAAAGTACAACAAAGCGTGTATTTGCCATAAAAGTAGCAAAGGAAACTTTAAAATTCAAATGCTAGTTTAAGGGACAAACTAGTGATGTAACATGAAAAAAAAATCTTTTTTTTTTTTCATTTTACAATGTTGAAAAAACATAGCACCGTTGTTTTTTTCTAAATTTCGTTTTTTTCAAGAATAAAATTTATTTAATCAAATTAATCAACAATTATACCGAGTAATTTTGTATCCACCATTCAAATTTTGAGGATGTGTTCAGTCCATGAAACTGAACAACTTTCTCTGAGGAACACATGGCCAAATATGTAAAAAAAACTATTATCCGTACAAACCAAAGAGATCACGTTATCAATTTAATATGGGATGACCAAAATTTTGTGGCGAAAATCGACACGTCATGTTTCTTAGAGAATGTTGTTTAGTTTCATGGACTGGACACATCCTTGAAATTTGGATGGTAAGTTCAAAATGACCCGATATTAGATTTTTATTATTCGTCAGTGTCTCCAGATATTAATTTCAATATTATCTCAGATCTCATTTTATTTTTTCCCAAAATGATACATTTTTGTATTAATAGAAGATTAAAATTTTTGTTAACGTGATTTTTGTTCCCCAAAATGTTACGTTTTGTATTAAGATAGGATTTTCTTTTTTTTTTCCCCAATAATTACAATTTTTACACAATCCCCACTGTGTAAAAATCTGGAGACCAACCAATCTGGAGACACTGTTCTTTGTTCTAAGTTCAAACCAAAAAAGTAATGTAGATTCAAAATGAACACAAAACTATAATATGAACTCTTATGTATTAATCTTAAACGGCAACTTCTTTAATAATTTTGATTTTTGTACTCTTAAAAAAACATTCTCCAGAAATAAAACACGTTTTTCATGTTTCTTTTTCAGGTTTTTTTTTCCACGTAAGAAAAAACACGGTATTTTTACAACACTAGGACAGACTATTAAGACACTTGACTGAGAATTTAGAAAATCCTACTAATATTATAAATGCGAAAGTCCGTTTGTTTGTTTGTTTGTTACGCCTTCAAGTCTTAACTTCTGAACCAATCATCATGAAATTTTGCATACACGTTCTCATGGGTACATATAAGGAAATAGGGTACTTTTCATCCCGAAAAACAGTATTGTTCCCGAGGGACAGCAAAAAATCTTTCCACGCAGACGAAGTCGCGGGCGGCCGCTTCTATCAAATATTAGTGTATTACATTATTAATGCGAAGTTACTGACATGTCAGATTACCGAAGCTTGATACAGTCATAAATTATAGCAACGGTTTACCTGTACATGTATACCTGTCAGGTAAACCTTAGCGTGTATGCCACCAAGAGAGGTTAACGCATTTTTTATGTCATATGAAAATTTTACTATTATTTGCGGTAAGCATTCTCCACGAAATATTATTTTAAAATGTTACTTCATCTGTGCTTTGAACAGAAATGCGACGGACTTGCAAAATAAACGGCACTACACCCATGTGACAGTTTGTATGCAATTATTACATAGCTTTCCGCTTAAACCTATCATCACCACACCACGTAATATGAAATGGGTTTCTTTCATTCACATCATTACTATCATTTGTTGCCAATGAGCAATCCTGTTGAGGGGTATGGAAAAAATATATTTACGAAATGGTTTTAACAACTTAAATCCGCTTAATTATTTTTATTTTATTTACCATTTAAAAATTATATTAATTACTAGCGGCTGCCCGCGGTTTCACCCGCGTGGTTCCCGTTTCCGTGGGAATATCGGAATAAAAAATATTTTATGTTTTAATCCAGGCTATCTTCTATGTGTGTGCCAAATTTCAACCAAATCCGTTCAGTAGTTTTTGCGTGATTGAGGAACAAACATCCAAACCCACAAACTTTCAGATTTATAATATTAAGTAGGATAATTGTATACCTAGCTACTTTAATAAAGTGTTTAAAAAAATCCCATAAAATATAAGGGTAACGTAACATAGCCTAGATTATAATAGAAATATTAATACTTAGTCGAAAAGTTATCAAACATAACAAATGTATAACATATAAAAATTAACTGTAATGGGTCTAGTTAAACCGTACTACAACTCAAATATGTAATTTAACTAGAAAGTGCTTCCAATCGTAAATATCGTTCTTCGTGAGATGGAAGGTTGCATTAAGGCTCCTATATACCTACGTCAAAGTGGCGCCCTTATCTTAGCGCAGAAAATTCACTGCCCAAATTAAAGCTAAGTTTCTATAGTTTATTTACAAACAATAACCTCAGTAAAATATAGTTCGTTGTAGTAGTAGTTAGGCAAAAGAGAAAAAGTCGCCACTTTGAAGCACTTTTTGCCTACCACTAGGTATCGTAAGTTAGAACCTTAACTTCAATATGGAGGTCAAGTCTGCTAATGTAAACGTCAAAATCGTGTTACAATGGTGTTTGAACGGTAATGCTTTTTGACACATTTCTTTTTTTTAAACCCAAAACCGAAACACATTGTGTTTCTTAAACCCAAAACGGAAACACATTGTGATTTGAGTCTCGACTTTGGGTTTAAGAAACAAGAACTGTGTCAGAAAGCATAACCATTCAAACACTATTGACACACGATTTCGACGTTAACATTAGCAGACTTGACCCCCTGTACACAGCGAACTAAAGCTATGGAATAAGCATTCCGCTCAAAAAATGGCACCACACGAAAAGTACAACTAAGTGGATAGAGCTAAATAATAAATAAAAATAAAAATGCTGGCATTTAATTATGCAGCACAAAGCGTCTGAACACTGGTTGCATATTAGCGACCATAATTTGTATACTTAATATCTTTTCTGTACTTAAACGAAAAAATAAGATACGTTATTTCTGCATCTTTTAACTGCCTTCTTTGCATCTTTTACACCATTTGACTATAAAGGACGTCATTTCAAATAAACTCTCCCTTTCTATTTTTTCTCTACAATATAAACTGCAATTTATTGAAAAGAACACTAACGTCAGTCATCGGGTGCGTGGCTGGCCCGACTAAAGCTGAGCGGGTTGTACTTTTTCGGCCCCGTGGTGCCATTTTTTAAGCAATATTTGTTTGCAATTACACTTCCATAGATTTTAGTTTGTTGCCTGTACATGTGAAATTTCAATATATTATCTACTTAGCGAGCGATAAATTTAATTAAGATGAGGGTGTCACTTGAGGGATATAGTCGCCTTAAGTTAAAACATTAATTTATTCTGTAACTTGAATGCCGGCAAATATATTTTACGGTTGCCAGAAATAATTTCATATAGAATGATGTCCAAAGACGAACGAGAAACTCTCACAATAATGCTTCTGAAAATTCACGTCATTTGACACGCTTAGTTTTTGTTCAAGATGGATGGTACACTCGTACATTTTGACCTAATTGTGCAACTTCCGAATCACGAATCAGCCGGTCCGTTATCACAGACAAAAACGGGCCCATCTCTCGGACCGAAGTAATCAGCATTAGCACAGATTTGACAGACGCATAAGAGTCAAACCTCAAACCATGACCTGAAGCGATTAGGAAAAATGTTATTGTACCGTGGTGGTGTCTAGTCGAGAAACATCGCATCACTATTTGGAACTAATGTTTTTGACACTTGTATACTGTATGTTTTATTTATAAACTTTTGTGTGTTTTTTAGTTTAAAAGGTTTTACTTAAGGCGGTTGTACGACCGAAAGTGGCGCCCTCAGAGGTTTTTATTTAATAAGTTATTAATAGAAAAATATTTTTTAACACATACATGTCCTCGTAGTCATTCGTAGAATTAGACAGCAAATGTGTCAAAAACGGCCTCTTTCAGCAGTTTTGCTATCTACTTTTAGCAGTGACTACGAGGGAATGTAACGATACCGTCTAAAAATACTAGGCTATGGGCCCTAAAAATTCCACCTAAAACATTATTAAAATTGTGTATTAGAATTATAATATTAAATAAAATTCACGCCGGCGCCACTTTCGCTCAAGGTGCCATCTTAAATACCTTTAATAATTGTCACTAACCTACTTATTACTTGAAAAATATTGGATCTCAATATTTTTTGTGCTCAGACGGACAGTAAAAACATTTTTAAAATAAGTTGTTACCTATTCTTAATTTCTTACTTTATTATAAAACGTAGTCACACAATATAATGTCACATATTAGGTATTTAACGAACAATTGTATTGTTATTATGCAACTATTCCCACGACAGTGCACACAAAGTTTTTGTACGCCTGATGTGCAGGGTCCATAACCGATCAATTACATTAACGAATAGGCTAACAAATATCTGCAAAGCCTTGACCTTGATAGAGCCAATGTGAAAGATACGTATTTTTTTTTATATGACGCATATTTTTAGGACAGCAGCGCGCAGATCAACGTTCGCTAGTCGTCTGATCACTTTCTTTAATAAGTATTTGACACTATACATAACACAGTTTTAGTGTTACTATGTTATTGAGTAAGGGGTACGTAACACCGAAATGGGGTGAAAGTGTACTGACAACTTTTACTTGCTCTGTATTCTGTAAAGTATATACCTACTTATTATTATTGTTCATTTTTATGGCATTCCATCTGGATACATAATTTTAAAATTATTTAATATGTAATGAATATAATCTATAGCGTCTTTCCAAAAAAGTTATACCTACTAATGAAACATTAACTGTATCATTTGACATTTCCCATAATAAGAAAGATGATGACGTTTATAATTATTTAATCGTTACTCACAAAAAAAGAACAAAGTATGGCCTTGGTAATAAGGCACAAAGCAATTATATATGTAAATAACATGCATTGTGTTTGTCTGTCAAACGCAGCCTGCGCCTTATCGGGTAAAAATAACATCCTACGTTTGGTGGCGTTATTTGACCAACCGCTTTAAGAAAAGAGAGAAAACCAGATTTAAAATATGAAACGAACAGTAAATATTAGAGACTTGTATACAGCATTGTATACAAGATACAGTTGTATACATAAAATTCAGAGGTGAAACCCAAAAAATAAACTTTTAAAATCTTGATCGATGACTTTTAACTAACACAAATCATACTAACCCATAACGAAAATGCTTCCAATCGTCTTTGAGTAAATAATACTTTTGTGTGTCAAAAAATAACAAAATTAAAATAAATTGTTAAATATAATAAAAATGAATTGTTGTTCGTTGGTAAGCGCAGCACTTGAGAACGCAACGGCTTGACCGATATTTTGTCTAATAGTCCGAATAAAGTTTTATGAAAAAAAAGTCAGGAAATAACTTTTAATGGGCCTTTTTGAATTCAAGACCATTAAACTCATGAGTCAAACAGTATATAGGTATGTGTAATGCTCATGCAAAAGTGGAAAAAAAACTAATTCACAAAACGATTATAAACTAGTAAAAAGACAAAAAAAATCTGCTTTAGTTTAAAATAAATTTTACAATATTTTTGTCAGTTAGGGAGATAAGAAACATGTGATTTTAATCAAATGTGCCACTGAGGAAATATGATCACGTACTAATATTTATACATTGAACGTAAAGTGCATTCTTAAGCACGCTTATTTCGAGAAATAAACAATATCAGCATAACATTATATTGCTTATCGTTTTGTAAAGTAAAGAAGCATGTGTCAAAATGGTAATATTTGAAATGATTATTTTTATGGAAAGCTAACCCCGTAACTGAGGCTTTATAAACTACACGTTATTGTCATATATTTATAGAAATATATACTTAATTCATAATATTTCTTTCTGTTTGCAATTGTTAATAATTAGCCTGCTGTCGAAATTAGCGTCCCCGCTGACGGGCGATTAATCGCTGAGCGATTTTTTGTAGCTGAGAATAGAACATACGGAGTTCTATACGTAAACGCCCACAAGCTACTTTTTGTAGCTGCGATAAACGCGGCGTTAATCGCGGCGCTTTTTTGTCGCTGGCTAAGTAAAACCTTTGTCGTGTCATTTCGCGGGCGATTATCGCCGCGATTAACGCCGCGAACGCAGCTACAAAAAGTCGCCCGTGAGCGGTTACGCTTATAAATAATATCAAATACATAAAAAACTAGGTAAGAAATCGGTGTCGCAGATCAAGATTCATGTCTGCGCTATAACAACAATTCGTGCTGGCTTGCATTGCGTTTCGTGGTTTCTTGTATCTCCATTGATAATATTCTTGCACCTTAGCCTTCAACTAAAACCAGGTCAAAGGTTCATTTAATTTTGTCCCTTAGCACGTTGTTATAAGGTAACTTTTAGAGAATCTTTGAATATTCATAGTTTTCTGTTTTTATGCGCTAACGGAAAAGTATGATTTAGTCGATTAGTAACTGTATTAAATTTGGTTTGCATTAACTACTCGGGTGCATCATTAATACGTAGACAACAATTAATAATCCAAATTGTCTGTAAAAAATTTGAAAATGCATCATGCTATGATAAACCTTTAAGCATGATGACATTTTTATTTTTATTTTATGTTACATAAATAACCTCTCAAAAAAAAAACATTGGTAAAAGAATTATTTCGCTAGCATGAAAACTGCCCGAGATATCACAGTTTGAAATGCACACAAATGGACTCACCCAAAAACGCTCCATACTAACTACTCAATTATGACGTCACGCCTGAGTAGTTTGTATGCAACGCCTAGGAAAATTGTTCGGCAGCAATATTAAATATTGTGTTTATCAAAATGGTTTCTTAGACTTTGCAATTCATTTTACGGACTAATTAAAGGTATCATTTATTTTAATAAATTTTATACTTTTTAAATGCACTTATCCACCCAACTTTGAAGGGTCATAAAACAAATAATATGCAATATATAAAACCAAGAGGTATAAAAGTTAAATATTATGTTTACGATTTTATTATTTCGTTATTTTATTCATTAGTCATCATCCCAATTAGAAAATAAACATAGAAAGTTACAAGACTTGCTGACGCTTTAAGATGAATTTGAAATCCTATCATGGAATTTTAACTCTGAGGCTTGAGGGCCTCAAGTCAAGCATCTTCTATTAATTTTTGAAATGTATTTTTTTTTTGTGTGCGCTTTTTGTATGGGGAAAAAATGCTAAACTCGCGTCAGGAATCACGTGGCTGATCGAAAATGCGTAAGACGGATGTGACGGATGGAGAGTAGACAGCTGGCGGCGGAAGTATCCGCCTCTCTTTCTACGGGGCGCGTTGAAAATGGCGGCGCGTCATTTTATGACGTAAACACTTGTGTCACCAGCGCTAAGTTTGAAAATGGAATTAGTTCCATTTTCAAACTTAGCTGCTGCTATTAGTAGCAGCGATCTCTTCGGTGAAATCATAGACTTATTTATACTCTGTGACTAAAAGTTTAAATCGTAGAATGCGTGCATTAGAAATTAAAAAGGCCACTAGCGCGAAAGCTTTAGGCACCCATGGTCATGCAAGCGTCAGTCAAATTCCATCAGTCATGAATTACGTTTGACTGATCAGTCAGATGGAAAGAACAAATCACATCATGCAACCATCAGTCACTACATTACACGGTAGGTTAATCGTCAGTCACAGCCCGTGACTGTGGTTAAACTGACAGCAAAACCTACCGTGTAATGGGTGCCTTAGAAATTTTTCTCTAATTACAAACTGATTGAATTGTGTGACTATATAGTAATAGGAAAGAAATAATTTTAATCCTTTGCCGCTAATTTCAAAATATCAAAAATGCACAACGTTAATATTCAAGTTTTCACTTCTGCCGGCACTCCCGGAGTGCCAACCGATTTTTTTTATCAGTGCTTTACTGTGTTTAGAGCTAAACTTTCGCTGTGCTTCAACTTAAGCACAGTTGAGTCACAGCGAAAGTAACACTCTTAACACAATATAGCACTGATAAACAATAAACAATAAATAAAAGATTGATGATATCCGCATAGAAGAAAGTGATTGAATAACAGTCATAAGATATGCAGTACGAATATATAAAATTTCTATTTTTCACTGCTTACTTAGATTATTTTAAGAATACAGTTAACCAAAGGTTTATAGAATTAAGTTTAGGAACTACAACATTAAATACTCTATTCATACCAGTTTCATAAGAGACAAATCTGTGAAACTTTCTGTTCTAACGCAGAATTTAGCTCAACTTAATGATAGAATGCGATTACTTTCACTGGATAGACCTTCCATGATCACTTTTCCATACTATATCACAACCTGTTATGCAAACTAACGATAATCTAGTTTGTAATCAAGAAAGTTTAATGATGAGCATATAACATTCATAAATATTTTATTAGGTATAGGTAACTGCGATATTTTTAGAAGTGTTATAAGAGTAGGAGACAAACGAAGTGAGATAAACAAATGTACTGTCAAAGTCTAAATATTTTTGTAATAAAACTATTTTAAATACTAGTCGAATACAGTAAGTACTAACCTAAGGGGTGGTTTATACGGGGTCAATGACTGGACCCAGTGATTCGGACCCAGTAACTGCGTACATGTAGACAGTATCGGCAGTAAGTCGTACTGTGCCCGAAAATAGAACGGGTGGACTGGCTTGCGAGCGAGAAGTCAGCAGTGCAGTTGTGTTATATGACCTCTTATTTCCTGGCAGTTTTCTGACTGGTTATCAATCTATCTCTTTTATTTGCTATACAGCGAGAAAGAGATGTAACTATAGCAATTCATAAACCTGGCAAGTTTTAATTGGTTGTAATACCCCCCCAGAGGCCGTATTACGAGCTCTTAAAACCTGCCAGGTTTATAAATTCCTGTAGTGACATCTCTTTCTCTCTGTGTAGCAAATAAAAGAGATACATTGATAGCCAGTCAGAAAACTGAATGGAAATAAGAGGTCATAATACAGCCCCTGGACTAGGTTAAAAATAGTATCTACACGAGTCCAGTAGCAAGGCAACGCTGGACTGGGTTACTGTACTGCCATCAGTGTTTCTTTCAGGTACTATTCCGGGGGGGCGGTGCCCCCCCAGAGCAGCCTTAGTGCCCCCCCGGAGAAAAATGAGTTGTGTGTAGGTAGACGGGCAAACTAGTGTAGTGATCGACGGATGAGCTCCCCCGAACCTGTTTATTGCCCCCCCGGAGAATTTTGTCTGAAAGAAACACTGACTGCCATGTTACTGACCCTATGCTATGCGTGGTCCACCGAAATGTTACATATCGATGGCGTGGTCATGCTATGGGGGCTAAGCGTGATAGTGGTCTCATTAAAAAATACTACTAACTTCACGAGTAACTTGAAAGTAGTCAGCTGTATGTTAACTCCCTTGCGTTACTAATTGTCGTGGATAGCAACACGAGTATTATTATCTTACCAAGAATCAACAAGTGATTTAGGCCAAGTTTAAACAGAATATAACAGTAGTAACAGTATACATTATTATTGTAATGGTCTACTTGCGCAGCATCGTATAAAGGTATTATTAAAATGTTGACGCGGACTATCATAGGAAGTTCAGTAACGATGCTTAATGCATTTGACGATCTAAATGTTTTAAATTAACGGGTTTTCAGAAAATTCCAATGAAAGTTTATATTGTACTAGCAGCCGCCCGTGACTTCGTCTGTTTTCTATGTTTTCCTGTCATGGGCCCTTAAGAGAGCTTAAGGGTCCATGATTAGGAATACATGGTTTGCGCGGGCCATATTTTTATATAGAAAACGTAAAGTTGTAGCAACAAAAAAATATACGACAAGCTAGAGATTATCTAGTAGCTTAAAGAATAAAAATTTTAAACAATAGTAGCTTAAATTACGTATAAACCTCACAGATGATTGTAAAAAAGTCAGAATATCATCAAAAGCGCTTGCATAGGGTCATATTTTTTGGCGTAAATAATAGCGGAAACGTATTAAATTCTACATCAAAATACACTTTAATGTACTGTGCAGTTGCTCCCATGTTTTCTTCATCAAGAAAGATAATAATATTCTAAATATAATGATGAAAAAACAACGAAAAACATCGAAAAAGTACTGAATTGAGATTATTTTCCATACTCTTAACACATAAAGAAAAAGACAGACAAATGTTTTCGCATAAGCGAGTCTTAAGGAGATTAAATTTGATGGTTGATCTGAATTTTGTATGTCTTCTATTTCAAAGTTATGGAAAAAAACCGGCCAAGTGCGAGTCGGACTCGCGCAGGAAGGGTTCCGTACCAAAAACGTCAAAAAAAAAACACGTCGTGTTGTAAATTTATTTTATAACATATTTGCTCGTAAAGGGTCTCTTATTACACCAATTTCAATATCGTATTGTATCTCATTACGAACTTGTGCGGTAATGTAAAGTAAAACGCACGGTTTCCTTGATAAGCCGTGCGTTTTACTTTACATTACCGCACGGTTTATCAAGATACTTCGTCTAAAACGAACGGTACTTTTTTAAATCTTAGCAAAGAGTTTTTATGTCAGAAAAGAGGTCAACATTTTATGGATAAAATTGACTTTGGGAGATAAAATGTAATAAATAAACATTTAATTATTCAATTTAATTAATGTTGACAATAAATTACAACCATTTATCTGTAACAAAAACACAAAAATATTAATTTACTTTATTAGTAATACTGGCTGTTTTTATGCCTTTGCCTTAAAAAAAACGCTGATGCGCGCGCATTGCTAATTTAATTTTTTTTGCTGTATTGTTTTTTTTGAAAATGTCGTCAAGTACTGATGAATTTATTAATTCAACACCGCCAGAAGTCTCAGAGGCAGCGAAAAAGGCTACTCTAAGCCTCTTGCCCGAAAAATTGACCGATAAGATACTTACAAGCGTATCAAAATTTAATCATATGGAAAACAAGCAAAGGTGCAAAGTCCGAGTTTTATTTATTTCCTCGCAAATATGTTATAAAACGTCGTATGACATACGTGCGCTTTGATAATTACAGCCTCTGCTTTCTTGTAGCCCTCGCCTACGGCTCGGGCTAGCAATATCGCCTCGGCTGTAATTTTCAACGTACCGCACTTATATCATAATGTACTATTATACTGTTTTTAGTATTTGTTGTTATAGCGGCAACAGAAATACATCATCTGTGAAAATTTCAACTGTCTGCCTGTTGTCGTTATTAATATTGAGCAAGAAACGGCAAAAAATTCACGTTTGTTGTATGGGAGCCTCCCTTAAATATTTATTTTATTAAATTTTTAGTATTAATGTTATAGTGGCAACAGAAATACATCATCTGTGAAAATTTCAACTGTCTAGCTATGACGGTTCATATACAGCTGATACAGATACAGCCTGGTGACAGACAGACAGACAGACGGACAGCGGAGTCTTAGTAATAGGGTCCCGTTTTTACCCTTTGGGTACGGAACCCTAAAAAAGGAACTTCACCGTCTTTTTTAACGGCGTCTTTTCTATTCATCCCCTATACTCAAATGGCCAATTTCTATACGTCTGAACCCTACGCTTACCATTAAAGCTTAAATATGAGCAATACACGATTAAACTTATGTAAATTACGGACTTTGATGTATTGTATGGAAATTGACAAGCTTACGGCACGTAATTTTATAGTTTACTGCTTATTTTAAAGTTTAAATATAATATCCTTAGGAAATTGAAAAATATTTTTTAACAAATTGCATTTTCCACAGGTACTAGTATTTTTATAATTTATTTAACAACACTATTGTTACAAAACATTTATGTACAAATGTTTGAAAATTAAGCTAACTCTGTCAATATAACATAAGCGAAAATATTTACAACGGGTAAAGCTTGCGCGCTTGCGCGTTGCTCTAGTCTAAGGGATAAAGTAATAATTTTGGCTAACAAAAAAGGAAGTAATTTTAAATGCTAAGAAAACAAAATAAATAGGCTTTAAATATGTTGGTAGTTAACCCCTATGGCAGCGAACTAAAGCTATGGAATAAGCATTCCGCTCAAAAAATGGCACCACACCAAAAGTACAACTAAGTGGATAGAGCTAAAAGTGCTTGTATTTTATTATGCAGCCCAAAGCGGCTGAACACTGATTGCTTATTAGCGACTATAATTTGTATACTTATAGATCTTTTCTGTACTTAAATGGAAAAATAAGATGCGTTATTTCTGCATTTTTTTGCAGCCTTCTTTGCATCTTCTACACCGTTTGACTATAAAGGACGTCATTTCTAATAAACTCTCCCTTTCTATCTTTTCTCTATAATATAAACTGCAATTTATTGAAAAGAACACTAACGTCAGTCACCGGGTGCGTGGCTGGCACGACTAAAGCTGAGCGGGTTGTACTTTTTAGGCCCCGTGGTGCCATTTTTTAAGCAATATTTGTTTGCAATCTTCCATAGATTTTAGTTCGCTGCCCTATGGTTATAATTTGATGTGATATCCAGCAACTGATAAATATTTTTTCACTTCTCATGCTCGTAAAGTTCGTCTTTATGTTGGGTATAGGCTGCAAAAATCGCTTTTTATGCTCTAGTGCATAAAGTAAAATCTTCGTCTAAGTCTCAGACTTTAAGATAAAGGTCGTCAGGTAAACAGCCACACACGCAATTTAAATGAACTTGTTATTTCATTGTTTCTTCATTTTTTGTTGTGTTATACTTAATACTTTTTTATTTTTGAAAATGGGTATCAATTTTATTGAAAGACCTATAAAATATTTTTTTTTCAATTTTTGGATATGGGTATCAAATGAAAGGCCTTGATGAGCACATTCCAAAATTATATTTTTTTAATAAAAAAATGAGTTTTTTTTTTTCAATTTTTGAATATGGGTATCAAATGAAAAGCCTTGATGAGGACATTCCAAAAATATATATTTTGTCACAAAAAATTAAGAAAAAATTTTTTTTTCTCAAGTTTTAAATATCAAATGAAAGGTCTTGATGAGTACATTTCAAAAATATAGAATTTGTCACTAAAATTTGAGAATTTTTTTTTTAGGTTTTTACATTATTGTTGTTTAATTTCCTCACAATCGAAGTGAAAAGCAAAGTGTATAACTCGTACATAAAACCCATTTTATGCACTTGTTGTACAATCTACTATAATTACAGAAGTTATGAGGTTCTCGTGTGTGAGAAAAAAAAACACCAATTTCATAGCAGGTAATGACCCAATAGTAAGCGTAAATAGGGGGCAGAATAGCTTTTGGTATATACTATATAATATAATAAGATTGAAAAGACAACATTGCATGGACATGGTGTTTACTTAAACTTGTGCAAATTCTCGCGCCACTTTACAAGTCCCACTTCAACAAAGTAAATTCTGCATGAGTTTCTCACTTGTTTTTTTTTTCTACATGAAGGTTTACATTTCTAAAGGACTTTCGTTTTGATGCGGTATATGGTATTGTTGTCACTTTCAAAAACATCAGCTTTTCTAGGGGCTTACTTTGGCACTCTACTGATTTCTATAAAAAAATGTGAGATTCGAGTAATATTACCCGCGTTATTTTTCTCGGTACTTAGCTGTTCGTGCTAAGGTCACTGAGATCAAATTGGTATAGACGATTCAAAAGCACTTAATAATTAAGTTTATTTGAATAAAGCTTATTTGACTTTGACTTTGACTTATCGAGTAAATGTCAAAACAGTACAATGGAAACCATGGCAACCGTTTTCAATGTACTAAAATAACAGATTTTTTACGTTTATTCGATACCAATTTGATCTTCAGAACCTCGTTCGTGTTTCGAAAGTAACCACCCAGTTTTATTTATTGTTGAATTTCAATTACTGTCATTTGTATCTGCGTGGTGTTTGGTAATACCCGTATAATCCCGAAAATATTTAAATACAAATTTATATAAATTATTATAAAGTCTGAAACCGTAAACGAACTAGGTACATATTGTTTTTGATAATTCATCCTAATACAATTTGTTATTTATGTTGTGGCCACTTTAGGCACTTTTGCTTACTACTACTACAACGAACCATATTTTACTGAGGTTATAATTGTTTGTGAAAAAAATATATAAACCTTAGCTTCAATCTGTCTGTGTGAATTTTTGATAAGTACTTAGCGAACAACCACTTGGATATATATAAACGCCTTAAAATGTATTGTATTTCCTCTTACAGCAGATCACATTACATATTTAGCGATCAGTACACAATTACACAATCAAGAATTATAATATTATTTGATAATCTGGATTAGAATCCTCAAAAAAGACTAGCTTTTGGGTTTCGGAAATAATCGGCGAAAACGTTACAAAATTTTAATCACAAAAATAATAAAAATATCGATTTCTAATACACGGTAAATTTTTAAGTACATCTAAAAATGAAATGGGGATTTCTGACCACGTAAATGAACAACTTTTACTATGGGACCAACCACGAAATCGCGGAAAAAAAACAGCTGTTCCATATATTATAGTCGAGTCTATGTTGTACTTTTCTATGGAACAGCTGATTTTTTTTCGCGATTTCGTGGTTTTGTCCCATAGTAAAAGTTGTTCATTTACGTGGTCTGAAATCCCCATTTAATTTTTAGATATACTTAAAAATTTACCGTGTATACACAGTCATGAGGAGTGTTTTCTTTATAAAGAGTGTTTGATTAGGTTTCGAGTAGAGCCATCAATTTCATTTAAAAATTGATGTCGGCACTTGATGAAATTGTAACAAAAGTAACAATAATAACAGTTGGGTAACTGTAGTAATATGGAGTTGGTTAGATTTTTTTGTAGGTTAGTAGACGCCGGTTAAAAAAACTAGGAGTTATCACTTCTAGTTTTAAAGATATAAAATGCGAAAAAGTAAGTGTTAAGTTGATTGATAATATCCTTTTTATCAATAAAATTATCAAATACAAAACTATGCATTTAATAAATATTTGAATTAATTTTATCTTAATACTACTGCTAATTGAAAACATGCACTTAGGTTTATTATTGTAATTAAAACCACTAATCGAAATTTTCAAATTAGAAAAAAGAAAGTTGCATATTTCTTAACATCTAATTAAAAAGAAAAACTTACCCAGTAGTGTAGATGGGATATATCCAAGTGTCAGATAATTACACAATGGTGCACTGTAATATCGTAAATTACAATCGTTTAATGATTATGCGCGCGTCCGCGACAGCGTGTCGGTGAGAGAGCTTTGCGCAGCGCGCGCGCAAACGCCTCTTACTTATAGTTTCAGAAGTGCTGTGTAACACTTTCCCCTACCGTTCTTCATCTCTATTAAAAAAATCAATTTCTCTTTTTTTATTCCTGAAAACTTAAGCTCATAGTTTAAAGATAAGGCACAGCGTATCTTGCAATTGTTATATAATCTAAGCAGGAGTAATATGACATAACGACCGCATGGTGCAGTGGCAGCGATCCTTCCTGTAGACAAAGATCCCAAGTTCAAAATGTGGTTGTGGCATTTATGTTTGAATGATGAGTATTAATATTTTCTCCCGAGTCGTGGATAATATGAAACAGGTCATCAAGAAACAACTTCTATTCAGTTTTTTTAAATTAATCACAGCACCAAAAATACCGATTAAATAGATTACAGTATTCTACAGTAAGGATTGAAGTCGTAATAACTTCTTTTTGCGGAAGCAATTTCAGACGCAGACCAATGATGAGATATTTCGAAACAAATGTAGGTACTTGCTAATTAAGAGTTCCTAAGTTCAAAAAAATTACGGTGTAGTAAAGTAATCATTAACTCAAAAGAAATTGCCTATACACTGATAAGTACCTATACAATGATAGATAACTTTCCCTAACTTGTGATTTGTAATTAATATATCGGGTCATTTTGAACTTACCATCCAAATTTTAAGGATGTGTCCAGTCCATGAAACTAAACAACTTTCTCCAAGAAACATGTGTCAAATTTCATCACGTGATCTCTTTGATTTGTATGGAAAGTTGATTTTTATTTTACATATTTGACCATGTGTTCCTTACAGAAAGTGCTGTGTGTAATATCGTGTGGCAGAAAAAATTGCTGCAGAAACTCTTCACACTAGGCACAGTATAGATTTAATTCAATAGAGTTGTCGTAAAATCCAAACCCTGACCGATAGGTACCCTAACCGAAAGTGACACCGCGGTAAAATTTATTTAATAATGTAATTATAGCTAGCTCAATAAAAAATAAAATTTTTGAAAAAACCTACGACGTTAAAATTGTTGTTCTTAATTAAAAAATCGGCCAAGTGCGTGTCGGGGCACGCGCCGTAGGGTTCCGTAGTTACCTTATACCATACCATATTTAATACCACCTATCATTTTTCGTCTGCAAAAATAACTTTGTTTTTCACAGTGTTGGTATGAATGACAAAGTTATATTTGCGGTTTTGGAAAATGTGCTATATCTCAAAAACTTATTACTATATCTCGTTCAAACCAATTTTCGTTGAAAGTTTTTATTAAGATCTACAGCATATATTTTTTTTAGATTTTTCACTCTCTTATTTCAAAAGTTAAAGGGGGGGGGGACACAAATTTTACCACTTTGGCGGTGTATATCTTTCAAACGGTTGACATTGAGAAAAAATTGACCTAGGAACCTCAATGTCATTTTTAAAGACCTATCTATAGACATCCCACACGTCTTGGTTTGAAGAAAAAAATTTTTTTCAGTTTCAGTTCCATGTATGGGGAGCCCCCCCTAAAAAAAATATTATTTTTATTTTTGTGTTAAATTCATTAAGCGGTTAACAGAATACATCTACCAACCAAGTTTCAACTATGTAATCTTAATACTTTCGGAATAAAGTGGCTGTGACATACGGACGGACAGACAGACAGACAGACAGACAGACAGACAGACAGACAGACAGACAGACGGACAGACAGACAGACGGACAGACAGACAGACATGACGAATCTATAAGGGTTCCGTTTTTGCCATTTAGGCTACGGAACCCTAAAAAGAGTTAAATATTTTTTACGTAAATTCCCCGACTAAAAGTGATGTAGGTAGGTACTTTAAATAAATAATATATTTATCCCCCTATTAAACGCAAGAAAATACCGTCGGGGCTGCTATTACCTAACCCGAAATGAAATAATTTTCAGTTGTGATTAATGGCAATGGTAGCTCCCGACGGATTTTTCTTGCGTTTGTAAATTTATGAATAGG
Organism: Agriphila geniculea; assembly: GCA_943789525.1. Lineage (NCBI taxonomy): Eukaryota > Metazoa > Arthropoda > Insecta > Lepidoptera > Crambidae > Agriphila > Agriphila geniculea. The sequence goes on from OX038877.1 coordinate 20,106,808, forward strand.
TGGAAAAAAAAATACTTAAAGTACTTACACCACATTTAGTCGGGGGATTTTAGTGAAAATTATTTTACCCTTTTTTAAACGTCATGGGTTTTTCCATTTTTTTTATTTTGCTTTTTATTTTCAACTTTTTAAATAATTACGCATCTAAATCGGTCATACCATTCTGGAGATAAATGGGAAAATGATTACTGCAGCGCCCCCTAGCGGCTAAACACGATAACACCAAGAACCATCACCGACAAACTACAAATCCATTACAGAAAATCGCATCTAAATCGGTCAAACCGCTCTGGAGATAAATGGGAAAATGATTGCTGCAGCACCCTGTAGGAGTTAAACCATTTAAACACCATAACACCGGCGTATCTAAAAACTATCGCCGAGAACCTTTAAAGGTTTACCTGTTACCATTTTCCTCGGAAACTACGGAGCCGATTTCGATGTGGTTTTTTGCATTCAAAAGGTTTCATTTCATAGCAGGTTCTTAGACATGTTTCATAGTGGTAGACCACCAAGGGGCTTTTGGTTTGGGTTTATACCCATCACAGAAAACCGCATCAAAATCAGTTTAGTAGCTTTTGGGAACTTTTCAAGTGCGACTTATCTGGTTGTTGCAGCGCCCCTTGGTGGTCTACCACTATGAAACATGTCTAAGAACCTGCTTTGAAATGAAATCTTTTGAATGCAAAAACTACATCGAAATCGGCTCCGTAGTTTCCGAGGAAAATTGTAACAGACATAAATACAAACCAACAAACAAATATCCTCTAACCCCAAACGCATATACCGCATCCGTTCCGTTTAGGGTTGCCAGATTGGCTGGCGTCAATTCCGGGACAACGATAGCGGGGGGGGGGGGGCTAATGATTTCAAATTAATTTATATTACTCTTGAAATTACCCATGTAAACTGACTTTTTAGCAACAACGTGTACGCACTGTACGCTATGAAAAAATAGGTATTTCAAATCCGGGACAGTTACGTGTAATTCCTGGACACGGGACAAGGCACGTAATTCCGGGACAATCCCGGAAATCCCGGGCGTCTGGCAACCCTAGTTCCGTTCCATCCGTCGTGGGTAAAAATATAGTTCGTTGTAGTAGAGTAGGTACTTTTCGTTTTCGATACATTGTAAGCGAGCAACTTTTATTATTTGAGAGCTAAAAGAGCCTTAACAGTGGCGGAAACGTTAGTAGTGAGAAGTAGGATTTTTTTTACAGTGTCATGTTTGTTAACCATTTACCAAGTAGGTACCTATTTGATGTTATCTGTTTGATCTAGGTCTAAGCTGTCTACGTACAATGCACGGACAATGAGAAGGCACTTTCTGGACAAGTGTTCCTTAAATAGAACCTCTCACTAGCTTGTATAGATGCGAAAAAAACACCCATTGAATAGAAGTATTGTTAAACCTAGACTATACCTACAGCTATGCAAATTTACTATATTTTCAATACTTGTCAGCTTTAGATAGTAATACAAAATGTTCTTGATTATTTTCTCTAATAAACTATAATATATATACTATTTTTTTTTATATTTACAACGGTTATGTGTTATAATTAATAAAATTGAGTAAAGTAACAAAAAGCTGTTTAACAAAAAGAGGTTTTCTATTACGTTACCTCAACAAAATTACACTGAGCGCGTTGTCCATTTATAGTGCAAATTAATTTCGTTTCACGGACCATGATTGGTCAAACGCACTAAATTTTGTGTGAATCGCAGTAAACAACACGGCGCTATCACAAAACAACAATAAAGTCTAGTGTTCACGCTCTACCGTCACTTGTTTTTTTCCGTCAGGAAATTCAAACCTAACCGACGACACTTGAAACTAGCAAAAGTATTTCCTAAGGCGGCTGTATGACCTGAGTAAGTTAATAATAGAAAAAGATTTTAACAATGTTTTGCGTGGAGTTTTTAGGGCCCATGGTCTAGTATTTTTAGAAGGTATCAACAAGATGCCCTCGTAGTCATTTATTTTTTTTTATTTCATTTTCTGTTTAAGCAAAGCAAGTCGTTTCTACCATTTTTTTTTATTTCATTAAAATTCGGTTTAATTCGGGAAATATAGCCAATAATTTGTTTCAAAAATATTTTTCCGTTTGCAAAATCTACGCTAAAACAAAGTACCTATATTTCCCGTTTCTAACTTAAAAACAAGCAAGTCTTATCAAGATACTTGTATTTAAAATAGATTAGCAGATACTTGATTTCTATGTATTTATTTTATAGTTGTAAGGACTATATTCTATGGCTTTATGCAAAGCTGAAAACAAGCATCTACTTAAAGTACAATAAAGAATCTAAGTTACTTGTTTATAGCGTAGAATATTATTAACAAACCAATACATATTTCTACGCGGAACGGAAAATGTAGGTAGGTATGAGAATTTTTTTTTTTACAGAAATATGTTTTTACTTTTAATAACAATGATATATTTACATTTTAGTGTTCAGAATGTCTAATTTTTCCAATAAAAACACTAAATAACGTTTTTAAGCTCTCCTGTAAAGTTTGTCTGGAATGAAATATGTACTTGGATTTGGTTTAGGGCAGCCGTGCTGTACCAAATACAAATGTGTGCGTGCGTGCACGGAAAACTGTAATTTATTCGAGTGTCTCCTTTATATTTTGTGCCGTTAGCCGTTATTGTAGCTAGTTTTTTATTTACCTATCTCAGTGAAAAGCCAAAAAAGAAATGTAGTTGCTGTGACCTCTTTCATACAAATAAATACCTAGCTAAATACTCGTACGATATGAAAAATTTACTATTCAAACAAATTAAGAGATACAGTATGTCAAAGACATGCCAAACCTATAAAATACGTGCGATGTATGTTTTTTTAGGGTTCCGTACCTAAAGGGTAAAAACGGGACCCTATTACTAAGACTCCGCTGGATGTCCGTCTATCTGTCTGTCTGTCTGTCACCAGGCTGTATCTCAGGAACCATGATAGCTAGATAGTTGGAAATTTTCACAGATGATGTATTTCAGTTGCCGCTATAACATCAAACAGTTAAAAGCAGAATAAAATAAATATTTAAGGGGGGCTCCCATCCATAAAACAAACAATTTTTTTGCCTTTTTTTGTTCGATATGAATAATGACAACAAGGTAGACAGTTAAAATTTTCACAGATTATGTATTTCTGTAGCCGTTTAACAACAAATACTAAAAACAGAATAAAATTAATATTTAAGGGGGGCTCCCATACAACAAACATATTTTTTTGCCGTTTTTTGGTACGGAACCCTTCGTTCGCGAGTCCGACTCGCACTTGGCCGGTTTTTTTTCTGGTTGAAAATAGCTGGACATACACAGTCATTATAGTTAGGTACAAGCAATGTCTTCTTTCATTATTGTCTGTCACTCCACTCGCATAATCATATTAGCTTAAATTTTGGAGCTAGAAATGATGGATCACTTTATTCACTTAGACCAGGGTTGGCGAACCTTTATGTGTCAACGTGCCATTTTTTAAATGTAAATTTTTAATGAGGTCATAGACGTGCAATCAAATCGTCGCGTAATGAATTTTGTGATCGGTGACGTGTCTAAAATATTGTTTCGCGTGCCATTGGTTCGCCATCCCTGACTTAGACCATCAGCCATTTTTTTATGTCCCAGCCATTTTTTAATGCACAGGCCTTCAGGAGGATGGGCCATAACCACAGTATAAATAATAGTACTAGAATCCATAACACACCACGTGGGCCCAATGCGGATTGGTGGGTGTTAACGGGACCAATGGCTTAACGTGCCTTCTGAAGCACGAAAGAGCTACATATAATACATTTTTGGTCACCCATCCGATGACTTACCCTTGTGAAAGTTGCTTAAACTTCGCGATCGTAGGGCCAGGGGCCCTATTTTTGAAACGTTCGACTGGCGTCGAGCGCTCTTTTCTACTGATTTTCGTTCGACATATGACTCAAAACAATGGGATGTCGAACGAAAATCAGTAGAAACGAGCGCTCGACTGGAGTCGAGCGATTCAAAAATAGGGCCCCTGAAGCTAAACCACTGCGCAGTCGAGCGAGTAAATTATTATAATTATTATTATAATTATTATTATTAAATTATTATTATCATCAGTTATTTATTTATTAACATAAGTTTACAAAAAAAAACTCCTTTATGTAAGTACTTATTATTTTATTTGCAATTTACTTGTTTTTTTTATATTTTATGTGCAAATCTTACTAAAAAAATTCTTTTAAGTACTAAAATAATAACTTATTTCCTGTTATTGGAAAGCTTATAAAAATAGGCAAAAATGTAAGATACTACATAATAACAGAAACAAAATAATATGTTCTGGAAATGTCAATATTTATTCTGGAAGTGCACAAAGAATGGATGTGAATAAAGGTTGTATTTTTTATATAGATTTTCCTCGTGTGCCGTCTGAGTATTGTCGTAAAGGAACAAATAACTCAAGAATCCCTTTGTATGTACTCGATATGTAAGTACTTTAGATGGCGACACGGGTTTCCTATTTCAATATTTTATGAAAGGTATTTTGCTTGGATGAATTAACCACCTGAGATTACCTACCAAAAAGTGCGTACACGTTGTTTGTTCAAACCAATATCATAATAATTCCAATAATTTTGTTCCCAAGAAAACATTGACACAACAACACATTGCAATGATTTGCTTAGGAAAAACGTACAAATTAAAATGTTGTACACACGGTGTCAGTGATTCTGGAACCATAATAAGCCTATAGAGCAACGCGGCTTCCGTATCGGACGAAGACGCGTTGCTCTAAGATAATAAGCTAGGCTATTTGAGCACTGGAAATTGTCTACAATCCTACATGAAGGGATCACTGCGATCACTTCTGATAAAATGTATGACACAAAAGCATCCAATCATTTATGGACTTTTTTTTACTTTCGATTAAAAATAAAATACAAAATGCATGCTGTAAATTTCTGGCGGAAAAATCTAATATAAAGAGCGTTTGGTTTAAGTTTGCCAGTAAAAAGCTATTTTGTTGAAAGAAAAGTCTACGTTGAAAGAAGACTAAGTAGAAATTCAGACGAACTAAGAACCTCCTCCTTTTATTGAAGTCGGTTAAATACAAAAATAGCTTCAAAATTAAATATTCAAATCATTAGATACGCATACCAATTTTAATAAAAAAAAAATACTATTGAAGTACCCGACTTCAAGAGTTTATTTTATTGCGGCGCCGGCGGCTGAAAGAAAACTTATTTCTTTACCACATTTTTATTTTATTTCTAAAAGCCCCACCCGACTTCATTAGAGGGCGTATTTATTTTAGGCTTCTGTTAAAATGATCGCCATACTAACACAGTATACGCGGTTAATTTTTAAATATATCTAAAAATTAAATGGGGAAACCACGTTTCTGAATATGAACGAATCGTCAATAATATGCAGTTAAAAAATTTAAAATATCGGAAATTCACCGATGTACAGCGTTACGTTAATATCTTTCAATAAAAAAAAAAACCGGCCAAGTGCGAGTCGGACTCGCGCACGAAGGGTTCCGTACCAAAAAATGGCAAAAAAACACGTTTGTTGTATGGGAGCCCTCCTTAACCCGGCGTCATTGTGGCGGAAAAAAGTTACACTAACGTTGAGGGGGGTCATTATGACCCTGGTTACAATTGTTAAAATTTGGCATAGTATAAAATAATTTTTTATTTTAAACATTTTATATTTATTATAAATACTGTATTTATAATCAGTAGCAGCAATAAAACACATTGGTAATGAGTGAAATAATTTTTATTTTTAATTTTTCCTATAGACTGTTAATTATACAACAAAACTGTAACTCTTTTCTTAATTTTCTTTTATCAACAAAAAACAATATCGTTTCTAACAAAAATGATACTTAAATCAAATTTATACTACCTAACCTCTCTATCATTAGAAGATTACGAACACTAACATAATCTTTATATAAAATATATAAAAAAGTATATGGCACCAAAACAGCAACGTCACCGTTGAGCTGGGTCATAATTACCCTGTCGCAGGTTTACACACGTTTTGCTCCTTGCGCGGGTGATGGACGAATGAAGTGAAGTACGTGGCGGGGAGGGGTGATCCTTAGCTGCAGCTACTGAGACAGACAGTTGTGTGTGGCAAATATTTCTAAGCATTTTTTCATATGCAAAACATGCAGGGTCATGTTGACCCTGCATCAATGACGCCGGGTTAAATATGTATTTTACTATGTTTTTTTCATCTGTGAAAATTCTAACTGTCTACCTGTTGTCGTTATTAATATCGAGCAAAAATGGCAAAAAAAAAAACACGTTTGTTGTACGAGTATGGGAGGGGCTCCCATACTTCAATATTTTATCATAATAATTCCAATAATTTTGTTCCCAAGAAAACATTGACACAACGACACATTGCAATGATTTGCTTAGGAAAAACGTACAAATTAAAATGTTGTACACATGATGTCAGTGATTCTGGAACCATAATAAGCTTAGAGCAACGTGGCTTCCGCCGTACCGGACGAAGACGCGTTGTTGCTCTAAAATAATAAGCTAGGCTAGATGAGCACTGGAAATTGTCTACAATTCTACAGGAAGGGATCACTGCGATCACTTCTGATAAAATGTATGACACAAAAGCATCCAATCAATTTTGGACTTTTTTTACTTTCGATTAAAAATAAAATACAAAATGCATGCTGTAAATTTCTGGCGGAAAAATCTAATATAAAGAGCGTTTGGTTTAAGTTTGCCAGTAAAAAGCTATTTTGTTGAAAGAAAAGACTACGTTCAAAGAAGACTAAGTAGAAATTCAGACGAACTAAGAACCTCCTCCTTTTATTGAAGTCGGTTAAATACAAAAATAGCTTCAAAATTAAATATTCAAATCATTAGATACGCATACCAATTTTAATAAAAAAAATACTATTGAAGTACCCGACTTCAAGAGTTTATTTTATTGCGGCGCCGGCGGCTGAAAGAAAACTTATTTCTTTACCACATTTTTATTTTATTTCTAAAAGCCCCACCCGACTTCATTAGAGGGCGTATTTATTTTAGGCTTCTGTTAAAATGATCGCCATACTAACTCAGTATACGCGGTAAATTTTGGAATATATCTAAAAATTAAATGGGGAAACCACGTTTCTGAATATGAACGAATCGTCAATAATATGCAGTTAAAAAATTAAAATATCGGAAATTCACCGATGTACAGCGTTACGTTAATATATTTCAATTAAAAAAAAACCGGCCAAGTGCGAGTCGGACTCGCGCACGAAGGGTTCCGTACCAAAAAATGGCAAAAAAAAAACACGTTTGTTGTATAGGAGCCCTCCTTAAATATGTATTTTATTATGTTTTTTCATCTGTGAAAATTCTAACTGTCTACCTGTTGTCGTTATTAATATCGAGCAAAAATGGCAAAAAAAAACACGTTTGTTGTACGAGTATGGGAGCCCCCCTTAAATATCTACTTTATTCTGTTTTTAGTATTTGTTGTTATAGCGGCAACAGAAATACATCATCTGTGAAAATTTCAACTGTCTAGCTATCACGGTTCATGAGATACAGCCTGGTGACAGACAGACAGACAGACGGACAGCGGAGTCTCAGTAATAGGGTCCCGTTTTTACCCTATGGGTACGGAACCCTAAAAATCTAGACTACACACACTAATCATTTGGTCCACAGAAATTGTTAGTACCATTTTTCGCCACTATTGCATTAATAATTATTATCTTTTTGGACAAGAAGTTGCTGTGACAAAGTGTTATGTATATACAGAAACATCTCAGATAGTTGGTAATTTGTAGACTGAATAAAGCTTTAAAAAGACAGAATAATGTTCGTCGTGTTCTGATGTCTTTTACTACTAAGGTGCCCACTATTTAGATAAACGAATAGGTAGAAAAGAGATTGTCAAGAACGTCGATTAATTCTTTGTATTTATATTTCAAACACAAATTTCCTACAAGTTACTCCTTCGAATTACAAAGTGTTATTCTATTACAACAACCTATAAAAACACGTCCTTCCAAACATCTAATAGTTATTTATGCAACTGTACTATAACGAGGGGTATTAAAACACGAATGTGGGTTTATCATAATAGTATCACATGAGTGATTTAATACCTGATTATGTACAGTTGCATACAAGACTTTATCTACACCCATTTTTTTTATTTTTTCTTATTTTTATTAGGGAAACAAACAATATTTTAATACATATGAATTAAAAACACCCATGATATTTATCTAAACCCATGATATGAATCCTTTATAAAAGTTTTGACTTTGACTTTGTCTTTGACTTTGACTTTCCTCTCCCTCCTCGTCATTATGTCTTCCGCAAGAGTGTTATAATGTTGTACTGAATTTCATAATGCAACGCGCGCCCCGGCGCTGCAGGACCAGCTCTCGCTCGGGATATTGTAATGATGGCAGTAAGCTAACTGTTTCAGAATCAGAACCCCTTACAGAGGATTTAAAGCATGGGTGTAGATAAAATTATTAACATTACCTTATTTTAATGTTACAGGTATGTAATACTGAATAAAAAACAGCGAAGTTGTTTGTGGAAGGATCAACTTTCAAGGAACCGGAGTTATACAACCATGAAACATTGTCTATTTTACGTTGGTGGAGTTTTTACACTTTAAGAGAGTTATATTATGCCGGGCATAATATAACTCTCTTAAAGCAACAATAGTGGTAGGAAATGTTTCTAAGTAGTACGAAAACTTTTGAATGTTTATTTATATTGGAAAATAAATACGTAATATGAACTAGAATAAATTTTCCATAACTTATTCTATATCAGAAAATTCTATACATAGTTACAAAACAGTTTCTGTAGAATTATGTCTATTATTTTATTGCTTCGTTGAAGTATAATTGGGCTGAAAACTTACATAATGTAATATACACGCGCTACTGTTAGTATTTGCGTAAATTCAAAATGCCCTATGCATTTTGTAGTCTATAGTCTATAGTGTAGTCAAATTAGCAAAAAGGTTGGAAGTAATTCGTGCAGTTGTATTTTTTTATGGAGTCATTAGAATTAATGAATGGGATCCCTTGTATTCGCATAATTGTTTTATACCTAATTTGATTTGGCATAACGGATTTGGCATAATCTTTTTTGTCATAATAATACTTTCGCATAATTGTTTTTTTGGCATACTATTTATATTAGCATAATTATCATTTAGACTAATTTGTTTTCGCATAATGTTATTAGGCATATTGTCTATTCGCCTAATATTATTTAGACATAAAAATCAAAAACAATAAGAATAAATATTTTTACGCACTAATTTATTTTCATGCAAAAGGGGTAGGTATTGTATTAAAATGCCAAAAACTCATAACACATACGATCTAAATATCGTCTCATAAAACACCTATTTTTAAAATACCGAAAATCCCTAATGTCGATATCCAATAGACCGAAACTTGAAAGATCGATTATTAAATGACTGATGATAGTTCGAAACCCTGAAAGTTAAAATGCCGATAGTTAAAAATCCCGAAAATTCGTTTAGGTCTATTAGGTGCGACGACGAGCGAGCGCAGCGAGCAAGGAGGAGGTAAGGTTTCATTGCGACCAACAACGCACAAGCCGAGCGAGCGAAGCGAGAGTGCCGCGGCAGCGGCCGGCGAAGTGCCAGAACCGACCTGCTGGCATGTAATCAATTAGCCAATTAGCTTCGGGATTTTGTATTTTAGGTAAAATGTTCTTTCGTTATTTTAAACGTCGTAATTTTTTTGTTTATAAAAATATGCGTAAATAACATTATGCGAGTTTAAATTTATGCTAAAGAATATTATGCTTAAACATGATTATGCTTAAAGTAGTTATGCTTAAAAAAATTATGCATAAGCTGTTATGACTAAATAATATTATGCGTAAACATTATTCGGTGAAATCATATTATGCTATGATATATTATGCCTTAAAAATTTATGCAAATACATAGGGAACCTTAATGAATATAAGTTTCCTCTGAGTTTGCACCATTCCTGCTATGTACGGAACATTGTTTAATGTCAGGTATTAAAGTCCCAATATTTTTTTTAAATATAATACCTACAATAACAGGTTCTTTCCATGTTTTGTTACAATTTTAATTACCTATCATTGCATATACAGCTTGCTTAAATCAGATAAAAAGTTAGCGAGATAATTGACAAAATCTTAACCTAGGAGGCGCCACCTTTGTGACGTCGTAGGTATTTGTTTTACTACTTTCGCGTTGCGCATGCGTTGCTGATCATCAAATCACTTTTTGTCACTCGCTAAAGTAGTGGAACAAGTACCTACGACGTCACAAAGGTGGCGCTCCTAGGTTTAGATTTTGTCAATTATCTCAGTAACTTTTTATCTGAATTAAGCGAGCTGGGTATGCAATGATAGGTAATTAAAATTGTAACAAAACATGGAAAGAAACTGTTAATGTAGGTATTATATTTAAAAAAATATTAGGGCTTTAATTTTAATACCTAACATTAAACGATATTCCGTACATAGCAGAAATGGTGCAAACTCAAAGGAAACTTATATTCATGTCTTCTAATGATTCCATAAAAAATTATAACTACACGAATTACTTCCGATCTTCTTGCAAATTCGACCTAATTTGACTACACTACTATGGCCATACACACGAATAAACTGTGAGATCGCCATTTGGACAACCTATTCGCAATATAATTCATCACTTTGATGATTTTTAGTTTTAGAAAGCTCTTCCAAATAATAGCAGAGAATAAAAATATTACTAACGTATTACAGACAAAAGTTAATGAAAATGACGACATTTCTTGATGGGGTAGCACTTATCTAGTCAAAATTACTAAGAAAACCTGTATTTCCGCATTGAATAACTTTATTGCTCCAACCAGGCCATGAAAAGATCAAGGCGCAGTAATGGGTATTATTTTAAATGCCTAAAAATGATAAAATCAATCATCTAGCTAGGCGACTACAGTACCCTTAGCACAAATATCTATCGAGAAAAAAAACGCGCTTAAAGGATTATGCCGATTTTACTATACAAGCTAGGCCATGATGCGCTTTGATGAAATTACCAAAATACTATAGTAATTTTATAGTGATTGCGTGGGAAGAATAACATTAAAATATAATGCGGGAAAAAAGAGAAATCTCAATCTCAAGGAACCGTTTGGGGTTACATTTTCCTATTATATGACATTTTGTTATCTACCCCTTTTTGACATGACTTGAGTCTGTCACAGATATGTATGGTTAATGCACATCATGGCCCAGAATGCGGCATGATCCTTTACTGGATAGGGCAAATATCTATGGAAAATTACATTTCGCTTTATGGCGGTTGATGGCGCTGTTCAAATTTCCCATACAAAATGACTCTATCGAATGTTTTTACGCTTGTTATTTTTTTTGGTAGCTATTCATGCTAAGGGTACTGATATCTTTATATACAATCAAGGCATCAAATTGAGAAGACAGCTGATAATCCTAGATTATACTAGAATCTAATTTGACATCCGAAAGACAGTTTAAATTAATGTTTGCAAATGTAAAAATTCAGAACACAAAACACGTAAAATGTATTACAAACTCATTTTCTTTTGAAATATCCAGAAATCAGTAAAATTTTGGGACATAAACAATCCTCAATATTGACCGATTATTAAATATTGTAACTTTTAACTGTACATACTTGATTAGAATAGGGAAGAGATACACTAATTTCATTTTTAGATATACATCAAAATTAACCGTGTATATATAAGTTTTATACTAACCTAACCTAACCCAGAATTAGTAAATGCTTAGGTACTAAATCTTCTTGGATGGTTTAGGATGTGGTGAGCATTTTCTAATTTTGGAGAACAAAATGTTTTTTTGGTATGCTAGAGTATATCCCATTATTTTAATTTTTATTATTTTTTCTTCGCATGGCTGAGTGAGTGCCTGCTGAGGGTCAGACGGAATGAAGCGTGCTGCGTGTATCATAAATATACATAGTGTATTTACAATATTATCTTATGCAAAGGTGAATCGATTCGTATTTGCTCTGCACCGACTCGCAGGTAAAGTGATCATGCTGATGGCCTATCGTGCATAAATTAAAATGTATGCTCGATTTTGAGGTATGGTCTTGTCATTTGAATGAGGGAACTGTATAGAGCTATATAATATAAAATATATATAAAATATAGAGCTATATAATATAAAAAAAATCAGACCTTCCCGCTGTGTATGGATTTCAATTCTTTTTTAAGTTCAGGAATTCTCAATAAAATTCCTATGTATAATTTTTTCAAGTAAGTATAAAGTTAAGAACTGTACTTAAATCTAGTGCAATCACAATTAGTATGACTGTGCTTAGCTAACAAACACAAATATACATCATGGATTATACTAATTATCAAGTCACCTGTTTTGATAGCAATATGGTAGAGCTTAGCAACACTTTTAAAATTAATTATAGTAATTTTCAAAGACATTTATAATTAAAAAAATACTTTATTATGATTTTCCCAGAAAAAGTAATTTCTAGGTAAAACCAACAAAATGATGATATGACAATGTAAGGTTTTTATTTGTACAGAAAATATATCTTTAAATGTATGTAGTCTGTTTATCCTTACTAGTCTTGTTTAGTAAACAGCTTTTGACAGTTGTCATACTTACGTCTTTTAAATTTAAATCGTTATTTAAAAATATGTTGGCTTATTAAATCAAATTGTCACTAATAATTACCAATTTCTTTCGTAATCTATGTGTGGAAAACCATTTGTTGTAAATATTTGATTTTATCAATAAAGAGTTGGGTGAAGATTGTTTACCAAATAATACAAGCAAGGATAAATAGACTATTTACCACATCTGATTGAGGAAATAAATATTTAGTCACAGTACTTACAAGAACTAAAAAAAGGAGTTACTTAGGTATTTTACTTACGATCAATCACCCTGAAAGATTTGTCACTGCAAAGTCTCACAATATCGCATATCGCTTCTCATAGGTATTATGAAAAGATATCTCAAATCTTTTAGCTACCTTTCCACCTGAAAATCCATCAATAAATATTACTTGATTTTCTTGACCTCGAAAAAGAGATTAGTAGGTATGAAACCAACGATATGAGCGAACAACGCGAGTATGGGAAAAGTGTTTTAAGAATAAGCAAAGTCCTAGAAATGTGTGCGAAGCGGCTAGCTAACACAATATTTATATGATGTGCTTGTACTAATGCATCACCACTATCATCACAGCTTAGCTACAAAATAGCAATGCTCAGGAAAAACAGCCTCATTTCAAGTCTTCATGAATCCTTAAGGACTCAATAGATAAACAATTTCGATGCCCATAGTACTCTTCAAAGGGGCTTAGTAAAACTACTTACAGTAATTTACAATACTGTGAGTAACATAACAGAGTGCTAACAGTTTTCGTTACATCTCAAAGGCATGATTTCCAAGCATCTGTCTCTGAAGTGGTTTTCTGATTTCACCACAGCTGTCCCTAGATAGGTACGGCAGTAAGTACGGTGACAGTAGTAAGACCTTTGTGTTACTAAGCCGTTAACTAAAAACAGTCAAACTCAGAATTACATTACAAAGCACATTCGCTTTACCTTAATGAGAACGTAGAGCAAAAACACAATGCTTAGCAATTACTCTGTTAGTTTTAAAATATACAATTATATAAAATATTATGCGCTTTACGGAAGTGCCGGAAACTTAACTGCCTCTGTTGTCTAGTGTTTCGCCCACCCGTGTAAGGCGCAGGGGTCCCGGGTTCGATTCTCAGGAGGGGAGTACAATTTGTACTCGGTTTGGTTGGTGGTCGGGCTTATTTCAAGTCCACTTGGCTAGCTACCACCATCTTACCTAAGCCTGATGCCATAACAACAATTTGGATATTGTTGTGCTCCGGCAGTTAGAGGTAAGATAGCCAGCTCCTCAGTGATGAGGATTTCGGGTGAAGTGCGCTTTTACCTTCAGCCTTATCGTCACTTAACATCAGGTGAGGTAAAGGCAAAGCACTAACCCGTTGTGCATAAAAAATCTACTTTTTTAAATTAAGTAAGTAGATAAATAATAATAACTATCATTTATTTCGGTATTCAATACATCCGTAATATTTTGAAAGTAACAATGCAATTATACTTCCTGTCTATGTTAGTTAAAATTTATGATTATACAAAGTGTTTGGTAATAGCCTTATAGCGTAGCAGCACGCCTAGCACAGATAGCAGACAGATAGCAACAAACTTTACCAAACTTTAAAACTTAAGGCGGTTGTATGACCGTAAGTGGCGTCCTCAGAAGATTTTATTTAATAAGTTATTAATAGAAAAACATTTTAATCATAGAAATAGAATGTCAAAGAACAACAATGTCAATAAACAGGTGATCCGAAAAACGAATGCATACATTTTATATGAGACTAGCTTCCGCCCGCGACTTCATCCGCGTGGAAATTAGAGAAAATCCTTAGGGAACCTTCAACCAGTATCCGACCAGGCGTTTTTACGCTATTAGGCGGGTCTCCACTAAGCGCGCTGCCTCGCGAGGCAAGACGTTTGCCGCATGTGGCGGACCTCGGACGAGGCTCGCTCACTTCCAGTCCCGTTCGGTTCCCGTTCCGTCCCATTCCATTTCGTTCCCGTTCCCACTCTCGTTCCGTTCCCGTCCCATCCCGTTCCCGTTCTCTTTCTAGTTCCCGTCCCGTCCAGTTCCCGTTCCCGTTCCATCCCGTTGCATTGCCGTCCTGTCCCGTCCCATCCAGTTTCGTTCCCGTTTCCGCTCTCGTTCCGTTCCCGTCCCATCCCATCCCGTTCCCGTTCCCGCTCTCGTTCCCATCACGTCCGGTCCCATTCCCATTCCCGTCCCGTCTCGTACCCGTTCCCGTTCTCTTCCGCCCCGTCCAGTTCCCGTTCCCGTTCCCTGGGGCTGAATCATGTCCACCGAGTTAGACTTCAAAATGAATGTCATTTTCGCAATCAGCATCCAATAAAACCTCAAGAACGACATCCATATATAGATTTTTATGATTACTTACCCCATTTACCACCTAAGGGGTTGATTTTCAAAATCACAAAATATATATTTGCCTATTTATTTTTAGACGTGCTCCTACGAAGTTTACAGTTATAATGTCTATTTTATATTCTTTTTCCATACAAAATTTGAACCCTATTTTCACCCGTTTGGTAGTTAAATCATGTACATCGTGTTGGACTTTAAAAAGAAATGTCATTTTCGCAATCAACATCCCATAAAACCTCAAGAACGACATCTATATCGATTTTTTATGTTTACTTACCCCATTTACCCCCTAAGGGGTCGATATTCAAAATCGAAAAATATATGTTTGCCTATTTATTTTTAGATGTGCTCCTACGAAGTTTAAAGTTGTAATGTCTATTTCATATTCTTTTTCCATACAAAATTTGAACCCCATTTTCACCCTTTTAGGGGTTAAATCATGTACATCGTGTTGAACTTCAAAATAAATGTCATTTTCGCAATCGCCATCCCATAGAACCTCAAGAACGACATCCATATAGATTTTTATGTTTACTTACCGCATTTACCCTCCAAAGGGTTGGTTTTCAAAATCACAAAATATATGCTTGCCGATTTATTTTCAGACGTCCTCCTACGAAGTTTAAAGTTGTAATGTCTATTTTATATTCATTTTCCATACAATATTTGAACCCCATTTTCACCGCTTTAAGGGGTTAAATCATGTCCACCGTGTTGGATTAAAATAAATGTC
The DNA here is from genome assembly GCA_943789525.1 of Agriphila geniculea. Lineage (NCBI taxonomy): Eukaryota > Metazoa > Arthropoda > Insecta > Lepidoptera > Crambidae > Agriphila > Agriphila geniculea. The sequence continues at coordinate 20,122,587 of OX038877.1, forward strand.
ATTTTCGCAATCGTCATACCAGAAAACCCCAATAACGACATCTATATCTATTTTTAGGTTTATTTACCCATTTCACCCCTATTTCATCGTCGTAGGGATTGAAGTACTAACAATATACGTTGCGTTAGATTTTCTTACGTAAGTCTATATTAAATTAAGCGATTTAAACTTCGAAAATGAAGGATTTTCTTCTATACACAACTTCATACCCCTTTTCACCCCTTTGGGGGTAGAATTTTGAGAAACGCTGAGACCCGTAATTATTAATTTTCAATCGTCAGCCTAAAAAACACAAAATTTTTGGATCCTAGATTCAAAACTGAGGGACTTTCATACAAACTTTCATCCCTTATTTCACCCCCTTAGGGATGGAATTTTCAAAAATCCTTCCTTAGTGGATGCCTACACTGTATAATGTATCTGTGTGCAAAATTTCAAGTCTCTAGGTCCAGCGGTTTTTGGGCTGTGCGTTGATAGATCAGTCAGTCATTCAGTTTACGATTTTATATATTAAGATACGAAAAAAAATACTTAGATACATAAAATATGACTATACATATATATGGCAAAGGAAATTAATAAAGTATGTTCCATACTGTTTTCTTCGTCGATAAACGAATAAATGTAGCGAAATTGAGTTCTAGAGAAATGTGTGGCAATATCTTATTTACCTGTGAAAAGTGAGATTACTTGGATTGTTTCTTTTTGTCACATCACAATTACTTAGAGCAGCAAGACACCATGGCTCCACGATACCTTTAGTTTAAATTCTAACTAAGATTATCAAATATTTTAAGCAAAACGTGATTGCTCCTCTGCAAGGCGGGCCGCTAGGGCCTCTTACTGTAAAATATATTGGCACATGTCACTTGATCCTATTTGTCTCTTTTTTACATAGACCGAGTCCGTATGATGTTAACTTCTCTTTTCCACGCTCTGTTGGTCTTCTTGAGCGCAGCGAAAATTTTTCTATGTCTATGATTTTAATAATGTTTTACGTGGAGTTTTTAGGGCCCATGGTCTAGTATTTTTAGAAGCTATCACTACATGCCCTCGTAGTCATTCGTAGCAGCAGATAGCAATTGTGTCAAAAAACGGCCACTTTTAGCAAATTTTGCAATCTACTTCTAGCAGTGACTACGAGCGAATGTAACGATACCGTCTAAAAATATTAGACTGTGGACCGTAAAAATTCCACGTAAAACATTATTAAAATTGTGTATTAGAATTATAATATTAAATAAAATTTATTGCGGTGCCACTTTCGCTTAGGGTCACCTTAAACGTCAAATCTTCGAAACACATAAAGCAAAACAATCTTATTAGTACAAATTATTGCCGATAGGTGTTACACAATTTTTATTGAAATTGATTAAAAAACCAATAATTTTACTTTTTACTACAATATTTTGCGTTTGGTGTTTTTTTAAGAAACAATTTAATAGTTTTTTGACTTTTTTTAACCTGAATTTGAATATTACAAAAACATCAAAAACAAATCCTGATTTTTTTCGCGATTTCAGAGTTGGTCCCATAGTAAAAGTTGTTCAGTTTAATGGTCCTTATCTACCATATTCGGCTTCATAAGGTTATTACCAAATACCTTGTATTGTTGATAAAATACAAATTACAATTCAATTATTTTACGGCACGTCATAACATGAGCTGAAATACAATGTTTCAGCATTGGCCCGTGTAGCCCTCTGTAAAAGTGTCTTCAATTACTTAATTCTTTTTTTTCGTTAGCAGTAATGAAGTTGAAAATGTCGTTGTAGCTTAACCGATACTATTTTTTTTTCACTAAACACATGCATTAGTTAGATAGGTGTTTAAACATTTGTACATAAAAGTGACAAAACGAGCGCAGCGAAATTTTTTTCTAAGTTTATGGACAAAACCTTGGCGTTCATGGTTGTTAAATAAATTAAGACAATGTTAGTATGAATAATGCAAACTTTTTTAAATTCTCCAAACATAAAGACTTGGGGCCAGTCTAACAGGTTCCATTTATTAGTCAGACCCCTATATTTTGGTAGGTATTGTTTTCTGCCAGCAATTCTAAAGGACTTCCACTGACATGAAATTTTTTTGTCTTATTAGGAGTTGCATGGTTTTATTACAGAGTTCCTATGGCCTTCCTCTGGCTCCATCATCAGATCCTCGGACACTATTTCCCATTAAAGTACTCGTCAAGATGGTTCAAACGAGCCCAAACTCGATGGGGTTGCATGGTTTTATTACCGAGTTCCAATGGCCTTCTTCGGGCTCTATCATCAGACCCTGAACACTATTTCCCAACAAAGTACTCGTCAAGACGATTCAAACAAGCCCAAATTTGATGGGGTTGCACGGTTTCAATATTGAGTTCCTATGGCATGGCCTTTCAGCTTCATCATCAGACCCTGGATCTCGTCTCCCATTAGAGTACTCATCAAGACTCGACTCGATTGTAACGAGCCCAAATATGATGGGGTAGTATGGTTTTATCATAGAGATCATATGGCCTTCTTCCGGATCCACCATCAGATCAGCTCAATGACACCATAATATTGCATTGCCTTCCAGCTCTGACCTATGTTCAAAGTTTCAAGTTACTAGCACATTGGGAAGCTAGTCAAAAACGTTCACAAACTTTGCGGAGAAACAAACGAACACACAAACAAACAAAAAAACAAACGAGAAAGCAACCTAATAAAACGTGTTAAAAAGCAAAGCATTTAATATCACTCATGGAAAAAAATCTTATCACCGGTAAATACATATTTATTTTTAAAACCCAATATTTTTATTTTTGTGTGTGAGGCGACACGATTCCCGTAGTAGCCCTAGCTTTACACACACAGTTGCACGCATACAAAACGTCATCTGTGTGGTGTCTGTGTAATAGGTAGTTATAACAGAGCGGTTGTATGGAGTGTCCGGGGCCCGGGGTGTGCTAATACTTACTCTGTGCTTTAAACCTATTCTACCGATTTCACGCGTGGTTAGTCAACCGTTGAAATAGATTTAAAAACGCTTTGACAGTGCTTAGTGTACGGCTGTAAAATAGTGTTTACGTATTGACGTATTTTCAACCAGAACTAATAGGTCTTAAAATCTTCGTCTAACAGAAAGACATTAATATAATATTAGGTACGAGAACATAATGTTTAAGTTTAATACCGTGAGTGAGTCCGAAAGATGTTAAAACTTGCTCTAGCTAGTTTGCCCAATATTAGTTACAGAACAGGGAATCTGGAATTATTACAATTATCTTGATAGGTCAAACTAATTGCTAGATTTATTATATTAGGTAGGTATATGATGTATGTGTATTAACACAAATGCAGTTTTTTTTTTTCAAAATAAAGTACGTAAATTAACTAAAGGCAATCCTTTTAACTAGGCTATTTGTAGGTTGAGAAGAAGCCAATGGTACACGTTTGTTTAAGGTGCTTATATTGGTCCACTAGTGCCACCAATGCATTTATTTTTATTACTCGTAAGCCAAGTAAATATTAAAAAAAAAGCTACAACCATGCCCTCTTAAATGGTCTCTAATATTTTTTGGATAACTCTTTAATACTTTTCAATCTTTGTACTAGTTTTAAAATGCAATCGTAACGACAGTAGTCACTTTTGGTTTAAATGGATTTTAAAACTTGGAACTTGGAATGAAAACTGTTGAAAATTTATTCAAAATCTATTAAAGGCACTTTAAGAAGCCATGGTTGTTTCCTTTTTACCAAGTTAAGGGTTGTGTTTTTCGCGCGTATCTTGTATATGTATCTATGTATGTTTGTATGTAATATTCTTTTCAACACACTTACTCGTAATGTGAGCTTTAATACATCGCTTTTAGATAGAGCCATAAATCGAGCTATAACAAACACGTGCAATAATATATAAAACACTAGGTTGTTATAGAATTATCCCTACAAAGTTAAATTAGTACCTTACTGCAAGTTCTATGCGAGTAAACAGAGCATTCCCAATTTAACCGGGTAATACAGTTATTTTTTTAATAACAACTAAAAGGTTTTATGCCGCTGAAAATTCATAATCATTTTTGACATAAATAAGTCTGTAAGTCCTTAATTAAGTCAAACAAATATTTATTATTATCAAATTATTCATAATTCACAATATTTTGTTATAAAATATTAAAATATTTGCATTTTATCACTTAAAATATAATTTTGAAGTAGGCTGTATGCTCACTCACCCTTTTGTTCGCAAAATATTCTTGCATTGGGCGTGTGAAAAAAACAAAAAAAATCTACGTGCCTTTTGCCATAATTGTCATATTTTGTTTCTGTCGTATTTGTTGCTGTGTGGTAAATTACTTTGTATTTTCCTCGCAAATCTGTTGAAAACGTCGTATGAAACTCGTGAACTCGTACTCATTGCACACTTGGCTGAGTTACGCCCTCGCCTGCGGTTCGGGCTGCAACCCACTGCCTTGTGTGCAATGAGCAACCTAAGTTAACTTGTCTCATAATGTACTATAATTACCTCATTATCTTTTGAACGGCTGAATTTATATGTTTAATATATCGTTATATTTGTCTTGTCAGCCCAAGTGTTCTTAGGTAAAAAGCGTTAAAAAAACCAACATTTTATATATATTATAAGAAGTGAAAAAAAAAATCTTGGAATACTGTATAATGGGTGTCAAATGAAAGGGCTTATCATAAGTACTTAAAAAAAAATTTTAATTATTTATTTTCGGACGACCAACAGCTACATTAAACAGATAAAATAACATACATAGTATCAGAAAGCCAATTATAGGTCATCACAAATAGTAATAATATCGTGATCGAAATATATAATAACTAAAAAGATATAAATTAAAAAAAAATTACCCGCCGGCATCAAAAGACAAATCGACTGAAATGATGGGAACAAGATTAATATTAAAGGCAACATAACATGCAGTCGGAGGCATGCATAATATGCGGGTGGGTTTTTTAATTTCAATATTGACCTGATTTACGTATACGTAATAAAAAAAAAAGGCCAAGTGCTAGTTGGACTCGCGCACGAAGGGTTCCGTACCAAAAAATGGCAAAACAATTACGTTTGTTGTATGGGAGCCTCCCTTAAATATTAATTTTATTCTGTTTATAGTATTTTTTGTTATAGCGGCAACAAAAATACATCATCTGTGAAAATTTCAACTGTCTACCTGCTGTCGTTATTAATATCGAGCAAAAAACGGCAAAAAAATCACGTTTGTTGGATGGGAGCCCCCCCTTAAATATTAATTTTATTCTGTTTTTAGTATTTGTTGTTATAGCGGCAACAGAAATACATCATCTGTGAAAATTTCAACTTTCTAGCTATCACGATTCATGAGATACAGCCTGGTGACAGACAGACAGACAGACAGACGGACAGCGGAGTCTTAGTAATAGGGTCCCGTTTTTACCCTTTGGGTACGGAACTTGGATGAATTAACCACTGGATACGTAACGTAAGAAAAATGTATGAAATCACGATCAACCAATTTTTGCGGGGTGAGGGGGGATTACACTTGTCAAATAATGTCAATGTTATAGGGTGATTTAGCCGGTTTTCGGTCATAATGGCCGGCCAAATATTATGGATTGTGAAACTCATACATTAGTTTTCGGCCAGGCGGCCGAAAAGTAAATGACCTCCCAAAAACGCATTTAGTTACCAGGCCATCAAAGGTGAATGCGCAGGCTACATACAAAATTACTGGAATACAAATTACTGGAAGCTGGAAGAAATTTCAATATGAAATAAGCTGTGCCCTTGTACTACTCTTCTGTCCATTATTTTTCTTGTAAAAATGTTGTAATATGTTTTGCTCCGCACATGCCTCGATTGAATTTTACATCTTATTAGAACATTTTGTTCATATGAATTCTTTCTGGATGTCGATAGTATTCAATTTCATATACTCCCGTCCTTTTTATATGCTCACTGCAATAAGAACACGCGCGCCAACTTTAGGTGGTACGTTCCTATTGCGATTAAAATTAATTGTTCGTGTGTGAGCTCGGGAAAATCTATAATATGATGGTCATTAGCATTTAATCTTTGTGTGACTCTTTAGCGATAAATATTATTTTCTTCAATATAATCCGCCAGAAGATTTGGTTTATTTAAATTCAACCGGATTGATTCTATGAATTCAGCTGTGTATTGGCTATCCTCATAAGGCCTTTGGAAGCAGTTGATTAGAGCTCCCGCTATTTTAAAATCATTGAAGCTGTTTGGCGAGGCGCGGTTGAAAATTCTGTGCCTGAAGATTTTAAAATCTCTTTTGAACTTACCGTTTACGGCCTCAATGACCCATCTGCAGATTATAACTAGTCTTGACTTGTTAGCTTCTATAGTCGTCAGTTGACTTTCGTTTCGCCGTTTCGTCAGCGGCATATATGCAGCATATCCATAGGATTCTATGACTGCTACTGCATCTTTAAATCCTCTGTCTAAAACCAGAATATCATCCTCTTCAAACAAATAGTGAAATGTGCAGTCTTCAATCGGCTGGTCGTCATTTTCTAATATATTTTTCATAATGTCCGCATCTGTGGTTGTTGCGGCATATGGTCATTTTATAGCTATTATATGACCATCGGCACTAACTATAATAAATGTTTTAATAAGATTTCAATATTTATGTGAGCTGTATGTGCGTTGCTGATACAGAAAGTTGGAGCTTTTTTCAATGAAAAGGTAAGTGCCATCTAATATAATGACTGCTTTAAGAGATTCATCACTTCCGAAAATGTAATTCGGAAGAATTCTATTTTTTTCTATTATCTCGCTCCGGGATATGTGATCAAGGCCTATTTGCAATGGCACAAAAAACCGGCCAGTAAACATTCCGGATTCAAATGGATTTTTTTGTCTATGCATCTTCTCGATAAGCAAAAAGCTGATCCTAGCCTATCGCTCGGCTCTCCTGTTCTTATTTTCGTCAAATATACACCTAAATCTAAGTCTGGTGTATTAGACCGTCTTGTTAAAGATGGCGTTTGGTCCCTAAGTTGCCTGAATCTTTCATGGTTTAGACCAGTCCAACATTGTAGGTCTTCCGGTGATATTTCATTAATATCGTCAAAATTCAATGATGCCCTTCTTTCAAGTGAATACGTGTAGATTTTTACCATGTCCCTGAAGCTGCGAGCATTGAAATCATGATGTTGGGTAGTAACATTCTGTGGAAATTCTTCCACAGTCATGGTGGTTAAGTGTTGCGCACAAATCCGAGCTCGATCAGGTACATAAAAATTCAAAATCGCCCTTGCTGACTGCTGGACACATTTCTAAAATATACAGTTGGTCTGTACTTAAATCATCACGGCTCTTCGTTATATCTGTGCAAACAATAGCTTACGGCAGTAAATGATTTGACTGGAAGACATTCAAAATTATTAAGTGCCTTCCCTATCGGACCACTAAAGCATTTCGGCCCTGTAGTACTACCGTCTAAGTATTCAAAAAGATGTCTTAAACTTCACTCATTTGCGTGCAGTTGACATATTAGCCATTGAAGAGGACGTTGCAGCTTGTTTTCAGTTTGATAATTCCGGCTCTATTACCAGTATTAACAGCAGTTCCTCGCGTGAAATGACTTTCAAGACGAAAATTTACGGAAGTCAAACATGATTTTGAAAACGTTTTGTTAGAAAAATGTTGCTTTTTGTTGATTATTATTGGCTTTTGTGTACAAGTATCTCTTAATAATATTAACTATTAAAAAATGTGATATATTTTGTTTAAAATTATATTATGAAAATATTTTTAGAAAGTTTTTCGAAAACGTCAGCTCCTGGGGGCAGTACGTCTCGTAATTTGTTTCTAATTATATTTTGTATACGTAATAAATAAGTGTATTGGCAACTTTGAATAACACCTCGAAAAAGAAATTTCACTAAAAATTTATTTCATACATTCTTACATTTTCCGTAATGGCCGAAAACCAAAGGGGGCCGGCAAACCGGCTAAGTCACCCTACTTTGTTTACATACCAAATTTTATTTGTTTTGCGAAAAATAGCTACTATAATAGGTTGAAATTGTGCTTACGCGTGAAAAGAAACATTTCTTGATTGCCCGCTATTTTTTTTGCTGAACAATACGAAGCATTTTGCCCATTTTTGTACCAATGTTTCGCCACGAGCTCTAGCATCACACTGACAACGCGATATCGTTTACTGAGGCTATCGGTCACAGTAAGTGGCAGAGGGGTAAAGGCGAATATGGCTGTCATTTCGCGTCCAGTGGTTGATTCGTCCAAGGTACGGAACCCTAAAAATAAATGAATTGGCGACGCTAGTTGTCGGCTATAAGAGCCTTAAAAAGAGGTTTTTTAATAGGTATTTAAAAGAAATCGAAAAATTAACTTAATGTAGTGTTGAGTGGATTATTTGTTTATCAAAAGAAGTAACATCATCCTGACAAATTAATGGTCAATAAAAGCACAAAAGAATACAAACTTCTTTATTTTACAGGCGATGTAACGTTTTACGGGGGCGGGGCATCTGCGTCGTCCCTCGAATGAGTCAAAGAGATTATCCACTTATATTTGTTTTACCTATTTTATCAACACCTGTTAACTTATCAGACAGACAGGAAAAGGCCGGGTTTTCTCATTTCAGTTCACAAAAAACAGCACAAATAGTTTTGTTAGTCACGTTTTAGGTAATTTTTAATCGTTAGCATTGTACTGCTAATAGATAATAACTACCTACAGCCAAATAACTACCAATTTGAGAAAGTCTTTTTATTTGATAATACTTTAAAGCTCTCTTAATGAAAGTTGTCAGTTTCAACACTTACACGTTATAATGAGTGCTGTTTATCTTTTAATGCAAAAATAATATCAACTTACATTTAGTTTCCAGATTTTTTCAGGCTGTAATTCTTCTCTAGCTACAAAACATTATAATGTATGTATGATGAGCAAAAATGTTGCAGATAAATAAACAGTTTCATTTTTCTATTAAATTAATTATCTCAATATAAAGAGTTTGATTTCAATTTCCATATAGCGACCAAATCGCTAAATGCCAAAACGTATGTTTATAGTTTATAAATAATTTCCAATAATTATAACCCATTGTAAATTGTCAAAATGATTAATAATAGTTATAACAATGCAATAATTTACTGCTCCATCGCTTCTGGCCTACGTGACATCATTTGCGCTTATGTCACTTTTCATGGCCATCAGAATTATGGCGGAATATTTTAGGTACACTTGAGTGTCTTACGTGCCATCATAATATGATGACACAGATATTATGACATACTCGTATCAAAAATAAATTACACTAATGTTGCCGATTTGATTTGATCAAAATTATAGTTTGCGCGTAATTTGACTTTGCATAATTTGACTTTGCGCAAAGTCAAATTTAGTCTAGAACATTTCAAACGATAAAGAAAGGATTCAAAAAGGATATTGGATAAAGAATTTCTGGATTATCGCCTTTATCCGTTATGAATCCAGTATTTGTAGGTACTTGTACTCAGGCGCGGTCCGAGGGGGGGGGGTCACAGGGGACATGACCCCCCCCCCCCCAAAATCGTGCACGTCACATAGAAAAAGCTTCTAAAAATTTACAGAAAAGCAATTATTATAATTAGTGACCCCCCCCAAAATTTCAGGCTGCGACCGCGCCTGCTTGTACTTGTAGTATAAGTCGATATTATCTACTTGCCAAATAGTCCTAGGTCAAGGGGAAGTAGTAACCTATGAATTAGTTCCCTTATGTACGATTCAAACAGACCGGCCAGAGTCGGAACGCATTTTACCTCTGCCAGAGGAAAATAAAGTGACTCTTTAGGTAGTTAATTCCATATTTGCATGAAACCGCGGCAGCCGGTCGACTCCGTCCGCATGCCGCGGCAGCCGGTTGGCGTCGCCCGCAATATGAAATTTAACTACTGTATACACGCTTTATTTTCCTCTGGCAGAGATAAAATGCGTTGCGATGCGGGCCGGTTGGTTTAAATCGTACATTAGAGTGTCGAAATATGCGTTTTTTTGCGTCATAAACGGCTGTCCGTTGTGGACAAGAGAAAAAGGAAAGATTTTGGTTTTTGAATAAAAGTATAATAAATTTCTACTATTGTTTGGGTCACAATATAAGGCAGAATATGAGAATGTAAGCAAGAGAAAGTTTTTTACCATTTCAAAAATTATTCGTTGGGACGCGAAAGTTCTATACAAAAATTGGCGTTTAAAACATAGAGGAAATAATCACTACGTTTTAAGAGACGGGACTCAGTACAAGCAAAATGGAATCAATTTAGTCTAAATCTAGTACCACATTTCCAACACAAAAGTCAAAATTGCGTCAAATAACAGAAGTGCCAATATAGCGAACCGGATAGTGCTGCACGCACGCGTTCCCTGCGTTTATCGATAGTTATTTGTGGTTCTGTGCTACCTCTCTGATGATTTATCGATAAAAATACAAAAAATAAAACATTTAAAATTGGTTAGAAAATTAAAAAATAAAATATTTTAGCGCTTAGGCCTTAGCCTGTTGTTTTCTTTTTTTTTTTCATTTTTGGCCGTAGAAGTAATAACTGTTTTTAATACTGATGACTCTATGATGAAGTCCAAGATTTTTGTGAAGAGTCTTTATTTTGATATTTTATTATTCTGTATTTTTTGCAAAAGTTTCTTTTTTCGGAGACTAATTGTGACATCTGTAACAAAAACAAATTATGGGTCAAACTAATTTGTATAAACTGTTAAAATAATAAGTTTGTCAGAAAAATAATGTTTGGTACAAGCTTTTATTGTCGACTGCACTCTTGTCCGCCATATTATATTAAAGGTGCGGGCACATTAGTCTGACGCCACGCGTTAACACGTGTTGACACGCCGTCAGATGACATCGGTTTTCATAGTAAATGTATGCACTAGGTTCACACTTTCCTTATAACACGTCTATATAAATACGGCGTGTTAACACGTGGCGTCAGACAAATGTGCCCCTCACCTTTAGAGTGACGTCACTTAATTAGTTAATGATTTCTACATTCTGTAGCTCTGTAAAATTAGTCAGATCAATCAGCACTTGATCTTGGTTAGGCAGAACACCACTTTTTTTCCCTACGAAGGTAAAAAAACACGATAGGTAACGTCGAAATATTGTAAATATTTTTTACTAACCTTTTCTTTAAACGACTTTTCTTTCGGTTGAAACAATTGGGTTGAAAGTGGTCACCACAAACAAATTTATTTTTTATAATTTCTTAATAAGAATACAGGCTAGGTCCTCATTGCCCATTATTTGATCCCATTGTCTGCAACTGAAAAATATTGTTAGTACCTAGTTATCGATAGTTATCAGGAGCAGCACTAGTGTTATTATGAACAAAACATTTATTACAAAATAAGCATAAAATTGTGCTTGCATGGAACCTGCTGTGGTATACGGGACTAAATATTATACAATTTATTGCTTACCGGTCAGGATCCAAAGAAAATCTAGCTATAAACTTCCTTTTCTCATTTTTGATAGGCACGAACACCACAAACTACACAAGTTTTATGATTTGTTCTTGGTGACATGATTAAAAAAACACGTACGTTACAGTAAATTCAATTTTACACGAATCAAACCACTTAAATTTAATTAATTTAATTCCAAAACAAACAGAAATAATCTTGAATTATGTCAACTATGACAACTGTGAGTTGAAGTAGGATGGAAAACGGAGAGAATAAGACGGCAAATATCTGCCATTATTTTTAGACTAAACTCCATACAAAGATTTTTTTGTTCCTAGTTGCGCCAGACTGGTTTAAAAGAAGGGATTGCGAGAGGGGCACACACCCCCGCCCGCTCTGGCTGATCGATCCCCCTCAGGGAGTCAGCTTAATAGTTACTCGTCTCTCGACGCACAATCACCTAGGTGAAATGTGACGTCTGCGCTGTCCTCTCCCCTGAGGGAGGGCAGTCGCTTCCGGATGAAGGTTCGTTGACTGTCCGGTCACGTAACCAGATTAAGGCGGTTTTTAGTCAGTACGAGTCTGACATAACCAGATTAGTCCGGTAGCAACCGGCTAGGTGGTATCCAATGAGGATTTCCCGCCTCCTTCCCCCCCGAGGGGGAGGGTGGCTCAAAGCCCCTAAGGTGGAGAGCCCCAAAAAAAAAAAAGAGGGGCGCACATAGACATAAAGAAATATTAACTTTATGGGGGCGCACGACGTTCACAGATCGTTGTATGGAGTGAAATTGACAGCTTCAGCAGACTCATCGCTTGACCATCGCGTCGCGGCGTAGACAACGGCCGTATCTTTTTTACCGACTTCAAAAGGAGGGAGGTACTCAATTCGACCCGTTTTTTTTATATGTACACCGATCACTTGAAGACGGCTGAACCGATTGAAATGATTCAAACGTTATTACATTAGATAAAAATTCAAGTAGGTCCCATTTTTTTAAATTTTGAAATCGGTTCAGTACTTTTCAAGTAATCTTGAAAAAAGCACGAAAATAGTATGATTTTGCGTGAACTACCTCGATGATCAGTCGTATAACTTCTTTGTTTATGAACTGAATAAGATAATAATTTCTTTGTTGGAAAAGGGATATCTTTAGTGTAGTTCTTTAACCGACTTAAAAAAGGAGGTTCTCAGTTTGACCCGCATGTATGAATGTTTCTCCGCGATTAACTCACGTTTGGCTGACCCGAGTTTTCTACCTAAATAATATACCTACACTACCTATAATACAAATGGTACCTACACTAAAAATTAAAAAAATTAAAATAAAAAAAAAACAAAAAACCGACTTCAAAAAACCTACCTCTAAAAAGCAAGAAATAATATTCGTAATAATAAAAACACGTCTATTGAAGTCGGATGTGGCTTTTAGAATAAAAAAAAAAGGAATTTGTACTCCAGCCCCACCCGACTTCAATAGACGTGTTTTTATTATTACGAATATTATTTCTTGCTTTTTAGAGGTAGGTTTTTAGAAGTCGGTTTTTTGTTTTTTTTTAATATTTCTTTATTTTTTTACGTAATAAATTACGTTTAATTAATTAAAAGTTTATTTTTTACAGCTTCAAAGGACTATAAATTTGAGTATATGGTTTTAATTTCAAGTCGATACCTCCACGCGTTCCTGAGATGTTCGCGCTCCAGGGTCTTGACAGACAGACAGACAAATAGACGGAAAACAAAGTGACCCTATAAGGTTTCCGTTTTTCCTTGTAAGGTACGGAAACCTAAGAATGGAGCTGAATTTGTTTTAAACTTAGAGTAAGACGGGCTTCGTGACGAAACTAAGCCTTTGTTGCTCGAAGGTTTTAAATTATCTATGTCTGTCTTATATTTCATTCGACGTAAAGGTTTATCATTAACTACTTATTTGTGTTTTAATGTTATGTCTATGTTATTTTTACATCAATTATGAAAAATATTTTTTTTATTTCATAAATATGTATGAAAACGCGTAAGTATATACCAACATCTTGTTAACTATGTAGCACAACATTCCGACACGGACCGTGATATACAGGGTAATTTTTAATCATTATCCAAATTTTAAGGATGTTTTCAGTCGATGAAACTAATAGCCAATTATTAAAACGAATATAAAAGTTAAAGCCACCTTAAATTCAAAAAAATTGTCAGATTTGACAGAAACTCTATAAAACTGACAGCTTCCTCAAAGTTAAGGAGACCTCAACTTATACAGCCAATTACTCAAACGAATCTTTAAACTAAGGCCACCTTAAATTCAAAAAAGTAGTCAGATATTACAGAATGTCTATGAAACTGACAGCTTCCTTAAAGTTAAGAAGACCTCAACTTATACAGTAAAATACTCAAACGAATCTTAAAGTTAAGGCCACCTTAAATTGGAAAGAATTGACAGATTTGACAGAAACTCTATGAAACTGAGAGCTTCTTTTTAACTTTAGTTAAGGAGACCTCAACATAAGATTTTTTTCGAGTTTCGAGATTTTCGTTCGGCCGATAACTTTTTCCAAAAAACGTGTCGAAATACGCCTGAAAATTTTGGTCATCATCTCTTTGATCTATGAATAGTAAAAATCTTTTGAGGGTTCCGTAACCTAAATGGCAAAAAACGGAACCCTTATAGATTCGTCATGTCTGTCTGTTTGTGCGTTCGTATGTCACAGTCACTTTATACCGAAAGTATTAAGATTACACAGTTGAAACTTGGTAGGTAGATGTATTCTGTTAACCGCTTAACGATTTTAACACAAAAATAAAATAAAATAAAAGATTAATGGGGGCTCCCTATACATGGAACTGATACTGAAAAACATTTTATTCTTCAAACCAATACGTGCGAGGTGTCTATAGATAGGACTTTAAAAATGACATTGAAGTTTCTAACAAAGTCAACCGTTTGAAAGATATATACCTACCGCTAAATTGGTAAAACGTGTGTCCCCCCCCCCCCCCCTTTAACTTTTGAAATAAGAGAGTGAAAAATCTAAAAAATATATATGCTGTAGATCTTAATAAACACTTTCAATAAAAATTGGTTTAAATGACATATATTTTGTAGTTTTTGTGATATAGCACTTTTCCAAAACTGCAAATATAACTTTGTCATTCATACCAACACTGTGACAAACAAAGTTATTTTTGCAGACAAAAAATGATAGTGGTATTTATGGTATGGTATAAGGTAACCACGGAACCCTATGGCACGTGGCCCAATACGCATTAGGCCGGTTTTTTTACATAATAGGTCTTTACCTATGAAATTGCCGATTTGTATGGAGATTTTTCAAGAAGTTGCATTTTTCATAATAGCATTTTCTTTGTTCATTTAACAACCATGAATACTCATGTTACAAAACTTTTATGTACTAATGTTTGAACACTATGCTAACTTATTTCCATTTAAGTTAAGCGAAAAAATAAGTTTTGGTTAAGTTACAACCCCTTCGGTCACCCTTTTTTTGCTCACAAAAAAAGAGTCACTTTCAAGATCTTTTTTTTTTAATGTCACGAAAGCTAAAATATGGAGTTTATTTTTACTGATAGTTAACTATCATTATCATAATTCGATGTAATATTCACGATTTTGTTAAAATTTTAAATTATAGAAGTTATTATTTTCTCTGTGTGTGACAAAATATCGGCAATTTCATAGGTAAAGACCAATATTTGGCCCTATGTTTCATAAAGAAAGTTGTTCAGTTTCATGAACTGAACACATTCTTAAAATTTGGATGGTGATTAAAAAATTTAGTAACCCTGTATATTTAAAATTGGTAAATTTTAACATAATTATCTCGCGAGATGCGAAATTCTAAAACAATTTTCGACCAATACAAATTTGTTTGGAGACTGGTCCTTGAGATCAAAGAATACGTAACGTAAATATTAAACTACAGACTAGACAGTACCTATTTGTTGCCAGTCTTTTGAGTTCACTCGTAAATTTAATTGCTATCTCGTTAATGCTTCACAAAATCTAGACTCCATAAACGAATACCTGTAAAATTATAGGCATTTAAAAACAATTAATTTTTGTCACTTATCCTTGATTTGAGGATGACTCCATTTTTTTGTTGCAGTATTTTAGCGATTATGTATTACAAGCTTCAGTTATAAACAATTTTTTTTATTGCAAAAATAAATATACTATATAAAAAAAATATAAATAAAATAAATATACTAAGTAAGTATATTTATTTTTGAAATAAAAAAATAATATTCATAGTCATAGCTGCATATAACAAAAATACTGTAATTGGGTGAGAAATACCTGTGATTCTAGTTAAAGGGCCATACAAAGTCAAGTAAATAATTGAGCAAATATTTCGCACAGAATAATAATAATCAACTAATAACCAACTAATAAGTTGATTTATCGGTCTCAAAAAATAATGTAAATAGTAGAGTAGTACCTACTTAGTAATGTGCGTGACAGAAACACGATAGCTAAAACTTTTCTCAATAGAAAAAAATCGTAAAATGTACTTTTTCAATGTTGTGCCAACTATTAATATACATATAATCTTGAAACTGTAATAAAAAGAAACTTTCTAGTTTCGTGATTAGAATTTTTCAAAATAAGTAGTCGTTTGTTAGTAAGTAATCAACTAAAAAAACCGGCCAAGTGCGAGTTGGACTCGCGCACGATGGGTTCCGCACCAAAAAACGGCAAAAAAAAAAATACGTTTGTTTTATGGGAGTCCTCATTCAATATTAATTTTATTCTGTTTTTAGTATTTGTTGTTGTAGCGGCAACAAAAATACATCATCTGAGTAATATAATAAGTCAATGATCATCTGTGAAAATTTCAACTGTCTACCTGTTGTCGCTATTAATATCGACCAAAAAACGGCAAAAAAAAAAACACGTTTGTTGTATGGGTGTCCCCTTAAATTTTAATTTTATTCTGTTTTTAGTATTTGTTGTTATAGCGGCAACAGAAATACAACATCTGTGAAAATTTCAACTTTCTATCAATCACGGTTCATGAGATACAGCCTGGTGACAGGCAGACAGACGGACAACGGAGTCTTAATAATAGGGCGGGACCCTATTACTAAGACTCCGCTGTCCGTTTTTACCCTTTGGGTACGGAACCCTAAAAACTATATTTCCATAACTTCGATAATAATTTTTACTAAGAAAATTTCTTCCAGCATTGTACGCCCCTTAATTTTCAACACAAAATGTGTTGATCGACGTTATTAAACCTGCAAATTAATTAATATTCAAAAATAACTTATCAATTGTATGCTCATTAATCTGGTTAAAGGTGTAAAGTAATTTATTACTATACCTTGTTATTGTTTGGTTGGTAACAACTAACATTTAAATTATTTACTAAGTGTTTATTTGAATTAAAAAAACCGCGAGTCTTACTCGCGCACCGAGGGTTCCGTACCATCATAATTGCACCATCAAACCCCACTGCAGAGTAAAATAATAATATTAGTATTGCAGTTTTATGTCAGTGCCATCTCTTGACCTATAGTGGAACTAATGTTAACATTTTTAGAAATTTGATAATTTACACACATAGAATTATTTCAGATTTTTCTCTTTGCAAAGTTCGGAGATAAGAACGGTCATTTTTTTACATTTTTCATCATAAATCAAAAACTATGTGGCCTAAAACAAAAAGAAAAAATTATTGAAAACGTGCAAACGGCGTTCTTTCATATGACACCCCACATGCCCTAGTAGCCCCTCTTCAAATTTTTAAGACCCCTTTTCAGTCCCTGTTGTAAAAAAGATATTTATTTTTTTATTAATTTCTTTTTTGCAAAATAGTTGGGCAAATGTCATCTTAAACTATTCCAAATTTCAAGTTGATACCATTTGTAGTTCTCGAGATATCCAGCTGTGACAGACAGACTGAGTCACGCCATAAGGGTTCCTTTTTTACCATTTTGGTACGGAACCCTGAAAACTCTAAGTGTACGTTAAGTAACCTTTGAACATTTCAAAACGTGCATTCAGAGTATGGTAGTATTTAAATTTATCACTACATAATATAAAACAATGTCCTCCACTGTTGACTGTTTGTCTGTTTGCGATAAACTCAAAAACTACTGCACAGATTTTCATGCGGTTTTTACCAATAAATAAAGGGATTTATGACGAAGGTATATAATTTGACAAGGTTTTGTGTAAATTTGTTAAAATGTAACATAAGCCGAGCGACAACCCGCGCGTATTCCAATATCTAACTAAACAGACTTTTTGAGCGAATGGAGTAGGTGGCAGACGACTATAAGGTAGGTATTTGTTTTCTTTTTGGGTGTAGTTGGAAAGTTGCAATTTGCAAAAAAATGGAAGGAATCGAAGTGAAGCAAGAGCGAGACGCTAGTTGTTACCTCTTAAAATTAAATCTGTTATTTTGCACAAATAAAAGCAAAAAAAAAAACGTATTCTGTGTAATTGTTGATAAGTAAGTTACCTACATACATTAAGTTTACTTAAAAGTGTTTGCCATGGACTGTGCGTTCTAATTCCGTTGATTTAGTGATAAAAGATGGCTGCTTAACCATCACCTGTGTAAACGGCCCAACCCGCTTACTAATTCGCAATCTACTTACACTACATTTCAGCATAAAAATATGATCGAACATAACATCCTTAACCACACTTTATGAAAATTATTTGCGATAAATAATACTAGTTTATGAAACTGATGCGTAATGAGGAGGCGAGGTTTTTAATGGGTAGTATCACACGAGTGTTTTAATACCTAGTTAAGTGTAGTTTCATGCTCTACTTTAACTACACATACAAAATGGGAATTGAACCTACTAAATAAAATATCAACATTAGAAAAGATAGAGAGAGACTTTGCTTGTATTAGGTAGGTACCTTGAATAAGAGTCATTTTCGTCGCTGCTGCAGCGGAGTCAAATTTTCTTTACATTCACATCGGACATTATAAAGCAAGAATAAAAAAAACCTTCGAAATTCAGTACAACAAAAAGCAAAAATTGAATTTATTTTTTGTATTGCGTTAAAAATGGCGCGGCCCGCACCACAGACCATAGATATTACAATGAGCCCATACGTTAGTACTATTATACAAGGTGATTTTGTAACCACTCTCCAAATTTTAAGTGTGCGTTCATTCCATGAAACTGAACAACTTTCTCTAAGAAACATAGATAGTGTCAAATATGTAAAAAATGACTTTTCATACAAATCAAAGAGATCACGTGATCAGTTTAGTATGGGATGACCAAAATTTTTGGCATATTTCGACACATGTTTCATGGAGAAAGTTGTTCGGTTTCATAGACTGAACACATCTTTAAAATTTGGAAAGTGGTTACAAATACACCTTGTATATTCTAGAGGTACAGAATATACAAGGTGTATTTGTAACCACTAAATTAATAAGTAAAAGTGTGCTATAAAAATTAAAAAAGTTATTTTAAGATGCAGAATGTTTAACTGTAATGGCTTCTTTTTATTTTACCTAATCACACACAAAAAGTACATAGGTACTTGTTAATACAATCTTTTTTGAAGTCATATTTGGAACTTTACGTTGTGAGTGTAGATAATAGTACATTATGATATGAGACAAGTTAGCTAAGGTTGCTCATTTCACACGAGGCTGTGGTTGCAGCCTGAGCCGTAGGCGAGGGCGTAACTAAGCCAAGTGTGCAATAAGCAAGAGCTCACGAGTTTTATACGACGTTTTTCAACACATTTGCGAGGAAAAAACAAAGTAATTTACCACACAGCAACAAATACGACAAAAATAAAAATATGGGATAAAGCAGGTTTTTTTTTTTCGCACGCCCAATGCAAGAATATTTGCAAACAAAGTGATGAGTGAGCATACGGCCTACTTCAAAATTATAATTTTAATAAGCAGCGAACTAAAATCAGTTCACTGATTTTAAGTGATGAAATGATATATTTACACGCAATAAATCGAAGTATTTAAAAAACTTTGCAAACTAACCTGTCAAGCCAGACAAAATGAGACACAATAGATCTTCCATTTTTTCCGGCTGAAATACAGTTGAAAAATTTTGGAGTAACAGTTTTTCACTGATGCGGGCTTACAAATGATTGTTCGTGTGCTACAAGTTATGACCGAAAGTGGCGCCCTCAGAGGTTTTTAATTAATAAGTTATTAATAGAAAAATATTTTAATAATGTTTATCGTGGAGATTTTAGGGCCCATGGTCTAGTATTTTTAGAAGGTCACTACATGCCTTTGTAGTCATTCGTAGAAGTAGATAGCAAATGTGTCACTAACGGCCACTTTTAGCAGTTTTTCTATCTACTAGCAGTGACTACTAGGGAATGTAACGATACCATCTGAAAATACTAGACTGTGGGGCCCTAAAATCTTCACGATAATCATTATTAAAATTGTGTATTATAATTATAATATTAAATAAAATTCACCGCGGTGCCACTTTCGCTCAGGGTACCACCTTAACAGTTTTCTATATTTTTCAGTTTGTTATTACCTATATCATTACGCTGTACTACATTATGATGTTTTAGGAGCCTCCCAGAATATAAACAAACAAATTTTATGATTCAAAACACTAACAAACACTTATCTGCGATGAATCACAAACGATAGATAAAAATAAATGGAACACCTGTCACCTGTTGTTTATTTATATTATCTTTTTTAAGTGTAGAAGATTTATGGAAGCCAGTCATCGTTATGTTTTTCACAGAAATTATAATCAACTTTACAACTTGTGAAGAAAATCAGTTTTCGTAAAATCTTTTTTGTATTTTCTACTTAGAATAATAACACCTAGAATGATAATTCCTTACAAAGCGCTCTGTCAAAAGTGAGGCAACTAAAACAGCCAAAATGGCTCCGTTTTCAGATTTAATTTCTCCATTATTACCTAATCATAGCTAATAAGTACAAAACAGTTTCAATTTTCCTACCTTTAGGGTATGGGTTGCTATATTATTGGATTATAGTTACGATCAAGTAACGTATGAAGGATATATAAAGAAAACTAAGCCATTTTGGGTTGGTTTTAGTTGCCTATGAGGACACGGCTTCGAGGTGTTATTATTCTAAGATTTTCTATAAAAGACGTAAGATGGGATTGACACACGGTTGACATATCCAAAATCAACAAAACCCCAGAATAAAGAGAAAATAATCTTGCAGTAGAATTTATGTAAGTATGTATATTTGTCAAGTTATTTCTTAGAACCACAAATAATGGCAGAATAAATAAGATTCCGGTCACCTCACCACATGTCAGTCGCAAACTGAGCAAAGCTTGTACTATGGATGGATATAGATTGGATACTAATGAGATGCAGTAGGTTAAAACCTTGGTAAAACATAAATAATTATACAGGGTTATTTCTAAAACACCAACAACTTCTTAGGACTGAGTAGATTGCCAATATTATAAACAACAAAGTTTGTTTTACAAATTTTCCCAAAAAGAGAAACAAAATTGACTTTTCACACAAATGTTCGAACAACACGTATCGAGTTTTGTACGAAAAGTAGTTTTTTTTTCTTTTTTGGAAATCGTAGAATAAACGTTGTTGCTTATGATGTTAGTAATCCATTCCTACGAGGTTGTTGGTGTTTTACAAATAACCCTGTATAAACGCAACGCGACTACTATCGTTACTATCGACTACTATCTAATCCGCCTGGCTAGCTACCGCCATCTTAACTGAGTCCGACGCCATGTTCTAGAGGTAAGATAGCCAGTTCCTCAGTGATGAGGATTCCGGGTGAGTGCGCTTCCACCTTCGGCCTTATCGTCACTTAACATCAGGTGAGATGAAGGCCAAACACTATCCCGCTGCGCATAAAAAAAGTTATCATTTTCAATGTTAAATCCTACTAATATTATAAATGTGAAAGTTTGTGGGTTTGGATGTTTAGATGTTTGGATGTTTGTTCCTCAATCGCGCAAAAACTATTGAACGGATTTGGTTGAAATTTGGCGCACAGATAGAAGATAGACTGGATTAAAACATAGAATATTTTTTAATCCGATATTCCCACGGGAACGGGAACCACGTGGGTGAAACCGCGGGCGACCGCTTAGTTTAATATACTTAATGGCATGGGTACCTACTTGTAATATTCATAAGTGAATTATCATTTGCTGGATTCAACTTCATATTAAACTACTTATTTCGATGTGTAAATAAATCACTAGACCAAATTGTGGTCAAGTATTCGCTGTTAAGTAGATTTCTAAAGCAGTTGCTTGTTCAAACTTTCTTTTTTTTTATATTGGCAGCTTCAAACACTGATGATGTTACAAAAACGGAATAATTGAACTATTGCTAACTAATTGTTTAGGTGCATATTTTATTACACCTTAATTATAATAGTTGTAAGAGTTAGTTTTTCAACCTTGTGTAATAGAAACGGCCTGTGTTGATCATGAGTTTCTTCCAGTCTTCGCTGCAACAAGAGTCAATTGTCATTAACCCCGCTTCTTGACTATCAGTATACCTATAGTGAGTGTGACGTTTGACAAGTCCACTTTCAAAGTACGCTTCTAGCATATTGTATGGTCTGTGGCTCCTAGAATGATAGATAATATTGTTTATAAGAGCCCTTGCTCACGGCAACATGCCTTGCCCCCCTACTCAAATGGCCAACATGCTATGAGCTTTAAAATAAGCAGTAAACTATAAAAAATTACGTGTCGTAAGCTTGTTAGATCGATACAAATGCAACAAATTTTGTGATTTACGTGATTATGTTTGCGACATGTAAATCACATGTCTATTGTTCTTATTTGAGCTTTAAAAGTAATCGTAGCGTTCAAACTTATTAAATGTTGGTCATTTGAATAGGGGGGCTGGATAGCATTTACTGGATAATGCAAACATGATCCCACCAAAATCATTTTCATGAATAATGTTGCCAAGACCTCGCACTGTCAAAAAGTAATCAGACCTCATGTAGAGCCAAGCTTCTAACTCTACGCGCCCTAACTCTACAAGGCCTAACTTCAAAAATTCTACACCTTAGTCAAACTATGTGGCTTGGCCGTTTCGTTACTACAAGAACTATTGTTTATTAGGGAGGTTTCCATGAAGCGACTTCAGGAAGTACCCTAGGAATTTTGATGATTATCAATAAGTTTTAACGAAATCGAGGTTTTTCAGATATCAATAAAATCCAAAGTTTAAGAGCTATGCAATTGAAACTTTGTATGTTAATTAAGTCTACTACAGACATCATATCCTGAGAATTTTGTGCTTCTGGATTAATCCAAACCCAAGTTACGAGGTTTAAGCAGTTGAGGGGTAACTAATAATAACGATTTGAATAATTATTTTTCGTTTTTCGAGATGGTTTTTTACATCTTGTTGAAAACATTTAGGCAAGTAAAATCACAAGACTTTACTATTGAAACAAAATAATGAGACCAACTGAATCAATAAAATCTGCTTATTAATTTACAGCTTTCGTCAATGTCGTATTTGGCTCCGTGAAAGTAAATTAATTCCTAAGCTTCACTATGACGTCATCCGAACCTATGGCGCCATGGCTCTTGTTACAATTAAGGGTGCATCGTGCCGTCAAGAAAAAGTCATTACAACGAAATAACTATGTTTAATAAAATGAAAAATATAAAAACTAGTATTAGTTATTAACTATTTCTGTATGCTTTTTACTGGTTTAAATGTGTAGTTTCAATCTGGATTAACGCTTAAAGTGGCCACTTTAGGCGTTAATCTAGATTGTAAAATCTGGATTAACGCTTAAAGTGGCCACTTTAGGCGTTAATCTAGATTGTAACTACACGAAAACATTTAAGTAAACTAAGAATTAATGCATACAAATATAGTTTATTACTAATACTCGTTTTTATATTTCTCATTTTTGAACATAGTTGTTTCGTTGTAATGACCTTTTCATTGATTGGCGGGCGAGTTACTAACATCTCGGACAAAATAATTTCGGACACTGTCCCAAATGACACTTTCTAATTTTATTATTTTTTCACTAACAATTCGGAAACATAAATAGTTAAAGTGTTTTTGTCTGTCCAATCGTCAATGAAAACATTATAAAATTAAAAAGTGTCATTTCGTACAAAGTGTCCGAAATTATTTTGTCCGAGATAATGTTGTCAGTCACTCAGTTAATACTTAATGGACAATAAACCTACATTTATGAGTTTACATGAATCTTATTTTTTTATCCTGACTTTGCTTTTAGCTTACATACTTTTGAATGGCCTATCTATGTATTATTTGCGCAAGAGAAAAAAACCGGCCAAGTGCATGTCGGGCCACGCGCCATAGATTCGTCATGTCTGTCTGTCTGTCTGTCTGTCTGTCCGTATGTCACAGCCACTTTATTCCGAAAGTATTAAGACTACACAGTTGAAACTTAGTAGGTAGATGTATTCTGTTAACCGCTTAACGAATTTAATACAAAAATAAGAAAAATAAAAGATTAAGGGGGGCTCCCCATACATGGAACTGAAACTGAAAAAAATTTTTTTCTTCAAACCAACACGTGTTGGGTGTTTATAGATAGGTCTTTAAAAATGACATTGAGATTCTTAAAACAACTTTTTCTCAAAGTCAACCGTTTGAAAGATATTCACCGCCAAATTGGTAAAATGTGTGTCCCCCCCCCCCCTTTAACTTTTGAAATAAGAGAGTGAAAAATCTAAAAAAAATATATGCTGTAGATCTTAATAAACACTTTCAACCAAAATTACTTTGAACGAGATATAGTAATTAGTTTTTGAGATATAGCACATTTTCCAAAACCGCAAATATAACTTTGTCATTCATACCAACACTGTGAAAAAAATTTTTACAGACGAAAAATTATAGGTGGTATTAAATATGGTATGGTATAAGGTAACTACGGAACCCTATGGCGCGTGGCCCGACACGCACTTGGCCGGTTTTTTTAAAAGACTGTACTAAAGTAACATTTCCAAATATATTTATGATTGTACGGAACCCTCGGTGCGCGAGTCCGACTCGCTCTTGACCGGTTTTTTTTTTATTCTAAAAGCCACACCCGACTTCAATAGACGTGCTTTTATTATTACGAATATTATTTTTTGCTTTTTAGAGGTAGGTTTTTTGAAGTCGGGTTTTTGTTTTTTGAAACAATTTTTATTTTTTTTAATTTTTAGTGTTGTATTAGGTAGTGTAGGTATATTATTTAGGTAGAAAACTCGGGTCAGCCAAACGTGAGTTAATCGCGGAGAAACATACATACATGCGGGTCAAACTGAGAACCTCCTTTTTTAAGTCGGTTAAAGAACTACACATAAGATATTCCTTTTGCAACAAAAAAATAATTATCTTATTCAGTTCGTAAACAAAGAAGTTATACGACTGATCATCAAGGTAGTTCACACAAAATCATACTATTTTCGTGCCTTTTTCAAGATTACTTGAAAAGCACTGAACCGATTTCAAAATTTTAAATAATGGGACCTACTTGAATTTACCTAATGTAATAACGTTTGAATCATTTCAATCGGTTCAGCCGTCCTCGAGTAATCGGTGTACATACAAAAAAAAACACGGGTCGAATTGAGTACCTCCCTCCTTTTGAAGTCGGTAACTAAGGGAGCTTACCTATAAAAAAATATTCAGCCATTTTTATTTTTTTCGGACATTCCCCATTATGTCATAATCACGCAAAATACTTTCAAGGTCCTTCTGATAAATGTTACACAAAAATGTCACCTTTCGACCGTGGGGTGAGTTAGGGAGTTATTAACATAACTACGATGTTCTTATGTTACACCGACCTTCGCCAGTATAGCACGTCCTTGACTTGAATCTTACACAATGAACAAGCACTGAGGGGTCCTACGAATTTCGAACACAATTAATATGTATGCTGCTGCTGTAGACCTTTGTACGGGCATTTATACCCGATTTTCCCATTTATTTTAAATTATATCTAAAAATGATTGATACTAATAAATAATTATTATGTAAGTTATAAAGTACCTAAATTAATAAAGATTAAAGAAAGCCAAAATGTGTTGGAAGAAATATTGATATTTACGTAAAATCGCTTGCAACATCCAAATATTGATTGCAAACTCATAAAAAAACCACCAAATGACAGGTCTACATCTACACTAGCGCCAAGTTAGTGGTAGTGCGCCGACTGGTGGACGATTTATGAATCAGCAAAATTATCTTGCCATTGTGACAATAAACCACATGCAATGAAAATGAGTACTATAAAAGGAGCGCTCGCCGCCTTTCAGAAATAGCCCCCCTCTGATGGTAAGCGATGATGGAATCTACGAAACGCGCTTGCCTTGAAGACACCTATACACTCGCGACTTGAAAGCACCCACATTGTACCTATCGGGAAACACAGATTCAGGCAAGGAGTTCCACTCTCTAGCGTCCTTGTAGTGCAAGTCTTTGGAAGATCCACCAAAAAACAGTGGCGCAGATTCGTTCGTCTGGTTGTCCGATGGAAGAAGGGAGATGGTGGAATAAGGTTGTGAAATTCCACTGCACACTCGCCGAAGTGTATCCGATAAAAAACCGATAAGCTTGCAATCCTGTCTATTTAGGCTTATAAACTTATTACAGAATATTGTAAGCCTCTGAGCTTCCAGCCCTCCGCTCAATGGACTTGAGCTGGTATTTGGGCCATCTCAAAGATGAGAACAGTACTCCATACACGATTATAAAAATAAAAAGTGATAGACGAATACAATTAATTAATACCAAAATAAACTTTTAGTCTGCTATCTAAGTAACCCTCAGCGCTTGCTCTTGATTATTTTTTATTTCCGGACTAGTTACGGTTAATTTCACAAAATTGTAAGCAAAAAAGTACCTACCAAGGTCAATCGACATGGCAACAACAACATGAATTATTCGACGTTCTTGACAACCGCTTTTCCTATTCATGATTGTATTGTTGGCATTTGTTGAAGACTTGGTAAATTAAAAAGACATTTTTCCTTCTTATAAGACGTACTTATTTATTCACTTAGAGTAACGCCGCAAAAATCAAGTTTTCCAAGAAAGACCTTAGATAAAGTAGCTTTCAGTGAACCTTTTTAAAATGAACAAAATTCTCAAAAAGTACTCATTCTTGTTTCCGCAAGACACTTAGGGGTCTTTTACAAGTTCCAATTAATTATAATATTCTGAGTAGAAGATACTCAAAGTAAGATCTTTAATACGGAAGGTAACTAAAATGATACAACTGCGGAGACAGTCTTTTCCGAAAAATAAATCAAATGTTTGAGTAAATTCCGCTTCTTACTCGTATCTTCAACAGAATAAAGAGTACATAAACACAAAAAATATAAAATAACAAAAATAACAATAACAAACGTTGAGTTAATTTCAACACTATATTCCGAATCTTTTGTTAAAATTACGAGAACTTAAAAAAAGTATGCACGTATACGCTTACGCTTTAGAAAGCTTATTATTATCGTTTAAATTCCGTTATTTCCGCTAAACTCTGCGAATAATTGTTTATATATTTTTAATTCTATTTCCGTACGTAGATAAACCTACGTTTATTCAACAATAATTCAAATTCAATATTCAATTATATAAGAAGTAAGCATTTATTTGCGAGAATACGGTGGTTACATAAGTTGTTACATTGCAATTATTTCTTATATAATATTCTATCGTGCATTTGACGACAGGGAACATGCATATTTTTTTTGTATCAAAATCAAAATTATAATGCGTTAGAAATTCAACTGTAATATTAAAACTTTTCTCATGCGTTTTTTTCTCGTGATATAGTCACTTGAAGTTAGCACGCATCAGCTCCCGCCGAAAACGCTCTATACAAAAAGGTTTACATTTGTGACGTCACTCATGTCACGTTTCAGGCGCATTATATGGAGTTAGCCAAGAATTTTCAAATATCTCTCTAAATATTGCGTTTAAGTCTTTTGAATGCTCTAAGGTTTAAGTACATATGTGTCATACAAAATATTATTTCTTATTCGATATTCTAGCCGACTGTTAAGTGCATTATATCCGAAAATGAAAAAAAAAAATCGTTATTTTCCCCTGTGTAATAAAACTAAAATATTTTTTTTTAAATTATTTTTTCTGTTCCATCATCCTACTTAATATTATAAATGTGAAAGTTTGTGGGTTTGGATGTTTGGATGTTTGTTCCTCAATCACGCAAAAACTACTGAACGGATTTGGTTGAAATTTGGCACACAGATAGTAGATAGCCTAGATTAAAACATAGAATATTTTTTATCCCGATATTCCCACGGGAACGGGAACCACGCGGATGAAACCGCGGGCGGCTGCTAGTGTTTTTATACGTGTCCGCAGCGAACAAGCTCAAATTTATCAAAATCGGTGACTTATGCATGTTCCCTGGTGATAATAGTTTATTCAAAATTATTAAAAATATTGCCAAGATCAAAAAAGTATTTATATAATAAATTGGATCTACTTAAAAAAATACTTTTTAACGTAATGAGACCTACTGTTCTGAAAATTCTTTAAATATTTAGTAATTATTTTTAAGACATAGTAAATCAGTGTTAAAGCAACAGAAAAAAAGTAGTCATAAAAAGATATTATGTTCATTTCCAAACTACTTATTTCGTGGCTAAGGCACATGAGTAAAAAAAACGTAAACTGAATTATTTACTCATGTGGCTCAAGCCCATAAAGTTAATATACCTGACGAAATAGAACTACAGACATGAGCTGTCAAACGAAACCGAAATTTAATTACAATATGTGTGTGTAAAAATGTTTATGTATACGTGTCAGTGATGTATATCTTGTCACTATAGACATTAATTATCGATATCGATATTAATCGATAGTATTAATTAGTACATAACAGTAATTAGCCCGGAATTTTAGACAAAAACCAAGGACTAATTACGGCGGAAGTTTTTTTGTTTTTAAAGTGTTCCTTAGTTCTCCCTGAATATATCTGGAAAGCTTCCCGCGGATCGGCGAAACAGGAAACAGGCGTGAGTGTATGTATGTATGTATACATTTTCAATGTAGTACCTACTTAGTAGCTCATGCTATAAGCAATACTAGCAATAGTGGAAACATGGGCAAATAAAAAAAATAAAATGTCCAGACTAGAGAGGCCTTCAACACAATTAAGCATCTATCCCCGCCATTATTCCGCAAGTACTGCCGAAGTGTGTCAAACACGTGCCAAAGGAAAATTATTACGTAAATAGTGCTGTGCGATTTGTCGATAAAAAGCCACAGTACATATTCGTTAAGCAAAATAAGTTTGTGATTATGACAAATGAATTTTTGAAAAAAATGTGGTGTTTTCTAATTTTATCATAAAATAAAACATTTCTTGAGACATTTTGCCTTTGTACTATACTTATATTTAATTGTTAAATGTTTAAGAGTATTGCCATAGTATTTACTGCTACCTTAGACGAATTTTAGGTTTAAAGTGGAACTTTGCAAGCAATACCAGATAATGGCATTACCCAACTCAGTCACGGATAGTACAAAACAACGCTATCAAATAGTACTGTAATTTGACAGTGCATAGTTCAAGCTGGACCTTGAAAGAGCAACAACATCCATCCACTTTATAAAGAAGCCGAATCTCCGGTTCCGTACTTGAGTGTTATTCTAGACTACCACACTCAACTTCAAAAGTCAAAATAGCGACTGATAAGTATAGAAGAACAATTTTCGTGACTTAAAATATATTTCATGATTGGTCAATGGGAAATATCCCACAGGCTGAGGCTTGAGCTGAAGCTTTTTAAGATCGTAAAAAATACATGATACTTCCACGCGTTCGAGAAATAAGTCATTGAAAAATGAACAGCCAAGTGATTCTATTTGGGGCCCGTTTTTCCTTTTGAGATAAGCTAATTATAATACTACCAATCTATATTAATAAATAAAAATTCGGTTATTTGCACCATTTATAACTTAAAAACGGCTGGACCGATTTGGATGAAATTTGGCTGGTAGACAGTTTAGCGTGGACCCTAGGAAAAAACCTGGCTTAACCTAGGGTTAAGCTCCACGCTGATAAAGTCGCGGGCGACCGCTGGTACCTATTATAAATGTGAAAGTTTGTATCGTTTGTTACTCAATCACGCAAAAACGACTGATTGAATTTCAATGAAATTTGGTACACATAAAGTTTATAACCTAAGTTAAATCACAATACTAAATAATATACTAGAAAAAACACGACTCGCACCAGATCAATACTCAGACGGGAATCGAACCCGCGACCTTTGGATATCCGGTCCAATGCTCTGACCGCTGAGCTACCGAGTCACGAGTGACTCGGTAGCTCAGCGGTCAGAGCATTGGACCATTGGAGCAGAGTATTGTTTAAAAATAGCATTGTAAATGCAAAAATCTCAAAAATTTAAATCACAATACTTTTTATCCTTGTTAAAGATTCTCCAGGGATCTTTGAAATGTTCACGCGGACGAAGTTGTGGGTTGAAGCTAGTACGTGTTACAAAAAAAAACCCTAATGCCAAATATGGTAGATAGGGGCCATCAAACTGAACAACTTTTACTATGGGACTAATTCTAATCGCGAGAAAAAAATCTGCTCATTCATATAAAAATTAATATTAAATATCAAAATGTATGAAACAGCTGATATTTTTCCGCGATTTCAGAGTTGGTCCCATTATGGTAGATAGGGAATATCAAACTGAACATAATTTACCATAATCGGCATTAGAGGTTTTTGTAACATGTTGTATTAGGCTGAAGAACCGTAGTTGTAGAATGTATTTTGCCGATAATGAATTGGATCTGAATCATAATAAGAATCTAATGAGAATGAGGATCAGTAACGATTTTTGTTTAGTGGCTTATCAGAAAGCTTATGCCACCACATGATTAACTGTGAAGAAATTTTTACGATTTCTCTAAAACCTGAGAAGATATACGAGCTAAAACACTGGTTTTTTGGGGGTCCTTATGACGTCATCGCGACGTTTAAGGCGTAAAATACACGGCTCGGATATGTAAGACGATCGGCAAAGAAAATACACGTATCGCCCATCGAAATGTATGGTATCGCCGCCGTATCTGCGCCTTATCTCCGCCGCATCTCTTCTATGTATTTCACGCCTTAGGGGCCCAGTACCTTGTTCCGTCCAGAGTACTGCGTTAGTGTGCACTGTGATGTTGTTGATCGTCACGCCGCGCGTGGGTCGGCGCGCCTCGCCGCCCCGCCGCCGCCGCGTGACGCATCGCTGCCGTCACCACACCACCACAGTTTCCGATCCGGTGACAGGTCTCGAAATATCACACTATATAATGTCCTATTTTTTTACATCTAGTATTCAAAAGATTTACTTCCCAAAAACGTTACGATTGACCTAATGAGGGCTTTTAACAATGACAAAAACTGTAGGCTTGATAGATGGCGTTGATAAAAACCGGCCAAGTGCAAGTCGGACTCGCGCACGAGGGTTCCGTACCAAAAATCGGCAAATAAAATCGCGTTTGTTGTATGGGAGCCCCCATTAAATATTTGTTTTACACGGTTTTTAGTAATTGTTGTTATAGCAGCAATAAAAATACATCATCTGTAAAAATTTCAACGGTCTACCTGTTGTCGTTATTAATATAAAGCAAAAAACGGCAAAAAAACACGTTTACTGTATGGGAGCCCCCTTAAATATTTATTTTATTATATTTTTAGTATTTGTTGTTATAGCGGCAATAAAAATACATCATGTGTGAAATTTTCAACTGTCTAGCTATCACGGTTCATGAGATACAGCCTGGTGACAGACAGACAGACAGACGAGACGGACAGCGGAAGCTTAGTAATAGGGTCCCGTTTTTACCCTTTGGGTACGGAACCCTAAAAATGGGTGTCAACATGATTGTTTCACTAAGCTTCGAAGAGTATCAACACTATCTAGTGTATCAAATAGTTACTATTTTTAGGCTTCTAACAGTATCAACACCATCTAGTGAGGCGAATAGTTACTATTTTTATTTTTTAAATGTCACTTTGAAAAGCCCTCATTATCTAGAAACCATTCTATTTTTAATTAAAGAGACGATTTTTACTATTTACAAATAATGAATTATTTTTTGTGTAAAGGCACAAACCTTTTTTTTTCAAAGTTTCGTATTAATGTTGAAACCAAACGATCATAATATTCAAAAAAATATCTCAAGACGGAGCGTAATGAATTCATTCGGTTTATTGTATCACCAGCGACGCACTAGTCGGTCGGAATAGGCAAGCTTACAGTGTTTGGCCGACCTCGACCCCATCCCATCAGTTGGGACACGGCTCTAGCTGTGCCACCAGTACACCATAGAGCGTCGTGCGCGCCGGCCAACTCGCGCTCCCGGAAATCTCTAAAACTGTGCGCGTGAATTACTTACTCGATCTTTAACCGCGTGAAATCCAAACCGAATAATCCAAGTGAATAATGCCATCTGTTGTGTGATAACTGATTTGAACACAAGTGTCAAGGCCGCCAGTCAGCGATGTTAGTATAACATGTTTTCTTTTTTTTTCTTTAATTGTGTCACGCATATGCGTTTCGAGTTTTCTTCTGTCACTACGCACACTGTGACATTTTGCAACCCGTGTTACAACTGTTGTTGCTAATGGCTCTAGCTAGAGTTACTTTCACTATCTTCAAGCGACCTTATTTGATTGTTAACAACAAAATAGTAGACTTAACAAAATAAATATTTGGATTCATCCAACTAAGCACCGGAATTTAATAAGCAAACGCTGACGTTAGTACTATAAACTATTAATAGTTGAATATGGAATGCGGTTGATGTTATATTTTTCTCTACATTTTTAAGTCTGAATATTGTGTTTAATATTGCGAATAGGTAGTTGAATACTCATCCGAACCTAAGGCTTTTCCACATGAGTAAATAAGCTTTTCTCTAAGCTATGCATAGCCCAGAGGTTAACTTCAAAACTTTTCGGTACTTTTAACAATTTTGTTATTACAGCTTTTACTTTATTCGTAATCAACCAACGCTTACATTATTTAGCCACCACACTTTACCCAGTTAAGTACCTAGTTAAGTACCTAGATTTTGCAGGTTTCTACATCGCTATAAGCTTAGATGATATCATTGTTATTAAAAATGATCAATTGAAGTGAATGTTTGGAAAATGACATAAACGTTGTCTAGTTAACATGTCATGAAATCTATGACGTAATCACTTCAAGATCGCCGAGTGAAGATGAGCGGGGGCGTACATTGCCGGTTTTTCTAACAAATGCGTCTAAGAGGTCCTTTTCAAAAGCATCAACGAACTATACATTCGGCGAGGTTGGAGCGAGAGGCGAGCGTGTGGAGCCGGGTGTGTTAGTATAACCAACTGTTAGTTATTCTGTGGTATGACCAAACCAGTGTGCACAGGTGTCAGGCAGAAATCTGTTGAGGAAAAGATAGGGAAAGAAACTTTTTGGAATGTAAAATATCTGATATAATATACCTATACATTACTCCCATCCCACCGTCACGATGTTCTGGCAATAGATTATTCTTGATTCTAGTATTTCTGCTCTACATTAGTGGACTAAATAATTCTGCTTACTGTTCTACTGAGATGTTTACAATGTTGTAAATATAGATTTGTCGCGACAAAACGGCGTGGTCGTACTTTGCTATTTTACACTCCCATCCCAGTATTACCAATAGGTAATACTGAGAGGATCAAAAGAAAATGTTAGTAGTGAATAGAATGAAATAGGTAATAGGTACTATTAAATTTTTTTTATGACAGATATAGGCAATAGGCAAACGCTTGACCGCTATCACGCTTGTCCTCTTATTACATAACTCTATTGCTAACAATTCTTGATTGAAATCGATTAAAACAGTTTGAAATCGTTTGAAATTAATGGCAGTTTCAGGTACTAGCAGAGTACTAATAGAGTACCTACCTACTCTGATAGCAACTGGAACTTAAAAAAATCATTAATTTCAAACGATTTCTAAGGGTTTCAATTGACTTCAAACAGTTTCAATAGATCTCAATCGAATTAAATCAACACTATCTAGTGAATCAAATAGTTACTATTTTTATTTTTCAAATGTCACTTTGAAAAGCCCTCATTGCTATCGTAGTCGCTTTCATTTGACTGGTGGATATGACACATTGCTACTTTTCTTTGGTAAGTAGGTACATAAAGTTTTTATTTGTGCCAAAAAAGTAGCAATGTGTCAAATTAATAAAATTCATTTACTGATAAGTTCTCGACATTAGAGGCACTAGGTCGGATGTACAGATCCGACCAAAATTTATTTTTAGCATAGCGATAATAAAAGACGTTATTTCTCTATCTATCAAACTCACCCTGGTATTTATATCTCTTTCCGTCAACAAAATACACGCATGCATAAAGTCGGATTAACGATTTTTTGAGGGAGCATAAACTTTTACGTTTACTTACAACTTTATGCACTAACTTATTATTACTTTAAGAAGCTGTATGTCAACATAGTATTAGTTGACATAGGTATAATAGGTTTAGATGCATGACACATCAAGCTAGGCTCTTCAGCTGAATGCGTCTTTTTATGCATTTAATTTTTAAAAGCATTGTGTTATTTAGCACTTAGTATAAGGCATCAAGTCAAATTTCAATGTAAGATATTCTTGCTTTAATAACAACAAACAAAATTTGTAATATTTCAGTCAATCGGATGTAACCGATTAAATACATAAAAACTTTGTTTATTCATTAATTTTAACCGTTAATGATTCTTGTCATATGAAATAAAAGTTGCAACTGTTTACCAAATAAAAAAGAAACTGATTTAAATACTTAAATTCTGATAAGTATGAAGAGAAAAGTTTGTCAATTTTATTTTAGTTTTCCTGAAAAGTTGGATACATCCGACCTAATTATGCATCTGATGTCGAGAGTTATGTTACATAATTCCATTCCCAATCATGCTAAAAACACTTGATATTAGTCTTCACAACCAAGTAAGATGTGTTTTTCACTAATCCTTAAATTATCAATGTAATCATAATTATACTTATCATAAATTGTATAATTGAGTGGAAACTTTCAAGAAATAATTTGGAATAACAGCCATGAGGAGCACCGTACATATGTTTACGTACACATGTAACGGGGTCACTAAATCCCTCTCCGAAGAACCGATGGACGTTGGGGCGGAAAGGTTCTAGAATGGTTGGCGACCGCGCACCGGACGATGCTCCGTGGGTAGGCCCCCGACAAGGTGGACCGACGATCTGGTAAAGGTCGCGGGAAGCCGCTGGATGCGGGCCGCGCAGGACCGATCGTCATGGAGAGGCCTAAACCTTGGGAGAGACCTATACCACAAAATAGAGAGACTAACATAAGTTTAGCTTAGTATTACGGGCGCGCGAGCATCGCACACACACAAAGACAGCTCTCGCCGCTGCGTCACGTACTCGAACTGTTTTGAGAGTGGTTTGAGATTGCAGTTATACAGTGTCGGTGAGAGATGTCTATGTGTACGTTGCTCGAGCGCGCAAGTGCTAAGCTCAACTACTGTACTTTCTCTATATTGTGCCGATTTGTGCCTATACCCAGCAGAGGGTGTCGTGCGGTTAATATGATGAAATCCCTCTCAAGCAGAAGGTCTAAGTGGCAAAACGGCCAAAGATTTTTAAATCTTTTCCAACCGCGCGAAACATTACATTAAGCAAAAATATAATTAGGTAGTTATCACTGTATTCAGATAATAAACGTCGAAAATTCCTAAGAGCCATAAAAAATGGAAGCTTTGCTTATCAGTAGGCGAATTCATACGAAACCTGCACAAAGTACTAAACATACAATCTACGAGTACCTAGCACAAAATCAATGTAAAGCATCGCTTTGTTTCTTAGTACAAAGTGGCATTAGACTAACAACTGGTCGCTTAAGGAAATTCTTGATGGAAAAGTTTCACGAATATTATACTTTGGGGAAGTACTGTAATCTACTTGTACTCTAAAAACACTTGTTGTTGAAGAACCTTATGATTTTATTAATATGATTCACACATATTAAATTGAGTTTTAATAAGAGATTTGTCACCATTTTAACTAAAAAGTATTTAGGCAAGGTGCTTTTTCAAATCAATAGATTTGATTTGAAGAAAATGTATAGTTTAATCTGGTGCGGGTCGTATTTTGTCTATTACGATGGCCACACTGAAAGTTTTGCACAACTCATAAATAAAACAATATATATGTAAACTTATATATTTATTGCGTGTCACAGTATTCTCCATTATATTTTAAAACGTTTTTGATTAATTCAAACCATTATTTTTAACATAAGCAGTATTTGTCTGAGGGCATGTTTTTCATACGCTTTCACGGCTTCCTCTGGCCCCTTAAATATGAAATTTCTCATCGTATCTTTAAATTCTAGGATACTAAAGAAATTTCAAGATGTAAGGTCTAAAATTAATGCAGAATGGATCATGAACTCCGACTTTTCAGAAACGAATATGATTTTGTCCTCATCGCGGTATGCACTGAAAAAATGACATCGTGCAATAGCATGTCACTTGTTGGTCGTTTTTCCTTACCTTTTTTAACGACAAATGGTAGTGGTCTACTCACCATTAACTGTGTTTTGTTCCTCAAGTAGGTTATTTTGGATAGGATCCGTCTGGGAGAAAAATAATGTAGTCAAATCCTTGCCCACGATTTTCGCCAGTCTAATTTTATCAGTTTACTGTCGACTTCGAACATCCATATAAAAGAATGTTGCTATCTTTTTGATTCCGGAACAATATATTCATATTTTATTTTCCATAACAATATCACACACAGCATTTGAAGGATCGTGTTTGCACTTTAACAACATATTTTTTACATCAATCAATTCGATCCCGTTTTTTACACGGTGAGTTCATTAAGAATCCAGTGGCAACAAAGTTTCCTAACTTTTGAATCCTGATGAATATTTTTTTAAATTTTATGTCATATTATCCCCCAAGTATCCTTAAATTACCCAACAGGTAATATGCCAGATTTCTTTAATTAATAAAGTGACAATAGTCATCTTTTGCACCGAGATCGCATTTGAATGCCGACCTTCACCAATTTCATCATAGGAGAGACAAGAATACGATTACATTCTGCATACTAATGCTTTACGAAACTCAAATAAGGTGCTTATTTTTCTAAAAGCATTTAGAAGTGAAGCAGTGCAAACTTGCAGAGAAAGCGAAGTTTCAAAATCATAAAAAAATGTCACCCTAAAATCTTTTTGCGTTAATTTCATTTTTGCTACGGGTGACGAACTTCGCATTGTGATAAAAAACAAATGACTCGCAACTTCCGGTCAATTTTTATTTTAATTTCATGAATGAGTTCTAAAGTTTAAAAAATATAACATTCTATATTCAAATATTTGTGTGTTGCCAGAAGTGCAAAACTTTCAGTGTGTCCTAGGTATATTATTTAGTATTGTATAAAAATTAAAGCAATAAGTAATATCATCTAGGCAATATTATAAAAAGAGTATTTATATTATACTTACACCGTTAATTTTTAAGTATATCTAAAAATTTTATGGGGATATCAGATCACGTTTCTGAACATAAACGTGCAGTTAAAAATTAATAGTTTGAAAATATCGGAACAAAAAACTTAATTAATCGGCAAACTCACAAAAATGGCAAGACACGTGCGTAGATTCATTCTCTTCATTATTTACGTAGGTAAACAAGATAGTCTCTTTTGATTAAGCGCGTGTAATTCTATGAATGAACTCTAAATCCAGAAATCAGTAAAATTTAGGGACATAAGCAAACCTCAATGTCTTGACCAATTATTAAATATTTAAACTTTTAACTGTACATACTCGATTAGATACACCCATTACATTTTTAGATATACATACTTAAAAATTAACCGTGTATAGTGCTCCTTACCAAAGCGAATTCCTAAATTAATTATGTATGTACTAAAAAGTGTTTACTGCTTTTGGGACAAGCTGAATGTAGTAGAGTATGTTGGTTACCCTGTAACGTAAAGTTTATTGATATTTTTAGTTAGGATTTGCGTGCTCCGTGGTGTTATAACATGTGATAATAGCTTGCGAAGGCTAATATCATGTATACCTACCTAGCATGCTCCATATTACCCGCTATACCGTTAAACATAGGAGTGGCTTTGTTGATACGTTTTAACATAACCAAGTTATTTATTTATCTTTGCTAACATAAAAAATTTTACCGGTTTCTTATACAAGTACACCTTTGATTTACCTGAGATAATTACACATCAATTTTATTTGATTTTTAAACTAAAACATCAGTGTTATCCGAACCTCTGAAATGGAATCAATTTTTTGTCTGCATTCATAAGTCATAAATACAATTATATTATCATTATTAATGTTTAGGTATGTGTAGGTAATTAATATGAAAATAAAAGCTAATTTTAATTTTAATCAATAATAAGTAGATGTCATTTTATAATTCTTTTTAAATAATAAAAGTAAAAAAATATACTCATCACATCAATCACTGCAAACATTACTAAGTGTTTTGCTACAAATCATAATAATTGGAAAAATCGTGATTCTACTATCGACAGCCTCAATCCACCTCGGACAATACTTATAATCAAACGAAGTAGAAATATTTAGCGTAGCGACAATTTTACTTTAACGAAGAGAATATTTATTTCTAAAGTGTACGCGCGTATTTTAGTCATTGAAATAAAACTTACTACTATTTATTCTGTGATAAAACGCTATTTTATTGAATTAACTTTGGTTTTTATCATCGCTGTAGTATACCTACGGTAGGCTCGCAGCTGAAAAGGTGTCGAAACGTCCGGAAAACAAAAAATCTAACTAAATACCTACCAACAACAGTACTTTCAATAAAACCGCGCTAGCATCCGTTAAAAGAGTTTGAAGAGCTTTCCTTTCTTTTTTAATGTCAAAGGTATTTTATCCCCGCTCTATTCACATAACATAACTTTCTTTTTTCTCAATAAAAGCACGTTTTCGAGAACTCGTGATACTGAGATTTTAGACACTTATCTTTTTAAAACTTATACCCTTTACAATAAACCGTCAAAAGTAAGTTTTTAACGGTTGTACTTACACAGAATTGGGTCAAGACCACTGTATTGTACTTCATGAGCTATGACTTACGTAAAATACTTATTTTACTTTTAAATAACAATAAAAACGTATCTGTCACGTATTTTAGCAAAAAACATTTTCAAAATCCCTCTAAAATGATATTACATTGTCAACAAAATACAATAGATACCCGTCAGCAGCAAAGAGATGTTAAAGATTTCAGCAGTCTTTCTTTATACTTAAATTATGGTTTTATGGTACTCAATTATGTGTTATTGCAAGATCGTTTATATCAA
Organism: Agriphila geniculea; assembly: GCA_943789525.1. Classification (NCBI taxonomy): domain Eukaryota; kingdom Metazoa; phylum Arthropoda; class Insecta; order Lepidoptera; family Crambidae; genus Agriphila; species Agriphila geniculea. The sequence goes on from OX038877.1 coordinate 20,161,410, forward strand.
AAATATGTTTCGTTTGAGTCTTCCAAATTCATGAAACAAAACAAATAATGTAAATAAGTACTTACCTATATAATTGCGATGTCTCAAGGGCACTCACTCATATTATAGACTTTTATCCTACTAATATTATAAATGTGAAAGTTTGTGGGTTTAGATGTTTGGATGTTTGTTCCTTAATCACGCAAAAACTACTGAACGGATTTGGTTGAAATTTGGCACACAGATAGTAGATAGCCTTAATTAAAACATAGAATACTTTTTATCCCGATATTCCCACGGGAACGGGAGCCACGTGGGTGAAACCGCGGGCGGCCGCTAGTTTTAATATATTTAAACGGGACTCCTTATCAGAATGTAACAGGATATCTCATTTTATCAAACAGATAAAAACACGTAGAAAGTCCTTGTGGTTTTTGATATCCCTCGGGCCCTCCTGTCCTGTATATCCTGATTTAGTTATGTAAATAGTTACAAAGTAGATTAACCAGATATGCTGATACGTGCCTCAGACTATGACGCATGGGGAAAAAACTGTTAGATTCAGTTTTGTCGAACGCTGTCTCCGTCGCACGCACAGTGCATCGATAGTTTTATGTTTCAGTCACATTGTGGTGTTATTAACACCACCAGATAACTTTTAGATAACTAACAGTTCAACAATTAAAACAATTTTATCCTAAAGGTTTTTCGGGGAAATATTCACTTTTGTGGTCACAATGAATGAATCATACAAAATAAATTGATCAGCGACGATCAAAACATGTAGGTAAGTAGTTACTTCAAATCAAAGGCACTTAATATTATTGCTTACATACTTATTAACTTAATTACATATTTACATTCTGAGTAGTAAAAAATAAATACCCCTTACATTGATAACGATAATGACAGTAAGAGAACAAACAAAAATTAATTAATAGCCATTATGTAAAAGCCTTTACGTAATAAAAGTTATTTAAATAGAACTTACTTAAAAAAATCCACATTTGGATAGTATTTCAATAAATATAAAAATCAAAAAAAAACATATTATTAGCGTCCCCGCTAACGGGCGATTAATCGCTGAGCGATTTTTGTCGCTGAGAATAGAACATACGGAGTTCTATACGTAAACGCCCACGAGCTACTTTTTGTAGTTGCGATAAACGCGGCGTTAATCGCGGCGCTTTTTTGTCGCTGGCTAAGTAAAACCTTTGTCGTGTCATTTCGCGGGCGATTATCGCCGCGATTAACGCCGCGATTACCGCAGCTTGAAAAACTCGCCCATGAGCGGTTACGCTTATAAAGAGATTCGTAGTAAGGTTATATCGTTAAGCAAGATCGTGAGTATCGTGACTACGGAGGTGGCATGTGGTGTCGTGTGAACCCGTCCCGTGTCCAATGCACCCGCACGTGTACACCAACCTATACTTACTTGGATTTGTTAATCAAAACAACATCAGTATGCGACAGTCATGTTGGACTGGATTTCATGTTTTGTCCTCATTCAGTTCAAAGTCTTTGCTTCCGCGTACACCAATTTCATCGAAATAAAACTTGAGTATTAAGACTATTCCAACAATGATTTGAACAGAGTTTCAAAAGCGTTGAACAAAATAAATGATAATAGATAACAAACTACGGATAATAAATGTACCAATATAAAATTCGAGTATTTCTTTTAGGGTAATTATGTATGATACTGGCGTTTTGTATGGAGAATTTCAAAGAATTTGCATTTTCCGTACTAACATTGTCTTAATTTATTTATCGACCATGCACGCGAATGTTTTAAAACTTTTAAGCACAAATGTTAACACTTAGCTAACTAATGCCACATGTGTATGTGAAAAAAGTAAGTATCGGCTAAGCTACAAAGATTTAAGTGTTCATTTCTATGCTAATGAAAAAAGGAGTCACTTTTAAGATACTTTTTTTAACGTTCAGGAAAGAAAGTAAGAAATATTTTTATTACTGATAGTGGGCCGTCATGATCATAATTCGAAATAATCCTTTAGACGCATAATACCACAAACGCAAAATACCAACTCGAGATTTTGTTAGACGCATAATATTACAAACGCAAAATACCAATTCGAGATTTTGTTAGACGAATAATACCACAAACGCAAAATACCAACTCAAGATTTTTTTAGACGCATAATACCACAAACGCAAAATACCAACTCGAGATTTTGTTAGACGCATAATACCACAAACGCAAAATACCAACTCGAGATTTTGTTAGACGCATATTACCACAAACGCAAAATACCAACTCGAGATTTTGTTAGACGCATAATACCACAAACGCAAAATACCAACTCGAGATTTTGTTAGACGCATAATACCACAAACGCAAAATACCACCTCGAGATTTTGTTAGACGCATAATACGACAAACCGCCTCTGTGGTCTAGTGGTTCGCCCATCCGTGTAAGATGCAGAGGTCCCGGGTTCGATTCCCAGGGGGGATACAATTTGTACTCGGTTTGGTTGGTGGTAGGGCTTATTTCAAGTCCGCCTGGCTAGCTACCACCATCTTACCTAAGTCTGACGCTATAATAACAATTTAAAAATTGTTGTGTTCCGGCAGTTAGAGGTAAGATAGCCAGTATTCCAGGAGTAGTGCGCTTCCACCTTCGGCCTTATCGTCATTTAACATCAGGTGAGATGAAGGCCAAGCACTATACCGTTGTGTATAAAAAAAAAAAAACTTGAGTCACTAGTGCTCGAGGAGCCTTTTACAACATTGCCTACCTACCATGGTTCTAGCCGTAAATGATCACATTTACAAGAAAAACCATTATAAGCAGGAGAAAGAGCACATTTGCTTACCCCGTAAATACTAAGAGAACTGAAATTCTCGATTTTTCCAAGGAAAAACTAAAAGTTTAGCACTCACCTAAAAACATGCACTTCCCTTGTGACCGTTGACAGCTGATAGACAAAAAAGTGACAGTGTTGCCACTTCGAATAATAATAAATTGAGTTGCCAATATAACGATTACAATTGTCCCATTATCAGAAGTAAAAATTAGATGGCGGTTGTCTAGTAACGTTTGTTTTAATAGATTAGGCAAACTTGAAGCTTATTGGTAAAGCTGCAGCAGTTTACGGTACTTAAAATCTGTGCTTTAACCCCGTAATAACTATGGATTCCGCATTTCACTGTTAAACTTGTTGCGGGAATGTGAAGAAAAGCTTTAAAGATCCACAGCATATTGTATATTGAAAGTAAAGAACCTTAAATATAAGAAATACTGATTACAAACAGTCCGTTTATAAACGTTTAAATTAATTTATTAGCGATAAGTCTACAACATAATTTCCTTACTTACCTGCTTGAAGATTGCAAGGGCTATCGCGTTACGTACACATTTTGTTACATATTTCATAGTACTTATATTGCTATTTTCAATTTTAATTCAAATTACATAAATATTTTCAATTTTCAACGAATAGAAACAATATTTCTTTGCCGATAATTTTGCTGGACTGACGTACCTAAAGTAAATATAAATTAAATGACAACAAACATCTTTACTCAATCGAATTATTAGCTTCCCCGCTGACGGACGATTAATCGCTGAGCGATTTTTTGTCGCTGAGAATAGAACATACGGAGTTCTATACGTAAACGCCCACGAGCTACTTTTTGTACCTGCGATAAACGCGGCGTTAATCGCGGCACTTTTTTGTCGCTGGCTAAGTAAAACCTTTGTCGTGTCATTTCGCGGGCGATTAACGCCGCGATTATCGCAGCTACAAAAAGTCACCCGTGAGCGGTTACGCTTAGTTTAACAGAACAGAATAAAAATTTGACATAGTTTCATATTTCCAAAAATAAGGTTTTATTCTCTAAGAAGGAGGTCGAACGGCAACGTTACAAACTTAACAGTGAAGTGGCAAGTAAAGCTTTGTTACGGGGAGCGGGGGAGCAATCAAATGAAAGATTGTCCACCTACGTAAATATATATTGAGAGAATCAAGGATAAAGAAAGAGAACCTAAAACAATAAAGAAATACAGGATTATAAAAAAAGTCCTTTTAAAGTATGATGATATAAACTTTTAATGTAAGGATTTTGTTACCTGTTCAATAATTACAGGTTCTGTACGGGAGTCAGTAGCTCCTTTTGCAAACACATATCACTACTTATAACTACATTTACTAAAACAGGACGTTCCCTTATCGGAATTTTGAAGGACTGACGTGCCTAGAGTACCTAAAAAAGTCTAAAGCTAACGAATCCGTCACATTTGAATTATTATTTTTCCAGAACAGAATAAAAATTTGACATAGTTTCAAATTTCAAAAATAAGTTTTTACCTACTCTCTAAGAAGGAGGTCCGGCACGGCCACGATGACTCGAACATTATTTTCAAAGTTAAAACCTACCTCCGTTAGTGACATAATCACCAATGAGGTCACCATGTGAGCGCACGGAGCAAATGAGTAATAAAAATATCTATAAAAAACTGAGAACACGCTACATCGATGCCGAAAGGAAAATATTGGAAAATAACAAGAAGGTATTACTAATAGCTTTGCCAATTTTTTTCCATAAATAATCCCTAACAAACCTCACTTAGGTACTCAACAACATTTAAGTGGGTACTTAATCCTCTTTGAAATTTGATCGTTCTCTTTACACTCCTGAATTCAATTCACTTCTATTATTGTAATTAGCAGACCCTGGAAAGATTCAGCCCACCATAAAGTGTTCCACCTTTAATAATCTCGAACAAATTGAAGGGGTGAGTGTACTTACAAAAAGTTCAAAATGAGGTATGAGTGTCTGAAAATTATGTTAAGGCCGTTGTACTAGCAAAACGTGGTTTTTAGTAGGTTTTCATTCTCTATCTCCTCTTTATTTAATGAATATTAAAACAAAGTAAATATACCATAAGAATCTTCAACATTTTGCCTATCGATTCCACGATTAACATTTGTTATAAATATTTTACATAATGCCAAAAATATCATAAATAAAATCGACTAACACTTTTGTTTCTGTGCATCTCCTCCGTAACTACGAGTCCTATGGAAATCTCGTTACCACCAATCGATAGAGGAGAAAAAATGCTACAAATTCCACGAAAGACATTTTCGAAAAGACCATTTATGGGATTTTCGCGACAATTTTTCAAAAATTCAGATACATTTTTGACAGAGGGTGCCCTCGAGGGGAGCGGGCGGCAGACCGCCATCGGCGCTCGGACGGGGAACACGTATCGCTCATGCTCCCACTGACAGCTACACAGTTCTCTATGTCTCGCTCGTTTGTTTTAGCCTTGCTTTAGCACTGTCAGAATGTTACAATTAAGTTTTGAAAATTCATTTCGAACTGAAGGACTATTACAAAAAAGCATCGCGATAAGCGTACGATATACGTCCGACACCGTGGCACTATTACCTCACTAATAAGGTTCAATATCAAGTAAATTGAACGACGAATTGCGTCCGACTATCGGTTTCTTTTTTGTTTTGTAATAGGCCCTTTGATGCATTATTTTGCCATAGATATAAAAATTACGCGTAAGGACGGTTAGTATAAAATACCTACCTATTGAATACTATTTATATGAGTCTTCAAATCTAACATTTGTAGGTAATAAATCACACGGCTGTGAGTTAATTTATTCCACTATAACTTTTTAAATGCCTGAACTGAACAGATTTGGATGCATGCAGGTAGGGTATAGCTAAGAATATTTATACCATCCTACCCCCCCTAGCATGACCAGTGACCACTGAAACGCCATAATAATATCGATTTATTACTTTTAAGGACAAGGGTTTTGACAGTCAAGTGTCGATAAAACGCATCACGCGATCTATAGGCTGTCCCAATACTTTGCCTTATCCAGGAATCAAACCCACCAAATATATTTTTACGATACCAATCAATAGGGTTTCTCATCAGACCCCCTAGTCAAAGTAATATTTGCAAATCGTTATCACTTCGCTTTTGAAACTGTATGGGATTGACATAGGGTACGTTCAGATGACAAGCGCTCAACGCGCGTTAATTTTTTCAGATTTGATAATTCGGTATTAACAGCTTCCGTTTCCATTTCGGACGATTTTTGGATGAACTGAGTGTACCCTAAAATACGTCTATCTGCGTCAAAAGCGCGCGCTCATCTGAATTCTGAACGGTAATGTAGAAAACTAATGATCTCAAAGCGCGCATTGACGCGCGCTGACATGACAACAGTCGAGCGCTAGCGCAGCGTTCAACGTGCACTTATCGAATTTAAGAATCAAACGAAAAATTTATGGATTATAGTCTTAATTCATACATTTTTCGGAGCGAAGTGATAGCGAAAATTTTAATGTGACATTTGGCTACAGGCTCTGGATTATTAGCACGTTTTTAGGGTTCCGTAACCTAAAGGCAAAAAACGGAACCCTTATAGATTCGTCATGTCTGTCTGTCTGTCCGTCCATCCGTATGTCACAGCCACTTTATTCCGAAACTATTAGGATTACATAGTTAAAACTTGGTAGTACATGTATTCTGTGAACCGCATTACGATGTTTACACAAAAATAAAAGATAAAGGGATTTATATTTTTAAGATTATTATCTTAAATATATAAATCCCTTTATTTTATTAAGATTATTATCCCCATACATGGGCTGAAAATGAAAAAAATTTTTTTTTCATCATATCTATGCGTGCGGGGTGTCTACTGTCTATAGATAGGTCTTTAAAAATGACATTGAGGTTTTTAAGACTATTTTTCTCGAAGTCAACCGTTTGAAAGATATACACTGCCAAAGTGGTAAAATGTGTGTTTACCCCTCTAACTTTTAAAATAAGAGAGTGAAAAATCTCTAATTTTAGACGCAGTGAACGCACACCAACCTAAAAAAGTTGGCCTGTTTTGTTTAGTACCTACCTACTTACGTCAAAAGCGTTTTCATATTACTGTTGTTTATCCAACTTCATAATTTATAAAAATATTTTATATTATTGAAATCTTTTAAACGGTCGTGATTTCAGGCCTCAAACTTCGTGAATCGATATAGGCTTTAGATTCTATGATATTTTTTTTCGTAGTGGTTAGATGATAAAGTACTTATACTTACCAGAAATATTAATCTCCTCTGGTGATAATGTTTATTATTGCGGATACCTATTTTACCAACAAATACCAATATATTACATAACAAAATGTAGTTCTCAACAAAATTAGTAATTAATTTCAGTAAAATCTCTGTTGTCTGAATAAATGCATTTGAATTGAATTGAAAAATCACGAAAAATGTAGTTCAACTAGTTGAGAAATCACTTTGTCTGCTACTCCTAATTAGGCAATATTTACCAAAAGACACTTGATACTAGATATAAAAAATAATAAAGAAGAAACGCAATTCTTACAATTCAATATGCGTTAAGATAGGTACTCAGAAGCAGACCCATTCCCACTGGCAGCACCCATTCACGAGCATGACGCATGAACCAGCCATCGTTTCGCTCAACCATATTTGAGGGAACGTAACGTCCCGCCTCACACGACACCACCGCAGAAATGTTTAAAGTGAGCATGACATAAGACGTACCTAGTTACGAGTATAAGTACTATGCAAAAAGGAAAAAATTCGGTTGGCACTCCGGGAGTGCCGGCAGAAGTGAAAACTTGAATATTAACGTTGTGCATTTTTGATATTTTGAGATTAGCGGCAAAGGATAAAAATGATTTCTTTCCTGTTACTATACCTACAGTCACACAATTAAATCAGTTTGTAATTAGAGAAAAATTCTAAAGATTTCGCGCCAGTGGCCTTTTTAATTTCTACATGCACGCATTCTACTATTTAAACTTATAGTCACAGAGTATAAATAAATCTATGATTTCACCGAAGAGATCGCTGCTATTAGTTCTATTTTCAAAATTAGCGCGTTGCTGGTGACACAAGTGTTTACGTCTTAAAATGACGCGCCGCCATTTTCAACGCGCCCTGTAGAAAGAGATTACACTTGAAAGTAGGGGATATTTCCGCCGCCAGCTGTCTACTGTCCATCCGTCACATCCGTCTTCTATCAGCTACGTGATTCTTACTGACGCGAGTTGAGCATTTTTACCCCATTACAAAAAACGTACAACGCCGCTAAAGAAGTTTTCACTTCAAAAAAAAACAATAAATAACTAAAACATGGAACAAACTTGACGTCATACATAATTTAATTTTAATATAAATTGCGGCTGATTGATTGAACATTGCTGATTTCTTGTTTTTTTATAAAACACTTTTTTCAATTTACCTACATAAAATTAAAATTTAATATTTTAACAATGCCATTCTGCCGTGTCTCCAACTTTCTATGGTCCGTGAATTTTGGCCAAGCATTGTGTAGGTGACACATTGGTTTTCAAAAATTTTAATAGATGTCGGTAATAAATTACATCTTAGTTTTTCAAATTTTTTAATAGATGTCGCTAATAAATGACTCGCGAAGTAATGTAGAGGGTGGCAGGGTGAGGGGAGTCAAATCCTTAGCTGTCACTTCACCAAGAGCCGCCTTAAAGCCTGAAATGTTTGCATTTTTGTCAGTTAACACCTAGGGCTAGGGTTTATATTTTTGACACGAATCAAAATTTGCGTGTTTTGATTAGCTCATCAGTCAATTTATCATCTCATAATGTCAAATATAATATGTTCACGCAAAAATGTAGGTTTTTTCAGTTTTGTCAGTTAACACCTTTGTCCCATTCAATTGTCATATTCAAATAGCTTACCAACAAAGTGCTTAAAATACGTTTAGCGATAAAGTCGAGTTAATTTCAAATTGCCTAGTACCAGACGGCAGTGAAGTGCTAACAGCCGAATTCGTCACGGCCATGATTCAGATGTTGAAGCATAACACAGATAAAATGGTTACCGGCTTATCAGGCACATTATTTACAACATGAATACTATGTGATTTATATTTTATGTTATTGGCAAAAAATAATAGGTACTTAAAACGGTTGTAGAGCACTCGGCCTTACAAATAATCTTTGTAATTGGTTTGGTGGTCTATTCCATTGTGAGAAAAAACAGCAAAAAATTGTTTCAATGCGGTTCTGGTGCACACTGCCTAACGATTAGGTAAGTCCATGAAAAACGTTGAGAAATTAACTACCACTATCCAGCAACGTAGTTTACTGGTAAGTCCTGTGATAAACTTTTTTATTACAGTATCGGTGATAATGAGATACTTTTTTGGGGTCTTTCGTCGATTCATACCAGCCCCCCTACTCAAATGGCCAACTTTCTATTCGTTTGAAGGCTACACTTACTTTTAAAGCTTAAATATTGAGCAATAGATGATTAAATCACAATTCGCAAACTTATGTAAATCACAGACTTCGATGTACTGTATGGAATTGACAAGTTTACGGCACGTAATTTTATAGTTTACTGCTTATTTTAAAGTTTTAATAGTAAGCTTAACGTTCAAACGAATAGAATTTTGGCCATTTGAGTAGGGGGGCATGGCTGGTTCATCCCACGGTATGAATCGTACAAGGGCGCTTTTTGAATTAGCTGTTTCATACCATTAAAATACTAATATTATGAAAATGAAATCAATGTTACCAAAAAAAATCAAAGTAAATACTGGCAAAATTACTTTAAAAGGGTTGCTTGGTATGAAACAGCCGAGAAAGCAACCTAATAAAAACGTGTTAAAAAAAGGAGGAGGTTCCCAGTTCGTCGGAATGCTTGTTTTTTATTTTAATTTTTTTTTAATGTATGTTACTCGATTGCACAAAGACGGCTGGACCTATTTGAAAAAATATATTTTTAAAGTATATACACTCCAAGTTGGTCCCATTGTTATGATGTCAGGATCTGATGATGGGATCCTAGAGAAAACAAGGGAACTCTTCAAATATTATAGGCAGACCTATAGCGATTTTTGTATTTTCTTAAGTAACTTATGCAATTGCTTTTGGAAAGTACCACTTTGGTGAAGTGGAACTGATGATGAAGACCATAGATGATCATCGAAATTATTCAATACTAAGTATTTCACTGGTGCGATACTATAACTTTTACATGGTTGCTAGGCTATTTATGCTCATCATAATGCATATTGTGGTGAAGTGATACTTCATACCAGAAGAACTTCTTAACAATTAACCCTCAGCGTCGGGAAAAGCATTATTTTGTATAAGGTGATGAGCCGTTGACATAAGGCTGTTGTAACTTAGATAATATCGTCACTAAAAATACCTACCATAAAAAAGTTTAAAATAAAAAAGTTTTTTTAAAAAGCAAAACCTCCTTCAAAAAAACCTTAAAAGTAACCTAACAAAAATAGCTTACAAAAAATGCCTCTAAAAATAGAAATAAAATATTCAAATCTGCATAATTACTAACTCGAAAGTTTGTACGCATTATCTAACATTAAATAAACAACGTCTTATGAAGTCGGGTGGGCTTTTAAAGACATGATTGAAGTTTAGATAAAACAATCCTTCCCCCCACCCGACTTCAAAAGGCGTTGTTTAATATTAGATAATGCGTACAAACTAGTAATTATGCAGATTTGAATATTTTATTTCTACCTTTTTTTAGAGCCATTTTTTGTAAGATATTTTTGTTAGGTTATTTTTAAGTTTTCTTTGAAGGAGGTTTTGTTTTTTAAAAAACTTTTTTATCAACATTAATTATCTATTGAACCCCACATTTTTGAGCAAATACACCTTCAATTTGACTAAAGTACCTATTTACATTCGCCCTTAAGAAAACCTCTCCTCACATCTTTATAGCTACAGTTTGGCTACAGTAAACCGCTCTAACAAAGACACACACACAAATTAAAGTCAAATAGGTTTCAATCTCCAAACTAAAATAAGTGTCTAACCTATATCAACACATTTGCGAGGAAAAAATAAATGGTCGGGTGTGTTCAGTAAAAAATACGGCGTTTGATGATCGAGGGATATCTTTTGGCAAGGTGAACCTTCTGAACCCTTAGATCATTTTAAGAAGGGGAGCCATCTTGGATTTTTGTATAGGAGGGAGTTATTTTTTTTTATCCCTATTCTATGAGTTTATATTTTTCAAAAGTTACTAGTAATATGTATAGATCAAAAAACGTCGTATATTGCACTTTTTTGTCGTATCCTTGGAAACTAATAATTTATCACACAGCGACAAAAACGATATAAACAAAATACTAAAAGTAAGGGAAAAGGCCCGCGTGTTTTTTTTTTAACGCCCAATGCAAGAATATTTTGCGAAGAAAGGGGTGAGTGAGCATTCAGCTTACTTCAAAATTATGATTTTAAGTGATAAAATGCAAATATTTTAATATTTTAAAACAAAATATTGTGAATTATGAATAATTTGATAATAATAAACATTTGTTTGACTTAATTAAGGACGCACACATTAAATTTACTTAAATTCTAAACTTTTGTGAATTTTCAGCGGCATAAAACCCCTTTGTTTGTTACTTAAAAAAAACTGTATTATGGTGGGTCCACACTTGTAACATTTTGACGTGTCAGAACCAGAACACCGTGTCTTCATACATCGTTAGTTTGATTGGGCGTGCGCTATGGAAAAACTGTAACAGAGAGACGATGTATGATAAAGACTCGGTGTTCTGACAAGCCAAAATATTACATACAAGTGTGGAGCCACTTTTACACGGTAAAATAGGGAACGCTCTGTTTACTCGCATAGAACTTGCAGTAAGGTACTAATTTAACTTTGTAGGGATAATTATATTACGCACTAGTGTATAATATTATTACGCACGGTGTGTGTGTTTTAGTTCGGTTTATGGCCTTAAAAGTGATGTACGCACGGCAGCACGGTAGGTTAAACAGTTGAACTACGAAAACAACTTTTATTACGTACGGCATAAAAGCGGTCTCAAGGTCAACATGTATAGTCTGACGTGCCGTCCACTGTACAAAGGCTCACTTTACGAGCAAGTGTGTTAAAAGGGAAGTTAAAACTTGAAAGGAAGTAACTACATCTTATGTACAAGTATTATGTATGATACTATAGGTACTCGATAACGATTGAAGTTTACATTTGTATGACAAGTTTTAGTTTAGTATAGTTACTGCCAGAGGCGCTGTGCCAAATTAAATACAAAATTGCTTACTACAGACGTTATCGAGTATAGTAAACGAAATTGTGCAAACTCATAAAAGGCACAGTAAAGGTGGGACATAAATTGTACAAATATTGTATTTTCTGATCCAACTCGCAGGCAAGCTAACTGATAACGAGATTCATTTAAAACGAGGCTACGTAATTTTGTGCTAAATACAAATTTTACATAAGATGAATATTTTTTTACAAGTCAGGTATTCATGGTAATAATATCACAGACGAGAGATAATCTTAAGAAAAATACTCTCTCGGCTGTGGTAATATTATAAACTAGCGGCCGCCCGCGACTTCGTCTGCATGGAAAGTTTTTTTGCTATCCCTCGGGAACAATACTTTTTTTCGGGATGAATGGTACCCTATGTCCTTCTCTGTACCCCTGACAACGTGTATGCAAAATTTCATGACGATCGGTTCAGTAGTTGAGACGTGAAGGCGTAACAAACAAACAAACGGACTTTCGCATTTATAATACTAGCTGCCGCCCGCGGTTTCACCCGCGTGGTTCCCGTTCCCGTGGGAATATTGGGATAAAAAGTATTTTATGTTTTAATCCAGGCTATTTACTATCTGTGTGCCAAATTTCAACCAAATCCGTTTAGTAGTTTTTGCGTGATTGAGGAACAAACATCCAAACCCACAAACTTTCACATTTATAATATTATTAGTAGGATTAGTAAGGATGTAAGAAGTCAATCTAGCTGTCTTTTTGTTTGTAGATACATCAAACTTGGCGAATTTCGGCATATAAAGAGGACCAAAAGTGGACCTTGTAAAAGACTATATAAGAGCAACAGAACACAATTTAGGGCTTTCTTGAAAAACAACTTATGTCAAAAATCGATCGAGATTTTGTTGTCGATGGATAGCACGGATAGAGTCGTTCGTAGTTCTTAAGACAAGCATAATGAGAACATTACACAAATAAAATATGTACACAAGAAGTAATTAAATAGAAATTTAATTAAGTACTTCTTGTGTAGGTAGGTGCATATTTTACTTGGGACTTTTAGAAGCGATACGCACCGGATGCGTAAGCGTAATGCCTGAAACTTTATGAGACATGGCACACCGATTGCGTAACGTACGCGTGCACGTAGACCGATGCGTAACCCTACGCATTGCAGCTCCCATGAGACAAACAGGCTGCGTACCTACGCAGAGCGGAACGCATTGATGACGTTGTAGTCAATGGCATTCCCTATTGGACGTCACACCGAACAAATTCAAAAACGCACGTATCTTTGCTACGCGTCTCTACGCGCGTAACCACGCGCGTGACTACGCATTCAGTTGTATTTGTTTACAAATAGTACCGGTACTACCGGGAAGTGGTGTTTTATTTTGTTGTTAAATAATGAATAACGATATTAAAGAAAAACTAATTGAATTAGTGCGAAAAAATTAGTCCATTTACTCAATCTTTGTCTGACATCGCGTACTAGAGTCACAAAGATGGCTGCCGCAGCGGCTGGGTACGCAAGGGACAGGTTGCGTTGCGTGCCGCGTAGACGTATGCGTAACCCGGTGTGTCAGGGAGTTACGTGCGTAACTACGCGCGTATCTACGCGCACGTGACCACGCACGTGTCTACGCAGCCGGTGTGCCCAGGCCTTTATTCTTGTTTGAATAAAAATACAACTTTATACACAACGGTATAGTGCTTGTCCTTCATCTCACCTAATGTTAAATGACGATAAGGCCGAAGGTGGAAGCGCACTACACCCGGAATTTTCATCACTGACGAACTGGCTATCTTATCTAGCCGGAACACAAGAATTTTTAATATGTTGTTATGGCGTCAGACTTGGTAAGATGGTAGTAGCTAGCCAGGCGGACTTGAAACAAGCCCTACTACCAACCAAATCGAGTACAAATTGTAACCCCCCTGGGAATCGAACCCAGGACCCCTGCGTCTAACGGGTGGGCAAACCACTAGACCACGGAGGCGGTTGAGCCTTACAATTATTTGACTCTAACGACTAATCTTCATATAATTGAAAATCATGTACTTATAAAGGTTATACTTTCGTCTTGGTAAATAAGAAGCCGCTCAATGATTAGACCTTGAAATAAACAAGAAGAACTCTTTCAATCAATTTGTTTACGCGTCCCACTTACACGTTACGACATCGTGTTGAAATATTGATTCGATCGAAGTTTCAATGGTATCTGTTACCATATTTACCATTATCTTAGAACTTAAAGTTCTAAAAAATATTGCATTGGTATGCTACACAATATGTACTGTGACAGCAAACGAATCGTATTTCCAAAGCCGATGCACGATTTATTTTTATTTATTTATGAAATTTCTCGATAAAAATGTCCACAGTAATGATTTATGTCAGACAAACTGTGGGGATCACTCAGCTGAAGTGGCAATGGGCAGGACACAGCGAGAAGAACTGTTACTGATGGCCGTTGGGGCGGAAAGGTTCTGGAATGGCGACCGCGCACCGGACGACGCTCCGTGGGTAGGCAACCGACAAGGTGGACCGACGATCTGGTGAAGGTCGCGGGAAGCCACTGGATGCGGGCAGCGCAGGTCCGATCGTCGTGGAGATCCTTAGGGAAGGCCTATACCCAGCAGTGGGTGTCGTGCGGCTGATATGATGATGATGAAACTGTGGGAATGGAAATTTTTAAAACAGGACTGAGGACTTAAGTTTCCCAGTAATTTAACTACAATAAAATTGACTATATAAATAAGTTCATTTAATGGATCAGTACCTATTAGGCAAACGGTTTTTTGGGATTGTCATAAGTTAATATAAATAGAAAACGTAACGTAAACTTAACGAATACGGCAGTGCTTTTTGCATTATTTCACATTTTTAAATCTTCATCTTACAAGTTTTATCCTAAATTCTATTTTTGTAGGGCTTAGTTCAACTGTTTATTTATAACTATTCAAATGTGTTTTTATGTGGTGACTATTTTACGTTTTTAGGGTTCCGTACCTCAAAAGGAAAAAACGGAACCCTTATAGGATCACTTTGTTGTCCGTCTGTCTGTCTGTCCGTCCGTCTGTCTGTCAAGACCCTTTATCTCGGAAACGCGTGGAGGTATCGAATTGAAATTTAAACCATATACTAAGGTCTACGGGCCCTTGAAGCTGTAAAAAAATCAAACTTCTAAATTAACGTAAAAAAAAGATACTGCCGTGTAGGGCGCAAAAAACGCATTTTCGATACTCTCAAAGGAATCAAAATTCATAGGGTACTTCCCGTTGACCTAGAACTATGAAATTTGGCAGGTAATAAAATACTAAAATACTACACTTACAGGAATAAATCTGAAAACTGTATATTTGTAATTAAATCATAATAAAATATGGTCATTAAAATACGTAATTATTAATCATTTTGGTGAAACAACGGTATGCGCGGTCATAGTTTAACTTCTAATTACTTTTGGATTAATCGCGCCACTAATTCTTTTTAAAATATCAATATTTATTATTATTAATTATTCAGATCCTTTCAAATATTGTTATAGTTAATTACTTTTAAAAATAAAATTAAAAAGTAATAAATTTGGCTCTAAATATTTTCGCAACATGGCGGTGTGTCACGCTGTATGACAGGGGGTCTTCTTCTTCTTATTTTTGTTTTGGCAATCTACTTTCTTCTTGGAAGTAATTTTTGCCAGTGTCAAGTGTTGAATAGTTCAGTGGTAGATTGTTTCAGTTTACATTAAAATGCGGGTGCATCGCATTCCAATGTTGCTTGGAGCATTTGGCACCAAGTATAATCAAGACAGTTTACTCGGTAAGGTCAGCCGAGGTAGCCACCACTACAATAAAAGTCTCGGCTTCATACAACCAAAGGGTCCTGTTGGAATACACCCATTTTCTCTAATAACATTGCGATAGATAAAACCATTTCACAGAACATTATACAGTGTACTATTGATATACAGCGCCATCTGTTGACAATCAACAGTACTTGTATTTTATACAGGTGCGGTGGGTTTGTAATTATTTTATTTTTTCTCAAAAATGCTTGGAAATTCGAACATTATTTTGACAACCTTCTTCGTGCTAAATCAGAGTTTACGGACAGACCTAAACCGCGCCGTCAATATTTGTATGAGAATCCATTACTAACGTGTTATAATATAACAATTTTTTTTTTAATATTAGGTATACTGGTATCACGTGAAAGGCCTTGATGAGCACATTCCAAAAAATTGAAAAAAAAAAAACGAAAAAAAACTGTTTTGGTGCAATATGGGTATCAAATGAAAGGCCTTGATGAGCGCATTCCAAAAAGATAAAAAAATTAAAAACGAAAAAAATTTTTTTTCAGTACCTATGGGTATCAAATGAAAGTTTTTTGAAAAGTTTTTTGGAATATGCTCATCAAGGAGCATATTCCAAAAAACTAAAAAAAAAATTAAAAAAGAAAGGTAATTTTTTTTGCAATATGGGTATCAAATCTCATTCATCTTAATATAAAAATAGCATTGTGAATGCAAAAATCTAAAAGTTAAAAATATGAATGTAATTAACATAGCCCTATTTATTTTGTTTGGCATGCACCTACGTACAATTCAAGGTTCCGCAGAATATCAGCGTTGCAGGTGTTGATCATGCTGCAACTTATGCTGAGTGGTAACCTTTTCGGTTTCATAATGTACCTACCTTACATTATCTGTACTTACCTACCCAAAATTGTGGAATCGAATAAAGTTCTTTGTATTTGTATTTGTATTTGTATAAATGAAAGGCCTTGATGAGCACATTCCAAAAAAACTGAAAAAACAAAAAAATATTTTTTTTTTGCAATATGGGTATCAAATGAAAGGCCTTGATGAGCACTTTCCAAAAAACTGAAAAAAAAAATGAAAAACTGGAAATAAATGAAAAAACCGGATTATTTTTTTCAATATGTGTATCAAATGAAAGGCCTTTATGTGCACATTCCACTTTCCATTTTCTTTTTTCAATTACTGTAAGTATTTTAAAATTAAAATAAAAAGCTTAAAACTTTTAAAACTAAAAAGTTAAAAGTTTAAAAGTACTACACAAGCCTTGGCCGCAACTAGGCATTGATGGACTAACGTATGTTCTTCAATGCCTGTCTTGAGTGCCACTGCAGTAATGTACTATTCCATTTCAAACTTCGCCCGTGGTCAATTCTTTGTCGTAATCCCTGGAAGGGTTATTTTCTACGTGGCGACAAAGGATTTCAAATGGTTATCTATATATGTATAGCAGTCTGCTGAACGGATTTTGATGGTATTTTTTTACAGTTTGGTAGCTTGGAGTCCAACTTATAAACTAAGCAATTTTTCACATAATTCCGGTAGGTAGAACCTGGGATAAAGCTTGAACTCTCCGTAGTACAGTTTTCATATAAAAAACTAATAACTACCAACCACTTTTTTTTCAAAATATTTCCTTTGTACCGACACAACTTTTCTATAGCTTTATTTTATGTATAGATGTAGGTCTGTACGGAACCCTCGGTGGGCGAGCCCGACTCGCACTTGTCCGGTTTTTTTTATAATGTAATCTATGACAATTAACAATAGTAACGCTTGGACATTAGAAAACTTACACCTGGCTGGCCAGTATTATAATTTATTGTAATGTAGGTATTTCTACCCAATCGTTATTCATTCGTAGTATTATTCTTCTAAAACAGAAAACTACAAGTAAACAAATTGTAATTGTAAGTTACTAGAGGAAGAATCGAATGAACTGTTACAGTCATCATTCGACGTCATAGTATTAGTAACCATCATTTTTCATAACAATAGTGATAATATTTGTCATGCTTTATTGAACTCCATTATACCAATACAGCCACAGTCGGAGTCAGGTAAGACTTTGTTAAAGATAGGCTACAGATTAGAATTTCCCTTTATTCTATGGTAGAAGTAGGTAGTATGAAGCGCTAGGAGATAAGAGTTATAATTGAAAATTTTGCTTAATTTATTTATTAAAAACAATAAAATGGACAACCATATCGAACACTACTATCCCCATCAATTGGTAATGCGTCTGGCGGCCATGATTTTAACCTCAAAAACGAAAAACAATTGTAAAATGTTTATATACCTAGACCCTATCTTATTGAAAATAATAATTCAATTATTAATATATTAGATTACCTATTAAAATTTTCTTGTTTCATGACAGTTTAAGTTGCGGATCACGTCAACGTGGATGTTAATGTGACAAGGTTCCAGCGCATTACCAATTGACGGCGATAATATGTATATGTATGTATGCTATTGAATATCATTAGAACTAGTTTTAAATTAACAAAACTTTTTTTTGTTACAGCATGGCACCTGCACAGCAAGACGTCCACATGTGTGGAGAATCAGTGCGATCACAAATAAAATTGAGACTTATAGATAGTGAATATAAGAGTGAAAGTGATGAAATCAGTGTTGAAAATAACAATGTTGTCGTTAAAAACGGTATTAGTGATAATCACAGTGATAAAGACTTCGACCTGAATCAATATGAAGCGATGGAGTTTTCGGCCCAAATCAAGTGGCCGGACCTAATAGTACAAATAACGTTGCATTTAGTTTCAATTTATGGATTATTTTTAATTTTAACATTTGAAGTGAAATTCCTCACAATTTTATTCGGTAAGTAAGATACGACTCGAATAGTAATAAATATTCTTAGCAAGAACATTTATCGAGAAACATAAAGCGCGGGAAAAATTAAATCTTATAATTTTGTAGGAAAATTACACAGACCATACAACAATACTATTAGTACGGCAGCGCCACTAAATCCGTTAACGGACTTAGACTTCAAAGAGCGAAACATTTTGACATAAGCCTTTGAATCGAGATTAATAGTAAAATTAGAATTTGTGTGGAAATCGGTAGCACGAAGCCACTTCTGGACGTAGATATCGAGAAACTCGCAAGCATCGACAACTTAAAGTCGCATTACTTATTTCCCAGCAAAAATGTAAACAAAGAAACGTCACTGTCAAATTGACAAACTGACCCTGATAGTGACATTTTCAGATATTGAAAACCTTTGGTTACTTTTGTAACTTTAATTTTTTTTTATTATATTTTGAGTAATAATAAATATAATCCCATCAGTGATTTTAAAATAGGATGGTAATTAGAAATTTTATCTTTATAACCTATCATAATTTTTAATGTTAAAAGTTCTTGAAACGAACTGATAAGAAATTACTTAGATATTGACTGTATGTAAACTATCAAAAATACGTGGCATCTTCACATTCCCCCCCCCCAATACCAAAAGACAAAAATGTTACTACTACTCGTAATATATTTTTTTATGAAATTTTATAAAATGACCAAAGGTTGATGTGTACGGTTTGCAGTTGATGTGTGCACAGCATCATAAAAATGTTATTATGAAATATTTTTTTATTTTTTATTTATTTATTTGCAGGGATTACAAACAGTTGTACAATATTGTGTTAACAGCTATGCTTACAAATAATAATTAAGTACTAATTATACAAACAACCACAATATTAAATTATATTACTGTTTTTGCCGCAAAACTTCAGAATATTTATCTAATCTATTTTTTATTAGATTTGTGATGAAAAAACATGTAAGTGTGTTTATTTCTGAAAAAACTTTGTAATATTTATTATTTTAATTTAAAAGCATGAATGTAATTACAAAAAAAAAGTTTCTACTATGCTGCAGGCGACTGATCAAATTTAACTAATCCGGTGAATAAAACTGAAACTATGTGATTATTACATACATCATTGGGATGATGACTAATGAATAAAATAACGAAATACTAGTAAAAATCGTAAACATATTAAACTTTTAGAGTAGCTTGTATACCTCTTGGTTTTATATATTGCGTATTATTTGTTTTATGACCCTTCAAAGTTAGGTGGACAACTCCATTTAAAAAGTATAAAATTTATTAAAATAAATGATACCTTTAATTTAGTCTGTAAAATGTATAGCAAATTTGTATAACAAACCATTTTGAAAAACTCAATATTAAATATAGCTGCCGAGTAAATTTCCTACGCGTTGCATATGTCGTAGGATAATTGTACAAACAGTATTTGTACAAAAATCCTAGTATGATTGTAAATTACCGGATAATTAGAATCTAAGACAGATTTTTATAAAAATCCAGCATAGGTACCTTAGGTAAATCGCCAATTACCATCTATTTGCACGCGCTGATTGGCTGATGTCATCGTTATGGACTGACGGATGCTCTGATTAGCTATTTGTTTTTGTTGTGATTATTGTCAAATATATCTCAAGTGTTTTGTAGAATTTTACGATTTTACTTTAAAAAAATCTGAGTACTCACATCAATCAAGAGACATTGAAAAACGATGAGTGAAGTGAGTGAATTGGATGTTATATATGTGCCGGGCTCGATCAGTGCAAATAAATTCGAGGGTATATCCTAAAAATAACTTTTCTACACAGAGCTAAGTAAGTTCTACAGCACTTGTCAATATGATTGTGCAAAACCTAAATGGACTTTCAAGCTAATTAATGTGCTTAAAACTTCAATTGAAGAATTAAATTCGGCAAAATTACGAAATAACCCCAAAACCCATCAGCAATATGTTCTGAACAATCAGATTGAAGTTGTTATAAATTGTCTCTTAGATTATCCAATCAGCATTCAAGTTTACGATTTTCCGAAACATACTAGGATTTTTACAAAGATCCTAAAAATTGATCGGACGATTGTGAAAATTTATCTTAGATTTCAATTATCCGGTTCTTTATAATCGACCTAGGATTTTTGTAAAGATCCAGCTTATAAGATTATCCTACGACACATACAAACTACTTAAGCGTGATGTCATAACTGAGTAGCCGTTGGTATGGAGCGTTTTTGGGTGAGTCCAATTTGTGTGCATTTCAAACTGTGATATCTCGGGCAGTTTTCATGCTAGCGAAAGCATTTATCTATGTTTCTTTTTTTTTGAGAGGTAATAAAATATAATGTAACATAAAATAAAAAAAATAGTCATCATGCCAATTATTGTTACCTAGGTTACGCCATCGAATACATATAGACGACAGTGACGCCGTCACCGATGTGTGACGCTGCGGTTCAATTTTATGACTTGCTAGGTGAATCAATCATCGCAGGTGACTAAAGTCGACCCATGTAAATAGCCCATAACTTTCGTATCGAGTACATTATATTTTGTTACGTGCGTTTGATTTCTCGATAGATTTCGTGCCGTTCGTATTAAGGTGTCCCAAAACTTTGCCACACAGAGGGAAAGTACTTTAAATATTGAAGAAAGGAAATTTTACCGAAATAAGACTTCATTTTTATTTTAAAAGAAACGGACTGCATTCAAATATTTCTTTTAAAATTGCTTACGATTCCAAACAAATTGATACAATTTGTAATGATTAAAATTTAAATGACAAATTTCATGATCTTCCTTTTGTTTAAGATGCTGTGTCACTTAAAAATTTTTTTTATTATGAGTATCATTAAAAATACCCTTTCGATTAACATCGTAAAAATAAATATTTTATTTTGTGTTAAGGCAGGTGATTTTTCAAAAATCTTTGAATGCAGTGCAAATGAAGTCTTCCTTTATATTAGGAGGTCATAACAAATTTGGTAACGATCACGTAAGTGGCTGACTCTGGGTTCACAGGATGGAGAGGCACTCTCTGATGCTAAATATGTCAGTCTGTTTGCGTGAAGTGGTGGCGTTTTTTAGGGTTCCGTACCTCAAAAGGAAAAAACGGAACCCTTATAGGATCACTTTGTTGTCCGTCTGTCTGTCTGTCCGTCCGTCTGTCTGTCAAGACCCTTTATCTCGGAAACGCGTGGAGATATCGAATTGAAATTTAAACCATATACTAAGGTCTACGGGCCCTTGAAGCTGTAAAAAAATCAAACTTCTAAATTAACGTAAAAAAAAGATACTGCCGTTTAGGGCGCAAAAAATGCATTTTCGATACTCTCAAAGGAATCAAAATTGATAGGGTACTTCCCGTTGACCTAGAACTATGAAATTTGGCAGGTAATAGCGTCTTATACTACACTTACAGGAATAAATCTGAAAACTGTATATTTGTAATTAAATCATAATAAAATATGGTCATTAAAATACGTAATTATTAATCATCTTGGTGAAACAACGGTATGCGCGGCATTGCGCGGTCATAGTTTAACTTCTAATTACTTTTGGATTAATCGCGCCACTAATTCTTTTAAAAATATCAATATTTATTATTATTAATTATTCAGATCCTTTCAAATATTGTTATAGTTAATTACTTTTAAAAATAAAATTAAAAAGTAATAAATTTGGCTCTAAATATTTTCGCAACATGGCGGTGTGTCACGCTGTATGACAGGGGGTCTTCTTCTTCTTATTTTTGTTTTGGCGATCTACTTTCTTCTTGGAAGTAATTTTTGCCAGTGTCAAGTGTTGAATAGTTCAGTGGTAGATTGTTTCAGTTTACATTAAAATGCGGGTGCATCGCATTCCAATGTTGCTTGGAGCATTTGGCACCAAGTATAATCAAGACAGTTTACTCCGTAAGGTCAGCCGAGGTAGCCACCACTACAATAAAAGTCTCGGCTTCACACAACCAAAGGGTCCTGTTGGAATACACCCATTTTCTCTTATAACATTGCGATAGATAAAACCATTTCACAGAACATTATACAGTGTACTATCGATATACAGATCTGTTGACAATCAACAGTACTTGTATTTTATACAGGTGCGGTGGGTTTGTAATTATTTTATTTTTTCTCAAAAATGCTTGGAAATTCGAACATTATTTTGACAACCTTCTTCGTGCTAAATCAGAGTTCACGGACAGACCTAAACCGCGCCGTCAATATTTGTATGAGAATCCATTACTAACGTGTTATAATGGATTTTCATACAAAATTGCCGGCGTCTGTCCAGCAATGTTTCTATTAAAACTCATTACACACGTGTAATTCAGAAATGGAGCGAACTTTTCAATGAAACACAAATATAGGTATCAAATGTCGCCTTGATGAGCGAGCACATTCCAAAACATTTTTTTTAATATTCGGTATACTGGTATCACGTGAAAGGCCTTGATGAGCACATTCCAAAAAATTGAAAAAAAAAATAAAAACAAAAAAAAACTGTTTTGGTGCAATATGGGTTTCAAATGAAAGGCCTTGATGAGCGCATTCCAAAAAGATAAAAAAAAATAAAAACGAAAAAAAAAATTTTTTTCAATACCTATGGGTATCAAATGAAAGTTTTTTGAAAAGTTTTTTGGAATATGCTCATCAAGGAGCATATTCCAAAAAACTAAAAAAAAATTTAAAAAGAAAGGTAATTTTTTTTTAGTTTTTTGGAATATGCTCCTTGATGAGCATATTCCAAAAAACTGAAAAAATAAAAAACAAAAAAATATTTTTTTTTGCAATATGGGTATCAAATGAAAGGCCTTGATGAGCACTTTCCAAAAAACTGGAAAAAAATGAAAAACTGGAAATAAATGAAAAAAACCGGATTTTTTTTTCAATATGTGTATCAAATGAAAGGCCTTTATGTGCACATTCCACTTTCCATTTTCTTTTTTCAATTACTGTAAGTAATTTAAAATTAAAATAAAAAGCTTAAAACTTTTAAAACTAAAAAGTTAAAAGTTTAAAAGTACTACACAAGCCTTGGCCGCAACTAGGCATTGATGGACTAACGTATGTTCTTCAATGCCTGTCTTGAGTGCCGCTGCAGTAATGTACTATTCCATTTCAAACTTCGCCCGTGGTCAATTCTTTGTCGTAATCCCTGGAAGGGTTATTCTCTACGTAGCGACAAAGGATTTCAAATGGTTATCTATATATAGCAGTCTGCTGAACGGATTTTGATGGTATTTATTTACAGTTTGGTAGCTTGGAGTCCAACTTATAAACTAAGCAATTTTTCACATAATTCCGGTAGGTAGAACCTGGGATAAAGCTTGAACTCTCCGTAGTACAGTTTTCATATAAAAAACTAATAACTACCAACCACTTTTTTTCAAAATATTTCCTTTGTACCGACACAACTTTTCTATAGCTTTATTTTATGTATAGATGTAGGTCTGTACGGAACCCTCGGTGGGCGAGCCCGACTCGCACTTGTCCGGTTTTTTTATATGCAGGGTGAAAAATGTGCTATCGTTACCTGAAAAAAAAACAATAAAGTAAATGGCTGACAATAGTACAGCAAGTAAGTACTAGTTGTTTTCACGTGAACTGTGTAAGGACTGACCAAAATTCGGTTGCGTTTCGTAGGTATAAGCGATTAACTTTTTGTTTGTTTGTAATGTATAAACTCAAAAGTACTGATCCGATTTTGAAAATGTTTCCACCTATTGAAAGCTACATTATCAGCGAGTAACATGGGCTACAATTTATTTTCAAAAAAAAATATAGCCTTTTTTCAACCTGCATATAAAAAGAACGCAACCAGTGCACGCAAACAGATTGACATATTTAGCATCAGAGAGTGCCTCTCCATCCTGTAAAACCAGAGTCAGCCACTTACGCGATCGTTACCAAATTTGTTATGGCCTCCTAATTTATTTCAGTAAAATTTCATATCTTCAATATTTAAGGTACTTTCTCTCCGTGTGGCAAAGTTTTGGGACACCCCTGTATATTGTTATTTTGTGTCTATCATTGAATTAAAACACTTTTACGGCTTTTATTTACAAAACCAATAAATCCAACCCAATAATAACTAAAACAACAATACCTATACGCATTGTAATCCGTAATAGTGTTTTATTTCAATTTCAATGAACATGTACTATGGTCAACAGCGTCGTTTAACCAGTTTGCAACAAAATTCGTGTGCGCGCGTATCGCCCCTGCACGAACTAAACGTATGTGACAACGGGCGCGGCGTGCAAGCGATTTTAACCTTAGCAGTGGTTAAGCGACGCTGTTGCCCATGGTACAATATTCATTGAAATTGAAGTGCGCCCGGAAATCTTAGAAGTGTATTGTAGCTATCGGGTGACTATGGATATAGGATTAGCCTTATGAAGAAGTAATACTTACCTATACAGGGTTATTTGTAAAACAACAAAACCTCGCAGGTGTAGATTACTAACATCATAAACAACAGCATCAATTGTTCTACAACTTTTCCGAAAACAAACAATAAAATGACTTTTCAAGTTTTCATTAAAATGTCCGAGCAGCTGATCGAGTTTTGTATGAAAAATTGTTTTTTGTCTGTTTTCGGAAAAGTCATATAGAACAAAAATGTTGTTGCTATAACCCTGTATATTAAAAATAAATAAATCTTAAAAGAGTAAGTACATAATCACAAAGGAGGTAAGTACTGAAAATATAATAAAAGTTTATTTTCTCAATATTTTTATCATCGGTTGATTTGGAAAGGTAGGTAACACTGACCTGCATATATTTACACTGGA
Organism: Agriphila geniculea; assembly: GCA_943789525.1. Lineage (NCBI taxonomy): Eukaryota > Metazoa > Arthropoda > Insecta > Lepidoptera > Crambidae > Agriphila > Agriphila geniculea. The sequence continues at coordinate 20,186,937 of OX038877.1, forward strand.
CAGGCTTATGTCAAACTGTTTTTGTGCCTATTTGATTTCCGCCATTTTGGCGCTGTAGGACGTAGCGTGAGCACAGCGTGCGTACGTGGTACCTACTAAAGTTTGAAGTCTGGAGAGACCATCACGGCAACTATTTTCATATTGTACGTCAAAATTAGTTCTTTAGACGCACGCTAGTGGCGTTTCAAATAGGCACAAAAATCATACAGACAGCCAGTCCAGTTAATAAAAAAAAAATTATGTCAGTGGTAGGTAACCTATTCCAAAGAAAATGTTTCGAACTATTCGATGTGGCACTTTGCATAAAAATTAAATAAAAAAAAGTTAACAATCGAATTGAGAACCTCTTATTTGAAGTTAGTTAAAAAGTACAGCCGATCTGAAGACTTCATAGGTATCGTAACGACTCTATTGTAAATAATGTTTTCGGAAGCTCCATATTAGGTAGTCAATGGGAACACGGTTAAACTATTTTTTCCGTCGTCCCATTAACGGGACGTCCAATTGAGCTAGGGAAAAGAAGGGGGAAAATCTATCACCACCTAGGCACTTACACACATTTTAGACCTATTGATTGACCTCACATTTTCATCACTCTTCAAGTCAAATGAGGTTCGTTTCTAAAAGTTGTTAACTCTATTTATCCCTTGAAGCTCTTTCGTAATAGCTTTATAAATCCGAACATGGTAGGGTACCATGCATTGCATAAAACCCTGGAAAATTATTATTAAAACTGAAAACCACCACTTTTTTGAATAACAACAAATACATAATAGCAACCCATAAATAATATTTTTTTTATTTTCTCCATGGGATTGATTATCGAAAACAATAGTCTATTTACGTCTAGGTTTGTCACTTTCCAATTTCCATACATTTTAAAAATCTTAACCATGCGGTTGTGTTCAGGGTATATAAAAAGTTAGTTAGTTTGTTTTGTGCAAAAGAGCAAAAAATTGCCACTTTAAGCACTTTTGTTTGCCTACTATTATTACTACTACAACAAACTATATTTTACTGAGGTTATTGTTTGTAAATAAATTATAGAAATCTTAGCTTCAATCTGTACTTGTGAATTTTCGTTACATTATTTACTTAGTTATTCAAAAAAGTTCAGTTTTAATAATAATTTTCCAGGGTTTTATGCAATGCATGGGCATTGCATAAAACCCTGGAAAATTATTATTAAAACTGAAAACCACCACTTTTTTGAATAACAACAAATACATAATAGCAACCCATAAATAATATTTTTTTTATTTTCTCCATGGGATTGATTATCGAAAACAATAGTCTATTTACGTCTAGGTTTGTCACTTTCCAATTTCCATACATTTTAAAAATCTTAACCATGCGGTTGTGTTCAGGGTATATAAAAAAAATCGGGGTGTTTACAGCATGCATTTTTTTAACTACCCTATCTACCATATTCGGCTTTATAAGGTTATTACCAAACAAACTGTACTGCAGTGTACATCTCGAAAAACTTTCTACTGTGTAAGTTATTTCCCCCGGGAGGCATTTTAACTCAAGTGAAAAATCCACGAAACTAACGTAATAGGTACCAGACCAGTATCACGAAAAACCTCCAAAAGTCCTTTTCAACTTACAGAACTGAAAACGTCAAAAAGTTATGTGTAAAAGTCTGAGTGCAATGACCATGATAAATCTTTCCTAACTTCAGAGTATGCGAAATTTAGTTTGTTTTGTGCAAAAGAGCAAAAAATTGCCACTTTAAGCACTTTTGTTTGCCTACTATTATTACTACTACAACAAACTATATTTTACTGAGGTTATTGTTTGTAAATAAATTATAGAAATCTTAGCTTCAATCTGTACTTGTGAATTTTCGTTACATTATTTACTTAGTAAGCAATAAAAAATAAGATGAGCGCGCCACTTTGAGGTATTTAGGGGACTTACTTACTAATAACTACTTAACCGATCGTCATGAAATTTTGCAAACATGACAGCAGGGCTACAGTGGCCCTACCATGAGTTGTTGCAAACTGTTTACGTTACAGTAAACTATCGTTTTCTCTCTTTCACTCGTATTGACTGTGAGCGGTATATCCGACAGTTTACTGTAACGTAAACAGTTTGCATCAACTCATGGTAGGGCCACAGAAAAGGACATGCATAGGGAAGATTTAAAAAAGTACATACTATTTCGAGTGATTTAAGAATAAGTCCACGCAGACGAAATAGGGAACGCCAGTTTTCTTCTAAACTCTTTATTCTTAACGACTTTTGATGACCTCTGAAAAAGCGCGCGGTGTATCAAATACAGTTTTGTTTTACAGTGTTAGCAACAATATACACATCGGGGTTCGGAATAACTGCGGGCGTGCACCGGCTGTGGTCACACCGAGCGTACCGCGCCACGCTACCGCTGCGGATACTGCTCGCAACCCTCTTTACGATCACCGGACAGGTTTGTAAACAATACAACTGCTTCATAAATATTGCATGCCTTTGTGAAAGTTAGGCTACTCAAACTAAACTAGTTCCAAACTCTAATCACCAATGAGTTTCTAAAATGTCACAGCACTAATATTTCAATGGCGGCTGGTACACGACGCTACCAATAACAAACTGGTTTGTAATACGTCAGTAACGCGTCAGTAACGCGTTAGTAACTAAACACTGGCGACCGGTCTTGCTAGTTGCGCGCGACTGATTACTAATGGAAACTGTAAACTCTGCTGCGGTTCAGTGAAAATGAATGACCAACTTGTAAATATACAATTCGTCCAAGAAGTGGAAAAGCATACGTGTTTGTATAATTACACATTAAAAGAGTATTCGCCTTGGGATGTGACCGAGAAAGCTTGAAGTGAAGTGGGATGTAGTCTGATGTAGTAGAGAAGTAACAACTCCTCATCGCTCGAATCGCTAGCCATTTCAATATTATTCCGAAACAACACACATACCGCATTTCGTGTAGGTTTCAACTAAATTTAGTAATGCCGTGTCCGAATCTTTTGTCACTAACTAGTTTGTCACTATAATTACTAGCTGGTTTCGTTAGGTTTCAGTAGCGCCGTGTAAGAAAGCGCTAACTGCTCTGTCCCGCCTACTGCTGTTTCGCTGGTATTGTTTCGCGGCGGATGTGTGCTGTAGGCGTTAAGCCGGCCATACATGCATAACCATCATGCATAACCTAGCGTGTATGCAATTAAACTGCATGCCTGCTCATGCAAGCCGCTTATGCCTGTGATCAAAACCGTCATGCATAACCTAGCGTGTATGGCCTTCTTTACAGTCACAGCTTCAAACCTGTCTTGTACACTTATGATGTGAAACACAAATCCATCGTTTGATGTTCACACTTGCCGGATGGTATGCAACTTGCCTTGTCTTATATTTCACTAGCTTTTGCCCGCGACTTCGTCCGCGTGGAAATTAGGAACCCTTTCACCGGTATAAAAAAGTAAAACTATCTGTGTGCTACTCCAAATCCGTTCAGCTGTTTTTACGTAAGTCTTTCACATTTATAATATTACCCATTCATGCCCTGTTCCCGTTCTCGTTTCTGTTCCCGTTCCCGTATTATTTCAGCCCTTTAGAGGTTAAATCATTTCCACCTTGTTGAACTTCAAATTAAATCTAACTGCCTCTGTGGTCTAGTGGTTCACCCACCCGTCTAAGACGCAGGGGTCCCGGGTTCGATTCCCAGGGGGAGTACAATTTGTACTTGGTTTGGTTGTGGTAGAGCTTATTTCAAGTCCGCCTGGCTAGCTACCACCATCTTACATAACGCTAGAAACATACTATTGTGTTGTGTTGTGTCGTGTCGCTATCTGTCGCGTATCGGTTTCATACATTTAGTATGGTTAGAAACACATTACTACAGTGTGTCGTGTCGACACAACACAACACAATAGTGTGTTTCTAGTCATACTAAATGTATGAAACGATACGCGACAGATCGCAACACGACACAACACAACACAATAGTATGTTTCTAGCATAAGTCTGACGCCATAACAACAATATAAAAATTGTTGTGTTCCGGCAGTTAGAGGTAAGATAGCCAGTTCCTCAGTGATGAGGATTCCGGGAGTAGTGCGCTTCTTAGTTCTTCCGGGAGTAGTTCGGCCTTATCATCACTTAACATCAGGTCAGATGAAGGCCAAGCTCTATCCCGTTCTTCATAAAAAATGCCATTTTTGCAATCAACATCCCATTATATGTACGAGTAAGTAGCTTGGTACGATCAACTTGCTAGAATCCTTACTAACTTCGTACATTCAATATTCAATAAGTCTATTTACCTACTTACTTGTTAGTACTGAAAACAATACCTCGCTAAAGTCTGAACTTGATAACAGTTTCTAGGAAATAACAGTCGATGGTAGAAACCTTAAAATCTTTTATCGAACATCAAATTACCAAAATCTCAACACTGTTTTTGTTAATATTGATTTTGGTTTTGATGTTCAACCATTCCTGGGAATAAAAAAAAGTTACATAAACAGTACCTACATTCTTTTGTTTCAATCGTGCATCAAGCGTGTTTTTGATAAATTTAAAACTCAGCGAATATTTTTTTTAATATCGGAGAAAGTAAAAAAGTACCACTTGGCTGAACTAAGTATTATTGTCCTACTAGCATAGAGGTACTCTTTTACTACTTCAAAAAAATTATCAAATAGAATTATTTGAATACTCATGAAAAAAAATCGGGTTGCACTCCGGGAGTGCCGTGCCGGCAGAAATGAAAACTTGAATATTAACGTTGTGCTTTTTTGATATTTTGGAATGGTTAGGGAATAATTTTGCACGAATTGCCGTCTTACGAATTTACTCTGCATTTGAATTTACGAACAGACAGTATTGTACGAAAGTCTTATCCATAGCTTGACAGAAAATCTCGAGTTTTGACATTGAATTAAAAAATTAGCGCGTTGCTATGGTGACACAAGTGTTTACGTCTTGAAATGACGCACCGCCATTTTCACCGCGCCCCGTAAAAAGAGAGGGGGATACTTCCGCCGCCGGCTCTACTCTCCATCCGTCACATCCGTCTTACGAATTTTCGATCAGGGATACGTGATCCTGACTGACTGACGCGAGTTTAGCATTTTTTCCCCATTACAAAAAAGCGTACAACGCCGCTAAAGAAGTTTTCACTTCAAAAATCCATGTCTTTTCAAAATCCCAGCAATATGTAGGTATTTAAATGCAAAACATTAGATATTCATGGTATTGAAAATGAATAATTGTGTTTTATCAAGAAAAAACATTAATGTTGAAAACAATGCACTTTATGTAACTAACATTGTAACGAATGAACAATTACAAAAGAACTTTAGAGTGTGAAATAAAAAAAAATCGGTTGGCACTCCGGGAGTGCCGGCAGAAGTAAAAACTTGAATATAACGTTGTGCATTTTTGATATGTTGAAATAAGCGGCAAATGATTAAAATTATTTCTTTCCTATTACTATACAGTCACACAATTCAATCAGTTTGTAATTAGAGAAAAATTCTAAAGATTTCGCGCCAGTGGCCTTTTTAATTTCTACATGCACGCTTTCTACGATTTAAACTTATAGTCACAAAAGTATAAATAAATCTATGATTTCACCGAAGAGATCGCTGCTATTAGTTCCATTTTCAAAATTAGCGTGTGGTTCAGTGGCGTAGCGATGGGGGGGCGGGGGGGGCGCTTCGCACGCCGCGACTAGGCTACACTACGATTGATTGTAATAATTTTAACCAAATAATCATCACCGTATGGCCTGGAGCGCGCGGCGCGCTTCGCACGCCGCGACTAAGCTACACTATCGTTAGTGGTAATGATTTTTACCAAACTATCATCAGCATCACCGTATGGCCCAGAGCACGCGTCTACATAAAAGATTATGCACCGAAAAAAAAACCTGAAGAGTTAATTTTTAGTAAATAAATAAGGTAGATAATTATCACTTATTTAAAAAAAAAAACTGATTTTCTTGACTTATAATGAAAATAGGGGGCGGCGAAATTCGGGTCCGCCCCGGGCGGCACAAACAAACACACACTGGTGTGGCTGGTGACACAAGTGAAAAAGTGAAAAAGTGAAAAAGTGAAAAACACAAGTGAAAAAAGTTGAAAATAACGGCACGTCATAAAATGACGCGCCGTTATTTTCAACGTGCCCCGTAAAAAGAGAGTGGGATACTTCCGCCGAGAGCTGTCTTTTCTCCATCCGTCACATCCGTCTTACGTATTTTCGATCAGCCACGTGATTCCTGACGCGAGTTTAGCATTTTTTCCCCATACAAAAAGCACACAACGCCGCTAAAGAAGTTTTCACTTCAAAAACTTACATATGTAAACATCCTCCATACATCATCAACCAGATAAATCTATCATCATTTAACGTAAGATTAAAATAAAAAAAAAATGACAATATTTTGTATAGTGCTGTTCGTGAGCATAGCAAAAAAAACGGTCAAGAGCGAGTCGGACTAGCACACCGAAGGTTCTGTACTATCATATTATATAGGTTGCAGTTTTAGACCATCTCTTGAACGATAGTGGAACTAAGGTAATCTTTGTTGATGATTTCTGAAAAAATGTGTGCTATTTAGAGTTATTCGTTTAATTTCTTGTTATATTTTTCCTGTAATCTTTATATAAACATTGCTAACATAGAATAATTTCAGATTTTTCTCTATGCAAACTTCGCAGATAAGGGAGAACGGTTTTTTTTATAATTTTCATCAAAAGACGAAAACTATGCGGCCTAAAAAAATTTTTGGGAATTTTCAACCAGCGCACTTTCATATTATTCTCCACATGCACTAGTAACCCCACTTCGAATTTTTAAAATCCCGTTTCAGTCTCTGTTGCAAAAAAGTATAAATATTTTTATACTTATATAATTTTAGATGATGTTTGCCATACTAAAATGCAAATAAGATAATAATCTTATTTGTAAAATAGTAGGGCAAACGTCATCTAAAATTATTCCAAATTTCAAGTTGATAGCATCAGTAGTTTTTGAGATATCCAGCTGTGACAGACGGAAAGACAGACAGTCGCATCATAAAGCATTAACCTTTTTAGCATTAAGTCCGCCATTTGCTGTATTTTATACATAAGCAATAAAAATTAAATAAATAAAAAATAAATAAATAAATAAAGGTGCGAGTTGGCAGCCGACCGTACGTGACATGAAGCCGCGACGTGGTGCCACCTCATGTCGCGTTTCTATGTATTTCTATGAAATACCTTCCGTAGCCAGCGACACAAAGCTGCGACGTGTCGCCCGGCCGCACATCAGTGGTGCCTACTTTGGAGCGACAAAATGTTAAATTTGGTAAAAAAAAACGCCGTGTTCGTAATCATGACTGCAGCGACATGACGACATGAGGCGGTGACACGTCGCGGGTTACTAACTCGCACCTTATTGCAACGGAACCCTAAAAGTGTCGGGACGTGAAACCATACCATACACAACACATCTAAATTATGTAAGTCGGCCATCAATATATACAGCCTTACCACAAGACACTGTTTAACAATTTTTTAACTTAAAGACACTATTTAGTGTCATGATGTCGATTTTTTGATAATATTATTTCAAAAAAAACAGCATCATTTAAACAGAGTCTAAATTGAACAGTGTTTTCAAATCTTTTGTGGTAATTAGAAAAAGCGCTTAAAGTCAAACCAAAGTTTAATTTACTTAGAAAAAAAAACGGTTAAGAGCGAGTCGGACTCGCGCACCGAGGGTTCCGTACCATCATAACTGCACCATTAAACCACCCTGCAGAATAGAATAATAAAATTAGTATTGCAGTTTTATGTCAGCGCCATCTCTTGACCGATAGTGGAACTAATGTTAAGTTTTTTTTGAAATTTGATAATTTCAAAAAAATGTGCTATTGAGACATCGTTTTATTTTTCCTGTAATCTTTATATAAACTGCTATCACATAGAATTATTTCAGATTTTTCTCTTTGCAAACTCTGAGATAAGAGGGAACGGTATTTTTTTTACATTTTTCATTATAAATCGAAAACTATGCGGCCTAAAACAAAAAAAAATTATTGAAAACGTGCAAACGGCGCTCTTTTATATGATACCCCACATGCCCTAGTAGCTCCACTTCAAATTTTTAAGACCCCTTTTCAGTCCCTGTTGTAAAAAAGATATTTATTGTTTTATTTATTTCTTATTTGCAAAATAGTTGGGCAAATGTCATCTCAAACTATTCTAAATTTCAAGTTGATAGTAGTTCTCGAGATATCCAGCTGTGACAGACAGACAGACAGACAGACTGAGTCACACCATAAGGGTTCCTTTTTTACCATTTTGGTACGGAACCCTAAAAACAAAAACAGCGTGTCTATGGAATTATTTTCAGGCGATTTCTGGTTTCAACGTTTTCAATTAAAAGTTACGGGGTTACTCCCGTCCCGACACGATCGGGAATATTGAAATCAAGTTGAAATCGAGTAAACGTTCAAACGGTACTATGGAAAGGGTAGTATTTAATCGGTCGGGTAACAATAACTTCCCATTTTGGATATCAAAAATATTGAATATAGCGTACTAGAGGGGATGCCACATTTACGAAAGTCGTCTATTTACGATTCCCGTTGGACAAGAGAGTGCTCCACCGACAACCGGTATCATTGTCTTCAGCATGATCTCCTGAACAAGAATACAGCGGTTGTCGCATTATAAAGTGGTGGAGGGGGGAGGGGTGAAGGGAAGAGATGCGGAAGTCGAGTATCGGAAATTGGTTGATTTTCTCAACAACCACTTGACCGATTTAAACAAATAATGTGTCTTAGGGTAGGTAATATCTTTGACAACATATTTTTATTTGCAATAGTTTTTGTAAATACTATAGTTTATTAAATAATTAGAAAAAAGTCGAATTTCAAACAAAATTATTTTTAGTTTTGTAGATTTGAAGCAGTAAATTAAAATAAAGTACAGAAGAACATATAGTATAAAGCACTACGTAAAATTGCCACAATCATTGGCTTGCTGTCTGTTTTTTAGTTTTGAAATTTGGCTGGAAGACAACAAAATTATCATCGATATAGTGCGGGAGGTCACTGTCCGAATAATATGGAAACCTCTTTAACGAAAGTCGTCTAATGACGATTCCCGTCGGACCGAAGAGTTCTCTACCGACAACTGGTATTATTGTCTTCAGCATGATCTCTTGAACTAGAATATAGTGGTTGTCGCATCATAAAGTGGTTGAGGGGGGAGGGAGGGGAGGGAAAAGATGCGGAAATCGGGTATTAGGGTTTGGATAATTTCTCAGTAACCGCTTGTCCGATTAAAACAAATAACGTTTCATATGGTAGATAATACTTGTTACAACATATTTTATGTAACAATGTTTTTTGTAAATACTAAAGTTTATTACAAAAATAGAAAAAAGCTGAATTTCAAACAAAGGCTTTTTTAGTTTTGTAGAATTGAAGCAGTAAATTAAAAGAAAGTACTATGAAATTAAAACTATGAAGATTTGCCCCAGAAAAAAAATATTTATACATAACACAATTGTTCCACTATATGAAATAATAAACTTGTTGAACATTTTTATCTAGTAACTATGCTAAAAAAATGTTTTGGGTCGCGTGGCGAAATGTTTTCTACCATTTTTTTGGAAAATCCTCCACAGAATTAAAACTATAAAGATCATCCTCGGAAAAAAATACTGGTAAATAGCCCAGTTATTTCAATATATATAAAATAATAAACATGTTAAACATTTTTGTCTAATAACTATGTTAAAAAAATGATTATTTTTTAACGAGGTGAAATTTTTTCTACCATTTGTTCGAAAATCCTCTACAGAATTAAAACTATGAGGATTTGCCCCAAAAAAATAATAATAGTGAATAGCCCAGTTATTTCGTTATATAGAATAATTAATTTGTCAAATATTTTTGTCTAGTAACTGTGTTAAAAAATATTTTGTGCCATGCAAACTCGTTTAAACATAACTTTGCAGGTCCACCGTGTTATGTGACACAAAACATTTTTTAACAGAGTTACTAGACCAAAATGTTTGATAAGTTTATTAATCTATATAGTGGAATAACTAGTCTATTTACTGTAATTTTTTTTATGGAGAAAATCCTCATAGTTTTAATTCTGTAGAAGATTTATGGAAAAATGATATGTTAGAGAAATTTTCACTGCGCGATAGAAATCATTTTTTTAACATAATTTCTAGACAAAATTGTTTAACAAGTTATTTTTTCTATATAGTGCAATAACTAAGCTATTCAACAGGGTTTTTTTCTAGGGCAAATCATCATACTTTAAATTCTGTAGAGAATTTTCGAAAAAAAAGTTGTAAAGAAAATTTCGCCACGCAACACAAAACATTTTGTAACACAGTTACTAGACAAAAATATTTAACAAATTTATTATTCTATATAGAAAAATAACTGGACTATTCACTATTATTTTTTTATGGGGCAAATTTTGATAGTCTTAATTCTGTAAAGGATTTCGAAAAAAAAAATATAAAGAAAATTCGCCACGCAATAAAAATTTTTTAACGTAATTACTAAACAAAGATGTTTGATAAGTTTATTATTCTATATAATAGGATAACTGGGCTATTTACAGTTATTTTTTTTGGAGGCAAATCTTCATACTTTTAATTCTGTAGAGGATTTAAGAAAACAAAATGGAAGAGAAAATTTCACCACGCGACACAAAAAAATTTTTTTTTACTAGTTACTAGACAAAAATGTTTAACAAGTTTATTATTATATATAGGAGAATGACTGGGCTATTTACCGATATTTTTTTTCTGGAGCAAATCTTCATAGTTTTAATTACATAGTAGTTTATTTCAATTCACTGCTTCAATTCTACAAAACAAAAAAAATATTTATTTGAAATTCGTATTTTATCTAATTATTTCATAAACTTTAGTATCTACAAAAACTATTGTTTAATAAAATCTGTTGTTAAGGATATTACCTACCATATGACAGTTTATTTGTTTAAATCGAACAAGTGGTTATTGAGAAATTAGCGAAACTCTGATAACCGAGTTTTGCACCTTTTCCCTCCCCCCCCTCCCCCTCCACCACTTTATAATGCGACAACCGCTATATTATTGTTCAGGAGATCATGCTGAAGACAATGATACCAGTTGTCGGTAGAGCACTCGCTTGTCCGACGGGATTTCAATTTTGAAGGCCTGGCCCCTCCTCTATACTGAAATACTAAGTGGGCGATGACGGACTGAGGGCGACTACAAATATTGAAAATGGGTGATTTTAAAATACAAACTGAGTAACCAGTTATTCAGAACGGGCGACCAAATTACTATTTGGGCGACAACTTTAGGGCACACAAAACATTTACCGTGTTATTACAAAATATTTTAAACACTTTTTAAATAAATACCTGTTTAAATGTGATGCTGTCACTTTTTTGACAATATTGTTTGTCAGAGACAGCATCACATTTAAACAGGTGTTTAGTTAAACAGTGTTTAAAAATCTTTTGTACTAATAATAATAGGTGATTGCGTAAAGTCAATCGTATTCATTTGACAGTTCATATTGTATCATAATTTGATCATAATATAATAATTATGTATATACGTATTTCTTGACTGATGTATGTCTTATTAATTCAACAGAATAACACGAAAAAGTTTTCTCATCAATTCGAGGAAAGGAGCTAGGTATTGAAGGTGCTGTTTGCGTGTCGTCGACGCCATTACCACTCCAATATTATCAATCTCCACATCACCCAACACCCACTGACCTTCCATGCAACCACGTTTTTATAACCTTCGAATTAAATCGTCAAAATCGTTTCTTTTTTACACGTCCATAGCACTTCGATTTAACAATGATAGCTTTGTAGCGAAAATACTAATACTTATCTAACGCACGTCATTAGATTTTCTGAGAGAAAAATGGAAGCACTGTAGGTATACCTATTTAGCTCGATTAAATTTTCCATAATGCATTGTAGTGGTAATTTTTACCTCATTCAAATATTTTTTACTTTTCTTTCAGTACACATACTACATTATTTTTTGATAAAGGTTTTTCACAGGTAGGTAAAGTACCTTTATCAGTTGGAAGTGACATGCGATGATGGTTTCAATAAAATTTACAACCGTTAATGTATTAAACCAACGAAATAATAATTATTGGCCGAATACTCAAACGTTGTTTTGCTAAAATATTTAGTTGAGGTCCCTTTATTTTGTTCCTCAAAATAAAGGAACCTCAGCTAAATATTTGGGCATTGAAAAACTACAAAATCGGAGGTCACTTTACGATTTTTCGTATCGAGTAAAGTTTTAGCTATCATATTCTGTCAATCACATAACTGAGTAGGTATTATAATCTATTTTCTGGTGTCCTGCCTTTTCACCGAACTATTTTTGGCCGAATTTCACTTGCCAACCAACATTTCGCCTATGTTTCACTTTGACAACTAACGATTCCCAAATTTTTGTATGACCAATGTTTCATTTGGTAGAATTATTGTTAGGCTGATTATTATAATGCCACAAAACGTTTGGAACATTTATCATTTGTCAAATCTTTCACTAGGCCAAACAACTATTAGACGAATAACGTTTCTTCAGTGTAACAGTTCCCCTTTCATACATAAAAATAAGTAAATATAAAAGTTCTTTATTGCTTAAAAAAACACATTACGAGGGCGCAGCCCCCCGCTATGAAAAAAAGTCTCAGAGTTCATTAGGTTAGGTTAGGTTAATATGGTGACCAAAAACGTGCGAGCCGAGCGAGCGAAGCAAGCGTGCCGCGGCAGCGACCAGCGAAGCACCAGAAACGACCTTTTTGGTTTTGAGGTTGAAAACTATGTATCTCTGGCAGATGATAGTTGGAGGAGGGGGGATGTACCCCTCCCTCCCTCCTATTAAGTTATGTTTACCATTGGTACAGTCATGCCTCAAACTTCAACCATGACTATCTCAGAAACCAAGGGCTTGCTTCAAGGGTGGAGGGTACCAGGGGGTGCCCCCTTCTTTCTCCCTCCCATACCCTACCTCGCGGCCCTTAATGTACAGTTTTACCATAATATTACATAATTACTAAATGAAACCCTACTTTTTAAAACATTTGGTAAACAATAAATAACTTATTATTCGGTGAAATAATATTCTGCGTAACGTTAGTTGGGAAGTGATAATCGGCCAAAGAATTTTCGGCGAAAAGGCAGAGAACCCTATTTTATACATTATTATTTTTGGGACCGATGTATCAAGCAATACTATGTGAAATCGTTGCTTAATGTACAGTTTTCCCATGTGTATTTGATGTTATGACCATTAAGTACTTGGCAGATAGTTAGCCTCTATAATAGAAATTATAAATCGATTAGCTACTATCATATTCCCAAACTCAACTATACGTATGTAACCTTAGAAGTTGCTAAGAGATCGAGAAGGTGCCATCACTGAAACGAATAAAATAAATCTATATTCTATTAGGCGAAGATTAAATATTTCAGTGATTTTTGTGATAGAAATCTTTTTTCCTAAACTGAAGGGCTTCCCAGAATCTTGACGCAAATTACTAAAGTTAAACGAACCCCAAGGTCTAGTGGTTTGTAGTCTGAAATCGATTTCAGGACATCTGTGCTCCATTAGGTAGGGTTTGTTGTAAGTGCCTTATCTTACTTGACATCGGGTGAAATGAAGCAAAGGCACTTAGGGTTCTAAAAATAGCTATAAGAAATATAGGTAACTACTTACAAAACTTATATTTTATTACTGTAACTCTATCCATTACTGTAGGCTATCTTGTGAGAGATTTACATTAGTTCATTTCCTGACTAGTATTAGAACTTCACCTTTAAAATGCTATTTCTCTTAATTATTACTCTTTATTGCACTAATAAAAACAGTTACACAAAAATAAATTGAGATATGCAATGTTGTTAAAAAAGTTATCATAGGAGATATGTACACAAATCTCCATATCCTTTTAATCTCAGAATTTCTACGTCAGTCATACGCCGCAGTTACTAATATACTAGGGGGTCATAACAAATTTGGTAACGATCGTGTAAGTGGCTGACTCTAGGTTCACAGAATGGAGAGGCACTCTCTGATGCTAAATATGTCGGTCTGTTTGCGTGAAGTGGTTGCGTTCTTTTATATGCAGGCTGAAAAATGTGTAATGATAACACATTTTTCAGCCTGCATATAAAAAGAACGCAACCACTTCACGCAAATAGACCGACATATACTCATCAACTTTGTCTAGGGATACAGGTGTTATTTTCATACAAACGAGGTAACTTTGAAACCTTGGTTTTCTGCCAGGGATGTATCGTGCTGTGATCTGATGATGGCCATCTAGGGAGTGAATGGAGAAGATTCAGATCACCATACACACCCAACTGATCTGATCAGCATTCTAAAAGAGTAATGGGTCAGAGTTCTCAGTTTCAGAATTTCCATACATTTTCATGCTATTTTCGCTGTTTTTTTTTAACATGCCCTTTAATCTTTTAGAATGCTGGTCAGATCAGTTGGGTGTGTAAAGCGATCTGAATCTCCTCTATTCATTTCCTGGATAGCCATCATCAGATCACAGCACAGTATATCCCTGGCAGGAAACCAAGGCTTCAAAGTTACCTCGTTTGTATGAAAATTACACCTGTATCCCTAGACAAAGTTGATGTGTGTATGTAGCATCAGAGAGTGCCTCTCCATCCTGTGAACCCAAAGTCAACCACTTACGCGATCGTTACCAACTTTGTTGTTACCCCCTAATCTTTAAGTTTCTTTAACGTAGAAAAAAATTTCAATACCTACTTCTCTTAACTCAGACAAAGAGCGCATGTCGGCGACTCTTCACAGTGTAGCAACATAGCTAAGTTTTCTTAATCATCTTTGTAACATTTGCGTTCGCGGTTGTTAGATACATTAAGAAAATACTAAAAGTACCTACATTTGAAAATAAACATTTAGAAAACATCTCTTGACCTAATATTTTTTTTTATTACTGAACACAGTCATATTAAATAAATTTTTCTGAAAGGTAATGTACTCTGTGGCATCGCGTGTCCGCGGTTCGTGTTCCATCGCGCTACCGTGTCTAGTCGCTTCAATTATTAAGGCTTGGGCACGTTAATGTATTGTATAGACTCTATAGACTTTACATTAGCCATTATTGACCTTCCTCAGTCACAATTGTCATCAATTCTAATTCTTGTGAATTCTTGAACGGCTTTCAGTTTGTTTTATACTTTACTACTCCACCACTTTGGTCCTAGTCAGTATTCCTAGGAGAGTAGTGTAATGAATTCCTACCTTCTAAAGAATTGTGTGCCTTGCCTTGTATTGTGTTGCCTTGTGTGCCTTTTATACTTTTAACTTCTCCTCTATAGCGCTACATGCATTGTACTTATTTAGAATCATAAAACTAGTGGCTCCGTGAGCTGTAGACCTCGCGTTAAAAAGTAGTTTTATATATCTGTACTTATACTTTAATTGATCCCTCCAAAAGCAGTTCAGTACTGTAAAAAAATTAGTACAGCCAGTGCGAATTTAGGGCACTTTATTTTGAAGAAATGATGCCAACTCAAAGCTTATTAAGATAAAAAAAAACCGGCCAAGTGCGAGTCAGACTCGCGCACGAAGGGTTCCGTACCAAAAAATCACGTTTGTTGTATGGGAGCCCCCCCGTAAATATTTATTATATTCTGTTTTTAGTATTTGTTATTATAGCGGCAACAGAAATACATCATCTGTGAAAATTTCAACTGTCTACCTGTTGTCGTTATTGATATAAAGCAAAAAACGGCAAAAAAATCACGTTTGTTGTATGGGAGCCCCCCTTAAATATTTATTTTATTCTATTTTTAGTATTTGTTGTTATAGCGGCAACAGAAATACATCATCTGTGAAAATTTCAACTTTCTAGCTATCACGGTTCATGAGATACAGCCTGGTGACAGACAGACAGACAGACGGACAGCGGGGTCTTAGTAATAGGGTCCCGTTTTTACCCTTTGGGTACAGAACCCTAAAAAAACATACTAATAAACCATTAAAGACTCACACTAGTTTTTGATATTCACATCAATAACACAGTTTTAATAAACTTCACTTCTTTTTATGATTAATGCCTTTAAAAAGTTAATATATCGTAGATATTAGTTCTTTGAATATCAAGGGCATTCAATGTCAAACCTAATCTGTCTGTTAACAAATGTAACCTTTGTATATGCCTTATGGATATCTGGAAGGACAACCTTTTTAGGGTTCCCTACCCATAGGGTAAAAACGGGACGATGAGACTCCGCTGTCCGTCTGTCTGTCTGTCACCAGGCTGTATCTCATGAACCGTGGTAGCTAGACAGTACAAATTTTCACATTGATGTATTTCTGTTTCCGCTATAACAACAAATACTAAAAACAAATACTAATAACAAATGTGAATTTTTTTACTCGATTTTAATAACGACAACAGGTAGACAGTTGAGATTTTGACAAATGATGTATTTCTGTTGCGGCCATAACAACAAATACTAAAAACAGATTAAAATAAATATTTAAGGGAGGCTCCCATACAACAAACGTGTTTTTTTGCCGTTTTTTGGTACGGAACCCTTCGTGTGTGAGTCCGACTCGCACTTGGCTGGTTTTTTATAATAGATATGGCTGCCAAGTGTTACTAGGTGGAAACATAACCTTGAAGGCTGTGTGAATAAATCGGAATGTTTTTTATATTAAGTTTCGAGAATCCAAGGAGAATAATCCCTTTTACAGACGATATGAGTCTGCTTTTGAAAAGTTGGATTAGATTGCCAACTGGGTACTTATAAGCTATGTCACTCACTACCTATAATTCCGAAATATCCCGATCGATATACTATTCTGCCTCACTAGGCTCAATAATGTATCGATCGGGATATTTCGGAATTATCTATCAGTTTCAATTATCATTGGTAGGAAATCCATATGTATGGTTAACAGACCAGACAGTTACTATTTATAAATGTATTAACATCAAAAACTAAGGTGCGAGGGAAATGCAATGCATAGTGGTTAAATTAACTTTACGAAAGTGAAATTCGTTTGACAAACTTTATAGATATGATAAATAAATCCTATAAACTACGAAACCTTTGTTCACACAAAAGCTAAAATAAAACCGGCCAAGTGCGAGTTGGACTCGCGCACGATGGGTTCCGTACCAAAAAACGGCAAAAAAATTATGTTTGTTGTATGGGAGCCCCCCTTAAATATATATTTTATTCTGTTTTTAGTATTTCTTGTTGTAGCGGCAACAAAAATACATTATCTGTAAAATTTCAACTGTCTACCTGTTGTCGTTATTAATATCAAACAAAAAACGGCAAAAAAGTCACGTTTGTTGTATGGGAGCCCCCCTCAAATAATAATTTTATTCTGTTTTTAGTATTTGTTGTTATAACGGCAACAGAAATACATCATCTGTGAAAATTTTAACTTTCTAGCTATCGCGGTTCATGAGATACAGCCTGGTGACAGACAGACAGACAGACAGACAGACGGACAGCGGAGTC
Source organism: Agriphila geniculea (assembly GCA_943789525.1). NCBI lineage: Eukaryota > Metazoa > Arthropoda > Insecta > Lepidoptera > Crambidae > Agriphila > Agriphila geniculea. Next base: position 20,204,474 of record OX038877.1, read on the forward strand.
TTAGTAATAGGGTCCCGTTTTTACCCTTTGGGTACGGAACCCTAAAAATTATGTGTAAACTGCTAGGTATTATTTAAATTCTGCTAAAATACTTTTTTTTCGCAAAGTAATCCATCTTATAGCGGTACATGGTTGATTCTTTAAAAACGTCAGCTCCATTACTATGTTTACTGTTTCCAAATATTTAAAAATAAATTTGAAATGTCGTGTTCAGAAAATTAAAAAAAAATCTCATTTTCTGAAGATTTAGGTAGGTACCTACATTGCTTGCAAAGGACAACATTTAAATTAAACCAAAAATAAAGTTCAGGGATTTCACGCGTCTGATAAATCAACTCATTATGATGAACTCTACGTATGTGTTACAAGAAATATCGTTATTCTATTATCTCAAATGTTAGTACGTTCCCATTGAAATTAAATTAAATAATTTATTTACATCAAAGATTACTATTTGGTCTTCTGTTTTGCCAAACACAAGGTATTTGAGGCATTGGTTTTGTGTTTTCATAAATATGTACCTAACCATCACTTTTTTTCTTCCAGCGCGACATATACACTTGGGCCTTGGACCACCGAGTCCACCACAAGTACTCGGAGACGGTGGCGGACCCGCACGACGTGCGCCGAGGCTTCTGGTTCGCGCACGTCGGCTGGCTCGTGCTCACCCCCCACCCCGCCGTCGAGAACAGGCGAGCGGCGCTCAAGCTGACCTCCACCGACCTCATGGCTGACCCTGTCGTCAGGATACAAAAGATGTTAGTTGACATATCAATGTGGTTCATTATGCATTTTATGTTGTAAGGGTTTCCTTGGCGATTTTAGGGATATAATAGAGTAGTGCGGTGAAGTTATTCCGCGAACGTCGGCTGGCTCGTGCTAACCCCCCACCCTGCCATCGAGAACAGGCGAGAGGCGCTCAAGCTGACCTCTACAGACCGCATGGCTAACCCTGTCGTCAGGATACAGAAGATGTTAGTTGACACATTAATGCGGTTCATAACGCACCTTGTGATGTAAAGGTTTCCTTGGCGATTTTAGGGATGTAATAGATTATAGTGCGGCGGAGATATTCCGTGTACGATGGCTGGCTTATGCTAACCCTCTACCCCGACATAGAACAGGCGAGCGGCGCCCAAGCTGACCTCTACAGACCGCATGGCTGACCCTGTCGTCAGGATACAGAAGATGTTATTTGACATATTAATGCGGTTCATAATGCATCTTGTGATGTAAAGGTTTCTCTGGCGATTTTAAGGATGTAATAGATTATAGTGCGGCGGCGGAGATATTCCGCGCACGTTGGCTGGCAGCACGTCAGGATACAGAAGATTTTAGTGTTTACCGCATTCAAAATTATTCCATAAGCATTTTACTGTGATTGATGATGTAAGGTGGCGAGGGTTTCTAGTTCGCGCACGTTCGGTTGGCTCGTGCCGAAAGACAGCTTTTACTTTTTCTAAACCTGCGCCAATTTTTGGAAAAAAAATGTAACACATATACCCGCGCATAGTCTTAAGGACTGAAATTTTCAAACCCTATTTTTTTAGTCATGAATTCTATTAAATTGTATATTTTCTTAACCAAAAGTATATATGAATAAACAACAAATAACCAAACAATAAAATACGGTAATGTTTAAATTAATTTATTGTTTTACTGATTAGTCTCAGAAGAAAGAGCCTTCAAAATCGAGATGATTTCTTTGGCACTAAAAATATGCAATCATTTTGATGTGAAATAAAACTTATGGAAAAAGAATGAGAATCAGCCCCCCTACTCAAATGGCCACTTTTCTATTCGTTCGCTAACTTAAAACTTAAAAATAAGCAATTAAACGATCAAGTCACACGTCGCAAGTTTATATAAATCACACACAAACATTGTTTGTATGGAATTGACAAGCCTACGACACGTAATTTTGGAGTTTATGGCTTACTTTTAATTTTTAAGTTAGCGATCAAATAGAAAAGTTGCCATTTGAGTAGCCCTCCTGGATAACCTATACCTGCGTCGGTCCGATATTCGACACAAAATTGGCTGCTAATGTGTCTTACAGAAATGCGAGATGGTCACTGAAGTGAATCTAGCACGGAAGTTAGCAGAAATGTAGAGCATTTCGAACATTAGCATTTCCGCGAAAATAAATAATAGGTACGAAAAAATTTTTCGTCTGTCACAGACCAATGCGCGGGTATAGGAATCTTATGCGTTCAACGGCTTTTATTCATATTATCATGTATTCCAAACAGCAATAAAATGACGATACAAATATTCATTGTTTCAACAATGAATGTGAAAAAATGAAAGCAGAAAAGATGACATATGAATTCATCACTTAGTTATCCTCTAGAAACCTTACACAATAAACAATAAGATTGCTTTAGAATTGAATTATTTGGGCGGCAATATTCGGTGAGGCTATAAAAATAAGCTTAAAAAGGGTAAAAGATAATTTTATCTTTGTTACTCTCAAATCAGGCCTACCCTACGTATAGGCTTCGCTTAGTATCCACCTACACAAAAAACTATTGTTTAAAATTCATTGACACAAAATAATGATTGCACACATAAATTTACGAACACGATGAACGCAAAACGCAGCGTTGGTATTCTGGCAGGGCCTGTACATATAATATTATGTATTCTGTGCCAGTACGAGAAACATTAATCATACAAATCAAATCAAAAATCGGTTCAAAAAACATTCAATATCTACTTGTGTATTGGTGTACGTTGCTTTTAATTTTCATTAAGATTTCTAAGTTTACTCAGAAGTGAAAATAGATAGTTTAAGGCTCTGAGAAAGGAAACTAATGGAGGTGCCATACCTACGAAAAAAATGTGCAAAACCTACTTCTTTGTTCTCCATTCAAACACAACTAAACATGGCGGCTTAGCTTAGTATACATACATACATCTTATGTAAACAGCATAGAGTCGAAATTGTAACATGTAAACGCAACACAATATGGGGGACACGGCACGCGCCTGACGTCACGAATTATTTCACGAATTCTTTGTAATTTTGTAGGTATTGCAGTTTATAGCACATAGTTTCCTTTCTAAGAGGTTTAAGGACATTTTAATGTCCTTACTTCATATAATTATGATAATGCTTAAATCATTTCCAGGCTCTTCATTCCCCTCTTTGGACTGCTTAACATAGCACTGCCTATCGCGATACCCTGGTACTGCTGGCAGGAGACACTGGTGAACAGCTTCGTGCTCAGCTTCGTCACCCGATTCACAATCACCCTCAACATCGCTTACTGCGTCAACAGCTTCGCGCACCTATGGGGCAACAAGCCTTATGACAGGTACGGTAGTTCCTAAAACAGTTTTCCACGTTTTGTTTTCTTTGATCTAATATTTCAACTGAATCAATTCACTGATTTTCAGAAAATATTTCACGTTAACCAACATACCTAGATCACAATTGACAACATTTAATTTTTTTTTTCCTGTATTTTTATTTGTTATTTGGAAATTATTGATGAAAACAAGAGACACGTATTTTTTTCTATTTTATATGTTTTCTTTCAAAGCATTTTACATTTTCGCGGTATTTAAACAATTTAATGGAAATAGTAATGTGAAATCGTATTCAAAAAACCGTCTGAGCAATTCCCTTTAGAGATTTATCAAAGTAAACCGAATTGTCCTTTGTCTCGACAGAAGATTCATGATCATGAGAAACCCTTTCATTGGTTAATTTATTTCAAGCACGTTTCATTTAAGTGGAGAATGAGGAATTAGAGACAGACATGTTGAGCACCTAAGCTTGTTGATTGAAAGATTAAAAGGACAATTAATGGATTTTGGGTTTGAGTTAGACGAGGTTATAAGACAAGACAACCTTAACTTTATGACGGAATAATGGTAACGATAATCCAAGGTAAAAGGGTTTTAATTTAACTGAAACTAAATAAGTACTTTATCCTATAATCCAATTATCAGGTAATTTTGCTTGGAAGGACTTTTGATTTCTTGTGCGTCAGTTAGCATTAAGGGCTGCTGTTATCAGAAGATAAAGTGGTTTTTATTAACTAATAAAATAGACGGCGCTGATTTTCAATATTTTTAAATTGATATAAATTGATGATCATACATAATGGGGAATGTCCGAAAAAATCAAATTGGCTGAATTTTTTTTTTGGTAGAAATAAGCTCCCTTAGTAAAGCAAAAAAATTTGAGAATTTTCGGTAGTGTGAAAAAATTAAAAAAAATTAAAGTCTCTTCAACTTCACAAATATAGGAAATTAACAGCAGAATAGAGATTATACCTTTGCCATCACCTGCTACATTAAAAATAAAATTTCAACACAAAATGTCAAAACTTTTTTTTATTCTTGTTGTCATAGTGGCAGGTGTTGGCAAAGGTATAATCTCCATTCTGCTGTTACTTTTCTACATTTGTGAAGTCGAAGAGACTTTAATTTTTTAAATTTTTTCCACCCAACCGAAAATTCTGATTTTTTTTCTATTACTAAGGAAGCTTATTCCTACTCATGAAAAAATATTCAGCCAATTTTATTTTTTTCGGACATTCCCCATTGTAGTAGGTGATACGAAGTTTTAAGGGTACACTATATAAACTAGTGAACCCTTAAAAATAATAAAACACCATAGTTATCTTTTTAAATGACTAACTTGCCAAACAGCCTAGGCCTAGATAAACTTTGGTGCGCTATGTTTGACAAAGGAAGTTTGCTGATTAGTTCAACTGTAGGTAACTCGGAAAACTTTACTGAGCTCCGTTAATTATTTATCCTAGGATACTTCAAATATCTCGAACTGTTTGCGACAGTTTGAGGTAAGCATTTAGTACCTTGAATTTTAATCAGTATTTTAAAAGATAATAGGTATTATTATCATTTCAATAGGTAAATTAATCATGACAAAATAATCTCGACTGGTGGCTCATGATTACCTCACCCACCAGTCATTCATTGATTTATTTGGTTAGGTACACTCACAGCATTTGATGTGACTTTATGCTTGCTATGAGGAAGAGAGAGAGAGTGAAAATAAAATTGACCTAACATTAAGGGAACACGTGTAAACGAAAGTAACAAAATCTCGCGCTTAAGGAAACGGTCAAATTAATACCTATTTATGGCTCGTTTTCTGGACAGGTTTATCAAATCTGTTGAGAACGCTGCAGTGAGCCTGGCAGCTTTAGGCGAGGGCTGGCACAACTACCACCACGTGTTCCCGTGGGATTACCGCACGTCCGAGCTGGGCAGAATCAATATTTCCACCAACTTCATAGATGCCTTCGCCAGGATCGGATGGGCTTATGACCGTATGTATTTATAGAGTAACTGTATCTAGAGGTGGCACTAATTCTTTCACGTGTTCGATTGGGACTACCGCACCTCACAGCTGGGCTGGATCAACGATTCGACCAACTTCATTGACGCCTTTGCCAGGATCGGTATGACCGTAAGTAATCATACTGTAACTGTAGCGAGAGGTGGCACTAATGCTTCCATGTGTTCGATTGGGACTACCGCACCTCCGAGCTGGGCAGGACCAACGATTCGACCAACTTCATTGACGCCTTCGCCAGGATCGGATGGGCGTATGTCCGTATGTATTTATACTGTAACTGTAGCCAGAGGTGGCACTAATGCTTCCATGTGTTCGATTGGGACTACCACACCTCCGAGCTGGGCAGGACCAACGATTCGACCAACTTCATTGACGCCTTCGCCAGGATCGGATGGGCGTATGTCCGTATGTATTTATACTGTAACTGTAGCCAGAGGTGGCACTAATGCTTCCATGTGTTCGATTGGGACTACCACACCTCCGAGCTGGGCAGGACCAACGATTCGACCAACTTCATTGACGCCTTCGCCAGGATCGGATGGGCGTATGTCCGTATGTATTTATACTGTAACTGTAGCCAGAGGTGGCACTAATGCTTCCATGTGTTCGATTGGGACTACCGCACCTCCGAGCTGGGCAGGACCAACGATTCGACCAACTTCATTGACGCCTTCGCCAGGATCGGATGGGCGTATGTCCGTATGTATTTATACTGTAACTGTAGCCAGAGGTGGTACTAATGCTTCCATGTGTTCGATTGGGACTACCACACCTCCGAGCTGGGCAGGACCAACGATTCGACCAACTTCATTGACGCCTTCGCCAGGATCGGATGGGCGTATGACCGTATGTATTTATACTGTAACTGTAGCCAGAGGTGGCACTAATGCTTCCATGTGTTCGATTGGGACTACCACACCTCAGAGCTGGGCAGGACCAACGATTCGACCAACTTCATTGACGCCTTCGCCAGGATCGGATGGGCGTATGACCGTATGTATTTATACTGTAACTGTAACTAGAGGTGGCACTAATGCTTTCACGTGTTCGATTGGGACTACCGCACCTCCGAGCTGGGCAGGATTTACGTCTTGACCAAATTCATTGACGTCTTCGCCGGAATCGGATGGGCGTATGAATGTATGTATTATAATAGTAACAGTAGCCAGAGGTGGCACTAATGCTTTAACGGGTTCGATTGGGAGTACCGCACCTCCAAACTCAACGGGATCCACGTCTTCATCAACTTCATTGACGCCATCGCCAGGATTCGATATACGTATGCCACAACCACAACTACCATTATGTGTTCCCGTGGGACTACTGCTCCTCCGAGCAGGGCAGGATCAACACCAGAACCACCTACTTTATTGATGCCTTTGCCAGGATTGGGTGGGCGTATAATAGCATCGTATCACACAGCAGTACAACTGTTTATTTATTTATAATGTTGATTATATGGCTCGAATTGCTTTTTGTCGCACACACATTATAATGTTTTTTTATTCACTTAATATTTTGAATGTTAAAAAACTGAAACAGTATATAACAATATTTGGTTGATTTGTTTTTATTTTCCAACGACATATTTTCATAATAAAATTAAATAACTTGACGACCTGTTTCAGATACAGTCCACATAAATATTTAATACCTACAAGTGATGAGAATAGGGCACGAGCATTTAAAACACGTCTTTCCGCTGATGAAGTGTATTATCAACTGTGTTACGTAGTTATTGCTTTCTCTGTGATCAACTGACGTAACTGAAATTTAATTTGGAAGGTAGACCAAATATAAATCCAAAGTAGTAGCGTTACTGGTCGGTAACACCAAGTTTATTATCTCTTTATTGTTCTAGTGAAAGCAGCCAGTACTGCCATGATCGTGAGCAGAGCCGAAAAGACTGGCGACGGAACCTTCGGCGAGGCCGAGGAACCAGATCCGAGCCCTGAAGAATACAAACATAATATGTAGTCCTTTGAATACTCAAAATATATTCACCGAATAACACTTTTTGTTACTTTTCGCTTTAATATTTTTACTGTCCTATCTTATCGTGTTTATTGTGGGCTTCCTAAAAAACTATTGACAATTTTGAGTATTACTCTTTGAAACCCTCATTTTAGTAAATTATATCATTAAAAAACCTGCTTTTTGACGACCTGCCCCCGTATCACAATTTCCTAAAACTTGCCAGTTTTCTGAATGGCTATCAATGCGTCTGTTTTATTTGCTATACAACGAGAAAGAGATAAAATTATAGCAATTCATAAACCTGGCAAGTTTTAAGAGCTTGTAATAAACCCCCTGGGCCCTATTTAATAACGTGACCATTAGTCAATTGTCATAACAATTTGATTTAGGTTTATTGCGGTGTAGCTATGTGTAGTTTGTTCTATTTTCAAATTAGTTGACGCAATGGCTACAAAATTGTCATGGCAGGTGACCAATGGGGATGGCAACGCAAAGCTAATTGTAGATGTCGCTGCGTACGCTTGTTTCTAAGACAATAGACGTTCAGTACAAATCTATGGGAAAATAGGTATTTATTTTGTGGTATTTTTTTACCGAAAAAGACCCATTGACCCAAAATGAATATATAAAAGACTATTCTACAATGCATTGGCATTTGCCAGAATTGAAAACCAAATTAAGACGTTTTTATTCTTACAGAATTTATCAATTTGTTCTATATCCAGATTTTTCGGAAGTTTGTAAGTGCCAACATTTTTAAAGCTTATTACACAGAATTTAATCATTTTAAAGGTAAAAACACGATATTATAAAGTAAAAGTCCTTTGTTTTCATAGCTCTCGTGAAACAAGCGTACGCAGCGCCATTTTGACAGTTGCCTTCCCCATTGTCACGTTTATTAAATAGAGACCTGTTTGCTTTAACACTAATAAAATTAATTATCAGCTATATGCCCCTTAACTATTGTTTTATAAAAATGAATTTCTATAGACAATATTATATAAATGTCGAGGTATACGTTATAGGTCATAGTTAAATTATATTAATATTTAGATTCTACTATCTTCCGCAGAGATTTCGTTCGCGTTGAATCACTCGCGGACATTTTCAATGTTCCTTTCTTAGTGAATACCTAGGTACGTAATAACTATATTAGCCATAAACTCAAACACTTCTAAAAGGCACTTACTATAGAATCAAACTCAAACTCAAATAATTGCTTGAGTACAGTAAAATAGGGATGGTGCTATTCATCGCAAATAGCGCCATCCCTTTTTAGGGTTCCGTAGCCTAAATGGCAAAAACGGGAACCCTTATAGATTCGTCATGTCTGTCTGTCTGTCTGTCTGTCCGTATGTCACAGCCACTTTATTCCGAAAGTATTAAGACTACACAGTTGAAACTTGGTAGGTAGATGTATTCTGTTAACCGCTTAACATTGAAGTTTCTAAGACAACTTTTTCTCAAAGTCAACCGTTTGAAAGATATTCACCGCCAAAGTGGTAAAATGTGTGTCCCCCCCCCCCCCCCTTTAACTTTTGAAATAAGAGAGTGAAAAATCTAAAAAAAATATATGCTGTAGATCTTAATAAACACTTTCAACCAAAATTGGTTTGAACGAGATATAGTAATTAGTTTTTGAGATATAGCACGTTTTCCAAAACCGCAAATATAACTTTGTCATTAATACCAACACTGTGAAAAACAAAGTTATTTTTGCAGACGAAAAATGATAGGTGGTAATAAATATGGTACGGTATAAGGTAACTACGGAACCCTATGGCGCGTGGCCCGACACGCACTTGGCCGGTTTTTAACTGTATACACAAGCGCAGATTTGAGTTTGAGTTTGATTCTATAATACGAGTCTTACAGAAGTAAGTTAACAGACGCACGAGTAAGTACGCGAGCTTTCTCACGCGTGTGTTATCATATTTATTACACACGCGTACTTACATCCACCGAGTCGGGGTTTACACGGGTGACTGAAGCTGTACGATTATTGAGGCACGACACGACTGTGAAAATCGACTGTGTAAATGGCAATTTGGCTACCTAGGCCAGAATATTTTCTTTGGTTAGGCCCGCACGTGACTAAAATCGCGCAAGTTCCAAACAGCCCCGGATCTATGCAAACGGGGGCATCTGCCCCGGGCGGCACCTTCAAGGGGTCGCCAGAATCGTTATCTACCCGCCCGAAGATTTGTGAGATCAGTAGACAAAACTGACTAAAAATCATCGCACTGCGCGGCCATTGCCCCCGCCCCCCTCCCCCTTTTTGGAAACGTAGATCGGGGCTGGTTCCAAAATACAGTTGCATTTCAACTTTTGGCCGTGCGGCGAGCGGCCGAATACGACGAATTAATTAGTTTCAGTTGTTGTTATATTTTGTCACAAAATTTTTTTTCGAGCCACGAGGGAATATACCTTTTTCGGGGTAAACATAGGTAAATTGTGGCATAATTATTACAACAGCTGATCACAGTAATCATTTTTGTATATTTTCAGTCTTCAGCCTAGGATCAGATAACTAGACCTAGGATCCTAGGAGACTTAGGATCAGAGTCACTCTGTCGTCAATTCAATGTGCTGGAATCTCTTCTATTTGGTTCTCTTCGTCAGAAAAACCAAGTTCTGATTCGAATAGCAAAATAAGCCTGGCAAAATAAACTAAAATAATGGTGTAATAGCAGGCTGGAAGGCGAGAATACAACATAGGATACAACACTGGGAGTTGTTCATTCACACATGTAATTGGGACCTCATCTGATACCTGTACGACATTTGACTTTAACAAGTGTTTTTATACTTTTCATGAAGATGTAAATTGTTGCTGATACATATTCGAAGCAAATGCATTAAAATACACAAAAGAATACAAATCTTTCAAAAAAAATTATAATAATTATTCAAGAAAATTCAAAACTAGGTACTGTCCACGTGATCTTGACGGCATCGCTCACTTCCAATTAGTAAATAAAGAAAAATGCTTGTTATATGATTCAACCAATTAGAGTACAAAATGGCTGACAGATATTTTGCCTAAGGAACCAAGGGAAAAAGTTTTAACAAATTTCAATATATGGCGATCTAGGATTATTTTCTTCCTATGTTATATATTTACAACACTAGGCCCCCAGGAGGTTAAAATTAAAACCTGTAATAAACCAACTTTAAGGTAAAATATATAAGTATAAAATGTGAAAACCTCTTATCTGCTAATCGTTACACTTTTCAGTGTGTATTGACTAAAATATTGCGAATAAAGTACATTTTACAAATTTTATGGGGATGAAATTGGGTAAATAAACCCAAATATAGATGGATGTCGTCATTAGAGTTTTCTGGGATGACGATTGCGAAAATGACATTTATTTTGAAGTCCAACATGATGGACATAATTTAACCCCTAAAGAGGTGAAAATGGGGTTCAAATTTTGTATGGAAAAAGAATATAAAATAGACAATTACAACTTTAAAATTCGTAGGAGCACGTCTAAAAATAAATAGGCAAACACATATTTAGTTATTTTGAAAATCATTCCTGGGGGGTAAATGGGGTAAGTAAACATAAAAATCGATGTGGATGTCGTTCTTGAGGTTTTATGGGATGGTGATTGTGAAACGGGAATAGGAACGGGAACGGAAACCGGGAACGGGAACGGGAACAAACGGAAATTGGAACGGGAACGGAAAAGGGTAAAGAAACGGGAACGGGATACTTATATCTCTGGACCCAATTCTGATTATTGTAATAAACTAGCTTCCGCCCGCGACTTCGTCCTCGTGGATATTAGAGAAAACCCTTAGGGAACCTCGTGCGAGGCCCGCAACGCCTCGCGAGGCAGCGCGCTTGGTGGGGACCCACCTTATCGCGTAAAAACGGCTGGTCAGATCCTGGTTGAAGGTTCCCTAAGGATTTTTTCTAATATCCACGCGGACGAAATCGCTGGCGTAAGCTAGTATTTTAATAAGAGCATATAACACTATAATTTTGTAATACTTATACTATGCTTTTAATGCTATGTCCGTATTATTATTTAGAACTTATCAAGATTTTAGCAGGTACCTATCTTTAAAGTACTTACAATACATAATAATATTAAAATTCTGAATAAAACATAATCTGTTGTAAATTTATTTCTGGTATTGTATTTTTTTAAATAGTAATTAAAATATTTTAACTAAAGTCGCCCTGCAGTTATCACCAGCATATAAAACGAGAAGAATCAAAAACTTAGCTAGTTTCATTAGTTTTAGTTTGTCATTGATATTTTTTTTAATTCTATTGAATCAATAGGTCAATCATAGGTAGGTAGCTTTTCATCAAGTATTTTCCTTCTATTATTTTTGGTCCATTTCTTTTCTTATTAACTTCTTAAAACTCGTAAAATAGTTTTTCACTATTATTAGTGTAAATGGATTTTATAAGGTTTTTAAGGCTGCTATATGATTATAAATGATTCTAATATACTCATTAATTCTGTCTAGCGATACAGGTATTATTTTCATACAAACGAGATAACTTTGAAGCCTTGGTTTCCTGCCAGGGATGTACCGTGCTGTGATCTGATGATGGCCATCCAGGGAGTGAATGGAGGACATTCAGATCGCTATACAAACCCAACTGATCTGATCAGCATTCTAAAAGATTAATGGGTCAGAGTTCTCAGTTTCAGGATTTCCATACATTTTCATGCTATTTTCGCGGTTTTTTTAAACAACCATTTTTTTTAACAATTGTTTTTTTTTTCCTTTAATCTTTTAGAATGCTGGTCAGATTAGTCGGGTGTGTACAGCAATCTTAATCTCTTCCATTCACTCCCTGGATGGCCATCATCAGATCACAGCACAGTACATCCCTGACAGGAAACTAAGGCTTCAAAGTAACCTCGTTTGTATGAAAATAACACCTGTATCCCTAGACAAAGTTGATTTGTATATTTAGGCTGCTAAGTGCATTCTAATAATTGATAACATTAGAAAACATTCCAAAATCAAAATTATTTAACGGCTGCCATGCCAAATAAAAATTAATGTGTTTTTTTTAAGATAGGTAGAGCTTTGGGTTCATTCTTAATCGTATCTACTGACGATAAAGTGATCGGAGCGCAGACTGACCTCACGCGTAAGGCATCCGCTACTGCCTACAGTTTTTGTCCGCCCGCCTCCTAAGATGGCTCAAACTGTAGCTTAATTCAATCCTAAGATTTAATTTTTCCGTTTCTTGAATAGCAAGCTCAAAAAAGTTATTGGGACCTCCTTTACATTCATCCAAGCCTGGTACTTTTCAATAGACTGATTGCCCTGTTAAACCTAGCAGATAGGACTCCTGTGTTGAGAGCTGTGGGGAAAGTGCTGACCGGATCTGATGAACAGGTACTTTGATTAACTCCTTTCCATTCATGCTATCCTGGTACTTTTAGTTAGTTCGCTGTTATCAATGCCTCATAGGCTCCATAATAGTTAATATGATTCATTCTTTATCGTACTGACGATAAAGTGAACGGAGCGCAGGCTGACTTCGCGCGAAAGGTCAAAATGATCTGAAAAACAAATATTCAATTTGATCTACGCAGTTAGAATCATCATAGTAAGCACACAAGGTGTTCAAAATATCTTAGCACTCATTGTTTCATATTTATATAAGCAGTCAGAGTGTTCAAAATTATCTTAGGAAACAAAGCTGTCAAAGTTATCTGTAAATTTACAGATGACTATGACAGCTTTGCTTGCTAAGATAATTTTGAACACTCTGACTGCTTATATAAATATGAAACAATGAGTGTCAAGATATAGGTTGAACACCTTGTGTGCTTTCATTATGATGATTCTAACTGCGTAGATCAAATAGATTTTTTGTTTTTCAGATCATTTTGACTACTCTAGACGCATATATCAATTTGACGCTGACTGGACTATCCTACACTATTTTTGTCCGCCCGCTTTAGACGGCTCAAACTGTAGCCGAGATCCATTTTTTCAGTTTCTTGAATAAAGCTCAAAAAATTATTCGGGAATTTTTGATCCAAGTCGGCGAATAAATTTTAAAAGTTACTGTCCGATTTTAGGAATTTAAATTGCACTTTGAAGCCCTTTGACAGGCGCACATTTTGACATTTATAGTTCATCTTTCATATTTGCGAAACTACAGGCTTTTACAGTTTCATAAGTCGGGCGATCACGAAAACATAAACATTTTCAATGTTAAAAAAAGAAAACAATTATCTATCATCAAATGTCAATCTGCCGTACCTACAAATAAACGAAAAATAAGTTTAAACTTACATAGTTTAATAACATAAAATATTGCTTAGCGATATTACTCCTTACGTTTAACTTCTCAAAGCATCTTAATCCTAAACAAACTTTTGGTTACTCAAAGTATAAACTTACTAGCGGCCGCCCGCGACTTCGTCTGCGTGGAAAGTTTTTTTGTTTCCCTCGGGAACAATACTTTTTTTCGGGATGAAAGGTACCCTATGTCCTTCTCTGTACCCCTGGCAACGTGTATATAAAATTTCATGATGATCGGTTCAGTAGTTAAGACGTGAAGAAGTAACAAACAAACAAATAAATAAACAAACGGACTTTCGCATTTATAATATTAGTAAGGATTCCTCGTTTATTTGTATGGCAGAATAGTATTATGTTGTAAAATAACGCAAGAGCTGCCTAGAGAGAGTTTGTTATCAAGAACATTAAATTCATTATATTGGTTTTACTAAAATAAAAAGGTTTATAGACGGGTGCACCTTTCTTAAACTTTATCAAATAGAGCGTTTGTTGAATGATTTTCAAGAAATTCCTTATAACAAGCTTACGAGTATTGTCTTCTCTTACTTTTTATGAATAAGACGGCTAATTATTCGTTTTATATTTGTAAGTTATACGTTATTTTCCACAAAATAAATCAAAGAATAAAAGTATAATAATAAAAATAATAAAAGTACAAAATGTAGTAGTAATTATTGTTTTTATATCGCAGTTATCTTTGATATTGTTTTTCTTTGTTAAGTACTATGTTAAGCTAAGCATAATATTTTGATGTACATTTCATGGTATTCTACTTCATTTTACTAATTTATTTGTTGTGTTAAATAAATGAATGTGGTGAAACTAATTAGTTTTTTTATTATTTTTATATTCTATTAAAGAACGTAGGTATTTGAAAATAAGTACTTATAATACTTACTATTCACACTAGAGCGCTTTGACATACTCGCCGCAGTGGCGGCGTAAGCGTGGCGTAGGCCGTTCGTCTGTCATATCCAAACATTATGACAGACGCGCGTCTGTCGCGCGTTGGCAGCGCGTCTGTCATACATAATATACATATTATGGATATGACAGACGCATGGCCTACACAACGCTTACGGCCTGGCCACAGCCAGCGCGGCAGGCGGCGCGGTAAGCGGATTCGGTAATCACTCGGTCGTGACGACAAGCTGAGAGGCCGCCATCGAGATAGTACGCAGTGATTATTGAATTCGCTTACCACGCCGCCTACCGCGCCGCCTACCGCGCCGCCTGCTGCGCTGGCTGTGGTCTAGCCGTTACGCCATGACTAAAACGCCTGTATGTGAAAGCGCTTTGAAACTAAGTCGAAGCGTCGACCTAACATACTATTATACATTTTCACCTGCATGTCAAAATGACCTAGTATTAGACTTTACTTTTAATTTTGGGCCTGTGACAATCGCAATGATCGTTACCGGAGCGCGTTATAGAGAGGCGGGAAGCGTGCACGCACAAACATATGGCAATGTACGATGTTGTTTATGGAGATGCATGAGGAGTAGCGGTGCCCGCGGCGGGGCCTGCGACGGTGCACATGCACACAGCGGTCATCGCTTCAGACCGTAATTTTGATATCTTTCTTCTTTCTTATCGTATGAGGATTAGTGGCCACACCTCTGGTGTTAGAGTTTATCAAGCCGCCTGTAAGGCCTCTAACTTGGCTTAACGACTGTTGTCAGATGACAACAGCCGGGACCGACGGTTTAACGTGCCTTCCGAAGCACGGAAGCGCTCAGTTGTAATGCCACTTAACGGTCACCCATCCGACACCTGACCGGACCGAAAGTTGCTTAACAAACGTGATCGAGTACGATTAGTCTGTCAAGCTCCGCCTGAGCGCTTTAATCTTGATATAATATCAAATTATTGTATTTTAATAGTAAAAATTAGGAAATTAAATAACTATACGCTTGCAGGAATCAAATATCAGTAACGAACGAAAACCTAATGAACCTCGTAATTTTGTATCAACATTTGTCTAGCGCCATTTGACTTATAAGACCATTGATTTAAGCGTAATTTTGTACGGAAAATCATTGAATTTTTTTATCGAGAAATTGTGAAGTACATTAGTTGTTATCTCAGTTTCTGGAATCATTATAGAAGTCATTTATTAATCACGTGAGGCTTGAAAAGGGGAGGGGTTCGGAAAATTTTACAAATTATCACAATCTTTATTTATTTATTTACTTTGTATTTATTTTATTTATCACAATATGAACTTACAGCTAAAGCCATTCTTGTGAGGTATATTCACGGTTAATATCTAAATAAGTATATCTAAATAGTAGATTGTTATATAAGGGTCCAAAGGAAGCAATTCCCATACGAGATATTTTTTTTTTTTTTTTTTTTTTTTTTATATTTTACAACTTCTCCCTAGACATGGGGGTCCAGGTCTTTATTTTACTATTTTCCTTCTTTTTACAATCTTTTTTTTTTTTCTTTCTTTACACTATCTTAATTCTAATACATTTCTTTCTTACATATTTACTGTTCTTAATATCTAATTGTTTATATTCCAATATTGCGTGTCTTAATATTCATTATTATGCATTTGTATTTACAATGTTTTCTATTCTGCCTTATGTCTTGTTTCTTTCATTTACTATTTTTATAATTTTCTTTGCAAATTCAATTAATTTATCTCTTTCTTTACTGTCTCTCATTATATCCTTTAGGGTGTCTTTGCTGAGTGGTGTGTCTAGTGTCTGTGTTAATGTGTACCTATCAATGCAGTGCAGAGGGCAGTCCAGCATAATGTGGAAGATGTCCTCGCTCGCTGTCGGGTCGCAAACGCATGATGGGTTGTCCTTGCATTTAAATCTGTACAAGTACGCCGCGAACCCACCATGTCCCGTCAGCATCTGCGAGGTTGGCCGGTCCACCTGCATCTTCCGCACTATGCTGTACGCCTCCACCCCATTCGGTAGGAAGAATTTTGTGGTGCTCGCCGTGCTTTCTGAAGTGTACCTACGGTCCCATTCTACCTTTGTAGCTGCGCGCAAATGGCGCTTCACAAAGGAGATGGGACAACAGTCGTAATGTGACCTACACTTCAGTTTGAGAGCCGCCTCCTTAGCTAATTGGTCCGCTCTTTCGTTCCCGTTCACACCGACGTGGGCCCTTATCCAGTAGAGTGAGACGAGTTGGTGGTTGTCTCTAAGTGTCTGGAGGTTGCCCTGAATTGCTCTAGTGATCGGGTGCGATGAGTCTGGATCCTGGAGCGTTTGGAGAGCGGATCTCGAGTCACTAAGCACAGCGGCTTTTCTGAATTTTTTACCAATAAGAATTTCGGTCGCTTGGAGAATGGCATACAACTCGGCCTGGAAGACTGTACAGTATGATTCCAGCTTAAACTTCCGGGTAATCGTCTCAATCGGCCCTTCCCAACAGGTCAGGGCGGCTCCAACTTTCCCCTCGAGTTTGCTACCATCTGTATAGATTCTTACCAGGTCTTCTGCCAGCATGCCATCCTCTTCCGCGTTTTCCAATAATTTAAATTTTGCATCTACCGTTTTGCTGGGGTGATCTGCCATCAGGAAGGATTCGCGCTCCTCCACTTTTCTGCCGCACAGTATTGCCTGGGGTTTCCCTCGCTTCGCCTCATAAAGCTGGGACGCTTCTTGGACCCGAAGGTCCAGCGGAAGCAGCCCCGACAATACTAAGGCAGCATTTAGTGAGACTGTTCTATTACATTTTATTATCTTTTGCGCGAATCCTCTCTGCACTACATTAAACGCCTTCCTGGAGACTGCTTTTGTGGCTTCTCTAGCCCAAACACTTGCCGCGTATAGTATCACGGGCTCTATAACTGCTTTGTAAATCGTTTTAATTACTTCTGGTTGCAGTCCCCAGGTAGCTCTAGCCGCTCTACTTATGCCTTTATAAATGTTAATAGCTTTTTTGGTTATATGTGCAATATGCTGGTTAAAAGTCAATTTGTTATCGATTATTAGTCCTAATACTTTCATTTCTTTGACTAGTTCGATGTCGATGCCTCCCATGTTCAGACGCGGTGTGTCAAATTTCAGTTTCTTAGTAATAATCATAGCCTGCGTTTTGTGGGGAGCGAACTTCAACTTGTTCGCCACGCCCCACTGCTGAACATGGGAGAGAGCGGCATTGGCCTTTTCCGATACGTCTAAGGCATTGCTCCCTTCTATTATTAGCACGATGTCATCTGCGAAGGCCTGGCAATAAACATTTTGTTTGGTAAGGTCGTCTAGCAGGGGGTCGAGTATCAGGTTCCAGAACAAGGGGCCTCCAATTGAACCTTGGACGCACCCCTTGTTCGTTGACTTACTAAACTCCTCCCCTGCGTACCTCACCGTTACCCTCCGGTCTTCCAGGTAACTGGCCACAAGTCTCCGCAGATTCACCGGACACTCCATTTCTTTCAATTGGCAAATTATCTTCGGCCACCACGCGTTATCGAAGGCCCCCTCTATGTCCAGCGAAATCAGAGTCATGATCTTCTTCTCACCCAGATTATGTCTGATCCGCTGGAGCATATCATAGAGAGAGTCCTCAGTGCTGCGCTGCGGCACAAAGCCATACTGGCACGGATTTAGCTTTGGGAGCACATACCATTTTATTCTTTTAATTATCATTTTTTCCAATATTTTACCTAACACTGCCAGGAGCCCTATCGGTCGGTACGACTTGGGTTGAGTGTAGTCCTTTTTTCCGGGTTTTCTGAGGAGGATTATCGTGGCTTCCTTCCAGGGCTTCGGGAAGTGGGAAAGCTCAAGGCACTTGTTGTACATTGCAAGGGCTATGTCTGTCCGTGCTGTTATGGCTGCAGCGCATATATCGGCAGTAAAGCCATCGCTACCCGGGGCCTTTTTGGGATTAAATGAGGTCACTGCATGGATTAGTTCAGCCTCCACAAACGGAGGGTCTTGAATATCATTTTCATTACCCTCGCTTGCTTTGGCTGCTCTTCTCCTCGTTTCCTTGTGACTCTCATTTTCTCCCAAGTCGGTATCCTCCGGATAGAAGCTCTCGGCCATCATGCGCACGGACTCCTTCGGGCTGGTGGCATTGCCGTCCCTGGCAATGGGCAAGTCCTCATAATTGGCCGTTGTTCTACCGATGACCCTGTAAATGCCCTCCCACATTGTCTCCCTTTCCTGCTTGCCACAGAATTCTTTCCAACTTGCTATTCTTGTTTTATCCATTTCCTCCTCAAGCTCCTTTTTCGCTGTTGTGTATTGCTCGACAGTCCATGATTTACGGTTTGGCGCTGCCCATCTTATTCTCTTCTTCTTTCTTATCACGTCTTTCTTCTTCTCCTCTAACTCCTCGGTCCACCAGGCCACTTTTACTTCATGCTTTGGTTTCTTCTTCTTAATATATTTTTCGCAAGCTTCTTCTATTACTTTGTTATATTTATTTATTAATTCTTCTAGGTCTTCTACATTATTCATTCTTTCTATTGTTTCTATATCTATGTTATTTGACTCTAATAAATTTTTTATTTCTTCTTTAAAGTCAACCCAATTAACTTTTTTCGTATTATATTTTCTGGTTGTTCTTTTGTTATTTGCGCTTTCTACTTTTCCTAAGTTTATCTCAAATAAGATGGCGTTGTGGTCCGAGGTAGTCAGTGTCTCATCTACTCTCCAATTTTGGATCTCGTCTATCATGTCTGCCGAGCAACAAGTAACGTCGACTGAACTTTTATATTCCTTTCCACCCCTCCAGGTACAAAAAGTTGGGATGTCTCCTGTGTTTACTACGCTCAAACTCATATCATGTATCTCCCCTATAAAATATTCTCCTCTCTCATTAGATTTTTTACTGCCCCACCACTCACTCCAGGCGTTTGCATCTCCTCCTATTACTATTTTCTTTACCTCCAGCTCTAGTTTTTCCTTAACCTTTTTTAGGTGCCCTACGTAGGGTTCGAGATCCTTATCTGGCTCAAAGTAATAGGAGACCACTCCGATTTTCCATCCAGGTGTATACAGTACAACTGCCACGATGTTAGTGGTCGTGAGGTTGGGAAATTGAAGTACCGCTATACTTGGATTGAATACTACCACAGCGGCCTTATTCACTTTCCCAACCTCTCGAGCTGCCTGGATTATACGGATTCCTGAGTGGTCTCCCATTACTCCCTTATTCCCTACGTATGGCTCCTGAATAAGTGCAAAGCTTGTCTTACTCTTTCCTGCTTCTTGTATAAATTCGCTTGTAGCATTTTTGCTTCGCTGGAGGTTCGCCTGTATGACTCGTTGAATTTCCTTTTTTGTTGCCATAACCGAGCCCTTAGCAATACGCTACCTTTGCGCGAGCTATCCTGTCCCATTTCATCCTTATGGGACACACCATGTTAAACGTGTTGTGGCTTGTGGTCGATAGGTTAGCTCGCTTGCAGTTAAGGCAGCAGGGGGGACTTACCTTTTCGGTACAGTTGGCGTACAGGTGGTTTCCCCCGCAGTGGCTACAGCTGTCCAGCTGCTCCTGACAAACCCACTTGATATGGCCGTAGCCCAAGCAGCGGGAGCACTGAACAACCGGGGACTGATCCTCCACTCTGGAGATTCCCCATTGTAGTTGGATAGTCCCCGTCTCTACCAGCTGCTGCCATATTACGGGGGTAACTTTGACCACCACGTGCGCCACATGTGGATTTCTTGTATTTTTCTCATAAATGGCTTCTATTTGTTCTTTCGTATCTATATTCTTATCTATCACGTTTGCCATTTTCCTCTTTATCGCCTCCTCCACTTGCTCCCTTTTTTTGTCCCCCCTTACAAATCTTACGATTACTAGTGGATTTTTATTCTTGGCCTTTTCTGTTTTTAATGTATTCTCCTTCTGTAGTCTTTTTTGTAGTTTCTCAATTTCTCTTTCATCTTCACAGCCTATAATTACTTTTTGACCTTTGGCCTTTCTAATTCTTTGCACTTTTATCCACTCCCCTTCATCATCCGCCGTCTTCCTGACCGCATCCATTACCTGGTCGCTGGTCAGTCTCTCGTCGGTCGAAGCCACTATAAGGGAGTGGAGCGTTTTTGGGAGCGGTAACTTTTGCCAACCTTCTTCTGTCATTCTAGCATATGTTGCCTTCTGCGGCTTCTCCGTTTCTATTACCACTGTTTTATCGATCTTCTCTATGATCACTTTCTTCGTTTCTTCTTGCAATCTTTCGCACCTCTCGTTGATCACTTTATTCTCCACTAGCAATCTTTCTATTTCCTCTAGCCTTCTTCCGGTTTCTTGTTCGAAGTTGGTGAGTTCCTTCACAGTATGCGTGTTCATTGATTTACCTTTTTCTTTATCTTGTTCTATCCTTTTTTCCATGTTTCTGATGGAAAATATGTTGAAAATAGTTCGAGTATGGAATTGATGACTTTGACCCGTGTTTAACACTCTACTTTTCATTTCGAATATAAGGAAAGTAAGAAAATTGTAGTTTTTTCCACAATTTTTATTAATAATAACATGTAGCTGGTACCTTATACTTATTATACCTATTTAAAATTAATCGAAAAATTAGAACAATTAGTGTTTACTGTTTACATTGAGTTTAGCACATAATGTGCTCTTGAGCATAGAGTACTTGCTCCAAAGAGTGGAAGGCAGTATTTTCTTTGATAATCCACTGAAATACGTGAGAAACACTTTTTCTGAAAATGATTTTATTTTGTTGTTTGCTCGCCACTTCATACAATCATTGTACGCATTTAAGTATTTTTCCTTCGAAACTTCTGGCAAAAGATTTTCTATTGTTTTGTTTGCCTCGTTTGTTACTGAATCCGGGGTCAATACTTCAAAATCGCTTGATGAACTCATTTTTAGTAAATACAAAATCAACTCAACACACACAGCTCAAAGTCATAGAGTAAGGTATCCCGCCAATATTTTATAGTTTTTCTTATTTTGAATTTGGAACACGCCGCTTCGCCGGCCACTCCGCCCAATATTTTTAATTTTGCACACCATGTTTCATTGTTGTTCGTGAATGCGCCCTATCTATTTTTTTTTAATCGATTACCGATGAGGTAACTCTATGGTTGACTATGTAACCAAATTCAGTTCTATTTTTAAATTTCTTTTACTCCCTAGGGTGGAACGAAGATTACGAAGAGTTTTAGACCCGCTGCACAGTTTAAATATACATCACTTTCCGAATATGAGAAATGAAAAATTAAATGAGTGTATCTCTTCCCTATTGTAATCGAGTATGTACAGTTAAAAGTTTCAATATTTAATAATTGGTCAAGATATTAAGGTTTGTTTGTGTCAAAAAATTTTACTGATTTCTGGATTTAGAGCTCATTCATAGAATTACACGCGCCGCGCGTAATCAAAAGAGACTATCTTGTTTACCTACGTAAATAATGAAAAGAATGAACCT
The DNA here is from genome assembly GCA_943789525.1 of Agriphila geniculea. Taxonomy (NCBI): domain Eukaryota; kingdom Metazoa; phylum Arthropoda; class Insecta; order Lepidoptera; family Crambidae; genus Agriphila; species Agriphila geniculea. The sequence goes on from OX038877.1 coordinate 20,226,460, forward strand.
ACGCACGTGTCTTACCATTTTTGTGAGTTTGCCGATTAATTAAGTTTTTTGTTCCGATATTTTCAAAATATTAATTTTTAACTTTTATCTGCACGTTCATATCAGAAAAAACTCGTTTTTTATCCGATCAGCTGTTACTTTTAATAAAATGGTTGACGTATCTGTGCTTGACATTTTTAACTCAACCAGAAACTCAAAAATGTTTTGAGTAAGAACTGGTTTGATGTGGTTTCTTAAGATTTCCGTTTTTATTTTATTACCGATTTTTTGACTGTTTTTTGTATAATAGCATTTTTTTAACTATGCCAAAATTATTTCTTGCGATTCAAAAAAGTATAATATTAAAATATATACTTTGTGTATACAAATAAGCTTCTTCCCCTGAGGCCCCTCCCCTGAGGGGAGGGCCCCCCCCCCCCTCCCCGGGAGGTTAAAAAGTTGATAAAAAGCAGCACGTGATTCATGAACGACCCCATACAAGCATCTTCTAATCAATATTTCCTTTATATGTACTAGACAGATACTAGAATATTGAAGGAAAACTCGGTTAGTTACAAACCTGTTAGTCTATTATGTCTGACCAATATACCGGCTTTTAACGACATTGTAATACTCAATGATATTACACTCACAAAGCCTATAAAGAGCTGTTTTCATTTCGACGAACATTTATGAAAATCAAACCACGACATCAAAGGCACGCTCTTATTAATTAAGGCGATTCCCTTACCGAAAGTGACGCCCTCAAGAATTTCTATTTAATAAGTTGTAAATAGAAAAGGATTTTAATAAAACTTCTCGTTGAATTTCTAAAGCCCATAGTCTAGTATTTTTAGACAGTATCACTATATTCCCTCGCAGTCATTCGTAGAAGTAGATAGCAAATGTGTCAAAAACGGCCACTTTTAGCAGTTTTGCTATCTACTTCTAGCAGTGACTACAAGGGAATGTAATGATACCGTCTAAAAATAATACAATATGGGCCCAAAAAATTTCACGAGAAGTTTTACTAAAATTGTGTATTAAAATTACAATAGGTATTAAATAAAATTCATCGCGGCGCCACTTTCGGTCACTAAAGCGCCATAATAGGGCCTCATTCTGTTAATGTTAACGTAATCGTGTCTTAATTCTATTTCAAAAGTATTTCTTAACATAGTAACTTAACTGTTGTACTATCGAAACACTCAACATGGTTGAACGAAGCGATGATGGCTGGTTCATGCGTCATGCTCGTGAACGGGTGCTGCCGGTGGGAATGGGTCTGCTTATGACTACCTATCCTAACGCATATTGAACTGAATGAATTGTTTTTTTTTTGTAATAGGCTAGACTGAATTTGGAATTTAGCTTAAACTTTGTAAATTGATTAATTAAGAAAAATAATTAAATAATGTTATTTATTTGTTAATCTGTTTTAACATAATGTCTAGAAACGCTATACATATTAATAAATATCGTTCCATCTGATAAAGCTGAGAAGTGTTTTGCGCCCATTTTTCTTCATTTTTTTTATTTTTCAGCTAAAAGACGTCATAATGGGTGGTATGGTAAAAGAATTGACGATTAAAAAATGCTTATTATGTGGCTTATTTGAATAAATACTTTTTCACATTTACTTTCACTTTCATCACTGAGACACAAAGTCAATAGAATCGAGGCCAAGCTCGGTACAAATCAACCTAATAACGTACTTCTAAACAAAGTTGTACAAGCTGTCTCGAGGGAAGCCAGCCTCCCAAGCTAGTCTAGATTGGCGCTATGCAATCACAAACAACCATGTTCATGGCTTTGATACTCCAATAGTAGTTTCGCATTGTTAATATTAAATCCTCATACTACCCATACTTTATAATACTACAACCCTAATACTCTTATAGTACACATTCTGCCGCGGTCTATAATGACTGCGTTGCTGGCAGCGACGAAGCCAAGAGCGGAGCTTAGCGCAGGTCCAGGCCGTCACATCGCGGCCAGCATTGCAGCTCTTGATGAACAAGCTTGAATAAAGGCCAAGCCTCTATAGCACGAACAGCAAGGACTGCAATGATGACCAAGCTTGAACGCCGAGAGCGTAGTTAAGCTTAGCTCGAGGTCATCATAACGTGGCCAGCGGTGCAGTCATTGTGGACCAAGGCTTGTATAACGCTTTACTCAAACAATGCGAGTACTACCTACCTTCTATACTATAGACACTAATACTATTGCATATTCTGTTCTATATAGGATTTAAAAATTTACAAAAGTGCAAATATATCAGAAACGGTGCGTCGTCAAAGCAAAAAAAAATAAGGTTATTTTCGATAAAAGGTATTTATTTATAGAATAAATTTATGTCAAAAAAACGTGTTAAAAACGATCGCGTGTAAGTTTTTATAATTTTCTATAAGTACTAATTTTATAATAAAACTACAAAATGTCATCTGTCTAATAGGGCTTTCTACCCTCGATGTGCAATGGTCTATTTTTCTACTATGTTTGAAACAAAACTCTAAACTAATGAATTTTCAAAGGAAAATGCTGATGGCCAAAACGCGACATTAATAAAATTCCACACAACTTTGCTGCGCCACCATCCGAGTAGCGCGGAGAGGTTGACTGTGGCCAAAAAAGGTTGTCAAAATAATGACCACACTACAAATATTTTAGAGTGGAATATTAAGTTTATGTTTCGTCCATACTCTTTATATCGAACCATCAACCTTCTTTTTCAACAATCCTTGTTTAAAACTCCTTGGTATATCCGTGTATTTTTTTTACTTTTTAATCCGTGTTTGACGTCATAAACCTATATTACCTATCTTTTTCACACATATCAATTTCACAAGTATCATCCTTGTCACTCTATTTCTTTTTAGGGTTCCGTACCCAAAAAAGGGACCCTATTACTAAGACTCCGCTGTCTATCTGTCTGTCTGTCTGTAACCAGGCTGTATCTCATGAACCGTGATAGCTAGAAAGTTGAAATTTTTACAGATAATGTATTTCTATTGCCGCTATAACAACAAATCGTAAAAACAGAATAAAATGAATATTTAAGGGGGGCTCCCACACAACAAACGTGATTTTTTTGCCGTTTTTTGCTCGAAATTAATAACGACAACAGTTAGACAGTTGAAATTTTCACAGATGATGTATTTTTGTTGCCGCTATGACAACAAATACTAAAAACAGAATACAACAAACGTATTTTAATTTTTTGCTGTTTTTTGGTACGGAACCCTTCGTGCGGCGAGTCCGACTCGCACTTGGCCGGTTTTTATAATTATTTCAAAATGTGGTCTTAGAAATTAAAAAAAAACCGGCCAAGTGCGAGTCGGACTCGCGCATGAAGGGTTCCGTGGCAAAAAAAGCAAAAAAAATACATTTGTTTTATGGGAGCATTCAAGAACCTTATATTCATTGGGAGCATTAAATATTAATTTTATTCTATTTTTAGTATTTGTTGTTATAGCGGCAACAAAAATACATCATCTGTGAAAATTTCAACTGTCTACCTGCTGTCGTTATTAATATCGAGCAAAAAACGGAAAAAAATACACGTTTGTTGTATGGTGGTTAATTCGTCCAAGGTTGTATGGGATCCCCCCTCAAATATTAATTTTATTCTGTTTTTAGTATTTGTTTTTATAGCGGCAACAGAAATACATCATATGTGAAAATTTCAACTTTCTAGCTATCACGGTTCATGAGATACAGCTTGGTGACAGACAGACAGACAGACAGACAGACAGACAGACAGACAGACAGACAGACAGACGGACAACGGAGTCTTAGTAATAGGGTCCCGTTTTTACCCTTTGGGTACGGAACCCTAAAAAGCACTTGGCCTCACGCAAGTTTTTACACGCAAAAAGTGCCCTTTTCTTGCTGGTGAAGTGAACATAATATTACTGTTACTGCAACTACTTTTGTTAATCTAATCGTCGGATAAGTTTGTTTTAAAATGCAAGGTCTACCTCCGAACTCACTCACTATCAAGCTATCTATTGTTCACCCTGACCTATATAACGTCCATAATAGCGCTATTAAACTTTATTGATAATAAAATTCACCAATATACAGGACTTCGAGATACAATTCGTTGACCATGTGCATCTAGTAACGTAGGTGGGTATAATAGTGATAGTATAGAGGTATAAGGCATGGATATTGTTTGTCTTAGAGAGTGAAGATAATGGCTTGTTAGTTGTTTGTTAGTTGTTAATAGAAAAATCAAAACCTTTCATCAAATTTGAACTCCCACCCAAATAATGGATATGTTACGGCTAATGCCCGAAGTGCGGCTAAACCTAGCTTTAGCCGGCTAAAGCTAGGTTTAGCCGATAGCTGTTGGCTAAACCTAAGTGTAGCCGATTTGCTCTTAAAAAAGTTATTTCTGTTGTTTGTTAAAAAAAAATAACCTCGAAATTTAAGGCTCACGCTACGCTGCGCTTCGCGCTCGCCTTAAATTTCTAACCTATATTCGGGACCTACAGGGGTAAAGCAAATCGTTTCACCTACTTTAGCCAACAGCTATCGGCTACACCTAGCTTTAGCCGGCTAAAGCTAGGTTTAGCCGCACTTCGGGCATTAGCCGTGACAGATATACTTAAATGCGTTATTATTTCTTTGTTCTGTTTACAGTTATAGAATTATGGGGACAACACGGGAATACAGGAAAAAACCAGAGAATAGAGTTTATTTTAAACTAATTCACAAAACGATCACAATTAAAATTCGAACAGGAGAACAGAACAATGTGTGTCATGCCGGTTCAGTAGGAACTCAATAAGAACGATATTAGAACAAAATTTTAATATACTACATGATATTGATCCACGCGTTAAAAATACAATAATAACATACCTAACGTTTTTCTTAATGCAATCATAGAGTCATACGCAAAAACCAGTTCCGATATAATGATTCCCTGTTCTGCATACAGTATACAGGTAATTTAACATAGTTGCATTATTTTGTACCATAACACAGAGCTCATTTGTCTAGCACTCGAAACTGTTATTAATATTGTAGGTATTCTTTTGATGAATTTTAAAATACTTTATTACACCCATTAGGCACCATTTGTAAAACATTAATTACCTCGTAGGGGTAGATTACTAACATCATTAACAACATTTGTTCTATGACTTTTACGAAAAAGACAAATAGAATACGATAATTAATTTAATAGAAAAATACTAGAAAAAATCGACTCACCCGTAGCAGCTCAGACAGGATCAAACCCGCACCCTTGGGATTCCGGCCCAATGCACTGACCAATAATTATCCTACCGAGTCGCTTATCTACCAATTATGCTAACGACAGAATCCACTGACCGTCTGTTTATCTGTCTGTCACCAGGGGCCTATTGTATAACAAATTACAAGCTAATAGTACAGTAGCCCGTAGAACATTTAAATCACCAAAAAGGTTACCGTTTGCCGTTATGATATAGTTATTTATTACGAAATTATAGATACTTTAACCTAAGTTTTACAGATCGCAACCCGCCGTAACCTATATTTGTATATCTCCAAAAATGATATTTTTTATTTTTCAAGGTTTACCACATGGTTTAGCTATTGTCGTGTTCTACAGCTTTGTTTGATTGCCATCACTGATAAAAATAAGACTATGGAAAGTGATCATACACAGATTTAAGACCAGATAAAGTCAACTATTTTCATCAGGTCTTAAATCTGTGTATGGCTACTTTTTATAGTCTTACTTTTATCTGTGGCAATCAAACCAAGCTGTAGACCACGACTATAGCTAAACTATGTGGCAAACCTCGAAAAATAAAAAAATATCAATTTTGGAGATACACAAATATAGGTTACGGCGGGTTGCGATCTGTAAAACTTGGGTTTAAGTATCTATAATTTCGTAATAAATAACTATATCACAACGGCAAACGCAAATCACCTTTTTGGTGATTTAAATGTTCTACGGGCTACTGTACTATAATATTATTAGTGAATTTCTATGGAAAATCATTAATAATATTAGCTTGTAATTTGTTATGCAATAGGCTCCAGGCTGTATCTCATAAACCGTGATAGCCAGACGGTTGAAATTTTCACAGATGATATATTTCTGATTCCGCTACAGCAACAAAATACTAAAAACAGAATAAAATAAATATTTAAGTGCCTCCCATAAAACCAACGTGATTATTTTTCCGTTTTTTTGGTACGGAACCCTTAGTGCACGAGTCCGATTCGCAGTTGGTTGCTTCATTTTTTCCTTTTTCGGAAAAGTCGTTGTACTTACGAACGTTTGTTTTAACATTGAAAATGTTTATGTTTTCGTGATCGAGTATAGTGTCCCGATTTATGAAATTGTAAAAGCCTGTAGTTTCAAAGATATCAAAGGTACACTAATAAACCATATGTCAAAATATGCGCCTGCCGGAGGGCTTTTAAGTGCAATTTGAATTTCTAAAATCGGTAAACTTTTAGAAATTTTTCAAAATTTGACAAAATTTTTCAAAAAATTTGCCTTCTGGATAGCGAATTTCCTAATATATATTTTTTGCTCTATATTCAAGAAACGGTATAAAATGGGTCTCAGGATTGAACTAAGCTGCAGTTTGAGCCATATTAGGAGGCGGGTGGACAAAATATTGTGTAGGCTGTAGTGTCCTTTCGCGCGAGGTCAGCCTGCGCTCCGTTTACTTTATCGTCAGTACGGTAAAGAATGAATTCCTATTAACTATGTATGGAGCCTATGCGGAATTGATAACAGCGCCGTGTGCTTTATTTCTAAATTACATTTGCAATGCCTTTGATAGTTGCGCTGAGTGTGAGATCTGTAGATTTTTGATGTAAGTAATCTACTCCTGTGAGGTAATGTTTTACTAATAACCAAAAGGGTTACCTCTATCTGGCAGAAACTTGATGCTCCGAAATTTATTTGGCAGAACACACTTGGCAGAATCTTCTTTAAACGAATATTTTTAAGGCATAAAAATTGTTTAATATAATTATTGTTTGGCAGAATGTTTACATGTCCGAATTTACAATGGCATACTATTCAGATGGCAGAATTTCATTAGGCATAAATACCTTTGGCAAAATTTTTATTCGCAGAATTTCGTTTGGCATAACGTTTATTTAGTCGACAATTATTTGGTATAATTTTCACATGGTATAATACGAATATGGCAGAATTTCATTAAGAATAATGTCATCGTTAGGCATATTGTAATTTCTAAAAAAATGCATTTTAACTTTAATTTAAATTAAATATTTGTCTTAAAAAGTCAATATGTTGAATTTTTGTTGTACTACAAAAGTCAACAACAGAACGAATCGCTGCAAAACCAAAATGTATGCTGCTTGCTTGCATGCATGCATGCTTGCTTGCATGCATGCATGCTTTAATGATTGTTAATGCTGCTTGCATGCTTGCCGGGGGGTGCAGGGCTATAAAGAAAAACTTTTGATGCACCTACCAGTAGGTTAGGTTAGGTTAGTGTTTTGACCACTCGCAGCGGAGCGAGCGAAGCGAGCGGAGCTCCACAATGCTTGCATGCATGCTGCATGCTTGCTTGCATGCGTGTTTATTTGTCCGCATGTAAGGATGCATGTAGTATGAAACATGCGTGTAAGAAATACAAAATTATTCTAGATATGTATTTTCTATTAAATGTACGCCAAAAATTATTCTGACTATAAACTGTCTACGATATGATAGTTCTGCCTTTTAATGACTATAGATTATGAAATGTATGCCAAAAGATGATTCTGACTATAAACTGTCTGCGATGTGATGGTTATGACTGTGAACTTTCTGCGATATGACGGTTCTATTATTTAATTATTATGGATATGAAATTTATGCCAAAAGATGATTCTGGCTTACAAAATTATGCGTTTTAAGTGTATGATATATGAGTGTATGCCAAACGATTTTCTGCGTCATGAAGTTTATGCCATTAGTTGTTATGCAAAATAAAATTATGACATAAAAAGTTCTGCCATAAAGGGTAGACTCTAACCAAAATTCATATTTTGGCCCTAGAATTTTCAATGTAGGAATTGTCCTACTAGGAAATGTAGGTATGTATTGACATACCTACATTTCCTAGAAGTATCTTACGGTGTATATGTTACGGCTGATACCCGAAGTGCGGCTAAACCTAGTTTTAGCCGGCTAAAACTAGGTGTAGCCGATAGCTGTTGGCTAAAACTAGGTGTATTTGCTTTGCTCGCGGCCAATACTAGGTGTAGCCGGCTAGAACTAGGTGTAGCATGGGGTATTAAGAAAATTATTTCTGTTGTCTGTTAAAAAAAAATAACCTCAAAATTTAAGGCTCACGCTACGCTGTGCTTTGCGCTCGCCTTAAATTTCTAACCTATATTCGGGACCTACAGGAGTAGAGCAAATCGGTTCACCTAGTTTTAGCCAACAGCTATCGGCTACACCTAGGTTTAGCCGCACTTCGGGTATTAGCCGTAACATATATATAAAACAGTATCTTTTTTTCTCAAAACTGATATTTAAAAGTGTTTTCACAGAAGCTTTTTGTAAGCTGAAATTCAAAATAATTTTTTTATGTAAGTTGATTACAATATTTATTATGATCAACAAAGCTACCTCTCAATTAGTGAAATAAACAATTAACAAAACTTATTAAATTATGATAATTTTCCTTTGCCATGAAAAACATCAAATAAAATGAGAATTCATTCCGATAAATAAGTAATGTAGCAATTCGCAGTCAGTATAGTCGTAATAATTAATTAAAGCCGAAATTCAAACATAAAATAAACTAATGTAAAACCTCTTCGTCATCAAATAGGAACATCTTTGAACAGATATAACCAGATGTTGTCACATGCAGCCTAGATATTACATAATCCTGTTAATGAGATTGTGCACTGGTTTAATACGACAAGTATTAAATATCAACTCTCAAAGCTCTGACTAACTCGAAATACACTTCGCAATATTACCTGCACGACGGGACCAAATGTCGAGTGCGAGTTAATTAAATTATTAAAAATTTAAAGTTTCCATTTTATTTTTTATTTTATAAAAATACATGCAGGCTTACAGACCAGGAAATTCGAAACACCAGCAAGTTAGAAAACATGACAGTATCATACCAACTCAAACTAAAATTAAACAACTTAAGTACAACAGACATTATATTTACAAACAGGGTCATTTTGTATTCACCATCCAAATTTTGAGGATGTGTTCAGTCTATGAAACTGAACAACTTTCTCTAATGAACACATGGCCAAATATGTAAAAAAAAATCGACTATCCATACAAATCAAAGACATCACGTGATCAATTTAGTTATGGGATGACCAAAATTTTGTGGCGAAATTCGACACATGTTCCTTAAAGAAAGTTGTTTAGTTTCATGCACAGGACACATCCTTGAAATTTGGATGTTAATTAAGTAAGTAAGATCTTATTAAGTATTTAAAGTTTTTTAACATGTCAGGACGTATATGATACAAAATAAAAAAAAGACATGTTAGGCTATAAGTTAATACATCAGCATCTTTAATCTTCTTTTAAAACGAGTTAAACAGACTGATCACGGGCGCTGTGGGACAGTTATCCAGGGACCGGAAAACCCCTTTTTTGGTTAACCCAATTGATAAGGAAACCCTATTTAAAAGCTTACCAAATAACAGGGTTTCCTTTTCGATAGGGTTAGTCGACGTCATGCTTACCGTATTGATAGGGTTTCTGAAAACAAGTCTATGAAATACCCAATCAAAATCCTTTTAACGGTAAGCGGATCGTGAAATACCCTATCAAAACCCCTTTAACGGTAAGCGGTTCCGGTCCTTCAGCCCAGGTGGAACTAGGTATAAATTTGCTTGAACACGTTTTAAAACCCCTTCATAAAGCCTTCATAGGGTTTCCCCGATAGGGTTTTCGTATTCGGTAAGTGCTTACTTGGGTTACCCTTTCGATAGGGTTACCGTATTGATAGGGTTTTTGAAAACAAGTCTATGAAATACTCAATTCAGCCCAGGTGGAACTAGGTATAAATTTGCTTGAACACGTTTTAAAGCCCTTCATTAAGCCTTCATAGGGTTTCCCCGATAGGGTTTTCGTGTTCGGTAAGTGCTTACTTGGGTTACCCTTTCGATAGGGTTACCGTATTGATTGGGTTACCGTATTGATAGGGTTTTTGAAAACAAGTCTATGAAATACTCAATCCAAAACCCCTTTAACGATAAGCGGTTCCGGTCCTTGGTTATTGCACGCAATCTCAGAGAAACGAACAATTGGTGCAGCCACCGACCTGCACCACGCATGTAATTTTGTGGAACATAGAACCCTGAACGTTCTAGAGTCGCCGGGTTATCAATTTTGCTCCGCAATAGTAAGCAGTCAAAGTCAAATAAGCTTTATTCAAATAAACTTAATAATTAAGTACTTTTGAATCGTCTATATTTTCCTACCACCTATACTTTCGTTCCAGACTTTTTTAGCTGACAAGAAGAACGGGCGCAAGAAACTTATTGTATTGCAACTTATTGTATTACAGTAATGAACCAATAGGTGCAACTTTCTTCTGCGTTGCATTGCAGCGTTTCTACACCCACCGATGGATACAGGATGGCTCCGTTGCCATGGTACGCAAATAATTTTGTTGATTAGTGCGAAATGTTGATCGTGGTTCGTCTTCGTGGGCTTACTTTCGCCTAAATTTTAACACATTTTTACTGTTAACTTAAAAGAAACGGTAACGAACGATTTAGTTATCGTTTATGAGTCTGAATGCTGCTTGTGTTATTATTAGTAATAGGAGATGAGAAGTGGATCACCTACGACAACAATGTTCCAAAACGATATTGCTTTAAGCGAGGTGAGCCATCGCAAATAGTCCCAAAGCCTGGCCTCACTCCTGTGGCCAGGCTTTGGCAACAAAGTCATGTTGTGTGTATGGTGGGACTGGAAAGGCATTGTGTATTAGGAACTTTTGCCACACGGCCAAACGGTTAATTCTGATATATCTACTGTCAGGAAATAGAAAATCTGAAACAAGCGCTTCAAAAATACGCCAGAATTATTGTATAGAGAAGGTGTAGTCTTCCACCAAGACAATGTAAGTCCAGATAATAGCACTATCATTTATTCCGCTCCTTACAAATAGGAGTAAAATTGCATTTTTATAAATCATTTAAATCAGTTTTTCGCTCAGAAGCCCCAAAAATGTTATCACGACGGATAATGGTTCTGCCAAAAAAAATGGCGAATGATTTTCCATATTAAATGGACATTATTTAAGTCAATAAACATTTCATTATTTAACTGAAAAAAATCTTTATTATTTATACTACAAAAAGGCCGCGAACTTTTCCAACTATTATTAGGTAGTCGGAAAAGTTCGCGGCCTTTTTGTACTAAAAATAAAGAGCACTAGCTAGCTATTTTTTTTGTCTGAACCCTTATCAAAAAATATGCAAAACTTATGTAATAAAAACACGCAAAATTATTGCTTCAAAAGAAATGCTTCGAACAAAAATCATTGCTTCAAACTTTTATGTCTATCCAGTAATCATAGTTGTAAGATTTGGAAAAAGCTATAAGTAGATAAAAAAAATAACCCATAAATATGGCTAATGTATATTACTCTACGAAGATTCGTAGCGTAATATACATTTGCTGCATTGTTAATTTGCTATGCAAGGATTACTTTTATAATATTCATTAAATTACTAGGTACATTAATGAATAACTAGACTTAGTATCTACGTTTAATATAAATGCATGTAGAGGAAAACCTTCACAGTCTTGTCGAACGACTTATTAAGCTCTACCATGAGTTGGTATAGTAAACTACAATAGTTTACTATACTCGCTAGCGAGCATCGAGTAACGTTTTGGCCTTTTTCATAGTAATTCGGTACCATGAGTTACTAATTGACAGATGGTATCGAGAAATACCGTAACGATAGTAGTAAAGTTACTCACTTGCGTTTTGACGCGTGAGATCAATGAGTATACCTTTTACTATCCTCTATGGCATAGAGGAATGTAAAAAATAGGTACAACAAAAGAGAATGTAATCAAACCGCGGTACAACATAGTCATTGGCGTGAATACTTCTATTTTAATTTAATTTAGTATTTTTTGTGTCTAAAATAGTCTAAATAATGTCTTTCAGGGCTTATTTAGCATAAAATATGTGCGCCACAGCTGCATAATGCGACGAAATCAAGGGCAAATTATAAACCGATAAATATGAAAACCCGTGTTAGAAATCCTCTAGTCAGGGGGTGGGTCAGGTTGTGCCCAACGCTGAATAGTGGCCCTTCTAGGTGGGCCCTCCATTCAGTGGGCTTACTAAGGTCACCATTCAAATACGCCGTAACGTAATGCATTCCTCCACTTTGAAACTAATATAAAAAAGTTTAATTAAGTACTTTCCTATCAAGCATATTACAAAATTAGAAAATATTGTGTTAAATCTAAATAATAATCTACTTAGTTGCAAATATGTTAATTCCGTCCGTATCAAGGTAATAAGTACTTGATACAAATAAGGCCTATTTACTTTTAAGTCTTTAAATATTATTTAATTTATTATTTAACAGTAGGAATATAAGAAAACAGTTCTAACTAAATGTAATTTTCCGAAAACTTGACTTTGGCCGTAATAAATCGATTACACTTATTAAATTAAGGCCTATTACTTTTTTATGTTAAATTGAGGTTAAGAAACCATATTAAATAAAAACATCTTATCAATAAATTTGAATATTTATTATAACAAAGTAAAGATTCATGTTATAATAAATTCTAAAAAAAAGATCTCACTTTAACTCATAGATTTGTATCATTTTGGGCCTTATTTGTTTATTTAATATCATATTTGAATAAGGCACAAAAAAACGTAGTTATCTGCCGCATGTCGCTCTGCCAGGTTGTATTTCGTCCAATTTGTATGTTTTTATTAATTTGGAAGGAAAATTGGATATTTTGTCGATTGTTGGATGATACACACATTATCTGTAATGAAATAAGTAAAACATAAGTTGTATAAGTTGCGGGGTTCTCATTAAGCTCTACCGTGTTGAAATAAGACCTAGGCTATTATCGTAATCACGCTCTGTCCCCCCCTACTCAAATGGCCAACATTCTATGCGTTTGAACGCTACGTTATTACGTGCCGTAAGCTTGTCACACAATATCAAAGTCTGAGATTTACATAAGCTTGCGACACGTTATATAATCGTCTATTGCTCATATTTTAAGCTTTAAAAGTAAGGTTGGCAATTGGAGCATGGGGGCAGGTCGTCTTTAAAAAATTGCAATAAATGCATCTATAGCCAATAGTAAAAACAAATCAAGGTCATGGATAGCTAATCATAAATATTAAGAAACAATTATTAAGAGAAGCTTAAACTAAAACAGCGTAAGTTTTATAAAAAAATCATAAATGTATTTTCCTGGTTGGATTTAGGTTTATCTGAGTTTTCTAATGATTTGTACTTGGACGAATCGTCCAAGGATTTGTATCAAGTACCAACCTTTTATTTCACCTTTAAACTATATAAACTCCTCTAATCGACTGCTTCTAATTTTATTCTTATCAATCTTAACAAGCTAGCTATTGCACAACAAAATACGCAAAGAAAACACAAAATAAATATTAAAACGTGAAAATTACATTTGACATCTTCGATTTGACATAAATAGTAACCATAGAGGAAAGTAAAAAGATAGTAACCAACATAAATTCAAAATTCACTTACATTCGGTATACACGCACTAACTAGTGTTTTTTTACTTAGTCGGATTATAATTGCAAAGTACACCAACTAAGGTAAACGACCAATATTTCGGGTTAGTACGTTATTTCGTTTAGTTTTTTTTCTGTCGCAAATTATTAATTATACTTCATGATTCTTCCTCAATATTAGTACTATTAACACATGCAAGCGATACTACATGTGTTAATAGTACTAATATCTTCGGAAGAATCCTTCGTATAATTATGATAGAACTTCACTTACAGGTAAGTTCGTTTAATCATTAATTATTACACCTACATTAGTACAAAATCTATACCACATAAACTGTCTAAAAATCAAGTACCAACATTTTGGTAACTGAACTGAGACACGGTTACGGTATCTATCCATTACCGTGACTGAGGGCAATGCGACGTTCAAAACTCTCAGTCGCCGGCACAGACAGCTTTATGGCGTGTATTCCTTGTCACCACCATAAGATTAGCGCTCGTATTGTACCTATTTCTTAAGCTCACAGAAAGTCAATTTGAATAAAATTTTAAATAGTTAAATAGTACAACTGATCCCGTATGCCCGTAGTAACTTCCAAACGAAAGGTTCGATTAGAATAATTTAAATAAGAATTGACATGTAAATAATCAACCTTGATCATTAAATTATATAGTTGGATAAGGATTAATATCATGAAACAAAATATGTAATCATTTTTCGATTCTACTCCAGTTTTGATTGACTAATTTGAACAAAAAGTGGTCATTGCGACTACACTATAAAAATTAGATAAACAGGGTGTCCCAAAACTTTGCCACATAGAGGGAAAGTACCTTAAATATGTAAGATAGGAAAATTTATTAAAAGAAACTTTGAACAACCCTCGAGTAAGAGTTGCAGCCAAGGCCTGATTTCGAGGGTGTACTATTCAATAAAAATCCACTTAGTACACGACAGGTGTATTGGAATAATTAATTTTAACAAAATTGTCTCATGCCTTATACTTCTAACAATACAACTCAATAGCACGATTAATCTAACAGTGCCATCTTGCCATTTTGTTTTTAAAAAGAAACCGAACTGCATTCAAAGATTTTTTAAAATCGCTTACGTTTCGATACAAATTGATACAAATTTGTAATAATGATAATTTAAATGTTAAATTTCATGGTCTTCCTTTTGTTTAAGATGCTGTCTCACTTAAGAAAAAATAATCCTTATGAGTAACCCTTTTGATTTGTATCGTTAAAATAAATTAAAAAAAAATTTTTGTTGGGATTCGATTCCTGGTTAAGGCAGGTGATTTTCCAAAAATCTTTGAATGCAGTTCCAATTATTTTTAAAAATAAAATGAAGTCTTCTTTCAGTAAAATTTCCCATCTTCAATATTAACGTTCTTTCCCTCCGTGTGGCAAAGTTTTGGGATACCCTGTATAGCCGCGCGGATTTTTTTGTGGGTAATATAGTCCAATCAACGGGGCTTATGCAACCCGAATAATTCTTCCGTCTATGAAATTTGGCATGTGATGAAGTTAGGTAATACAGATTACAGATGAACAATAATCCAATAAATTTTGTTACGAGAAGTTAGGTATTTTTACCTAAACATGAAAATCGCTTATATCTCTCTGTGAATATTTCCTCGGGCTAAAATACTTTCTGTATACGTACTTGTGTATTAATTAGAATAAGTATGTAAAAGAATCCAATATTTTTTCGATTTCGGAGATACTTCAAATTTAAATTTTAATATTTTTCAATATATATTTTCTTGATAAAAATATCTGCTGATTATTATTTTTAATATGTTTTTATATCCTTAAATATATAGCTTTGTTCAGTAAGTCAATTAATTTTCTTCTTTAATCATATTTTTTTTATTTTTTGGTCTTAAGAGGTAATGTGAAAAATAGTCGGTTCATTTTCATACATTTATGTATAAATATGATTAAAGAAGAAAATTTGTTGGCCTACTGAACAAATCTATATATTAAGGGTATAAAAACATATTAAAAAATAATAATCAGCAGATATTTTTATCAAGAAAAGATATATTGAAAAATATTAAAATTTAAATTTGGAGTATCTCCGAAATCGAAAAAATATTGGATTCTTTTACATACTTATTCTAACTAATACACAAATACGTATACAGAAAGTATTTTAGCCCGAGGAAATATTCACAGAGAGATATAAGCGATTTTCATGTTTAGGTAAAAATACCTAACTTCTCGTAACAAATTTTATTGGCTTATTGTTCATCTGTAATCTGTGTTACCTAACTTCATCACATGCCAAATTTTATAGACGGGAGAATTTTTCGGAAGTCTCCATACAACAAATATGCTCATTGATTGGACTAATAATAAAACTATATTGGGAATTCTCGATCCAAGTCGGCGAAAAGAATTTGCAATTTTCGAAAATTTTGGAAAATCTCAAAAAGTTACTGACCTATTTTAGGAATTCAAATTCCACTTTGAAGCCCTCTGGCAGACGTACAATTTGATATATAGCCCATCCGCGTACCTTTTATATCAGCGAAACTAGAGGCAAATGTCACAATTTCATAAATCGGGGCACAATACTCGATCACGTAAACATAGACCTAACCTAAGATGGCATTTTTTAAATCAAAAATTAATTCTACGTTATTTATTTTTCCGAAAATAATACCAAACTTGGCTTAGTACTATACTTAACGTACTTTCGACGACATAAGTGGTGCAGTGGTCACCATGCCGCTTACCACTCAAGAGGTCCCGGGTTCGATTCCCGGCCGGGCAGAAATTGAAATGATGAATTTTAATTTCTGTGACGGGTCTGGGTGTTACTATGTATAGTAATAAGTATATATTTAAAAAGTATATAAGTAGTATATCAGTTGTCTAGCACCCATATTACAAGCTTTGCTTAGTTTGGGGTTAGATGGCGCTGTGTGAAATTGTCCAAGCATTTATTATTATTTATTATTATTATTATTATTATTATTATTATTATTACTTAGGCAGTTATTAACATCAGACTTCATGAAGGCTGAACTCTCCCCTCCCCCCCACCTACATGAAAAATCCAGATGGCTCCACTTCGTAAACCCATCTTAGGAACACAAAGATCAATCCTGGTGAAGGAAACCTTTGGTTAAGCAATAG
Source organism: Agriphila geniculea (assembly GCA_943789525.1). Classification (NCBI taxonomy): domain Eukaryota; kingdom Metazoa; phylum Arthropoda; class Insecta; order Lepidoptera; family Crambidae; genus Agriphila; species Agriphila geniculea. The sequence continues at coordinate 20,243,328 of OX038877.1, forward strand.
CCGAATTTTTATTATTTTTGTCATGTACAGTCACTACCATAAACTTTGACACACCATAGCTTGGAAACTATAACTTGTATCAAAATGAATAATTATACTTATTTGTAGGTAATTTATCAGTAAATAATTGAATTATTGACCATTTTGTTTATGTACCTAGCTTGTATGGTTTTCCTGAAAATTTAGAAAATCTGTAAAACGGGTCACATTTCTAGGGGGAAGAGGTGACGTGGTGAGAGGGGGAGAGTTATTTTTATAATGTACTCACCTAAAGGTATAACATAGCCACATTAAAACTTAACTATTAATTTCGCCATCTTCCCCATACATTTAGAATGAATATCCTGTCTTAACATGCCGAAATATGGGACATTTACCCCGTATTGAGTTCACATTAGCGAGGATAGTAAACTCGTGGATGGTGAGCACATTTACTATAGATTTTAGTTCTTCGCGTATCCGCTAGAGGCTCTGCTTCAATTTCCCATACAAATTGCTAACGCGGTCGATATCGAGAATGGTTTTTGTAAACTCATGGTAGTGCTACTGATGACTAGTCATAATGCAACACATAATTTTAAATTATTCTGTCTGTAGGTATCTGTTTTATTAACATCAGCCAATTAACAATGCCTAGATCAAAAATAGTTAGACAATAATACAGTAACAGTATCAATACATATTCGTGACAAAATAAAAAAAAATATAACGTTTACGAAAAAATAAAATACTTACCTAATTGAAAAATATAGTTATTTGTGTTTAGTGACACATTAGTACAGATTTACTTAATTTGAGAAGTATCATATTTTATTTTGAAATTATAACTGAACTATGAATAAACCTATACCTACGATTAGGCTACTCGTATTTAGATCGAAAAGTAAAATAGTAGGCCGGTAAAACAAGGTTTGAGGTTAGTTTTCGCACAAGTCATCACAGAAATACGAAAATGTGGTATCGATGCATTCAGTACGATGCCCTGATCACAAATATATAAGATGACAAGCGCGAAAATGGTGGGGGTAGAAACTGTGACGTCATAAAGTTTTCAGTACAAAGAATTTTTTTTTTCATACCATGTGGTATATCAAATGAAAGGGCTTTGTGAGTAGATTGCGAATATATAACACACTATAACATTTTCACTACTTGGTCTAACAAATTATTAGCAAACATCGAAAAATTTCGCAATTCAGAGTCGCCATTGACAGTTCTAGATTGAAAACGACTGAATTGATTTTTACAAAATACATAACAAATAACTCTGCACATACTCTTTTCGAATGTCTAAAGGTAATTGACCAAAGATATTTAAAAATAAGAAAAGGACATCAGCCTCCCTACTCAAATGGCCACTTTTCTATTCGTTCGCTAACTTAAAGCTTCAAAATAAGCAATTAAACGATCAAGTCACACGTCGCAAAATTATGTAAATCACAAACATTGGTGTATTGTATGGAATTGACAAGCCTACGACACGTAATTTTGGAGTTTATGGCTTATTTTTAATTTTTAAGTTAGCGAACGAATAGAAAAGTGGCCATTTGAGTAGCCCCCCAGTTTTAATAACAGCATAATTTTCTGCTTTTTCCAAATTCTCAGATTCCTTTAATAATAAATAAAAAAAAATAAACAAACTTTCGTATGTTTATCCTTACTAGGACAAGTTAGGATAAACAGACGAAGGTTTAAATAACCAAATTTTGACACTTTAGATACTTCTTTTTAACTTAATAACTATTTTAAAATATGTTGTCTTATTAAATCAAATATTATTAACAATTTACAATATTTTTGGTATTCTATGCGTGGTAAAACATTTGTTGTTTTTTATGAATGATTATTTACACCCGTTAAGCCCCTTTTATACCCATTAAAAAGACTGTGATTTTTGCGTATTGTTTTGATTTTTTCTAAATAAGTTTTGCCTATTGAGTTTCGTCAGGTTATTTAGGTCTCCGAGCAACTGTGTGTGTTTTTCATGTGTATTTGTAATTACTTTTAGTTATCCTTACTTGTCTTATTTGGTAAATAAACTTTACTCAATTCTTTTTTGAAATAATCATGTTATATAATAACAATAATCAAATAATCATCAATCAATAAAATTCAACAAATTGTTTTCCACGCATGGAAAACGAAAGAAATTGTTAACACATTTTTTAATAGTGATTTAAATTTAAAAGAAGCATGGAAACTGTCAAATACTGTTTACTAAGTAGGACAAGAAATGATTAACATACAAAAGTTTATTTATTTGTTTTTTTATTAATTATTAAAAGAATCTGAGAATTTATAAAAAGCAGATAATAATGCTGTTATTAAAACTGATGTCCTTTTCTTATTTTTAAATATCTTTGGTCAATTACCTTTAGACATTTGAAAAGAGTATGTGCAGAGTTATTTGTTATGTATTTTGTAAAAATCAATTCAGTCGTTTTCAATCTAGACCTGTTCAATGGCGACTCTGAATTGCGAAATTTTTCGACGTTTGCTAATAATTTGTTAGACCAAGTAGTGAAAATGTTATAGTGTGTTATATATTCGCAATCTACTCACAAAGTCCTTTCATTTGATATACCACATGGTATGAAAAAAAAAATTCTTTGTACTAAAAACATTAGGACGTCACAGTTTCTACCCCCACCACTTTCGCACTTGTCATCTTATATATTTGTGATCAGGGCATCGTACTGAATGCATCGATACCAAATTTTCATTTTTCCGAGATGACTTGTAAGAAAAGTGTTTTCTAAGCGTCTTTTTTAAGATTACCGCCGCACTAAAATAAATGTAACAAGGTTCAAATAACTTATTGAGTAGGACAGATCTCCTTTAGGCTGCGTTTCCACCAGACATGTGTTAGGAAGATGAGCGGAGCAAGGATATGTAGCGAAGCTATGCACAGTTGTGGGCGTTTCCGCCAGAGATGTGCTAGGAAGATGAGCGGTTCGAGGATGTGTAGCGGGCTCTTTTCATATGCGAGCGAGCGGGGTGAGGTGTTGCTCGCCTCCATCCATAGCACACATTCCTCGCCCACGTATCTCACACACCTTCTTAGACACATCCCTCGAACACATCCCTCGAACACATTCCTCGCACATATCTCTCGCTTATTTTGTATGTGTACAAAAACCTCGCTCGGCTAAGCCGTTTCCACCAGAGCTGTGGTGATCGAGGAGAGGTGGAAACGCCACGCCATTGCACTCTGAGACTATTGTTTCCATCTCTCAATATCATAGGTACACAGTAACTTAAGTGCATATCGTTAAGTACTTCCATTTCCCAGTATCAGGATAACACCTGATTTATTTTGCTTAACATATTTAAATCCTAGATTATTAGGCAAGGCTCTAGACAGAGCTGAGCCCAAGTGCGCCCTCTGTGTCGATGGTGGTGGCCTCATGGGCACGTGATGGGCAGTATGAAGTGCGTCCCTCCATTGATTAGAGATAATCGCCCTGAGCACGGATGGTTCGCTGCAGTCGAGGCGCAAAGGCCCATAGAAGGGATGTCTATGGAGACGTCTTTAACCCAAGCAACTGAGGCGTCGGCGTTGCTGATGCCTGGGATACGCCCCCGAACCTCTCCCCACTCATCTCCTGGGAGAAGAGCAAGGGAGGGTCATGTGACGGTGGGGAACTGACCACCTTGTTGCCCCAGTCGGAGCCAAGCGGATAAACCACTGCCTACCTACACGGCACGTGCGCTTCAAGGCACTAAAATATAACCATCTTTCATACCTACAATGTGCCCAGTTAAATGCAGACACGAAAGGACGTTAAGGCTGTATCGTTTAAAAAAAAAGTTATATTTTTGAGCCTAGTTTTACGTCCTTTTATTTGTGTACTTATGCCTGGGCACATTGTATATTACCAACTCATTGTTTTAATCATGTAACATAATAATGAGTTTCATAACTAATTAATTATGCATCAATGGCCTTACAAACTAGTAACATGACATGACCCAAGCAATTAAATAAAAAGCAAATAATGCAGAATCTAAATTGAATAAATTTTTATTCCACACAATTATTATTTAATCACCTATCTATTGCAATTTTGCATAAAAATTGTAACGTGCAATGTTTGTTACCTTAATAATTAATAATTTCAGTAAGTAGAGAAATGAATATTGATGGGATCCACTCCTTAATTTTCTTCTTCTTTTTGTCACTTTGCTTTCTTTTGGTAAGCAACCGGGACCAATGACAGTCACTCATTGACCATCTCATTGACCATCTCATTGAAAATCTCACCGACTATCTCACTGACGATCTCACTGACCATCTCCTTGACTATCTCATTGACTATTTCTTTGACTATCTCATTGACTATCTCATTGACTATCTCATTGACTATCTCATTGACTATCTCATCGATCATCTCATTGACTAAGCGCAGCCTTAGTGTGTACTGGGTACTTTTATTTATACCGTCCTTAACTTGATTTCAGTTTTCATCTCGTTCGTCACCCAATGATGCCACTCATATTCGGCGGGACTTAGTTTACACCATTAAATAGAATTGGAATAAGAAGCCTTCCAACTTCCAAGGACACCAGAATCTAATGAAAGAAAATCTATTTTTAAACCGTAAGATGAAAGGTTCAAGAAAATTATTTCTTGAACACACGTAAAAAACTATTATCTACACTCACGATGTAATGTTCCAAGCACGAATTAAAAAATATGCAAGGGGTATTTGTAACCTCTCTCAAAATTTTAAGGATGTGTTCAGTCCATGAAACTGGACAACTTTCTCCGTGAAACGTGTCAAAATACGCTAAAAGTCTTTTTTTTACATATTTGACCCTATGTTTCTTAGAGAAAGTTGTTCAGTTTCATGGACTGAATACATTCTTAAAATTTGGAGAGTGGTTACAAATACACCTTGTATACTAGTGGCTCCGTGAGCTGTAGACCTCGCGATGAAATAAAATAAAATAGCGCCATGAAGTTTTCAAAGCACACAGTAGGTACGTCAGTATTCGCAGCTAGATGGTGCTTTTTGATTTGAATTTTGATCATTTTTCAAAATAGGTAAATATTTTTTTCATAAATTTGGAAAAATTGGCTTGACTAAACAGTTATATATAATTATCGAACCTACTCACAAAATTTCACCAGAATCGGTTCAGAAATGCGACCTGTAGAGGAGATCAAACAGCCGGAAAGCTGGACTGAAATATGGTGTTTTACATTTCTCCGTCATTTTGAAAAATTTCAAAAAGCTGGCGTGCCAAAAAAATCTATATTATTTTCAAACCTGCTCACAAAATTTCACGAGAATCGGTTGAGAAATGCGACCTGTAGAGGAGAACAGTGCCCTTAGCACGAACAGCTATCGAGAAAAATAACGCGCGTAAAATTACTCGAATCTCATAATTTTGTATGAAAATTGGTACAGCGCCACTACGTCCGTAAACGGAACAAAAATTTCGAAGCACGAAACATTTTGACATAAGCTATCGAGCAGCCTTCGAATCGAATTCGAATAGTAAAGTTACAACTTGTATGGAAATCGGTAGCATGAACCCACTTTTGACATACGGTATCGAGAAACTCGCAAGCTGGCTATCGACAACTTACTCACTGACATTTTTTCAGTGAGAGTCATTTCGAGCGACTTTGTATTATTTATTATTAAAATTTAAAAGCATATATGTAGTAACAAATATTAAGTTTGAGAACTATGACATGTCCGCTGAATTATCCACAGGCAATATTACTTTTGTCGTCATTATACAAAGAAATTTGTAAAATAAAAATCTCGTAATTTTATGCTATCCACGGTATCCACCATACCTATATTTTAGCAATATTTTAGAACTTACATACAAAACTCAAATAAAACCAGAGGATACGGTGTTATACGTTTTATATTTGTTTTCAGCGACAACATTATAAAGTTTGCACACAGTAAATTATGTTTCATTTAGGTAGGTATTAAAAAAATAAGACCTTAAAACTATGACGAAAACACTAAATATAACAATGCAAACAAAATAAAGTCTTTAATTTGTCGAATCTTCAAAAACTATACCTAAGCACTAATTCCGATGAAATTCACATATTTTCATAGCACGTTCAAAAGTTTTATTGTTTGTGTAAACAATTTCTTATTCATTGACAATAACCCATTGTTATTCTTCAAGTTCATAAAAAAATCTTCAATTAGGTAGAACAATTTGATGAAATTATGACACATTGCAGTTTACTCCTACCTAGGTCATAATATTATTTCCTCGCGATTGTATTATTTGTTAGCCGACACAGATAAATCAATTTAGACAAAAACAAAATAAAGAAATGGCTTTATTACGGCTTTCTATTTTAGATTATATTTTTCATTAAATCATAGGATGAGAAAGAAAGAGAGAAGGAATAGACACACTCTTCTTTTTCAAACCAATCATGGGCAAGGTGCAATGACCGTTCAAAACCATGGGCAAAAAGTTAAAAATTTATAATAATAATTTGCAAATTAATTAAAGTTATTAAATGAAATAAATATTGCAAACAAATTTATTATTAATAAAAAGAACAATAAACGTAAAATTATGATGATAAACAATTTGATTAAATTTTAATTTACATATTTATGATTTACATAGATAATAAACATGGTTTTTGAACGCACCTTGCTTCAATTGGATTGTGTCACATTAGCTTTATTTATCGCTACTATCGAGTTGACGTTAGCCAGCTCTGTAAAGTTCATGCTGCCGATTTTGCTAGCTTTCGTATCGAGTACGTTTTCGAGTAGTATTTATTTACGCCGTAAAGCCCGCCTGTGGCGATCAATTGCGATTGTCAATTTTTGCGTCAATGCCATTGTTGGAGCAATTGACAATCGCTTCAATTGCACGCGTAAACGATCAATTTTTCCGTCAATGGGCGTCAATTGCGGAAAAATTGACAATCGCAATTGATCGTTACCGGTGGGCTTAAGATTTCTCGATAGCTGTTCGTGCTAAGGGTACTGTAGAGGAAAACAGGCACAACTGGAAAGCGGACTGAAATCTGTTTTTAGGGTTCCGTACCCAAGGGTAAAAACGGGACCCTATTACTAAGACTCCGCTGTCCGTCTGTCTGTCTGTCTGTCTGTCTGTCTGTCTGTCACCAGGCTGTATCTCATGAACCGTGATAGCTAGAAAGTTTTCACAGATGATGTATTGTATTTCTGTTGCCGCTATAACATCAAATACTAAGAATATTATAAAATCAATATTTAAGGGGGATTAAACTTAAGGGGGACTCCCATACAACAAACCGTAATTTTTTTGCCGTTTTTTGGTACGGAACCCTTCGTGCGTGAGTATGACTCGCACGTGGCCGGTTTTTTTAACATATCTCCGCCATTTTGAAAAAAAAAAACAAAAAACTGGCTCGACAAAAAAATTATATTTAATTTTTTAACCTGCTCACAAAATTTCTCAAGATTCGGTTGAGAAATGCGACCTCTAGGCTGGAACAGACAGCCAGACATACGAAAGAATTTTTGCCCAAGCTGAAGCAGAGACGCTTCGCTCGCACTTCGTGCTCGCTCGGTCAAACGCTCGCTCGGTAAACACGTAGTTTATTTTCGTGGATAGGTAAAATTCAAAAAATCCCATTACAGTGCAATCAACTGCCTCATAAAATAACTTTTTAATTTTTATAGCACTCTTTTACTTTTTAATGTATTGGCGCGTATGAGCTCATTGTAATATCTATGATCTGTGGTGCGGAGCGGGCCGTTTTGAACGTAATACAAAAAAGGTTTTATTTCAATTTTCACTTTTTAGGGTTCCGTAGCCAAAATGGCAAAAAACGGAACCCTTATAGATTCGTCATGTCTGTCTGTCTGTCTGTCTGTCTGTCTGTCCGTCCGTATGTCACAGCCACTTTATTCCAAAAGTATTAGGACTACATAGTTGAAACTTGGTAGGTAGGTGTATTCTGTGAACTGCTTTACGATTTTTACACAAAAATAAAAAAAATAAAAGATTAAGGGGGGGCTCCCCATACATGGAACTGAAACTGAAAATATTTTTTTTCATCACACCAATACTTGTGGGGTGTCTATAGATAGGTCTTTAAAAATGACATTGAGGTTCCTAAGACTATTTTTTTCAAAGTCAACCGTTTGAAAGATATATGCCGCCAAAGTGGTAAAATGTGTGTCCCCCCCCCTTTAACTTTTAAAGTAAGAGGGTGAAAAATCTAAAAAAAAGTAAGCTATAGATCTTAATAAACACTTTCAACGAAAATTGGTTTGAACGAGATATAGTAATTAGTTTTCAAGATATAGTACATTTTCCAAAACCGCAAATATAACTTTGTCATTCATACAAACACTGTGAAAAACAAAGTTATTTTTTCAGACGAAAAATGATAGCGGTATTAAAATATGATATGGTATAATGTACCTACGGAACCCTACTGCGCGTGGCCCGACACGCACTTGGCCGGTTTTTATTGTACTGAATTTCGTAGGTTTTTATAATCTTGCTTAAAAATATCTGATAGCAGGAGAGTGAGAAGAAAATTTGTTTCCTCCCGATATTTTAGATGCAGCGACGGAAATGACTCATAATCAAGTTAATACGGTAATACCAGCAGTCTCTCTCACTCTTTTGACCTTTTATTAGATTCGATTCAAAATTGTATGAGAGTAGATAAAGTAGTGTATGAAACTGCACATAACTAGGTATTATGCCTCTCAGTTTCATAAACTACTATTCTTGTTATTAGCGTACTTACATAAAATTATTAACTTATATTGTTTAAATTTCCTTGGATATTTACGTTATTAGAATAAACTATGTCGGGATTTACACCATGTTGGTACCTGTTTATTTCTGAGACTCCGATATTTTGTCACACCCACATTCTTTATAACACTTATTTTTTAAGTGTAATAAAGAATGTGAGGACGCCAAATCTGTAAAGTAAGAATAAAAGTCTTGAGATCTTACCAAGTCGGTTTATGACGAAAAAGTGTAGTCTACAAAATATTATGTAAGTACATTTTTTGAAAATAATATAGAAGTGGTATTACATCTCGAAGGGTAAGTGTAAAGGGTATTTACTCAAGTGATTCAACTTTTCCAAGCCCTCTCTTTTGTGTCTCTTTCACTACAGTGAACACCAAGTACTTAGGTGATTATACTCAGGAATCTTTTCTGTAAACATGAAACTATCTTGCGAGTCCTGCATTCCCACTGTATCGTATTATTTTATACACTTTCTGTGAAAAGAGAATGCAAAAATTGACCTACTTTAAAAGTGTTTATTTTTGAAACTTTTAATAAAATCTGCTCCATAGCCCCCGGGGTCAGTTTAATCTTTTAAAGAATTCCCCACTGCCCCCAAATATTAAAAATATGCTCCATTGCCCCCAAAATCTTTTGATTTTTTAAGTAAAGTCAGTTACAGGTTTACTAAGGTGATTTTAATTTGGGGGTAATGGGTACTATTTATTGGGGTCAGAAGAGAATAAAAAAGAAAATTAATAAAATATTAAACTGCCCCCGGGGCTCTGGAGCATAAGAAGTCTGAGTAAAGATGAAATTGTCTCAAACTTATGAGTGCCTTGAGTACTTCAATAATGCACCTAAAATAAGTAAATCGAAAATTCTGTTATGATCTCCATCTTTAATGTTTGTTCATATACGCTAATAGCAAACGACACTGACGTTAATTACTCTCTTCACATTCAGACATTTATTACAGACCTGTACAAAAGAACGTATAAGCAATCTTTATTAGTGTATTAAACTACTGGACTAGACATAAGAGTTTAGTAGAAAAGATATTTAATATCACAAACAAAGTTAGAGAAATTTGCTTTCCTTTGGAATTTACCAGGCAGAGTAATGTTGGCGGGCGATAGTTACTAGGGTGAAGGAGACGAGGGCACACGTTTCTGCGCGCCACGGCATGCGCTCCGTCCGCGCCTACAACTTACGTAAAGTATCGCTAGATTAATTCTGTGAAGAATGAATTGTCTATACAAATATTGTGAGTGAACCATCAGAAATGTACCAAAATGGAAGTGTGTGTGTGTATATATAAATAGCTGCTTGTATAAAAAATCCAACTGTGAAAATTACCTATACTTTGTGACTACTTACAATTATTGTACGGCACAGTTGTCCTCCAATTTTAAAGAACCCGGATTTTGGACTTAGTTAGAGGTGAGTTTTTTAATTTATTTATATTTGAAGTCATTTCTAAACCGTTTTTAGAATTAGGAAAATCGAAAAGTATGTTAAGTTATTTTACAAAACATGAAGCAAAACACTTTTAACGGATAGTAGCGCGGTTTTATTAAAAGTACTTTGATAATTAATTAGTTGTCGTCGCGCTAGTATCAGGTAAAAGTGTTTTATTTCATGTCTAGTGAGCTAGTAAGATAACTTTACAAACTTTAAAGTTACGAGTATATATTATTTATTTTCAATTGATACTATTCATTCAGAACACTAAAATCCTTAGAAACTCTATGCTAAAACTAAAATTGAGAAATGATTTTATTATCATGCCTTATTTTTTATGACTAACGGAATAAGTGAGTGAGTATTTAGTTTGCAAAAAAATGCGTGATCTACAATCTTAATTTTTTTTTTTCAATTATATAATATTCTCAAAAATAGTTTACATGCTGGAAATATCCACCGGGTTATCACGATAAGTATGAGGAATAATTATATAGGTAAGTCAATGTAAGTATCCAATTTCAAACTCATATCTTGTTCAATAAGTGATTATTTCAAAAAGTATTGGCATTGTATTTGATATTTATAATAACGTGGCATATTGCCATAAGTACTTAGGTACTTAAATAGTTGCAACACGACGAATGCAGTACGGTACGTTCTATCTTCTAAAAGAGTTGACTCTACATAAAATAATAATAAACATAATTAGATAATTATGTTTATTATTTTATGTAGAGTAACAACATAGATATGTACGAGTATTTTATAGGAATATATGCATGTTAAATTGCGTAAGTAAGATAAAATCAAATGAGTACCGATTTTATATGACCAACGGTCTACCTCCTAGGAATTAATTAATAGAACTAATAAAAAAAATATTTTCGAAACTGTAATCATCATAAGCATTTAGCAGCAGCCGTATGCTATGCACTAGAAAACGTAAAATTATCATAATTCATGTTCCTACATTATATTTTACAAAAATACGTTATACTTTGATGATTTAGGCTGTTCAAAGTTCAAAATTTTTATTGCACTTTTCATGCTGAAACGTGATATGATATATACGTCGTAGGATAATTGTATAAGCCGAATCTTTACAAAAATCCTAGGTCGATTGTAAAAAACTGGATAATTGAATTCTAAGATAAATTTTCACAATCGTCCGAGTAATTTTTGGGATATTTGTAAAAATCCTAGTATGTTTCGGAAAATCGTAAATTTGAATGCTGATTGGATAATCTAAGAGACGATTTGTAACAACTTCAATCTGATTGGTCAGAACCAGAACATGTTGCTGATGGGTTTTGGGATTATTCCGTAATTTTACTGAATTTATTTCTTCAATTGAAGTTCTAAGAACATTAATTAGCTTGAAATTCCATTTAGGTTTTGCACAATCATATTGACAAGCGCTGTAGAACTTTCTTAGCTTTGTGTAGAAAAGTTCTTTTTAGGATACTAGGTAACCTCTAATTTATTTGTACTGATCGAGCCCGGCACTTGTATAACATCACTTGTATAACATCCAATTCACTCACTTCACTCATCGTACTTCAATGTCTCTTGATTGATGTGAGTACTAAGTTTTTTTAAATAAAAAACGTAAAATTCGTACAAAACACTAGATAAATATTTGACAATAATCACAACAATAACAAATAGCCAATCAGAGCATCTGTCAGTCCATAACGATGACGTCAGCCAATCAGCGCGTGCAAGTAGATGGTAATTGGCGATTTACCTAAGGTACGCTGGATTTTTGTAAAAATCCTAAACATTACTCGGATGAATGCAAAAATCTGTCTTAGATTCTAATTATCCGGTATTTTACAATCATACTAGGATTTTTGTAAAAATCCTGTTTGTACAATTATCCTACGACATATACACTTCTAAGGCTTCCGCGCGTACAGTTCATTAGAAATAACTACAAGTACAGTACAGGTAATTAGAAAAAACACTTTTTACGGATTACAGCGCGTATATTGGTTAATTCAGATGTTATTTTAGAATTATTTAGTTTTGATTTGTTGGTTTTTTGGGTTTCCCGACGTTTCGACACCTTTCCAGGGGCCGTGGTCACGGGACCGACTGAAATCTAAAAAACAAATCAAAACTAAACAAGTCAAAACTAAATAATTCTAAAATAACATCTGAATTAACCAATATACGCGCTGTAATCCGTAAAAAGTGTTTTATTTCTCGTGATATGATATGATTATAGCGATTTATCGCTTTTAACTGTCAAAAGACAGTGGATTTTGGTATTTGAGTTTCGATAAATCGCTATAGGTATCACCATAAACTTACAATGTGATTAAATTGACAATAGACACTGATCCGCTGCAACTTCACTCCAGAAATTTTATAGATTAGAATACGTCGTTTTAAACCAAAAGCGCTCTGAAATTGTAGCGGCTTACTGTCCATTGTCAATTCAATAGCATTGTATAATACACACATCAACTTTGTCTAGGGACCAATGTATTTTTTACATACAAACGATGTAACTTTGAAGCCTAGGTTTCCTGCCAGGAATGTACCTTGCTGTGATCTGACGATGATTATCGGAGTGAATAGAGGAGATTCTGATCGGTACACACACCCAACTGATCAGATCAGCATTCTAATTTTCTAAAAGATAAAAGGACATGTTTAAAAAAAACCGCGAAAATAGTATTAAAATGTATGGAAATCCTGAAACTAAGAACTCTGACCCTTTTATCTTTTAGAATGCTGATGAAATCAGTTGGGTATGTATAGTGACCTAAATCTCCTCCATTCACTCCCTGGATAGCCATCATCAGTTCACAGCACGGTACATCCCTGGCAGGAAACCAAGGCTTCAAAGCTAACTCGTTTATATGAAAAAAAAATACCTTGATCCCTAGACAAAGTTGATGAGTATATTTACGCGATATTTCGTGCCTATGTCATAGAATATACGTGTACCCCTAATGCCGAATATGGTACATAGGGACCTTCATTCGTTATAAATTTTTGTATAAAACAGCAGATATTTTTTTCGCGATTTCAAAGTTGGTCCCATAGTAAAAGTTGTTCAGTTTGATGGTCCTTATCTACCATATTCGGCATTAAGGGGTTATTTTGTAACACGTTGTATATTAATAATAATCTTTATTTTCTCATCACAAACATTAATCTTAAATTATACCTTATTATATAATATGTATGTACTAAGCTAGGTTTGTGTGAGACTGACGTCTGAAATGGGTAAGTAAATACCCGTTAGCACAGATCATCAGGCTCCCACCGTCGGAAATTTGTGGCAATCTAGTTACAAACATGTGATGATATAATCGAACCATTGACCTGCATATAAAAAAGTTTTTTCATGTCAGTGAATCGAACTATAGCTTGACCATAAAGAGTTGACATAAATTGAGGGCGCCACTTTCTATGTAAATACGTCAAAATCATGAATAATTTGGCAACACTGAGTACATTTAGTACTGAAATTTTTTTTTTAATTTCAACTCTTTATGGTCAAGTTGTACATTGAAACAGTTTACTTAAAAATTAATACTAAGTTACTGCAAAATTTGTATGTGTGTGTGTGTGTGTGTGTGTGTGTGTGTGTGTGTGTGTGTGTGTGCGCGTGTGCGCGTGCGTGTGCGTGTGTGGGTGTGTGGGTGTGTGTGTGTGTGTGTGTGTGTGTGTGTGTGTGTGAGAGAGAGAGAGAGAGAAATGAGTCGAATGATTGGTGTAAATAGAGCGATGAGTTTTACATTAAGGGGACGAGCAGGCTTTCTGTGTCATCATAGGTTAATTGCTGTAACCACTGGAAAATTTTCTTTTTGCAAGATTGCCTAGTGAGAGGATAGACTAAAAAACGTGAGTTAATTTTATTATAAAGAAAGCTACCAAGAAAACAGTAGAAACGATGGGCAAATTGTGTATTACAGGGCAGATTAGTACTAACTGTATAATAGTAAGTACCTAGTAGTGCGTATCATATCATATGGTGCGTGTTTTGGTGGTCATGCTACAGGGGCTGTATTTATTAAAGCCACTACGGCCCAATATTTGTAGTAGCCAATCGTAGTTACAACTTACAGCTTTCTAAGGGCACAAAGATAAGTTAGTCCCTTAATCCAGTTTATCTTTTTGTTAGAGCAATTTTCTACAAGTTTGAGCGAATTCGACTCGCAATTGTGTTACCACTACCTGTTGGACAAAAAAACTTGTGGCAACATTCTCAAGATAACAAAATAAAGTTTTGTTTGAATTCTCCACACAATCCAAACAATAAAGAGGTATGTTCATATTACCAACACATGTATTTTAGAATTACTTACTAGGGGTTGTTTCATTTTATGTTATTAATGTATGATTCATGTTAATAAAAACATTTTATTATTATTGTTATTTATCATATAATATGTACTTACTTACCAACATAAAATTTGTTATTATTAAAGTTTAATTACAATGTTTTTTAATAAATTGAGATCAACTGTCCGTTTTTATATCATTCTATAACATATATAATTTTGATACTGAAGTCAGCAATTCTAATTTTGCTCCAATATTGAATCCACTTTGGTTCGTTAAAGGGAATATGCCACCACTATATTTTGATAAATTTGAGCTTAATCGCTGCGGACACGTCTATAAAAACATGATGGAACAGAAAAATAAAATGTTTTATCTTAGTTTTATTTTCGGATATATTGCACTTAACAATCAGAATATCGAGTAAGAAATAATAATATGTTGTATGACACATTAAGGCTGTAGAGTCGCATCACGTTCCATTTTTAAATTTTCAATACAAATGATCAAAACAACTCTGCGCGAGCCGTAATGAGAGCGATCTTTGAAAATTCCTATTAAATTATTAAATGTATATAAGTATATACAAAATACGCAATACATTAGACATATACCTCATTATTCATAAGAAAAATTAAAAATTACTTTAGATTCTGTAAATACCAGTAAAAAAACATGTCAAAGTGTACCAATTTGAGTTTTTTTAATATTTTATTTCTATGTGATTAAAAGCATTTTTTTTTAATTTTCTCTCTATAGGGAACTCCAAGACAATACAAACAATAAGTGAAAAAATAAATATGAGTCGTATTCTTATTTGTTACAACTGAAACGTTTTTGAAAAATACCTCTGACAAGCAAATTTGAAATTCCACTTGAACAGATTGTCTTCGTTTTAAAATACCTGACAATTTATTATGTTTTTCTCTCTATACGGCACTAATTTAAGAATTTTGCTTTCTAAAACTTAAGTTTACATCAATACTAATGCTTTCATTCTTTAGATAACTTCATTGGAAAAACACTAATTTCGTTGAAATGCAAATATACAGCCTTAAGGCAGCGGTTTCCGAATAGGGTTCCATGGAAAGAGTAAGAGGCTCTCAGGGGTTCCGCAAAAATTACAGAGTTTATAAATTCAAGACAAGACAAGGTGTTTGGTAATAGCCTTATAAAACCGAATAATATGGTAGATAAGTCCCATCAAACTGAACAACTTTTAATACGGGACCAACTCTGAAATCGCAAAAAAAACAGCTGTTTCATACAGAAATTAATAACGAAAATATCAAAATTGGATTAAGGAGATAATTGAAAATGCTTGTATTTAATAACTCTATAATAAACGCGCCTGAAAGGTGATGGGTGACGTCACAAATCATGACCGTTTTGAAAAATGAAAAAATATTTATTTCAACAATTACACAATACATTGATACATTGTACTATTGGAGCCACCCAGTAAGCATAATGATATACTTGTGGCAGGCAACTCCACTCCTTCGTTTCAACGAAGGAGTGACCTTACACAGTATTGCATATATTGTAGTAATAACTAGATACTTTTAACTAAAACATAACAAAATTAGGTAAGTGTCTGTGTAGTTAGTTTACAGTAACAATTAATTTTTAAGATAGATACTGTAGTAAATCTTCCACTTCATTATATGTAAGTGGTTGTAGCCAGTTATTTAGAGCTTTCTTACAGTCTTTTAACTTTAAAGAGTACAATTCAATTCTTTTATTTATTTCATTATATAAGTGGACAGATAGAACTTTTTGTATAGAGCAATGCTACTTCAGAAAGAAATGCAAGAGAAAAGTTTTAATACGAGTTGTATTACAGTTGTTTTTCTCACGCATTATATACTTTTGATTGATGAAAAAAAATCTAGTCCGAGAATTGATCTGCTGCAAGTCGTGTTTTTTAACACGTTTTTATTAGGTTGCTTTTTCAAGTATATTATTAAGTATTGTAAAAGATGTATTCCCATTCCGCAAAATTACTTCTAAACTGTCGCAATGAAGCAGGTCAGGATTAGGATCGATAACAAGTCATCTCCACTACTCTTCTCTATTTTTATCAACTCAATAACAAATTCACTTTCAAGTTCCCATCACCTCTATGCTGATGATCTGCAGATCTACACTCAGGCTCCATTATCAGAACTTTCAAGTGCAATAGTGGCTACAAATTCTGATCTTGCGCTTATTAGTGACTGGAGAAAATCATTTAGACTTGCTGTTAACCCAACCATGACCCAGACCATCATTATTGGTAGTCCTCTCAATTCATTTCGAGGATCGACCTTGAGCAACTTTCTCCTGCAACATTTGATGGCACTGTGATTATTTTTTCAAAAACCGTTAAAGCCTCGGCGTAATTTTTGATCAATGCTTCTCTTGGATCCCTCAGGTCGAAGCACTTAGAAAAAAGTATATTTTGCTGCGTAAACTCTTTACCAACAAGTACTGGGCACTCTAGTCCAGTCTCTTCTGCTATCTATTTTAGACTACGCTGACGTCTGTTAT
Source organism: Agriphila geniculea (assembly GCA_943789525.1). Taxonomy (NCBI): domain Eukaryota; kingdom Metazoa; phylum Arthropoda; class Insecta; order Lepidoptera; family Crambidae; genus Agriphila; species Agriphila geniculea. The sequence goes on from OX038877.1 coordinate 20,260,374, forward strand.
ACGGATCTGACGGAGGTAATGCTTAATAAGTTAGAGCGTCTGTAGAATGTTTGCATCAGATTTATCCTTATCTTTACATATAATAAAACAGTAAAAAAGGTGTCTGTACATATATTTGAAGAAAATATATTTGGGGCGATGGAGACATAGTAATAGAGTAAGAACTTAAAAAAGTGTGTCTGTTTGAGCACGCTAATCTCCGAAAATATCGAACGGATTCAAATTTGTTATATAGCTGTTAAGCTTAGGCATAGTTGAGGGTATAAAAATTGATTTTGGAAAATGGAACACCTGATGCAGAACCAAAATGGTCCAACTAAATTATAAGGAATATAAAAATGACGCCTTAATAAAAGTTGTTCAGCCTGATGAGCATTTTTTGTTAAGGTATAAAAATCGAAGATCTGGAACACCTGATGCAGAACTAAAATGGTCCAGCTAATCTATACAAATATAAAAATGACACCTTAGCCAAAACTGTTCAGCCTGATAAGCATTTTTTATTAAGGTATAAAAATTGAAGATCTGGACACTTGATGCAGAACCAAGTTTAATTTATTTGCATAAACAGGTGTGTGTTTACAAAAAATCGAAGATTATCTGATGTGGAAACCTAAGAGACCGGTTAAAGTTGTTTAGCATAATATAATAAATAACATAAGCTGGGAGTACCTACCTCCACGTGTTGAAGGTGGTAATAGTTTGGACCTAATTTTTGATATCGACTTGCCTAAATACGGGTCAGACGCTTTAAGTTACTGCTGTCGTACTACATTAGTTCATATTTATATGCATACGCCGGAGTCATAAAGTCCACGCGTACGGAGTCGCGGGCATCAGCTGTCTCAAATATACGTAAATGTGAACGTATCCCACCTGCGTTCTTGGCTCAATTGGCTCCCTATTCGCCGGCGCAAGAACTTACACACTCTTACGCTTCATTATTCCATCCAGCGTCCCCAGCCTATCAAGAAATGTTTCTCCTTCCACTCTTCATCCACAAGTGCACGTTGCGCTCTTCTTCCAATCTCACTCTAGAAATCCCACGCAACTCAACTGATTTCCTCTCATATTCTTTCTCTGTGCACGCTGTACGTCTGTGGATTTTACTCCCAGAGAGTATCAGGAAGGCTCGTTATCCAAGTTCATTTCGCGATCAAGTCACAAGTTATTTTTCCTTTCCTTATTACCGCTTTATAATTAGAAAACTTCATTTCTTACTACATATTCTTGTATAATCTATATCTATTCTCCTTCCCATATTTGCACCCACTTCCCAATGTCCTCTTCCTCTCTCACTCTATTACTCAAGGTTGCCTGTAAGAAATTGCGATTTAGCAATAAGGCCGCCTTTTTGTGTGCTTTCTATGTTGTTTTTCTTTGTAATATGTCCTGTCTTAGTGTGCTATAAAGTGTTTTTCAACACACTTGCTCGTAAAGTGAGCCCTAACACATCGCTTTTAGAGCCATAAACCGAGCTATAACAAACGCGTGTAATAATATATAAAACACTAGGTTGTTATAGAATTATCCCTACAAAGTTAAATTAGTACCTTACTGCAAGTTCTATGCAGGTAAACAGAGCATTCCCAATTTAACTGGGTTATACAGTTATTTTTTTTTGGTAACAACAAAGGGGTTGTATGCCGCTGAAAGTTCATATTCATTTTTGAAATAAATAAATGTGTAAGTCTTTAATTAAGTCAAACAAATATTTATTATTATAAAATTATTCATAATTCATAATATTTTGTTATAAAATATTAAAATATTTGCATTTTATCACTTAAAATTATAGTTTTGAAGTAGGCTGTATGCTCACTCACCCCTTTGTTCGCAAAATATTCTAGCATTGGGCGTGTGAAAAAAACAAAAAAAAAAACTTACGCGCCTTTTCCCATAATTGTCATATTTTGTTTTTGTTGTATTTGTTGCTGTGTGGTAAATTACTTTGTATTTTCCTCGCAAATGTGTTGAAAAACGTCGTATGAAACTCGTGAGCTTTTACTCATTGCACACTCGGCTGAGTTACGCCCTCGCCTGCGGCTCGGGCTGCAACCCACAGCCTTGTGTGCAATGACCAACCTAAGCTAACTTGTCTCATAATGTACTATTTAATATTATTATTATTAATTAAAACTCTGAAGCAACCAACTCAGTTTGAATTATTATAATCCCTTTGAACATGTCGATCGCGCGCTACACTTAAGTTAAGCGCACATTATGTCGCGTCGCAGCGAGGCGGAACGGGTTGGATCATAGGTAGGTATGTATTTTATATGAATTATCGCACACTATACCGGGCCTCAGCGGGTCGCATATAGCGCCGCAGATTTTGGTTGCATGCGATGAAAATATTTTCTAGAATTCTCCATCTAGGTCTCTTAGTAGAATACTGATGAGGGCAAAGACATTCATTCATCTATTTTTATACAGGCTGGCACAAAACTTTGCCATACGAAGGGAAAGTACCTTAAAGGTACAAAATTTTACTGAAAGAAAACTTCATTTTCTTCACTTAAAAAGTTTGTCTTATTTTAAAGTCTTTACTCAAAAATGCTTGTAATATGGTCATTATTTTGACAACCTTCTTTGAGCAAAGTCGAGGTTGCCGCGCTCCTCCGATGGTGACGCGGCAAAGTTGTATGAGATTTCATTATTGTCTTGTTTTAGCTACCAGCAATTTCCTTTGAGAATCCATTATTGTCGAGTTTTGTTTCAAACATAGAACGCCACACCTATCGCTCTCTCGGTCACACTCGTTGTGGTAAGCGCGGTGAGCCGCCATTTTCAATCCCATTCTTTATCTGCGCGGGTGTTGTACATTGAGGGGAGAAAACCCTAATACACAGGTGATGTTTTTATTTTTATGTAAAATTTGTATGGAAAAATATAAAAAACTCGCACTTGACCGTTTTTTGACCTTTCATTAAATACCTTTTGACCAATTCCGGGGTACCTTAGGGGGTCGAAAAAAACCTTATTTTTTGGCTCCGACGCACCGTTTCTGAGATATTTGCATTTTTGTATTTTTTTCGAAATTATGTTATACGTACCCACTATAGTAGTAGGTAGTACTCGCATTTTTGAGTAAAGCACTATACAAGCCTTGGTCCACAATGACTGCACTGCTGGCCACGTTATGATGGCCTCGAGCTAAGCTTAACTACGCTCTCGGCCTTCAAGCTTGGTCATCATTGAAGCCCTTGCTGTCCGCGCTATAAAGGCCTCGACCTCCGGTCTCGGCCTTTATTTCAGCTTGGCCATCAAGGGCTGCAATGCTGACTGCGCTGTGACGGCCTGGACCTGCGCTAAGCTCCGCTCTCGGCCATCATAATCGCTGCCAGCAACGCAGTCATTATATACCGCGGCAGTAATGTACTATTGTTTACATGTTTATTTCAAGTTTTATAATACACCAAGGGATATCTTGGTGAAAGTGCCATTATTTCAATAAAATAAAATTAACAAAACGTTAAAGTAGTTATATTTTGATATGACTCATTCATAATAAATATTGTATAAAAATATATCGTCACCATTATTAAATGAAGGGAATAGGGATTCAAAGATCAATCAACCGAAGACAAAGATATAAAACAAATGATAAAAATAAACAAAACGAGAAAAGAGAGATAGCTTTGGCAGGCAGAAATGATCGCGCAGAATTGTCAGTTCGATAAGAATATAGCTATAATATCGTTCAATTTCGAAACCAATCTGTTGATTCAATTATTTTGTTGAGACTTATCAAATAGTGTACTGAATAGGCAAAGTTAAAGTCTATCTTCAACTTGACTAGTATGGAATCTCGACTTCATCAAATTGAATCAACAGATGAGTCTGAAATCACATGAAATGGTGTGGAAAGCCTTTAGTTACATTCTAAAAATATATTTTTTTTTTTCGTTTTTTTGTTATAACCCATAACTCTAGGGACTCGTATTAAAAGACCATGAAACAGAATTGAATAGCATAAGAAATATTTTTCCATACATTTTTTTTTCTTTTTACACGACTGCCCAAAGTGTATATGTGTTCAGGGTTCATGTATGTGGGTATGTGAGTTTCTTTATTCCACCATAACTTCTAAATGCCTGAACTGATTTGAATAAATGGGGTATCGTTAGAATCCTTACAGTATCACGAGCATAGACATAGAAAAATTTTCGCTGCGCTCAAGAAGACCAACAAAGCGTGGAAAAGAGAAGTTAACATCATACGGACATGGTCTATGTAAAAAGGAGACAAAGGGTCAAGGTGACATGTGCCAACATTTTTTACAGTAAGAGCCCCTAGCGTCCCGCCTAGCAAATGAGCAATCACAGTTTGTTTAAAATATCTGCTAATCTCAATTAGAATTTAAAATAGAGGTATCGTGGAGCCATGGTGTTTTGTGCTCTAAGTAATTGTGATGTGACAAAAAGAAACAATCCAAGTAATCACACTTTTCACAGGTAAATAAGATATTGCCACACATTTATTTAAAACCAAATTTCGCTACATTTATTTGTTTATCAACAAAGAAAACAGTATGGAACATAGTTTATTAATTTCCTTTGCCATATTATAGTCATATTTTATGAATCTAAGTCATATTTTACGTATCTCATATAAAATGTATGAATCGTTTTTCGGATCACCTGTTTATTGACATTGTTGTTCTTTGACATTCTATTTCTATGATCACGAGTGACACTGGCTATATTTTTTTAGAAAAAGTTAATATGGCGACTGTACGACGCCATTTTCAAATGTGAAAAATAATTTTTTTTCTTCTATTATTACAATATGGGCATCAAAAGAAAGGCCTTGATGAGCACATTCCAAAACAATATAATATGTCACTAAAATGTGTGAAATAAAAAATAAATAGATTTAAAAAATATTAAAAACACTACTGCCCTGCCAAAAACGAACTAAAAAGTTAAACAACAAGTGTCATTGCAGTCGACCTCTTTCATCAAAAATTGTTCCATAATAAAGTCCCCCGACTGCAGTGACACTTGTTGTTTAACTTTTTAGTTCGTTTTTGGCAGGGCAGTCGTGTTTTTAATATCTTTTTAAATTTTTCATACAAAATAATTAAATAAAGTACTACTTATTCAAAACACTTTTATGTGAAATATGACAACGTCGCATTTCCGTAAGTCACCATCAACCTCCTGCCCATATCCCAATTTATTTGGGGTCGGCGTAGCATGTCTTTTTCTTCCATACATCTCTCAAAGTTACTTCCTTTCTAGCAACGCAAAAGGTTTTACGTATGGATGGATATACGGGTAGAGGAAGGCCAAAGAAAAGATGGATGGACTGCATAAAAGTGGATATCCTCTGCTCCTCATTTCTCTGCATTACATGTCCATACCACGACAGCCGATTTCCCCTTTACGTTTCCGTTATTGGCGCCACTTTCAAACTCCCTCTTATGTATTCATTTCTAATTTTGTCCTTTCGCGTAACACCACACAATTCCTCTTAACGTGCTCATTTCAGCATGCATTTTTAGGGCTCCGTACCAAAATGGTAAAAAAGGAACCCTTATGGTGTGACTCAGTCTGTCTGTCTGTTACAGCTGGATATCTCGAGAACTATTAGTAGTTCTATTCCAAATTTCAAGTTGATACCATTAGTTGTATCAACTTGAAATTTGTAATAGTTTAAGATGACATTTGCCCAACTATTTGGCAAATAAGAAATAAATAAAAACATAAATATCTTTTATACAACAGGGACTGAAAAGAGGTCTTGAATTTTTTAAGTGGGCCTACTTGTGCATGTGGGGTATCATATGAAAGAGCGCCGTTTGCACGTTTTTAATCTTTTTTTTCTTATGCGGCATATTTTTTGACTTATGATGAAAAATGTAAAAAAATACCGTCCCCCCCCCCCCCCCTTTTATCTCCGAAGTTTGCAAAGTGAAAAATCTGAAATGATTCTATGTGATAGCAGTTGATATAAAGATTACAGGAAAAATAAAACGAAAAAAATACAGGAAAGATAAAACGAGAACGTCTCAATATAGCACACTTTTTTAGAAACATCAAATTTCTAAAAAAGTTAATGTTAACTTTTTAGGAAATTTTATGTTTCTAAAAACTAATTACTATCTTACTATCAGTCAAGAGATGGCGCTGACCTAAAACTGCAATACTAACTTTATTATTCTACTCTACAGTGTGGTTTGATGGTGCAATTATGATGGTACGAAACCCTCGGTGCGCGAGTCCGACTCGCTCTTGACCGGTTTTTTTCTATATGCATTTGTCTTACATTCATCTCCTTGGTGGCCCAACACTATTATTAGTTATTCTGTGGCCCAAGGCCAACACTCCGATCCATACATGACAGCAGGTCTTATCATTGTTTTGTATAATTTCTTTAAGGGAGATTCGGGGGTCGCAAATAGTTCCCGTGACCTGTCGCCATTTCATCCACCCTGTGTTTATTCTTTGTTTGACAGTCCGACCTACTTCGCCATCGCCTTGCATAAGTGAACCGAGATACCGAAAGTCGAAACAGACTGGTAGGGGCACGCTGTTTAGCGCTATGTTATAATATAAGTACTAGAGATACCGCCGAGGCACAAAACATGTATTCTGTTTTGGTTCTGCTAATTTTCAAGCCAACACTCTCAGCCACGCCTCTGTTGCCATTTCCTTAATCTGCTCTGGATCTCAGGCCTCTCTTCGCCAACAAGAACAATGTCGTACGCAAACAACATACACCAGGGGGACCCTTCCTGTATGTACGACATCAAGGCGTCCATAATTAACAGAAAGAGATAGAGACTAATAGTCGATCCCTGGATGTAAGACAACCTTCACACTGAACTTGTCGGTGTTGCCAGCGGTGGTCCGTACGTAGGTATCGGACTGTCAGTACATAGAACGGATTAGATCTACCACAGATAATATAATACTATATGCTCTACATACTTCCCTGGTATATTTTTCGCATTTAGAGCCCACTACAAAACCCACGAGGTACTCTGTCATACGCTTTCTCGAGGTCAATGAACACCAAGTGTAGGTTCTTATGAGCACGTCTGTATTTCTCGCATAATTGACGGAGTGCAAGAGTCGCATTTCTGTAACTCTAAATATGAAATAAAAGTCATCAATGAATGACGAATCCGGAACAAATAGAAAATCCTAGTAGTAGTGTTGGTCAAAGAAAGCAAATCGTCATCTTTACGTTTGATCATTGAAAAAAGTAAAGAAGTATGGGAATAAAAAAATAATATTACTTTTAATGCAAAAATAACTTTTGAAGTTATTTAATTAAGATTGGTAATATCTCCAAAACTATGCATTTTTGGACCACAAGCTCTAGATTTTTTTGGCCATAGAATGTTAACGTCAGACTTATGGGATATCAGAAAAATACAGATAAGTAGTATAATGCTTACTTTAATTGATATGCATATAGGGCTGCCATCCGTTCGGGTTTCCCCGAATTTGTCCTAGTTTGGAGGGCGTCCGGGGAGCGTCCAGGCGGGGTTCTGATTGTAGTCCGGGTAAAACCCGGACTATAATTAAAGTCCGGGTTTTGGATCAAACTCCGCTCAAAAAATACTATATTCATTCAGCGCATGCGCTACTTACCTGTAAAAAATCGCGCTGCGCGGCCCATTTTTTTAAGTATAAACAAGCACCGCGCCTCCCGCAAAAAATAGTGCTGCGCGGCCCATTTTTTTTTTTCTATAAATAAACAAGCACCGCGCACCCCGCAAAAAATCGCGCTATGCGGCCTTTTTTTACGATAAACAAGCACCGCACACACCGCAAAAAATCGTGCTGTGCGACCCATTTTCTTTGCTATAAACAAACACCGCGCACCCCGCAAAAAATCTCGCTGCGTGGCCTTTTTTTACTATAAACAAGCACCGCACACACCGCAAAAAGTCGCGCTTCTCGGCCCATTTTTTTTACTGTAAACAAGCACCGCGCACCCCGCAAAAAATAGCTTTTTTTACTATAAACAAGCAAGATGACAAGGCTAGTGAATGAAACTGACTAAAAATCGCGCTGCGCGGCCATTTTTTTTTACGGGCCGCCCCTAGCTATTTGGGCATTTATTTTGGCCCATTACGGTTGCAAAACTACTAAACCAGGACCCTGGCCCACCATAAAATTGTGTTGGATACCCCGGCGGCCGGCTCTACATCATAACTAGTAAAACACACATTTTATGTGAAAAAAGGCTTCAAATTCCATTTTTTCAGGCAAGTATTGGGTAAAATGTATTTTTAACCAAGCTAAAAATGAATAGATATATAAAAAAAATAATGTCCGGGGTCAAGGCCCCAACTCCGGGGTTTTTACGCTTCCGGTCCTGGGTGGCAGATTTTAGAGATGGCAGCCCTATGCATATCTAATGATTTGAATATTATTTTTCTTGCTTTTTGTACTATTTAATTTTGAAGCTGTTTTGTTTTTATTTTCAGGTTGTTGAAGGAAGTTTTTCTTAAAAACAAAACTTTTTTACTTTCATCTTTTTTGACGTACTTTTGTAAGCATTTTTTCAAAGTCACAAACTTACCAGTATCTTAATCACCATAAATATCGTATTTGACTTTGAAGAGTTCCCTTGGGTATCTTAGAAGACCAAGGTTCAATGTCAAATTAAATTAAAGAATTACACACTTAATGTATCCATTTTCCAACAACAAAAAAAACATCTAAATAGCTAAAAAACAAAAATCCAATAAAAATATCACAACTCTCTCAAAAAATACGTGTTTTTATTTTAAAATTAAAAATTGCACTCTTACTGAGACACACTTTACAATCGAATTGAGAACTTCCTCCTTTTTTGAAGTCGGTCAAAATCACATTGAATCTTTCGTTTTAGTAAGCTACTAAGTTTCGTTTTAGTAGGGTGGTAAATGTTATGAATTTTGTATGATTTTTATACAATATTTATTATGATTATGAGTGAGAGATTAACGATCAATTACTTTAACGTTTCGTAAATTTTATTTCATTGAAATATGGCACCTTAACCAAGATTATATGCGTTGGTATATTATAAAACTTGAAATAAACATGAAAACAATGACTTTAAAAACACAAAATTAAACAAAGAAAACCGCTAAACTTTTTAAGTGGTCCTTGAACTTAGAACATTGAAACGAAGGTTTGTTCTGAAATAAAACTGGAGGCAGATAAAAAGATGACAATAAAGTAATGAAAAAGCGGAAAATATTTTTTGTAAAAACAAGGACATTCCTACATTTTCCTTGTTGGTTTTTAATTTGATTAAACCTTTTTCTTATTCTTTGATTGACTTCCACTCTATACATAAAATGTAATTCTACGAAAAGTAGAATAACATAAGTCCGTCGCAGGTCCTTTAGACTGGACCACACCACTCGGATGTCGTTAATATTTTTTTTAGGTAACCTCACTACTTCCGACTAGTGATGTGTAACATGTCATTAATACAGTCAAATTCGACGTGTAATGGGCGTGCAAGTTGCATCAAATCAGGTATTTTCGGATTTTGGATATATTGTTAACTAGCGGCCGCCCGCGACTTCGTCTGCGTGGAAATATTTTTTGCTATCCCTCGGGAATAATAAAATATTTCGGGATGAAAGGTATCCTATGTCCTTCTCTGTACCCCTAAGAACGTGTATGCAAAATTTCATGATGATCGGTTCAGTAGTTAAGACGTGAAGGCGTAACAAACAAACAAACAAACAAACGGACTTTCGCATTTATAATATTAGTAAGGATAAGGATTGTAATGTGAAGGCAATGTTAAGTCCAAATTTTCGACCTCAGCAGAAGACCGGGGGGTTAATTGTCTAATTTCAAATCTATCGCAATCGCTTTCATTTGCCAAATGGATGTGACATGGCGCTAGGAGTTTTGAAATATGGATCGGAAGGAATTTAGGATGGTAAGCCATAGATAATATAATTATATTACTATTTGAAAAAAACCGTGACATACTTAATTATATCCTTATTAAGATGGTTATAAACCGCTTAAGTACAACTACACGCGACGTCAGAAAAATTGCACCTCTTCGAAAATAATTTAGGCTTGGCCACCTCCTATTGCTAGCTAACGTTTTATTGTGTAAATGTTTATATTTATTGAAAGTACATTTAATGAGCTTTCAATTAATCATTGTTTGGTTTAATTAACATAAAAGTTACCATACTTAAACTCTTAAAGAAGTCTATCAGGAAATGCGAGTAAATTCGCTATCGAAATAATGGAGAAAACACACTTCAACAGTTCAATTAAAAAAAGGAATACCCAAGATGGATTCTAATGCCCACGAAGTTGTTCAAATATTGTAAAAAAAAATAAGGCAATGTAATGTTACTCGGAAACTGAATCTCAGTAATTGATTCCGTTCGACGAGTATTCCAACGGTTTCTAGAGACTGTTGGCTATGTCCGAAGGGGAAGAAGTATATAACAACACTTACCATTAAATTAGATAGGATTAAATTAACTTAGAAGAAATTTTTGAAAAGGTGCGATTTTTCTGACGCCGAGTGTAGGGACATTATAACATCTCTCACTCACGTTAAAAATCTTAATGTATTTAGAATAAAAAACAACTACCTTATTTGTTTGCTTAGTCTGCCTAAACAATTCACATTATGGTATTATAAAAAAACATATTCCTTGTACCAAACAATATGAAGTAAACCGTTTCGACCTTTTTATGAACTCTTGAAATTCAATGCCACTGCCGACATTCGCGGCAAACTTGCTTAAAACACAACAAAATCATGTTAACTATTGTCTGTCTCTTTTTACGTTTCGTACTGTCAATTCCTTAAAACGGTTTTACCATTTCTGTGGAATGTTCAAGCAAGAATCTGAGATGTCAATCATTTTTTGCTGCTACAAATACCAGGGAATATCACATTTTGACACTTGGTTCATCAACAACAAATGATTTCATTCAGAAGGAATTCATCTTTTGACAATTTTTTTTTCAGTGGGTGTTACATACCTAAGTTTTCTTTAGGTTACACGACCGAGCCACTTCAGTTACAGCTCTGCTCAGAAAGAAAACAGTTCAGTTAAGTGATCATTAGTGATTTATTTTAATATAAATTGAAGCTGATATATTAAGGTAAGCGATTTAATTCTTCTAGACCAATATGTTGTTGTTTATGATAAAATGAAATTATTTTAATTCTCTAACAAAATAAACTCTATACAATATTCAAAACAGTTCTTAATGGTAAATACCTATATAACAAACAATGATTAAAAAAATATAATTATTTTGATGTTTAATCCCCTCCGGCCATATTCGCAACCACGATTCGCAACCAGTTGCGAATCAAGAATTTTTATTTTGTGTTCGCAACCAGTTGTGAATCCGGAAAACGTTTTCCTTAACCGCAACTACGCATCCTGATTCGCCTGATTCGCAACCAGTTGCGTTTAATTACTTTTTTCCTTACACCAATTATTTTGACCCTATTTACAAACATTTACCCCATAAATTTTTATTTGATTCCCTTGAGGATGTCGATATATACGTTTTTTGTGGTATAAACGGCCGCACATTTTTTTACGTCAGCTTAGAAGTTTGATGTTTTCACAGTGTTTTGATTTCAACTCGATACCTTTACACGTTTTCGAGATAAAGGGTCATGAGCATGACAGACAGACGGAAAACAAAGTGATCCTATAGGGGTTCCGTTTTTTCCTTTTAAGGTACGGAACCCTAAAACCGTATAGTAAAATGAACGATCGTGAGTAGAGAGCCAATTATGCTGATGCACATCACCAAACGTCAAGATCAGTATTAATTATCGATGTACGAGCTCAAAATCGATGGAAAACCGCAAATCGATGTAAAGCCGGCCACATACAGACGGAATCCCGATTCGGAATTCCGAAAATAAAAATTATATAAGGAAAAATCCCGCATGAGTGTGGTAGGTCCATATTGTATGGATTACTAAAGATTCTAAAGGTTCGAAATGATTCCGTTTCGGAATTGAGAATCGAAATTCCGTCTGGGTGTAAAGGTTAAAGGTCTAAAGGTTCGAAATGATTCCGTTTCGGAATTGAGAATCGAAATTCCGTCTGTATGTGGCCGACCTAAATATATATAGGATAGCCGTTTGGCACACGTATAATTGGTCATAACAATTGTTTTGAGCCGCAGCTCTTAAAAAAACTCCCTTAGGAGAGGAGTTATGTATGGTGTCATCTTTTTTTAAGTGAAAACTTCTTTAGCGGCGTTGTACGCTTTTTTGTAATAGGGAAAAAATCTAAACTCGCGTCAATAAGAACCACGTGGCTGATCGAAAATGCGTAAGACTGATGTGACGGATGGAGAGTAGACAACTGGCGGCGGAAGTATCCCCCTCTCTTTCTACGGGGCGCGTTAAAAATGGCGGCACGTCATTTTAAGACGTAAACACTTGTGTCACCAGCAACGCGCTAATTTTGAAAATGAAGCAGCGATCTCTTCGGTGAAATCATAGACTTATTTATACTCTGTGACTATAAGTTTAAATCGTAGAATGCGTGCATGTAGAAATTAAAAAGGCCAGTGGCGCAAAATCTTTAGAATTTTTCTAGCGGTTTTCTGACAGCTAAGAATTTTAGTTTATTTTTATGTTGATAGATGGGGCTATTAAACTAGGTAGATTTTTTTTAATTTTCCCCAGGCCGCGTTCCGAATCACGCTGACAGCGCTGACAGACCATACATTAATAAACGTAGGTCAAAAAAGTAGGTCGAAAATTGGCATTGAATCCTTTCATCCTTTGCTTTTTTCTTAAAAAGCAACGTACTTAGTTGAACAACGACATCTAGCCGTCTTTTAAGTACTACTTTTTTTTTAAACTGCCTTTTGAAAACCGTGTGTGACTCTATAGTAATAGGAAAGAAATAATTTTAATCCTTTGCCGCTAATTTCAAAATATCAAAAATGCGCAACGTTAATATTCAAGTTTTTGCTTCTGCCGGCACTGCCGGAGTGCAACCCGATTTTTTTTGTATGGGATTTTTTTTCTACAACCTATCATGACGTGTGTGTGGTATTCAATTGAATAGTACGTTCCTTTAGCAAAAAAAGGTGCGCTCGATGAAACCAGCGGCATATGTTAGTATGTTGTTAGGCATAGTATTTTGACTAAAAAAACCATCGGGAGACAGTTCCTAACGTGATTGGTCCTCCCGTTATGACGTCATCAAAATTGCCGCTGCCGCTTTTAGAATATGGCTTATACGACAGAAAGTATATAACTTTTAAGCTTGTGTTGGGTATCTTAAAAAGCAAAATTAAATGCGCTACACTATTGTTTCTGCATTTGACCGTTTAAATACCATAGTTTGCGAGAAATTTTAAGTTTTATTTGTTTTCCCAAAAAAACTTCCGTTTAAGTCACCATAAATATTAAACTGATGTTCTTATTTGTAAACCAAAAAATATGCTAACAAAGCTCATTTAATGCAAATTTGGATAAATATAACTTTTAATAACCTTTCTTAACAATAAATAGCGAAAAAAAATTTAATGACTTGCGCCGTAAATATCTTTTATAGGTGGAAAAAGGTGGATTGAACCAATTTTTTTCAGGTATAGCAATATAGACATCAGGTGAAAGCTAATTATTAACATTAAAGTATGATGCATTTATTTTATGGCTTTTATTAACATAAAACTATGATACTTTCATGTTATTGTTTTAACAGAAACTTCCAAAACCATAGCTCAGAAGTATGAAATATTAATAAATTATTGGAAAATAAAAAAAATCTAGTCAATATCTACACAAAACAGGCAAAAATTGCAAACGGGCATGTAACTACGATTTTTAAATATGTTGTTAGGTCTCTTGAGAGTAGTTTATACTCAAGTATGCAACCCTGAAATCCTGTGCTGCTCGAAAACCTTAGCATTTTTTTCAATTTCTTCAAAAAAACTCTTTAAGGAAGCGTTTTTCAGGTTTTATTGTAATAAATTTTTGTAAGGCTAACTACATTTGCTACAATTTGAGCCTAAACTTAGCAGTCTAGGGTCATTGGTTGTGGAGACTCAGCTAGTTAAAGAAGTTTTTTTCACTTTTGAAAGATATGCTTATATTTGACTAGCTGTGTTTTTGCAACCAATGGTTCTAGACGACTCAGATTAGGCTTAAACTGTAATTAATTTAATAATCTTTATAGAAGTATGGCACCAAGTAACCTGAAAAACGCTTTTTTAAGGATAAAGTTTCCTTCCTTAACGCTTCCTTAAGATTTTTTGAAGAAAATGAAAAAAATGCTGAGTTTTTCGAGTTAAGTTATAGTTTTTTAAGTTTCTGTCAAAACAATAACATAAAAGTATCATAATATATAGATATATATATATATATATATATTTGAAATTGGCTTTTTATTAGCTTTCACCTGATGCCCATATTGCTATACCTAAAAAAATATTTTTTTTGCTCCACCTAAAGAAGAAATTTACGGCGCGCGACGTCCCAAATTTTTTTTTGCTATTTAATGTTAAGAAAGTTATTTAAAAGTTATATTTTTCTAAATTTGCATTAAAATATGATATTTGCATTAAATAAAGCCTATTAAAAGCCTAGGCCATTGTTATCATATTTTTTGTTTACGAATAAGAACATTAGTTTAATATTTACGGTGATTTAAAGTAAAAAAGAAACGAAAGTTTTTTTGGGAAAATTTTAATAAAACCTAAAACTTTTCGCAAACTATTTACAAGGTCAAATTTAGGAATAATATTGTAGCGCATTTAATTTTACTTTTTATGACACCCCACACAAACTTACATATTACATACTTTCTGTTGTATACGCCATATTCTGAACACGGCAGTGGACATTTTGATGACGTCATAACGGGAGAACAAACCACGTTAGGAACTGTCTCCCGATGGTTTTTTAGTCAGAATACCATGCCTAACAACATACTAAAATATGCCGCTGGTTTTATCACGCGCATCTTTCGGGCCAAAAATTACCTTAAGGGAAGCTACTAGAAGGGCTTTCTCGTGTGTGATATCGAATGAAAAGGCTTTCTGAGCCGTTCCTAAAATATATCACATAATAATTACATCTTAGCACTTGCTTTACCAAAAATAATTTTCCAAAAATACCAATTAAACATAATTTTGGCCAACAATTAAAATAAAATACTACATAAATGTTGTCAAAATTGCTTTCTTGAGGATATATTATAGATATTAAATTGCTTTCTTATAGAATATGAGGATATTAATTATATTAAGGTGTACTTTACAAAAAAAAAAATTAACCGCATTGGATATGAAAGAGTCCAAACTTGGTATGTCTTGAAAATGTTAATTGGTTTAATTTAAATTGCAATAGTTGTAAACTTGTTATTTTTTAACCAACTTCAAAAAAATCGCATAAGTCGGTGGTTTTTTTACGTATGTTTTACCATAATTTTGGCACTTGTTAACCGATTTTAATAAATAAAAAATATCTGACAGAACATAGTTCAGGGGCCCGTCTTTTTGAAAGGTGGCGTTAGCCGCCATTCTAAAATAGGGCCCGGTGTTGTCCCATATTTTTTACAGATATTTGGTTAGTAGTTTTTTCATAATCCTGAATAATATCAATTATTTTAGCTTACCATCGCACGAGTTTTGACGGATTTTCTGGCATAACTTCTTTGTTTATGTACCGATTTATATGACTCTTTTTTGTTTAAAAGGGTATATTTCAAGAGTGGTAACATTTTAATTTCATTGGTATTGGACCTTGGCCCTAGAAGATACTATGACCATACAATTACTCAAAGTCAAACAAGCAAATCAACTATGCATATGCATACCTAGTGATTAACATTGAGATATTGGTAGGTTTATGATAATCCAAAACAAACCGAGCTTTGGGTTTGCAAAATTCTGGACTAAACTTGGTCTAACTATGAAGTCACAAAGGAACTCCTTAAATAAACAGCGTGAATTTGGAAATTGAGTTATGGGCATTAAAAATACTATATAAACTTTAAAAATATTTACACGCATACATACCTACCGCAAAGAAGTTGAAAATAAAAAGCTTTTTAAAAAAACCTCCTTCAAAAAGCCTGAAAATAAAAACAAAACCAGCTCCAAAATTGAAATTAATAATGAAGTCGGGGGGCTTTTAGAATTGGAATGATGACAATTTTTTTTTATTTTATGTTGCATAAATTACCTCGCAAAAAAAGAAACATTGGTAAAAAAATTATTTCGCTACCATGAAAACTGCCCGAGATATCATAGTTTGAAATGCACACAAATGGACTCACCCAAAAACGCTCCATACTAACGGCTACTCAGTTATGACGTCACGCTTGAGTAGTTTGTATGCAACGCGTAGGAAATTTGTTCGGCAGCTATATTAAATATTATGTTTATCAAAATGGTTTCTTAGACAAATTTGCTATACATTTTACGGACTAATTAAAGGTATAATTTATTTTAATAAATTTTATACTTTTTAAATAGACTTGTCCACCCAGCTTTGAAGGGTCATAAAACAAATAATATGCAATATATAAAACCAAGAGGTATACAAGCTACTCTAAAAGTTTAATACGCTTACGATTTTTATTGGTATTTCGTTATTTTAGTTATTAGCCGTCATCCCAATTTAAAAAAAAAAGAAGTTGTCCTCCAGCCCTAACCGACTTCAATATAAGTAGGTGTTTTATTGAAATCTTAGAGAAGGGAAGTAAGGGGAGCAGGCATAAACTGCAATAACAAAGCATTCGTGACGTCACGCGCGTGCCGTGTCCGCCATATTTGTTTCCTGTCACATGTTACAATTTCAACTCTATGCTGTTAACATAAGGTGTAAGTAGACTAAGCTAAGCCGCCATGTTTTGTTCCATTACAATGGAGAACAATGAAGTAGGTATGCACGCTTTTTTCGTAGTTATGCCTGCTCCCCTTACTTCCCTTCTCTAAGATTGAAATTGATATGCATATCTTATCTATTGATTTAAATAAGTATTTTATCTTGGTTTTTAGAGGTATTTAATTTTGAAGCTGTTTTTGTTTTAATTTTCAGGGTTTTTTTTAGTTACATTAGTACTTTTATCTATTCTGTGGTTACATTAAGCAAATATGTTTTGTTAAGTTTACTTTTATTCCTGTTTTAAAATACTGATTGGTTTTTAAAATAAAAAACACAAATCAATTTAGTAGGTACCTAGTTAAATCTGAAACGACTCATTCATTTATTTCACAAACGAAGATTGGAATTGTCCAATCAATTTAGAAAAATCTACTTTCTCGTATCGCAAATAATAAACATGAAACATGGAATAAAAAAGCTTTCCGCTAGTAATTTT
The DNA here is from genome assembly GCA_943789525.1 of Agriphila geniculea. Classification (NCBI taxonomy): domain Eukaryota; kingdom Metazoa; phylum Arthropoda; class Insecta; order Lepidoptera; family Crambidae; genus Agriphila; species Agriphila geniculea. The sequence goes on from OX038877.1 coordinate 20,277,694, forward strand.
TTGGCTAAATAATTCTATGATTTAATTATAAAATGAAATACAAGATGGATAAAGCTCCATTTATTTTTTGCAGAGAGGAGGGTAGCCAAATGTTAAGGCAGACACGACTAGGTTTACCATCTTTCCGAATTTTTCCGGACTCTAAGTCAAATTCGAAGTTTTAGATAAGTATATTAAGTTAATTATTATGGAATCCAATAATTTCTTCGATAGGTATTATGGTCCAAAAATGCCATCCTACTACAGTACTTATTATTTGTTCGTCCTCCCTTTGATACCCTTTACAAAAAATGGTTTGTCTTTCTCATCCTTATCTTGTTTACACAACTGGGACAAAAAACGTCATAAGCTCCGCATTTTCGAACTGACATAATCAATAATTAACATCTATCTCGTTCCATTCACTGATACAATAAACCTTAGAGTAAGACGCGCTTCTGTACCAGAAGCCGCGATGCTCTAAGCAATAAACGTACCTATTTCATAATACGGGTCGTTACGTTCCCTCAAATATGGTTGAGCGAAGCGATGGCTGGTTCATGCGTCATGCTCGTGAACGGGTGCTGCCAGTGGGAATAGGTCTGCTTCTGACTACCTATCTTAACGCATATAGAATTGTAAAGTTTTTTTTTCTCTCTCTTGTAACAGCCTAGACTGAATAATAACTTCAAACTTTGAATTTAACTTGACCCTGTAAATTGATTAAGAAAATTTGTAATTCATTAAGTAATGATCTAATTATAATTTTATTTATTTGTTAATTTTTGTTAAAGTCTGGAAACGATATACATATTTGTAAATATCGTTCCATTTGATAAAGCTGGTAAGTTTTTTGCGCCCGTTTTTCTTGTCAGCTAAAAGACGTCATAATGGGTGGTAGGGTAAAAAAATTATTTGACGATTTAAAAACGCTCATTATGTGAGCTTATTTGAATAAAGATTTTTTCATTTTCATTTTCATTTTAATAAGTTTATCTTTCTTCCACTAAATAATAGGGAGTCGTAAAAGTTCGCGGCCTTTTTGAAGCATGAATTTAGCTTTGACGACCTGAGTGGTGCAGTGGTTACCATGCGTGGTAGGCCACGCAAGAGGTCCTGGGTTCAATTCCCGGCTGGGCAGTAATTGAAATTATGAATTTCAATTTCTGTGACGGGTCTGGGTGTTACTATGTATAATAAGCAGACCCCGGATTTGCGGTGGCACGAATAAAATGACGTTTAATAGTGCGTGGACAACTTAATTATCTATTTGTGTAATTTATCGATAAAAAAAATATAATTATGTAGCGTGATATATAGACTTACTGTCGGAAATAGTAGAAATTACGTACCTACATTAAGAAAAGTGAAAATCGTGAAAAGTATAAATAATAAAATTCACTGCAGTTTTTCTTGATGCAAAGATAGCAAATTCAAAGTGAGTGTAATATAATTTGAAGTAGAATGTCAAATTTTTAAGAAATTCATCCTCCTTGGTAAAATACAAAAAATAAATACAGACGCGATCAAAGAAGTTCACTTCAAAAATATTTTCAAAACATCGATATATAAAAACATTTACGATAATTTGGTAATCACTAGCAAGTTTGTATTCCTGCCACCGCAAATCCAGCCTTTAATAATAACCCCCTTACTAATAAAAATTGAATAGCAGATGTTTAGTTACACAATGGTTACTCTCTGTCAAACTATTTGAATTTGACATTAAAAAGATAGTGACAAAACACTGTGTAACTATTTAGCTGTTATACAATCTTTATTAGTAAAGGGGTAAGTATATAATTAAAATTTAAAAAGTATATAAGTAGTACCTATATCAGTTATCTAGCACCCATAGTACAAGCTTTGCTTAGTTTGGGGCTAGATGGCGCTGTGTGAAATTTTCCAAGCATTTATTTTATTTATTTTTATATTTCTAGCAATACTAAACTAAAGCGAAATATATATTGTTTAATATACTAATACTAAATATTGTTTGACAGCTGACTTTTTAGTAATAGTTGTAAAATTGAAACAAATTGATAATTGGCTTTCTTTTTCATATTAAAAAAAAATATTTACAATTATTTTCCGATTAGTGTTCAGATCCATAAAGGTTGTAGAGTCGCATCACGTTCCATTTCTAAATTTTCAATACAAATGATCAAAACAACTCTGCGCGAGCCGTAATGAGGGCGAACTTTGAAAATTCCTATTAAATTATTAAATGGATATAAGTATATACAAAACACGCAATACATTAGACAAATACCTCATTAAACCTAAGAAAAATTCAAAATTACTTTTGATTCTGTAAATACCAGTAACAAAAACATGTCAAAGTGTACCAATTTGAGCATTTTTAATATTTTATTTCTCTGTGATTAAAAGCATCAATACAAACAATAAGTGAAAAAATAAATATGAGTTATTTATTTACTTATTTGTTACAGCTGAAACGTTTTTGAAAAATACCTCTGATAAGCAAATTTGAAATTCCACTTGAACAGATTGTTTTCGTTTTAAAATACCTGACAATTTATTATGTTTTTCTCTCTATACGGAACTAATTTAAGAATTGTGCTTCCTAAAACTAAAGTTTACATCATTAATAATGCTTTCATTCTTTAGAAAACTTCATTGGAAAAACACTAATTTCGTTGAAATGCAAATATACAGCCTTAATAAAAAAATATGCTGCTAGTGCTCAAAAAAAGATTTGAAATGTTAATGGAGAAGATGCTTTGTCGAATACTACTGCAAAAAAATGGTTCAGTAGCTTCAGGTCTGATAATTTTGATGATAAAGATATTCCTCTCTGTGATATCTTTATTATTTTTAGTACAAAAAGGCCACGAACTTTTCCTATTACCTAATACTTTTAGAGATATCCATCCATCCTCTTATTTTTTTCTCCGCGCACTGGATAGATCAAACACGGCTGCACACCGCAGTGGACTTATTAGTAACAAAGCATATTAAATGATACTACTGGAAACATGTGAAACTACAACCAATAGACGAATAAACAATCCCATTCCTCCTAATCAAGTCAATTTGTCAATAAATCTAATAAGGACATCAATCCACCATGAGTCGTCGCAATTGCAAATCCAAAACAATATATCACTATTCGATTAGAACCGACTAAATCAATTTATTCTCGCCTTGAAAAATCGCAGTTATCTCCGGGCTATAGGCTTTTAGCATTAGGCCATTACACTTTATTGACCATTAAATGACTGAATAACAAGGTCTTGCGATAAACCCATGAGAGTCATGAATTATAAAACACCTCAACTAACGCTGCCTGGCTGCTACCCAGCTATTGATATTAAGTTTCATAGTTACATACGTTTTAAAGTGCGCAGCTTCTTAATAAAAGTTGCAACTATAATATTTCTTATTCACTTATAGAGTAATATGACGGCGGAAATCTTACAAAAAGACGTTTTTCGCACAAGTCATCTCGAATATATGAAAATATGATATCGATGCATTCAGTACGATGTCCTGATCACAATCATATAAGAAGACAAGCGCGAAAGTGGTGGGGGTAGAAAATGTGACGTCATAATGTTTTCAGCACAAATATTTCTTTCCATTTAAACATAAGTAGGTACCATGTGGTAAGTATATCAAAATGAAAGGGATTCGTGAGTAGATTGCAAATATATGACATACTATAACATTTGCACTACTTGGTCTAACAAATTATTAGAAAACGTCGAAAAATTTCACAATTCAGAGTTACCATTGAACAGCTGCCCTAACTAATGGCTGGGCGAACTAAAAGCCTATGGCATGTTTAAACGATTTTTTTTTTGTACTGAAATCTTTATCACGTCACAGTTTCTACCCCCACTATTTTGGCGCTTGTCATCTTATATATAACTGTGATCAGGAACATCGTACTGAATGCATCTCTACCACATTTTCATATTTCCGAGATGACTTTTGCGAAAACTAACCTCAAACCTTGTGTGGCCGCTCCTCTATAAAGCAATTTGCTTTTGTAAGTAATGAGAAATTTACTAATAAAATCTGCTTCTAATTTACGATTTGAATAAGTAACATTCATTTTAATTCCATCCATTATTAAAAAGAGGGGTGTTATAATATATTTATAATAAGTTTAACGTGTGTGTGTGTTTGTCTGTCTGAGAGAATGTAGGTCCCAAATTAATTGACCGATTTTGATGCGGTTTTTTATTTGAAAGCTGGCATCTTCGAGATTCTGAACTGTCACAGTCTAACAACTTATAGGACCGATTAATTTGAAATTTTGGTGTATTTTTTCATTGGTGGTTTTTCCAAGCTTTCCATCAGGTAGTCTGCGCGGGAACTCCTCAGCTACTTACAGCAGATACAGCGTGTTTGGGTCTTAATGAGTAGGTCTTAAATAATGTAATGATCGAGGTTCTATGTAGGAAAATGTATTTTATGTACTTGGAGTATTTCCGCAAGCAAGATTTTCTATTGCAATTTTGCATTTCGTCCCAAAAATTATTTACGTAAATGACGGAATAGAGTGTTGATCGTAGCGAGTGTACTATTATTTAAAAAAGTATGGAATAAAAAATAAACAGGTGACCCAGACACAAAAAACCTCAAAAAAATAAAATGTGTTGATTGGCTCTTCTTCTTACTTTGATATTTGTACCCTTAGAGCATCGCGGCTTCGTCTCAAAGGAAACAGCCTTAGCGATTATTTATTACTCTATTCAAATTATTCTGGCATTTCAAACACTGCAGCGTTCACATGCGCAACTGGACTCGGTCTAGAAAAAAATCCGGGCGCAACTGGTTTTATAAAAAAAAAATTCATGTCTGTGGGTTTTATTAACCGCGTATGCCCATTTGGGCTTGTACTTCGGCAGAGGGGAACGCTTCGTATGGCTTCCCTTTCTGGAGTCTCTATAGAAGCGCGTCTTACTCTAAGTTTGTACCTAACCTAGCAATATTTTAATCTGTGCCGTCGCATCGGGGTACTGCAAAAATATCCAGATTTAGCAACGCCCAGCGACAATAACTTTTTTAATTCGCTTCTTTACTTCTGTACCCCGCGATCACCAAGATTAAAATAATAAAACTTCTCGTGGAATTTTTAAGGCCCGAAGTCTAGTGTTTTTAGACGGTATCATTAGATTCCCTCGTAGTCACTGCTAGAAATTTTTGACACATTTGCTATCTTCTTCTACGAATGACTGCGAGGGAATGTAGTGAGTGATACATTCTAAAAATACTAGAGAGCCCTAAAAAATCCACGAAACGTTTTATTAAAGTCCTTTTCTGTAAACAACTTATTAAATAAAAACCTCTGAGGACGCTACTTTCGGTCAGGGAATCGCCTTAAAGTTAGTAAGTAAGAAGAAGAGCTATCAACAAATTTCATTTTTTTTTTTAGTTTATTTGTTGGTCATTTAATAACGGTCATTATATTTGGCAGCTAAAACTATTTTCTTTCTCCCATTTATAATAACAATCTCTTGGTTATTTGCAGTGCAATCTTTCGTAGTGCAATCTTCCGTAGCTCAATTTCCCGTAGCAAAAAATCTCATTTCATTGAAATGCTATTATTAAAATAAAAGCATTTCATCATTTCAATGAAATAGGAATTTTCATTATAATAACATTTCCGGCAACATTCAGAGCTGCCTAGAACAGTTTTATAGAACGAGTTGTGTGATGATTTTATAATATTTATGTTTATAAACCTTCTTGTCAAATTCATCCCAAGTAGATCCAGGGATTTCTGCCCTCAGATAAATGACATTTTTTATTGTTTTTCACGACACTGGGTGCTAAGCCCTTTTGTGCCAGACTTAACATTATGACAATTTCTTCCATTTGTTCCACTTTACAAGTCTAGTTCAATATTTCTTAAAAAACCGGCCAAGTGCGAGTCGGACTCGCACACGAAAGGTTCTGTACCAAAAAACGGCAAAAAATTACGTTTGTTGTATGGGAGCCCCCCTTTAAATATTAATTTGATTCTGATTTTAGTATTTGTTGTTATAGCGGCAACAAAAATACATCATCTGTGAAAATTTCAACTGTCTACCTGTTGTTGTTATTAATATCGAGCAAAAAACAGCAAAAAAAACACGTTTGTTGTATGGGAGCCCCCCTTAATATTAATTTTATTCTGTTTTTAGTATTTGTTGTTATAGCGGCAACAGAAATACATCATCTGAGAAAATTTCAACTTTCTAGCTATCAGGGTTCATGACAGTCTTAGTAATAGGGTCCCGTTTTTACCCTTTGGGTACGGAACCCTAAAAAATTAAATATTGGTTTGAAATATTTAATGCATTGTTTTTCCGTATAATTGCCCGGTATTGAACGGAGGGCCTTGTAAAGTTCGATTTTAATGACCTTTTCAACACACTTGCTCGTAAAGTGAGCCTTATTACATCATTTTTAGGGCCATAAAACGAGGTATAACACACATCGTTCGAAAAAATATTATAAACTAGTGCGTTATAGAATTAGCCCACAAAGTTAATTTAGTACCTTACTGCAAGTTCTATGCAAGTAAACAGAGCATTCCACTGACATGAATTTTTTTTTCTTATTAACTGGACTGGCTATCTGTATGATTTGACAGCAAAGTTCTTGTGCCTATTTGAAACACCACTAGCGTGAGTCTAAAGAACTAATTTTGTGATGGTCTCTCCAGACTTCAGACTTTAGTACCATGTCCCTCACGCTATACTCACGCTACGTCCTACAGCGCCAAAATGGCGGAAATCAAATAGGCACAAGAGCAGTTTGACAGTAGCCAGTCCAGTGTAAATATATGCAGGTCAGTGGAGCATTCCCAATACAGTTATGTTTTTTTAGTAACAGCAAAGAGGTTAATTCGATATTCGCGTCGCTCGCATGTAAATGCATTGGTGCTTTCCGACACAACTATGGAAATAAAGTTTGGCATCATTGGTAAATAAAAAGCAGATGACAACTATGAAAATAAAGTTTGGCATCATTGGTAAATAAAAAGCAGTTGACAACTATGAAAATAAAGTTTGGCATCATTTGGTAAATAAATCGGAATCTGATAAGTTTTTAGCTGATATCCGTGTAATCTTGGCTATATTTTTTATGGCTTCTAATAACAATTTATTTATATTAAGTACAATTCATACCATCAAGTAAGAAAAGAAGTTAAGTAGATAAAGTTTTATAGTTATTTAATGAGTGTACCTACTTAATATAAATAAATTGTTATTAGAAGCCATAAAAAACATAGCCAAGATTACACGGCAATTCATATCATCAAGTAAGAAAATAAGTTAAGTAGATAAAGTTTTATAGTTCTTTAATGAGTGTACCTACTTAGTCCAATACAACCATTTATTTTTTATTTATTTATTTATTGTTCAAGACATACATAAATACAGATTATATTATACGTTACTCATTAGCAAAAACCACTAGGGTTTGTGTGCCCATGAGAGTACGCAAGTTTTGAGCATACTGTACTTTATTTAGAACATAACATGAAAATGGAAAGGTAAACATGCTTAACTAACATTATAAATACAGAGACTGTAATTGCACGAACATTAGTCGTTATTTAAATTTTATTGATTTATTTAAAATTTGATTTATTTATGTATTTGTGTTTTTGATACCAGTTATCTGGCCATGGTTATCTCCGAGGAACAAGGGGTATGCTCGCCCCTTTGTTCGCAAAATATTCTTGCGTTGGTCATGTGAAAAAAAACCATAACCTGCGCGCCTTTTCCCATAATTTTCATATTTTGTTTTTGTCGTATTTGTTGCTGTGTGGTAAATTATTTTGTTTTTTCCTCGCAAATGTGTTGAAAAACGTATGAAACTCGTGAAAATACACAATTGTCATGTGAACCTGCTCTATTAGTAATTCCTAGTGATTATTGTATTGTAATAATCAATGAAAATAGTGGTTATAGGTACCTAGGTCTACTCACCAAGTTCCTTTACCTTTACCTTCCACCTTTAGATTTGATTAATCGTGTTTATTACTGAAATGAATAATTATTAGCATTTTAATAGCACCATAGAAAAAAAACGAAAAAGGAGTTTCTCTTGATTATTTATTGCAGACGTCAATATCAGACGTGTTTCACCCGTTTGCTCGCCTAATTCCCGGTTTCTGAGGTACCTACTTATCGGTGGTTTATCGGGGTCCACATTATATGGTTTAAAGTACTTTTAACCATATAATGTGGACCCCTCCGATAGAGTTTGATAAAGTACCTCAGAATCCGGGGGTAAAGTTTTTTCCTAATTACAACTCGAACCTATCTAATTTGGCGAAAAGAGGCGATTAAGTTTAGTGCAAACTTTATTAACTTATGCATCTACTTTTCAAACGACTTCAAAAAGGAAGGAGGTTCTCAAGTCGTCATTTTTAGGGTTCCGTACCAAAATGGTAAAAAAGGAACCCTTATGGTGTGACTCAGTCTGTCTGTCTGTCTGTCTGTCACAGCTGGATATCTCGAGAACTACTAATGGTATCAACTTGAAATTTGGAATAGTTTAAGATGACGTTTGCCCAACTATTTTGCAAATAAGAAATAAATAAAAAAATAAATACATTTTTTACAACAGGGACTGAAAAGGGGTCTCAAAAATTTTAAGTGGGGCTACTAGGGCATGTGGGGTATCATATGAAAGTACGCCGATTGCACGTTTTTAATCATTTTTTCTTTTTGTTTTAGGCTGTATAGTTTTCGACTTATGATGAAAAATGTAAAAAAAAATACCGTTTCCCCCCCTTATCTCCGAAGTTTGCAAAGCGAAAAATCTGAAATAATTCTGTGTGATAGTAGTTTATACAAAGATTACAGGAGAAATAAAACGATGTCTCAATTTAGCACACTTTTTTAGAAATTCATAAAACAAACAAAAAATCATTAGTTCCACTACCAGTCAACAGATGGCGCTGATTAAATTAGTTCCACTATCGGCCCAGAGATGGTAATGACCTAAGAATAAAAAATAGTTCCACTATCGGTCAAGAGATGGCACTGACCCTGGTTCTAATATAATTACCTATACCTACTATTTGCCGTCCGAATAAACGAAGAATAAGTTCCTACTTAGTAATATAAACAGTTTGCAATGTGGAGTGGCTGAAACGTTTTTCAGTCACTATAAGCAGCTGTGGTTAAGATTTGTAAATTAACTGGCCGCCTGTTCGCCCTTCCAACTGTCCGCCGTTTATCCTACTTTTTTAAAGACTGTACTAAAGTAACATATCCAAATATAATTTATGATTGTACGGAACCCTCGGTGCGCGAGTCCGACTCGCTCTTGACCGGTTTTTTTTTGTATGTTTTACCATAACTTCGCCAGTAAACCGTTTTTTAGGGTTCCGTAGCCAAAATGGCAAAAAACGGAACCCTTATAGATTCGTCATGTCTGTCTGTCTGTCTGTCTGTCTGTCTGTCTGTCTGTCTGTCCGTCCGTATGTCACAGCCACTTTATTCCAAAAGTATTAAGACTACATAGTTGAAACTTGGTAAGTAGGTGTATTCTGTAAACCGCTTTACGATTTTTACACAAAAATAAATAAAATAAAAGATTAAGGGGGGGCTCCCCATACATGGAACTGAAACTGAAAATATTTTTTTTCATCAAACCAATACTTGTGGGGTGTCTATAGATAGGTCTTTAAAAATGACATTGAGGTTCCTAAGACTATTTTTTTTCAAAGTCAACCGTTTGAAAGATATCTGCCGCCAAAGTGGTAAAATGTGTGTCCCCCCCCCCTTTAACTTTTAAAGTAAGAGGGTGAAAAATCTAAAAAAAATATATGCTATAGATCTTAATAAACACTTTCAACGAAAATTGGTTTGAACGAGATACAGTAATTAGTTTTTGAGATATAGTACATTTTCCAAAACCGCAAATATAACTTTGTCATTCATACAAACACTGTGAAAAACAAAGTTATTTTTTTCAGACGAAAAATGATAGCGGTATTAAAATATGGTATGGTATATAATGTACCTACGGAACCCTACTGCGCGTGGCCCGACACGCACTTGGCCGGTTTTTACTATTAAGGCAGCCCATTGCGATACAAATGCCCTCATTTTGGTTAAATATCATAAATGTACGAACGAACGACGCGACAATACGCGAATGCGGTGCGTGATTGAGTATCGAAATCGAAATGCTAACGTGCATCCCAGCCGGCACGCGGCAGCCCTCTGAAATTAGTCCGTCCGGACGGACCCGCCGGCTACTTGTAGACGAGTACCTAAAGCGCGGAGTGCGCCTAGCCTGCTACAGGTAGACAGTTGAAATTTTCACAGATGATGTATTTCTGTTGCCGCTATAACAACAAATACTAAAAACAGAAAAAAAATATTTAAGGGGGCTCCCATACAACAATCGTGATTTTTTTGCCGTTTTTGGTACAGAACCCTTCGTGCGCGAGTCCGACTCGCACTTGGCCGGTTTTTTTAATAAATTCTTTTTTTTATCTGAAAAAAACAGTCCAGATGTAAAACATATTTTTTTCAGAGCTAGTCATTTTTCATAATCCTGAAAAATATCAATTGTTTAGCTTACCCATGCACGAGTTTTACGGATTTTCAGGCATAACTTCTTTGTTTATGAACCGATTTAGATGATTTTTAAAGGGTGTATTTAGTTTACATAAAATTGAAAATGAAAACTAAGTTCGAAGAGAGTTCAAACTTCACTCATCCTGTTTATTCATCTGTATAGTTTTTATTTAATTTTATACGAAAATTAATATATTGCGAATAGCCTGCCTGCCTATTTGTATGGTCAAGGTAATATTTTGCATATTACTTATACGAATTTAGTACGATTTAGAGGAAGGTGACGGGGACGGGGACGGGGACGGGAATGCCTTCTACCAGCGTTCAAAGAATTCTAAAGATTTTCTAATATGTCCACGCGAAAAAGTCGCGGGCAAAAGCTAGTTACCCATATTTCTATATCGACTGAATTAGTTCCATCGTAATGTTAATGCTTACAGCTATGATATTTAATAAAAGCTATTAAATACGTTGCATTAATATCCTATGAATAACCGAAGGTTAGTGCAAAATTTGAATAACTATTTTGCCAATAAGTACTTCAAGATGGAAGATTTTCCGTCTATTTCAGTGCCGTGATCTTTGAATGTCACTAAAATTAGATAAGAAGTTAGTACCAAACTGAATACCTAATTTTGTAATTCTAATTTTATCCTGAGAAGTTAAGACGGTATGACGTATTTAGAACCAAAACTTAATAGGTAATAAATTCATTTTTACGAATAATAAATTACGGTTAATAATATTTTGTTTTCCCAATTGTTAGCTAGACATTCTATTATTGTTTAATATATAATAACTTATGAGCTGTTACCATCCAGATTTGTTTTACAGAGACATGTACCAGGTCATGAAAACATCCATGTTAGTATAGTTATTTTTAGTTCCAAAGTTTTTCTTTGGTTAAACCTCTGTGGCATCTTAAACGAATGGACAGATTTTGTTGCTTTTTTTAAGGCTGACCTGATCGAGGTGGTTCTTAAGCTATAATTTCTGAAGATCTGTCAAGCCCAAGAATCTTATATTCATATCTGGCCGTTTGAATATTTTAGCTCGTTTCCTATTTGACAAAAGCAATGACCTGAAAAATATTTTTTATATAACTGGACTGGTTGTCTGTATGATTTGACAGCAAAATTCTAGCGCCTATTTGAAACGCCGCTAGTGTGCGTATAAAGAACAAATTTTGACATAAAATGAAAATGATTGCCGTGATTATTTTCCCGGGATTCTAGTGTTATTTCGAATTTGATATTGGTAACTCGTCATATCGATAGTTTCATTATCGATTGTTAAATGTGTTTTTTTCGCGATATTAGTTTATTTCTAGCTTTGTAGTCGACTTATTTATCCGTATTTATGTAAGCATATCCCGAATTCAGGGCTAGGCCAAGGGCCTTACTGCCGACTCTTATAGCAGTTCCTGCTATACAACTGCCTTGCTTCTCGTAGGTACGGGTCAGAAATTGTACGGACTTGAAATAAAGACGTCATAGAAAAAACCGGCCAAGTGCCTAGTCGGACTCGCGCTCGAAGGGTTCCGTCAAAAAAAATCACGTTCGTTGTATGAGAGCCCCACTTAAGTATTTATTTTATTTTGTTAAAAGTATTTGTTGTTATAGCAGCAACAGAAAAACATCATCTGTGAAAATTTCAACTGTTCAGCTATCACGGTTCATGAGATACAGCCTGGTGACAGACAGATAGACGGACAGTTATTAAATATTATTTTTTATTATACATAAATAATTCCAAAGAATAAGAATACATTTTTCTCAAGTTTGAAAGAATAAGTTTTAAGTTAAAGAGCTATCGAAATTTGCGTCAACATAAGCACATCACTAGATTATCCTGCAGTGCCAAATAGTCCAATAAAACTAGTTTTATCTGGACATAATTAATAAACTCGTTGTTTTTATTAGTTTATCGGATATTGATATTAAGTGTCAAATATTAATTAGATATGTGATGTTAGAAATCCGGGGTGGTAACCGTTTCATATAAAAATCATGGGATTTCGTACATCACCTAGCTTTTTCCTAAAAGCAAAATAGTTAACCAAATACCTTGTTAGTATAATTTTATGGTGCATTAAAATGCTATCACCTAAAAGCAAAATTAAACTGAATCCAAATTCGCATGTTCGTTTATTTTTTTACAGTATTCATCTGATCTCAATATCTAGATAAGCCAAAATGGTAACTATGATGCTTGTATCTTATTAAGCTATGCGTCTTTTTAGACATTTTAGACAAAAATTAAACATTTATTTTTTACGTTTTAATAACAATGTATTTCTCAGTAGTTAATTTTTTTTTTAGTTTTATGCGAAGTTTCTAAATGTTTAATTCCTTTTATTTTAACTATAACTAACACTAATTTATGACATAGAAAAAGAAAATGTCAGTTATCTTATTATGTCCCGATAAAGCTAGTTTTATTGGACTAAAAATGGTGATAATCAAATAGGCACAAAAAAGGTTTGACAACAGCCTGTCCAGTGTGAAATATATAGAGGTCAGTGGACAAAAGAGTCTCATCCTCTTTGTTACCAACTTTCACAGGACCGATTGGTTTGTTAAGGTGAGCACTAATACTTCGGCGATATTTCTAAGACATAATAACTAATGCTGCAACAAAGGATAAACGGTCAATAAGTACAATAAATATTAAAGTAGAAGGGACAACCAATACATTTTTTTACCTATTTATTATATACGTTAGACCAGTACAGTACAAAGATATTTCTTAAAGATATGTATCAAAAGTTTTGAGACTTGTAGGACCCACGCTCAGGTATTGCAAATCAGTGTGCGTCGAAATCTCTTTATCATGGTTCCATACGCGCGTATTGTATGCGTCCCGACAATTTACGACCTGTCCGTCGTGTTATAGTTGCACCAACTAGTGCTCAGAACGCGTCATGGCTTTTCTTCATTTCCACAACGCGTTGTGGTATTTCTATGATTACCACAACGCGTTCTGGGCGTTTTTATAAGAGCCATGACACGAATTTCGCGTTGTGGCATTTTGGCAGTGACCGGAACGCGTCGGGAGTGTTTTTTTTTTCGCTCAAAGACCGAAATCGGTCTTTGAGCCTAAGGTATATATTTTATTTGGAGGTTTTTACTTGTAAGTATCTGGACGACGGAAGCTCTATAAATTAATACACAACTCGCATTCCAACCGGTTATCTTAGATCCTATATGTAATGTAGGTAATAACAATGTTAAAGTAACGATAAATAGGTAATCCTTCGTCAAAACATTAGTTTCATTAGAATCGCTTCCTATTATTGTATTATCAAATCAATGAACCAAACAAATCTCATGCTTGAAGGGTGTCACTGACAAGATTGAAAACATTCTGAAGCGAGCGTCAATCAAACTTACTTCAAGCCGCCGAAGAAGATCAACCAATTCTTACGACCTGTCAAGTGTTATATCCCCCTTCAAGCCGCTGGCGTCTACAAACTAGATTGTGACTGTGGGCTCTCCTACATCGGGCAAACAAAGAGAAGCATAGGGGCCCGCGTCAAAGAGCATAAAGCTGACATGAAACATAGGCGCGATAATAAGTCTGCAGTGAGTGAACACGCCTTTGAGGGGCCCAACCATTACATTAGATTTGACAAACCCCAAATCCTTGCTAGGGAACGTAGATGTATTCCTAGAATGCTCCGCGAGGCTATCGAAATAAATAAATATCCTAATTTCAATAAAGATGATGGTTGGAAAATTCCACCAGCTTGGGACCCCATCATTCACAAGCTTAAGCCCCTCACACACACTGTAAGATCTAATGATACGGTTAGTTCCTTTTGCAAATTAATAAATTAATATAAAAGACGGAGGTCAGTTTTCCTCTCCAAGTTTTCTTTCGCCATTTCTTTCTTGGAGGGGCCTCCCAATTTTATGAAATGGTGGTAGTTTCAGTAGATTCTCTCCCCCTTTTTAGCACTAAATAATTCATAAAATTAAATTATAAATCAACATAAAACACTTAAAATTTTTTGTTAAATTTTAATTTCTGAACGTCTGAAAAAATTCTTCGCTTGAGGGTAGACTCACGGGTAGCTTCAGTCCCCCGTGACCACGGCAGCTGCAAAGTTTCCGAAACGCCGGGAAAACCAAAAATCAAACCAAATATTAACCAATTACCAAAGTACTTTCAATAAAACCGCGCTAGTATCCGTTAAAAAGTGTTTTCAAATCTCATGCTGCTTAAACAGACAACGTTTTTTTATAATATCTTCATATTTATGAATTATACATAGAAATGAATATTTCATGAAATTCGTTCATAATTTTAAAACGTATCTAAATGATATGCACAATATACAGGTTGGAAATAGAAGACGATAGTTGGAGAGAAAGTAACGTAAACATTTGGCAGATTTTACGCAGCAAAAATCGATTTTGCTGCGAGTTTTTACGAGCCAAAAGCGCCCTTTTCGAACTGGAGAGGTAAAAAATAATGTACTTAGTATGTATTGATCATTAATTGATAAGACGATCGGTCACTTCTTTGTGATGTGGATAACACAGTATATATGCATATAAAGACTTATAATAATTACCTATATGTGTGGATAATTTCACGGAAAGACCACCGTCCACCACATTATTAACACGAGATTGTCACGCTCGTACACTACAGCTTTGCATAACGGGTTTACCGACAGATACAATGATGTAAGTATTATAAGTACTGTCTTTGTTGTATTGCCCCATATTTATAGAAAATCGCTTTATTCTGAAAGAGATTTTGTTAAGAAATAAGAGTCGACACCAATTTTTTTTCTCGAAATTAGCTAGTCTTTTAATAAAGATTATTTTCATTATATCAGCATCCTTATTTGCTAATAGCCGTTAACTAGCGCCGCCACTTCATTTATTTTTATTATACGAAAACCAGGTCAATATTAAAAACCGGCCAAGTGCGAGTCGGACTCACGCACGAAGGGTTTCGTACCAAAAAACGACAAAAAATCACTTTTGTTCTATGGGAGCCCCCCTTAAATATTTATTTTATTCTGTTTTTAGTGTTTGTTGTTATAGCGGCAACAGAAATACACATCTGTGAAAATTTCAACCGCAAAAAAATCACGTTTGTTGTATGGGAGCTCCCCTTAAATATTTATTTTATTCTGTTTTTAGTATTTGTTGCTATAGCGGCAGCAGAAATACATCATCTGTGAACATTTCAACTGTCTAGCTATCACGGTTCATGAGATACAGCCTGGTGACAGACAGACAGACAGCGGAGTCTTAGTAATAGGGTCCCGTTTTTAGGGTTACGTACCCAAAGGGTAAAAACGGAACCCTATTACTAAGACTCCGCTGTCCGTCTGTCTGTCTGTCTGACTGTCTGTCACCAGGCTGTATCTCATGAACCGTGATAGCTAGAAAGTTGAAATTTTCACAGATGATGTATTTTTGTTGCCGCTATAACAACAAATACTCATAACAGAATAAATTTAATATTTAAGGGGGGCTCCCATACAACAAACGTAACTTTTTTTGCCGTTTTTTGGTACGGAACCGATCGTGTGCGAGTCCGACTCGCACTTGGCCGGTTTTTTTACCCTATGGGCACGGAACCCTAAAAAAGGGACACACCCATGCCCTTTTAAATTGTCTCTAATATTTTTTGCATAACTCTTCAACAGTTTTCATTCTTTCAGTAAGTTTTAAAATCCATTTAAACCAAAAGTGGCAACTGTCGTTTCAAATGCATTTTAAAACTAGTACAAAGAATGAAAAATATTAAGGAGTTATTAAAAAAATATTTGAGACAATTTATTGGAGTTGTTTCCTTTTTTTGAATATTTACTTGGTTTACGAGTAATGAAAATAAATGTATTGGTGGCGCTAGTTGACCTATATAAGCCCTTTAAGAGCGTGTTTCTAACAATTTTCATAGAGATTTTAATGGGAGTTTTTGGGCGCCATTTAGTCGAGTTCGGTTTGGTGACTATTTTAATTATTTGCAAATTGATTCATAGTGGATATTGTATCTTAAAATTGGTGCAGTTTAGTGGTACAAGTGTCTACGCAACTGAACAATATGTGGGATAATTGAAATAGGCGCGATCTTGGTCGTGTGAAGCTGAGACTTTTACTGTAGTGGTGGCTACCTCGGCAGAACTTACCGAGTCTTACCGTCTTGATATACTTGGTGCCAAATGCTCCATGCAGCATTGGAATGTAATGCACCCGCATTCTAATGTAAACTGAAACAATATACCACTGAACTATTCAACACTTTTTTATGTAGATTGCCAAATCAAAAATAAGAAGAAGAAGAGATTGTAATGAAACAGTGCTACGTGCCGGCTACACATGCGTATACGTTTGTCGCGTTTAATTTAGTTTTTGAATGTTGTATAGGTTTGTCGAGTTTAATATTCAGTGTTTTAATTTAGTTTTGTGATATTACCTCACGTTTCGGCACCTTTTCAGGGGCTGTGGTCGCATGCCGTTACATGAATAATAATAGATAGTACCATAATTTAGATACCTTTCTTTATCGTTAAAATTGTTTACGGTAAAACGGGGTTTACCATAAACAATTTTACCAAAGCAAAAACCCAAATTATCCGAGTGACATTATCTTAAACAACATATTAGTATATACAAGGTCATTTTGTATCCACCATCCAAATTTTGAGGATGTGTTCAGTCCATTAAACTGAACAACTTTCTCTAAGGAACACAAATGGTCAAATATGTAAAATAAAAATCGACTTTCCATACAAATCAAAGAGATCACGTGATCAATTTAGTATGGGATGACCAAACTTTTTTGGCGAAATTTGACACATGTTTCTTAGAGAAAGTTGTTTAGTTTCATGGACTGGACACATCCTTAAAATTTGGATGGTAAGTTCAAAGTGACCCGATATATTAGCTTAATAAATGAACGCATACCTATGTTCTTTAAGCTAATGTCACTCGGATAATTTGGGTTGTAAAACTTTTTGCTTTGGTGTCTAATCACCCCGTGAATTTCTATTAACCCCGTTTTACGGTACTGAAAAGGCTTACGACATTTTGATGTTTTCAAAATGCGATTGTTATTTTTTATGTAGGTACCAATACATTGAACAGTAGAATTATAAAATGTTTAGAGACAGTGTTAAATCAAAGCTTTTTTACTGAAGAAAAACTTCGAAAACAATTCATGGTAGGACATTTAAGTGGTATAAATAAAATTTCTCTAAAAACTACGATATGACTAATCACGGAGATTCATTTTTATTTATTTTTATTTAGGTTCACCAGTGATTGCTTAAACTATAATTTATTATTAAAATCTTAATAGCTACTTTTTGCTAAATGTAACAATCTTTGAAAGCGAACACCACATGCAAAAGAAGAAGAAAAGATACAGCTGTTTACTATAATAATGATTACCAAAAAGTTAAGTAAGAAGAGGTGGCATAGGTATTATTTGCCAAGCCAGGTACGACTTAAAATTGACTTGAGTTTGGCGAATGCAAGATCATATTATTATAAAAGATTATAGTATTTTTTTTAATTTCATCTGTGTGACACGATAAGTGCGCTATGATCTAAGATGGTTGGTTTACTAGAGGAAATGATAAAGCGTTTTAATCTTAAGAAATAGTGCTCAGACAAAGAGATTATTATTAAATAAGTCACCTTGTATCGCTCACTATCAAGGAGATTTAAAAAACCTTGAATATTACGAAGATCGAGTAGGTACATTTGTAATACATTCCTTGTTGTAAGTAATAAACTTAGGATAGCAAAAATATAATCCGATCAACTAGTTAGGTAAGTCTAGGCACCTGACCTTTCTATCACAAACATTTGGCTGAACACAAAACCTGAAAACCATTTGTAGCTGCTTATTTAAATTATCTAATTGTATCAGGTGCTTCCATACAAAAAGTGAATAACTCTACTAATGACTGCCCCGTCGCTCATGGCGGAACTTGACAGACTTATCGTACTCGATCACGTTTGTTAAGCAAGCTCGGTCCGGCCAGGTGTCGGATGGGTGACCGTTAAAGTGGCATTACAACTGAGCGCTTCCGTGCTTCGGAGGGCACGTTAAACTGTCGGTCCCGGCTGTTGTCATCTGATAACTGTCGTTAAGGTAATTTATTTATTTTAATTTTTGATAAACTCTAACACCAGAGGTGGCCACTATTGCTCATTTTAAGAGAAGAAGAATGGCTGCCATTCATTTTGAAACAATATAACACTGTCTGTTTCAAAAATATCTATGCCAAATCTTAAGTGAAGGTCTCCTTAATTTTCTTGCTGTCAGTTTCATAGAGATTCTGTCAATTCTGACAACTTTTTAGAATTTAAGGTGACCTTAACTTTAAGATTCGTTTAAGTATTTGGCCGATAGTCTTGTTCTTTGTTTCCAAAACAACTTACGTACGATGTCTCCATCAAAACGAAACATTGACCTCAGTACATAGCGTCAGTACCTTCTACCCGTACTATAACTTTAGGTTCCATCAAACATTATATTTTACACCAGAATTAAGTACCTATTAGTTGGTTTATCAGACCGTTTAATCGACTTTATAGAGTCTTACTTACCCATACGGTTAGAGAGGGAGCGTTGTCCGGTATGCGGTCGCCATTCCAGAACCTTCCCGTCCCAACGCCATCGGTTCTTCTCGTTATATATTCCGCCCACTGCCACATTAGCTGGGGGGTAATTATCTAACTTTGTTGCAATCAACTCTGACAGAAATCGCAGTTACATTGCTGCTTTAGTTAAGAACCAATGAAACAACTATCTTACTTAAAGCAGCAATTTAATCGATTTCAATCGAGAATTGTTAGCAACAGCCTTACGTAATCAACTAGCCGGGCAATACTTCAAGCAATGTCGATCGCTTTAGTCCTCTTACATAATTATATTATGTTATTACCTACTTCACTATTTAAGTGGAGAGTTCAAGAATGTATGAAGCTTAATCTGGCACCTTGTACAGTCACGAGCAATAAGATGTACACACCATAATAGAACTTTGTCACATTACGTTTTGAATAACCTAGATATAACAGTATCACGCTAAAATATATTGACATAGTTCTAAAGTGTCTACATCTTATTGCTCGTGACTGTACATCTCTATCCAACAACAAATTGCTACTTTTTTCAAATTTTTAAGATGATGTACAAGTTGTGGGACCTATTTTTTTAAATATTTTTATACAATAGTCACAACTAATTGTAGGTAAATTCAGTCACTGAATTGAAATCGAATTTATATGTTTATTGTTTTCCATAGTAACACTGCGATACTTAAATGCTAATAAGAGTGTCTCACATAATAATGTAAATAAGCAATTTGATTACACACTCGCATAAAAGTATCTACATTATTCTTGATTATCATAATGTAAGTATCATATTATTCAAGCAATACCACTCTCATTTAAGAAATTCCATTTCACTGATTGTAACAGGTAGGAAAGTAGATAGGAATATACTTATTCATCATAATACAATTCATCCCTCTAAGTAGATAGGAAACAAAATAATGTTATTAGCTTTGTAGCAAACAAACAAATACAACACTTCATTTTAATATATTTATTAGCAGGAGACCTATAAAAATCTACAGATATCACACTACGCGCAACGCAACCATCAAAGGTATTGAAAATGTAATTTAGAAATAAATCATTCGGCGGCACTGCTGTCAATCAATGCCGCATAGGCTCCATACATAGTTAATAGGAATTCATTCTTTATCGTACTGACGATAAAGTGAACGGAGCGCAGGCTGACCTCGCGCGTAAGGCGTGAAATACACAGAAGCGACGCGGTGCGGATACGGCGGCGATACGGTGCAGATGTGAGACTTTCGGATGCTTTCGGCCAATCAAATACACGTATCGCCGGCATCACCGCCGTATCTGCGCCTTATCTCCGCCGCATGCGACAGAGATAAGGCGCATATGCGGAGGCGATACGATGCAGACGCGAGATAGATGCGACATGAAATACGCAGAAGCGACGCGGCTCGGATAAGGCGGCGAAACGGTGCAGATGTGAGACGGTCGGCAAAGGAAATACACGCTGATTTTGTTCCAAAAACATGTCCTCTTCAGAAGACGAAGATGTGATTTAAGTTATTAAATAATTTTATTGTTACGGCTGGTTAGAAAAAAATCCAATGTACTATATCTACCGCCTCCATAGCTATGTTATCCTGGTACTTTAGAATCCAAACGATCATTTGCAAAGATACATTGTACTTTATACAGTGATGTAAGTTGTTTCTAGAATACCTACTTCAAAATAATATCTTCAAAAATTATAAAGAATAAAGTTCCGAGTTGTGAGGTTTTTATGCGTACTGTACCAAGCGACACGTGCTCTTCGTACGGGGGCGGCGCCGTGTCGCGTCCGACGTGGCGCAGATATCGCTGCCGTATCGTATAGACAAGTCAAAAAATGCCGTTATGAGTTTAGAAGCAAATCATATTAGTTTTTGGTAACCAATGTTTTCACTGCCTAAGGGTATGGGGAGGGGAGCTGTGACGTAGCAAAGATTGTGGCCACTTTTCGATTCAGCGGGGTCGAATTAGTCAGAAAACATCCGTTCCCAATAAGTAATATGATTTGTTTCTAGAACTTCACTTTTTTGTCATTCTTGACTGGTCTATATCTGCACCGTATCCGCACCTAACGTCGCTTCTATGTATTTCACGCCTTAGGCACCCGCTACCCACTACAGCCTACAGTTTTTGTCTGCCCGCCTCCTAAGATGGCTCAAACTGTATAATTATAGCTTAATTCAATCCTAAGATTTAACTTTTCCGTTTCTTGAATAGCGAGCTCAAAAAAAGTTATTGGGACCTCCTTTACATTCATTCTAGCCTAGTACTTTTCAATAGACTGATTTCCCTGTTAGACCTGGTCTCTAGCAGTTAGGACTCCTGCGTTAAGAGCTGTGGGGAAAGTGCTGACTGTATCTGATGAACAGGTACTTTGATTAGCTCTTTTATATTCATGCTAGCCTGATACTTTTCGTCTTAGTAATAGGTCTAGGTTCGCTGTTATCAATTTCATTCTTTATCGTACTGACGACGATAAAGTGAACGGAGCGCAGGCTGACCTCGCACATAGGGACACTACAGCTTACCACTATTTTATGTCCGCCCGCCTTCTAAGATGGTTTAAACTCTAGCTTAATTCAATCCCGAGATCCATTTTTATCCGTTTCTTGAATAAAGACCCCAAAAAAATTAATGGAAATTCTTGAAACCCTTTGGCAAACGCACATTTTGACATAATGGTTCATTCACGTACCTTTCATATCTGCGAACACAATTTCGTAAATCGGGACACTATACTCGATCACGAAAACATAAACATTTTCAATGTTAAAACAAAATAAATAATTGCACAAAAAAGATATGCCAAATCAAATATAAGACGCGAAATCACGCTCAAAGTTTAAAGTTAAACTTATAAGTATTTAACTTTCTTCTCTTAATATATGTATATTGTAAGTATCGAATATCAAACACTGAAATAGCTGTAAAAATTTTAAATAGATACCCTGTAGCAGGCTGATCAAAACTGCAAAGTTGCAAAGTGAAATAATGACTAGTTTAGGAGATAAGGCTTTTTTACTGTTGTAAGAAAAAATATAAAAATAAAGAAACACATCACATTTTCATGTTTGTAATTTAATTATGTTTAATTATTAGGTTTAACTGTTTGATGTACTCGCATTAAGTACGGAGCGCTCTCAGGGACGGATACTTGACATTTTATTCGTAACGGGCGAACCCCAAAAACCATAATTGCCGATTTCCGTCACATGACCGCATGTACCGAGAGTTCTTGCTCCACTTTTACATGTGCATTATAATCGTCTTATCAGAACCCTCTTTCCGTATACTGTGTATATGAACTATTAAAATAGCAGCCAAATACTCAAACAGTTCTTAAAGTTAAGGCCACTTTAACTTTAAAAAGTTATCAGATTCAACAGAAACTTTATGAAACTGATAACTTCCTTAAAGTAAAGGAAACTAAATGCGAATACAAAGTACAGATAAACCTAATAATAAAAATAATTAAATTAGAATCATGAAAATGTGATGTGTCTCTTTATTTTTATACATTTTTTCTTACAACATTAAAAAAGGCATATCTCCTAAACTAGTCATTATTTCACTTTGCAACTATACAGTTTTGATCAGCCTGCTATAGGGTATATTTACCCAAAATTTCAGCCAAATTGATCGATTGGCTTTTTTCAAACATTTTGTACGGGGTCCTTTACATAAGTACCTTGCATAACGCCTTATTGCTACATAAGTGATGTTTTTCATTTACCTATGTAATGTTTCTAATTTTATCATAATATATAACATAGTTATCCAAAAGCTTAAAATTATAACTAACAAAAATCACAATTATCGTCGTTAAAGATCTATCGATGATTAAGCAAACGTAAAATTGTAAATACAAATAGATTATAATCTATCTCGCGAGATTGTAAACTGTATAAAAATTGTTATACATACTAGTGCTTAGAACTTAATGCATTATTTTTCGATAGATAATAATCTATTGAAGTGAAACCATTGAATCACAATCTGTCGAGCGTTAGATTGTCAACAGTCCAAAGGCTGTCTCTAATTAAATAGTCCGTCTTCCGCTAGGTCGTTCTGTATAGAAAATATTACTTAGGTTATGTTCGGTGACTTCCGCAACAATTTTATATTAATTATAGTGTAAAATTATTGTGGAAGTAAAATGAATCTCAATTAAGTATAATTAATTAATTATAATTCTAAAGCTTTGAGTTATTTTTAACACGAAATCAATTTAAAATCACCAAACACTGTTTACAATTGACAGCCAACGAATCGACAACCAATGGCAGCGCGGGGCACATGAAGACTAGTCTATTTTGGCGTATCAGATCACCGTATCTTTAACATACATCACAAGTTTGGTTGGGCGTGCGTTGAAGTAATATCAACGCACGCCCAACCAAACTAGCGATGTATGGTAAAGATACGGTGATCTGATACTCCAAAATGATACAAGTCTGGACAAAGCTTTATGTTCAACGAATTGACAACCAATAAGCGCGCGAGGCGCGTTCCGTCGCATGCCATTTTATAATTTGACGGTTTGACTTCGATAGATTATAATCTAATCTAAAAATAATGCGTTAAGCTTAGATTATTTATGCGTTAAGTTGTAAGGAGTAACGGATCACTATTTTCAACAATTTACAATCCCCACAACTCACCAACTCACCACCACCAACCACCAACTCACCCACCACACTTATGCAATGACGTCATAAATAAACTGCGGAAGTAGGTAAAGTGCTGAAATTGGGTGTCACACAGTCACATACGAAATTACGATCATGAATATCAATGTGAATTTCAACATAGCATCTAAAAAAAACTCCCATGAAATAATATAATTATGAAAAAAATAAAATTTTGCGATAGTAGCCCGACTTCTATCAGTACCTAAATTTTTTCATACGTTCATAATGTCGAAGAATAGAACGAATTTATTTGGTAAAGACGAACATTAAAATTATTTAAAAACTTTAGTCATTGAATTTGAAAAACCAGACTGCATCATATCAACCGCACGATACCTAATTCTGGGTATAGCCACCTGGCTAGTCCTGAGTAAAAACCAGACAAGACGTTCCAAATGTCCTTAAAATTCCTATGAAAGTTTTGATTTACTAGTTAGTCTTAATGATTTTTTTTTTGTTGCAGGTAGTGCTATTGACGGAGGCCATGTAAGAATCTAGTTTTGGCAACTTAAAGCGAAACTAAAAGATGAGTTCCATTATCAACATCACACACAATGTATCAACAACAGTCGACCCCACGCAGATATTTGGCCCTCACAGAGATCCACTGTACATTGTGTTGCCAATCACGATAATTTACTCTGTGATCTTTATCACAGGACTAATTGGGAACGTGCTTACTTGTCTAGTCATTGTTCGCAACAAAAGTATGCACACAGCGACGAATTACTACCTATTTAGCTTAGCTGTATCTGACTTACTGTTGCTGGTCAGTGGTATGCCCCAGGAAATGTATTCGATTTGGTCAAAGTGGCCTTACGTGTTTGGGCCAGCATTTTGCTTGATAAGGGGCCTGGCATCAGAAACTTCTACGAATGCTAGTGTACTGACGATAACGCTATTCACCGTGGAAAGGTATTTGGCAATTTGCCACCCATTCGTATCCCACAAGATGTCGAAGCTATCCAGAGCAACGAAACACGTGTTTATTTTGTGGATTGTCTCATTTGGACTCGCGCTCCCTCAAGCGTTGCAGTTTGGTATTGGGAACTTCAGTGGAGTCACGATGTGCCTACAAACACGAGTTATAATAGAACACTCTTTTGAAATATCAACATTCTTCTTTTTCTTCGCCCCTATGATATTGATCACAGTTCTTTACACCCTCATCGGTTTGAAGTTAAAAGAGACCAGAGTGAAGAATGAAGTCCAAGATCCGGCTTTATTTGAGAGAACCTTAAGATGCACACACAAAACCCGCAGAAAACCGGGTCAATCGACAAGAAGAGTTGTAAAAATGTTAGGTATGTTTTACCTAGCTAAAACTCGGGTTTAAATTTTTTTAATCACAGTCGATTCTCATAAAAGCGAGTTAACTTTGAAGCCTTGGCTCTCCGCCAGGAATTGATTGAGCCATGATCTGATGATGGCTATCCAGGGAGTGAATGGAAGAGATCCAGATCACTCTATATAGGTACACTCAACTAATTTGGTCAAAATTCTAAGAGATGTAAAGATATGTTTAAAAAACCGCGAATTTAGTATTAGAATGTATGAAAATCATCAGATTACAGCTCGATCAATCACTGGCGGAAAACCAAGGCTCAAAGTTACTTCGTTCTTATGCGAACTCCAGACTCCTGTGTGATTCACGGCGTGAATTCACGCCGTAATTTTGCCGTGAAATTGGCGTGAAAAGCATGACCCACCGCACTCGCTATCGTTTACACACAGTTTAGTTCGCGCGCTCGTCGAGAATGGACACCAAATTATGCATCATGTGTGGATGCGTTCGCGTTCACGGGAGGTTCGCGCACAGCGAACCCTATGACGCGGGCGCAAATACCGACACTAAACGGGAAACAAGGCGTGAACGGGCGCGAAAGCCATCCACACTAGCGCCGGTTCACGGCTTTCACGGGTGTTCACGGCGCGAATGTGGAGCGCACTTTATGAAAATCTAATGGCGTCCTTAATTATGGAGCCACCACAATATATTCAACGACCTCCGTAGTCGAGTGGTTTATATGCCAGTTTTCAATTTTGGTCGGTTAGGTCAATTTAGAAAAACTAACTTTTTTATATTGGTTCAGGTCTGGGTGTTTTTAGTTCCACCGTTGTCTCTAATTTCCATAAAACAACTGCTTTAGCTACTTTGGAATCAAAGCAATGTTTGTGATGTTGTCTAATATTTATAAAAAGTACAATCAATCTTTTTAACTCTAATAATTATTATGATAGAAACTTTACTGCACGTGTCAATTGTTATTATTAATATTGTCATTTGTATCAACAGTGGCAGTAGTAGCAGCTTTCTTCATCTGCTGGGCACCCTTCCATGCTCAAAGGCTGGTGGCAATATACGGGACCACGAACCAGCACCACGCCCGCCACCCGATCATGGCCAAAATCTATAACTTCCTCACCTACATATCGGGGATCTTTTATTACATGTCTTCGTGCATCAACCCTATATTTTACCAGATTATGTCCAATAAATTCAGAGAAGCATTCAAAGTGAGTATTATTGCTAATATTTCGTAGTCACTAATTCGTTGGAACAACGTGTCTGAACTTCTTTGCTTTATGCCTACTCTCCCGGATTTTCCCAGACTCATCAATCTGGAAATGCGAACTATTTATAGATCAGCCCTGGGTGATTGTGGGGCTATTGTTGTTTCTGAACTACGAAATCTTTTGTTCCAAGCATTTTGAATTAAACTTCAAATACCGATATAAGTGTAAATATGTGTAAGAACTTAAATTCTAGACACCATCAATCATGTTCTCATGGAATGCATAAATAATGCACAATAATATTAGATAATAATGCATAATTAAAAGCAATATTTTAAAATTAACCTTTACTGTATACAGGATACATGGTGAAATCGGGTGAAGGGTGAAGTCATTGGCAATCTTGAATCTAACCGTGAAAATTGATAACTTTAAGACAAAAAATTCTTAAATCAAAGTGATCCAAATTCAAGGTGAAATAAATATAAAAATCACAAGAAGTCATAAGTAAAAGATTAATAATGCTAGAAAACGTGAAAGTAACGATTTATTTTTATTTCAAGTACTAATTAGTAATACTTTCATGTTTTTAGCATCAGTAATCTTACTTATGACTTCGTATGATTTTTTTATAATTATTTCACAATGAATTTTGATCACTTTGATAAAGAAATTTGAATACTAACGTTATAAATATCTGTTCTTAGTTTAAAAGATTACCAATGACTTTGATTTTACCCTGTATGTAATTTAAAGGTTGCTTTACCAATTCTAACTTTTTAAAAATGTCATTACTTACTTCTGTTTAAAGCTGATGAGTTCGTAGTGCCCATCCTTCTCATCAGCTATATGACATCCTACATTGGTGGTGGGTACTTTACGATTCAAAAGTGATTTAATTACTCGTAATTTTTATTTTCTATTTCATTAAAATTACTTATCTAAATGAATGCCCACTTTAAGGCTTCTTTAAAAGAAAGGTAAGGATAATACTGTGGATAAGAGGTAGACGTGACCACTTATCATCAGGTAGCCCATGAACATTTGCAACACTAGTTTTATTTCGTTAAGGTCTTCTGCTCCTACTCAAATGGCCAACATTCTATACGTTTATTAACGCAACGCTTACTATTCAAGCTTTAAAATAAGCAGTTAACTATAAAATTAAGTGCCGTAAGCTTGTCAATTCCATACAATACGTCAAATTCTGTGATTAACATATAGACCAATCAATAAAGGAGTTGTAGAATGCATGAGAGCGGACCTAAGCGATTTCTTCTGAAACTTGTTCAGGGTGCTTAGGAAGTTAACATACTAAAAGTCCTGACGTTTTGGAGGTGAGCCGGAGTGGGAAGGGGGGGAGGGGGGGAAGGTACCACTTTTGAGTTTTCTGCTAATATCTGAGAAACGGTGCATTTTTAAACTTTTAGATTTTATGCATTCACAATGCTATTTTTATATTAAGATTATTAATATAATTGAATAATATTAGAAAAAATCGACTCACCCGTAGCAGCTCAGACGGGACGTCTGAGCTGCTACGGTGCTGTTAAAACGGTGCATTGTTGGGAAAAATGATCTAAAATGAAATCAAAGCTTATAAATTTTTCTATAGCTTTAGTTCTGTACACTTTGTTCAAATTTCTAACCGTTTTTGCGCTACTCGCTCGGAAAGTGTGAAAATTTGTATGATGGGCAATATGGCCAAGGGAGTTATTCTACACACCCTCTAGCAAGGAATGATATATCATTAGAAAGGCCTTTTTTAGACAAATATTATTTGCAAACAAACTTCATATCAATTGTTAGTATTTTTGGAGTTAAAGGTCAATTAGCAGACGTCTTCGTTCACGTGGGCCCTAGGGAACATTTGATCAGAATAAAAAGTATTATATGCTTTAATTCAGGTTATGAACTATATGTATGCTAAATTTCATCTAAATCCGTTCAGCCGTTCTTGAGTTATAAATAGTGTAAATAACCCGACTTTTTTATATAAGGCTCAATATTTGTCAAAAAAAAAGGAATTGTAGAATTCACTTTTCCGGAATGTGCAGCTCGAAAATTATTGGGAAATGGGAAAAAAGGTAAAAAACCAAAGTTATAGAAAATTTTATAAGCTTTCATTTCTTACTTGAACATTTTTCGCTACAACTCTTCATTTTTGAGATATTGGCGAAAAACTTAAAAGTGGTCCGTTCTCCTCCCCCTCCACCCTCCGGCTCACCTCCGAGACGTCAGGACTTTTAGACTATTATTTATTCTGTGCTTTTAGTATGTTCACTTCCTAAGCACCCTCAACAAGTTTCAGAAGAAATCACTTAGGTCCCCTCTCATGCACTCTACACCCCCTTTTGGGTCATTTATTGACTGAACTAATAAGTTGACGACATTGTGATTTAATCGTCTATTGCTCGGTAGCGTAAAATGTTGGCCATTTGAGGGGCTGAAGGAGTAAAATTTTCCGGCCCGGCCGAAAATCAAGGCTATGTCTTTAAATATAAAGCATTGGCTATAAGAATAGAATAAACGCCTAATAAATACACATTGAACTAACACTGTGGTACCTATTTTTACTTAATTTTTTCACATAATTTTAAGAAAAGTTATTTTTCACATCATTTACAAAATAAAATTGTTGTTTTATTTTTAGATTTTTGCATGAACAATGCTATTTTTAAATGCTAATTAAGTGTTATGCCGAAAAAAACTTTGTCTCTAGAGTTTCAGATGATATGGGATGTGAATATTGTTGTTGTAATATTTTTATAACTGTTTTCGTGATCATATTTATTTTCACAACGAATGGATTTTTTTTTTAAATAACTGATTCTACAAAATAAATATAGGACGTCCCAATGAGAGCGCACATTTTAAATTGTGTGTAATTTTTTCGTGCAAGTGGCAACTCTTTTTACAGCTGTGACATAAAGTTAATAGACAGGCATATTAACTTTATGAGCTGTGACCTATAATGTTGCAATTATTAGAAATGAAGCGCTACGAAAAGAACGCTGCGTTTACTATGTGAAAAGTTTTTCCAAAAGGGGGAACGTTAATTCTGGATTAAGAGCTAGCCCCGGAAATAGGTAAACAATTTACAGAGCGACGAAACCCCTTTTGTTAGTGTGCCATACTATCATTATTAACAGATCCGGGCACCTCGCAGATTTTCAGTGGTGGGGGTGGGAGTGGTTGGGCAACAAGTCGGCTGAAAACGATTGAAGGTATATAATTTACAGTGCTGTTGATTTGGTGTGGTATAATAGCAAGCTAATCATGGATCTAAATCGAATATAACATTGCCAAGCATTTTGGCTGGTGGGAAAGTAGTGCCAGGCGGCATCAAACTTTACCACTTTTTCGCGCATCACGTTTGATGCCGCCTGGCACTACTTGTGCAATGTTATATTCGATTTAGATCCATGATTAGCTTGCTTCAAAGTGAAGGAGCTCTGTAAATTATACACCTTCAATCGGTTTTCAGCCCCTTTGTTGCCCAACCACTCCCACCCCCACCACTGAAAATCTGCGAGGTGCCCAGATCTGTTAATAATGATAGTATGGCACACTAACAAAGGGGGTTTCGTCGCTCTGTAAATTGTATACCTATTTCCGGGGCTAGCTCTTGATCCATTCGCTCTCGCACCCGCCTTCTAAGTGGAACATGATAACGGAGTTCTTGTGGTCTCAACTGATCGGCATGGATCTGAAGGTACCCTTAACATTAACTAAGGGAACCTTAGAAATTTATACAGCGCCATCTACAGCCGAAAAGCGAAATGAAATTTTCCATTACTCTATCGAGTACTTTTATGCGCGTTTTTTGTCTCGATAGATGTTCGTGCTACGGGTACTTAGATAAGGCCACGGTCGCTTCCACCCCGCCGCTCGCGGCGGACGGCGGCTGTAGCCGACCGAACGCCAAACGCCGGACGCGGCGGCACCCGCTGTGCATGGTCGTTTTCACTCGCCCGCCCCCCGTGTCGGGCGGGCGCGTCTTTAGTTCAGTTTACCTCGGTAGCTATCAGTGTCAAAATATGTACGAAATGAAAGAACACTTGCAATAATATTACCACAAGAAGAAGAAGATGATGATATTTAATGAAAGGAAACTAAAACCAAGACAGAAAAAGCATGAGATGTTTAAAAATGGGGAAAAGGATTGGTAAAAAAAAACATTTACAAGACAAATTTATCTGTAGTGTAAAGAATATAGTTGCATTTGAAAAATTCTATTAAAAGTTCCCTTTTCTTTTGTCCATGATGGCGGCAGCGTCCACCCGCCGCAATGCTTCGAAATAATTAAAGACGTCGTGGGCGGCGGTTGTCGGTCGCGTGCGGCGGGTAGTCGTCGCACGCAGCGGACGAAAACGACCTTTCCCAAACATTGTCGAATAAAGCATAAAGACGCCGCGGGTAACGGCGGCGGCCCGCCGTCCGCCCCGTGGGTGGCGGGTAAAAACGACCGTGGCCTTAGGAGGCCAAAACAAATTTGGTAACGATTGCGTAAGTGGCTGACTCTGGGCTTACAGGATGGAGAGGCACTCTCTGATGCTAAATATGTCAGTCTACTTGCGTGAAGTGGTTGCGTTCTTTTTATATGCAGGCTGAAAAAAGGCTATAATTTTTTTGAAATTAAATTATAGCCCATGTTACTCGCTGATAATGTAGCTTTCTATAGGTGAAAAAATTTTCAAAAAAGGATCAGTACTTTTTGAGTTTATACATTACAAACAAACAAAAAGTTAATCGCTTATACTTACGAAACGCAACCGAATTTTGGGCAGTCCTTACACAGTTCACGTGAGTACAACTAGTACTTACTTGCTGTACTATTGTCAGCCATTTACCTTATCGTTT
Organism: Agriphila geniculea; assembly: GCA_943789525.1. Taxonomy (NCBI): domain Eukaryota; kingdom Metazoa; phylum Arthropoda; class Insecta; order Lepidoptera; family Crambidae; genus Agriphila; species Agriphila geniculea. The sequence continues at coordinate 20,308,930 of OX038877.1, forward strand.
TTAGGGTTCCGTAGCCTAAATGGCAAAAAACGGAACCCTTATAGATTCGTCATGTCTGTCTGTCTGTCTGTCTGTCCGTATGTCACAGCCACTTTATTCCGAAAGTATTAAGACTGCACAGTTGAAACTTGGTAGGTAGATGTATTCTGTTAACCGCTTAACGAATTTAATACAAAAATAAGAAAAATAAAAGATTTATCCCCATACATGGAACTGAAACTGAAAAAATTTTTTTTCTTCAATCCAACACGTGTTTGGTGTGTATAGATAGGTCTTTAAAAATGACATTAAGGTTTTTAAGACAACTTTTTCTCAAAGTCAACCGTTTGAAAGATATTCACCGCCAAAGTGGTAAAATGTGTGTCCCCCCCCCCCCCCTTTAACTTTTGAAATAAGAGAGTGAAAAATAAAATATATATATATACTGTAGATCTTAATAAATACTTTCAACCAAAATTGGTTTGAATGAGATATAGTAATTAGTTCTTGAGATATAGCACATTTTCCAAAACCGCAAATATAACTTTGTCATTCATACTAACACTATGAAAAACAAAGTTATTTTTACAGACGAAAAATGATAGGTGGTATTAAATATGGTATGTTATAAGGTAACTACGGAACCCTATGGCGCGTGGCCCGACACGCACTTGGCCGGTTTTTTTTTCTGGTAACGATAACACATCTTTCACTCTGCATATAAAAAGAACGCAACCACTTCACGCAAAACGACTGACATATTTAGCATCAGCGAGTTCCTCTCCATCCTGTGAACCCAGAGTCAGCCACTTACGCGATCGTTACCAAATTTGTTATGACCTCCTAATATAACTGGATGACATTTGGTTTCAGCAGGACGGCACCACCAGTCACACAAGATTTTTTGAAGTGAAAACTTCTTTAGCGGCGTTGTACACTTTTTTTGTAATAGGTAAAAAATGTTAAACTTGCGTCAGTCAGGGTCACGTGACCCTGATCGAAAATTCGTAAGCCGGATGTAGCGTAGACAGCCGGCGCCGGAAGTATCCCCCTCTCTTTCTACGGCGCGGCGAAAATGGCGGCGCGTCATTTTGGCGTTCCGTGGGTTGATTTTTCTGAGAGATAAACTTTTTAATGTAATATAAATTGTCATTGTGTACGATAGCGCAATAAATAAACATTGTATTCTACCTTATTATAAATGATAGTACTTTTATACTGATAATTAAAGCAATTCGTGCAAAATTATTCCCTAATCATTCCAAAATATCAAAAACGCACAACGTTAATATTCAATTTTTCACTTCTGCCGGCACTCCCGGAGTGCAAACCCGAATTTTTTTCTTTGGTTTTATGAGAAAACTCGGTATTGGCGAACTTACCAGAAATGCCCTGTTGTCACAGAGACACGGGAGCGCTTTTCCAAATATTTTATTCCATAATTAATCGCAACATGTTTACTTTACAATGCAATAAAAATATCACAACTCGCACAAAATGATTTTATTTTTAATGAAAATGTGCGCTCTCCTTGAAACACTTAAATACCTATAGGGTCACTGGAAATACGACGTATTTCTGCTAATGAGGTCAAAACAAATGATTTTTGTTTAATACCTAGCTTTATCTCGAAAAGTTTGTGATATGGGCAATTGAAATTTAGTAACTTTTTACGAAAAGTACGAAAAAAATAAAGTAATTGAGAACTATTCATTCGATTCCGTTATTATTATTCAATTTTTTTTTGGAAATGACAGCAAATATCTTTAAAATAATCTTAGTAACCATGAATTATCCTTGGTTCATGCATGCTAGTAACTAAGCGTGCAAAATATTTAAAAAATATTTCCATCTATTCAGCTTTCAGTTGCCCGTAGTTTTTGACATTTTTCAATTTCAATTTCAACACTAAGAATGTTTACTATCCGAAAATAACAAAAAAAACGGAATCTGAGAAGTTATTTCTCTTTTATTTTTTTACATTTTTTGTACCTTAAATCATATTTTTCTTTAAAAGTTATTTAATTTCAACTATCTCAAAAACTATTAACTTTTCGAGAAAAATACTTCATAATACGTCATATTTCTAGGGACCCTAAATATTATATCTAGGTATTAAAGTCATGAAAATCTATTCAGGTTTTGGATACTTTTAGGTACTTATGTAATCTTCTCTTACAAAATTTCAGAATCCGTAATTAACCTTAGCCAAAAGTCGAATCGCGATTCTTTATTTGTTCATAGCACGTTTTGTGATCTAATCCGTCTCTGATTACTTACGAACTTACTTACTTACCTAAAACTATTGGAATTACGAATTTAGTACGTAGACACGGCTTCTATAAGACCTAGGTGTTCATGGCCGAATTTTTTGTCGATACTTACTACGACTTATTTCTAATGATTTATCAATTTATTTTCCAGCATACCTTCAGACAATGCTGCTGTAGGGCCTGCAAGCCAACTGGATCTAACCACTGCTCCTACATTGCGATGGGTTTTGCAAGGCCCAAGTCCAATACCAGTGGCAATTCAGGTATTTCTACCTACCAATTCTACTATCTCTTATTACTGGCGACGACAAATGAAACAATTCCAATCAATTTTATTGATAGCTTTCATCAAACTACTGAAACGTTAGTTAATTTAGCGGTAACTTTCCAATGAGTAAAGTTTTGTGCAAGTATTTATTGCACACTCCGTGATTTATCGGGCTTTAGAAATATAAACTTTCGAGTGCTCGAATTATCAACTGTATTCCGAGTGTATCACTTACAAAGTTGTATAATCAAAGTTGTATGTAGGTAATACTCGCTGACCCGATAGACGTTTTCTTGTCGTTGCTATTATCAGATAATAGACGATTTCAATTAAACATGTTTTATGCTATTCATTCAAAATTTCAATATATGGGAAAGTCAGCAAAATTAATTTTAAGTTTGGTATCATTTTCGGATAAATCAATAACGTAGAATTCATTTTTGGTATAAAAATTCAATTTATTAAGAAGTTTCTTAAAAATTACAAAAAGCCGATAGTTGTACCACATTTTTTTAAGTCATTGTAAATATTAATTTAATGCTCTTATTTGCAAACAAAAACAATCTTTACACTTTTCAAGGGTAGGAGGGCTGACGGGGTAGAGTGGGGGACGGGAGAGTACATTTTAAAAAACAACAAATAGCGCATTAAAACTTAACTATTAACTTTGCCGCTCAAAAATCTAGAATACCTAATTATGATGTTCATCTGCTGGCGATTCTTAACACTTTTCGTATAAAGTATTTGAAAACATAAAAAAAGATGAATGAAATCGGTCAAGTCGTTCTCAAGATATCGCGTGACCACGAGGAAAATAGGGATTAATTTGTGTAAAAATTGCTTACAATGCGTTATGGTCACTGCCAAAAATCCACAACGTGAATTCGTGTTATGGCTCGTACGACACAGTTGTTTTTATAAGGGCGGCGATAACACGAATTTCACGTAGTAGATTTTTGGCAGTGACCATAACGCCTTGTGATTGTGAGCCTTTTTATCACTCATTACGGTCTTTGAGCCTAACATATTATGATACCTACTTATATAGTTTATTATTTTTAACAAGTGCTATTTATATTTACGAAAAGTTTTCTTAGCCCGTACTCTAAGCGTATTTTTTTATGATTCTCAGGCAGTGCCATGAAGAATGGTGTAAGGAAACAAAACCGTCAAGACAGTTGTGGTTCGAGTGTGGACCATCAGACTTCCAGCCTCATTTGCGAAGCTTGCAAGAGGGCTGCAACTCGAGAGCGGACGATCAGCAACAACGGAAACAACGGACGAACCGATTCCGAAAGAGGTTTCGTAAAATACGAAAATGGAAACAACGCATTACTCCCCGTCGCACTGTGTCACAAAAGCGCCGAATTTAAACATGAAAGTGAAATTAAGACAATACCCGAGATCGGTTAAAATAAATAGTTATTAGTTACTAAAGCTAGAATAATAATATTAATTATAAAATAAACGGGTAGGTAAAAGTAAGTTTTGATGAGAAAGGATCTCATTAAAGTGTCATTTTCAGGCGTAGGTTAATACATTCACCGAATGTACTGCATCTTCGGTTTCGTCACGTTTCGTCGTTGAAAATGTGACTTGCATTTCGTGTGCATTTTTTTTCTATAAGTAGATAGGTACACTGGATTTCGGTAAGCAGTCGCCAAAGCTGGAATACCTAGAAAAACTTTATTTTACTACGAATACTTCGTATCTTATCCAAATGGATGAACATTTATAATTCCCAGTGCAAGTATGTCAATAAACCCGCTGCCGTGTACTTCACATCTTTTTTGATGTGCAAAGCTCTAACGTCATTTGAATTAGAAAGTTTTTGAAACTTAAGTACAGTGTTGCTTCTTGCTACTTTCTGTTACTTATTTATTAAATCGAAAATAATCGCACAGAGCAGCCCTCGCGAGGGCCTCGTTCAAAATAGTTGACTAATATTCTGAGCGCCTTCGTAAGTTATCGATTACGAGTATAGTGGCGGCATACTGTTTAGTAGGAGCTTAGGTTTTATAATAAGGATTAAATTTCAGAATTAGCAATGCTTAATTTTACGTAAATATTGGATAATTATTTAATTCTTTGACAATCAGCTCGTGGACCATTCCCGATCAAATCCCGAATGATGCGTAAGCGAGCGGGCAACCCAGTGCCAATATGTGAATGCGAGCGCGTGTGCAAATATATTCGCGGGATTGTTGTAGAAACTGGAATAATCATACGTAAAATTTAAAAATTCCGAATAATTTTTCACCAACAGCAATTATACTAAGATATCGGACTAGATTGAGTTATATTATGTATGGACTGGACAAAACATTAGTTTAACCACAGAATAACTAATAGTACAAGTGTTTAACGGTTAAACATCATCTTTTACAGTCCAGTTAGACTATAACTGGTCTGCAGATGATGATGTTTAATCACAAAAAAACCGAAAGTTTATAATTTTACAAATAATATGTAAGATTATATTATTCCGGTTTCTATAATAATCCTGCGACGTTTATTCAATAATGCATGTTGGAAGCCAATAAAATACAATGCAAGCAATCAAGGCAAGTTGGTGGTTGGAGTACGGCTTTGATGCTGGTAATAATTACAATTATTATAACGATGACTATCAACAATCTTAGTAGGTATTATAATAAACTAGCGACCCGCCGTCGCCTTGCTTCGGTTCCTTCCTTTTTTATGGCCAATTGTAAACTACCAACAACACCCAAAAAGAAAATAAATACCTATAGTCGTCACCTCCATTCACTCCAAAAGTCTGTTTCCGTCCAGTTTGAGTCGTTAAAAGAATTATGCCGTCGCGTACTTTTTTGTAGACCAATCAAAGAGGAACAATTCCATCATACATTATTTTGTTATAGCTCAAAAGGTTTATGCAGCATCTTCACATTAACATATTTTACACATAAACCTTCCTCAGGAATCACTCAATAAATTGGAGAAAACCGCATGAAAATCCGTTCAGTAGTTTTTGAGTTTATTGCGAACAGACAAAAAGACAGACGCGGTGAGGGTCTTTGTTTTATAATATAGTGTTACATATTATATGACGAAATCGATCTTTGTGCGAAAAAAAACGCTCACAACGCGTTCTGGTAACTGTCAAAATGCCACAACGCAAAATTCGTGACATGGCTCTTATAAAAACGCCCAGATCTCGTTATGGTGATCATAGTACCACAAAGCGAAATTATTCTCGTCGTGGTCAATATACCAAACGACCACAACGCGTTGTGAAAATGAAGTAAGTCATGACGCTGATAAAACTTATTGTAATAAATAAAAACAAATTAGGTATTTTAACTGAATTGTAGTTTCCAATGACTAATATTTTGTGTTCGCCAATTAGTAGCCTTATTATATTTAATTGAAAAAATCTATTATATTAAAAAACCTTTTTCTAATGACTAATTTTGTACCAATTACAGGTAGTTTTTTTTTAATATAGTGTTTGTCAAAATAGTTAAAAATATCCTAATCATTACTGATAATAGTGATAATTTGTAGTCAGCATATTTTTTTTTAATAAAGTAACCCTTCTAACAACAAATTATGTCCTATTATTTAAATGACACGATAAATTTAAATTTTCTGTCTTTCTACCTAGTATTTAATAAAGTACAAAAATATCTATCAATAGTTTTGAGACTTGTAGGCAGGAATACCTGTGCGGGGGTCGCATACTGCGACGCATACTGCTTTGCAATAGCAAAGCAGTATGCGTCGTATTCTACCTTTATCGTGGTTCCATACGCGTCATAGCTTATCTTCATCTCCACAATGCACTGTGGTCGCGTTCATATGTTGACCACGACCGACGCTAATTTTGCTTTGTTTATTTCTATGATTGCCACAACACGTTCCGGGCGTTTTTTAAGAGCTGCTATGACACGAATTTCGCGTTGTGGCATTTTGGCAGTGACCACAATGCGTTGTGAGCGTTTTTTCGCTCAAAGACCGATTTCGGTCTTTGGAAATTTCATATCCATAGCAACCCTGTATACAACAGTAAAATAAAAAAGAAGATATAGTGCTTCATCCGTTACCATAATAATATGGACATTAGTTACTATTATTAGTTATAAATATTGATTGATTTTATAATTCTAACAGGAAGCATTTATTTAAATAACATACATAGTTCATTTACTGAACACTGTTTCTTTTTAAATAATTTTAAGACTTTGATTGTTTTGAAAGTAATTTTATAACTGCCAAAAGGATAGACAATCAGAAGTTATCTATATAAATAGGTGGTTGTAAATTAAAGTTGGTTCTTATTTGGTTTTTAGTGTTGATATGTTGATGTGTTGATATGTATTTCCAACCAAACTTAATTATAATAATGATAACGCCCCCTAGGGCCAATTTAATAACGTGAGATATTTGTCAATTGTCATAACAGTTTTATATTCATTGCACGAAAATAATAAAAAAATCCTCATAGTTATATTATTATAATAAAAAATTCTGTATCATAGCAATACCGCAATGTAAACCAAATTGTCACGTTAAACAGCCTGGTGGTACGCCCGTTACAAAGTTCTGGTAAAATATGATTTTCAGTATTTAGGTAGATAAACTCTTAATTATTTCAAATAAAATATAATCAAACAAATTTTCTGTAAATAATTTTTCAGTAGGTATCTTTATACTGTTTGTTGTTACAAATAAAATAAAACCAATTCTGCGCCTACGTTATTGCTAATTGGAACCGCGAAATCACACTTCGTAAAATTTAATCCAAATTGATTGATGTTATGAGAAAAATAATTATGTAGGATATTATATTTATAAATGTAAGTAGGTATGTTAAAAGTTATTGTAATAATTAAATTTAGTTATTAAAATTCTTTTGTACTTACTTTATTTTGATAAGATTTTTCCTTTTTTGTAATAAGTAAATTAATAATATAAGGTATGTGTAAATTAATAATTTTAATCGCTAGCTAGTCAATACATTTACTTAGGTACTGAATATTTGAAACCAATATTTTCTATGCAACTTAAAATTAGACTATACGTAAACATCTGTAAAGCATACGGATCGCAATTTTTGCCCTTTATAGCATAATTTGAAAAATGTGCACCTCTTGCAAAATGTACAACACGCCAAATGTACCAGTCGTAAATTACAATTATTTTACACAATATGCAAAATATTGTAATTCTAATACACAATTTTAATAAAACTTTACATGGAATTTTTAGGACCCAGTAATTTTTCTTCAATTATTACAATATGGGCATCAAGTGAAAGGCCTTAATGAGCACATTTCAAAACTATATAATTTGGCACTAAAATGTATGAAATAAAAATAAATAAATTTAAAAAATATTAAAAACACGACAAATTACCTATCAGTAAAATCCTTCAATATTTTTCATTATCATTTTGATTTATTCTTTACTGTCATTATTATTTCTGTTTATCTTATGAGTATTCCTAAGTTATAAATTACAATAAAATAAAATTACCCGTTAGTCAAATCCTCTTTTTAAATTATTATGATTTGATTAATTTATTAGTTAATAGGTAAAATGTAATTAAAACACCTTAAAAATTTTTTTAGCATTTACCGCGTCTCTAAGGTAAAACCTAAGATTTACCGAGTAAATGGTGGTAAAATTCGAAGTGAACGATGATCACAGAACAGTTCGAACGTTTACCATTGAGAGTTGGTAAATCTTAGGTTTTACTAGAAAAACTTAGGATTTGCATAAGTACGGGGTTTTTTCAGCAACAAATATACAAAACAGTAAAGTTTAATTATATTTTATTACTGTTCAGTCTGATATAAAAAGATTATATTCCAATGTCATGAATCCAATTAGATTTCGCTTACACTAAATTATTATTGTAGTTATTAGAAAAAAATCTAGGTAGTTTTTTTATGTTAAATTAACTACATAAGTAAGTACCTAATTTTTCTTTGTGTATTAAAGTGTTGCGAAATGTTTAAGAGTTTACATGTGATTTTATATTAAAACAAGATTTTTTTCATTGAACAATTGTTTAATTTTTCACGACCCAAAAACCACCGCAGAATATTTTAAGGACGGATTGAGCGCTTCGCCCCAAAACGAGCCGACAGAGAAGTCAAGTAGATGTATGTGTCCTTTTCTTCATTAGGGTGACCAAACCGTATGGTTGGCCGGAGACATACATAATACTTTAAACTGTTTAATATAAACTTAAATACCTAGGTAGTTCTTTATTTATAATTAACACTTTTTACCACGTTTTTATTATGTTGCTTGCTCGTTTGTTTGTTTGAGCACAAATAGGTGATGTCCAAAAATGTATGAGGTCTGGGCCACGTTTTTGTACAGTATACCAAAAAATAGATAATGACACAATAAACTGTTTCTAATTATACAATTTCTTTAAAATCGCTTTGTTTTCTGGAAGGAACATTAAACAAAATACAAAAAAATGCATAAAAAAGCATCATGGCGGAAGATGTTAACAACAACTCACAGCACAGAGTAGGTAGAACTCAATGACAGTGACAATGGGCGCATTTTACCAGACAAATCTTTGAGTCATCGATCGCCATAGAGAGTACCTTTATTTTTAACCATGGAAAGTAAAATATTGAACAATACCTGCAGCTAGACCGCCTATCTCAAAGCGATAGCAATGCTCTATCCGTCCTTGTCATATCATAACACGATGACAAGGACGGACAGTGCACTGACGTCATAAACCGAAGCAATAATCAAAGCAATCGAGCCGCAGGCCTCCTTCACCCGCTCGTCGCCGTCGGTCGCTTCGCGCGATAAGGGTGCTACTCCTACACGGTGCATGTAGCTTGCGCACGTTGAGGCGCAGGTTACTTGCGCGGGTGTACAATGTTATGGAGCTGGACCCGCTTTACGTGTTTCTACGGAGCATATAACCTGCGCAAGTGCTCAACAAATGCCGGGTCGACAGCGTGTGTTTTGCTCTACACAATCAACAAAAACATCTCAACATTCAACAAAAAAACGTATGAGGATTTTGTTTCTCTAAACAATGTTTTGTTGATTGTGTAGGGCAAAACACGCGCTATGGACCCAGCCAAACGCGGGCTACTTGCACCGTTGAAAAACATCCCTAGCACCTACCGCTACCGCTATACTTTCCATGGTTAAAAATGGCAATCGATGACTCAAAGATTTGTCTGGTAGAATGCGCCCACTGACAGCTTTTTAGCGGAGAGTTGCCATATTTGACGCTTTATTTCTAGTAAAAAATATTGATCTGTTTTTATTAATAACCATTTAACCATGCATTCTACAAAATTATTTGTAATTTTCTCAGAATCAGTATATTTTTCTCCATCTTTGAAGGTAGTGTACATAGACGTGGTCCAAATTAGGACATGTCCTGCAAACGATTTTATACTAAATTCCCGATGAGCTAGAGACTTGAAACTTTGAAAACAGGTCAGAAATGGAAGGAAATGTAATATTACAGTGTCATTGAGCTGATCTGATGATGGAGCCGGAAGAACGCCACAGGAACTCTATGATGAATGAAACTATACAACCCCATCGTGTTTGGGCTTGTTAGAATTCTCTTGACAAGTATTCTGACGGGAGATGAGGTTCAGGGCCGGATGATGAAGTCTGGAAGCCATGCCATAGGAACTCAATATTGAAACCATGCAAACCCATCGAGTTTGGGTTCGAAGAATCGTCTTGACGAGTGCTCTGTTGTGTAATAGTATCCAAGAGTCTAATGATGGAGCCGGAAGAAGGCCATAGGAACTCTGTAATAAAACCTTTCAATCCCATCGAGTTTGGTTGGACTCGTTTGAATGGTCTTGACGAGTACTCTGATATGCGGTGGTATATTTTTTAATTTAGCTCGTTAACTAAAAAACAGAAAATAATTATTTATTAAAAAAACATTTTTTAAGAACAAGTTATTTATCACGTTTTTATTAAGTTACTTTATGGTTTTTATTTTTTTTAAATGTTAACTCAACCAATAATAATCTAGTTTATTCAATTCAATTTAAGTTCAATTGTAAATAATTACGCAACTTTAAAGTTTATTCCAATTTTTAATAAAATACAATGTGCGTGAACTTCGGAAAAACAAATGAATGTTGGAAAAACAAGTAAAAGTAGGTAAACATTGTCTAGTGATCTGTAGTTAAAAAAAGTGGCAAACGATTTTCGACTTTATTGACGTTTGAAATTCGGTTGCTTTTTCCCATAATTATAGTTGTTCATTTACTTTGCTGTTTCATTAAAAACTGTTATTTTGGTAAATATGTCAATAAGGTCTTAAATACTTGCACCAGTTTCTTTACTTGTGAAGTTAATAAAATGGGTGCAAGAGATTTACGACGACACAATGTCAAAAATATAAAAAAACCAAGATGGCGGCCAACTATATTGTTCGTGAGCCGATTTTGATGAAACTCGATATTGTTACTATTTCGATAAAAAAAATAACAACGAAATGTTAAAAATATAAAAAATTATGGCAGCCAACTCTTTTATTTATGGGCTGATTTTAATGAAACTCGGTTTTTAGTACTAATTTGACAAGAAAATAATAACACGATATTGAAAAAATTAAAAAATCCAAGATGGATGGATGGAAGAATAAAAAAGTTGGCCGCCATCTTGAATTTTTTTAAGTTTTCAACATTGCGTTGTTATTTTCTTGTCAAAATCGTACCAAAACCCGAGTTTCATCGAAATCGGCCCAAAACAAAAAAGTTGGCCACCATCTTGGATTTTTAGTTTTTTATAATTGCATTGTTATTTTTTTGTCAAAATAGTACCAAAAACCTAGTTTCATCGAAATCGGCCCAAAAACAAAAAAATTGGCAGCCATCTTGAATTTTTCAAATTTTCAACATTGCGTTGTTATTTTTTTGTCAAAATCGTACCAAAAACCGAGTTTCATCGAAATCGGCCCAAAAACAAAAAAGTTGGCAGCCATCTTGGATTTTTAGTTTTTTAAAAATTGCGTTGTTATTTTCTTGTCAAAATAGTAGCGAAAACCGAGTTTCATCGAAATCGGCCCAAACACAAAAAAGATGGCCGCCATCTTGGATTTTTAAAATTTTCAACATTGCGTCGTTATTTTCTTGTCAAAATCGTACCAAAAACCGAGTTTCATCAAAATCGGCCCAAAAACAAAAAAGTTGGTCGGCATCTTGGATTTTTATTTTTTTTAAATTGCGTTGTTAATTTCTTGTAAAAATAGTTCCAAAAACCAAGTTTTATCGAAATCGGCCCAAAAAAAGTTGCCGCCATCTTTGATTTTTAGTTTTTTAAAAATTGTGTTTTCATTTTCTTGTCAAAATAGTAGCGAAAACCAAGTTTCATCGAAATCGGCCCAAACACAAAAAAGATGGCCACCATCTTGGATTTTTAAAATTTTCAACATTGCGTCGTTATTTTCTTGTCAAAATCGTACCAAAAACCGAGTTTCATCAAAATCGGCCCAAAAACAAAAAAGTTGGTCGGCATCTTGGATTTTTAGTGTTTAAAAAATTGCGTTGTTATTCTCTTGTCAAAATCGTACCAAAAACCGAGTTTCATCAAAATCGGCCCGAAAACAAAAAAGTTGGTCGCCATCTTGGGTTTTTATTTTTTTTAAATTGCGTTGTTAATTTCTTGTAAAAATAGTTCCAAAAACCAAGTTTCATCGAAATCGGCCCAAAATCAAAAAAGTTGGCCGCCATCTTGGATTTTTAGTTTTTTAAAAATCGCGTTGTTATTTTCATGTCAAAATAGTTCCAAAAACCGAGTTTTAGCGCTATCGCACACGGGCAACTTAGTCGCCCAGCAAATGTTTTGTCTCTCACATGGTTTGTATGAAAAGTTGCCGACGACCGCGTCGCTTCATGTACGCGCTTCCATTTAAACCCGTGGACTTGATGTGAGAGACAAAACAGTTGCACGGCGACTAAGTTGCCTGTGTGCGATAGCGCTTATCGAAATCGGCCCAAATCAAAAAAGTTGGCCGCCATCTTGGATTTTTTGTTTTTTAAAAATTGTGTTGTTATTTTCTCGTCAAAATAGTTCCAAAAACCGAGTTTCATCGAAATCGGCCTAAAAACAAAAAAAGTTGGCCGCCATCATGGATGTTTAAAATTTTCAACATTGCGTTGTTATTTTCATGTTGACATAGTACCAAAAACCGAGTTTCATCGAAATAGGCGCACAAACATGAATTTGATTATTATTATTAATTTTACCGTCTCGCCTGCGACCTCTAGCCATTTCAATACAACAATTTGGTTTTTTGGAAATCTGAAATGGTGCAGTATTTATGGACACACTAGTTTTGTAAAGTAACATTTCCTATAGATTGAAATTCTTAAATTGAAATTCGGCGCCAAGGTCAAAATCGGAGTTGCCAGGATTGACACTTCTATTTATTACCACCTCACCAATGATAGCTGATTAGCGTTATTGTAGATATCTAATGAGAGATTTTCCATGTTGTTGGGAATTAGACAGCGCCATCTAGTAGATTTTTGAGGAACGTTGCCTGGAAAGTCTCTCATTTAAATCAAAAGGGTAAAGCCCGCCGGTAACGATCAATTGCGATTGTCAATTTTTCCGTCAATGCCATTGTTGGAGCAAGTGACAATCGCTTCAATTGCACGCGTAAACGATCAATTTTTCTGTCAATGGGCGTCAATTGCGGAAAAATTGACAATCGCAATTGATCGTTACCGGTGGGCTTAAGTTCTGTTTTATATTACAATTATTATGTGTCATTCTAAATTAATATTTAAATAGTTTATATTCGACTTCCCATATCGAATCCTAAATTTTGATACATTACTTGATTGGTAACGTACATATTTTTTGTCCTACTATCGTGGTATTATTGTTTAGTGATGGCAATTGTGCGAACGGGACAGAGACACCGACCTCCACCTGGTGTTGTCTCATTCACACAGTAGTGCATTCAGTCAATGTCGTCGATAGAATTTCAACTCTATGACAAATGCAATAAAGTTGAACTTCTTTTAAACGATAAGTGAAAATTTTTGTAGAGTACTCACTCACTATATAAACCTCCTTGATTTTTACACTGTCTCTTGCTAACCTTTTAAAAACTTAAAACTTTTAAATTCTTTAAAAAAAATACTTTGTACATAAATTTTCGATACAAGAATATAACAGTTATAACAATAATTAAGTAAAGTTTTTCATGATAGTTACTAAACTACCGAAAATCAAACCTTGAAGATTAACCCAAAGATATTAGATTTTTTTATAAAGAGGATTCTAATATCATTGTATTAACCGAGGTTTGTTAACCGTGTTTCAACCTATCTCAGATAGACAATCGACCAGCCATTACCTACCTATCTGTGATATGAGATGAGGCACTTTGTTGTATGCTCTGTGGGCACTGCAGACCGCTGCTGATAATGCTGAAAGTGTCATGGTAAGTGTCTATATAATTCTATATTACAGTGGAAAACAACGTTAATTTAATGTGTGAAAAAAGTTTCGGTTTCGGCCGAAACAATAAAAAAACAAGTGGCTGAAATGTAATGATGTGATATATATTTAGAACCGGTTCAGCAAGCCCTTTCATTTGATACGACACACAATAGGTTTCATAACAAAAAAAATTTTTCCCCATACAAAAAAAATTGCATCATAACTCCACTCCTAAGGGAAGAATTTAAAAGAACTGCGGGTCCAAAATATTGTTTTGACCTCAAGTATACGTCTACCAAACGGCTATGCTGTACATCGATTTGCGGATTTCCATTGATTTTGAGCTCGTACGCCGACCATTATCACGACATTTATTTTAGCTGACAAGAAAATGCAAGGCGCAAAAAACTTATCAGCTTTTTCAGATAGAACTATATTTACAAATATGAAAGTATATCGTTTCCAGATAATGCATGAAACAAAAAAACATTACTCAATTAGATCATATTTACAGGGTTCAAGCTAAATTCTAAACTATTATTCAAAGTCATTTATTCAGTCAGTCAGTACCTATAAGTACTGTTACAAAAAATGCATGCAAAAATGCAATGATTTCTATTAAATCTATTGTATATTATTTCAAGTTCATTATATATTTTTTCTAATGATAGCTTCACGCGCGTAGTCTTTCAATATTTTGAATTGAATACTGGGATTTGGCGCATGTTAACGCCTTAATGTATGGAACAGCAGATTTTTTTTCGCGATATCAGAGTTGGCCCGATAATAAAAGTTGCTTGTAATCATTAGTGGAACCACCCCATTGCGGGAACTAAAATGATAAAATTTCACGATGTATATACTCCTCGATAGTTAAAGTGTTTGTAGGAAGCAATTTTGTATGCCAATTGGCACAGAGCCTCTGGCGGTAACTGTACTATACTAAATGTTTTCATACAAACGTTAGTCGCTATGCTATCGAGTATAGTAAACACTAACTCCCTGCCCGACCCACCCTACCACTGGCCGTAGCGTACCCCTGTTGGTGAGGTGGGTCTAAAACTATACCTACCCCTGAATTTGCCTACATCCCCGATAACAACATTCAGTTCATCCTTGGCGTTTAGAGTGTTAATAGGCAAACAACTCAATTGAATACATTGTATTACTTATTAGGGTATTCAATTGAGTTGTTTGCCTATTAACACTCTAAACGCCAAGAATAAACTGAAGTTTGTTATCAGGAATTCACCAACTTTAGATAGAAGTTAGGTAGACAGCGGTGGTGACATCTCGTTCTCAATAATATTAAGCTTCTTAAGTGCGTTTGTCTTTAGTAACTGCTTCCTCAATTAATTAAACTTTATCACTTTAGTAGACGGTTTGTACAGAGGCTTATTAGCCTCACAGACAACAATAAACTAATTCCTACTAATATTTGATATGCAAAAGTTTGGATGATTAGGAATTAATTAAGACTTCAAAACTTGGTGCTTACCAACCTTTAATTTTTATCCTTACTAATATTATAAATGCGAAAGTCCGTTTGTTTGTTTGTTTGTTTGTTACTCCTTCACGTCCTAACTACTGACTGATAGTTCATAGCCTGGATTAAAACATTTATGATACTTTTTATCCCGGACAATGGTTCCCTAAGGATTTTCCGAATATCCACGCGGACGAAGTTGCGGGTGAAAGCTAGTAAATAATATTTTTCAGATAACTAAATCTCAGAATCAAAGATAGTTATAATTAAATGACTAGTAAATACTTAGTAGGTACAAAAAAAACGTTTGTTGCTCATCACATCTGATATCATAACTAAAGGTGCGTACCTTATACAGAACTGAAATACTGTCTCCCTGATATTAGGTCTTTACCTATGAAATTGCCGATATTTTGTCACATACAGAGAAAATAATAACTTCTATAATTTAAAATTTTAACAAAATCGTGAATATTACATCGAATTATGATCATGATAGTTAACTATCAGTAAAAATAAAGTCCATATTTTAGCTTTCTTGACACTAAAAAAAAAGATCTTGAAAGTGACTCTTTTTTTGTGAGCAAAAAAAGGGTGACCGAAGGGGTTGTAACTTAACCAAAACTTATTTTTTCGCTTATCTTAAATGGAAATAAGTTAGCATAGTGTTCAAACATTAGTACATAAAAGTTTTGTTACATGAGTGTTCATGGTTGTTAAATGAACAAAGAAAATGCTATTATGAAAAATGCAACTTCTTGAAAAATCTCCATACAAATCGGCAATTTCATAGGTAAAGACCTATTATTAGCGACCTCAAGGGCACAATAAAAGCATTATTGCCACTATTAGCAGATAATAAATGCTTCGATAATTTCACACAGCGCCATCTAGCCCCAAACTAAGCAAACCTTGTAATATGGGTGCTAGAACTGCTAGACAACTGATATACTACTTATATACTTTTTTAAATATATACTTATTATACATAGAATAGAAACACCCAGACCCGTCACAGAAATTAAAATTCATCATTTCAATTTCTGCCCGGCCGGGAATCGAACCCGGGACCTCTTGCGGCATGGCATGTTGACCACTGCACCACTCAGGTCGTTTCAGATATTATGTATGACCTACCAATATGAATATGACGAGTGGATACTACGTAATTTGCACTGAATATACATTAAAATTTGATCATCGTACTTGAGGCTTGTTACCGCTTATTCGAAATTTATTGTAGATGTAGATCAATTTTGGCAGACTAGAAATACGTTAAGGGTTGCCTTGTCCATCAGCCATTTTAATGTCCCCTCTGCTGGGGCACAGGCCTTCCTTATGGGTGAATAAGGAGGACGGGCCAGAACCCACCACGCGGGCCCAATGCGATTGGTGGGTGTTAACGACTGCAAATGCACCCGGGACCAACGGCTTAACGTGCCTTCCGAAGCACGGAGGAGCTCGACATAATAAATTTTTGGTCACCCATCCCATGACCGACCCTTGCGAAAGTTGCTTAACCTCCGTAATCGCTGGGCCAGGCGCTAAACCACTGCGCCACCGAGCTCCTTAAGGGTTGCCTTAATGAATTAAATAAAATTGCGTAAGGGCAAGAATGCCTACTACGAAAACCGTATGAACGAAAGTTCGTTCTGACACGTGTTTAACTCAATTAACATTAACGCAAAGAACTAACGGTCAAAATGTAGTAACTCGGACGAAAATAGATTTTTGTTTACTCTATCGAGTACTTTTACTCGCGTTTTTTTTCTTAAGTTCATGCTAGGGAAACAGCCCCCCTACAATGCGTGACAAAAGTAATATCGAAGCGATGTTGTGATTGAGAAGGCGCTATACGCGATGTCTCTATAACAACATCACATTGAGTTTGCTATAAGGCTATCCGCTGCGTTAAGCGGGATCCTGCCGCGGGTACACGGGGCGTGGGAATATAGATTGCTGGTTTTCTGACGGACAAATGCTTGCAGTGCATGAGTAAGCTCTAATGATTAGAGCTTACTCATGCATGATTAGAGTCTAATCTATGTCGCCCCGCGCGTGTTTCTCGCTTAACGCAACGGGTGGCCTAAGAGCTCAGAGTACAGCCTCCGTAGCACGAACATTTATCGAGAAAAAAAGCACGCGTGTAAAAAAAACCGGCCAAGTGCGAGTCGGACTCGCGCACGAAGGGTTCCGTACCAAAAACGGCAAAAAAAAAACACTTTTGTTGTATGGGGGCCCCCCATAAATATTTATTTTTTTCTGTTTTTATTCTGTTGTTATAGCGGCAACAAAGAAATACATCATCTGTGAAAATTTCAACTGTCTAGCTATAACAGTTCATGAAATACAACCTGATGACAGACAGACAGACAGACAGCGGAGTCTTAGTAATAGGGTCCCGTTTTTACCCTTTGAGTACGGAACCCTAAAAATTGATACAGTAATTTTGTATAAAAAATTTGTACAGTGCCATCTTCCGCCGAAAAGCTAAATTGTATCGAGTACTTTTACGCGCGTTTTTTTCTTGATAAATGTTCATGCTAAAAAAACGCGCGTAAAAGTACTCCATAGATAATGATCTGTGGAAAGTTTAAATTTGCTTTACGGCGATAGATGGCACTGTCCAAAATTCCCATACAAAAATTACTCTATCGAATGTTTTTACGCGCGTTATTTTTAGGGTTCCGTACCCAAAGGGTAAAAACGGGACCCTATTACTAAGCCTCCGCTGTCCGTCTGTCTGTCTGTCTATCTGTCTGTCTGTCTGTCGGTCACCACGCTGTATCTCATGAACCGTGATAGCTAGATTGTTGAAATTTTCACAGATAATGTATTTCTATTGCCGCTATAACAACAAATACTAAAAACAGAACAAAATAAATATTTAAGGGAGGCTCCCATACAACAAACGTGTTTTTTTTGCCGTTTTTGGTACGGAACCCTTCGTGCGCGAGTCCGACTCGCACTTGGCCGGTGTTTTTCGATAGCTGTTCGTGCTAAATATACTGAGCTTTTCGGATCTAGAAATTAAAGATAAAAATTTGCGTATGGATCGCACTTTCCTTACCTAGTAGCTGGCTTTGTTTAAATGCCATGACTTTCAGTAAAGCTGAAAATGATAATTAATTAGTATGATGACTTCATTTATGTTTATGTAATTATGTTCATGCCATTATGATATTATTCCGAGAAATAAGTAATTGTGTGTGTCTTATTATAACAAAAATGTAAATGTAAAAGTTTTTCTCTATACACGCTGCGCTGATTTTATCGCATTTTATAATTAATTTACTACACACAGGTATTTCAATTCATTACCCTGTTTTTCACGAAGCATACTATTGGTAAAATATAATAAAAAAAATCGGTTGGCACTCCGGAAGTGCCGGCAGAAGTGAAAACTTGAATATTAACGTTGTGCATTTTCGATATTCTGAAATTAGCGGCAAAGGATTAAAATTATTTCTTTCCTATTACTATACAGTCACACAATTCAATCAGTTTGTAATTAGAGAAAAATTCTAAAGATTTCGCGCCAGTGGACTTTTTAATTTCTACATGCACGCATTCTACGATTTAAAATTTTAAAGTTTAAACTTATAGTTACAGAGCATAAATAAGTCTATGATTTCACCGAAGAGATCGCTGCTATCAAAATTAGCGCGTTGCGTTTCAACGCGCCCCGTAGAAAGAGAGGGGGATACTTTCGCTACCAGCTGTCACATCCGTCTTATCTTACGCATTTTCGATCAGCCACGTGATTCTTACTGACGCGAGTTTAGCATTTTTTCCCCATACAAAAAGCGTACAACGCAGCTAAAAGAAGTTTTCACTTCAATAATAATAATAATAATAATTTCATTTATTTCAGACATAGTCCTTATCATTTGTTAGCTTAGTTCATCTAAGTAGGTACCTATGTTATCACAGTCAATTCGCGTCGCCTTCACGCATTCAAACTGCAATTGAACATTACGCATGACCCGCTTTAAGAATAATGCCCTTGATGAGTTAATTGATTTAACATTACCTACTGAACCTGATTGTGCGGTTAAGGCTTAAGGTTAAGCCTTTTGCACATAAGTGATCAAACAAAGTTAACTGGTTGAGAAAAAGGACACCCAAACAAAAAGTTTCTACTTTTAAATAAAGAGGCAGGTCAGGGTAGTGCGAGGGTATCATCACCATGGTTTTACTAAAGATAACCTAGGTGACAACAGAAAAATCGATGTTGCAAAAAAGGTGGAAAAAATTGTGATTCTTCTATCTCAAGAAGATTAATTTCACGTGCACATTATTTTAGTGTGCGTATACGAGAGGGTGCGTGTTAAACACACATTCATAGCAAAACGGTTTTTATTATTATTAATATTTAGAAGGGGAGACGCTAGCGAAGCCGGTCTTGTGATCAGTCACCTTGGTCGGAACCATTTCACCCATTTCCCCAAATCCCCTGAAAGCTGTGAGAAAAATGTAAATGTAAAAGTTTTTCTTTATACACGCTGCGCTGATTTTATCGCATTTTATAATTAATTTACTACACACAGGTATTTCAATTCTTTACCCTGTTTTTCACGAAGCATACTATTGGTAAAATATAATAAAAAAAATCGGTTGGCACTCCGGAAGTGCCGGCAGAAGTGAAAACTTGAATATTAACGTTGTGCATTTTTGATATTCCCTGAAAGCTGTGAGAGCACCGGCGTCGGACCCTCGAAGCTACGGTCTTCGTAGGATAGAATAACTATAATTTTAACATTTCGACCGCTTTTAAATTGCAGGTTAAAAAAATACAGGTAAATTTTATTTATTTTGTGTTCTCTTCATAAAACATAATTATACATTATTGTAGACCTTGGGGGCCCAGCCTCCATACAAAAATGGAATATCTCCTATTGTCTACCTGAAACTTTACAAAAGTTTACGTCAGTCTCGTCGAATATTCGATAGGCAGCCAATACGCGCATAAGACAACTGACAACTCATTAATTAAGGAAAAGTTCAAACATTGCATAATTAACATTGAACCTTACCACATACTTTTCGTCATTTGGCGATCATTATACGTGTTGACGTGGTCTTAGGAACAACCTTTGTGTTTCAGGTGAGTAACTATTTAATCCATGCTAATAATATAATACTAACTAACAGAAAGTCTTTGTGTCTCTCTGTTTGTTTCGGTTTTGCGCGTACTGCTAAACCAATTTTAATGAATTTTAATATTAAGGAGATTCGACTTTGGATAAGCACGTAGGATTCACGTCTTGTTCACGTTAAATACACGGCATGACGGCAACTGAAGTTTCATCGCTGATGAGGAAGTCCTAATTTTTAGGGTTCCGTACCCAAAGGGTAAAAACGGGACCCTAATACTAAAACTCCACTGTCCGTCTGTCTGTCACCAGGCTGTATCTCATGAACCGTGATAGCTAGACAGTTCAAATATTCACACATGATGTATTTCTGTAGCCGCTATTACAACAAATATTAAAAACAGAATAAAATTAATATTTAAGTGGAGCACCCATACAACAAACGTGATTTTTTTGCCGTTTTTTTGGTACGGAACGCTTCGTGCGCGAGTCCGACTCGCACTTGGCCGTTTTTTTTATCAGAAAGTCCCCTTCTGTTTTGAGTGATTAGTTTCTTCTTGAATCATTTTAATGTAGAAAAACATTAAAACTGTTAAGTTAGTTACATAAAGAATTCTCGGTAAAAATGAGCCAATGAAGAGCTTTTCTGAAGAGGCCGTATTTTATTTTAGAACTTAAGACATTAACTTTCAAGTATTATTTGCCCAACTACAAAGTTATTAAAAACACTTTCTCTCGTAATATTTTACGATCTTTAAATATTCCTTCGAGGATATAAGTCGTTAACCTACTCAAAAGTTATTAGCCTAAAATTCGAATAAAATAAACGATAGAATAAGCAAACAAGTGCCACTAACAGTATAAAATAACGAGATACAATTAAATGGAGTAAGTTTGGAAGTACATTGCAATCCGCATATCAAGGTATTGTAGGTATATCGACGCCACTGCTAGACAATTGCCCACATCCAACAGCAATTCTTTACCTTTTTTCAGTTGGTATAAAAATCGTTTCAGGAATCGTTTGTTTAATTAGTATAAAAAATACATACATAAGAACATAGTAAGTATAAAATTAATCATGATTGTACTCTTTTTGAATTTTTAATGTTAATAAAACTATCAATTCAAACGTGAATTCTGATAAATTCATTTAAGCAAAATACCAATTATATTGGAATAGTATATGTACTTATAATTTTATTTTATTAAAATTTTGATGACGTGATTGAAATACAAATGCACACGAAATATGAATAGGTATGAATAATACAATAGAACTGTGAATACCACCCACCATTTTGAACTGTTTTAGATTTAGATTGTTTATTTCTTTAAGGTAAATTTTTAATACCAGAGAAAATCTAATCGTTGATATTTGATAAAGAAAAAAAGTTAAAGGCCGATACCTCGTGTCGTTTCGACAGGTATTTTCGTGCTGTCCAAGAGGAAATTTTTTTCTTTGTTCTGTAGATAGAAAGTAGGTATCCTCCTACGAAATTGTCGTAGTGATTTTAAAGCGGGATGCAACTACGCTGGTATTCAGGCAGGGCCTGTAAAGGCTCTATGCTTGATAACGTTGCATCTACTTCACAGCCGTGAATTTGCAGGTATATTTACCAAAGCTTCACCGCTTTTTAACACATTTTTTTAGGCTGCTTTCTTGGTAGCTTCCTGTACAATATTTTTTATAACCTATATTTGCTTTGTTCATATTCTTATTCCCCTCACAAGTAGCAAATAACTGTAATTATTCCTCAACATTACATTGAAGTTTTCAGTATTAACATACAATAGAAATTCCAACCTTTGCACTTTTACAAACGTTTATTGAAAATACTTAAATTAAATTCATTTTACTTTAAGTTCTGCTAGCCATTGAGAAAATGGTCTTGAT
Source organism: Agriphila geniculea (assembly GCA_943789525.1). Lineage (NCBI taxonomy): Eukaryota > Metazoa > Arthropoda > Insecta > Lepidoptera > Crambidae > Agriphila > Agriphila geniculea. The sequence goes on from OX038877.1 coordinate 20,331,368, forward strand.
AAAATTAAGTTCAATTAGTTAAATTAAATCTTGTATTGGATAAACTTGCTTTCATTAAAGTAAATAGGTACCTATAGGATGTGACTTATCGATCCGAATAAGATCAAATAAGGTGAAACTATAAATAGTCAAAATTCCATTAAAAATATTATGACAACCAAAGTATTAAAATAAATCATGTTTCTATCTAATGGCGCAAAAGTTATCAAAACCGACATAGGCAGCTTTTCAGCCAGAAAAAAAACATAAAAAAAATTATATTTTTATTACTAAACAAAATTACATTGTATCAAAATGTCGGTCAAATGTTTTCACTATAATAATAATGTTTTTGAATAAGTTATAACATGTCTATTGTCTAAAGATATTTTTAGTAAAATAACACACTTTAAAAAACAGGCAAAACAAAAAAACCCTAATTAATAGAACTATGAACTAGAAAAACAAATGAAAAATGATAAAACAAGGATTCATTTTGATGATAGGGTGTAGATATGCATCACGTTCCTTTTTAAAATGTTCAATACAAATGATCAAAACAACTCTGCGCGAGCCGTAATGAGGGCGAATTGAAAATTCCTATTAAATAATTAAATATATGGATATACAAAACACGCAAAACATTAGACAAATCCTAAAACCTCCTTATTCCTAAAAAAAGATTACTTTAGAATCTTTATCTACACCCATGCTTTAAATCCTCTGTAAGGGGTTTTGAAACAGTTAGCTTACTGTCATCATTACAATATCCCGAGCCAGAGCTGGGTCCTGCAGCGCCGCGCGCCCAAGCGCGAGCGTTGTATTATGAAATTCAGTACAACATTATAACACTCTTGCGGAAGACTTAATGACGAGGAGGGAGAGAAAAGTCAAAGTCAAAGACAAAGTCAAAGTCAAAACCTTTATAGAGGATACATATCATGGGTTTAGATAAATATCATGGGTGTTTTTAATCCATATGTGTTAAAATATTGTTTGTTTCCCTAATAAAAATAAGAAAAATAAAAAAATGGGTGTAGATAAAGTCTTGTATACAACTGTACATAATTAGGTATTAAAACACTCATATGATACTATTATCACACATTCGTGTTTTAATACCCCTCGTTATAGTACAGTTGCATAAATAACTATTATCTACTCTCATATCGTAAAATTCGAATTATGAATTTCAAAGCGAATTTATATTGACATACTTTATACACGCAATACCGAAAAAAAATTAAAAAGTTATTTTATAACATACCTTCACTAACTGAAGTATGCTATAAAATAACTTTTTTTCTCATTGCGATACAGGGCAAATCCAAGAAGAAGGCAGTGCCGCGATATTAAAAAAAACAATGTTATTTTCACATACTTTCCATGATTAAAATGTGCTCTATGGTGATCGATGACTTAGCGTAACGATTAGTCTGCTGGAATGCACTAACTCAATAATATTTTTTTTCTAATAGAATACGCGCCATGTTTTGATTTTAATTTTTACTTTTGCTTAAAAATGTCTGATAGTAGTGAGTGTGGACTCCACCCGATATTTTAGGTGCGGCGACGGAAAAACGTTTTACTTAACCTAAGTAAGTAAATTGAGCGTAGCGAAGTTTTTCTATGTCTATGGTAAATACCTACGTAGTCGTAGAAAGTCGAGAAACTACTTACCTACTCTTTTTATCATTGTTAAATTATTTTGTAGGTTCAATCACAAATTGTATGAGAGTAGATAAAGTAGTGTATGAAACTGTACATAACTAGGTATTAAAATACTCGTGTGATACTATTAAAAACCTCGCCTACGGCTCGGTTTTTAAACTCACACTCATGTTTTAATACCCCTCATTATGCATCAGTTTCATAAACTACTATTATATACCAGTTAAAAAAAATGTCAAAGTGTACCGATTTGAGCATCTTATTTTCTCTGTGATTAAAATCATTTTTTCAAAATTTCTCTCAATAGTACACTCCTTGACAATACAAACTACTTATAAGTGAAAAATTAATATGAGTCGTATTCTTATTTGTAACAGCTGAAACTTTTCTGAAAAATACTTATGACAAGCAAATTTGTAATTCCACTTGAACAGATTGTCTTTTCTTTTTAAAATACCTAATAATTTATTATGTTTTTCTCTCTATACGGCACAAATTTAAGAATTTTGCTTCCTAAAACTAAAGTTTACATCAATAGTAATGGTTTCCTTACTTACTTACTTACTTATAACTTTTATGGAAAAACGCTAATTTCTTAGAAATGCGGATATAGAGTCTTAACAGATTTCAACCACCAAAAAGTTATTCAAGTATCAAATTAAATGCCCGCATGCACAGAGTAGCCAATCACCAAAATGCGCTGAAACAGAGGCCTTTTACTAATCTCTTCCTTTGTAGTTTTATTTTAATTTACTTTTCGCTTTAGATTTTATCTAATACGCTATATCTTCCTTTCTTTTAATTAATTATTTATTTGTCAAGAGGTTAATAATGAAAACTTATTCTCTCAGATTTCCAAAAGCAATAATGAACTTTGCTATCGAAATGTAAATAAGATAAAACTGATAACCATCATTTTTAAATGACGATCTTATTACGTCTTTCGAAAACTAAAATAGTGACCTACTTGCATCTGAAAATGCAAGTAGTTTAATATTAAATTAGCCTCAGATTAGAATACAGAACAAACTAGGCCCCCTACCTACAAACGCTACATAATATAACGATTTATCACGTTTAACTTACAAAAGACAACGGATTTTGACTGTTGAGTGTCGATTAAACGCCATATTACGAGATATACAACGTAACGTAAAAAATATATTTCAGTCCGGCTTTCTGGCGCTGTCTGTTCACCTGTACAGGTCGCATTTCTCAATCAATTCTCATGAAATTTTGTGAGCAGGTTTGGATATAATATAGAATTTTTTTGTCGAGCCAGTTTTTTGAAATTTTTCAAAATGGCGGAGATATGATAAAAAATCATATTTCAGTCCGTCTTTTCAGCGCTGTCTGTTTTTCTCTACAGGTCGCATTCCTCAACCGATTCTCTTGCAAGTTTGAAAATTGTATATAATTTTTTGTCGAGCAATATTTTTTTTAAATAGCTAAGATATGTAAAAATATACATATTTCAGTCCGGCTTTCTGGGTGCTATCTGTTCTCGTCTACAGGTCGCATTTCTCAACCGATCCCGCTGAAATTTTGTGAGCAGGTTTGATAGATATATACAAATTTTTGTCGAGACAGTTTTTTGAAATTCATTAAAATTACGGAGATATGTAAAAAAAAACACATTTCATCCCGACTTTCTGGGTGTTTGTTCTCCTCTACAGGTCGCATTTCTCAACCGATTTTCAATATTATAAATTTCAATATTATAAACACAAAAATACAGAAAATAGGACAAATTATCAAAATTACAATAAATTGTTAAAGAAATGCATTTTTACAGCTCAAAAGATTGCTAACGCTAAATACATAAACAATGCAAATAACTTATGCAGAGCTACATGGAATGTGATAAATAATAAGACCTATGAAACAAAAAAGAAAAGCGATGTAGTAAAATTAAAAAATGACAATAATACTTTGCAAAATCCTACTGACATAACAAACTATTTTAATGATTATTTTATAAATATGACAGACCCAAATGGTGAAAAAATTGACTCTTCTCATTTGTACGGCATAAATGCTATAAATGATAGTATATTCTTATCTCCGACTGACATGTATGAAATTCTAAAAATCATAAATTCATTAAATCTAACAAACTCTTCTGGTTATGATGACATCTCAACTAAAATAGTAAAATCAGTGAAATACGAAATAGCAGCAGTTTTAAGTTTTATCGTTAATTTGTCGTTCAGCTTAGGTGAATTTCCAGATGCGTTAAAAATATCTGTTGTCAAACCGATATTCAAAAAAGGAGACAAATCAAATCCCGGCAATTATAGACCGAAATCATTAATACCTATATTCTCAAAGATCATTGAAAAAGCTATGCATATTAGAATAACAAGATTTCTAGAAAAATATCAAGTCATTAAACACGAGCAAAACGGATTTCAAAAAGGAAAATCGACCACGTTGGCTGCTTTTACTTTAGTCAATAAAATAACTGAATACATTGATATACCGAAATCTGTCACTGCAGTTTTTTTTGATATGTCAAAAGCATTTGACTTCGTTTCACATAAACTACTTTTACAAAAATGTGAGAAGTACGGGATTAGAGGCCTAGCACACAATTGGCTGCAATCATATCTTCATGAGAGAAAACAATATGTTGTCATAACAAAATTGGACGAAAATAACACTGAATCTAGTCACAATTCGGAAATGAAAATAAACGGTACAGGCGTTCCGCAGGGGAGTATCTTAGGGCCATTGCTCTTTCTTATATATATAAACGATCTGCCTAGTATCACAAAATATGAGTGCGTTCTTTTTGCGGATGACATCTCAGTTATTATTCCATGTGATGACATAAAAGAATATAATAATGAAATAAATAAGACTGTAGAAGAAATCATACTTTGGCTAAGACGTAACAATTTAAAAATAAATATTGACAAGTCAAATTACATACAATTTAGGAACTATCAAGGAAAAAAATCGAACATTAAAATTACATATGAGAATAAGACGCTAAAAGAGACTAGTAATGTAAAATTTTTGGGTATTACTCTAGACGAACACTTGACATGGTATAAAAATTTAGACAATATATGTAACAAAATCTACCCATTCTCTTATGCTCTATGGAGACTGGCAAAAACTGCTGGAAAGAAAACAGCTCTTCAAGCCTATCATGGTTATGTTAATTCAGTTCTAAGATACGGTATTCTTTTGTGGGGAAATTCTTGCAATATAAATAAGGTGCTCATTGCACAAAAAGCTTGCATCAGAGCCATATGTGATGTAGACAATATGGTATCATGCAGGCCATTGTTTAAAAATCTAAATCTTCTTACTGTCCCTTGTTTATACATCTTAGAAATATGTATTTTTGTTAAAAGTCATCCGGATTTATTTACAAGAAATGATGAAATAGTTCGTAAATTCCCTACAAGGTATCCAAATAAATTAATATTACCAAGGATGAGAACTAAACTCAGATCAGGGAGCTGTTATTCCATGGCTATCAAAATATTTAACAAGATTCCTAATAATATTAGAGATCTGCCTGTTAATAAATTCAAATCTATATTAAAGACATGGCTAGTAAAAAACTGTTTCTATACGATGACTGAATTTTTTAATTTTAAATGCTAATAATTTTATCTATAAGATTATGACTTGTAATTTTGAATGATATTAATGTTGACATAGTTACTATATTTTCCACTATTATATTTTGCATGCCAGCTCCTGGTGAATGTGATGTGACAATATGAAATAAATTAAGACCTTTATGTACCGCATTCTAGCAAATAAATTCTTGATTCTTGATTCGCGTGAAATTTTGTGAACAGGTTTGATAATTATAAATAACTGTTTAGTCAAGCCAATTTTCCCAAATTCATCTAAAATATTCATTCATTTCGAAAAATGATCAAAATTAGAAGCACCTTCTAACTGCGAATAACTCACGTACTGTGTGCTTTGAAAACTTCATGGCGACATTTTATTTTGTACAATTTCAGCCACTTTTTATCGCGAGGTCTACAGCTCACGGAGCCACTAGTTACTATTAATGACAGAAAATCATTAGAATTTATCGAAGAACTAGAACTTAGGAAAATAACAGTTGAGAATTGTACTTTTACAACAGTTTTCTATCTCAAATGTATATGTACATACCTAATTAATATAACTACCTAAATGTACCTCAATAATAAGTACCTATATTTTAATATTCAACAAGTGATTTCCCAATTACGCTGTAAGATAGACAAGTAACAATAATTATTAAATAAAAGTAAAATCATATTTTTTGTCAATACCTACGTAGGTAGGTACCTTTAGAACATAATGGAAATATCACGTACTTATACGTACGGTAGGAATATACGTAAATACTTACCAGTAATTTGATTTGATAACACTTGTTAAACTCCCGATTTTCTCCTTGATTATCTATGGTAGCGCAAGACAACCTTCTTCATCTATTAAAATATTTTCATATGACTTTACAAACTATATGACAGTTGTATTGTTAAATGATCGACTCTATAAAGAAGCGTGCGACTTACCGCATAATAATTATGCTAACCTTACAAGTTAATGGATGCAGCCCGCGTAAGGTTAATGCCAGGAAATATGATACTGCACGAATGCATAATCGAACTCAGTACCAATACCAGTCTCATGGTAGAAGCGCGCGTCTTTTGTTTAGTATTCTAATTCTATTTTCAAATCTTTGAAAATATCATGACAGAAGAAAAATGCGACGGTGAAGTTTATATGTCTCTTAACCTGTGATAAGTTTATGCCTATCAACGAGTGTCAAGCAGATTTCATAACCTTTTTCGTTGCCACTGCAGTGCATTCAGGAGTGTATTGCTAACCTATGCAGTTTTAGATTTGCGAAGGTAATGATGAAGTGGGTTTGTAGAGCTCCAACTAATTAATTACAATATCAACTTAAACATAATTCGATTATAGTCTTATAATTAATATACAACTTTTTAACGTCTAAATGACTATTCTACGATAAAGTAATCTTGAATTGAAGAAGATCAATAAATTGCATTTTCTTAAAACAATTATGTCTATTGTCGCTCGTATGAGAAATACCTAGTCATAAGTATTTTTTTTTTCTATAAAAGAAGGTTTTCGGGTACTTAATTCATAAAATCTAATGCCGTAATCACAATGACGCATTGAATACATACAACTAATTGTAGATATAAAACGATAAGTTTTCCATCTTCGGAAAAACCTAAACTAATAATAACAGAAACGTTTGTTTGATTTGTTATACCTACATTATTTATTACGCCTAAAGAAAAAAAAGCGTACGACTTCCTTTCACGAAAATCCATCAATCGGTAGACGACTCATTGTTGGATGTGTTGACTTTTGACACACTATTTGTTACGCACCTTGAAATGTCTTGAAAGCAACCTTTTCAATGTTTGATATATCAACATTTTCGAAAGTTAGCTGAGTTTTTCAAGGTATATCATCAATATTGTCTTTAGCATGCGCCCCACGTTTTTAGGTTTAAAACTTCTGAAAATATTTACAGAAGAATTTATTTTATACTTTTTAGTCTGTTTTACTAGTCCGTTTTAATGTTTTTAGTCCTTTTTTTTTTAATTCAAGTCTGTTTTAAATCGTGTTAAAAGATTTTTTTTCATTAAATTATTGTTTTCTGCTTTTTAGTTAACGAGTTAAGACTAAAATAAAATTATACCATCTCCTCCTATCAGAGCACTCGTCAAGACGATTCAAACGAGTTCAAACTCGATGGAGTTGCATGGTTTAATTATATAGTTCCTATGGCTTTCTTCCGGCTCCATCATCACGTCTTAGAAACTATTTCCCAACAAAGTACTCGTCAAGATGATTCAAACGAGCCCAAACTCGATGGGGTTGCACAGTTTCAATATTGAGTTCCTATGGCATGACCTTCCATCTTCATCATAAGACCCTGGACCTCATCTCCTATTAAAGTACTCGTCAAGACGATTCTAACGAGCCTAAACACGATGGGGTTGTATGGTTTGATCATGTGGCCTGTGAGTTCCTGTGGCCTTCTTCCAGCTCCATCATCAGATCAGCTCAATGACACCATAATATTGCATTGCCTTCCAGTTCTGATCTATGTTCAAAGTTTCAAATCTCTAGCTCATCGGAAAGCAAGTATAAAATCGTTCGCAAATTTTGTGGAGAAACAGACATACGAGAAAGCAACCTAATAAAAACGTGTTATTTTTTTTATCCTTGAAAGCTCTGATCCTTACATTAATCTCTTATCATGCTGATCAGATCAGTTGGGTGTGCATAGCAATGGATCTCCTTCATTCACTCCCTGGATGGCCATCATCAGATCAAAGCTCGATGGCTCGATCCTTGTTTCTCCGGCAGGGATTGCCCTGGCGGAAAACCAAGGCTACAAAGTTACCTCGTTTGTATGAAAATCCACTGGCGTTCTGACATCCTTAATTAGGTGCCCACCAACATAAAGTAGATTTAAGGATTATCGTGGACGGCAGTTATTTGCTTAGTTTCCGTTATTCCTACAAATGACTGCAAAACTTTATGGCTGAATAACTTTACCGGATTAGTAAGGACTATATTAAATTGAGTTCCTAACTTTAGCAGCTTAAATCAAATCAAGTCAGTTAAAATGATTTGTGAGTTATACTTTACCTAAAACATTTGAATGTGAAATCTTCAGATAATACTCAGCTCAGAGTATTTATCCTCTTTGGTGGCAGTCAAACAGAATATGATCGTTGTCAAAATTAGTCCTGAGTGGCAAGCAGACATAATATGTCTGCTGACCACGCACTTTTTTGTTTACGTTTCTGACCTTAAATTTTATACCGTGTGTTGGGAGCCGGGTTAGAGAGAGTGTGACAAAACACTATAAGATAAACAAGGATAGAAATAAAACTGACAGTTAACAAATAATGCGTGTGTAGGTAAATTTTCACCATCTAAGTTACACAAGCACTATCGGATTACAAGGTGAAACAACTTTTCAGATTTATTTAAGTTATTTTCCTTTTTCTAACGTTTCGGTTCTTTTCCGACCGTTGTCAGGGGAAATTCGGTAGGTGCAGGTTGTTTTTCATCTATTAAAATAATTTAAAATAGAGTCGTATCGGAGGCAACTAGTCCCAAGGAAACTTATTCCGCCATTTCGGTACCTCTTTTTGTAATCGCTGATTCATCATTGAATCACAGATTATACTAAATAGTTACGAATTTCCATAAGTATGTGAACGTCGAAATATTTTTTTTATTTAATGAAATTGTTTTTTTAGGTTATTACCAACATGTCTGAGGACACAAAGAGTGTAGAGCTCAGTAAGTCGAGGGAAGCCAACTGGCCGGCTGTGCTCTTCTTCATCCACGTCCACCTACTGTCCGGTTACGGACTGTGGCTTCTATTTTATGAAGTAAAATGGATGACGATTATTTTCTGTGAGTATTGTACTGTCACAAGCAATCAAATGTACACACACTAAGTCATATCACATTATTTAATAACTTCTATAACATAATATAGGATAGAGATACTGATAGAATGTGAAGTTCCATGTACCTTTCATTGTTCGTGACGTAAGGTTTAAGTTTATTTCAGTTCATTTGTTCCAGCTATTGTCCTCTTTCGTTAGAAGGGACCACTGGGTAGCCAATAAAAATAATGACAAAGGCTTATGATTATGACCTTTCCAGTACAAGTCTACCCCATGTTGGTATTAAGTCAGTGAGTTTGCGACATACCCTTAGGGATTTACTACCTCCCACACGTCTGGAGGGTAAACGCATATTGCGCCATTGGGGCCGGGCACAAAAAACATTATTAGAATAAAACCGTTGTCTACTTGTTTAGCAGTGGTGCATATACAGCGAACTAAAGCTATGGAATAAGCATTCCGCTCAAAAAATGGCACCACACCAAAAGTACAACTAAGTGGATAGAACTAAAAATGCTGGTATTTTATTATGCAGCTCAAAGCGACTGAACACTGATTGCTTATTAGCGACTATAATTTGTATACTACTAATAGATCTTTTCTGTACTTAAACGGAAATTTAAGATGCGTTATTTCTGTATTTTTTTACTGCCTTCTTTGCATCTTCTACACCGTTTGACTATAAAGGACGTCATTTCTAATAAACTCTCCCTTTATATCTTTTCTCTACAATATAAACTGCAATTTATTGAAAAGAACACTAACGTCAGTCACCGGGTGCGTGGCTGGCACGACTAAAGCTGAGCGGGTTGTTAGCTGTTGTTGTGTTGTAAGCTTTTTCGGCCCCGTGGTGCCATTTTTTAAGCAATATTTGTATGCAATTACACTTCCATAGATTTTAGTTCGCTGTGCATATATAAACATTTAAACGAGTTGTTTTCATGGAAAAGATTATATAAATAAACAAATACTTTCATTTCATAAACATGTAAGTTTTTTATGAAATATACACGGTTAATTTTTAAGTATATCTAAAAATGAAATGGGGTTTTCAGACCACGTAAATGAACAACCTTTACCATAGTCAACGGGCCAACCACGAAATCACGAAAAAAAATCAGCTGTTCCATAAAAAGTACAACATTGACTCGACTATAATGTATGGAACAGCTGATTTTCTTTTTTGTGATTTCGTGGTTGGCCCCATAGCACCACAGCCCTCGAGATCGAAAGCAATTTACCGTTAATTTACCGTTACTTTTAAGGGGAGAACACTGTGTAATAGGCATATTACACAGTGTTCTCCCCTTGGCATAACTACTGAAATGAGATTATGTTAAAGTGATTTATCGTTTTCAACAGACAAAAGAGAATGTATTTTGACAGTTGGATAAAACGCTACTTAATGTCACGCGATATAATATCGATCGAGATTCGATGGTCTTGCTAGAGTGCCAGAGCAGGATCTATTCTCATTTATTTATTGTTTCAATTTAACTGATTTCTAATAATGAAGTATTTAAATAAATATTTAAAAGATTTTCGAAGCTAGTCTCACAGGTATGAATATGTTGTAGCTAAGGGGCCATCCATAATAAACATCACACGAATTTCATACTTTTGCTTTTGATTAAACTTTTCAAAGAGATTAAGATTTTGAAATGTGACGTCACGAAATTTAGGACCCCTCCCACCCCCTTGTCACACAATGTCACACTCCGTCGACCCCCTCCCTCCCCTTTAACGTGTGACGTAATGGATGGCCCTAAACGCAACTGTCAGATTTCATAATAATGTTGTTCCCCTTTTTTAATAAAACTAGAAGATAAATGTAAGTAAGCACGACAGCACGCTAGGTTAAACAGTTGAACTACGAAAACAGCTTTTATTACGTACGGCATAAAGGCGGTCTCAAGGTCAACATGTATAATCTGGTGCTGCTGACTGTGCCTATGAACCAGCCATGAGTCAATATGAATGGCTAAGTGAAAATAAACGGAGACGATGTCACCCTCGAAAGTTCTGATATTTATCATGAATTTCCTCGTGTATACTGCGTGGGCATTACCGTTTGCCAATAAAGCAAAATTGGAGACCAAAATACTTTTTTACCCGTCGTGTTTAATCTGTCAAATAAATAATCTTATCTAGAAAATACAAAATCGATCATAGACCATTGTATCCGTATAGTTCTATCAATCGACGATGCCTTTACCGTAATATTTTTCTTAAATTATCAATGACTTTCTTTTAATATTTTTTTCGTTTTTCGCAGCGACGTTGTCATTTTTTTTGTGTCTAAACACAAAAACAAAAATGTTTGTTTGGTTTTATCACAGATAATATAATACTTATAAACAGTTACTTATCGTTTTCAATGAAGGCCTTCGGTTGTGGCCACTACACGCATTACGAACTAATGGGTCCTTATGTTATGGTGATTTACACGAATCGATTTTAGTTTGAAATTTGATTTTAGTCAACTAGCAGTCGCTTGTCACAATGTGACTTTTCAACCAGCAGATCGCCTGTAATCTATGTAACATTATGCAATAACATTTAGTTTCAGGAGAATCTGTATTTATGAGAATAAAGGGTTTTGGCAACCGGGTCAGATAAATTTGTTAAACGGTGGATTTTAGTCACCACGCGCATTTACACGATCGATTTTAGTCACCTGCGTGCGGCCTAGACCGAATTGCCATTTACACATAACAGTACGTACCTACGGCTTTAGTCACCTGTTTAAATTCCCCATTAGCTAGATCTCTTTAATGTACCTATCGATAAACACCGACCACTGAGCTACACACATCAACTTTGTCTACGGATACAGGTGCTATTTTCATACAAACGAGGTAACTTTGAAGGTTTCCTACCCCCTGGTACATCCCTATGTACTGTGCTGTGATCTGATGACGGCTATCCAGGGAGTGAATGGAGGAGATTTAGATCGCTATACACACCCAACTGATCTGACCAGTATTCTAAAAACGCAATGGACATGTTTAAAAAAACCGCGTAAATAGCATGAAAATGTATGGAAATCCTCAAACTGAGAACTCTGAACCATTAATCTTTTAGAATGCTCATCAGATCAGTTGGGTGTGTATAGCGATCTGAACCTACCCCATTCACTCCCTGGATGGCCATCATCAGATTACAGCACGGTTCATCCCTGGCAGAAAACCAAGGCTTCAAAGTAACCTCGTTTGTATGAAAATAACACCTGTATCCCTAGACAAAGTTGATGTGTGTATTATCTAACAACTCTATGAACCTTAGTACCCTAGTACTATGAACCTTAGTACTATGAACCTTAGTACTAGCATTTCAGTGTTTCACAGAATATAAAATTATGGTACAAGTTTACTGTCTATAAATTAGCTTGTAACGTCGCTGTTGCACAATCGTGTTTAGCGACCGAACATTATCTGTAATACTTATTACGGTGGATCCATTTTTATGCTTACCATAATATGAGTTCATAAGTATTCGTTACATTTATAAGGAACAGTATTCGATTTAAACTACACGTTTTCTCACACATAGGTAGTTTCTTTTTTAATATTCGGTTTGTTAGCATTTCCTGACGTTGGTGGTAAAGTTAGAAGACCAGAAGAATCTGAAAAAGTCCTTGCCTATTTGTTGTGTATGGTTTGACACTATCTTCCTTCTAACTATTGGCACAGAATGCATATTGTATACAAGTATCGTTTTAATGAAAAATGCAACATACCTCATAGCACAGAATAAGGAGATATAGATAGGTATTATAGGTGTCTTGTTCAGTAAGTTAATTGGGACTTGGGAAAGGTCTGGGCTTCACTGGTGGATCGAAGGATATTATTTTTCCTCTTCGATCCACCGGTTTACGGCAAAAAGTGAATTTATAACTACTTATTTAATTGTTCTAGTGGTAGTACTAACATTGGTCGCGGTAATGGGGGTCACAGCAGGGGCCCACAGGCTATGGGCACACCGGTCCTACCAAGCCAGCACTGGCCTTCGGATCACGTTGATGATCTTTCAGACTTTGGCAGGCCAGGTATGTATTAAAAAGGATTTTTATTATAAACGCTGAAATTTTAATCATTTGGTTCCCGCCGTGGGGTGGTTCGACTCATGATTACAAGCAACTTTTACTATGGGGTCAACTCTCCTGCTCGCAAAAAAAACTCGGGTACGTATCAGAATGTCTAAAGTTAGAATGTCTAAACATAAAATGGTAAAGTTCAAAATGTCAAAAATTCAAATTCAAATGTTTTAAAATGTCAAAAATCATTATGTCTAACTTCAAAATAGCAAAATTCAAATTAAACTCCGTCCCTTTTAGCTACTAACTAACAATAGTATTAAGACTTTAATTTTCCTTATCTTACGTTCGAACAAATTAAGGTTCCAATATTATTGTTTATGTTGATAATCAGTGTTGCCAACTTAATGGATTTCCCGTCAGATTTAACGGATTAGGGTCGGGCACTAACGGGAGAAAATATATTTTGTCGGCTAACGAATTCATTGACGGGAATAGTTTTGATTAAAATTAAGTGTATTGTTAATTTGTCATATTTTTGCACTAATCGTGTCATGTCAGAACGTTTTCAGCGAGGGGGTAAAATCAAAATAAAAGGGAAAAAAGTGCAGAAAATATATTTAAAAAATACATTTTGGCCTGGAAAAAATATGGCAAAGTACGATTATACGAAGTAATCGATATTTTATTTGACGGCTTTCACTGACGGAAATATACAGGGTGTTTGGTAATGCCTTATAAAGCCGAATATTATGGTAGATAAACACCATTAAACTGAACAACTTTTATTATGGAACCTTAGATGAAATTAAAGTTTCATCTAAGTATGGAACCAACTATGAAATCGCGAAAAAAAAATCAGCTGTTTCATACATTTTGTTATTTTCGTTATTAATTTTTGTATGATACAGCTGATATTTTTTTCGCGATTTCAAATTTGGTCCCATAGTAAAAGTTGTTCAGTTTGATGGTCCCTATCGACAATATTCAGCTTTATAAGGCTATTACCAAACACCCTGTATATTATTTTGACGGATTTTTAAGGGAAAATACCTACTTGTTTGCGGAATTCAAAATAAGTATCTTGTTGGCAACACTGATGATTTTATTATAAATAATAGCTTTACTTACATCAATTGTATCCTATCCTGCTAATAATAAGCATGTACCATGGGCAACAGCGTCGCTTAACCACTGCTAAGGTTAAAATCGCTTGCACGCCGCGCCCGCTGTCACATACGTTTAGTTCGTGCAGGGGCGATATGCGCGCACACGAATTTTGTTGCAAACTGGTTAAGAGGGGGCTCCCAGAATTTCTCAATATTTGAACTCAAATAGTGACGTCTCTACAATCTCAATGAATGTCAAATTCAGATATATGCTTTTATGGACCTTCATTAAGTGGATGACGGCAGGATTTCAGAAATTATTGAGTTTGGCTCGATACTTTTATTTTCTGAAAACATGTCCTTTTTAGGGGAATTTTTGAAATATCTCTTTTATTATACATCGTTTCTGAGCAAAATTAATGTAAATCATTAGCAAATTACATATTCCAGTGACTGACGGCACCAAAATCGTATATAATAATTATTACTTTTGTTATTACCAAAAAAAGATTATAATACCAGCGCGCTACGGGAGCTGCCTTCGTTAGTACCGCGCAGTGCGCTGTCGAGGAAGGACGTGTGCCGCTCGCGCATCGAATTTTGGCACAGTTTTACAATCCATACAGTTGTTAAACGAATGTACTTGCGCAGAGCAACGCAGGGGATCTCGCGAAGGGTAGGTAGGTAGGGGTCAAATTTTTATGATTAAGATTGTTTATCCAAATGCAAATACATTACATAATTAAAAAAGATAGAAAACTGAAAAAAACCCAAAAATAAAGTGACACGTAACATCTGGCAGTGCAACACAAGTACATGTAATTAGGCACATAGGTACTTGTAAATAAATTATGTATTATATAATCATCAAATTATCCCGCGGCGTCGGCCGTCATGTCATCAAAGGCGTTTAACAACTGTATGGATTGTAAAACTTGGTATGGGTAACAAACAGCAAAGCGCGCGTGTCCATCGTTCTGGCAGCGCCACGGTCTCCGATTTTTGCTTTTATGTATTTTGTTCATTGGTTATAACAAAAATATGTGAAACGATCTTTAATTATGCTAAACAATAGATCTTTTGGCCATAGTTATCTCGAGAATAATTGGAATAGGTTTAGTTATTATGATATGTAACTATAAAATTACCTACGTGTAGATTCTTTTCATAATTGTTTATACTTGGAACCTGAACACACTGTATAAATTGTATTACTTATATGCACATAAGTAGGTAATTGCGTAATAATTTTTGTGTTAAACACTTGTGTTTATGGTTGTTAAATAAATTATGAAAATGTTAGTATGAAAAATGCAACTTCTTTAATATCCTCCATATAAAACGGCAACCGTAATAATTTTTTTTACTTTTTCTCCATCTACTATATTTTTACAAGTAATAATCTTAACAATACTATATTCTATGCAAAAAAAGTTGGCAACCTTAGGATAGACAGACTTTAGGAGGTATATGTAGCTAAGTAGGTAGTAAGTACTTGTCATTTTCAACACTAATCTGAACTAGGTTTATTGATGTAGGTACTAGTAAGTGCGTGAATTGGCGAATAACTCATCTAAGACGTTGTGGGATTTCCCATATCTCGAAAACGGTCTGTCGCAAAAGTTTGAAAAAAATACCAGTTATAGGCCGTAATTTGTTTAAATTTGTTCAAACATACGTATTTCGATTCATCAACAAATATTGATATAATTAATTGTTTTTCAAAACTGGAAAAACCTAAAGCAGTACATTTGAAAACAAATAAAAAACAAATATACCTATGATATACCTTTTTAAGGTGTACAAATTTGGATTAACAAACTTTGAAAACAGAAATGTGGAAATCTCGTGTTGGACGCCGTGAAGTGACGCGTGATACTTAAATATTTCTTAGCTTTTGCTATGCTTTGCTTATGTTTTCATAATGAATGCGAAAATTTCAAATTATAAATATTGATCATTATTTTAATAATTTTACTTAATGTACTTAATTTTACAAAAGTACTCGTTCAACGCATTCATCCATAATACTATTAGATAGGTTGAACCATGATTCTTTTTAGTACTGATCTAAAAATCTGGTAGCAATTAGGTATTGCTAAAAACGAATTTAGTCGAAAATAGCTAAAGTAATAATTTCACACTAGATAATGTAACTTATACTTAAAACATTTCAGATTTTGGCTACATTAATATTTTTCTGCTTGACTGTACTATATATATCGGTTATTAGGCTGCTAATTTGAGTTCTGTTGAGATTCTACTCAAATTAGCAGCCTAATAACCGATATATAGAACACCCGCAAGTATGGCGCGATCGCTTTTTCGTAGCCTCCGTAATTTAGTCGGTTTATAGGAGAGTTTCTGGCACTTTATTGTCTTTGAAAAACTTTTAATCCATCTGAGATTTAAAGCTGAAACTTTCAGGGATGTTTTTTTAACAAAATGAACAAATTTGTTCACTATAGTTTATTGTTTTCCATTCAGAAGGAGCTGCGTATTCGATCGCCAAAGTGGAAAATTTGACAAGAAGCTTGAAATTTGAATGAAAATCTCTTTATATCTTCATATCGCGTAAAGTTTGTTAATCCAGATTTGTACACCTTAAAAAGGTATATCATAGGTATATTTAATTGTTTTTATTTGTTTTTAAATGCACTAGTTTAGGAGTAAATAGTTTTTTCCAGTTTTATAAAAAACAATTAATTATATCGACATTTGTCGATGAATCGAAATACTCATATTTGAACAAATTAGAACAAATTAAGGCCTATAACTGGTATTTTTTTCAAACTTCTGCGACAAACAGTTTTCGAGATATGGGAAATCCCAAAACATTACCCCAGCAAAATCTTGAAAATATCTCAAAAACTATAAGTTGAACAAATTTTGCTATTGGTATTCATTTACAACTCATCAAAAGCTATCTTTCTATGTACTTGGTTCCAAACTAAACGCCTTTTTTTTTAAATCACAGATCTCGTGCCTTTCACGACCTTCTGGTACATTGAAAATGAATTTAATTAATTACCTAAACCAAAATTTATTCGTAAACAATTTTTATTATTATCAAATATACCTGTATATACTATAACTAAAACATCTTAGAATTTCTACAAAAAAATACCTAATAAAAAATTCAAATCAAAATCAAATGCAGTCTCGCGCTGACTTCATCATCATTTGAATAATAATATGTGCGATAACAATGTTTATCTAGGCATCATCTTCACATTCTCATTTAGAGACCGTTGTAAAAATTAATTTGGAATCGTAGCGTACTAAGAAAAACATGAGACATGCCCTATCGAGTAATTTTAAATCTCGAAATTGAAATAATAGCAACCCAGGAATATACAGCAACATCTTTAACATTAACATAGGTACCTATTTATTTCCTTTTTACACGTTTTGAGTGTAATTTATCTTAAAAATTCTAACCAATTAGTGCAAATGCTTTTCTGTATCTACTCCTAAGTATGGAGGCTCAAACTACAAACTCTCCTCTATTCAACATTCGCTCAAGATTCGTTTATTCGTTTGCCTATACAAAAAAGTGCCGTGTATTATGAAATCCCACGGTGCAGGCAATGGTCAGGAAATATAGACAAAACAATAGAAACAGATGCGCCGAAATAGTTTTTTTCGATGCTCACGTGCAATTGCAAGGCAAAGCCCGGCCTTTTGCATAAGTATAGAAACGCGTTATTAACCAAAATAGGGTTAATAAATAAATGATATCTTGTTCTTCGTGTGAGTAATACTAATGATGTTTATTTAACTTAGTTGTTTTACGTTAGATTTGACACCTAACCATTAAAAAGTCATAAATAAATAATTATTAAAAAATCACATTAACAAAACTTAATACAAACATAAACTCATTTAATCTAATTTTACTTGATTTAAGAATTTTACAGAAGTATCAATAAATTAAAAATATATTTTTGTTTTGCTTTTAAAAACACTTTCATTAGGTACCTACCCGATTTATTTATAATAAGAAAATAACATTTTATTACATTTACAACTCAAAATATAACTATAAACAAACATTTGTCTTTCAGACCATTAGCGTTGATACGACTGGTACGTACTAGTACACTACTGCGCTCAGCGCTCACTCACACGCTCCGCGCAAACTTTACTTCATAAAGGTTAAGCTACAGAATTATCCTTTTGTGTTATTTACCTCAAATATTTTTTTAAAAGTAGACCAATGTCATAACTCGAGGTGTTTTTAAATCGACCCGATTTCGCGTTTTGTTTACGAGATATAATTTTTTCTCGCCGAAACTGGGCGAAAATCGACCACATTTTTTCACATTTTTGCGATTTAAAAAAAAAGATTTTGAGATTTTTGAAAAAATTTAGCTTTATAATCTACGAAAATCGGGCCTATACAGATGCCTCAAAAAAAATTTCAATGTTAAAACATTTTGCCGGGGAAACGGTACCTTAGCAAAATCTGTTTTTCTCGAATAACTTCGAAAATACAACTTGAAAAAATTTTGCTATACTTGAACAAATTGCATCTAACTATGAACTATTATCTGTAATACTCTCATTTCTCTAAGACGCAACATTTTGCTGGGGTTACGCATACAATGGGGAATAGTAAAAAGCATTTTCTTCAATTTCTTTCTTTCTTCTTTATAACCTACATAGCTTACCACAAAAATATAAATACTTATCTATAATTATTAGCTTTATAATTCTAATGAGTGTTTTTAGAACAGATCAAGCCTTGTTTGCTTGGCGAAATCTTAAAGAAACAAAACAATCATATAAAATATATATTTTTTAAATCGATTGAAAATTTTTGCACGTTAAAATCAGAAACCGGGGCGCTGCCAGAGCGATGGACACAAAGCGCTCGCGCTGATAGCCGCGCGATAGCGTGCGGGAGCGAGACAGTTGCGAGTAAAATAAGCGGGCGAAGGGCAGCGAACGCACGTATAATTTTTACAAGCGCCCTCTTAAGCGACGCTGTTGCCCATAGTACATAACAGGGGGCTTGATGTACTTACCTACCTGGTGCACTCGTAGTTTCTTACATATTATTTCTTTCTCTTTACACCTTACCTTTAAAAACGAGCAAATGCTAATTCTATACCTACTCAAAGACCTTGAAAGTGCCCACGGAGATTCCGAATATAATGCTGTAGGCAATATTTGAAAATATGAATTTTAAATTATTGATCCCCGGCGCGGTGAGGCATTATCAGCTAAAGTTAGAAACAACTAAGTATTTGACAGAATAATTTATATTACCAATTAAAAAAAATCTCAGCTTGTAATTTTGTATGTCACTATCAAAAATGACAGATTTATTCATAGGTATTTAGTTAATGAGGTAGATATGTAAATTTTCCTCTGAAAATCCACGTAATACATAATTAATATTGCCTCACAATAATGCATTGTCTTTCGAGAATATAAAGTGCTACCAAAATGATGTGATAATACTTAAACAGGTGATACTGAACAACTTTCTCCAAGTACCATAGGTTGAAAAACTAATTTTTTTCGCCTTTCCATAGTACTTCGGTCAGCTGACCAATACATTTTGTATTGGAGTATATTTTTTTTCGTTTTTCGACCAATATTCCTTGTATGAAGTTGTTCAGTTTAACCAACACTATCACCTGTTTAAACATCATCACATCATTTGGTACCACCTTATATTGACAATACCAGAATCTCCACATTATTATTGATTTCCAGGGTTCTATTTACAACTGGGTGCGGCAGCACAGACTACACCATGCTCACTTCGGTACGGACGGTGACCCGTTCGACTACAACCAAGGGTTTGCGTACGCACACGTACTGACGCGAATGCGCAACCTAAGCCCCTACCAGGAGAAGCTCAAGAGCGAAGTAGACATGTCCGATTTGGAGAATGACCCTGTCGTTATGGTGCAAGACAAGTAAGTTTATTAAAATAAGAAAATATCTAGCATTGAAACGTCACACACAGGCTACTATACAATGCTCACTTCGGTACGGACGGCAACCCGTACAACTACAACCAAGCGTTTGTGTACGCACACGTACTGAACTGACGCGTCCGTGCAACATAAGCCCATACCAGGAAAAGCTCAAGAGCGAAGTAGACATGTCCGATTTGGAGAATGACCCTGTCGTTATGTTGCAAGACAAGTAAGATAATTAAAAAAAGGAAATAGCTAGCATTGAAACGTCACACACAGACTACACCGTGGCCCATGCACTCTTCGGTATGGACGGCGACCCGTACAACTACAACCTTCGAACGGTTTGCGTACGTACACGTACTGACGCGTCTGCGTAACCTGGAAGAAGCTGGCTATCTATACTATTACTACTATCTATAAAATTCTGAAAAAAAACTTCAGCCAAATTGGGTTTTTTTTTTCAGACATTCCCCATTATTTTTAATTATCGTGTCCTTGTTACAGGTTATACTGGGTGTTATACGCCATAGTGTTTCTGCTGCTGCCACTAAATGCCCCGCTAGAGTACTGGGATGACTCGGTGCTAAGTGCGGTGTTTGTGATAATCTTCCTGCGGTATGGTCTGTTGTTGCATGCGTCGTGGCTGGTGGAGAGCGGAACCTGCGTCTGGGGGTTGAAGCCTGGAGATAGGTGAGTATAAATTCTCGTATACATTAGAGGATAAATGTCGTGCGACACATGCCCCTTAGCAATGTCATACGATATTCAGCGACGTCGCTTGACGTCGCACGATTTCGGTCTTTGAGGCTAACATATAGGTACACACACACAGATGGATATATTCAATATGACATAGTTTTATGATTTATACCGGGTGTAATAAGACCCTCAACCAAGCCGAAGTCTACGTATTCTGCCCATCATCAGGACCATTTCTGTTCAAAATTATTACTAGGAAACGATTATAATTTTTGGTGTAAAAAAGCATTGCAAAGATTGCCACGCAATGTAACGCGTACAAAAGACAGCGCCTGCGAGTGAATGCTACACAGCTACGTACGGCTGAGTTGAAAGGCAACGTTTATGTGCGAGCTGATTAAATACATTGAGTGATGTCGTTTTGAAGTCATCGTTTATTACAAAATACATCAAATTTTGATGTTTCTGTTGACGAAAATTAGAAAATAACGAATAAAATAAGATTTCATAAAAATATTGAAAAAAATTTGACTTTGACCTTGAATAACTTCGTAACTATTGGTTTCCCAGGTATAGTCTAAAAGATAAAAATGATGCTGATGATGAGCGGAATGCATGGACTTGGCTTCGTTGAGTGTCTTATTACACCCGTTATAATTACGTAATATTTTCCATGTTTCCCGGCGTTTCGGCACCTTTGCGGCTACTGTGTCACGTCACGGGGGTACCAAACATGTAATTTTTCAACTTTCACAGATCTCCCCCTGACTCCAACTGGGTCTTCGTGCTGTCCATGTCGTTTTGGCCGCTTTACCACTACCTCGTCCCTTACGACTACAAATCTGGAGAGTACGGATCATATGGTAAGGACATTAGATATTCCAGTTTTCGATCAAAAATATCCTAAATAATGCTTCACGAACTTTAAGCGCTATCGCACACGGGCAACTTAGTCTCCCAGCAACTGGGGCAACTTAGTCCCCCAGCAACTGTTTTGTCTCTCACATCAAGTCCACGGGTTTATATGGAAGCGCGCACACGAAGCGACGCAGTCGTCGGCAACTTTTCATACAAACCATGTAAGAGACAAAACAGTTGCTGGGCAACTAAGTTGCCTGTGTGCGATAGCGCTAAGGGAAAACACCCAGGAGCAACTTTAGTCTCCGCAACTATTTTGTCTCTCACATGGTTTGTATGAAAATTTGCCGACTGTCGCGTCGGTACGTTTTTAATCAATCTAAATCAAATCTGCCCAATCCCTTTTTCCTCAACTTTGTAGCCGATTTTTCCTAAAACTAATTACTGCATATATCGTGTGACTGCTATTCCGCTTTTCTCAACGTTGCGGCTACCTTTTTTGGCTAATCTTACCGATCTATGTTTGAAAGTTTTTCTTAATTTTTAGACAATGCCCGAAACTTTTCGATACGTAGAGTTGTAATAATATAAGGTACATAAGCATTGTTTTGTTTAGTTAGAATAAATTAGACATCCGTAAACTGCTAATTTTGAGTGAACGTGATTGGCAACCTGTCTTTTGACGCGCTTCCTGATCTTTAACCTATTTTTATTTATAATTTCACAAAGGCTTCCAAGCTTAGGATTGCTATATATAGAGAGTGGCCCTCAGAGGTTTTTATTTTATTTTTATTTTTTATTTTTATTTAATGGTTCACCAACAACTTATATTCTAATACACGCTTAAGATTATTTTTTAAAGTAAGAAACTAAGTATTTAGTTAATTACAGGTAAACACCGCTTACATAAGAAAAGAAAAACTATATTAGGGACATTAAAGTTAGATAGTAGGTAGGTACTTAATATTAATTAGGAATTAAGCTCGATCAAACAAAAAAAAGAAAATTAGCATAGCTAATTAATATACATCGGCTAAATCTTTTAGAACAGTTGTGCGAAACTTTCTAAGTTTGTAATAAGTTGTTACTCATAGAAAATTATTTTTATAATACTTTACGTGGAATTTATAGTGCCCGTGGCCTAGTATTACCATCACTACATTCCCTCGTATAAGAAGTAGAAAAGCAAATGTGTCAAAAACGGCCACTTTTAGCAGTTTTGCTATCTACATCTAGGTTCCCTCTCTCGTATTTACTATCTATATTTAGTGAGTACGAGAGAGGGAACCTAATGATACCGTCTAAAAGTATTTACTAAACTAAGGGCCCTAAAAATTCCACGTAAAGTTTTACTAAAATTATCTGTTAGAATTACAATATTAAATAAAATTAACCGCAGCGCCACTTTTGGTCAGGGTGCCACATTAAGTATTGAACTTTAATTTAGATCCACATTTGATTAAGACATTTTTCATTTATCCACCGCAATCCATACTGATGATGAAGGTGCCTCCCTCAAAAACCTTTTTACCCGTATTCATATTTCGGTTAGTTGCTATCTTTTTAAAATGAGTGTCAGTCCTTTACATAAGGTATTATAATTCTGTAGATATTTATTCTTGTAGCTTCTTATTGCATAGAATTACGAGCTGTCGCTGATTTCTCATTACGTCAATAATCTTGAATAAATTTTGGAGCCATCGATTCTTGCTTGTCTCGTTTCATTTTCAGAAGATAAGCAGAAAATAAAACCCTACTATGTGTACATATTTGTTATCCATGGGTAAGATGGTAACATTTTTTCCTTTTTTCTCAACTTTTTTTGTAGCCAGTATGAACATTGAATAATGTCTCTCTCTTTATATCTGGGACAGCCTCTACAAACCTTTGATAAAGAAGGGTGCTGCCTATTTTGTCCCTATTTTATTAGTGAATAACATAACATCACAGTATGTGCACCGTGCACGCTTTTAGCGCCACCTAGCATGTTGCAACTTTGTTGGCTCTGACCTGACCGTTTTGATAAATGGCGGCATTGTGACGAAATAAAAAATACTATACTTATTGTGTTATTAATGTAAATTTCAATATTACTGTGATTTGGGTGGACAAAGTGTGGTGAAATCATTTTTGGTCATTTAAATTATAAATATGGCAAGTAAGATCTATTCAAAAAGAGTGTTTTATTTTGGTTATATTAGGGTTTGTTTACTTCTTTTTAGTTGTAGATTTTGTAAAACAAGAGGATAAAGCTACTTTAATAATTTTATTAAGTGATAATAAACATATATAATTGTTCCTGTATCGCTTTTCAAACAGATTACAGAGCCTTCATTATTTCTACTTTTAGCCATCATGAGCGCTGCGATCGATTATTATACCTTCGCACCCAGCGAATAGATATTAGTTTTTACTAATTGCTAATATAGGCCAGTAAAATTCAACATTAAAAACGCCAAACGAGATGTTAAGCTGCATTTTTGGTATGTCATTTGGACCCCTTAGAGGTGTATAAAACTACGTTTTGCAAGCAAGAAAAGTTGTGCTACATGCGTAATACTAGAAAAACTGCATTTTTTTCAGTTTTTGCTGTTCAAGTCAAAAACTATGGACTTTTGACATTAATTGATACTATCACTTTGACAGTATATTAAATTTGAAAGAATTTAAGCCTACCCACAGCTCCGTTTGTATGAAAATAACGGTGTGGGCGGTTAGATATGTGCCGGTGAGTGTAAATTATTCAAGCATCATATTTAAAAAAAAACTGTTAGACAGACGGAGCTGTCAATAGGCTTATGTAAATTCTTTCAAATTTAATATACTTTCAAAATAATAGTGACAACTAATGTCAAAAGCCCATAGATGTTTAATGAAACTGCAAAAACTGAAAATTTTTACAGTTTTTCACGTATCACGCAGGTGGCACAACTCTTTTTTTGCTTGTAAACATAGTTATAGACACTCTCCTAAGGAGTTCAAATAACATACCAAATATGCAGCTTGACATTGTTTTTGCGTTTTTATAAAAGGTAATGTTCAGTTACTAAGGGCGCTTTGGCTTTACGTGGACATTAAATATAATTTTATATGATTAATTATTACTTTGCATCTAAAGTACACGAATATAGTAATAAAGTTGCCGGAAAGTCTAAAAATGTGTCTAAATAAGCATGTGTAATATTGTAATCTAGGGACTGTAAGAAGTTATATATTTTTTTTCCAAAATAAATGTATTTTACACTTTGATACTTACTTTATTACTCACTTTTTACACTTTTTGAGGTAATATAGTAATATAAATCAGCAATAACAAAGAAACTTAGGTTTACAACGAAATAGCAGTCGAAACAACATTCACAGCATAGATCATACCATTCAGATTCACAGTACAGGATACAAAGCGATTTTTTTTTCAGATGTTATCTTTTTGACTCTAGCTTCCGCCCGCGACTTTGTCCGCGTGGATATTACAGAAAATCTTTAGGGAACCTTCAACCAGCCGTTTTACGCGATTAGGCGGGTCCCCACCAAACGCGCTGCCGGTGGGGACGGGACCCGCCCTCTCTCTCACCCTCTCCCTCTCACATTCTCCTTCTCGTCCCCGACCCCTTGACAAAAGTTTGAACCCTTATTTCACCTTTTTAGAGGCTGAATCATGTCCACCGTGTTGGACTTCAAAATAAATAACATTTTCGCAATCACCATCCCATAAAACCTTAAGAACGACATCCATATCGATTACTATGTTTACTTACCGCATTTACCCCCTAAGGGAGGTTTTACAAAATAACAAAATATGTGTTTGCCTATTTATTTTTAGACGTGCTCCTACAAATTTTAAAGTTGTAATGTCTATTTTATATTATTTTTCCAAACAAAATTTGAACCCCATTATCACCCCTTTAGGGGTTAAATCATGTCCACCGTGTTGTACTTCAAAATAAATAACATTTTCGCAATCACCATACCCTAAAGCTCAAGAACGACATCCATATCGATTTTTATGTTTACTTATCCCATTTACCCCCTAAGGGGTTGGTTTTCAAAATCACAAAATGTGTTTGCTTTTTTATTTTTAGATGTGCTCCTACGAAGTTTAAAGTTGTAATTTCTATTTTATATTATTTTTCCATATAAAATTTGAACACCATTTTCACCCTTTTAGGGGTTAAATCATGTCCACCTTGTTGAACTTCAAAATAAATGTCATTATCGTAATCGTCATCCCAGAAAACCCCAATAACGACATCCATGTCTATTTTTAGGTTTTTTTACCCCATTTCACCCCCAAATTATCCCCATAGAGGTCGAGATACTAACAATAACAATAGACGTTGCGTTAGATTTCTATCCATAAGCCTAAATATTAAATTTAGCTATTTTTACTTTGAAAATGAAGGATTTTCTATACACAACTTCATCCCCCTTTTCACCCCTTGGAGAGTAGAATTTTCAAAAAGGCTAAGAGATATAATGTTAATTTTCAATTGGCAGCATAAATACAAAATTTGAAGATTCTAGCTTCGAAACTGAAGGACTTTCATACAAACTTTGGACCCCCGTTCCACCCCCTTGAAAGGTGAGTTTTGAAAAATCCTTTCTTAATGCACCCCTAGACCTTATAAGGAACCTATGTGCCAAATTTGGAGTTTCAAGACCCAGCAGTTTGGGCTGTGCGTTGATATGTCAGTCACGAATCAGTTTCTTCTTTGGACCCCCGTTTCACCCCTTTGAGGGGTATTTTGAAAAATCCTTTCTTAGTGCACCCCTAGACCTCATAAGGAACCTATGTGCCAAATTTGGAGTTTCGAGACCCAGCGGTTTGGGCTGTGAGTTGATATGTCAGTCACCAATCAGTTTCTTCTTTTATATATTTAGGTTTTAAAGTTGTTAAAAAGTAAAAACGAAGTTTTTCTTATATGTACTCTTTGGTTGACAGTGGGTTGATTTTGGTATTTTGCCATGTTTAGAAAAAGTTCTCATTACATATGAGACAAGACAACTCTCTCATTTTATTTCTTATGCAAAAATACTTTTTAAATAAATTAATTTAATATTTACTTTCCGGCGAAGAGACTTAAAAGGAAATTAATTTTAAATTTAATTACTTACCTATATTTTTGTGTAAAAATACATTTTACAGAACAACTTGTCCACGAAAAGCCGGGATAGAACATTTCCCTTTGTTTGTAAGATTTTACTGGCGTAATATCTATAGATACTGTGATTATATGGCTGACTACAACCCCTAGATGTAAGAGAAGTGGCGTTTTGAGGATAGGATTTTTAAAATCATATATCTCAGTAATTATTAATTTCCTAGCGGCGGGAGTGGCACTGGGGGGTTTTCCTCACACCCGCGGTAAACCACCTTATTTATAAAAAATCCTTTGTTCATTGCTAAAATATTTTAGCGAATTTGCGTAGTACACGAGACATTGTCTGCCACAGCTGTTACAAAGTTACGTACCCTAATTTTAAGCGATGCCTTGTCAAATGTTTTAGAGCCTAGATTTATTTAACCACAATAATCTCATAAATTGTCGGAAATAAGCCAGCCAAGTACTTGCGAAAATTTTGTATTTCAGGTTAAAATTGCATGTATTTTTATATATTTCCCACTACTAAGTCTTTCTTGAAATTTTGACACACTCAAGTAAAGATTGATTAGCTTTGCTGTAGTAAACGCGCTAATGATCTTTCTGCACAAACTTTCTACCTACCAGTATTAGCTATTCTGTGCTACCAGTGGCGAAGGGTTCATACAAGCCAATTCCCATCGGCTCATCTTTTAAGAAATCCCACCCCACTGGCCCACGATGCAGCTCTTAACACTTTTGTAGAACGGCTTACCTTCGGCATGATTTCACCCCTCACCACTGCTACCTACCATATCATCTTTCCTTCAGTTACAATAAATTTAATTGATTTACTTTACATTCACTTTTTACACAGTTTGAATAAGAATCAAACTATCAATTAAATAAAGCTCTATACAAGGTTATTTTTAGTTAATACAAAACCTCTCGTGGAGTTGATCAGACCATCAAACTGAACAACTTTCATAACCTCGAAATCACGAAAAAAAGTCAGCTGTTCCATACAAAAGTACAATCCTACTCCATCGAAATGTTTGAAACAGTTGATTTTTTTTCGTGATTTCGAGGTTGGTCCCGTAATGAAAGTTGTTCAGTTTGATGGTCTGATCAACCCCACGAGAAGTTTTGTATTAACTAAAAATGAAGTTGTGTAGCACAATCTTTATCTTGACTATTTAAAGAGGTCAAGTTTTTTCGTTTGAATAATGGAGGAAATTTCTTTCACTAATAAAATAACGAAGTTTCAGAACTCGTAATTTATCTAATTTTAACACAATT
This sequence comes from Agriphila geniculea, assembly GCA_943789525.1. Taxonomy (NCBI): domain Eukaryota; kingdom Metazoa; phylum Arthropoda; class Insecta; order Lepidoptera; family Crambidae; genus Agriphila; species Agriphila geniculea. The sequence continues at coordinate 20,359,481 of OX038877.1, forward strand.
TCAGCTTGGCTGTCGCAAAATTGTCGAAATAAAGTGTCGAAAATGTCGGGATTAAAGGTACATTTAAAATGCTAATGCTCAGTAGCTCGAACAACTATCCCGAAAAAAACGCGCGTAAAAGTACTCGATAAAGTAAATTATCTATGGAAAATTTCATTTCGCTTTTCGGTGGTAGATGGGACGGTACAAATTTTCAATCCAAATTACTCTATTATTTTTTTAAGGCGTTTTTTTTCTCAATAGATAGGTACGTTTTGATGTTCGTGCTTCGGATATGGAGCCGTCCCTTCGGTCATACATATTTTTTGTATCAAACCCTCACATAAATAAAAATACAAATCATTTGGAATGGAATTCTAAGCTTATGTTGGCCTATGTTACACCTGCTCGCTTGGACTTCTGTGCTCATACTCTCACTATAAATTGCTGAAAACTACCTAGACAAAAACATCAGGCCCAAATAAGGTCTTACTTAGCTCAATATTGAAGAGCCCTCTCGATACCGAATACACTCGCTGAAGGTTGTTAACATTTATTACATGGCACGTTGCGTATTTCATCGTGGCAATCAATACGTGCATCCTGCCTGCCTACGCCGCCATTGTTCTCAATTAACAAGGGTATAAGCGTACAAAAGAGGTGATTTGGAGATACACAATAGTGTACTAATTCTAGCTAAGTAAATCTTCTTCGTTATCCAGGCCGTTGTCAACAGTTGTTGTTGTCAACAACACAGCCTGATGTTAATGAAGTAAACAACTCTTCGAGTTCACTCATTCCGTCCCGCACAATCCCCAGTTTCAGCACAAAAATCTATTGACTAGCCAGGTGCATGTGACTCTTTGAAGGCAAATGTTCGTTAAGTCCTAGGCCAATGTTTCGGTCAATCTTGTAAACTGGCGACCACATAATATAGTTTAAATTACCTATTTTCAAAGTTAACCGCAATGAGCTTTCAGAAGTGAGCTTTTTTATACAATATGTTTTTACAAATATTGGATGTTTGGTAATTACCTCATAAACCCTATGGTACCATAGGGTTTATGAGGTAATTACCAAACATCCACCAACTAATACAACCTCGGAAAATTAAAACAAAATCTGAAAACTACCACATGGTAAGGTTTTGTTATTTGTACGGAAAATGGTATTAAAGACGAAGATTGACTCTATTTTTTTATAAACAAAATTGTTCGGTCAAGTGGTAGTTTTCAGGCTTTGTCTGCCATACAGACCATACACGATTATATTTCTGTGATCTCGGAAACGGCTCTAACAATTACGCTGAAATTTGGTATATATGGGGTTTTCGGGGGTAAACAATCGATCTAGATTAAGCTTATGTTTGGGAAAACGCGTGTTTTCGAGTTTTCATGCGTTTTTCTTTCGACGCAGAATATGGTCGCTAATTTCCTCCTGCCGGGCACTGTCCATCTGATCCAGCGGGTTAAGACGCGGACGGCAAGAAACGAGTGTTACGGGTTCGAATCCTGCTCGGTGACACTTTTGTTTATTTTTTATATGTTCAAGTTTATATATTTATTTTTATTTTTATTGTTTTTAGACAAGTTTAAAAAAATGTAGTTGTTTGAGATAACAGTGTAGATTATCACCTAAACACCACCATATTACAATAAATAGTAATAACCGAGCAAAGCTCGGTCGCACAGATATTAAATATTTAACTATTGTTACAGACTCAGGTTGTACATCAGCATTTATTCGCATGTGCGCAGCGCTGGGGCTCGCCACTGATCTAAAGACGGTGGACACGGCTGCCGTGCAACAGGCCCTAGCCGAGGCTGCCAGGTTTGAAAAAAAAACTCTTATTATACAATAACTTAAGGGTGCATCGTGCGTCCACTGGCGACGCCAATCAAGAAACAATCATTACAACGAAATTACTATGTTAAATAAAATTCTGAAAAATAATAAAAACTATTATTAGCTATCAACCATTTTTGTATGCGTTAAATTCTTAGTTTAAATTTGTTCGCGTGGCCACTTTGGGCTTTAATCCAGATTTTAACTACACGAACACATTTAAACCAGGAAAAAACGCGTACATAAATAGTTTGTAACTAATACTAGTTTTTATATTTTTCAGAATTTTATTTAACATACCTAGTTGTTTTGTTGTGAAGATTTTTTCTTGAGTGGCGGCGCTAGTGGAGACTCGGTGGGCCCTTAACGGTGACACCATTGGTCTTGGATTAGATTCGAGATTAAATTTTATCGTTATGCTACCTAACTAATCCATTTGTACTATTATCTATTCTGTGCTTTAGCTAGTATTTCATTCTCACTAAGTGTATATGTTACGGTTACGGCTAATACCCGAAGTGCGGCTAAAACTAGGTGTGACCGATAGCTGTTGGTTAAAACTAGGTGTAGCCGGTTAAAACTAGGTCTAGCCTTCTTTGTGCTTCTACTAAGGGGTATAATTTATGGGGTATTAAGAAAGTTATTTCTTTTGTCTATTAAAAAAAATAACCAAGAAATTCAAAACTCGCGCTTCGCACTCACCTTAAATTTCTAACTTATATTCGGGACCTACAGAAGTAAAGCAGATCGGTTACACCTAGTTTTAGCCGGCTAAAACTAGGTTTAGCCGCACTTCGGGTATTAGCCGTAAATACATTTATTTCAGCGGCATGGATACGTCGCTGAAACTAGATCACTAACAACATTTTCCTTGCTTCTTCAAATATATATTTCTTGATTTGCTTTCAGATCCAAACAACCAGTCAAGGCGTGCTTGCAGGAAGCATTCTCCAAACAGATTCTATCCAAAGAACATTACTTACGCAGAGGGTGATGCCAAAGTGCATGAGGTTTTAATAAAAATTTACAGTTAATCAGCAGATTTTTTAATTCTAACTTACGCCTTATTAGCACATATTTCTATGCACATATTTGAGATTTAATTGACCGAGCAAACGTGAAGCACGAGCGAAGCGTCTCTGCTTCAGCTTGGGCAAAAAAATTTTCGTATATCTCTCCGGCGGCTGTCCGTTTCTTCCCCTCTTACGTAAGTAAGTAACAAAACTTTTTTGTTAGCGGTGCAAAGCTTTGTTTTTTATTTTTAGAAGACTCAAAACTTGGAGCAACAAAGGCTTCTGTAGAAGCCCGTCTTCTCGACTCAAAAGTTCAACAATGAAAACATTACTGGCCAATACTTATTCGAAATTTGAAATTTGTGACAGACTATTGGACTGCGCGTATTTGCACAGTGTAGATAAGTACTTATTAGTGGCCAATACTTATTCGAAATTTGAAATTTGTGACAGACTATAGGACTGCGCGTATTTGCACAGTGTAGATAAGTACTTATTAGTTGAAAAAACTAATATCTATTATTTTTTATTTATTTTAAAAAACATACAATTTGAGCTACTTTTTAACGCGAGGTCTACAGCTCACGGAGCTACTAGTACAGATGATCGAAGTAGTACGTGCAACACCAATAACCTTAGAGTAAGACGGGCTTACGGGTTCGTGACGAAACGAAGCCTTTGTTGCTCGAAGCCAATAACCAACCTTTATAACTAGTGGCTCTGTGAGCTGTAGACCTAGGGCTTATTATATTTTTGATTATTTTTCGAAATGGCTGAAATACTCTTATATGTTTTTTTAATTTCGGAAAACTGAATACAAAAAATAATAATTTAAGAAAAATTTCACGACAATCGTTTGAGGAATGCGACCTATAGCCTGTAGAGGTGAACAGACGGACAGCCGGACAGACATACGAACCATTTTTGCCCAAGCTGAAACGGAGACACTTGATTATTTTTCGAAATGGCTGAAATACTCTTAAGTTTTTTTAATTTCGTAAAACTGAATACTTACAAAAAAAATTTAAGAAAAAATTCACGAGAATCGTTTAAGGGATGCGACCTATAGCCTATAGAGGAGAAGAGAGGGACAGCCGGACAGACATACGAACCATTTTTGCCCAAGCTGAAACGGAGACACTTCGCTTGCGCTTCGCAATCGCTTGGTCAATAAAGACCAGAAAAAGTTTTTCCTTTTTTCATTTTTTATATTATAATTTTAATAGCTAGGTCGGGTACAATGCGATTAAATTAACTATACACTAGAAGTGACCAATTTCATTTTATATACAGCGTGAAATTTTAATCATATGGTTTCCGCAGTGGGGTGGTTCCACTTATGATTACAAGCAACTTTTACAATGAAGCGAACTCTGATATCGCGAAAAAAAATCAGATGTTCCATACATTTAGGTTAAATAGGTATTGTGCTTTTGTATAGAACAGCTGATTTTTTTTCCGCGATTTCAGAGTTGGCCCAATAGTAAAATTTGCTTGTAATCATGAGTGGAACCATCCTTTTGCGGTGACTAAAATTTCAGCCTGTATTTTATTTAATCTGTAAAAAATATTTTTTGCCACACATTCTCGGATGAAGTTTCCATTTCTGTTGTACGTTATTAAAATAATGGCATTTGTAGGATAATAACAAAGCTGTAAAAAATTCAGTGCATTTTTAACCGACTTCAAAAAAAGGAGGAGGTTCTCAAGTCGTCGGTATTTTTTTTTATGTATGTTTTACCATAACTTCGTCAGTTGTTAACCGATTTATACAATTCTTTTTTTATCTTAAAGAACATAGTTCGTGTGTGGTTCCATAAAAAAATTACAGAGATCTGGCTGGTAGTTTTTTCAAAATCCTGAAAAATGTCAATTATTTAGCTTGCCATCACACGTGTTTTTACGGATTTTCGAACATAACATCTTTGTTTATGTACCGATTTAGATGATTCTTTTTTTGTTTGAAAGGGTATACTTCAAGAGTGGTTACATTTTAATTTCATCGGTATTGGACTTTGAACTTCGAAGATACACAAGGGAACTCCTCAAATTCAAATAGTATATGTAAAGTGATTTGGATTTTGGTAGGTTTATGACAATCCAAAACAAACCAAACCATGGTCTGCAATGCAAGGTTCTGGACAAGACTTGGACTACGAAGACACAATGGAACTCCTCAAAAACAAACAGCGTAAATTGGGAATTTGAGTTGTGGGCATTTTACCATTGAAAATATTTTATAAAGTTAAAAAATATTTACATGCTTACATACCTGCCACTAAAAAGTTGAAAATAAAAAACTTTTTTAACAAAAAAGAAAAACCTCCTTCAAAAAACCTGAAACAAAAACAGCTTCAAAATTAAATACCTCTAAAAAAGCGAGAAATAATATTCAAATCATTAGTTACGCATAACATTATTAATAAAACACGTCTAATGAAGTCGGGTGGGGCTTTCAGAAATATAAAAAAAAAACTTGTCTTCCAGCCCCACCCGACTTCAATAGACGTGTTTTATTAATAATGTTATGCGTAACTAATGATTTGAATATTATTTCTCGCTTTTTTAGAGGTATTTAATTTTGAAGCTGTTTTTGTTTCAGGTTTTTTGAAGGAGGTTTTTCTTTTTTGTTAAAAAAGTTTTTAGTTAGACGAGTGCTTTTAGAACTCCCAAATTCTATTGAAAACCGTTACAGAGTAGGTAGAAGTTACAGGAAAAACAATACTTATAATAATTATCATCCCGTGTTAAAACATTCATTTAGCTGAACCACTCGAATAATGCGTTTCCAAAAAACTAACAAATAATTCTGCAACTCCTTTCGATTCTTCCAGCAATATTCCGCAAAACCTGCAAACAACACATTTTTTTACTAATTGTTCTTTTCATAACGACAGCAAGCTTGACCAATAATTAAAACCTTCATAATAACACTTATGCTTGAAATTATTGATTGTATTTCTCAAAATTCGACTAGGAAACTTTCTTATTCCAGACTAATATTGATTCAGTACCCTTTACGAGTAAAAAAACGCACTGTAAACTCTACAGAGTAAATATCTATGGAAAATTTCATTTCGCAATTCGGCGCTAGATGGCGCTGTACAAATTTCCCATACAAAATTACTCTATCTGATGTTTTACGCGCGTTATTTTTATCGATAGCTGTTCGTGCTAAGGGTACTAACATAGTATTATTTTCATATCTCTATGATACTGTTTCCCGCACAGAACATAGAAATTTTTGCTTTGTTCTGTGCTTTCCCACCATTCACTCTTGCCAAACTTTCTTTAGAAATCTATTTTGATATTTCTTCTATAGTTTTTAGGGTTCCGTACCAAAATGGTAAAAAAGGAACCCTTATGGTGTGACTCAGTCTGTCTGTCTGTCTGTCACAGCTGGATATCTCGAGAACTACTAATGGTATCAACTTGAAATTTAGAATAGTTTAAGATGACATATGCCCAACGATTTTGCAAATAATAAATAAATAAAAAAAAAAATTTACAACAGGGGCTGAAAAGGGGTCTTAAAAATTTGAAGTGGGGCTACTAGGGCATGTGGTATCATATGAAAGAGCACCGTTTGCACGTTTTCAATCATTTCTTTTTGTTTTAGGCCGCATAGTTTTCGACTTAAGATGAAAAATGTAAAAAAAAAATACCGTCCCCCCCCCCTTATCTCCGAAGTTTGCAAAGAGAAAAATCTGAAATAATTCTGTGACAGCAGTTTATATAAAAATTACAGAAAAAATAAAACAATGTCTCAATATAGCACACTTTTTTAGAAATTATCAAATTAGAAATCATCAAATGTCAAGAGATGGCGCTGACCTAAAACTGCAATACTAATTTTATTATTCTACTCTGCAGTGTGGTTTGCAATTATGATGGTACGAAACCCTGGGTGCGCGAGTCCGACTTGCTCTTGACCGGTTTTATTTTTATATTATGTTCTATCTTAGAGCAACGCGACTTCGTTCTAAAGATAAAATTCAACTTGAATCGTCCACTTCCCTTGTTTGTTACCAAGACGATTATAATAATTTTAATCTAGCTACAGAAATGTTAACAGAACTGTTTTAATAAATTTGCCTACCATTAAATTCATTAAAGCCATCCCATTGAAGTCCAAACTAGGTACTAAATATAACTATAAGCATTTCCATTTAACTACCTTACCTACCTACTGTTGTTATGAGAACTATCGATTTAGCCTCACTTTCCTCTCAATGAGGATTTAAGTTCACTGAAAGGAAAATTGGATTTATTGTTGCTGAAAATATTTATTGAATAAACTAGCTGCCCCGCCCCGGCTTCGCACGGGTGGCGTGGCGACATTTATTAGTTATCATGAATTTAATACATCCCTTCTAAGCAGGGATTGAAATACCGTTAAAAAAATAACGATACAAAAAAAATAACGTTAAAAATACCGTTAAAACATTTTATCGGTAAATTCACCGGTAAAAATAACGTTAAAAATATTGCACCGATAAAATTACCGTTAAATATAGCGTTAAACTTTAGTACCGGTAAAATTATCGGTAAAAAATTAACGTTATTAATTGGAATAACGTCAATTTTAAAGTAACGGTAACAAAGTAAGAAATAACGTTAAAATTAAAGTTATTTACTGAAATAACGTTAATTTCGTTAAAATAACGTTAAAATTAAAGTTATTTATTGACATAACGTTAGTGTTAAAATTAACGGTAAAAAAGTAAGAAATAACGTTACATTTAAAAAATAACGTTATCATTCCCTGCTTCTAAAATACAGGTATCTGTTGCGATCATACACAGAAAATTTTTCGCATGACGGAAATGAGAAAAAAAATACGTTTTCCGTACATTTTTTTTAATATTTTATTTTATACATACCTTGACCTGATAATTAGATACACAACAAAAAAAGAATTATACATCGCATATCATATATCATATATCGCTTACATACATTTCAGCGATTCATTTTCTTAGAATTTTTATAACGAGATTTTATAAAGAGATATTTTTTGTCTTTCCGTATATATTTTTTTTTTTTTTTTTTATACAAACCTTGTCCTGTTTATAACAAACACAACAAAAAAGAATTATCTGATTTTTGCAGTCGTACTAAAGTTATGCGCTTACTCGGCGATTCTTCTTCTTCTTCTTATTTTTGTTTTGGCAATCTACTTTCCTTTTGGAAGTAATTTTTGCCAGTGTCAAGTGTTGAATAGTCCAGTGGTAGATTGTTTCAGTTTACATTAAAATGCGGGTGCATCGCATTCTAATGCTGCTTGGAGCATTTGGCACCAAGTATATCAAGACAGTTTACTCGGTAAGGTCAGCCGAGGTAGCCACCAGTACAATAAAAGTCTCAGCTTCACACAACCAAGGTCGCGCCTATTTCAATTATCCCACATAATGTTCAGTTGCGTAGACACTTGTACCACAAAACTGCACCAATTTTAAGACACAATATCCACTACGAATCAATTTGCGAATAATTAAAATAGTCACCAAACCAAACCCGACAAAATGGCGCCAAGAACTCCCACTCGGCGATTCATTTTTATTCACAGACATATCATAATATATGTCTGTGTTTTTATTTATACAGAAGATAAATCATAATGATGAATGATCATCATGATATTATTATGTCTTTATTGTATGCATAAATTTCGATAAGGTGAATGAAAACATAAAACAGTTTTAAAATAAAATTGTGTTAAAATATACAGGGTTATTAGTAAAATACCAACAACCTCGCAGTAGTAGATTACTACATCGGAAACAACAATTTTTGTTTCCGAAAGCAAACAAAAAAAATCGACTTTCCATACAAATGTCTGAACGCTGATCGAGTTTTGTATGAAAAGTCGGTTTTTTTGTCTGTTTTTGGAAAAGTTGTAGAACAAATGTTGTTACTTATTTATGATGTTAGTAATCTACTCCTACAAGATTGTTGGTGTTTTACAAATAACCCTGTAAATGTAAACTTACTTACCTATTTGTTGTAGAATTTGATTACAAAAAATTAAAATATTCAAATATTTTAACAAATTGCATTTCTAATAGTAATAACAAAAAGAAACTGCCTTTCTATTGTCTAATTTAAAAATCTATCGCAATCGCTTTCAGGATGTTAACACATTGAAGCTTCTTTTTGGGACTAATAAAAACTTACCAAAGAAATGCAGCAATGTGTCACATTCATATGTCAAACGAAAGCGATTGCGATAGATTTTTGAATTAGACAATTAGCCACCTGTTCTTAAAAATATAATTAATTAAAACAGTCTATGAACAAAAGACTACTTAAATAATATTTTCTTCGATTCTGCTATTCTAAAATGTTACATTACTCGTAACTTAATAATGTAGATTACGAAGTAAGCAATAATTCTACGAATTCTAGTTCTAAAATGTTGTAAGAACCTAGATAGATTTCCGCCGAACCACTAGACCACAGAGGTGGTTAATAGGGCTTTTTGACAATATCAAGACGATAGCTAAATAGAGAAAATAGGATTGGTAAATAAATTTGAATTCTTCTGTAATTAATAGTAATCTGGAATTACTTATTGAATGTATGACATAAACCGAGTATTTAAGTTTTTTTTTATATTCAGGGTTATTTGTAAAACACCAACAACCTCGCAGGAGTAGATTTCTAACATCATAAACAACAACTTTTGTTCTACGACTTTTCCGAAAACTGACAAAAAAAAATCGACTCTCCAAACAAATGTCCCGAACAGCTGGTCGAGTTTTGTAAGAAAATTCGAATTTTTTTTTGTCTGTTTTCGGAAAAGTCGTAGAACAAATGTTGTTGTTTATGATTTCACTAATCTATTCGTGCGAGGTTGTTGGTGTTTTACAAATAACCCTGTATATATAATGTAACGCTATGACATGCCAAATGTAGCGTTCTATGTTATAATATGCACAATAAATAAATGAAATGAAATGAAATAATCTAAAGATTAGCTTACCAATCAAAGACGCCGCAATAAGGCCGCCGATGATAAGTATGAGCGCAGATCGGACGTCTGCAGCGCGCGCTGACGCGAACCCCGCTGGTGGCTCGCACTCCGGCATGGCGGGGACCAGGGCAGCCTCCAGCCGCGCCAGCGCTCCTGTGTTATGCAGCTGTAGAAGGCTGAAATAATCGCAATCATTTAACCTTGTCCTAGCATTTAGGACACATAGCGAGAAGAACCGATGGCCGTTGGGGCGGAAAGGTTCTTGAATGGCCACCGCGCACCGGACGACGCACATACAATACAGGTTGCACGATCTACGCGGCCAAAAGTCCCGATAACAAAGTAACATTAACATTCATGAAATCGATATCCACTAACAGAGTATGAACGCGTGAACAATACCCAATGCTTATCTACATGCAACCCCGCACCCCGCACTCGTAGTGACGACAGTCGGAATTTGACCGTTTCAGAAGTGTACGTATCTGTTCTCGGCGCCTTTCTAAACCTTTAACTTCCAAAGTGAATTTTTATATTTTCAAGTTCGTATTACGAATTGAAAGTATTGGATTCTGATAGAGAAGGTAAGAGACTTACAAACTACATAAATAAAGTTTTGAGGGATTAGGTGTCGGAATAATATCAGAAAGCTTAGTATTATAATGTGATTTTCCTTTTAACATATTAAAAAAATATTTTAGAAGATTTTTTTTTGTTGAAAAAAAATGTTGTTTTTGTTAAACATAGTTTGTTAATTTATTTATATAGTTAATATAAAAATTGTTTTTGTTAAAATATTTTTTTTTTGTGAAACAAAGTTTTTTAATTTATTTACATTGTTAAAATACAAATTAAGCATACAAATAATTTTGGCCGCGTAGATCGTGAAAATACCTGTATGTGCGACGCTCCGTGGGTAGGCCCCCGATAAGGTGGACCGACGATCTGGTGAAGGTTGCGGGAAGCCACTGGATGCGGGCAGCGCAGGACCGATCGTCGTGGAGATCCTTAGGGGAGGCCTATACCCAGAAGTGGGTGTCGTGCGGCTGATATGATGATGATGATGATAGCATCTACAGGATGATTTTTTAAGCAATTCACAATCTAGTGTGGCTTAGACCATCAAACTGAACAACTTTGTCTATGGGACCAACTTGATCAGACCAAAAAATAATATGTACTCGAACAAAATGTATGGAACAGCAGATTATTTTTATGCCCCATTGACAAAGCTTTTTTAGTTTGACAGTATAAGCCACACTTCTTAATTTGTCGACTGTTTTCGATTACACCAAGTAGTCACCTATAATCGCCAGACTAAGTTTAGATTTCAGAAATCAACAGCGCGCTAAGCTTCACCTATAAAATATTGCCTACCCTCTGTAGTTACAGAGGTGGTCGTAGAGCCTATCTCCCAATCTGTTATTTCACTACTCTACTTAGAAGACAGGGACCTTAGTAATATTGTTTTAAGTGGAGGTGGCATAAGCAATTAATACCTACCTTACAAGGGTAGGCCGAGCATACGGCGAGCGACGCGGCAAAGGGAACGCGAGCTGCGCCCGCGTCGAATACACGGGCAACTCCCTCACAGCACATCTGCCCCGCGCTTGGCTCAACGACCTGACAAAAACGATCACTTAAATATACTTGAAGGGTTTTAAGTGTTTTAATGTCATCTACCAACCTATGCCATAGCATATATCATAATACTAGAATAGAGTACCTAAGTGTTTAAATAATATCATCATACCATTAGCCCATTATAGTCCACTACCTACAGGGTGATCCAGGTACAGTAGGCGGATGTTGCTATACCTTCCAAAGTGTTGGTTCTCAATATTGGACCGTTTTTCACTGAGATATTAGATGTTCTACCTCTTAGGGTCAGTTCAGATCAGACATAACGGAAAAATGCCCAAGCAATTTGCTTCACTAAAAATAGGACCATATTTAAGAAGTACAATAACCGTAACAGTGGTCTCGCGCATGCTCATGACTTGCGTTAATCGCCTACCTACAACATAAATGCAACTAAGTGTGCTTTGTTTCGGAATCAAATCCATTTGGTGAGATATGTGCAGCATACTATTCAAACTCACTAGGCAAAATCATTACATTTGAAAAGGATAACGAACTTCTCTTTCGACAGATGTATCTAATCTAAGTGACTTGCCTCAACGTGGAGCGTGCAGCTCGCTGGCCAGCAAAGAAGGCGTAGTCTTGCCTAGCAGCCCGCGCTAGTCCTTCTTCAGCAGACGACACCAGATTCTCCGCATCAGAATACCCGCGAATGTAAAAGGCATTTAACTGTGCGTCTTTTGTAGACTGCAATATTAGGAAAACATTGATAATTTTTTGTCACAAATGGGATCGTTTCAATTTATATCAACATCTATGCGGTCCTTTGAAGAGAGGCATGTAAAATAACGGCAAAGAAGTTTTGCCATGTCATTGTTTTTGGAAACAATACTACTAAATGCTAATGGATGGATGGGTTGAGGAAATTGACGTGTGAAACAGTAATTTTTCTTGTGTGTCATAAAATCTCTTCACTCTACCCTTTGAGTGCCAGGGGATACACCTTACGTATTGCAACAAATACCTACATTTTAAATGGTCAGCTGCTCTTACCATAAGATACATTTGATCAGCCCCATTCCTGATGTACCCGATTTTGAAGTCCGGCGAATGCAACACGGCAGCCACTGTGTCCAAGCTCGCCACACGCACGGACAGAACGGAGGTTATGAAAGCAGCATACGCGTTGTACGTGACTACCGCGAACAGTAGACAGACTATGAGAAGAACGCTTGCTGCTGGGTTCGGAGGTGTACTAGGGCCACCTAAACAAAGGGAATAATTCGTTGAAACATAAAGATAGCCTAATCTTGAGTAACGCCAAATTTACAATACTTGATAAGACACATTATTTAACTGGGATTCTTCAATTGTCTTTTTAAAAATTGGTTTTACTACATATATAGTTTTGAAGATGGTTGCTATACTCCTAAAATACATAAGTAACCACATACTGAGGGTCAAGTCTGCTAATGTTTTCGTCAAAATCGTAGTTCAATGGTTTTTGAATGTTAATGCTTTTTGACACAGTTCTTTTTTCTTAAACCCAAAACTGAAACACATTGTGTTTCTTAAACTCAAAACGGAAACAACTTCTTGTTTCTTAAACCCAAAATCAAGACACAATATGTCTTGATTTTGGGTTTAAGAAACAAGAACTGTGTCAAAAAGCATTACCATTAGAACACTATTGATCTACGATTTTCACGAAAACATTAGCAGACTTGACCCTCTGGTGAATCAATATTGAAACGTTGATAATACGCGTATCAATTTATTCTTGAGCATTATTCGTATTTGAGCAATCTAGCCTTTATGAGACGTCAACCTGCAGGGATTACAGTTACTAGCCCGAGTCTATCCTATCAATTTGTTAACTAACTAACCGCAAACTAAGAGGATTTGTAAAAGCACACATGGGTAAGAGAGTTATGACTTTAATATCCATTAATATTATAATGATTACAGATTTAAAACAAATTGACATCAATACTTGCCTTGCTGACATAAAATTCCTGTAGACCAAATCAATGCCTCCGTATATTCAATATGGCGAACTCTACTTCGTACGCTGGGCGCCAATCGACTAATTAGGATTATTACGGATGATGCTAACAAGGCTATGGCTACGACACATGCTACAAGGTGGGCGCTGAATGGAGCCATGAATATGTCTCGTACTGTAGACGTCTCCTGCTGCCGTATGTATATGTTACACCTGGATACCAAAACGATTTATCAATTGCTCAATAGGATTAAGAGCGCTTTCACATACAGGGTCATTTTGAACTTACCATCCAAATTTTAAAGATGTGGCCAGTCCATGAAACTAAACAACTTTCTCTAAGAAACATGTGTCAAATTTCGCTAAAAAATGTTGGTCATCCCATACTAAATTGATCACGTGATCTCTTTGATTTGTATGGAAAGTCGATTTTTATTTTACATATTTGACCATGTGTTTCTTAGAGAAAGTTATTCAGTTTCATGGACTGGACACATCCTTAAAATTTGAATGGTAAGTTCAAAATGACCCGATATAGGCGTTTAGCGCGGCGGACGTAAGCCTGTTATATCCATGCAGCGAAGTAAAATCTATGGAAGTGTAATTCCAAACAAATATTGCCTAAAAAATGGCACCACAGGGCCGAAAAAGTACAACCCGCTCAGCTTTAGTCGGGCCAGCCACGCACCCGCTGACTGACGTTAAGGTTCTTTACAATAATTGCAGTTTGTATTGTAGAGAAAAGAGAGACAGATAAAGTTTAGTAGAAATGACGTCCTGTGTAAAAGACGCAAAGAAAGCAGTAAAAATAACATTTCTTATTTTTTCGTTTAAGAATAGGCACTATCCTATGAATATACAAATCAAGTTCGCTAATAAGCAACCAGTGCTCATACGCTTTGTGCTGCATAAATTAAATGCCAGCACATTTAGCTCCATCCACTTAGTTGTACTTCTCCTGTGGTGCCATTTTTGAGCACAATGCTTGTTCCATAGACTTTAGTTCGCTGATTATAACCATACATTATTATGACAGACGCCGCGACTACGCTGCGCAGCGTCTGCTGTAATGTAAAGGGGACCCGCGGGCTGATTATCTAATTAGAAACCACCTAGCGACCGGTCTCATTTGACAGATGAATGTGATACATTGCTACTTCTTTTTGGGGTGAAAAAAAACATACCAAAGAAAAGTAGCAATGTATATCAAATGAAACCAGTCGCGAAATAGTTTCTATTTAGATAATCAGGGTGCGGGTCAGCGGTGCTTGTCGCGCGACTGAAACGCCTATATGTGAAAGCTCTCTAAGACAAGAGATTACTTTTTTCGATGGTCGGTCTATTGTAGAAATTTACAAAAAAACAAGGAAATTACCGGACCATTCCGCAGTCTTTTAAATTGGATTTGTGAACTTACTGACAACTGTGGTGTATCTCAACTAGACTGTGGATAAATGATTCTGTATTTTTACTGCCAAACGATTCACTAAAGTTACTACAAATCGTTAAAACTAACATACTTTATTTTAACGATTTAAAATTTCCAATAATCATATTTGTAATTGCCTACTTATAAATAGAAAATTTTAATTAAAAACATTTATTTTCTAAAACTATTCATTCAAAACCTCAATAAGCATACATTGAAAGAATCTGGATGTGCGATTCTGTTCGTTCGATGCTTTTAAGTATTTAATTATTTTTTCTGTATTTTTCTTCGTTCCACTTATCAACTTACATAGTTTCAGCGATAGGGAATATGAACTCCATATCCTGGTGTCTAGCTGGATGAGCAGTGACAGGCTCCAGAGCTACGTCCACAGTTTGGTCTATCAAAGCGCCCAGTAGACCTGTCCAGGAGCCTTCGTAAGTACGGAATCCCAATTTACTGTAGTAACGATTTGTAGACCTGAAAATGGTCCTATAAGTATCTGTCTATTAAGAAACAAAAAGAACGTAAGAAAGCGCATTTATTCGGTGCCTTTGTCCTTTAAAGCCATAAATATTTGTGAGACACGTCCCGGCTATACATTTTTAATGCCGGCTCTTTCAAATGGAGGTGTCTAAGTAAAAATACAAATGGGGTATTTCACTTTCACTGGAGTAATTTGGTGTTTTATGAATCAGAAGTGCGTTTAATTGTGTTGTTCTTCATATCAAGATTTGTCTTTATAATACTTTAAAGTTTTACCATGATTGTTAATATTGAAAATATCGACTTTTAACTAAACTTTTTTCGTGAATACTAAATACTCTTAGGAAATGATTTGGTGGTTAAATAATGAGGCGAGGCGACGTAGTGGTTGAAAATGTTTCTATATAATCATTGAATTAGAACAGTATGTGTATTTTTTAAGCTTACGTGGTATTAAGCTTCGTAGTAAGGAAGTGAAGTACGTCATCTAATAGAGCTGGTGCTGACGGACCCTCATCGTCTAAAGAAGGAGTTCCATCGCCAGTGAAATTGCATCTCCCGACCACCAACACTTCGCCCAAGAAGTTCCGAGCTTCGATTGGGTACGGAGTGTGCATCCCTGACATAGATAGCTCTCTGCTCCAGTAACCTATAAGAATATGAATACTACACAACAGCCCATTAGCTAGCTGAAGGATATAGGCCATAATCACGTTGCCATAATCGCCACGCTTGGAATGCGGGCATAGAATACATAATACACTTGTAGTCAGAAAAATCGCACCTTTTCAAAAATTTCCTCAAAGTTAAGTAATTTAATCCTATCTTTTAATACTTCCATACTACTTCCCCTTCAGACATAGTCAACAGTTCTCAAGAAAATGTTGGAATACACGTCGAACGGAATCAATTACCGAGATTCAGTTTTCGAACAACATTATATACATAGCCTCATTTTTTTACAATATTTGAGCAACTTCATGGGCAATAGTATCCCATCTTGGGTATTCCTTTTTTAATTGAACTATTAAAGTGTGTTTTCTCTATCACCTTGATAGCGAATTTACCCGCATTTCCTGAACTGACCGATTTTATTTCCCTTTTATGACGGCGCAAGCAATAACGCTTTAAGCATTTAATTATGGTAACTGTTATGTTAATTAAATCAAACAATTATTAATTGAAATCTCATTAAATGTACTTTCAATAGATATCAACATTGACACAATAAAACGTTAGCTAGCAATACCAGGTGGCCAAGTCTAAACTTTTTTCAAAGAGGTGCGATTTTGCTGACGTCGAGTGTAGTAAGAGTATGCGGATCGCTGTTCTGGGGCCCTATTTTTGAATTGCTCGGCTAGCGTCGAGCGCTTTTTTCTACTGATTTTCGTTCGACATCTCATTGTTTTGAGTCATATGTCGAACAAAAATCAGTCGAAAAGAGCGCTCGAAATTAGTCGAGCGATTCAAAAATAGGGTCCCTGGACCGTTTTCATTTGCATCCGCATTGTTACATGTAAGTTGGTCCAAGTATTTCAAGATAAAAAAGGACATCGGCTAACTTTGTGTTTTTGCTTTTCTTAGAAATGACGTTATTTCTTTGTTATAGAGTTAAAATTGTAAATGACTTTAAGGGCCAAACTACTTTTCATTAATTGTCTATGTTATGTTAGACGATTGTTTCCAATATTTTCCAATGCACATTCTTTATCTTGATGTTCTTGTATGTTACTTCTTTTAGTTAGCTGTCTCCTTCTACCATAAACCGGTGTTAAATTAGGGTTAAATTAAAGTACCTATTCTGTGGAGAACCGCACGACTGATATTACAAACCAATAATTAAACTTAGCATTTTACATATCAATAGTCATTGACTACCAATTCGAAAGGAACTTGGAACTTCTTCAATGGAATTTGCTCATTTAAGAAACTTGCTACTTCGTCGTCATTTACAGGGAATCCACCCTTCACATAAATTTCCTTCGAACGATTAAGTAAGATCGAGTATTTCTCAAAGGACTACAAGATGAAAATCTTCAAGGCGTGAAAAGTTTTAGTTTTAATACCTCTAGAGATTATATTAGGCACATTATCTTAAACTTGTAATGGAATTTAGCAGGCTTTTGGGCTACCTATGTTGGAAAAGTTATTAAAAGAATATTCAAGACGGAACAAAACTGTACTCACCCATATAGAAAGCATATAACGTGGAATTTGGTCGCACTTTAAAATATTGCATCACATGCACACCCCCATTGTCTTTCTCCATGCGATGTTCCCGTCGCCAATGATTAAACTGTTGCCTAAGAAAAAACTTACTGATATTCACCATCTCAAATAATCTTGAATTATTATAATACAACACTCCAGATTGGAACAAGTTCATAATTCTTCCGTGCCTCTTGTAAATATTATTTCTCGTAAGATTTTTAAACCTGTTCGAAGTTCTATAGTAATTTCTTTCATAGACTGCTTTATAGCAATTCTTATATCGTCTACAAAGGCTTTCTCTCTTGTAATAATCATTCATTTGTTTATCAGATTCTCTTTTTATTAGTTTGGTTGTTTCATAAACGAAATTAGTATCGCATAACCCAGGCGGATCGACCAAATTACGCGGAAAGTCCGAGTAAGCAACAATAATGTTCTGATCAAATCGAATCGCTGATCCGTTAAGAATTTTATTAATCGAATTGAAATCTTCAACAGACCTGACGGTAATTAACCAATCATACGACGCGTTATTCATTCCCAATTCGTTGAGCTGAAATATATATATTTTTTTTAATGTGAATCGTCTATTGGCGCGTACTTGTTGTATGGTCTGTGATTGGCGCACATATCGATACATTCAATTTATGGAAAACAGAGTGAAATTGAAAACAGTCGAAAACAATTGTGTTGTGGCTTGGACCGTCAAACTGAACAGCTTTGTCTATGAGACCAACTTAATCAGAGCAAAAAAAACAATCATTTTCAGAACAATCAGCACAGAGAAACAATCTTGATCCCATAGAAAGTTGTTTAGTTTGACGGTTTAAAGCTAAGCCACACCACAAAAGTTGTCGACTGTTCAAAAAATCACCCTGTAATGTAGTTATCATCTTTTTTATTAGGTACTCCAAATTAAAGGTTTGATCTACGTATTACGATTTACAATACAATTGGTACAATAACAATAAAAAAATCTTACTTTTTTTAAAAGCCCAGTGATAGTTTGAGTGGCATTACGCCGCAACATCGGCGTAAATATGACCACGCCGAGACGTAATTGGAACCGCGGTTTCTCGACAGAGTCAAACGATGCAGCTATGCCGTTCACGCTGAGACATTTCGCCAGACGCACTTTCGCCCAAGAACAACCTAAAACAAAACAAATACAAAGACAATGACACCTTATTAGTTGTAGAAAACCGTCTAAGTACCTGTTTGGGTGATGGTAACAAATAAATATTACAGTCCCAATGTGCGCGAGAGAACACATTCACATTACCCCTCTTTCAGATACGTCTTGCTTACTGGCCCCTATTTCACCAAATTGACATTTGTCAGTGACATACGTCGGCAATTTTTACAGTACTTTCCTTATTTTAATAGGGGACAATTTATGTTGTGAAACCGGGGATATTTTTTACAAGTCGACAATTGTCACGCAAACTTGACTCAGCTCAAATCTCATATCAAGAATTACTGACAAATCTACAAAATGTCGACTTGTAAAAAATATCGCTGTTTCACATCATACTTGTCCCTAATTAAAGTAATGACAATTGTAAAATTAACCGACATATGTCACTGACAAATGTCGACTTGGTGAAATAGGGCCCAGGTCGACCGAAGGATCGGTTTCCTAAAATAAAGCCTATGCTGAAAAAAACGATCAAACAATTTGTAAAATTGTTCATTTGATAGTATACAGGGTTATTTGTAAAACACCAACAGCCTCGCAGGAGTAGATTACCATCATCATAAACAACAACGTTTGTTCTACGACTTTTCCGAAAACAGGCAAAAAAAATCACCTCTCCATACAAATGTCCGAACAGCTGATCGAGTTTTGTATGAAAAGTCGATTTTGTTTTTTGTCTGTTTTTGGAAATGTCGTAGAACAATTAATGTTGTTGCATAATGATGTTACTAACCCTGTATAGTTATTATGACCAACTTTTTATATGAAAACCCGAAACTCGAAAAAAAATTAAGCTTTTTCATATAAAATTTTGTTTTCTTGAATTCTATTATAGTAAAATATATGAAACAGCAGTTTTTTCCGCAATTTGGAGTTGTTCACACTACCCTCACTGTAAATCCTCAATTGACGAAACTTTACAGAAAGTATGATAAAGTATCGTAAATCAAACGTATTTACAGAGGTTAGGTATTTTAACACGTTTTTACTAGGTTGCTTTCTCGTTTGTTTCTTTGTTTGTTTCTCCGCAAAGTTTTTTTACTTAATGTCTTTTTAGGGTTCCGTACCCAAAGGGTAAAAACGGGACCCTATTACTAAGACTCCGCTGTCCGTCTGTCTGCCTGTCTGTCTGTCTGTCACCAGGCTGTATCTCATGAACCGTGATAGCTAGACAGTTGAAATTATCACAGATGATGTATTTCTATTGCCGCTATAACAACAAATACTAAAAACAGAATAAAATTAATATTAAAGGGGAGCTCCCATACAACAGTGATTTTTTTGCCGTTTTTTGCTCTATATTAATAACGACAACAGGTAGACAGTTGAAATTTTCACAAATGATGTATTTCTGCTGCCACTATTACAACAAATACTAAAAACAGAATAAAATCAATATTTAAGGGGGGCTCACATACAACAAATATGATTTTTTTGCCGTTTTTTGGTACGGAACTCTTCGTGCGCGAGTCCGACTCGCACTTGGCCGGTTTTTATCATTGATATCTTCTTTAGGAAAAATGTTCCGCTTATACTTTATATATCAAGTAGTACATAATATATTAAGTATGAAAACAATATGTGAATATCCAAAAGAAATTTCTTAGCAGAAGACACCCAATTTTGACAAAAAATATCATGTTGTTTTTGTGTAACTTTAACCGGAAATTTCTCAGACGATTTTTTCAGTAGAATGTCATTAATTTCATTGTCATTGGTACATGTAACATGAAATGAATAATGAATTCGGTCAGACTAGACTATACTTACAGAAGTAGTAAAACGACAAAAGTGGGGTGCATCGCATGCAAAAATTTTACAAAATCCACGTTTTAATAATCTTATAAAACCGGCCAAGTGCGAGTCGGACTCGCGCACGAAGGGTTCCGTACCAAAAAAAGGCAAAAAAATCACGTTTGTTGTATGGGAGCCCCCCTTAAATATTAATTTTATTCTGTTTTTAGTATTTGTTGTTAGAGCGGCAACAAAAATACATCATCTGTGAGAATTTCAACTGTCTACCTGTTGTCGTTATTAATATCGAGCAAAAAACGGCAAAAAAATCACGTTTGTTGTATGGGAGCCCCCCTTAAATATTAATTTTATTCTGTTTTTAGTATTTGTTGTTATAGCGGCAACAGAAATACATCATCTGTGAAAATTTCAACTTTCTAGCTATCATGGTTCATGAGATACAGCCTGGTGGCAGACAGACAGACAGACGGACAGCGAAGTCTTAGTAATAGGGTCCCGTTTTTACCCTTTGGGTACGGAACTCTAAAAATAGTCTTTACGGGAAAAAATATTAATTACTTTTAGTCCGTTTAAAAAAAAACAGCAAAAGACTCTTCTTCAACTTCAACTTCTTTTAAAAGCTCAGGAAGTACAGGGTATAGGAATGAAACTTGTTTTCAAGTATAACGGGTGTAACAAGACCTTCAACGAAGCCGAAGTCCATGCATTCCGCCCATCATCAGGATCATTTTTCTCTTTTAGACTGAAAATTAAAATGAAAATGAAAAATTCTTTATTCAAATAATTTTAAATCGTCAAATAATTTTTTTACCCTACCACCCATTATGACGTCTTTTAACTGACAAAAAAAATGGGCGCAAAAAAACTTATCAGCTTTATCAAATGGAACGATATTTACAAATATGTACATCGTTTCCAGACTTTATATTAACAAAGATTAACAAATAAATAACATTATTACAAATAATAAGACTATGCCTGGGAAACCAATAGCCACGAAGTTATTGAAGGTCAAAGTCAAAATTTTTTTTTTCAATATGTTATGATATCTTATTTTATTCGTTATTTCCTAAATTTTGTCCAATGAAACATTATAAAAATTTTAAGTATTTCGCAACAAACAGCTTCAAAACGTCATCACTCAATGTATATCATGATCATGAGCACGCACGCACATAAACGCGGCCTTTCAGCTCGGCCGCATACACTCGTAGCGGTCTGTTGTACGCGTTACATTGCGTGGTAATTGTATGCAATGCTTTTTTAACACCAAAAATTAAAGTCGTTTCCCATCAATAATTTTGAAAAAAAATGGTCCTGATGATGGGCATAATACGTAGACCTCGGGTTCGTTGAGGGTTTTGTTACAACCGGTAGATATTTATCATTATGGTTGACTTTCACTATGGCACCAAAAAATCTATCCGGTGAAAAAAATTATAATAAAGCCAGAAAAAATAAACGCATGTTTCTATTGTTTGTCAGCAGGGAACCCATGTTAAATATTTACAACTACTTACTACTAAAAAAAATGCCAGACGCACTTCAGGTGGGACGCCAACCCACGACCTCGAGCTCTTTTTCTAGCGTATTATTTAACAATACCTTTATTACCTTCATTATTTAACATATATAGTTTTTCTACCTACATTATTTTTGTTTTTGTACTTTATTATATTCATGCTTTTCGGCAACTTAGCAATTAAAACTGAGGATAACTATTATTGACCTTAGCCGTAGTAATTAGAACTAAGTAAATAAGTGTAAATTTATGGTTGTTGTTATCCCAAATAAACGAAAATAAAAATAAACATAATAAATAATTATGAATGCAAAAAATAAAAAACGCCATATTTTTTAACTATATTTATGTGTAATTTCACTCACTTAGAGTGAAACTAACATTCTACCATCTGCACCCAAGGTAAGTGTTTGTATACTTAGGGCGACTTGCATGAATCTTTCTACTATTTTACTACTTACCATAAAAATATTGAATTGAGTGATTAAAATGTTGTTCTCCATTAGGAGAGGAACTCCATCAAGAGAATGCGAAAATCAGTCATATACTTTTTATGGAGAAACTAGCGGCCGCCTGCGGTTTCACCCGCGTGGTTTCAGTTCCCGTGGGAATTTCGGGATAAAAAGTATGCTATGTTTTAATTTAGGCTATTTACTATCTGTGTGCCAAATTTCAACCAAATCTGTTCAGTAGTTTTTGCTTGATTGAGGAACAAACATCCAAACCCACAAACTTTCACATTTATAATATTATAGTAGGATTTTATTTCTTGATAAAAAAATATAGGTAGACTTACAGCTGTGAAACGTCCCATGCTAACCTCTATTTATCGTTTTTTTGTACAAAATGTATGGGAAAAGTTTTTGGCGATTTCTGTTGTTTCTAGTACCTACTCATGCCTTAAATGGTCCCATAGAGTCTTTTGATCCACACACGAAATAGGATCGATTGCATAAAAATTTTTTTTAGTATTTAAGGATTTTTTTTGCTTACGGTTATTTTTTTCCAAAATTTGTGAATGTAGTTCAGAATATCTTAAAAAGTTATGGATGGTCTCCAAAGAACGTTTTCCTGTAACTATAACGGTTAAGGTACCAGCCCTTAATGTACCGTCTCAAAAATCCACCCTGTATAACAAAAAAACATTTGTTTTGACCTCATCTATAACCCCTTAGCAGGAATACGTCATATTTCCAGTGACCCATATAATAGTACTGACGTATGGGTTGTAACGGTTCAAAACTGAACATGCTATTTTATCTCAAATATTTTTCGAATTTTGTTTCATATTGAGCATAATATTATTTAACTATCGAACAAGTTATTATAATAAAGAGTAGTTCAGGTTTTGAGTTAGCAATAATGCAGGAAGTTCTTTTAATCTTTCACGGCGCTAAAATTCAAATATTAGTCTCTGTGTAGGTAACGACGCTAATAGGCTTAAAATTTATTTATATTTATTATTGTTTATTTATCAAATTTTATTAGAGCCTCTCGAATATTATTATAATAATTTATTTTAGAAGATTACTTAAAAAAGGATTGAATTCGGTGTTAATTATTTCTGTAAGTTGTCAGTAGTGTCACACCACGTGATGTGTTTTAGCTAAAGTACGAAGAAAGATTGATATGAAGTTTCTTCGAAAGCGAGATTTTATGCTGCAGGTTTATAACTCAAATGAGGGTAGGCATTTAAAAAAATGTTAAAGTAGTCCGATGGGTGTTGCCAGTTAGGGTTTTTAAAGTACCAACATTGTGATGCTAAATTGATCGGAAATTTTAGGTTTAATTGGACCGAATACTTAATGGAAAATGTTGTAATACGTATTTTAGCAAATTGATTCTAGAGGTTATGATATTTTGGGGAAGGCGAGATAAAAAGATTGAAAAAGGTTGGATTCAAATTGTAGCATATGGGAGGTTCAATTTGTTGTGAATATAAAATTCGTATTAATCAGAGTTCTATGATTATAGTACAATAATTTCATATGATTCTGGGTAAATATGCTGAATATTATTCAAAGTTGTTAGTTTTGTTAGAAATGATGTAAGGGGGAAAACTTGTTGATTTATTTATGATTGAAACGTTGTTTCATACAATTGTATGAATTACTTAAATCAAATGTAGCTGAAATGTCAGTATAGAGAAATATTTAGGTAACAGATTAATTTTAATTTGGTTACAAATTGAGTGGCATTGTGCGCTTGAGTATAGAGAATCTTGAACATAGGAGGTTATTGGTTAGTTGAATTGTACGTTGAAATTATTGTTTAGTATAGGGGTTCATTTTGTAAGATTAGTAATTTAAATATTATATTTATAAGTTGAGTAAGACAAAACTGAATTCTCCCCATTTTTGAAGGAGAAGGGAAAATTTTAGGAATAATTTATGTAAAGTAGGGAAATGAAGGTAGAAAAAAAAAAGATGCTTAGATTGTGTGGGGTGAGTTTCCTGCAGAGAGTGAATGATTCTGGGGGATTATAAAAGGCGAAGTTGGGGGGAAATCGCTCTTTTTACTTTCTCCGACCTCAGCGAAGCATCAAGTGGAACTCAGAAGAAGCCGTCGATACCCTCTGTAAGAAACTTCAATCAAGTAGTATTTTTTTTTAACGCAAGAAACATCAAGAAGTCAGGAAGATAGTGTTTTTAATTGAGGTTTTGACGTATAGGTCCGCAACCGGGTGCGAGTCTTTTGCTTATATGCTTTAATTAGGGCTTATATGGTATAAGTAAGCTTGAAATTAAAGTATGTAGATTTTGCTTGCGAATTTTCATGAAGTAAAGTAAATTTCCCAATAGTTTCAAGAATTTTCATGGTTTAAGGTTGTTCGAAATTTGTTTAAGCAATCAGGGGGAAATAAAGGGGGGGTAGATTTCTCTTTAGTTTTGTGTCTTTATTGGGCGTTCGGTCAATCCTCAAAGGGGTAGGTAAAATAGCATTGCTCTGTGGCGTGCAATGCGGGTTTCTGTTGAAAGATACCTAGTTTAGTCACTTAAGGTTACCAAGCTAGCCAACTCGCTCATCAACCAACGGTCCGAACGGTGTGTGGATGTAATCCCGTTTGAACGTGGAGGATATGGCTTGGTAATGTTAATCCTCTTCTGTCAGGACTCAGCGCTGTCCCGTCCCACCAGCGCTGAGCACGCCCAAGCTGTTAGGGGAGTTTAGGGGAGTCATGCTTGCTCACGCTGTACAGGATCGGGGCGTCGGGGATGATGGTAAGCATCCCAAATATTGCATAGGAAATCGGAATTTAGTCGTTGGTAGGCAGGTAAATTCATTAGGTTTATAAATTCATTGTTAGGCGCGTAGGAACAGTAGCTTAGGTTAGCATCTCAAGGCGGGAGGGAAACTTGGATGCTGGTAAAAGGTTAGACATCCTCAAGAAGGTCGTGTTGTCAGCAAGGTAACAGCAGGAACGGTAGACAATCTAGGAGCTTTTAGGTAGGCGGTGGAGAGGTAGATCACTTCGTAGTGTATCGGATTTAGGTAGGCCGCAAATAAGTAGGCGTCGTCAAGATGGCCGCCGAGGTCAATAGGTAGTGATTCGAAATTTAGGTAGGCGGTGTTGAGAATCGGGTCGACAAAATGGCCGCCGTGGGTCACCAAGTGGAACATTCGAATTTATATAGGCGGTGAAGAGGTAGGATGACTTAGGAATGGAACATGGTGAATGCGGAAGTGTACAATATAATGGACGAAAGTTTATGTGGAATTACTGGTTATAATCCAATAGGTTAGTATCAATCTTCCATAGAATCAGTGTTGTGAACGATTACTACAGTGTGCTAAATTGTGTAGACTTTGCAAGCTTCAGTAAGTACCCACAAATTAATTTACTCTTAATTTAATTTAGATATCCTTTACAGTTAATATTGAATAATGATTTAATAGATGGAGTAGAATCATAAATAAAGAATAGATTATTTATCTTTGAATTGGATTGGTCGAAGGGAGCTATGGTTGAACCGATTGTTTATAGATAGAATAAACTATTTTGGTAATTTTGGGAGGAGTGCTGAAACAAGATCTGAGTGTATGGAATAAGCTCGTGTCTCTAGTAAGTTAAGGTCGATTCACAACTTCTAGGTCACTAGATCAATGCTTTGAGTAAACCTTTCAAATTGACAGAATGATGTTTATGATTAACCGAGAAATAATACTTTGAAAAGTATCTTCCAACTATGAAAGTATCATATTATTTAGTGAATATATAAAATTCGCAAATAATAATGACAACATATCTTTTATCTGAGTTCAAATATTTAAACTATGTTCCACCAGCCAACTCAATTGAAAGATGTTAGAAATAGAATCTAGTTTACAATTGAGAACAAATATTGCAAAGTCTACTCAATATTAAATCGAAATACTGCTCTAACCTTTAGTAAATGACCTGAAGTCAATTCAGTTTATGGTTGTATATTTATAATTTAGTTGAGATTGAAGTATGGAAATCCCGTCATAGAATTTTACCTTGTTTAGAATTGTCTTTCCTTCAGAATTTGAGAACTATCAGTGTCCCAAGTATATGGATAGTAATGTTGTGTCCATCTGTTATAATGTTAAACAGTCATACTAGAACTAATTATTTAATTATTCTAAATTTAAATTCGTAATTCAGCCATCGCAATTGAAGGAGAATTCTTCATTGTGAGAAACTGGTAGTTCGCTTGAAAGCACTCTGCTTGCCCTCTTTTATTAAAACTGACTGACAAAGACTAAGTACTATAACTTAAAAATATTCATTAATTAAATTTGTCATGAAAGAATATGGCTGGCCAGAAGGGAGTTGACCAAGTACGGAGACGAGACTCATTGTATCGGGCGGGGAGCGGGCCCATACCTTAGCTGGCAAAAACACAATTGCATATTCATTACTTGTACAATAACTTCAGAAAGTAAAAGAATTCTTATTTAATAGCGCTGAAAATTTTATTATACTTTGATCTCAGGCGACTAAAACTTCTTAACTTACCTGAAATAATCTCTCTTATTTTAATGAACTAAGTTGACAATAGATAATTTATATTATTTGAAGTAACGTCATACATGGCATATAATTTGACACTTGGCAGCGGAAGAGAATTGCTCAAATTTAACTTTTCTCTATAACCCGACTTACCTCTTTTTACCTTGCAGTCTATTATGGTTGAATATACCCTCTCTTACCTTATAACAATACTCCATTTAACTCATAAATTCACTTTGATCATTTCCTATCAACGTAGTTTTATTTCGCTCATACTTACTTCATCTACGGAACGTAATTGGGAACGCTTTCCTCTCTATTTATAGTATTCCCATTTTTTTTTGACACTAAAGAACTATGGGATTTCCCTTGGTAGTATGACAAATATTAAGAATTAATATGAAAGTAAAGTAAACTCATTTAAGAAAAATACAGACTTAATTTCTATTTCTCTGGTTATATTAATAGAGCAATATCTTTCATTTAGTGGTATTTTCTTTTAGAAATAAATTTAATAGCAGGAATAATTAAGACCTAGTAAAGAAAGCGAATACTTCTATTGGAAAATGAAAATCAATACTAATCACACTTTTAAAAGAATTTGGGTTCACTAATTATCACATCCAGGGTTCCTCCATTAGACTTTCACAGGCCCTCTCAGATCACACAAAGCTTGTTAGTAAGGTTCCTTGTAGGTTAGTTAAGGTTGGATAAAGTAAACTTAGTAAATTGTATTTTGGAGGTTATTTAATCCAGTAAAATTAGGTTCAATAGTTCAGTTATAATCAACGGTAAGTAGTAAGCGGATTTTGATTGTCCTCCTGTCCTGTAGGTTATTAGGTTTCCACTTAGGTTTTAGTCTCTTGCATAGGCTGTGATCATCTAGACCCATTGTAGTTAGGTCGTCGGTTACAGGGTTCATTGTAGTAGGTATCTATGGTCTGTGGTGCAGATAACTAGGTATTAAAACACTCGCCTATGGCTCGATTTTTAAACACACACTCATATTTTAATACCTCTCATTATGCATCAGTTTCATAAACTCTTCCAAAAAAGGGAGAAGGTACTCTGTTCGTCTGTATATTTGTTTTTTTTTTGTGTATGTCCACCGATTACTCAAAGACGGCTGGACCGATTAAAATGATTCAAACGTAAACTCCCAAGTTGGTCCCAATTTTTTAAATTTGGAAATCGGTTCAGTACTTTTCAAGTAATCTTGAAAAAAAGCACGAAAATAGTATGATTTTATGTAAACTACCTCGACGATCAGTCGTATAACTTCTTTGTTTATGAACTGAATAAGATAATTATTTTTGTTGGAAAAGGGATATCTTAAGTGTAGTTCTTTAACCGACCTAAAAAAAGGAGGTTCTCAGTTTGACCCGTATGTATGTATGTTTCTCCGTGATTAATTCACGTTTGGCTGAGCCTATTTTTCTACCTAAATAATATACCTACACTACCTAATACAGAAGGTACCTACACTAAAAATTAAAAAAAAAATTGTTTAAAAAACAAAAAACCGACGTCAAAAAACCTACCTCTAAAAAGCAAGAAATAATATTCGTAATAATAAAAACACGTCTATTGAAGTCGGGTAGGGCTTTTAGAATAAAAAAAAAGGAATTTGTACTCCAGCCCCTCCCGACTTCAATAGACGTGTTTTTATTATTACGAATATTATTTCTTGCTTTTTAGAGGTAAGTTTTTTGAAGTCGGTTATTTGTTTTTTAAACAATTTTATACGACAAATTGATAAGGAAAACTTTTTGTATGTACCAGTCAAAATTCTGTGAAACACACCTTCACGGCTCACGCACGTGTAAACGCGTGAATCGCTTCTCCGGCATTATTTGTAAATAAGGAAAATAAAAAGGGATTGAAATATACTTTCCTACCTCTAATGTTAACTTAGAAAATAGCAGTAAATACAAGTTTATATCGAGAGGAAGCTTCTCGTATTTTATTCATAAAAATATATTAGTATTTATGGAAATGTGGCATTACGACTTTTAACCACTTTTGAACCAAGTCAGTTTTGACTTAAAACTTATCCCACACAAATGATAAGTAGGTACACGCTAGAATCTAGATTATTATTAAATATTCATACTAGAATACTTTTATAATCAGAGATCAGTAGCCGCCTAAAAATAATATTTTTTATAAAGTGGACATCTCATAAGTACTACTCATTCGTGAATGGGTTGCCGCCTAAAATTCTGTATGGAAAACACGAAAAACTTTATTTATTGCCGCTGGTGAGTTCGTTTTCGTTATCAATCTTTTGAT
Organism: Agriphila geniculea; assembly: GCA_943789525.1. Taxonomy (NCBI): domain Eukaryota; kingdom Metazoa; phylum Arthropoda; class Insecta; order Lepidoptera; family Crambidae; genus Agriphila; species Agriphila geniculea. Next base: position 20,388,748 of record OX038877.1, read on the forward strand.
TGTTGCATATACGTTGTGTGTACATACCTTTGTTACTTACTTGTCTAATTTCTTCAGTTATGATTTTAAGATGCTTAAAACGATTGTGATAAAAACAGAAAGCCAAACGAAGATGAATGAATCATGCGATTTATCATCTATATTGAGCAATAAGTGCAACTTGCTCTTTTATTACATGACTCACAAAGCATAAACAATTACATACTTATAACAAAATTATTTATCAATAATTAACTTAATTCGGAAACAGTTTCTGCACTGTTTCACAAAAGACAAATAGATACGTGCCGATTGAGTGATTATTTACAACCGAAATATTTAATTCATCACGTAAAGATCCACGGAAACTGTGCCGACCACTTCACATTATGCACATTTTGTGCACTGGAATGTACGTGAACTGTTCTTACCACGTTCTCGCTGTCAATATTTTTGCATATTTCTTTCCAATGGTGATGTGATCTTTGAAGTGATTTTTATAAGGTAAGTTTCGTCCTGTTTGCAATTTATTTCGATTGGCTGTTAATTCGGCGTTTTTCTTTGTTATAGTGTTAATTTTAAGGTAGGTAGGTATGTAGATAAAGCATTTTAATATTTCATGTGAATAATTATTTAAAACTAGCTTCCGCCCGCGACTACGTCCGCGTGAACATTCGGAAAATATCTAAGGAACCTATCAAAAGTTCAAACGAAAGAAAAATATGAACTATCTGTGTGCCTTTCATCCAAATCCGTCCGTTCAGGAGTTTTAGCGTGATTGAGTAACAAACTCACAAACTTTCACATTATTTACATCATCATCATATCAGCCACACGACACCCACTGCTGGGTATAGGCCTTCCCTAAGGATCTCCACGACGATCAGTCCTTAGCTGCCCGCATCCAGCGGCTTCCCGCGACCTTCACCAGATCGTCGGTCCACCTTGTCGGGGGCCTACCCACGGAGCGTCGTCCGGTGCGCGGTCGCCATTCCAGAACCTTTCCGCCCCAACTAGGGCTGCCATCCGTCCGGGTTTCCCCGGATTAGTCCTAGTTTAGAGGGCGTCCGGGGAGCGTCCGGGCGGGGTTCTGATTGTATTCCTGGTAAAACCCGGACTATTTAGAGTCCGGGTTTTGGATCAAACTCCGCTCAAAAAAGTATTATATTCAGCGCACCCGCTACCGGGCGCCTCAATTCAATACGCGTGGCACCGCGCACCCCGCGAAAAATCGCGCTGCGCGGCCCATTTTTTTTACTATAAACAAGCAAGATAATACGATTAGTAGATAAAACTAACTAAACAAACACGCGCTGTGCTACATTTTTTCACTAAAAACAGACAATATTACAAGGTTAATTGATGAAACTGACCAAAAATTACGCTGCGCGGCCATTTTTTTTCATTTGCGGGCCGCCCCTGGCAATTTGGCCATTTATTTTGGCCCGCTAAGGTTACAAAACTACTAAATCTGAACCCTGGCCCTCTACAAAACTGTGTAGGACACCCCTGCTCTACATCATAACTAGTAAAACACACTATTTTATACGAAAAAGGCTTAAAATTCCATTATTATTTTTTTGTCAAGTATTGGGTAAAATTATTTTTTAACCAAGCTAAAAGTGAATATAAAAAATCTAATTTCCGGGGTTAAGGCTTCAAAGTTCGGGGTTTTTACGCTTCCGGTCCTGGGCGGCAGGTTTTTGAGATGGCAGCCCTAGCCCCAACAGCCATCAGTTCTTCTCGCTATGTGTCCTGCCCATTGCCACTTCAGCTTTATTTCCGCATTCCGCATTTCAGCATTATTTACTTACACAACTAGCTTACGAGAAAATTCGAGATACCTAGGTAGGTATACATAATTTTTAGATTTTTGTGAAAAAGTATACTTAAGCAAAATAAAATGTTTCTCTGAATACTTTATAATTTTCTCAGTTTGGTACTAAACAACAAACACAAGTTTAAATCAAAAATATGAGTTCTTCTTTATTTTGAAAATCCGTAAATTATTATTGTAATTATTTTGTGTAACTCAGATTTTATGTAAAAAAAAATATTTTGATTTGAATGAATGACTAGCTAATGTAGTTACAAACTAAACAAAGGAACGGCAGATGAGGATTATTCGTAACTAACTTTCGCCCGCGACTTCGTCTGTGTGAATGTTTGGAAAATTTAGCGGGATACAAACAAAATACCTACCTATCCCATGTTTTAATCCGTATAATAAACTATCTGTGTGCCAATCCAAATCACAGAATGTAAATATAGTATTAACCCGTTCCCGTTCCCTTATTATTATTGCATACAAAATTTGGATCCCCATTTTGGTACCTTTATTTTGGGGTTGAATTATGTTCACCGTTTTGGATATCAAAATACCTAAATAAAATTTTCGCAATCAACATCCCATAAAACCTCACTAACGACATCCATATCGATGTTTTCGGTTCATTTATCCCATGTATTCCTTAAAGGGTTGGGTTTCAGAATACCGCGAAATACGTGGTTGCTTATTTGTTTTCAGAAGTATCTACTTCTACAAAGTTTCAAGTCGAAATGTCTATTAAATTTTCGATACAAAGTTTTAACACCTACTTCACCCCCTTAGGGGTTGATTCATGGCTACCGAGTTGAATTTCAATAAAATTGCTTTTTCGCAATGAACATCCCGTAAAACCTGAATAACGACATCCATGTCGATTTTTGGGCTTATTTACCCCCTAACTAAGGGGTCGTAAATTTACGAAACTTGTTTTGCTTATTTGTTTTTAGAAGTAGTAGAAGTAAGCCTACGAAGTTACAACTTGAAAAGTCAATTTAATTATTTTTTGTCATACAAACTTTAAAACCCCATTTCACCCCTTTAGAGGTTGAATTTCGAAATATCGTTCCTTACTTCTTGTACATATCACAAAAGAAACTTTTGTGCAAAATTTTCGTTTATTTTAAGTAGTTCCTTTTGATAGTTCCTTCAAAGGAACTAATGGTAGGTACTTTTTTTCCCATTAGATCCTTTAATTAATCATTTGGTAGGAACTAGTGGAAAGACAAAGTACCATTAGTTCCTATATATGTGTTTTCCCTATGCGTTTATTCCCAATAGTTCCTTTTTTAGCTTTCTAGGTCCAAAGGTCGGGCCGGGCGTTGAGTTGATAGGTCAGTCATCATTCATTTGTATGCAACATGTTACAAAATAACGCCTAATACCGAATATGGTAGATAGGGACCATTTTGTAATACGTTGTATAATAGATTTCAAAACAAATCATGAGACAGTTATTTCGATTTATAAAAAATAAAAAAATAAAATAAAAATATGTTTATTACAGTTCCACAATCAATATAACACAATATTTATTGGAACACCCCCTTTAAGTATTTTAAAAACACTTGTGTCAGGAGTGTCCGCTCTTCCTAAATCTTATTTTAAACAAACGATTGAGTTTATAAATTTAAGAGGTTACTATTTCTACAAAGCTATTATTAAGTAACTACGACTAAAATGTGTGTGTGTGTGTGTGTGTGTGTGTGTGTGTGTGTGTGTGTGTGTGTGTGTGTGTGTGTGTGTGTGTGTGTGTGTGTGAATGTGTGTGTGTTTAATGATATCGTATGTCTATATTATAATATTTATCTTTATATATTACTTATGAAAGAAGAAGAATATTTATAATTATGTATTATTATTATTATATTAATACAACTATTTATGATTGAACTTCCAAAAGGGATTCAGTTTCTGTATAAGACAACTGTTTTAACCAGTCTTGAACTATACACTTACAATCATAGATCTTAAGAGGGTAGATACGTAGTTTTGAATTAGTAATATTGTATAACCGAGCTGATCGTCTACTGTATTGTCTTCTAGCAAAAACTGTTTTTGTGGGTCTGAATGCTACTACATTATTTCGCCTTTTCTCATTTAGTGTGGAATCATATCCAAAGGATCTGTGGACCTTTAGTACTACATTTAATATATATAATTTTCGGACAGTTAGTAGGTCAGCATATTGATATAGGATCTCTGTCGAAAATCGACGAGGTTTAAAGTACATAACCTTTAATAGTAGTCTTTGAGCCCTTTCTAACTCCAAGATTTTCATTTTTGTGGATCCACCCCACACCGGTATACAGTACTTTAATATTGACTGCGTTATTATATTTTTATAAAGTTAGGTGCTATATTTTGATGTAAAATTTTGCTCTTGAAAATATTAGACAAGGAAATGTTAGGCAATTTCTGCACGAGCATAAAACTGATAAGCCCACATAAGAGACTCACATTTTCTGAAGGCCAAGAAAAAATATATTTACTTTAATACTGTTGGGTTTCGCCGCAAATAGTAGCTTAATTCAAGACAAGAAATAGCTGTAAAAACAAAATGTAACGTAAACTATTCCAGTAATGTGGTGGTTTTATTTATCTTTGTTGTTTTTATAAATGTCGTCATTTTGTTGTCAGTATCCCATTGAACTTATGGCTGATATTTGCGACAATGTTTTATTGCATCACAATGTAAAAAATGTGTTTAAATAATTCATATAAAATAATAATAATAAGCGATTACCTTTGTCTCTGCAAGGTTCTCAATGCTATCACAAACACAGAGGAAATAATCACTACGTTTTAATCAAAAATACATTAGAAGAGAAGTATTCAACATATAATTAGAGGGTAAATGAAAATACTAAATGTATGCTCTTCATTTATGCGTTGCGTTTCTACAAGACCACTTTAATATACTTAGGTGTAAGTAACCTACCGACAGGTGACTTTATTTGATTCAGGGTTTCTCAGTTTTCAGGGGGGACGAAGCATTCATTTTGTTCGACATTTAACCTACGGCGTAAACAAACAAAATAGGGCTAAATATGTAGATAAATGTATCTGCTACTCGATGGTATGGTATAAAATTAATAAATAAAGGCAATACAAACGTTTATTATGCTGGTACCAAACATTTTCACAATGCAGAAAGTAAAAACGTCGGTACATAAAGAAATAATACCTACTTACATATTTTGAAAAGTGGGATTGAATTCTATAATTTAAAACTAGTTTGGTTTCTGTACACGTACTTTCATCAAGTAGGTCAAATATGCCCAATGACCTTTACAACAATAAATTACTATAGATTCATAAAATAGACTGAACTAGAGAGGTAAATTAGATAGGGGAGGCGTGAAGATTTACGCAAGTCGATAGGGAGGTGCGACTTCAAAAAGGTTGAGAAACCCTGCTCTTACCGGTTTGCAATAAATTTTTATTTCGAACAAACCTTTTTCAAATTCCGGAGCATATGTGACAGACTGGTGCCATCCGCGCCAGACAGCATATTCCAGGACAAATGGAAGCCGCACCAGCTCATCACGAGAACAGAGCGAGTCCGCGCCGCACGCGCACACCAACCCGATGATATACACTCTGCTCCACATCTAGCGAAAAATAGTTATTTGTCATACAAGAGACCAAAGTCAATTCGTGCTGCGAGTGCCGACTTTAAATCACAAACTAGCGAGGTAGTCTCTCAAAGTAGAAAGGCTCTAGAATTAAATCACAGTAAAAATCGTTTTTGCTGCAAGTTTTTATGCGCCGAAAGCGCCTTTTTCGTGTTGGAGTGGAGAGGTGAATATTGTATTTTCATACCAGTAGGTAGGTATGCAAAACGGTACGGTACGGTAGGTAAAATTAGTAAATTTTCAGTGGCTCCGGGAGCTGTATGTAGACCTCGCGTTAAAAGGTAACTCAAATTGTACATATTTAAAAACCATAGACATAGAAAAATTTTCGCTGCGCTCAAGAAGACCAACAAAGCGTGGAAAAGAGAAGTTAACATCATACGGACACGGTCTATGTAAAAAAGAGACAAAGGATCAAGTGACATGTGCCAACATTTTTTACAGTAAGAGCCCCTAGCGTCCCGCCTAGCAAATGAGCAATCACAGTTTGTTTAAAATATTTGTTAATCTTAATTATAATTTAAAATAAAGGTATCGTGGAGCTATGGTGTCTTGTGCTCTAAGTAATTGTGATGAGACAAAAAGAAATAATCCAAGTAATCACACTTTTCACAGGTAAAAAAGATATTGCCACGCATTTCTCTAAAACCAAATTTCTCTACATTTATTCGTTTATCGACAAAGAAAACAGTATGGAACATAGTTTATTAATTTCCTTTGCCGTATATAGTCGTATTTTTTGAATCCATGTCATATTTTACGTATCTCATATAAAATGTATGCATTCGTTTTCGGATCACCTGTTTATTGACATTGTTGTTCTTTGACATTCTATTTCTATGGTTATAGTAGTCCTAGGTTCTGTTACCTTATTATTTTCTTTCGCTTGGCCCGAAACGTTCGAGTAGAACATACAACTTTTCACCTCTACCAGCGAGAAAATTTTTACGTGAGTTTCCTGGTAAAAAGCTAAATTTCAGCATTAGAAACTTGTTCACTCAATTCTTTTGGAGTTAGAAAACTATGTTCATCGTTGGACGCACTCATTTTTTCTAATTTAGGTATCACAAAAATAATTCGATCAAACCTATGCTAAAAAATTTATTCATAAAGTAGATCCCCGCAGTTTTGTTTTACATTATTACGTTGTGTTTTTCTCTTATTCATTAATATACCTACCATCTTATTTATCCTTACTAATATTATAAATGCGAAGGTCCGTTTGTTTGTTTATTTGTTTGTTACGCCTTCACGTCTTAACTACTGAACCGATCATCATGAAATTTTGCGTACAGGTTGTCAAGGGTACAGAGAAGGACATAGGGTACCATTCATCCCGGAAAATAAATGTTGTTCCCGAGGGATAGCAAAACATCTTTCCACGCAGACGAAGTCGCGGGCGGCCGCTAGTTAATTTATAATCATAAAACACTAATTTGTTAATAAATTTCATAAATTTTTCTTATTTTATATTTGTTTCATACATGCGACCTCATTTCGTCCATACTCTTTATTTCGAATTATCAACCATCTTTTTTAACAATCCTTATTTAAAACTCCTTGGTAAGTTTATCAGTGCATTTTATTTTTTACTTTTTAGTCCAATGTATGACGACACCATAAGCACTCTATCTATCCTTTTCTCACATATCAATTTTACAAGTCTCATCCTTGTCACTTTATTTCTTTTTTCTTTATTATTTTATAAGTTGGTATTAGAAATTAATAAAGCACTTTGCCTCACGCTCGCAACAAAAATCGATTTTGCTGCGAGTTTTTACGCGCCAAAAGCACCCTTTTCGTGCTGGAGAGGTGAAAAAAAGTTTCCACCATTCGGCAAAGTGCTTTTTTAATTTCTAATACCAACTTTTAAAATAATAAAGAAAAAAGAAATAAAGTGACAAGGATGACACTTGTTAAATTGCTATGTGAGAATAGGATAGATAGAGTGCTTTATGGTATCATACATGGATTAAAAAGTAAAAAAATAAAATGCACGGATATACCAAGGAGTTTTAAATAAGGATTGTTAAAAAAGAAGGTTGATAATTAGAAATAAAGAGTATGGACGAAATGAGGTCGCATGTATGAAATAAATTTATAATAAGAAAAATTTATGAAATTATTAAAAATTAGTGTTTTATGATTATAAATAAATAAATAAGATGGGATATTAATGAATAAGATAGAATCACAACGTAATAATGTAAAACAAAATGACGGAAATTTACTTTATGAATAAATTTTTCAGCATAGGCTTGATCGAACTATTTTTGTGATAAATTACAAAAAATGAGTGCGTCCAACGATGAAAATAGTTGTCTAACTCCAAAAGAATTCAGTGAACAAGTTTCTAATGCTGAAATTTAGCTTTTTACCAGGAAACTCACGTAAAAAATTTCTCGCTGGTAGATGTGAAAAGTTGTATGTTTTACACGAGACCAAAATTTTGTTCCACCTCGTGACTTTAAATCACTCACTGTGCTTAGTAGTCTATATTAGAATCACTCGCTACGCTCGTGATTCAATTCTATACTACTTCGCCAGTTCGTGATTTAAAGTCAGCACTCGCAGCACAAATTGATTTTAGTCACTTGTATAACAAATAACTATTGTTACATTTTTGATCATTTTTTGAAACGGCTGTAATAGGTACTTATGTTGATTTTTACATATCTCCGCCATTTAAAAAAAATCGAAACCTGGCTCGACCACAAAAAATATATTATAGGTAATTATCAATTATCGAACCCTGATCACTTTCACGAGACCGGTTGAGAAATGCGACCTGTAGAAGAGAACAAACGGACAGCCGGACGGAAGGACGGAAGGAAGAAAAAATAAGCGCTTCGCGCTCGCTCGGTCAATGAAGATTAACAAATACGTTTTATCTCATCATAGCATAGGTAAAGCGTTGTTTTATAAGTAATCTTCACCATGTTATCAAGCACGACGATACTTTTTAAACTGTTTGCTCCGCTAGCTTTGAAATTTCGGAAAATCTTTTTTTTTATGATGTTTGGAACCCAGAATTTAGGTGCGAGCACTGCGAGTCCCGGGTCTGTTTATTTCTGATTTCCATAACCCAAGCTCTTTCAATCCGAGAGCTAAATTTGTGGAGCTGTATAAACTTCATTAAAATGGATCAAGATGATGCAACATGAAAAAAAAACAAATTGTTCTTTTTCACAATGTTGAAAAAAAACATGAAAAAAACACAGCACCGTTGTTTTTTTCTAAATTTGTTTTTTTTCTAGAACACAATCTTTGGAAAATAAATGTTTTATTTAATCAAATCAAGAGTTATATTCGATTATTATTGTTCGTCAGTGTCTCCAGATATAATTTTTTTTTTTTCAGAATTCATTTTGTTTTCCCCAAAATGGTACATTTGTATGAAGAGAAGATTAAAATTTTTCCCCCAACGCGAATTTTTGTTCCCTAAAATGTTACGTTTTGTATGAAGAACGAAAGATTTTCTTTTTTCCCCAATAACTAAAAAAACTGTTTTTTTCCAACACTAACAAGAGCCTGAGAATGACGGCGCTGACATGTTACGTAACTGACATTATTAAATTTAATAATAACATACAAACTTTAAAATGTGTACTTACTTATGAGACTGGGGCACTATACTGAAGTTAACTAATTTAAGTAACATGATACATCAATGAAAGGTTTAGTTTAATGTACTTAGTACCTATCTGTGAGCTTGAAATCATAATAAAGGCACAGAATATATAATAGTACGGCCTAACGAATCTATCTTGGTACAAAATGTACATTCTACCTTTTGTCTTTCTGTTCGTAGGTATTATCAAAATACGATACAATTCTGTTTTGTTAATACCACATGAGCATGACACATGTCTCCTGAATAAAACATTACAGTGTCCGTACAGTGACAAAACCTAGCTTAATAAAGGGAATTCGAACTATGATTAATTATTCTAATTCCTTATTCTGATTGTAAAGCACGCTACCTAGAGAGCACTCTACCTTAAGAATAATACAAAAAACCGGCCAAGTGCGAGTCGGACTCGCGCACGAAGGGTTCCGTACCAAAAAACGGCAAAAAAAAAATACGTTTGTTGTATGGGAGCCCCCCTTAAATATTAATTTTATTCTGTTTTCATTAGTATTTGTTGTTATAGAGGTAATAAAAATACATCATCTGTGAAAATTTCAACTGTCTACCTGTTGTCGTTATTAATATCGAGCAAACACGGCAAAAAAATCACGTTTGTTGTATGGGAGCCCCCCTTAAATATTAATTGTATTCTGTTTTTAGTATTTGTTGTTATAGCGGCAACAGAAATACATCATCTGTGAAAATTTCAACTTTCTAGCTATCATGGTTCATGAGATACAGCCTGGTGACAGACAGACAGACAGGCAGACAGATAGACAGACAGACAGACGGACAGCAGAGTCTTAGTAATAGGGTCCCGTTTTTACCCTTTGGGTACGGAACACTAAAACACATTGTTAAACGAACTCAAAAGTTTTAACAATCGGATTTAAAACATATGAAATTGGACTTTTCTGTCGTAATAGATTATAACTATATACAGAATTTATAAACCTAAAAACGTGGGGCGCATTTTCAAAAAATATGGTCCTCATAAAATAAGTATTTTCTGCTTTTTAAATGATTAAAAAGCAGAAAATACTTATTTTATGAGGACCATATTTTTTGATATGGTCAGGTCAGATATGAATCTGTGTAAATTTTTTCCTGTGGCTTTTTTCCGACTTCCACCATCTCCCATCAGAATAATTTTCCAGACGAATCAAACGAGCCTGAACCCGATGGGGTTGTATGGTATTTTATTAGAGTTCCTGTGGCTTTTTTCCAGCTCCATTATCAGATCATCTCCCGTCAGAGTGCTTGTCAAGACGAATCAAACAAGCTCAAACTCGAAAGGGTTGCATGATTTATTACAGAGTTCTTGGCCTTCTTCCGGCTCCATTATCAGATCCTGGACACTATTTCCCAACAGAGTACTCGTCAAGACGAATCAAACGGGCCCAAACTCGATGGGGTTCCATTTCCATGGTTTTATTACAGAGTTCCTATGGCCTTCTCCCGGCTCCATCATCAGTCCCAGGATACTATTTCCCAACCAGAGTACGAGTCGAAAACTATCGGATATTACTGCTCCACCTCAAAAATATACTTAGAAACTAGTTTTTTTTTTGTTTTTCTGAGATGAGAAAATGTTACAGTGTAGATCCCAAGGGTGGGGTACTTACGGCTACAGCTATGAAATACTTACCGTAATCAAGTTCTTTCTATCAACTGCTTTTCTCTATTCTCTTTTTTGTTTTATTTTCCAGTGATAAAAAATGGCAATCTGCACAACAACAAAGACAATAGTTACAGAAACTGTAAAATGCAAGACAAGTGATGATGACACAGAAAATGTTCAGTTAATGTTGAATAGAAAACAACAAACTGTATACGACCAAATGCTACCAGTAAATGAACCAAATTTCTTAACCCGTGTGAGACAGTGGGAGAAAAAGATGGGTTTCGTGACCCCTATACGGTGGATAAACTTTATAAGCATTAGTTTATTTCATATTATCGCCGTATCGTGGTTTTTTCACATGTTAATATTTAATCCTACACTGTTTCATTGGAAAGACGTTTCGTTTGGTAAGTACCTACCTACAGTTAATTTTTCAAAACTTTTGCTTACCAAAATAAGAAATTATTTCCCATTTAAATAATTGTTATATTCCTAGTTTACAAAATAATAAGAATAAAAGGGCTTTTATTTAGTTTTCCTTCAAATATTTGCCAAGCTACGAAGAAAAATCGCGCTCTAAAAAGTACGAAACAAGAAAATATTCATGTCCGAAATTCCCGTAGTCGCATGCCACTAGGCAATAGGCTGGAGATGGCATTGCTAATTGCTACGTAGTGTAGGAAAGGATGATAGTAGACCCCCACAGTAAATCCTCAGTAGACGAATTACAGTAAGTATGAAAAAGTATTATAAATGAAACATATTTTTTAAATTATCCAAATCTTTTTTTATTTTTGGATATTTGTACATAGGTTTTGATTCACATCCCTGCAAAGTGTCATCGACTGAGGATTTAATGTTGGGGTCTCCATACAAAAGATCGCTTTATTTCCTATCCTATACGGTTATTAGAATTTCAGACTCGAATATTATAATGTTTCTTTTTAGAGCGCGATTTTTCCGCACAAAGTTGAGTTTTAGTTTTTAATCTCCTTTTTTATTTAAATTATTTTGGGCTTGTAATTATTCCCAATTATTGGGCGAATGCAAGCAAAGCCGCAAGCAATAGCTAACAATTAGGTAGGCATATGTTTGAAATGTACTAATTAAACCCTTTCATTTGATACCCAACCCAAATAAAAACCCTCCTTTTACTTCAAAATGCAAAAAATAATCAGAATATAATGATGCAGCTGTGCTATGCGGCATCATCGCTGGATTCGGCATCACTGGTGGTGCTCACCGGTTCTGGAGCCATCGGTCTTACAAAGCAAAATGGCCGCTGAAAATTATATTGGCGATTTGTTATGCAGCAGCAGGACAGGTGAGCTCTATATTTTAATCAAAAAAATGTTTTCGTTTCCGTAAGCGAACCTATTCCGATCTCTGCAAGAGACTGCAGAACTGTTTTGTAGATAGGTAAGTGTTAAGTACCTATGATTTAGGTCGCGAAAACAAAGACCTTGGTTACATACACACTGTTGTCGTTTTAAGTAACTAAAAACAATATTATTTTAATTACTAACTTTGAATATATTTCCTACAAAAACATCATTCTAATAGTACATTATGATACAAGTTAGCTTAGGTTGCTTATTGCACACAAGGCTGTGGGTTGCAGCCCGAGCCGCAGGCGAGGGCGTAATTCAGCCGAGTGTGCAATAAGTAAGAGCTCACGAGTTTCATACGACGTTTTTCAACACATTTGCGAGGAAAAAACAAAGTAATTTACCACACAGCAACAAATACGACAAAAACAAAATGATAATCATGGTGAGAAAAGGCGCGCAGGTTTTTTTTTTGTTTTTTTCACACGTCCAATGCAAGAATATTTTGTGAACAAAGGGGTTAGTGAGCATACAGCTTACTTCAAAATTATAAGTTTAAGAGATAAAATGCTAATATTTGAATATTTTATAACAAAATATTGTAAATTAGGAATAATTTGATAATAATAAATATTTGTTGGACTAAATTAAGGACCTACACATTTATTTACTCCAAAAAATTGTCAGCGACATAAAACCTCTTTGTTGTTACTAAAAAAATATCTGTATTACCCGGTTAAATTGAAAATGCTCTGTTTACTTGCATAGAACTTGCAGTAAGGTACCTATTTAACTTTGTAGGGATAATTCTATAACCAACTATTGTTTTATATATTATTGCACGCGTTTGTTATAGTTCGGTTTATGGCCCTAAAAGCGATGTATTAGGGCTCACTTTACGAGCAAGTGTGTTGAAAAATTAATTATATTCCTCAATACTCTCGCTTAATACCTGATTCCCTTGTTTTTAGACGAACTTACAAAAGCAATCGGGCTACAGTTCAAATAAATATTTACTCTTTAAATATTCATAAAAAAATATTTTTCATCTCTCCAGCAAGGACCGGAACCGCTTACCGTTAAAGGGGTTTTTGATTGGGTATTTCATAGACTTGTTTTCAAAAACCCTATCAATACGGTAACCCTATCAATTCGGTAACCCTATCGAAAGGGTAACCCAAGTAAGCACTTACCGAATACGAAAACCCTATCGGGGAAACCCTATGAAGGCTTTATGAAGGGGTTTTAAAACGTTTTCAAGCAATTTATACCTAGTTCCACCTGGGCCGAAGGACCGGAACCGCTTACCGTTAAAGGGGTTTTGATCGGGTATTTCATATACTTGTTTTCAAAAACCCTATCAATACGGTAAGCAAGACGTCGACTAACTCGATCATTTGGTAAGCTTTTTCTCCAGCACGAAAAGGGCGCTTTTGGCGCGGAAAAACTCGCAGCAAAATCGACCTTTGCTGCGAGCGTGAGGCAAAGTGCCTATTTCATTTGTAAAAGGAACCACATTTTGAAATAATTATTGTAAAATTTATATGTGAGAAAAAGATAGATGGCTCCTGAGTTCTGATATACCAAGGAGTTTTAAACAAGGATTGTTGAAAAAGAAGGTTGATGGTTCGAAATAAAGAGTTATTGGACGAAATAAGGTCGCATGTACGAAATAAATATAAAATAAGAAAAACAACAAAATATAATAATAAATAGGTCCTCTTTACTCTATGAATATTTTTTTTCAGCATAGGTTTGTTCAAGAATCTTAAATTTATATTCTATTGGGTTTGTTCCACAGTGTTTGTTGTATTGTCTGTGGTTTGATCGAACAATTTTTGTGATTTATTACAAAAAAATAGTTTTTTAATGCCTAGATTCAAAGGCCAATGCGTTTAATAGTCTAGCTAGAGCAACACGGCTTCCGTCCGTTACTGAAGCCACGTTGCTCTATGAAAGAAAGAAAGAAAGAAAATTGTTTTTATTTTTCCCCAATACCTAGATACATGCAAGAATCTTATATTCATATTCTAGAGTCATATAATTTAAGGTTCTTGGATACATGTTAAACAGAAACTAAAAAACAAAAGAATGAAACATAAAAAAAGAAAACTTAAAAGTAAGAATAGAAAACATTAATTTAAAAAAACAAGGCACAAATGGGGACCTTAGAGGAACGCGGCTCAGAATCGTGTAAGTAATCGTATACAGGGTTATTTGTAAAACACCAACAACCTCGCAGGAGTATATTACCATCATCATAAACAACAACATTTGTTCTACGACTTTTCTGAAAACCGACAAAAAAAAAATCGACTCTCCATACAAATGTTCCAAACAGCTGATCGAGTTTTGTATGAGAAGTCGATATTTTTTTGTCTGTTTTCGGGAAAGTCGTAGAACAAATGTTGTTGTATATGGTGTTAGTAATCTATTCCTGCGAGTATGTGTTGAGGTGTTTTACAAATAACTCTGTTTAATAAGGATAGCGTATAATTCGTCAAAGCGTATAAGCCTTTTATACCGCCAAACTGAAAATGTCAAAAATTTTGTGTCTGTCACACTTTTTATTAAAAGTTAAAATAAGATTGAAAAATCAGCCCTAAAAATATTTTAGAGCTGATTTTTACAGCACATTAGTGCTGTTTAAATAGGATGGTCTAGATTTCTGATGGAAGATCAAAACCAATTTACCCACAGTGAATTATCCAAACCGAATTTTACTAAAACATTCTTAGTTTTTCAAATCTGTCTCAGAATAGCATCTACGACTGGGTACGGGACCATCGGGTGCACCACAAGTACTCGGAGTCTACCGCAGACCCCCACGATGCCAATAGAGGGTTTTTCTTCTCGCACGTGGGATGGCTCATGATGAAGAAACACCCTGACGTGATGAGGCAGGGGGCCAAGATCGACATGTCCGACATCACTAGCGACCCCCTCATACAGTTCCACAACAGGTGATTATCTCATCTAAGTTTGTAGATCTCTAACTACCTACCTGTTTCACAGATTCCGATTTAGTCCTAATTAACTTATCTGAAAGATAATTTCATAGAAGTCAGTCAAGCTCGCAAGGGTGTGACATGACAACGGGGCTTTATGATGCATTATATATTATGACTAGCGGCCCGCCCCGGCTTCGCACGGGTGCAATGTAGTTACTAAATGTAAAACTGTGCTAATGTGGTGTCAGTGTAAGGGTGGGTACTCACTTAGGTTCGCGAACCTCCGCGCTCCGCGAACCTGCACCGAAAAAATCGTTTATCCTCTGCTGGAACAGGGCGCCCAGGTGTGTACGTGAGCGAACACGTATGCGAACTTGGTTCGCACAGGTACACACTGTAGCCAAAGTATAAATATTTGTTTTTGCTTTGGATCACTGTTCGAGGTTCGCGGAGCGCGGAGGTTCGCGAACCTAAGTGGGTACCCACCCTAAGGTTATTAGATTATACTACAGGATACATATACCTAGGAGGAGGACAAATACCTATACCACGTACGCAAGGGGTGTTATAATATAATTGACGTGTGTGTGTGTCTGTCTGTCTGAGGCAACCAACCTAGCTCCCAAACTTATGGATCGATTTTAATTAGGTTTTTATGCATAGTTTAAGAGAAGCGAATAGACGGCGGGAAGCGACTTTGTTTTATACTATGTATAGCTTTTGCCCGTGGCTCCGCCCGCGTGGGAGTCGGTAATCGTTGTAAGTCTTCCCTTGGAAACCAACGATCGGGATGAAAAGAAGCCTGTGTTAAGTATTCCAGACTTAATCTATATCTGTGCCAAATTTCTCCTAAATCCGTTCACCCGTTCAGACGTGATTGAGTATGATATGATTGAGTAGGTACCCAACAGAACAACATCCAAACATCAAAACTTTCACATTTATACAATTTTGTGATTATATAGGTAATAGCTGCACCCCGCGGTTTTACCCGCGCAGTCTGTCGATTCTGTAACCAAACTCGCATCTCGCTTCACTTCGCGTGAATTTGTTATTAGACATTTGTTTACTAAATGAGCTGTTTTACTGATTGCAAAAAATTTAGGTAGCCTGCGTAGCTATCTAAAATCTTTTGTGATAAAAAAATTTTCTAATCATTATCTTATTTATGATTTAAAATTCCCGTGCAGTGAAGTGAGATTCGAAGTGGGGTTCGAGTTTGGTTACAGAATCGACGCCCTGTTAACGATTCTGTATTAGTTAGGTAGGTATTTAATAAAATTTATTAGCGGTAATTTAACAAAATAAGTATAATAATATTATGTTACATTTAATACTTACCTTATAGTTAAAAATTCTAATCTTTGCTTAATAGTTATCTTCTTTATAAATAAAAATCGATGTATGTGTATTTGTTTCCTTTGCACTCCTAAACCATTCATCCACATCCGATTATGATGAAACTTTGGTGAATGTTTGGTGAATTGTTCTGCTTACTACTGAAAAGGTTTCTGGCTAAAAAAAACGTGACATTGCTACGCATGCCGGGCAAAAATTTATGCCGGGTGCAACTAATGTTGTGCATTATTATCAGGCTCTCCATCGAAACATTTCTCTAAATACCACATTCCTTGTCACGTTATCTGATATTTGCCAGATGTTGCCGTTTTATTTGACTAATATTTCGTAAAGTAGTAAAAATAGGGATAAAATCTTATACAACATTATAAGAATCAAAGCTTGTCTTGAACAGTCTTGAAAATCGGGAAAATTAGAGATTAAACGTCAGCCCGTGCAGTGACAACTGACATTTATTTTTCTTAATCATTCAAATGCACTAAGAAGTTTTGATTCCGATATCGAAGTCAACCACCCTAAAAATAGTTTTCTACCCCTTTTCAACCCTGTTAAGGGATACATTTCAAAAAAATACGAAACACGTGTTCAATTTATTTTGTAAAAGAATGTCAATGCCAAATTTTAAGTCAATCGGGCCAAGGAATCGCGTTCTCCCATACAAACTTTGCCACCCTGTTTCACCCTCTTAGGGATTGAATTTCGCAAAATCCCGTCTTAGTGAGCACCTACACCCTAAAAGGGACCCCCATGCAAAATTTGAGACTCCTAGCACTTGTAGTTTCTGAGATTTCGTGATGAGTCAGTGAGTGATTTACGCTTTTATATATATAGATTATCTTGTTTTTTTATTACTCTCGATTCTGAACCAAAACACTTAAAGTTCTGAGTTATTTCAAAAAGTATACTTTTATATGATTGGAAAATCCATTCGATTTTGAAAAGATGTTAATGATTTTCAACATAAGCATTGTTATTTTCCGATCACAGCCCTGATTAAACTTGGATTACCGGAATCAGTCACGTGTCGCCAGACAACATTTTAATCCCTTTGAAACCCGGCTTTTAACAACGTTTTTTTTTTAAGTGAAAACTTCTTTAGCGGCGTTGTACGCTTTTTTGTAATGGGGAAAAAATGCTCGCGTCAGTAAGAATCACGTAACCCTTATCGAAAATTCGTAAGACGGATGTGACGGATGGAGAGTGGACAGCCGGCGGCGGAAGTATTCCCCTCTCTTTCTACGGGGCGCGGTGAAAATGGCGGCGCGTCATTTCAAGACGTAAACACTTATGTCACCATAGCAACGCGCTAATTTATTAATTCAATGTCAAAACTCTAGATTTTCTGTCAAGCTATGGATAAGATTTTCATACAATATTGTTCTTCGTAAATTCAAATGCAGAGTAAATTCGTAAGACGGCAATTCCTGCAAAATTATTCTCTAACCATTCCAAAATATCAAAAATGCACAACGTTAATATTCAAGTTTTCACTTCTGCCGGCACCGATTTTTTTTTGTTAATCAAATCCAAAAAAGAGTTCAACATTTTTTGTGTTACGATAAAATTATCAGTTGTTAATTAGACACATTCATGCAGAGTTGAACCTGAGAGTTAATTTTTTTTTTTTTTATTTCAGACACTTCACCATCCTAAAGCTGCTATTTTGCTTCGCTATTCCGATCACAATCCCAGTATACTTCTTCGGTACCAGCTGGCACTTCGCCGTGATGTCGCAGTTGGTGCGATACGTGATCACCCTCAACGCTACGTGGTCAGTCAACAGCTTCGCGCATCTCTGGGGCAACAAGCCTTACGACCGGTAATTAAGTTCCTTAACATACTTCACATGTTAGTATATTTCTTCGGCACCAGCTGGCATTTCGCCGTGATGTCGCAGTTGGTGCGATACGTGATCACCTTCAACGCCACGAGGTCGGTCAACAGCTTCGCGCATCTCTGGGGGCAACAAGCCTTACGACCGGTAATTAAGTTCTTTATCATACTTCACATGTTTGTATATTTCTTCGACACCAGCTGGCATTT
This sequence comes from Agriphila geniculea, assembly GCA_943789525.1. Taxonomy (NCBI): domain Eukaryota; kingdom Metazoa; phylum Arthropoda; class Insecta; order Lepidoptera; family Crambidae; genus Agriphila; species Agriphila geniculea. Next base: position 20,407,126 of record OX038877.1, read on the forward strand.
CGCCGTGATGTCGCAGTTGGTGCGATACGTGATCACCTTCAACGCTACGTGGTCGGTCAACAGCTTCGCGTATCTCTGGGGCAACAAGCCTTACGACCGGTAATTAAGTTTTTTATCATACTTCACATGTTTGTATATTTCTTCGACACCAGCTGGCATTTCGCCGTGATGTCGCAGTTGATTCGATACGTGATCACCCTTAATGCCACGTGCTCGGTCAACAGCTTCGCCCATCTCTGGGGCAACAAACCTTACGGCCGTTAAATAAGTCCCTTATCATACTTCACATGTTTTAAGTATTTAAGTATTTATTCAGAAACTCAACAGCTTTTTTTATAAACGTATCTTATATAACTTATGATATTTTAACTCTTAAGCCAATTACAGAGTTTCATAACATTTTATGAGGCTTAAACAAAATATAGGAAGTACCCGGCAAAAAAAAACTAAATAACAAAATATATATAGCTAAATAAACATAATGAGATGTAATACAATTTTTTCCTTAATAATAATAACAACAAGAAATTTATTCTGTGAGTTAAATATAAATCTATGTATGAGATTACAAAAATTATTAATCTTAAATTTATCTAAAATAAATGCAGGTAAGTAATAAATTTATTTTAGTAAGACGTTTTTTTATGTTTTATATATATTATAATTATAAGTGTATCATGTCGTGGGCGGCTACTAGTCATTTAAATTCAGTTGTTATGTTTCTTCGGCATCAGCTGATGGCATTTCGCCGTGATGTCACAGTTGGTGCGATACGTGATCACCCTCAACGCCACGTGGTCGGTCAACAGCTTCGCGCATCTCTGGGGCAACAAGCCTTACGACCGGTAATTAAGTTCCTTATCATACTTCACTTGTTGGTATACTTCTTCGGCACCAGCTGGCATTTCGCCGTGATGTCGCAGTTGGTGCGATACGTGATCACCCTCAACGCCACGTGATCGGTCAACAGCTTCGCCCATCTCCGGGGCAACAAGCATTACGACCGGTATTTTTTTTCACATTACAAACTGGCGTCATGGAACCCAACCACCATGTACATCCAAATCTGTTCAGGCATTTTGAAGTTATGGTGGAATAAACATCATCATCATACATAGGTACAATACATGAACCCTCAACACAAACATACGTAAATACATGAACCCTGAACACAATACACTCTTTTTATTTTAGGCAATCGTGTAACAAATACACTCCCTGTTTTGGGCAGTCGTGTAAAAACTGGTAGAACTCCTACGATGACCCAAATTTTTCGTTTCAGCCACATAATGCCGACACAGAACTGGGGCGTTTCATTTATGGCTTTGGGAGAAGGGTGGCACAACTATCACCACACATTTCCATGGGACTACAAGGCGGCAGAGCTTCCTTACACAACCAACTTGACCACTGTTCTGCTAGACATTTTCGCCGCTGTAGGATGGGCGTACGATATGAAGACGGCACCCCAATCGTTGATCAAAACAGTCATCGCAACGAGAGGTGATATTCGGCAACATCCACACTACAAGAAAAGCGATTTGAATCAATAGTTATTTTTTATTGTCCCGCCCGGAGTAAAGGACTTTTGCGTGTTTTCATCTAGCCTTGGATATCTGGATTAGTTAGGTAACAAATATCTGGACTTAGGGCTTATGTCTAAAGTCTACCCTTTTTATTTGTAGGTAAGGTACTTTTTATGTATTAAGTAGAAAAAAGTAAGTCTTATTAAATCGTTAAAAATAATGTCGCGACATTATTTTTAACGGAACCTTTTAATGGAACGCCTTTTATCATGCTTTTGTCTAATATTTCCAGATTTATATAAGTACCTAATCAAGTCAATGCTAAAGACTTTTCAGCTTACAAGGTGTATTTTAACACGTATTTAAGTACGTACGAGTATAATGCATGAAGTATTATTATTCGTTGATTTACCAGAAATGCTCAGGATTGCGATGACTGTATTTTTATTTTTATGCTGATTGTTGTAAAATCCGTCACGTAATATTTTACTCAATAAGTAATGTTTATTGATAAAATAAGAGCATTTTGTAACTAGTGACACAAAATATAATAGTAAGTAGATGAATGAATGACAAGACAAATAATGTGAACGGTGATAATTATGTTATTTAGTGATCCAATGTAGGTAATACCTACTGTATTTTATATCGAAGTTTAGATAATAAGCAGTGGGGAAATATTACTGACATAATGTGAAATAAAAACAGATAAGCTTTGATGTGCATTGTTTTTATTCAATTTTTAACATAGGAACAGTCGGCCCATGAAAATGGTGAGCACTTTGATACTGTGTCAAATTAAATTACAGATAAGGCAATGAGTGACGTCATGTTAGTAAGTATACCAGAAATTTTAATATGACAGGGTTCTAAGTAAGTATGCTCAACATTTTCATGAGCCAACTTAACAACCGAAAAGGGGAAAATGGTTTAAGTTAACGCTTCAATAAATATTTTGTAATTTAAAATCACACGATAAGAAAACATAATATTTTATTACATTATTTTAGTAATCGTTTTTGTAATACAATTGCTGATGAACTTACCTATTACCTATCGCTTAAATAAAATCGAAAGATAGAGGTCGAAATCCAAACGCATTTGATGCTACTTCGACAAACCAAAGTGTCTAAATTAGTAAAATTGGAAACCTATGGTGAAATAAAAAACTGTTCTGAGCTGGCTTACGATGACCTCACAAACTTATGGCCAAGGGGTCTAGGTTGCAGTTATAAATATAGTTGAAAAATATAACTATAATAATAATAAAATAAAAATCTTTATTTCCGTAAAAAGTTTTACAGTAGTACACATTTCTAGCCCCCACACTAGGCATAGCCTGTCCTGTGGGGAAAGTATACGTTTTACAAAACAATTACGGCAAAACAGGATAAACAGTAACAAAACAAGAAAAATTAAAATTCGTAAAAACAAAGACCATAATGTTGTGGATAAATAACAATAAAAGTATTATTTGTGTATGTATTAGTGTGTGTTAGTGTGTTTATGTGTGTGTGTTTGGTGTATGTGGGTGTATGTATTAGTGTGTGTTAGTGTGTTTATGTGTGTGTGTTTGGTGTATGTGTGTATACAGTTAACTGCAGCCTCATTCAATGACCTTAAGTGCGCTTTCTGTTTCCAGAAAACTCCACTTCAATAGGGAAGTTGTAATGAGTGCTTTGGTTTCCCTTGCCGAGCGATCTTTAAGATTACATAAATTTGCAAACTTATTATATAGATGGGGAGAAAGAAAGTATCCAAAACGGTGTGCAAAAGTTGTAGCCGTACGAGTGCTAGGTATCTTAAATATACGTTGTTTGCACAGCTCGTCGTATGAGTCACAGTTTAAGACCTTTTTATGAACTGCGGACACTACTCTGACGATATACAATTTGCGGACACTCAAAACACCGGCTTCCTCGTATAGAGCATCTGTGGAGTACCGACGGGGTTTTCTCAGCGCTGTCTTTAAAACTCCCCTCTGAGCTCTTTCGAGAGGTAGAATGGATGAAGTGGAAGAACCACCCCAAGCCAAGATGCAGTAATTAATAAGAGACTGACAAAGAGCCATATATACCATCTTCAGGATTTTACCATCAATTGCTTCGCGTAGGTTCTTCATTACGTATATGACTTTTCTCACTCTCTTACACATATCAGCCAGGTGCTCTCTGAATGTAAGCTTTGCGTCAAGTGTCACACCAAGATATTTAAAAGAATCCACCCGGCTGATTTCTCTACAGTCGCAAATGTTTCCCAACTCTTCGAATTTGCACTCTCTTGAATGGATCTTTAAGGTGGTTACCGAAGAGGGAGCGGAGGCAGCGGTTTTGTGAAAGCACAAAAACTTAGTTTTTGAGATGTTGAGGGATAATAAATTTGAATGCAACCAACTTGAAACCTCCATCATCCCTCTTTCAGCATATTGACAAACACCGGGCCAAGAGCTATCATGGAAGATGAGAGCGGTATCATCTGCATAACATATGATTTGTGACTTTAACATTGGAAGAGAGGCGATATCATTCATATACAGCAGAAAGAGAGTAGGTCCCAGGATGCTTCCTTGTGGAATTCCAAAAGCCACTGGTTTAAAACTGCCCATCGCGTCAAAAAGCTTAACACATTGAGTTCGTCCTGATAAATAAGAAGCAAACCAACTCAGTGCCGTTCCTCTGATACCATAAGCCTCAAGTTTCTTCAAGAGGATCGGTATTGATATGGTATCAAAAGCCTTAGCAAGGTCTAAGAAAACTCCGATACATTTCAATCCCCTATCTAGGTAAGAGGCTACTAACTAAAAATATTCTATAATACGGCTCTATTCCATCCCCTTTCATTTACGAGTTGTAATTGTTTTGCGATAATTAGTCCGAGCGCTGGACATTGCACCCCCTTTTCGCGGTTATAAATATAATTGAAAAATATAATTAAAAATATTGTATAATACGGCTCTATTCCATCCCTTTCCATTTCCGAGCTGTAATTGTTTTGGACATGACACCCTCTTTTTAAGAGCGCGGTTTCAACGCTTGCTTCGTTCCAACGATGAACGATTACTTAGCTCAACAAGGGCCAAAATTAAGTTAACCGAACGACAAATATTTGTCCGATAATCGCGACTATATATCTGAACTAGGCTCTGGTGGGAAACAGACATTTTTGTAGCTGTATCGGTCGCTAACGCCGCTGTTGGCAGTCAGCGTACGTTGAAACCACGGCCTATGTATTTCAAAGACTTAAACATAACTAGGTACAACAAAGCTCTAGCTATCCTAAGATTGCGTATTATTTTAAGCGCGCGGTTGTTTTATGCATTAGTCTTAGCTCTAAGACAATGTTATAATTATAATTTATAAAACGTCGTTTATTCACAAAATAGAAAGTATTTCGTGGTTTATTACTCATTGAATTTTGCGTTGAACGCAGCGAGAACGCCATCATTCGCGAAGCACGTACGTAGCACGTTAGTCACGTGACAAACGGGCTACGTGCTACTTATGCACGTGCATAATGCAGATATTAGACGGTCATCAAAAGTGCTTCATTTGCGATGAAAAAGGCAGTGACTAGTGACCAGTGAACGACTTTTGGTATTTAGACACGAAATGTAAAATGAATGTAGTATTTCTCATTTCTCACAAAATTTCGCGGCAACAGGTTGTGCGTGATAATTTTGATTAAAGAATTAAAAGTTAATTAAAGAGAAAAAAAATGCATGCATGCACTGCTTGTATGCATGTTGCATGATGCGGGTTGAAAAAAGTCTAAAAACGAAAAATAAAGGCATTTTAAAATAAACATAAATAAGTTAGTGACGACATGCCGTTCACTGCAGTGAATGGCACTGTTTACACGCGTCATTTATTGTTCATTTCCGATGCGATGACTGATGAAAGTCCGATGCCCGATGAAACCGCACTGCCGTCTAGTGACTTTCATCGAAAAGGCGCATCGCGATGAAAGATGAATCTACTTAATTAGACACGTCATTTTCTATGCTTCACTGCGATGAAGCATCGAAAATGAACGAAAAAAGGCCCGTCTAATATCTGCATTATGCGCCGAATGCCGCGCATAATACAATCGCGCGTTTTAAGCACCATTTATGCTTGTTAACACGTTTTTTTTCTAACCTAGGTACTCAACTTCGTTAACACTGAAGTGCCATATCTCACGTAAGACACCAGTGACGGCGCATCACAACCAGTCACGCTACCAACAAGGGGCCGTTCAAATATTACGTAAGCACTATGGGGGTAGGGGGTCTTTGTTTTGCTTATTTTGGATGACATGGGGGGTAGAGGAGTCTAGACGATGATTACCTACGTCATCGGTAGTTATTTACTTTTTTAAACACAGGCAACCCTCACATTGTCTATGCTTGAAAACGAAACGCACTGTTTACGTAAAGTCTGTCCATCCTTACTTGTCTTATATGGTAAACAATCTTCACCCAACTCTTTATTGAAATAATCATTTATAAAATAAAACAAATGGTTTTCCACACATAGATTACGAAATAGATTGTTAATAAATTAACAATAATTTCATAAACTTACTAACATATTTTTAAATAACGATTTAAGTTTAAAAGACGTATGACAACTGTCAAAAACTGTTTACCAAATAAGACAAGTAAGGATGAACAGACTTTAAGCATGGAGGGAGGGGGTAAGAGCTTTGCTTACTTTTGCTGACAAGGGGGGTGGGGGGGTAAATAATTGTAATAAATCTGCTTACGTAATATTTGAGTCGGCCCCCAAAATGTATACAATATGGAGGGCATGGTCAATAATAATAATATACTGCGTCAGGGGGCTGATTACGTAACTCTGTTGCTAACAATTCTCGATTGAAATCGATTGAAACCGCAATTACATTGCTGCTTTACGTAAGATAGTTGTCACATTGGTTCTTACTAAAGCAGCAATGTAACTGCGATTTCTCAGTTGATTGCAACAAAGTCACATAACAGCCCCCTGGTATTGACAAGAAGAAGTGACATGGAGACGTGGGCATAGGTACATCATCTCTCCGCTATCGGTATTGAAAATAACGTTCATTCATCTTTAATTGAACTGTTTCGTTTGCTAAGGGAAACAAATCACAATTAAAATGCACTAAAATAATTTTATACTGAAAAAAAATCCCTCATTCTTTGCTTGCCTGCCTAGCATGATCGATTTTTATCGCGTGATATAGCATTTTATCGACACTCAACTGTCAAACTCCTTTGTCTTTTTGACAGTTAAACGTGATAAAACGCTATATCACGCGATATAAATCGTGTTATGCTGGTTATGCTAGGGGGCTGTTTACTATAAAAGTGACGTTTGCCTGTGCATCGCCCGGAATGCCAGACCTTGTTTTCTTGGACCATGATAGAGGGTACCTTTGCTTGGTGTCCTCTTGGCTGCGCAACCTACATATATTATGTAGAGAGTGTACGGTACATGCCCCCTGATTATGTAACTCTTTTGCTAACAACTTTTGATTGAAACTGGCAGAAATTGCAGTTACATTGCTGCCACATAATAACTAATAGTACAGTACAAGTTTGCAGCTTTAGTAAGAAACAATGTGACAACTATGTTACTTAAAGCAGCAATATAACAGCGATTTCTGTTATTTTTAATCAGAAGTTGATTGCAACAGAGTTTATCAGAGGGCTGGTGTCCACTTGGTTGCGCAATCAATTTGGGGGTGGCAAGCGAATCACCTAATGGTGGCGCAACTATGGTGACTTAGTATGATAGGGTCCTAAAGGACATCATCCATTTTGGTCCAAATGTGAAAGTGCCGGCCAAAAAGCAAAAGTGCTTTATTCTGATAGATTTTATCCACCTTAGCATTTCTTATTATGGCACCGAAGCTGTAGCACCGCTATACTTGATTTTAAATAAGTTCAAAAATTCTGACTTTTCATACATTTTGGCACAAATGTAAAAAAGTCGGCCAAAAAGCAAATTCTGATAGATTTTGTCCACCTAAGCATTTCTTATTATTGCACCGAAGCTGTTGCACCGCTGTCTTGATTTTAATTGAGTTAAAAAAATCTGTCTTTGCATTTTGACACAAATCTGAAGTGGTGCTACAACTTCGGTGCCATAATAAAAAATGCTTAGGTGGACAAAATCTATCAGATTGAAGCACTTTTGTCTTTTGGCCGGCACTTTCTTATTTGGACCAAAAATGTATAAAACATGGATGATGTCCTTTCTTTAACAAACATACAGGAAGTAGGCAGGTTTACAAGCTATATACAATATACTGGAATGACTACACACACTTGCTTATCTGAGACACATAATGTGAATTCTGTTAAATTTTATTAATTTCTGTCCTAATTTTAATGAACTTTAATGATATTGCATGAAAGTAGTTAGATAGTAGTAGTACTTTGGAAGCCCTATAAGCATTATTCTCTTAGTCACTATCGAACCCTATTATCCCCGTCAATTGGTAATGCGCTGGAACCTTGTCACATTAACATCCATGTTGACGTGATTCGCAACTAAAAATGTCATGAAACAAGAAAATTCTAATAGGTAATCTAATATATTAATAATTATTGAATTATTATTTTCAATAAGATAGGGTCTAGCCCCCTTACTAATAAAGATTGAATAGCAGATGTATAGTTACACAATGGTTACTCTCTGTCAAACTATTTGAATTTGACATTAAAAAGAAAGTGACAAAACACTGTGTAACTATGCAGCTGCTATACAATCTTTATTAGTAAGGGGGTTAGTATATAAAAAAATTACAATTGTTTTTCGTTTTTGATGTTAAAATCATGGCCGCCAGGCGCATTACCAATTGACGGGGATAATATTAACTGCAGTCTTAGAATAATAACTTAGAACAACGTCCAAAGTGAGGCAAAGAAAACTGAGCCAAAATGGCTTAGTTTTCAGATTTTTATCCTTCATACGCACCTTATCCTTACTAATATTATAAATGCGAAAGTCCGTTTGTTTGTTACGCCTTCACGTCCTAAGTACTAAAGCTATCATCATAAAATTTTACATACACGTTGCCAGGGGTACAGAGAAGGACATAAGGTATCTTACATCCCGAAAAAAGGAACTGTTCCCGATCGAGGGATAGACAAAATACTATCCAAGCAGACGAAGTCGCGGGTAGTCGATAGTCATACCTATAAGAACGAAAAAGTTTCAATTGCCCTACCTTTAGGGGATTAGTTATTATTTTTAATGGATTTTAGTTACGATACTAGGTAACATATGAACGATGTAAATATAGTTTGCGATTTAATATTTTGGGGAAACGTTTTTTGCCCATATTGAAATTGTATACGTGACAACCGATTTCTATGCATATTATTCATAATGGTACTAGTGGGATAAGTCCATACCAGTTGTACCATCAATGGTACTAGTGGGATAAATCCATACCAGTTGTACCATCAATGGTACAACTCAATGGTACTACTGGTCCGGAGGGATCTGAAAACTTGCCTCAGTTAACATACAAGGACTCGGCGGTTTAGTCGACAAATGCCAACTTCTACAAATGCCAACATAGTTTAAAACCCCAGATTCTACAAATGTCCAATTCTACAAATGCCAACTTCTATAAATGCTCACTTCTACAAATGCCAAATTCTACAAATTCCAACTTCTACAAATGCCAACTTCTACAAATGCCATTATTTAGTTGTAATATTTCAATCACTTTTTTATTTAGTGTATTTTCAATCCATTTTGGAATTTGGATATATTTTTCTGTTTTTTTCTTTCCTTCGTAATAACTTCAAAGTACCAGGATCACATAAATATAGATAAGGTAAATAAATAAATATAAAAAATATGGAAACCAAAAATATATATCAAAAAGTGTTTGAAAATATTACAACTAAATGTTGGCATTTGTAGAAGATGACATTTTAGAAGTTGGTATTTGTAGAATTTGGAATTTGTAGAAGTGGGCATTTGTAGAAGTTGGCATTTGTCGACTAAACCGACTCGGCTTCTAGGTGTTATTATTCTAAGGCTGGCAGTAGGTATACTGTAATTCTGGATAAATTTATCTCAATTAAGATATCATTACTTGATCCAAATCAATAGGACACTCTGTTTATTATGCATTCACAAATTAAGATACTTTATAAAAAATATCTTTAATCAAGGAGCACAAATTGTTGGATAATATTCAACAGAAATACATATTTATCTTGACTCAAATAAATGACACTTTTAAAAGAGATAGATTTCATGATAAAAACATGCCTTAATGAAATCTAGCAACAACAGCAAGTCTACATGCAGTGTCCACAAGCAGCTTCAAATTCAGTCTTCTATAATAGTAAACAGACTCTTCTTGGGTTTTAAATTATTGCCCAAAGCAAATGACTCAAATTCCGAAGAGTCAACATTCAGTTTTGACTCTTTAACTGGTCTTATTGCTTCATCTTTAGAGGACTTCCTCTTTAGGCTCACAACTTTATTGGAGTACACACCATCATCACCATTATTATCACTGTTTGATATCTTTCTCTTCTTCGATTTAGTGACGACCAATTCAAAATCAGATGAATCATCATCAAAACCAGCATAGATAGGCACAGAACGACCGCTGCGAGTTGACCTTAAAGGCTGAACTCTAGTTGTTGTTTCTTCTACAATTTGAATTGAAGGCGGCCAGGCTGCAAATGAGGGAGACTGTCTCGCTTGGCGATAGCTATTTATAGACATTAACTTTATATACACAGCTAGGGTCCTCGCTTTCTCAGCTGGTGTGATTGTGTTTGGCAGAACACTCCATGGCATTCTTAGGTCCCTCACATTTAAATATCTTCTCTTCATTGTAATCTTTGGTGCTGTATTCTTAGTAACAGTCTTCTCAACCTGCAAGAGCAAATAAACATAAACAAAATGCAAATACAGCAGCACATCTATACAAAGCTGTAAAAAAATCCAATTTATTTTGAACCTTAATGACCTCTCATTAAAGTTTAATGATTGAAATTGACTACTCTGTTGAGGTAGCCCAGCGTGTCATTGACTTCATGTCTTTAGATTTCTTTAATTGTAATCAAAACAGGGGGCTAATTGTCTAACTTTAAAAATCTATCGCAATCGCTTTCGTCTGACAGATGGATGTGACACATTGCTGCATTTCTTTGGTATGTTTTCATTTGTGACAAATAGAAGCTTCAATGTGTTACATCCTGAAAGCGATTGCGTTAGATTTTTAAATTAGACAATAGAAAGGCAGGTTTTTTTTATATTAATCTTGAATTAATATTTTAAAAAAGGCAATGAAAGTAATTTTGCTATACCTTTTGCCGCAACAATTCATCTTCTTTAATTGATGTTTTAGAATTATTTAATGCTTTTAAGAGATCACTCATTTCTTCTTTAGTAAGATTTTCGTCACCCAAACCATATTCTGAAATAGATTTAAAATAATTGATGTACACGTCATTGTAATCAGCTGTTTGTGGAAGGGACATGTTGACCTGTAGTGTGGCTTGTGAAGCCCAGTTTGGACCACAAACATTATGCATATTGTAGGTCAGTAGAATTAAACCAAAAAAAAACTTCAAATCGGATTTATATCCTACAAAACGTTTTATTGTTATAATGGTATCTTTTGTTGCCCAATATGACTGTCCTAAGTTTCCCCTCCCCCTGGCGGAGCTGTGCTTGGCTTGGTTTAGAATAGTTGAGCACGAATTTGTATACAGTTTATAGTAAGTTTACTAACTTATTATAAAACATGCAGAGATTCTAACGCACATATTCATTTTCCGCGGAAACACTTAGTTTTCGAAAATAAAGATAAGTCTAATTTTAGACTAGTGTTGTCATTTTTGACGTTTAATGTCGGCGCACTAGATTGGTAGCACTGCTAATTGGATGAGGGAGATGTTTCCTTCCCCTCTACCTCCTTTAATTGCCTAAAAACAACAGCAACTTGGCTGTTATAATTATTTTCATTACTTTTTTAACCGACTTCAAAAAAAGGAGGAGGTTCTCAAGTCGTTGGTTTTTTTTTATGTATGTTTTACCATAACTTCGTCAGTTGTTAACCGATTTATACAATTCTTTTTTTATCTTAAAGAACATAGTTTGTGTGTGGTCCCATAAAAAAATTACAGAGATCTGGCTGGTAGTTTTTTCATAATCCTGAAAAATGACAATTATTTAGCTTGCCATCACACGTGTTTTTACGGATTTTCGAACATAACATCTTTGTTTATGTACCGATTTAGATGATTCTTTTTTTGTTTGAAAGGGTATACTTCGAGAGTGGTCACATTTTAATTTCATCGGTATTGGACTTTGAACTTCGAAGATACACAAGGGAACTCCTCAAATTCAAATAGTATATGTAAAGTGATTTGGATTTTGGTAGGTTTATGACAATCCAAAACAAACCAAACCATGGTCTGCAATGCAAGGTTCTGGACTAGACTTGGACTACGAAGACACAATGGAACTCCTCAAAAACAAACAGCGTAAATTGGGAATTTGAGTTGTGGGCATTTTACCATTGAAAATATTTTATAAAGTTAAAAAATATTTATAGTCTGTTCATCCTTACTTGTCTTATTTAGTAAACAGTTTTTGACAGTTGTCATACGTCTTTTAAACTTAAATCGTTATTTAAAAATATGTTAGTAAGTTTATGAAATTATTGTTAATTTATTAACAATTTATTTAGTAATCTATGAGTGGAAAACCATTTGTTTTATTTTATAAATGATTATTTCAATAAAGAGTTGGGTGAAGATTGTTTACCATATAAGACAAGTAAGGATGGACAGACTTTACATGCTTACATACCTGCCACTAAAAAGTTGAAAATAAAAAACTTTTTTAACAAAAAAAAACCTCCTTCAAAAAACCTGAAACAAAAACAGCTTCAAAATTAAATACCTCTAAAAAAGCGAGACATAATATTCAAATCATTAGTTACGCATAATATTATTAATAAAACACGTCTAATGAAGATGGGTGGGGCTTTCAAAATATTTAAAAAAAAATTACTTGTCTTCCAGCCCCACCCGACTTCAATAGACGTGTTTTATTAATAATATTATGCGTAACTAATGATTTGAATATTATTTCTCGCTTTTTTAGAGGTATTTAATTTTGAAGCTGTTTTTGTTTCAGGTTTTTTGAAGGAGGTTTTTTTGTGCTCATATATCTCTGTAAATATGTACTTCCGCAGAGTGGGAGTACCACCAGGGGGAGATTACCTCTCCCCCCTCCCTCCCTCCTCTCCCCCCTCCTTCAAAACCCCCAAATTCATGCTCAACTATTTTAAATTTTTAACTTGTGCTTAAGTGGTGGGGGGTAAAAATGTACCCCAAAAGGGGTATTTTTGCAGTTTTTCGACAAAGGATTTACAATATCGAAAACTGTCCTTCCTACAAGTTGTAGGGCATTTAATCCTGCATAGAATAAGACCAAATTCTCATTTTTTGGACTACTCGTTCTCATGTTACCTTCCACCACTTAAGCACAATTTTTTGACAGTCATATTGGGCAACAAAAGATGCTATCAAAACAATAAAACCTTTTGTAGGAATTAAATCCGATTTCGATTCTAACCCTACTGATCTATTGCTGAAAGTTGATGATATTATAATGTTGATTAATTCATTAGATATTCGCGATAAAGTACATACTGACCACTTAATTGATTTTTCATATTTTTAATTTCGGAATCACTGCTATCATCAGAGGAATTTCCTGGATCTTGTTCCATTTTTGTCGTTCAATATAGTTCCCGAATTTAGCAGTAAATTTTTAGAACCATCTAAAATGTATTTAAAGTTCGGTCCAAATCCAAAGTTCCTTGTATTGAACTAAATATGTTTTTATTGCTAATGCAAATAATTGTTTTAAACACACGTCCCACTTTAAAAATAAATGTACATTGTTTACTATTTATTTATTATAAATTATTTTACCTACTTCGTACTTTTTTTTACGTTTACAATGACATGCATGACAATGGGTGCATTACAGCACAGCATTTCCAGCAGACCAATCGCTAAGCAAAGATCACAGATGAATATATACAGTCACTGGAAATATGATCGTCATCTCGTATGTGCCTTGCTCCTTCTGGCTTGTGAGCTATAAAATCCTTCAGTGATGGATAAGCAATTTCTTATTTTGGTATTCAGAACAAACGTAACGCAAGAGTTATGAATGATTGACGTCTGAACATGGCACTCACTCACTCACGAGATGACACTGAAGATTATGGATGCTGGAAATAACAAAAACTAGCTAACGAAAGTCCAGTTTTACTCCCTAGATGCTCAGTGACGCAAAAATAAATAAGATTTAACACTCGAACATCATACAAAACAGAACAGATCTCATAAAATTGATGTTTAAACGTGGCACACACGGAACCGTGAGTATTAATTGTGGGCCACACAGTCTGATGGGTCGGAATATTGTTTTTGCTTTTTCTATTGATGTTTTGTTACGCGAACTGATTTAAAGTGTTACAGTACGAGGCATATAACTTGAAATCGGGTGGGGATTGCGCGAAACTCGTATTTTGGGTATGCGTAGCGGTGAGGGGCGCGGGCGGCGGGAGAGGGGCGCGCGCTATTGTTCGCTCACAAGAGCACATGCGTAAACTTATCCCCACTCCGTCGAAAAAATTTCAAGATACGTGCCTAGTACTGTATATGCTGTTACTTATCAAACGTAACGCTGCTAAACTGCCTCATTTGGCTCCAAACGGTTTAGTTGTCGATATTTTGACAAATGAACACACGGTTCCGTGTGTGCCACGTTTAAACAACGATTTTATGAGATCTGTTCTGTTTTGTATGATGTTCGAGTGTTAAATCTTATTTATTTTTGCGTCACTGAGCATCTAAGGAGTAAAACTGGACTTTCGTTAGCTAGTTTTTGTTATTTCCAGCATCCATAATCTACAGTGTCATCTCGTGAGTGCCATGTTCAGACGTCAATCATTCATAAACTCTTGCGTTACGTTTGTTCTGAATACCAAAATAAGAAATTGTTTAGCCGTCACTGAAGGATTTTATAGCTCACAAGCCAGAAGGAGTAAGGCACATACGAGATGACGATCATCTGGAAATATGACGTATTCGGGCAGTTCTCAAAAAACTTGCAGATACTTTCAAAAATGAAGCAAAAATAAAAATGATGAGATATGACTGCTTTTTCGACTTAAATATGTGTAAAATATATTCAATTTTCATGTCTGCATAAAGGTTTACACTTATTTTATAGTTTTATTACGTAAATTCACTTTTTTGTATCATTAGAGACAATTTATAGGTCAGGTCGTTACGAAGAGTTTTTTATTGTAATAAATAATATAGACACATTTAAGCGATAAATTTGGTTTAATTAAATATATATTAAAATATTAAACAAATTAATCACAAAAAATTCTCACTTTTTCTTACAGATAATAAATAAATCACGATAGAAATAAGCTTCGTTACAATGGTAATAATTTTTTGTCTAACTTTAACTTTTTTTATCTTATTCTAAGTTCTACATTATGTCATCACAACTAAGTTATAACGCTTAAAAATATGTACCTAAATATATTAAATATTATTACCTAAGCTCAGTAATCGTCTATTTATTAACTTTTTTCTGTGAAATAAATAATGGACAGTAACTCACCCTGACGTTTTAGTAACAAGACTGACAAGCCAAGGTTTAGGACACACTAAGCATTATTTAACATGGAATCAAATTTTCAAATTATGAGCTTATTATCATTAAACAAACATTACGAAAAAATGTAAGAATTAAATTCAACAAAACTGAAATGTTTACTTATAAAAATAACTGAAAAACATTACCTAAGTTTCATTTATTTTGGTCCAAAATAGAAAGTGCCGGCCAAAAAAAATATTACTATTTGTGTATATATCTGATGTCTTTTTTAATATAAAAAAATGATAATTAAAAGAAGCATTACTGAATTTTTCATTATTAAAAATTTTTAGTACCCCTCAGTGTGCCTTCAACCTGACGCTGTCAGGCTAGTTACATTTCTTGCCAGGCTATACGTTACAGCTCAAATCATAACGATCCTGACGTAACGCGGTGCGGTATCTACGCAAGTAAATCGAAATATTTTTATTATTATCAGATAACCCTAGATATTTTTGATGGGATCTTAAACCACAAACATATAAGTTTTCATTACAGTGATTGCAGGAACCACAACTTTTCAAAATTTACGTAAATTTGCATAACTATATTGACAAAAAACAGTGACCAATCTAACTTTACCCAAGTGCCGGTCGTTTCGTGCGACCTACGACAGTTAGTATTTAAAATACTGTCCATACCTCACGTTGTCTTTGTCTATAATCAAAATGTTGCTATGTCCATAAAAAATACCAGAAATTAAGCAATAATTACATCTAATACGAATTATTATCGTAACTAAGTGGACGATGTCAGGATGAGCGTTTTCCCGTGGACAGAATTTAAAATTCCATAAAAAATATGAAAAAACGCTTTTTTTCGGAATATTATATGTTTTATGATAGTTCTTTAATGGTATTGTACATTCAAACCATCACCCTTGAGGTGGTAGAAGGAAAATATTAAATTGACCTTAAAGAAACACGGTGAAAAAATTTTTGGACAGTATGGGGAGAAAAAATTGTAAATATTTAAATGGAATTTATAAATTGATGGCAACGATAATACTTACTTTAAAAATATAGATGGGGTGGCTAAAACCTTAAATAATAATCTAAAACAGTTATTTTACGGAAATTGTAGCCCATATTTCCTAAAAAAAAAATATGCTATGGACAACTCAAAAAACTGGATCTGCAAGTTTTTTGAGAACTGCCCATTCCTGCTAAATGAATTAGCGTATAGTTGGCAGCCTCACCATGGAATTAGAAGGTTTCGACTAGGTCAAAAAACTGTTAATAAATAGTGAACTATAGCATATAAATAGTGTTTTAAAAGATGATCACGCCACCTATTGTACATTTCATAATTTATTACGAACGTGTCATCATAGGCTGCCTTTAGGCCGCTATTACATTATCATATATTTATCATTTATATATGATTTCATATCTGTCAAATTCTATGATCATAGTTAAATGATGATGTCCTTCATTTTTACATATTACACTTATGATCCACCTATGATCATATAAACAATGTCATAAATCAAGATGGACAACGATTTAGCTGTGTTTTCCGTTGCTATGAGTGCAATTTTATTAATAGCATTAAAAAGAAGAAAACTGTTAAGAACAAAATAAAAATAAAAGACGTATTTGGGTTTTGTAAAAACGTATTTCATTATCCGGAACAAGATTATTGTATAAACACTAATTTTACTTGTAAAGAGTAATTAATATTTTTGTTATTTTAATATTCCAGTCAAAATTCTTGCACTTGGAAGACGCCATTTTTTGAAGTTAGGCACATAGAGGAAAAAATCACTACTGGGGCGACGAATATGATCCTACTTGTACGCTAGCTGTCAAATAGAATCCCATAACTATGATCAAAGACAATATGAATCACATGTAGTTATTAGACCGTCCTATGTTCGTCATATAAAAATGACTCATACATATATGATCATATTTCTATGATAGTCTAATAGCACTCTTAGGAGAAGCATGTAAAAAGCAAGTGCGCTAGGTATTGTGATTGGGGCTAGCTTCACGAGATGGCGTTGCGGGTACTTTTAGTGTTGAAATTGCCGAGCTAGTATCGAGCAGTGTGTGTGTGTGTGTGCGCCAAGTTTTTTCTAGAACAGTCGCTTTGTGAATTGTTTGCGTGCGCCCGCACTTATTGTCTTTTGCTATTATTCCGGTGTGTCGCCATTTCGTTTGGGCGTTGTCTTTTATTTTTAAGTAAACCCGTGAAGTTTTGATTTGATTCATTGTTTGTTATGCATTCTTGTTGACTGTTTTAAGTATAAAATCGGGTGTTTGATATTATTTCATTATAAGTTAAGGTTAGTTTGTGACGTGACTCAATTTTGTGATATTCGTCCCTTCGAGTGCATTTGTGACGAAATAAAGGAACTTTCGCGAATCGTACAGACTTTCTTCAGTGACCGAGGAACGAGGAAGTTGTGGCGAAGTCTTCACAAGTACTATTACTGGTGCCGTCTGTGTTTTTAGATAACTTGGCCAAGTGTTTAGGTAGGAGTGTCCTAGTCACAGGTCGGCGCCAGACACCGCTGAGCAGTGAGCAGGCGAGAAGACTCATCCTCTGGTGTGACCGCGTGAAGAATTAAGAACTCTAATACTGTAAGTTATTTGTTCATTATTTATAAGTTTGGTTGGGTTGTAGGCCGATCGGATCCCCACGGCGGAGCCGGCTTCGTGGCCCGTTCCATTTCGTCACGCTTCCACTTTGTTACTTTTTCCATTTTGTCACTTTTTCCATTGTGTCATCTTTTCTTTTGTGTCACTTTCCTGGATGGATCCGCTTACAACAAAACAAATAGTGATACTATGGTTCAAAAGATATTTGAGTATCTTGGTTAGGCTGCTAACTTGAGGTCAAGCTGGCAGACATCTTAAGAAATACCGTTCGTATCAATGTGATTTATATCGTATACGCAAAATTTCGATAATATTTCTTCAATACAAGCCGAGATATTACGGTCTCAAAGTGGCTGCTAACTTGACGTTTCTGGCGATGGCGATTCCAGAGAAACGGGTACAAGTTATAAACGAAATAATTATATCAAAAAATTGTTAGTGAAATTGTGATTCTTACGATATAAATAAAAAAAGAAATCTTCATTGCTATTTTCTAAAAATCTAAGAATGTTAACTTCTACATAATACTCTGAATATAGGCTGTCGATCAATATTGAACTTTGCTCCACAGTAATAAGGTTTAAACTTGATTGCAATCATGAGGTGAGTACTATCCAGAAAAAAAGTGAAATTCATATTTTTTGACTGTTCAATAGTCATATCCTCGGTTCAATGCTATTGATTTGGTTAAACAAATATTTTTCTATTAAAAAAAATTACAAAAAAATTATGTGTTTATAAAAAAATAAATCCTTAAAAAAATTTTTTTTTCAGATTTTTTAGAAAAGGCAGCAAATATCTTTAAAAAATTCCTAGTAACTAAGCGTGCATAACATTTTAAAAACATCATCATCTATTCAGCTTTCAGTTGAGGTATAAAACTTAAGAATGACACATAATTACAATAATTATGTGTCATTCTAAATTAATATTTAAGTATACATAGTTTCTTTTTTTGGACATCCCACAATTCGTAACTTTGATACACTACTTGATTGGTAACTTAAGAATAACTTAATAATAACTTAAATAAAAAATGAGAAATTAAGACTTAAGTGAATTGCAGTCCCATTTCATGTAGCAAAACTTTCCTACTTCGAGCGCTTCGGAGGTGGCCGTATTATCCTACTTATATCATAAATGTGAAAGTTTGCTTATTTGGATGATTGTTAATCAATCATGCAAAACGGCTGAACGGATTTGGATGAAATATGGCACACAGATAGTCTAAAAGCCGGATTCAAACATAGGAGGATACTATTATCTTGGTTAAAGGTTCCCTAGGGATTTACTCGAATGTAAATGCCGATGAAGTCGCGGGCGGAATCTTACGCACGGTTATAAGTTCCACCACAGTTGGACTACGAAAACAGCTCTTATTACGTACGGCATAATGACGGTCCTGAAGGTCAATAGTGGGTCAGGTCACCATTTTTTGCTGATTTCGCAATTTTTTTTCTCTGAAGTTGGTATTTTGAAAATTATGATATTTATCTTTTCGATTACGGCATTGGATTAAGAACTTCACCATCTCCTCGCCTGCAACCTCCAGCCATTTTAATACAACAATTTCGTTTTTTGTAAATCTGAAATGTTGCAGTATTTATGGTCACACTGGTATTGTAAAAGCGCCAAAGTCAAAATTGGAGTTGCTAGGATTGACACATGTATTTAATACTACCTCACTGATGATAGCTGATTAGCATTATTGTAGAAATCTAATTAAATCAAAAGAGTAAGTTCTGTTTTATATTACAATAATTATGTGTCATTCTAAATTAATATTTAAGTATACATAGTTTCTTTTTTTGGACATCCCACAATCCGTAACTTTGATTAGATATGAGCGCCGCGCCGGCGCGCCTCCGCCGCAGCCAATTCTACCGCGCCGCCGCCGCCGCGAAAAGGCAACGGCACGCCGAGCGAGAGAAAAGATTTAAAGAATCAGTGTGAACGAACTCGTTTTCATAGTAGGATAGGACGTTAGACGTTTGCATCAAAATGGCCACGTCTTCGTCGTCGTCGTCATTAGAGGAACAAATTGTGGACGTTTTTAAAACAAAACTAGATAAAATTACCGTTTCTTCGCTTTCATAATTGGTCTTATAAACAGTTACTGTTGGAACTATTACTTAGCGTTCATGGACTATGAGAAAGAATTTGATTCGATAGAGACCTGGGCGGTACTGCAGACTCTCCACTCCAGAGGTGCAAAGTGGACTACAGGTATATCGAGGTGTTGAGGTATTTATATAAAAATGCCACCATGTCGGTCCGAGTACAGAACCAGAGCACAAACCCCATCCAACTTCAGCGAGGTGTGAGAAAGGGAGACGTTATTTCTCCGAAACTGTTACTGTTAGATACGTGTCAATATCAATGACCAGTATCTAACACACCACCGTTTTGCCGATGATATAAGTTCTTATGGCTGGGACCATGGGACACCTGAACACAATGCTCGAAGATCTCTGTAGTGCCTCCCAAAAAGTGGGTCTTAGAATGAACATGGATAAGACGAAAATCATGTTGTACACCCACTCCAGTTCATGTTGGGAACACTTTTTCTATGGTAGATACAAGCGCTTGCCTGCTATCGTGCTTGATGGTAAGCGATGATGCGATTCACGATGAAACGCACTTGCCTAGAAGATACCTATTCACTCGCGACTTGAAGGTCCCCAGATTGTATGTACCTATCAGGAAATATACAGACTCAGGCAAGGAATTCCACCCTCAAGTGGTACGGATGATAAAATTTGAAGCAAAACGCTTAGTGCGAGTCTTTGGAATATCCACCAAAAAACGGTGGCGCTGATTCGTACGTCTGGTTGTCTGATGGAAGAAGGAAGATGGTGGAATTAGGTTGTGCAATGCTATTGCACACACGCCGAAATGTATTCGATAAAAAACCAATAACCTTCAACCGCGTCTATGCTCGAGGCTTTTCAGCTAACTACAAAAAATATTATCGTTGCTGATGATCTTCCTGGCCCTCCGCTCAATGGATTCAAGCGTCTATAGCTGGTATTTGGCAGAGCCAACCCAAAGTTCTTGACCAACTGCACTCGAAATTATTGACCATTACCTTCGATCACGATCGAAGACCATTACGTGCACCTAGGACCGACAGTTCAGTTAGGTTAGACCAACTTCGAGAAGAAATCTCTCGTCAAATCCAACTGGGATATGCAGCATTCGGAAAGCTTCGAAAAATCATCGCGTCCAACTTACCTCAGTGCCTAAAGATAAAAGTCTAGTGTGTGTTGCCAGTGATGCCTTAAGGCAGTGAAAAGTGGTTGCTAACTCAAAAGAAGGCTCAAGAGCCTGTAGCCAATGTCACATTTACAAATTTTCGCTATCGCTTTGCTCCGAAAAATGTATGAATTTGACGTTTTAAAATTCGATAGTTAACGAAAGCTTATGTCAATCCCATACATGTTTCGAAAGCGAAGCGATGACGAAGATTTAAGGAGAAGGTAAGGTAACCCATCGTGCAAAGGAGAGAGCCATGCTCGGAATTTCCCTGCGTGATCGAATTAGAAATGAGGAGATCCGTAGGAGAACTAAAGTAACCGACATCGCTCGAAGGATTGCTTGGCTGAAGTGGCAGTGGGCGGGACATAGTGAGAAAAATTGATGGACGTTGGAGCGGGATGGTTCTGGAATGGCGACCACACACCAGACTCGGTTCCGTGAGTAGGCCCCCTACCCATGTAGGACCGATGATCAGGTGAAGGTCGCGGGAACCCGCTGGATGCGGACCAAGCAGGACCGATCGTCGCTATCCTTGGGGGAGGCTTATTCCCAGCAGTGGGTGTCGTACGACTGATATGATGTACGTTTTTTAAATTCTAATAAAAGAAGTATATCTGATCGATAAACTATGTTTTTTTTTTTACTTTCTGTCAATAAATAATAAAAAAACATTTAGAGGTCACGCCGCCGACCCAAAAAAGTCGGCGCGCCGCCGCCGGCCTTTTACCCATCGGCGCTCATATCTAACTTTGATACACTACTTGATTGGTAACGTAAATTTTTTTGTCCTACTATCGTGGTATTATTGTTTAGTAATGGCTATTGTGCGAACGAGACATCCCCCTCAACATAGTGTTGTTTCATTCACACAGTAGTACCTTCAGTCAATGTTGTCGATAGAATTTCAAATCTATTTTAAAGCTAGTAAAGTAGAATTTCTTTTAAACGAATAGTAAGAATTTTACGTGCAGCACTTACTCCTTGGTTAACCTCTTTGGCGCATACTCAGTGACGATGGCAGCAAGGGAGTTTTTGGCGGGATTTTGTCGAGTTCAGTTCGGTGACTATTTTAATTATTCGCAAATTGATTCATAGTGGATATTGTGTCTTAAAATTGGTGCAGTTTTGTGGTACAAGTGTCTACGCAACTGAATAATATGTGGAATAGTGGAAATAGGCGCGATCTTGGTTGTGTGAAGCTGAGACTTTTATTGTAGTGGTCGCTACCTCGGCAAAACTTACCGAGTAAACTGTCTTGATATACTTGCTGCCAAATGCTCCAAGCAGCATTGGAATGTGATGCACCCGCATTTTAATGTAAACTGAAACAACCTACTAGAAAATCTAGAAATACTGAACTATTCAAAACGTGACACTGGCAAAAATTACTTCCAAGAGGAAAGTAGATTGCCATAACAAAAATAAGAAGAAGAAGATGGCAGCAAATCGGACCTTTTTCTCCGAAAATATCTACACTACTAATTTTTGTAAGTTATTCGAACTGTTCGACTGATTGAGATAATCGAATAATAATCGAATGATCATTCATAATCGCGCATCGCTAACTAATCTGTTCTGTGGTGTCAGTGTCCGTCCGAGGAAAACATGGATGGGTGGGGAGGGTTTTGACTTTTGTTAAATATTTTTAATTAGATTTCAATATAAACTATCTTTTCTGTAAAGTAGCAGTTGACTTCTTGTATTTAATCTCTGAAGACTAAATTATGTGTTTCTTTATAATGGCGCTAGTGCCAGTTAGTTAACAACTTTCAAAATGGAAGAAGAATTGAGGTGCTTTGTGTGTAAGGAATTTTACAAAGAACCAGTGCTTCTGCCTTGTGGACATGCTTTGTGTCGCTCCTGTACTGTGAACCTCCAAGTTCACGTGCATGAGGGAGAAAATTCAGCAGCTTCCACAGATTACCACGAAGCTGACAAAGCTTCCGTCTCGAGTGAGACAGACAGCGGTGTGGTATGTGGATCAAGGCCTAACAGTTACGCGGGAACTCCGGCCGCACCCGTATATTCACCTGCTGCCTTCAGTTTAACCTGCCCTCTGTGCAGCAAGCAAGTGTACTTAGATGACAATGGGGCGGAAGGTCTTCCCCCTTTTAGGGTCATGCGAACTATTGTGGAAAAGTTTGGTGGTATTACGGGAGCTCCTCCGGCAGAAGAAGCATGTCAAATGTGTGAGGGAGAGCGTCGCGCCGCGGTGGTTCGCTGTGAACAATGTTCCGTGCGCTACTGCGCGGGGTGCCGCGACGCATGGCACCCGACCCGCGGACCTTTGGCGCAACATGAGCTCAGAACGCTTGGTACGACCTGTACCGATCATGGAAACCCACCAGTTCTCTATTGTAACACATGCCTTCTTCCGGTTTGTCAACGTTGCCTTGCTGAGAGGCATTCTGCTCATGAAACACAAGCATTGTCGAGTGCAGCAAGAGCTCACAAGGTAAAAATTATTGTTTATTGAAATCATAACATTATTAAACAACTGTAAAACAGTAACAAGGCCAATATTATAAAGTTGATTTAATGTTATGATATTAATGTTTCAGACTGAATTATCTCAATCACTGCAACAGCTCTCTGAACAAGCCAAAGCCATGACTGAATACATTCAGTTAATTAAAGGCTCAGGGGACAAAATAAATGTAAGTATGTATACTTACTACTTTATATACCATCCCCGCTAATTGCTAATGCGCAGGAACCTTGTCACATTAACATGTTAACGTCAGTCATCCACAACTAAAGTCTGTCCATCCTTACTTGTTTTATATGGTAAACAATCTTCACCCAACTCTTTAATGAAATAATCATTTATAAAATACAACAAATGGTTTTCCACACATAGATTATGAAATAAATTGTAAATAAATTAACTAAACGATTTAAGTTTAAAAGACGTATGACAACTGTCAAAAACTGTTTACTAAATAAGACAAGTAAGGATGGACAGACCATAAAAATTACATGAAACAAAATTCTAATAGGTAATATAATATATTAATTATTGAATTATTATTTTCAATAAGATAGGGTCTAGGTATATAAATTATATAAATAATTTACAATTGTTCTTCATTTCTGAGGTTAAAAAATCGCCACCAGGTGAATTACGCATTGAAGAGGGTACTTTCTACTTTTTATTTACATAATAATTTTAACTTTACATTGTAAATTACTTTCTTAGATTATTTATATGTCAAGATGGACAGTCGAAGTACGAACGCGTCAAAAAAATGGTCACCCAACTGTTGGGTGATGCGCTGTCAGTGTCAATTGTGCCATCATTGTTTACGTACGTGCAGCGTGAGAAAATTTTATTGTTAAAAATGAGGAATTGTGCAGTAAAAGTGTGCAGGAACTATCAAGGACGATATAAAACAATAAATAAAGTCACCTACCATCGGTAAATACCTCAATTTCGTACCAATTCATGTTTTATAAATAAAATAATTTCTAGTACAAATTTTTATTGTGTTGTCAGCTTACTCACTTAAAAGTCCCTAGTCAACTTAAAAGGCCTGGTAAAAGGCCTCAACAAAGCCTCAGCCTTGTACCAGGTGTACTCTGACATTCAAAAACAAAAACTTTGTGGAAAAAAAAATTGTTGTTAGATCAATTTGGGGTTATGGCGTATTCATCCCATGACGTCTCATCCCACTCGTTATCTTTTCTTTATTCATCCCAAATCGTGTTCTTAACTCATCCCATGAATATATTTTTAATGAATTTCTGATTTCATCCCAAATCTATTCTTAACTCATCCCACGCCACAAAATACCAAGAATTTATATGAAGAAGTACGGATAGCAGAAGAATTGACATCAGAATAATTTTGAATCTTTAACATTATTTTAGTATAGTGTGATTAGTTAAGACATTTAAAAGTTAAAATAAAAGTTTAAATGGTACTACATATTAAAATAAATCGAGTAAACTAAAAAGTAAAATAGTGTTTCACGACTTTGCAACAATGACATGAATATATAGATGTAAGTAATTAATTTCATACACAAGCAAAGCTGATTAATAAAATGTATTTATGGCAAATGTACGCAAATACTTTTTGAAACGTTTGATTTTTACTAAAAAAAAATACCATGTGGATTTGAATCAACTTATACCTCTGTCACAGAATACAAAGGCCTAAATACAATACAAAGGACTAACATAATAGTACAAGTACAGGAGCTGCATTCCTCAAAATCATTTTAATAAATTCCGACTCTTGCCCCGACACAATAAAGTGCAATTCAAGTCTATTGTTTACTGTTGATTTTTATAATATGTGTTTGATTATTCCCAATATCTTTGTTTCATTTTCAAATAATATTTATATAATAATGTATGTATTTATAATAACATAGCGTTTTAATCTTATTGGCGGCTATGAAGTTAGCCACTATGCTTAGCCGTGCCCCACCACTTGCTTTTCTCACCCACTTACATCGAAATAGTGTTCTGCGCATCGTCTCGCGTGATGTTCCGAGCCGCCAATAAGATTGTAACGTATTTTATTATAAGTACACATACTCAATATTTTTAGTCAGACCGTACACACCTTGCTAGTTTTGTTGTGTGGGATGAGTTAAGCATACGAATGGGATGAAAAAAGAATCGATAGATAAATTTTTGACGTGGGATGAGTTAGTAATAGAAATGGGATGAATAAAGAAAAGATAGCGAGTGGGATGTGACGTCATGGGATGAATACGCCATAACCCTCAATTTGTTATAGTACCTACTACGTTTGATTTCACGTAATATTACTACGTTATACTGCTTATTACCTACTAGCTTTAGGGATGTCCAAAGTAAAAAAAATATCGATATATAGATATTTTCAAATATATCAAAAATAATTTCGATATACCGGGAAAAATATCGATATATCGGGAATATTTTCAAGAAAATATTAACGTTTTAAATTTCTAGTGTTTTAGGTCAATAACATCTCTGTCTACCATACAATTTCAATTCAAAATCAAAAATATTGATTCAAATATTGAAATTATCTTTAACTAGCTTTCGCCCGCGACTTTGTCTGCGTGGAAAGTTTTTTGGCTATCCCTCGGGAACAGTACCTTTTTTGGATTAAATATACCCTATGTCTTTCTCTCTACCCTTGGCAAAGTGTATGTAAAATTACATGAGGATCGGTTCAGTAGTTAAGACGTGAAGGCGTAACAAACAAACGGACTTTCGCATCCTTACTAATATTATAAATGCGAAAGTCCGTTTGTTTGTTTATTTGTTTGTTATATTAGTGACTATTATAATATTAGTGAGGATGAGGATAATTTAAAAATTACTGATAATAAAAAAAATTGATACATTTTCGATACTTGACATTTTATTTCGATGATACATCGCTAAATCGGAATATTAAGAGTCTCCACACGCGGGCCACTTACCGCAACCACAAAACGCTGCCTGTGACCTCTTTCCTTTCATACATTTTATACGAAACACCGTCGTCCAAAAATCGCCCAAAAATATCGATATGTTTTCAAGAAGTCTAATTACACCACCTAAAAACTTTGATTTCGGGTTGGCTGTCACTTCGACTGAGATTTCGATACCACCTAAAAACTAGTAAACGATAAAAGCTACAGCGTTGAAGTCATTAACATTTGCAATGGTGATGTAATTAGCTTTCGTCGGGAGCACCTATAGTAAAAGCTGTAACTTCAAAGTAATAGACCGATTTGTGTGATTTAAACTTTAACTTCTGAGTAATGTTAGATGAGTGTACTGTGTCTGTGTAATAACTATGAAGTTTAATCTGTTTATTCGTAAAATAAATAAAATTTATTTTTGACATATGTTTGATTATAGTCGAGTAGAGTTAATTTATCGATAAACCAAAATAACAACCAAAAATTTACCCCATCTCTAAGAACATCTGCTCTCAAAATGTACCTCCGATAACGTAGTCTATTTACTACATAGGTATCCTTATAATAAGGATAGCTAGGTATGTTAGTATCAATTATATTTCTTACAAAGACCATAGGATAGGTAAGACACGATTTACGTAGTATTTTTCGTAGATTGTAAATAGACTCGATAGTCCTTGCTAAATTTCCCCACATTTTTAGGAAACCTTTCAACACCTGGTATCATTATGCACGCACACATGGTTGAGTAGAATGACGCGGCGCGAGTGTAGCTACGTAGCTATAACGCACACCAGCCAAAAAAGTTGGCTCGTTTTATTTGTACGTAAAAAGCGGCAGCACTCTATCTTGACATATAAATAATCTAAGATTACTTTTAAGTTTTGTAAAACAAATTGACAAATTAATTTACAAATGTTTATGGAATCTTTTATAAAGGTTCTAATAAGAATACCTATTTTCTCTTTGTTCATGTGAATTTACAAAATCTTCCTTGAAACCTTTTTGTTGAATAGAATATTTGTGTTTTTAGGATTCATGTGAAGAGTTAGAGAGACAAATTGATAGTGCCTGCTCCGAAGTAACTCGTGCAATTGAACTTAGACGTGATGATTTGATTAGAGCTGCAAGGAACACTCGCTCTCAAGCTATTTCCAACATGCGCTTGCTTAAGTCACAAGCTGCTCAGAAACTCCGAGAAGCTACTGCACTTCTTCATTTCTCTATTGAAGCTCTGAAAGAATCAGATCATGCCGCTTTCTTACAGGTAATATTACAATCAACATTTTTCCAAAAGTGATGCTTGGTAAAATATGTTTTATTTTTTTAAACTACCTAAGTACTTAAAATTCTCCTCAAAAATACAAGTTTACAATTACCGGCTAACTTTTTGAACTTCAGCGGGTCTGCTGGCTTTCAATTTAAAACAGATATATTGGAGTAAGGAATTTTGAATTGTACTATTTGCCTAAGTTATTTGTAGAGATGCACTTCAGCGGGTCTGCTGGCTTTCAATTTAAAACAGATAAATTGGAGTAAGGAATTTTGAATTGTACTATTTGCCTAAGTTATTTGTAGAGATGCACCGGATCCTACTTGTGCCGGGTACCCGGCAACCGAGTACCCAGCGCAAGCTTATGCAGAGTACCCAGCAAAACTACCCGGCATGAAAATACGTACATTCCTCTTCCCTGTTTGGGTGTGACTGACGGTCAAGTGAAGCAGTTCGCGCCTTGCGCGTTCGTGCCAGCTGGCGGACGCTCGGTTCCTTCCGAAGAAAAGGGGATGTACACCTACCCACAGGCTGTTATTTTGCCACTATTTAAAGACTTAACCCAGATCGTGCTAAACAGCTTGTATTTGAACACCATAGTTTACCTCTTTTGAATTATGAATATTAATTATTCTACTGATTTAATTAATTACCTGGCAGTGCTGGGTATCCGGTGCCATTAACTGGTACCCGGCCGGATTCTGAAAAAGTGCCGGATCTGTCGGGTACCGGATCCACACCGGGTACCAGTCCTATCTCTAAGTTATTTGGAAGATATCGATTTTCGTATAACATCATGAATTGGGGTTCACCATTTTGGCCTGGCGCCGTACCGGCTAACGAATCGATTATCGAAAAGTCTGCTGAGTTTCAAATTAAAACAGATAAATCGAGCCCCAATTGGGCGAAAATGGCGAACCCCATTTCATGATGTCACACGAACATAGTTATCTTCCAAATTACGCCAACAGAAAGTACAAGACGAAATTTCTTACTTTGATTTTTCAGTTCTAAGTTGAAACCGATTCAGATTTTTCGATAATCGATTCGTTAGCCGGTACGGCCCCTGATTGGGGATTTTGAATTATCTGTATTAATTTGAAGCCCGGCAGATTTGCTGAGGTTTGGAGCGTTAGCCGGTATGGCCCTAGATGAGTCATACGATAGAGGAGTTGTTGAAATACTGATAAATAACAAAGTAGATTAACAGCCATGTTTGTATTCATTATTATAGATAATAATAATATTTTATAGATAATGTATTGATAAAATTATTGATAATTTGTTTGTTTGTAATGCTCTGTCCAATATCTTATTTGTATAGAATTGAATATGTGTTAGTAAATTAACAAAAATATTATAAAATAAAAACTGACAAGAACAGTCTGCCACTGTTTCAGTAGTGTCAATGTTTAGAGATTAATTTGAAATGGAAAACCAAAAGATAATTACCTACATACATACAGCATACAGTCAATCACAATAAATTGAGCCAGAAATCAATAAAAACAATTGAATGCATAGAATGAGTGAAATTAACCCTACCCAGGTCACAGAAACACCCAAATCCATGGAGTATTGGGGCTATAGGCTCACAAAATATGCATGAAAAATCACTGTCTAATCTTAAAAACATTTAACCACCTCTGTGGTCTAGTGGTTCGCCCACCCGTGTAAGACGCAGGGGTCCCGGGTTCGATTCCCAGGAAAGTCCAGGAATCCCTCCTGGGAATTTTGGTTTGGTTGGTGGCAGGGTTAATTTCAAGCTAGCTACACCACCATCTTAACTAAGTCTGACGCCATACCAACAATTTAAAAATTGTGTGGCAGTTAGAGGTAAGGTAGCCAGTTCCTCAGTGATGAGGATTCCGGGTGTAGTGCGCTTCCACCTTCGGGCTTAACGTCACTTAACATCAGGTGAGGTGAAGGCCAAGCACTATCCCATTTAGGGTTGCCAGATCGGAAGTCCAAAATATCTGGAGAAAATTTGAAAATTTGATTTTTCAGTTGTTGTCGGGAGATATAAATATTTAGAATAAAAATATAATAATAACAATAACAAAATAAAAATACGATTTTTAGTCAGTTTCATCCACGAATCTTGTAATCTGTGGTTTCATATGCGAAAATTATTGTTTTCTAGAGAACTTTCGGAACAGCTGTTTTTCCGGGAGATTTTTAGATTTTTCGGGAGTTGAGAGATCACTTGAAATTCCGGGACAATCCAAGCGAATCGTGACCATCTGACAACCCTAATCCCATTGTACATAAAAAATACATTGTATTTTTTATTGAAGGTTGGTAACATCCTTTCTGCACGAGCGCAAGAGACAGCATCGACCCTCGGGTCGTCATTGGACGCGCCGCCGTCGCCCCCCGCGCTTACTCTTGACATCGAACCTGTCTTGAGGACCGTGCGAACAATGAATTTCATTGAATGCATACGTAAGTATCCAGTTTACTGATTATTGTTAAAGATTAAAGAAAATAGTTTAGTGATATAATTTTACAAAACACATATCATCTTTTTATATTGCATTGCTTGCAGAGATTAAAAATATTTATGCATAGCCACTTCATCGCCCACGCATGCTATATTTCTACATAAACGAATTTAAAATCATTAATCAATTAAATATCTATAATTAATTAGAATTTCCATTGTTCTGATGAATATTGGTTTTTGGGATGCAGCTATAGAAAACCAAATGAGGACATCAGGTAAATATTTAAATTGATTTTCAACTTGCAAATCCAACATTTCCAATTTTTTGCAGAGACCTCTATGTACTTTTAATTGTAAGCGATGGAATCCCATCCGCCGCGTAATTTCTCGCTATCGAAGGAAGTAAAAATGTTAAGAAAGTGCCTTATCTATGTGATCAAATTCGATCTCTTGCGCATATTTCTGCGCGACTGCGAAGATGCCACGCTGACGCTGAAATTCCGCGCTCGATTTCTTTCGCCTAGATTTGTTCTAAATGTAACAAAAAAAATTTATCGTAGCTGAAAAAAATGGTGATGACTTTATGAACTACTAGCGGTCGCCCCCTATTTTGTAGTTGACCAGGACTTTTGACTAGGATTAAAATGTAAAAAGTAGCCTATATTTTACTCCAGGTCCCTAACTGTCTACCAACCAAATTTTATCCAAATCTGTTGTGTCATTTAGGCGTAAAGAAGTAACAGTAGGCTGATTGTCTAACTTTGTTGCAATCAACTTTGACAGAAATCGCAGAGACATTGCTGCTTTAGTAAGAACCAATGTGACAACTATCTTACTTAAAGCAGCAATGCAACTCCAATTTCAATCGATTTCAATCGAGAATTGTTAGCAACAGCCTTACGTAATTCGGGGTCTGATCACACTTACAATCACTTTCGCATTTATAATATTAGTAAGAGCGCTTTTAGTCGCGACGTAGGCCTTGGGTCTGTCATATTCATTATATTTAAAAATTGTGTTCGAGGTAAGATAGCCAGTTCCTCAGTGATAAGGATTCCGGGTGTAGTGGGCTTCCACCTTCGGCCTTATCGTCACTTAACATCGGGGGGGTAATTATGTAACTTTGTTGCAATCAACTCTGACTGAAATCGCAGTTGCATTGCTGCTTTAATTAAGAACCAATGTGCCAACTATCTTACTTAAAGCAGTAATGTAACTGCGCTTTCAATCGATTTCAATCGAGAATTGTTAGCAACAGACTAACGTAATCAACAGGCAGGTGAGGTGAAGGCCAAGCACTATCCAATATGCACGTTGTGCATCAAAAAAAATATGACAGACGTACGGCTTAAGGTGCTATTTGAAGCACGCTGCCAACTGCAACTGCTGCATGAAGTCGGCCGCAGATGCACTACTGGTTTGTATGTATTTATATGAAATGGCTTTCAAGCGCCGCTGCAGCAGTCGCCGTCGGCTGCATGTTGTCGTATATGAATACATATTATATATATATATATATATATATATATATATATATATATATATATATATATATATAAAGCGTGCACCGATGTAATTAGTTAGTGATAAAGTACTCAAAACCGACATCGAGAGAGAAACGACCGTTGTCCGTTTTGAGTACTGTATTACTAATTACATCGGTGCACGCTTTATAAATAAATAATATGTATTCATATACGACAATGTGCAGCTGCAGCGGCGGCGCTTGAAAGCCATTTCATATAAATACATACAAACCAGTAGTTGCGGGTACGGCGTCCGACTTCATGCAGTCGCTACACGTGCTGTGAGCAGTTGCAGTTGGCAGTTCGTTTTCAAATAGCACCATTACGCTGCGTTTACGCCGCGACTAAAACGCTTTTAGGTGAAAGCGCTGTAATTATTTGGTTTGTGTGTATGTAGCGCCAGGCGCGCCGGAGATGGCGGTGGAGGCGTGCGCGGCGCGCGGCTGCTCGTGCACGCTGGCGTGGCGGCCGCCCGGCGCGCCCGCCGCCGTGCGCGGGTACGTGCTCGAGCTGGACGACGGGCTCGGCGGGCCGTTCCGGGTCAGTGTGTACTCTAGTAAAGGAGAAGTGGCACTCGCCACAGAAAATATATTAACTTGTATACGATTGAATTTGGTCTTAAAATAAAGCCAATAAAATTTGCTACATTGATCAAATTCTGAGTTATTTTTAGCGCAGGTAGAAAAAAGTAAAAAACAATTTACTTATAACTTCAACAACAAATGTTACCGTGAAATCCCTTGTCTCAGGAAGTGTACTGCGGGCGGGAGACGGTGTGCACAATCGACGGGCTGCACTACGCGTCGCTGTACAGTGCGCGGGTGAAGGCGTTCAACGGCGCGGGCGAGGGGCCCTACAGCGAAGTCATTGGACTGCAAACTTCACCCGGTAACTACAACTTTATCCTACTTAATATTATAAATGTAAAAGTTTGTGGGTTTGATTGTTTGTTCCTCAATCACGCAAAAACGGCTGAGTAGATTTGGATGAAATTTGACACACATAGTTTATAGCCTGGATTAAAACATAGGATACTTTTTATCCCGGTCAAAGGTTCCCTAGGGATTTTCCGAAAGTCCACGCGGACGAAGTCGCGGGCGGAAGCTGTCTTAGTATCAGTAGCGAGGGGTCCATACAAGCCGATTCCCATCGGCTTCCCTTTGAGAAATCCCTGAAATACCACCCCACTGATCCACCATGCAGATTATAACATGTCATTAATTATTGTCACAAGTTTGTGAGGACATTTTTACATGGACAGTATTATTGCTTCATTATTTTAAGGCGCCTACAATTATTTCCATAGCAAATCTCGTGAAGGAAAGCCGATTTTGTTTAGCTTAATGTTTACACGGCGTCTGGCGTGGTTTCCATGGTAATCGGAACATTATTATTACTCTGTCTCTTTCGCATGCACGCGTGCCTTTCGCTTAAAAAACTCTGGATATAAGCTATGGCGGACCGGCTTCCATTTTTCCATCTCTTTCTTTTTCAAGCCATTTTACGTTTCCCTTCTCTGTCTATTACGAGTATACGCGAATGAAACGAAATGACATCCGAGTGATATAACATTGCGAAATTAAAAACTATGAGTGATACAAGAAAGTAAATCGCAACTTAGACTTTATAACTTAGTTGTATAATATGTTCGGCTTGTTTCGGATAGTGCGATAGTCGTAGGTGTTCGGAAATTAATAAATAATTAGTACCTGTCCGCCATTATTTATTGTTTATGTGCGTGTTTGGAAAGTGATTAGTTTTTTTGCAAAATAGTTAATTAATGAGTGAGAATCGATACTTTTCGCAGGTTTTGTTTATTTTACTGTGTTTATCTTATACCAATTAATTCATTGCGGTAAGTTTTATTTGCCATAATGGCTTTAATTCATATGGAGTGTTGTTTACCTGTCTACTTAATACTTACCGGTAAAACTTTGTTTTCCAAACTTATTTACGAAGTTATAGTTACATTAGCAAGATGGGTTTTTTAAACATTTTCAATATCCAACCTACATCTTTGTACGAAAATCATACGTGGATGACAGGCAGTTGCAAATTCCATAAAATTATTTGTTTTCCATGTTTATTATTTTCTGATTCCAACTCAATATGGAATTGCACGGGCTAGACACTGTGACTATCTTATCAGTGCTTTTTGAATGGTGAAAGTGAGGCCTTAACTTCTGAAGAAACGTTTGAAACTTGCATCACGCGGTGATGTTTTTTTCGGCTTACCTTCGCGATATTTCGACCCCTGGCCACTGCTTAGTATAATTTATTATTTACTAGCGGCCGCCCGCGACTTCGTCTGCGTGGAAAGTTTTTATGCTATCCCTCGGGAACAATACTTTTTTTTGGGATAAAAGATACCCTATGTCCTTCTCTGTACCCGCAACAACGTGTATGCAAAATTTCATGATTACCGGTTCAGTAGTTAAGACGTGAAGACGTGACAAACAAACAAACGGACTTTCGCATTTATAATATTAGTAAGGATTCCTTTTGTTCTTAATTTTGACAGCCGCCACGTCGCCGCTTCATGTCGTATACACTGGTTGCTATGTATTTCTATGAAACACCTTCCGTAGCCAGCGACACGAAGCCGCGACGTGTCGCTCGACCGCACATCAATAGTGCCTACTTTGGAGCGCAAAAAGTTTAATTTGCTCAAAAACGACCATTGAAATCATGACTGCAACTACATGAGGCGGCGAGGTACACAGTAAGAGATAGCCCTTAAAAATAAATTCGGCCATGAGAAAGAATAAGTGATCCATAGTACAGTAAAATAGATATGTTCCTGAAGATAGGTAATAAAGATGGTGATGCAATATCATGTTCAGCGAATATCATGTTCAGCGACGGAAGGATGCAAAGCATATTATTCGCTGAACATGATATTCTCAAAAACATGATATTCGCAAAACATGATATTCTCAAAACATCATATTCGCAAAACATGATATTCTCAAAACATCATATTCGCAAAACATCATATTCGCAAAACATGATATTCTCAAAACATCATATTCGCAAAACATCATATTCGCAAAACATCATATTCGCAAAACATCATATTTGCAAAACATCATATTCTTAAAATCTAAATTACGACGAACATAAAAAAATGAAAAAGTAAGTTTCTGAAACAATTTAATAGCTCATATTATAGCCTTGACATAACTTAAAATAACGCAACTTCATATTTAAAACAAAATCTCAATTCTTAGGATTCCGTAGTCAACTAGAAACCCTTATAGTTCCTTATAAGTACCTTTAAAGTTAAATTATCAGTGGCCTCTTAATAACAGCAACCGTTTCAGGCAAACTTGAATGCTAATTTTACACTTTACGTAATCTTCGACTATATTGTTTATTTGTTCGTTTTTTTGTAATGTTTTTCTGTTTCTTTTTGTGTCAGGAAAATGAAGAGTGTTTCTTTTCAATTTATTTTTTTGGATCTTGGCTTTTTTCTTAAACAGAGATATAAATAGAAACAAACATGGTTTTGATTGGATTTTTGTGTTTATGCGGTGATGCCAGCCCTCAACACCATTAGTAGTTCGGTTTTTTTGATTATAACAACTTAAAATGTCGGTTGTGATACTACTCATCCATTGCTTATTGAAATAGTCAAGGAATTTATTGGCTGATCGCGGAGCCATTTCAATAATGGAAAAAAAGGCATCGGGAATCAATCTTGGAGGCAACAAAGGCAAAAAAGTGCAATATTGTGTGATTTTGCGGCATTCTGCATTTTCTTCATTTTCCAATTCCTTACTCTTTTTAAAAACAGCATTACAAAAATGGTAATAACATCCACTAACTTATATAGACGGAAACACTTCCTTTATAGCTTGCACTACGGCCAATTCGTAATCACATTTATAAGAAACCAAGTATAAACCGAACTGTTCTTTAACACCCAATTGCACTAACATTAAGAATCGCCTAAGTCTTTTCTTAACTACAACTCGACCAAAATAACTAGGCGAATGACAGCTACATGACCGCTGAGTTTGACACCGTTTTAATTTGGTCGTGTTGTAGTTAGGATCAGACTTAGGCGATCCTTAAGTTTAGTGCAATCGGGTGTAAGTATTGTAAAGAATCTCCTATATGTGGTTTGTCTTTTGTTTGGAAGGAGAGCATAAACTAATGGTACAAAATTTACCGTGTCTTTGTTTCGAGCAATGTCAGCGTGCAGAGTGTACATCTGATAAAATGGTGCAGGCACCACTTTAAAGGTACCATTGCCGTAAAAAATATTTATTGCTCGAAAATAATCTTTTATGTCTTCGCGAGGCAGGGTTGAGAAAATAATAATTCGGTCAGATGAATTGCATTCGTCATACAAAAAGAACTCTTCTACTAAATTTTGTGGCAATTTGATATGTTTCGAATTTGTCCCTTTGGAATTAACAATATTCAAATATCTGTTTCGGGCTCTATGAAGGCTGTCTTTTACCGATTCAAATTTTGGGATTTCATGGTCTTTTAAGTTATGGCTATGAAAATTCTTTTCATAAATTTTTTGCACCGACTCAAAATTTTCGCAGACTTCTTTTTTGCAGGTATCGACAATCGCACTTAATTGATTTCGTGTTTTATCAGGACGACGACATTGCAAGACCTGCAAAGCATACTTGTGGCCCAGTATGCTTTGCAGGTCTTGTTTGTCTTTTTTTTAAAGTTAAAGATGTACGGCAATCTTGTTGCTTGGAACAACGCCAATTTGAAGTACCTGACTTATTTTGTAAATAAAAATTGTACCTATAACCTCCATGTAACAGGACACGTTTATTTTTTTGGCTTTTTATGAATTTCATTTCACTGAGATCCATTTTTTACATCACAAGCAAATAATGACAGTACCAAGAGATGACATTGCCTTATATTTTTTATTTGTCATAATTAGAAGTATAACCGGCCTGTTGAATAGTTTTGTATTAAAAAGGAAATATTTAAATATAATAATATGATTTATGGTTCCGATTGGGTTCCGACCACATGAGTAATGCTGACGTCATTATTACGAGTGGTGCTCAAATTAAAAAAGTGGGGTAAATAAATGGGGTATAATCATCGATATACGTAATTTAGATTTTATGAATATGATGTTTTGCAAATATGATGTTTCGCGAATATGATGTTTTGCGAATATGATGTTTTGCGAATATGATGTTTTGAGAATATGATGTTTTGAGAATATCATGTTTTGCGAATATGATGTTTTGAGAATATCATGTTTTGCGAATATCATGTTTTGAGAATATCATGTTCAGCGAATATCATGTTCAGCGACGGAAGGTTTTGTGGTAGGTAGGTATTTTTTACCGAAAAAGACCCACTGACCCAAAATGAAAGACTATTCTACAAACAATGCAAGTGCACGAATTGAAAGCTGAATTAAGGCTCGCTTTTGCGAAAAAAATTGTCTCTGTCATTTTCTTTACGTGTAAAGAAGAGTATGGAAAATCAAATCAAATAGTTTTATTTGCAAAATATGGGTATATACAAAAACGTTGGTCTTATAAATTATTCGAGGGCCATATCGAACCATTTCCGGTGTGCAAAATATATTATTTTAAAATTTTTAATCAGTTTCATTACAATAAAACATTCACTACAACAAACATTAAAAATAAAAATTGAATTAAAAATAAATATTGAATTAAAAATAAAAATTTAATTTAAAATTGAAATAAAAATAAAAATAAATATATAGAAAATAACCTCACTTCTGCACTTTTTCGATGTTTTTCGTTGTTTTTCCATCATTATCTTTAGCACAATTATCTTTCTTGAAAAAAAGTCATTGGAGCAACTGCACAGTACATTAAAGTGTATTTTGATGTAGAATTCAATACGTTTCCGCTATTATTTACGCCTAAAATAAGACCCGCCAAAAGCGGTTTTGATGATATTCTGATTTTTTTACAATCATGTGTGAGGTTTATGATTTTAATACTTGAAGCTACTAGATAATCTATTTAGCTTGTCGTATGTTTTTTTATGGCTACAACTTTACGTTTTCTATATAAACCATGCTTTCCTATCATGGACCCTTAAGACGTTTTTATTCTTATAGCAGCTATCCATATAGACTAGATGATGCGCGGCGCATCTTCGTTCAAATATGTGAGCACCATTAGTAGTCCAGTAAAATTACGGATTCGCAAAACATTAATTGCTAATAAGCTGTAATTTAGCATATCTGACTTTGATGTGATTATAAAACAGTAATATCTACGAATCCAACTAAATTTACGAATACAAAAAATACAGCGAAGTTGTTACTTTTTTTGTTGGATTTATATTCACAATCAAATTATAGTTCCAAATCAAGCCAAAAGTAAAGAAAGTATGTAATTAGCAATTTTGCTAAAGCAACCAAATAAATTAATATTTTGGTCAGTAAAGATGGCGGCAGTAAAGGTGGTCAGTTCATTTACAAAATGACAGCTAGCCATTTAATCTAACGATCAAAAGAAGAAAGACCGCTATTGCAAATTATTTCTATTTCGTCATACTAGCTCCCGTAATTTTACTGAACTATAGCAGCTATATTCAAGGATCATTTTCTGTTGTCCAGTGGCGTGGTTCACATGGGACGCTCGCTTCGGCAGCGCCGATGGTGGAGTGACGCTCAGCGCGGACGGTCTCTGCGCGAAGGCAGCGGGCTGGCAACCGCGCGTCGCTTTAGCGGACCAGCCTTTAGCGAGAGGGCTGCACTATTGGCGGCTAAGACTGGACCAGTACGATGGAGATGCCGACCCGGCGTTTGGGGTCGCGAGGGCTGATGTGGCTCGCGATAAGATGTTGGGTGAGTTTAGTAAAGTGTATGGGTAGCAACGGGCTGGCAACCACGCGTCGCTTTAGCAGACCAACCTTTAGCCAGAGGGCTGCACTATTGGCAGCTAAGACTGGACCAGTACGACGGAGATGCCGACCCGGCGTTTGGGGTCGCGAGGGCTGATGTGGCTCGCGATAAAATGTTGGGTGAGTGACATTTAGTACAGTGTATAGGAGGTAGTGGGCTGGCAACCGCACGTCGCTTTAGCGGACCAACCTTTAGCGAGAGGGCTGCACTATTGGCGGCTAAGACTGGACCAGTACGACGGAGATGCCGACCCGGCGTTTGGGGTCGCGAAGGCTGATGTGGCTCGCGATAAGATGTTGGGTGAGTGTCTGGTCACATTTAGTACAGTGTATAGAAATCAGCGGGCTGGCAATCGGACACCGGTCGAAGCGCATTTTACAGTCTGCTGAAGAAAATTCAAGCTTTGGTGGGAATTTATGCAGCTTGGAAACCGACCGGCTTGGCGCGCGGGCGTCGGCATCCGTCGGCTTGTAAAACACCAACAACCTCGCAAGAGTAGATTACCAACATCATAAACAACAACATTTGTTCTACGACTTTTGATAATTGATTAGATTTTACTTTCATACAAAAAAAATCTTTTTAATTTACCGTTCGTATGTTCTAACTTTACGCGCGGCGCGCGGAGCACTTGGTGCCCGCCTGCCCCGCCGCCATCCATAGACGTAAAAAGTGTCGAACAGTACATTAAAAACTTGAAAATTCATTTTTGGTGAATGTATTGAGTTATGATAAAAGTCGTAGAACAAACGTTGTTTCTTTTTGATGTTGGTAATCTACTCCTGTGAGGTTGTTGGTGTTTTACAAATAACCCTGTATAAAATGAGCGACTGAATTCGATTCCTGAATTATTTCGAAACTAGTGACCCGCCCTCGCTTTGCTTCGGTGTAGTGTGGAATTTGACACCATGTATTATACATATAAACCTTCCTCTTGAATTACTCTATCTATTAAAAAAA
Organism: Agriphila geniculea; assembly: GCA_943789525.1. NCBI lineage: Eukaryota > Metazoa > Arthropoda > Insecta > Lepidoptera > Crambidae > Agriphila > Agriphila geniculea. Next base: position 20,446,721 of record OX038877.1, read on the forward strand.
CTGCATCAAAATCCGTTGCGTAGTTTTAAAGATCTAAGCATACATATGGACAGACAGCAGGAAGCTACTTTGTTTTATGCTATGTAGTGATTGTCGGGAAACCGAGTTACTGGTTTGGTATCAAGTATGCGATCGCTAATTAATTTATGCTCGGCTACTCATGAAAATATCTCCATAGAAACTAGCGCCACTGTGGTGGGAACGACTGAAAAGAAAATTAATTGAAGCTGTTCGAAGCGAAAAATGTTTATACGACTTAAAACATCTTGATTACATGAATCGTTCCTACTCATTCTAAAATAGATTTTGAATTTTTCGTCTCAAAACACAGAAATTACTAAATTCTCCATGTGTTTTTCTTTTCGACATTTAAGAGCTCTTCCATATTTTTTTTGTGGATGATGATCTTAATAACAATAATCTATTTAAAAACTCGTTATCATTATCAGATCCAGAACTTAAATCAATCGCGTCCATTTTGCTTTGTTCTCGTCTACGATTCGAGTGGTACGTACTTGAGACATTGACTGATGTACGACTCACGTGTCCACTAATGTCAATGGGACTTTGGCGCAGTGTCGTGAAAGCGTGCGATTGTGGAAATGTGCGGCGGGGCTGAAAAAAAACCGGCCAAGTGCGTGTCGGGCCACGCGCCATAGGGTTCCGTAGTTACCTTATACGATACCATATTTAATACCACCTATCATTTTTCGTATGCAAAAATAACTTTGTTTTTCACAGTGTTGGTATGAATGACAAAGTTATATTTGCGGTTTTGGAAAATGTGCTAAATCTCAAAAACTAATTACTATATCTCATTCAAACCAATTTTGGTTGAAAGTGTTTATTAAGATCTACAGCATATATTTTTTTTAGATTTTTCACTCTCTTATTTCAAAAGTTAAAGGGGGGGGGGGGGGGACGGACACATTTTATCACTTTGGCGGTGAATATCTTTCAAACGGTTGACTTTGAGAAAAAGTTGTCTTAGAAACCTTAATGTCATTTTTAAAGACCTATCTATAGACACCCAACACGTGTTGGTTCGAAGAAAAAAAAAATTTTCAGTTTCAGTTCCATGTATGGGGAGCCCCCCCTTAATCTTTTATTTTTCTTATTTTTGTATTAAATTCGTTAAGCGGTTAACAGAATACATCTACCTACCAAGTTTCAACTGTGTAGACTTAATACTTTCGGAATAAAGTGGCTGTGACATACGGACAGACAGACAGACAGACATGACGAATCTATAAAGGTTCCGTTTTTTGCCATTTAGGCTACGGAACCCTAAAAAGAGCGTGCCGACGGATGCGCACGTGTGCCGACGGAGGCGCGCGCGTGCTGACGCATCCGCTGCGACGCGGCCCGACTCGCACCGGTTGGTTTGAATCATACACAACGCTATCACTTTTGGTACAGGTAGCGACGCGCTCGGGTGGGCGATGTACATCGACGGGGCGCGGTCGTGGTTCGTGCACGGCGGCGCGCACGGCGGCCGCGCCGCGGGCGGCGTACGGCGCGCCTCCACTGTGGGCGTGCTGCTGGACCTCACGAGGGGCACGCTACGGTTCACCGTCGACGACCGCCCGCAGGTAACGCAACATATCTGTTTCTTAAAGGGACCATGTACACTAGGGTGGGCCGATTTTAAAAATTTTTCGAATTTTGCTTCACAAGACCCCTCAAAAGTTGCGTAATGCGACGTAGATTATAGGAAAAATAATATAAAAAAATAAAATAATCACTTTAAGCCCTCTACTAGCGTTTGAATTTTTATAAATTACCTGTATTTGGTGTAATTCAGACTTAAGAATTTTGCATTAAAAAACCCCTCAAAAGTTGCGTAATGCGACGTAGGTTCTAGGAAAAATAATTAAAAAAATAAGCTTATTACTTTGAAACAGGAACTTTATCAAAACCCGATTGGAAAAATCGAATTTTGTTTAATAATTTTTTACAAAATTCGGTTCCTATCTACTATTTTTTTATTATTTTTCCTAGAACCTATGTCGCATTACGCAACTTTTGAGGTGTCATTTAATGCAAAATTATTAAGTCTATTATACACGAAACACAGGTATTTTATAAAAATTCGAACGCTAGTAGAGGGCTAAAAGTGATAATCGTATTTTTTTATATTATTTTTCCTATAACCTACGTCGCATTACGCAACTTTTGAGGGGTCTCGTGAAGCAAAATTCGAAAAATGATCAAAATCGACCCACCCTAATTTACACGGGCTAACGCACGCACATTAAGGCGGGTCCAGATATGTATCATTTGCCCGACCCGATCACCGTATCCGTATCGTCGACGCGTATCATAATCGCATATGTGGACGGATGATGATACGCGTATCATGATACGCAATCTCGATACGCCGTTATGATACGGCCCGTCCTATGTCGGTCGGTTTTTGTCCGATCATCAAAGGTGATACAGATACGGGTGTCGGTCAGTCTGGACGCGTTCATCACTCACTCGCGTTGCACGCACCTTTTTTTAAGAATATTGTGAATGGCAATAAAACAGGCACACAAAATTGTTAAATTCTCGTACACTTCTACCAACGGCGACGACATGTTTGATCGAGAGCTAGCTGACACAGAACTGGGTAATTTGATACGCGATCATGACTATTGTGAAGATACGGATACGGAGCAAATCGAGGCGTCCACAATACGCGCCATATCATATCTGGATACATATTTGGACCCGCCTTTAGTTAGCCCCTCCGCACACGGCGTCGTAGCGTAAGCGTATCGTAATACGCGCGTCATATGAGAGTAATACAAAGAGTTTTTGGCGCCATTTCGTCGGGTTCGGTTTGGTGACTATTTTAATTATTCGCAAATTGATTCATATTGGATTTTGTGTCTTAAAATTGGTGCAGTTTTATGCTACAAGTGTCTATGCAACTGAATAATATGTGGGATAATTGAAATAGGCGCGATCTTGGTTGTGTGAAGTTGAGACTTTTATTGTAGTGGTGGCTACCTCGGCTGACCTTACCAAGTAAACTGTCTTGATATACTTGGTGCCAAATGCTCCAAGAAGCATTAGAATGCGATGCACCCGCATTTTAATGTATACTGAAACAATCTACCACTGAACTATTCAACACTTGACACTGGCAAAAATTACTTCCAAGAGGAAAGTAGATTGCCAAAACAAAAAGAAGAAGAAGAAGAGAGTAATACAAGCACGTACATTTTCAAAGAAGTCCGCACACGGCGTCGTAGCGTCAGCGTATCGTATGAGATTTTATTGTCAATACGATACTTACTCGTAGCGTACTGGCGTAAAAAAGCAAGCGTAGAAAATACTTTCTATACGTTTGGTGATGAATTTCCGTCAACGTGAAGCTCTAGTTTATATTCTGGAACAATATCTACACCTACGCTACGATTCGAGTGTAGAACTCTGCGCGTATCGTACTCGTCGCGTCTTGACGATACGCTTACGAGTCATGTGTGGGGGGCCTTATTTCAGCACTTTTACGGAACATGCATTAATTTAGGTCATTTAGATAGCAGTTCGTCATCAGTAATCAATCACGCCGGACGTACTCATTTTCGTATCATTTTAGAATAAATCTTTTATCAATATAATTATCATTTTATTACTATCAAGGTCTTTTACTTCTCTTGGACTATCATTAAAAGTGTAACTCATACAGGTTGATTGGGAGAGAATGCTTTTAGCATTAAGTCCGGCTTTTGTAACATTTGTTTTATATATGTACAATAGGCTATTTGACTAATTTTGGAAAACCATTTTAAATGATTCCTTATTACGTAATAAGCTCACCACTATTTCAGGAAAAATAAATGTATTTCATTAAAAAAAATAGTGTTAAAGTTAACAATTTTAAACCGCGCCAAAAACGCTATAGTGCTGGACACGTGACTTGTTGACGTCACAAGCCTGTAAACATTGTAATATCCTTAGCCATTTGACAGCCATCAATCGCGGATCCTTAGTCTATGGTCGTGTCAAACGTCTGAAGCCATATTTATTTACAGGCAAGTGACGTCATCAATCATCTTAGAGCGTTTTCGCCACAGAAAAAAAATCAAAAATTAATGCATTTTTCTAGGTGAAATTAATCAATTAATAGACTTAATTTAGTCTATATAATAGTTAAATATGTTTATTTACGCCAATATCTGTTAGGATGACCACAATTTGTAGTATATTTTCAATGTTGTCAAATACCCTATAAAGTTTTAAATAATAAATAAACAATGCTATTAATTTAACAATGTAATGTACAGCTGACGTTAAACTTCAGAGAGCTTGCGATACAAAATGACGTATTGTACTCTGTAAAATTTTCTGTTTGCCATACATTCTCGGAGCCACTGCCCGAAGCAAGACGTCGCACGCGTGTAACCTACTATAGCACGCATGACCGCGAGGTCCGCGAGTGTTATACACAAAAGCAAGATAGCAAAAACTTGTCTTATAATATTATGAATGGGTTTTTACCTAATCGTTAGCGCAACCAATTTTGGCCTAGAGGCAGAGCGCCGCCCTCCGCGACTGTATATATCGAGCGTCTAAGTTTGTCATGAAAAAGTTTAAATTTTTATATTAAGACTGTTAACTATATCTAACCGTCTATTTTACTCTCAAAAAGCCAATAGAGACAAAAAAACTTAGCAATAATCTTACTTCCTGCAGGGTGACATAGCGTTCACGGGTCTCCGCGGCGCGTTCTACCCGGCCGTGTCGCTCAACCGCGGCGTGGCCGTCACGCTACAGCCCGGCCTCACTCCGCCCCCGGACTTGCTCGTGGCGCAGCTCGCCATAGAGTAACTACAGGTAGCTCCTACACAGCGGCGACCTATATGAAACTACCCGGCCGTGTCGCTCAACCGCGGCGTGGCCGTCACGCTACAGCCCGGCCTCACTCCGCCCCCGGACTTGCTCGTGGCGCAGCTCGCCATAGAGTAACTACAGGTAGCTCCTACACAGCGGCGACCTATATGAAACTACCCGGCCGTGTCGCTCAACCGCGGCGTGGCCGTCACGCTACAGCCCGGCCTCACTCCGCCCCCGGACTTGCTCGTGGCGCAGCTCGCCATAGAGTAACTACAGGTAGCTCCTACACAGCGGCGACCTATATGAAACTACCCGGCCGTGTCGCTCAACCGCGGCGTGGCCGTCACGCTACAGCCCGGCCTCACTCCGCCCCCGGACTTGCTCGTGGCGCAGCTCGCCATAGAGTAACTACAGGTAGCTCCTACACAGCGGCGACCTATATGAAACTACCCGGCCGTGTCGCTCAACCGCGGCGTGGCCGTCACGCTACAGCCCGGCCTCACTCCGCCCCCGGACTTGCTCGTGGCGCAGCTCGCCATAGAGTAACTACAGGTAGCTCCTACACAGCGGCGAGCTATATGAAACTACCCGGCCGTGTCGCTCAACCGCGGCGTGGCCGTCACGCTACAGCCCGGCCTCACTCCGCCCCCGGACTTGCTCGTGGCGCAGCTCGCCATAGAGTAACTACAGGTAGCTCCTACACAGCGGCGACCTATATGAAACTACCCGGCCGTGTCGCTCAACCGCGGCGTGGCCGTCACGCTACAGCCCGGCCTCACTCCGCCCCCGGACTTGCTCGTGGCGCAGCTCGCCATAGAGTAACTACAGGTAGCTCCTACACAGCGGCGACCTATATGAAACTACCCGGCCGTGTCGCTCAACCGCGGCGTGGCCGTCACGCTACAGCCCGGCCTCACTCCGCCCCCGGACTTGCTCGTGGCGCAGCTCGCCATAGAGTAACTACAGGTAGCTCCTACACAGCGGCGACCTATATGAAACTACCCGGCCGTGTCGCTCAACCGCGGCGTGGCCGTCACGCTACAGCCCGGCCTCACTCCGCCCCCGGACTTGCTCGTGGCGCAGCTCGCCATAGAGTAACTACAGGTAGCTCCTACACAGCGGCGACCTATATGAAACTACCCGGCCGTGTCGCTCAACCGCGGCGTGGCCGTCACGCTACAGCCCGGCCTCACTCCGCCCCCGGACTTGCTCGTGGCGCAGCTCGCCATAGAGTAACTACAGGTAGCTCCTACACAGCGGCGACCTATATGAAACTACCCGGCCGTGTCGCTCAACCGCGGCGTGGCCGTCACGCTACAGCCCGGCCTCACTCCGCCCCCGGACTTGCTCGTGGCGCAGCTCGCCATAGAGTAACTACAGGTAGCTCCTACACAGCGGCGAGCTATATGAAGCTACCCGGCCGTGTCGCTCAACCGCGGCGTGGCCGTCACGCTACAGCCCGGCCTCACTCCGCCCCCGGACTTGCTCGTGGCGCAGCTCGCCATAGAGTAACTACAGGTAGCTCCTACACAGCGGCGAGCTATATGAAGCTACCCGGCCGTGTCGCTCAACCGCGGCGTGGCCGTCACGCTACAGCCCGGCCTCACTCCACCCCCGGACTTGCTCGTGGCGCAGCTCGCCATAGAGTAACTACAGGTAGCTCCTACACAGCGGCGACCTATATGAAACTACCCGGCCGTGTCGCTCAACCGCGGCGTGGCCGTCACGCTACAGCCCGGCCTCACTCCGCCCCCGGACTTGCTCGTGGCGCAGCTCGCCATAGAGTAACTACAGGTAGCTCCTACACAGCGGCGAGCTATATGAAGCTACCCGGCCGTGTCGCTCAACCGCGGCGTGGCCGTCACGCTACAGCCCGGCCTCACTCCGCCCCCGGACTTGCTCGTGGCGCAGCTCGCCATAGAGTAACTACAGGTAGCTCCTACACAGCGGCGAGCTATATGAAGCTACCCGGCCGTGTCGCTCAACCGCGGCGTGGCGGTCACGCTACAGCCCGGCCTCACTCCGCCCCCGGACTTGCTCGTGGCGCAGCTCGCCATAGAGTAACTACAGGTAGCTCCTACACAGCGGCGAGCTATATGAAGCTACCCGGCCGTGTCGCTCAACCGCGGCGTGGCCGTCACGCTACAGCCCGGCCTCACTCCGCCCCCGGACTTGCTCGTGGCGCAGCTCGCCATAGAGTAACTACAGGTAGCTCCTACACAGCGGCGAGCTATATGAAGCTACCCGGCCGTGTCGCTCAACCGCGGCGTGGCCGTCACGCTACAGCCCGGCCTCACTCCACCCCCGGACTTGCTCGTGGCGCAGCTCGCCATAGAGTAACTACAGGTAGCTCCTACACAGCGGCGAGCTATATGAAGCTACCCGGCCGTGTCGCTCAACCGCGGCGTGGCCGTCACGCTACAGCCCGGCCTCACTCCGCCCCCGGACTTGCTGGTGGCGCAGCTCGCCATAGAGTAACTACAGGTAGCTTCTACAGAGCGGCGAGCTATATGAAACTACCCGGCCGTGTCGTTCAACCGCCGCGTGGCCGTCACGCTACAGCCCGGCCTCACTCCGCCCCCGGACTTGCTTGTGGCGCAGCTCGCCATAGAGTAACTACAGGTAGCTCCTACACAGCGGCGAGCTATATGAAACTACCCGGCCGTGTCGCTCAACCTATATTAGGACCAATCCTCTACATTCTTTACAGCGCTGATATCGTCAAAGTCATCCGTCACTGCCAATTCCACTTGTACGCTGACGATCTGCAGCTGTACCTTCCTTTTGAACCCACAGAACATGATAGTGCTGTAACAAGAGTAAATGAAGACTTGACACATATCTCCAATTGGTGCAGATCAAACTGTTTAGTCCTTAATCCTAAAAAATCAAAACTATTGTTGATTGGTACAAGGAAGAAAATAGGCCGCTTTAAAAACACTGCCCTAAATGTACTCATTAATGGAGAGAAAATAGAGCGTGTGGATAAAGCTAGGAATCTTGGACTAGTATTGGATGAATATCTAACCTTTGAGAACCACATTGCTGAGTGCTCACGCAATTGTTTCTATAGACTTAAGTCACTATACAAAATAAGACCCTATCTGAGTGAAGAACTGAGGGTCACACTGTGTGAAGCATTAATTTTGTCAAAACTAAATTATTGTGACACTGTTTATGGGCCGTGTTTGATGTCCAAGACAGGCAGACTTATCCAGCGGGTGCAGAATGCTTGTGCGCGTTTCTGTTTTCATGTACCACCTCGAACACATGTGACTCCATTTCTGAACTCTGCAAACATGATGAAAATGGAAGCGCGCAGAAGACTCCATCTGGCCACTCTTTTATTTGGTGTGGTAAACACAGGAAGACCGACCTACCTTTATGAAAAGTTGGTATGGTTTGGTGAGTTGAGCAGATTTCCAAAGAGAAAAAATACTTACATTTTTGCAACTGCAAAGCACCGAACAGTGGCGTTTCGTGGTTCGTTTAGGTTCGCTGCCTCAAAGTGCTGGAATGATATCCCACCGCCGCTACGTGATTTAAAAACGGTTAAAACATTTAGAGCCCATCTTAAAAAGTATCTCATAATATTGCAAAAAGAAGACTCACTTCGGGGTTTTTTATGATAAAATCACGGTGTTGAGTTGCATTCCGGCGCTCTTGAGGCGGCCGGACACATCAATTACTGTATTTGTCACTTACAATCTGCTGATAAGTTTAATTTTTATGTTATAAATCTGATTTTAATTTGATTTTCGACCGTCCTACAGATTTTGTACGACATAAACATGTTTTGTCCATTGTTTTTGTGGATGACAGTTGTGTTGCTTTGATTTCTTTTTTTTTGTCTTTGTTTTCATTTTTTTACATCGTGCCACAGACACGACAACGACACAGATTAGATAAATAAATATACAAGTTGCACACTTTTTTTTTTTGTAAAAAAACCGCTGTCATTGGGGAGGCAGAGGGATTAAGTCCATACAGACTTGACAATATCATTTTTTTACTATTTCTTTTGTTCATGTTGTTTTTTTCCTTAGTTTATATAGTAGTTATATCAATAATATTTATTCACTAGGTATTTGTAAATTCTTTGTTCTGATTTTGTTTTTTTTAGTATAATTGCTCTTTGTTTGTCTGTCCGTTCTCGTCACCAATGAGGCTCCTCCAGAATACCAGCGTTGCAGTGGCATGCTCAGGTATGTCACTGTAGCATTGCTGAGGAAGGGGCCTAGTTGGCTGCGCACAAACTAGTTTATAAGAATGTACCTATTATTTTAAGTTCCAATTGTCGCGGTCAATAAACTGTTTTTCTTTCTTTCTTTCTTTCTTTCAACCGCGGCGTGGCCGTCACGCTACAGCCCGGCCTCACTCCGCCCCCGGACTTGCTTGTGGCGCAGCTCGCCATAGAGTAACTACAGGTAGCTCCTACACAGCGGCGAGCTATATGAAACTACCCGGCCGTGTCGCTCAACCGCGGCGTGGCCGTCACGCTACAGCCCGGCCTCACTCCGCCCCCGGACTTGCTCGTGGCGCAGCTCGCCATAGAGTAACTACAGGTAGCTCCTACACAGCGGCGACCTATATGAAACTACCCGGCCGTGTCGCTCATCCGCGGCGTGGCCGTCACGCTACAGCCCGGCCTCACTCCACCCCCGGACTTGCTCGTGGCGCAGCTCGCCATAGAGTAACTACAGGTAGCTCCTACACAGCGGCGACCTATATGAAACTACCCGGCCGTGTCGCTCAACCGCGGCGTGGCCGTCACGCTACAGCCCGGCCTCACTCCGCCCCCGGACTTGCTTGTGGCGCAGCTCGCCATAGAGTAACTACAGGTAGCTCCTACACAGCGGCGAGCTATATGAAACTACCCGGCCGTGTCGCTCAACCGCGGCGTGGCCGTCACGCTACAGCCCGGCCTCACTCCGCCCCCGGACTTGCTCGTGGCGCAGCTCGCCATAGAGTAACTACAGGTAGCTCCTACACAGCGGCGAGCTATATGAAGCTACCCGGCCGTGTCGCTCAACCGCGGCGTGGCCGTCACGCTACAGCCCGGCCTCACTCCGCCCCCGGACTTGCTCGTGGCGCAGCTCGCCATAGAGTAACTACAGGTAGCTCCTACACAGCGGCGACCTATATGAAACTACCCGGCCGTGTCGCTCAACCGCGGCGTGGCCGTCACGCTACAGCCCGGCCTCACTCCGCCCCCGGACTTGCTTGTGGCGCAGCTCGCCATAGAGTAACTACAGGTAGCTCCTACACAGCGGCGAGCTATATGAAACTACCCGGCCGTGTCGCTCAACCGCGGCGTGGCCGTCACGCTACAGCCCGGCCTCACTCCGCCCCCGGACTTGCTCGTGGCGCAGCTCGCCATAGAGTAACTACAGGTAGCTCCTACACAGCGGCGACCTTTATGAAACTACCCGGCCGTGTCGCTCAACCGCGGCGTGGCCGTCACGCTACAGCCCGGCCTCACTCCGCCCCCGGACTTGCTCGTGGCGCAGCTCGCCATAGAGTAACTACAGGTAGCTCCTACACAGCGGCGACCTATATGAAACTACCCGGCCGTGTCGCTCAACCGCGGCGTGGCCGTCACGCTACAGCCCGGCCTCACTCCGCCCCCGGACTTGCTCGTGGCGCAGCTCGCCATAGAGTAACTACAGGTAGCTCCTACACAGCGGCGACCTATATGAAACTACCCGGCCGTGTCGCTCAACCGCGGCGTGGCCGTCACGCTACAGCCCGGCCTCACTCCGCCCCCGGACTTGCTCGTGGCGCAGCTCGCCATAGAGTAACTACAGGTAGCTCCTACACAGCGGCGAGCTATATGAAACTACCCGGCCGTGTCGCTCAACCGCGGCGTGGCCGTCACGCTACAGCCCGGCCTCACTCCGCCCCCGGACTTGCTCGTGGCGCAGCTCGCCATAGAATAACTACAGGTAGCTCCTACACAGCGGCGACCTTTATGAAACTACCCGGCCGTGTCGCTCAACCGCGGCGTGGCCGTCACGCTACAGCCCGGCCTCACTCCGCATCCGGACTTGCTCGTGGCGCAGCTCGCCATAGAGTAACTACAGGTAGCTCCTACACAGCGGCGACCTATATGAAACTACCCGGCCGTGTCGCTCAACCGCGGCGTGGCCGTCACGCTACAGCCCGGCCTCACTCCGCCCCCGGACTTGCTCGTGGCGCAGCTCGCCATAGAGTAACTACAGGTAGCTCCTACACAGCGGCGACCTATATGAAACTACCCGGCCGTGTCGCTCAACCGCGGCGTGGCCGTCACGCTACAGCCCGGCCTCACTCCGCCCCCGGACTTGCTCGTGGCGCAGCTCGCCATAGAGTAACTACAGGTAGCTCCTACACAGCGGCGACCTTTATGAAACTACCCGGCCGTGTCGCTCAACCGCGGCGTGGCCGTCACGCTACAGCCCGGCCTCACTCCGCCCCCGGACTTGCTCGTGGCGCAGCTCGCCATAGAGTAACTACAGGTAGCTCCTACACAGCGGCGACCTATATGAAACTACCCGGCCGTGTCGCTCAACCGCGGCGTGGCCGTCACGCTACAGCCCGGCCTCACTCCGCCCCCGGACTTGCTCGTGGCGCAGCTCGCCATAGAGTAACTACAGGTAGCTCCTACACAGCGGCGACCTATAAGAAACTACCCGGCCGTGTCGCTCAACCGCGGCGTGGCCGTCACGCTACAGCCCGGCCTCACTCCGCCCCCGGACTTGCTCGTGGCGCAGCTCGCCATAGAGTAACTACAGGTAGCTCCTACACAGCGGCGACCTTTATGAAACTACCCGGCCGTGTCGCTCAACCGCGGCGTGGCCGTCACGCTACAGCCCGGCCTCACTCCGCCCCCGGACTTGCTCGTGGCGCAGCTCGCCATAGAGTAACTACAGGTAGCTCCTACACAGCGGCGAGCTATATGAAACTACCCGGCCGTGTCGCTCAACCGCGGCGTGGCCGTCACGCTACAGCCCGGCCTCACTCCGCCCCCGGACTTGCTCGTGGCGCAGCTCGCCATAGAGTAACTACAGGTAGCTCCTACACAGCGGCGACCTATATGAAACTACCCGGCCGTGTCGCTCAACCGCGGCGTGGCCGTCACGCTACAGCCCGGCCTCACTCCGCCCCCGGACTTGCTCGTGGCGCAGCTCGCCATAGAGTAACTACAGGTAGCTCCTACACAGCGGCGACCTATATGAAACTACCCGGCCGTGTCGCTCAACCGCGGCGTGGCCGTCACGCTACAGCCCGGCCTCACTCCGCCCCCGGACTTGCTCGTGGCGCAGCTCGCCATAGAGTAACTACAGGTAGCTCCCACACAGCGGCGAGCTATATGAAGCGATACAATGCTTTACAATTTTCTGAACCGTTAATAGTACAGGCAAGGTTTGCAACGACAACAATAAAAACTTCCACTTAGCGCCTTCGTATCTGTGGACCCACTATGACATTCCGTTTGTTTATCAATCTTCAACTTTATATTCTAGCATTAAGAGGCCGTATACCGCATGCCACTCTCCCGCTCGCACATTTCATGTTTTCTTAAGATTTCTTAAATCTGAGTGCGTAATTAAAAAATGTGTTCCGGCGCTAAATATTTTAACATAATTATATTTCAGTTCTGTGTTTCTGGTTGACGTTTCTGAAATTTATTTCAATTAACTTTCAGAAAAGCTGTCAGAAACGATAACTATTGGTAAAATGTCCGTAATCTTATAATTGCGAAAAGTGGCCGGAACACATTTTTTAATTACACACACAGATTTAGAGTCTTCGCAAACTACAGACCAAACTGTCGGCCGATAATTGGTTGGGCCTTTAATCAGTATGAAGAAGTATGCAAGTGCGCACATTACAACGATTTGGTATCGGCCGATTTTTCATATAAAAACCAACTATCGGCCGATAGAAAGTCTGTAGTCTGCGAGTGATATCTTGAGAAATAATTAAATGTGCGAGCGAAAGAGCGGCAAAACTTATACGGCCTCTTAACGTTAACAGAACGTCATTTTGTCTAGGTTCTCTGCTGATGCCTTAGCTTGCCATAAAAACGCCAGACCTGGGACCAGAACAGACTGCTAAATGTCGCGGTTCCCGTGTCATCCATCGGTGGATACCTAAGTAAACGTATTCAAAAATAGCTATAAGTAAACAGGAAAGTTATATTGCCTTTTTCATTAAATATAGTGTTTTTATTTCAAATAAGGCAGCTCATAACGTGTACTCTCCTGGTGTACAGTTAACATTTATTATTTAATCAAGCGATATCAAACTTAAAGTTTTGATAAGAACTTGTATTCTAAAGTATATGAATTATTTATTTAATATATTATTAAAGCATATTAAAGCATATCAAAGCACATTGGCAGCGGTTTAAAGTACAAATGCTAGAAACACTAGTCATTATTGGTATATATTCTGAATAAACTTGAAATTGAAACGCGATATTACTTGTATATCTACCTAACAATAATATTTTTGTTCGACCTAACAATTTTTGCTCAATGTCAAAGTATTAAGAATCTTTTGTTTGGTCATTTATGTTGTTTTGATAACCCTTTAACCGCCAGAGTCGGATTAATCCTTCAATCAAGAATACTAGATTTCCGGTCAGTGTCTCAAAAATGGCACCTCAAATAGCGTCCCACTTACAAACTGAACGCTTATTTTGCACAAAGTAAGTGATAGTAGATGTGTTTTTGTTTAAAATAAGCTTATTTTTACACGACTACCCAAAGGGAGTGTATATGTATTCAGGGTTCATATATGTTTGTGGGTATGTGAGTTTCTTTATTCCACCATAACTTCTAAATGCCTGAACTGATTTGAATGTTTGGGTTATCGTTAGAATCCTTACATCATTCCGAGTGACACTGGCTATATATTTTTTTTGAAAAAAGTCAATATAGCGACTGTACAACGCCATTTTTCAAATATGAAAAAAAAAAATTTTCTTCAATTATTACAATATGGGCATTAAATGAAAGGCCTTAATGAGCACATTTCAAAAATATATTATTTGTCCCTAAAATGTGTGAAATAAAAATAAATAAATTTAAAAAATATTAAAAACACGTCCGCCATGCCTAAAACGAACTAAAAAGTTAAATAATTTGTTTATTTATTTAACCACATTACAAGCTATCATTACAGGTGTTTACCCAATGCGATAGTGTAGAAATATAATTTTATGTACATACCCCCTTACTAATAAAGATTTTATAGCAGATGTATTGTTACACAATGGTTACTCTCTGTCAAACTATTTAAATTTGACATTAAAAAGAAAGGAACAAAACACTGTGTAACTACACATCTGTTATAAAATCTTTATTAGTAAGGGGGATAGAATATAAGTCTAACTTAACAATAATTATTTCTGTAAATAAGTAATAACAAATAATGCTATCCTAGTGAATTCACTAAGAGAGCAACAGAACAGGTCAACCTTTTCCGCTATGAGGTTCAGAGTGACGAGCGCGCGCGTCAGAGACGCCGCGTTCATGAGGTTAGTTCCAGGGATGTTACGGAGCTTCGACTCCGACTCCGATAAGTCGGAACTTCCGATTGATATAATACCTCCGGTTCCGACTTCGGCTCCGACACTTTTAAACCGGAGGTTTAATCAGAGGTCGAAGCATAGCGAAATGTGTGGCGGCGGCGCGGCGGGCACGCGGCGGTCGCGACAGGTTTATGCATGTCGCGCGGGGAGGCTATCCCTTCCCTCAGCCTTTCAATTAAAAAGCAATTTGGTCTTTAATTTAGTGACAATGAAGCCAAAATCAAGTGTTATTTGGAACTACTTCATTGAAGTTAGTGCAGATACGGCAAAGTGTAAACTTTGTGAGAAGAAATGTTCACGAAAGGGAGGTACGACTACTTCGTTAAAAGGTCATTTAAAGTCTGTGCATGGTACTGAATACGAAGAATTAATAAAATTGGAAACTGAAAAGAAAAATACAGTACAGCCTTCGACTTCAACGCCTCTTCAAGAGGCCAAAAAACAAATAACTCTCAAAGAAACTTTGATGAAGAACCAAAAATGGTGTAGCTCTAATGCTAAATCAATGGAAATAGACAGATTGATTTCTGAAATGATTGCTTTGCAAGATCTTCCTTTCAATTTCGTGGAAGGTATTGGATTTCGACGACTTATGCAGTTCCTTGCGCCGAATTACCAGTTAAGGGGAAGACAGTTTTTTACCGAATATATTTGTGGTGAGTTATATGCAACATTGGCAAAAAAAATAATTGATTTGTTAAAACAATTTGGCAAAATCTCATTTACAACAGATATTTGGAGCGAACCAAGTTCGAATGTATCGTTATTAAGTCTAACTGCGCATGGCATAAATGAATATTTTAAAAGGATAAAAGTTATTTTAAAATGCCACACATTCGACGGGAGACATACAGGAGAGCTAATTCAAGAAAAAATTAATGGTATGTTGATGGAATGGGTCATAACAAATGAGAAAATTCACTGTTTTGTTCGTGATTCTGGATCTAATATGATACGAGCAATGAGACTCGCTGCTATACCTGATGTCAATTGCACCGTGCATCAATTACAACTATGTGTGCGAACTACGCTAGATTGTGATGAAGAAATCAAAAACTTATTAGGGAAGTGCAAAAAAATTTCGACACATTTTAATCATTCACAAATTGCTCAAACTGAACTGCATAAAATACAAAAAGAACAACTAAACCAAGAAGCTTTAGGTGTGGTGCAGGAGTGTAGTACACGGTAAGTTGTAAAATTTTGTTTCTGTTTTTTATCCAGAGATAGTTTTAAATCAAAGATTCCTCCACCCACTATAACAATATAAATTCGAAAGTGTCTGTCTGTTAAGCCCCGGCAGCCAAAACACTAAGTGCCGATTGCACTAAACTTAAGGATCGCCTAAGTCTGTTCCTAACTGCAACACGACCAAGTTAAAACGGTGTCAAACTCAGCGGTCATGTAGCTGTCATTCGCCCAGTTATTTTGGTCGAGTTGTAGTTAAGAAAAGACTTAGGCGATTCTTAATGTTAGTGCAATTGGGTGTAAATCGATTTTGATAAATCTTGCTTTAGTATATGTATGCGTTAGCATTAGATTGCGTGTATTTAGTTAACATATTAATTTTATGTTTGTTATTTAAAATAAAATAAATTATCACTGTTTATTAATTAATATTACTTTTTACAGGTGGAATAGTTCATTTTATATGATAGAACGAATGATTAAAATACAGGATTCTCTATGCCTGTACGCATGTAAACACAATATCTCTCAATTATCTCCTGAAGAATGGCTGCAGCTCAAAAAGCTAGTGACTATACTGCAACCTTTTGAAGAGATTACCCGAAATATGAGTGACAGCAATACTAGCATATCGTCAGTTATTCCATTAATACACACACTAAAGCACACATTACAAATAGAAGACAGTAAACCAGACACAAATGAAAAGTTTAAAACTATGATAAAATGTACCATCGACCAATTGAATTCAAGATTTGCAGACATTGAATTAAACAATTTATTTGCAATAGCTACATATCTGGATCCTCGTTTTAAAACGAAATTTTTCAACGAAGTGGTTAAGGAACAGGTTGAAACCGAACTAATAAATTTATTTGAGGATGGAGATAATTCTAGAAATGAAAATATTGACACTCCTGCAGAAAAACGGGCAAGAATGGGATCACCAGCAGAACCTAGCAAAAGTAATGTGCAAACAATTTTATCAAATATATTGTTGAGTAGCGACGATGACAATGATAATACCACATCGGACGAACATGCAGTTTTGGACAAATTTCTGATATCAAAAAGTATACTAAATGAGTACACTAGAGAAAAACGTATTCCTATCAGTGACGATCCCTTATTGTGGTGGAAAGTGAATGGAAATACAAAATTTCAATCCCTTAAATCGATTGCCCGCCAATATCTGTCATGTCCACCAGGCTCAGTAGCAAGCGAACAACTTTTTAGTGGCGCTGGCCTAATCTATGACCCATTAAGAAATAGATTGGACGGAGACAAAGCTGCAAAGCTTTTTACCGACTTCAAAAGGAGGGAGGTACTCAATATGACCCGTTTTTTTTTTTTTTTTTTTTTTTTTTTTTGTTTTTTGTATGTACACCGATTACTCGAAGACGGCTGAACCGATTGAAATGATTCAAACGTTATTACATTAGGTAAACTTTCAATTTGGTCCCATTTTTTAAAATTTTGAAATCGGTTCAGTACTTTTCAAGTAATCTTGAAAAAAGCACGAAAGTAGTATGATTTTGTGTGAACTACCTCGATGATCAGTCGTATAACTTCTTTGTTTATGAACTGAATAAGATAATGATTTTTTTGTTGGAAAAGGGATATCTTAAGTGTAGTTCTTTAACCGACTTAAAAAAGGAGGTTCTCAGTTTGACCCGCATGTATGTATGTTGGTACCTACACTAAAAATAAAAAAATAAAAAATTGTTTAAAAAAACAAAAAACCGACTTCAAAAAACCTACCTCTAAAAAGCAAGAAATAATATTCGTAATAATAAAAACACGTCTATTGAAGTCGGGTGGGGCTTTTAGAATAAAAAAAGGAATTTGTACTCCAGCCCCACCCGACTTCAATAGACGTGTTTTTATTATTACGAATATTATTTCTTGCTTTTTAGAGGTAGGTTTTTTGAAGTCGGTTTTTTGTTTTTTTAAACAATTTTGTTCATTAAATATAATTTGCTACTTTTGGAGTCAATTAATTTGATTTAATTTAATTTGCTAACTGTTATTGAAAACATGATATTTTTTTTGTAACGCCTATGTCAAGAAGGTTAATTATTTTTTAATTAAAATTAAAGAGACGGATTGAATAATATTTGTACTATTTTATTTTATTAGGACTGCCCTTAACACTTCTCTCTTCTGCCATCGCCTCCGACTCCGATTCCGACTCCGATTCCGACTCCGACAAACCAAATTTAAAAACTCCGACTCCGACTTCGGTTCCGATAAAACCACCTCCGTAACATCCCTGGTTAGTTCTACCACGCGGCACCGCCAGTAGCCCCGGTTTACGTCGTCTCCATACGTACTTATTAGGAACCGACAACCCCACACGTTCTAAAATTGCTGCGTTATGGATCTTCCCTCTTAAAATTTTAAATAAATATGAGGTGAGACAAAGATGTCTTCTTACCCGTAGCTCGTTATATCCGACCATACCCAGAACGAATAAAGTTCGGATACATCAGGGGGTAAAACGGATAGACGCCGTACATTCGTAAATATAGGTATCGGACAAATTTGTTCTGCACTCTCTCAATCATCCTAATATATTTTATTTCGTGTGGAGCCCAAATTACTGCATTGCACTCTAGATGACTCCTTACTAGGGTGTTATATAAAGCGATAATAGCTTTAAGATTAATAAACCCCTTAACTGTACGAAGTAGAAAACCTAAATTTCTGAATGCCCTTTTGC
The DNA here is from genome assembly GCA_943789525.1 of Agriphila geniculea. Lineage (NCBI taxonomy): Eukaryota > Metazoa > Arthropoda > Insecta > Lepidoptera > Crambidae > Agriphila > Agriphila geniculea. Next base: position 20,465,038 of record OX038877.1, read on the forward strand.
AACAATTTACGATGTGATCTCGAAATTGTAGATCACTTGTCAGACATACACCCAAGTCTTTGACCTCCCTAACCCTCTCTATTGGCGTGCCGTCAATATGGTAATCGTAACAGATCGGATTACGCCCCCGAGTAAATGAAATCGTGACACATTTTGAGCTATTAAATTTTAATAAATTCTCTTTGCTCCATGTTACCACTCTATTTATGTCGGCCTGAAGTTTCTCACAATCTGTACGATCCTTTACAGCGAGTGACAGCTTCAGGTCATCGGCGAAAAGTAAACATTTCGCATGTTGCACTACTTCTGGCAAGTCGTTTATCATCAATACGAACTGAAGAGGCCCCAGATTGCTTCCCTGACTTACCCCCGATCTAGTAGGGTATTTCCCAGAACTGTTTCCTGCGTATTCTACATACTGCTGCCTATCCTGCATATAGCTGGCAAAAAAGTTCAGTAAGTGTGGGGTAAAACCAACTCCTGCTAACTTTTTAAGCAAGATGTCATTATCGACTAAATCGAAAGCTTTTTTGAAGTCGAAGTAAGCAGCGTCAGTCTGTCCCCCACTGTCCACCACCGGAACTATATCAGCCATGTAGTTAAGAAGATTACTGGTGGTACTGCGCGCTTCCCTAAACCCGTGTTGAGCATCTGAAAGCTGTACATTTACCTGCATGGATATGTTCCTATACATTGCAGTTTCTAACACTTTTGCTGGAGTTGACAACATCGCTACAGGCCTATGATCTTCCACCCTCGATACTGCTCGCCCCTTGGGTACCGGAACTACTCGCGTAGTTTTCCATCTTTCCGGAAAAACAGCTGACTTTAAGCTTAGGTTGAATATATGAAGTAAAGGTTCACACAATACTGAGCGACAGTCCCTAAATATAAAAGGCGGCACACCGTCTGGCCCCGCTGACCTTTTTGGCTTAAGATGCTGAAGAGCTCTCTTTACGTCTTCTATCTCCAACCTGTCAAGCTGCACCCGTGCTGCCCCATTTTGACCGCCCGATTGGGCTATCGCTGAGTTAACGTCCAACTTGGCACGTTCTTTGCTATATACCAACAAGAAATATTCAGCAAATTCTTTCGCACATTGCTCTCCAGACAATACCTCATCGTTCTTTAAAATCGTTTTTGGACTTTTTGTAAATCTTTTAGATTTTACGAAATTCCAAAAAGATTTTGGGTCTTCCTGAAGTTGACTTTGGACGCGACGTTGATAATCATTATGTGCCCGTTCAATCAGATCTTTTACTTTCGTCCTACATTTAGCAAACGCTTCGTAATCTACTCTTGACCCACTAGTTTTGTACTGCTTATGAAGTAAAGCTTTAGATCGTAAATACCTAATAATCTCGCCGGTATACCACACGGGATAGATATACTTTGATGCATTATTGGTTTTCTTTTTCTTTGGTACACTAATTTCAAACACTGAATAGATTTTATCATAAAAAAAATTAAGACTCATTTCTAAATTTAATTCAGATATTGGCGACCAATCGATATTAGATAGTAAACGATATAGCAAAGAAAAATCCGCTTTTTGAAAATTCCAACCCACGTTAGATTTGACGTTTAAGTCGGGTGTCGACAGCGGGATGGGTGGGCGCAAGGCTGGAGTGAGACTTACCAGGACTTCCAGTGGTGGGTGATAAGTATCCACAGGCACAAGCGGTGTCTCCGACGCACGAACACTCACACTCAAACCATTTCCGAACGTACTCAAAACTAGATCCAACTGCCGGTCATTGCGATTACCTATTCCGTTACTCTGAGTAAACCCACAGTATGTTATAAAATATTCATAATAATTGCAAATTTCCGTAGAACATGAACATAAATTAAAATCTCCCAATACCACAACATCTGTGTAACTGTTACAATATTTTTCTATTATATAATAGTGTCATTGCATTCGGGGGACCTCTTCGATTAAAAATTGTTCCACAAAACGGTCCCCCGACTGCAATGAGACTTGTAATTTAACTTTTTAATGTGTTTTTAGCAGGGCAGTCGTGTTTTTAAATGTTTTCAATTTTTTTGCGTACTGTTTTAGTTTGTGAAGCGTTATCTAGGATATTCTTGATCGAAGAATTAATCCGACAAATTTATTCGTGTCTTTTTCGTCAGGGTCGTTTATTACGACAAAATACCTGCCAAAATTAACACGAAAACATTTGCCGGATAAATCATCATTTTTCAATTTATCAAATTGATATGTTACTTAATATAATACGTCCTCTTTTATCGACGATAGGGTAGGAACCGGCCATTATTATTAATATTATAATATAAACACATCGGTACTAAATTTTCTAATATATTGATGTATTTTAATTGTATGCTGAGTGTTCTTAATTTAATTATTAATTAACATTTTGTGTGAAATCGGTTTGGTATTTAAATGGATCATGTTTTTATTGATTTTATAAAGATAAGATTGTATGCAAAGTAAGTTTTATATTTTGTGTGAGTCAATATTTTTTTGACCATGATCTCTTCGAGAATCAAGTTATTTTTATGTTAATTTAGATAGGATATTTTTAATTAAAGCATGTTGGTTATTAATCACTGCCATTTAACTATAATTAACGCTGTATTATACAATACTGTTAGGGGTACCTGAGATGAAACTGAAATATTCCATTGCCCACCAATACGCACACGCTATGACGCTAATGATTGTAAGTATGATGGATTCCGATGTAATGCAACGTGTTACAAAATAACCCCTAATGCCGAATATGGTAGATAGGGACCATCAAAATAAACAACTTTTACTACATTTTTATATTTTCGTTATTAATTTTTGAATGAAACAGCTGACTTTTTTTCGCGATTTCAGAGTTGGTCCCATAGTAAAAGTTGTTCAGTTTGATGGACCCTATCTACCATATTCGGCATTAGGGGTTATTTTGTAACACGTTGTATAATTGTTTTATTTTTTTTAGTACAATCTGTATTATTGTTCTATTGCCGATCATAATATGATAGCACTTTGTGATTGTTAAAAACTAGTAAGTTTAAAACGACAATAATGAATTCATTCATCCATAATTCTCACTTTGATAATAACATCTTATAGAAAACCTCGAATAATCCATATATTTCGATGTTTACATCTAGTTCATGTGAAATGTTTGTTGTGTGAGAATTAACGAATCAACGATGTATATTGTAACCTAATTTGGTAGTATGTAAACTATCTAAAGGCAATCATTTTACCCAGGCTGTGTCTAGGTTAGAAAGAATCCAACGGTACATGTCTGCTTAAAGCCCGATTCACACAACATAATCAGTGAAGTCGCAGCTCCGGCTCAGTACCGAAGGCCTACTCAAACCTGACCGGTATCCTGTACCGGTGGCGGTAACGTAATCCCGATGGGATAACGCGCTGTTCAAACCATACCGTTTACCGTTACTGGAGACGGTAACCCCTTTTTTTGACTAACCCAATTGATAGGGAAACCCTATTAAAAAGCTTACCAAAAGATAGGGTTTCCCTTTCGTTAGGTGAGTCGACGTCATGCTTACCGTATTGATAGGGTTTTTGAAAACAAGTCTATGAAATACCCAATCAAAAACCCTTTTAACGGTAAGCGGTTCCGATCCTTGTACGGCACTGGCGCGCGACCGTGGGGGAAAGAAAAGTTTCGTAAGAAAAATCCGATATTCGGTACTAGTTTCGCAACAGCTGCGGTAATGCCATACAAAATACCGGTCTAGTATTATACCGCTACCAACGGCGGCAGCGGATACCGCTCCGGTTTGAGTAGGCTTTTATTCTTTCACTATAAACGCATCCACACCTTTCAGTGTCAGTGACGAGAGTGCTCTCGGAGTTTTTGGTGCCATTTTGTCGAGTTCGATTCGGTGATTTTTAATTATTTGCAATTTGATTCATAATGGATATTGTGTCTTAAAATTAATGCAGTTTTGTGGTACAAGTGTCTACGCAACTGAACAATATGTGGGATTAATTTAAATAAGCGCGATTTTAGTTGTGTGAAGCTGAGACTTTTGTTGTAGTAGTTGGTGGCTACCTCGACAGAACTTACCGAGTAAACTGTCTTGATATACTTGGTGCCAAATGCTCCAAGCAGCATTGGAATGCGATGCACCCGCATTTTAGTGGAAATTGAAACAATATCTACTACTGAACTATTCAACACTTGACACTGGCAAAAATTTATCCCTAAAAGAGGAGAGTACATTGCGAAACCAATAATAATAAGTTCTTCTCCTTCACGTCTTCTTCACAGTGAACGCGTGTTCATAAAGTGCATGAAATAATATCAACGTAAGGTAACGTAACAATATCATATCAGTGAAAATGACGTGCCGGACTACAGCTGCGCCACAAAAAAAAAGTTGGAAATCTGACTTGTTGACTATGCCATGATGAAGTCGATAATTTGTCGGAATTTGTCGCACAAAAACCAGAATTTGTCGGTCTTGCGTTTAGGAGATACGTGTGGCCCAGCTGTAGAGACGTCTCTACAGCTGCGCCACACAGATCTCGAAAACGGAAGGTCGTACCGAAAATCTGATTACTCGTGTGTGCAGCCGTTAATTTGTCGGAATTTGTCGCACAAAAACCAAAGTTTGTCGGTCTTGCGTTTAGGAGATCTGTGTGGCGCAGCTGTAGAGACGTCTCTACAGCTGAGCCACACAGATCTCGAAAACGGAAGGTCGTAGCGAAAATCTGATTACTCGTGTGTGCAGCCGTTAATTTGTCGGAATTTGTCGCACAAAAACCAGATTTTGTCGGTCTTGCGTTTAGGAGATATGTGAGGATACGCTGTGGAGACTTTTCTACCTGGATCTTGAGAAAGGAAGGTCGTAGCGAAAATCTGATAACTCGAGTGTGTAGCCGTTAGTTTGTCGGAATTTGTCACCAAGAATCAGAGTTTGTCGATCTTGCGTTAAGGAGATATGTGAGGATACGCTTCCGACCTTTCGTTCTCGAGATCCAGGTAAAAAGGTCTCCACAGCGTATCCTCACATATCTCCTAAACGCAAGATCGACAATCTCTTCTTGGTGACAAATTCCGACAAACTATTGGCTACACACTCGAGTTATCAGATTTTAGCTACGACCTTCCTTTCTCAAGATCCAGGTAGAAAAGTCTCTGCAGCATATCCTCACATATCTCTTAAACGCAAGACCGACAAAATCTGGATTTTGTGCGACAAATTCCGACAAATTAACGGCTGCACACACGAGTAATCAGGTTTTCGCTACGACCTTCCGTTTTCGAGATCTGTGTGGCTCAGCTGTAGAGACGTCTCTACAGCTGCGCCACACAGATCTCCTAAACGCAAGACCGACAAACTCTGGTTTTTGTGCGACAAATTCCGACAAATTAACGGCTGCACACGAGTAATCAGATTTTCGCTACGACCTTCCGTTTTCGAGATCTGTGTGGCGCAGCTGTAGAGACGTCTCTACAGCTGGGCCACACGTATCTCCTAAACGCAAGACCGACAAATTCTGGTTTTTGTGCGACAAATTCCGACAAATTATCGACTTCATCATGGCAAAGTCAAAAAGTCAGATTTCCAACTTTTTTTTGTGGCGCAGCTGTAGTCCGGCACGTGCAAAAATGCCCGAGATCCGGCGCAAATGAAATCTATCTCAGGTTTTAGTACCTTTTATGTGTATAGCAAAAAATATATGTGGAACCTCCGTGATCGGTGACCACAGACCATATAACAAGTACTTCGGTGACTAACATAGAAAAAAAAACAAAAAAAAAAAAACAATTTTAACATGTTTTTCTATGGCAGTTTAAAATATCTAAGGGATCAAGGCCAGCTTTTTGAAGATTTCAGTCGGTATGTTAAAAAAAGCGCTTGAAAAAGGATTTTACTAAGTATGTCTTGTCTGCTATTGTTAACATCATAATCGTGTTTCAATGATAGCTTTTCAAAATGACAAAAACTATAGGCTCGACTCGATAGAAGGCGTTGATAAAAATGTATGTGACAATGTAAATTTTTTTCTAAGCTTCGAAGAGTACTCAGGTAGGCAGGCAGATGTAACCCTAACTGTCAGCCAACGAGCGCTTATCTTCCTCGGTACAGGCCGTTTATTTTTAAAAGCCAATTTTGACAATTCTCTTTCCATCAACGCCATCTAGTGAGGCAAATAGTTACTATTTTCATTTTTTTAATGTCACTTTGCAAAGTCCTCATTGTGTTTCGGTTTTGGGTTTAAGAAACAAGAACTCTCAAAAAGCTTTACAATTCAAACACAATTTTAACACGATTATCGATTTACAATTATGACGTACAATAGTTAGGACCCTGGTTAAAAGGATTGCCTGTAGTTAATTTACTTACTGTGTTTTGTTTACTATAAATACATACAAATAGTGCATGATTTTGACATTAATGTTTAATAAATTATGTTTATACTTTGGAAGTTAGTTAAAATTAATGTTTTTTTTTAATATTGATTATAGCAAAGGAAGCCACGTGTTATGAATAGTAATTTTGTGCTAGACTTGATCCAGAAATCCCGTTATATGATTTTTTTTTTATTAATTTTACAATATTATTCAATTTAACATGGACTATGTCAAAAGTAATGGTGCCGTTTGTAACGGGCTGTATGGTACTTATGTGTGTACTTAAATAATCATGACTGATTTATATTAAATAAAATTACATAAATTTGAGTTTTATTTTATTTTATATCCCGACAAACTATCCTCATCACCATGGCATAGTCAAAAGTCAGATTTCTAACTTTTTTTTTGTGGCCCAGCTGTAGTCCGGCACGTGATTTACACGTGCCGGACTACAGCTGCGCCACAAAAAAAAAAGTTGGAAATCTGACTTTTTGACTATGCCATGGTGAAGTCGATAATTTGTCGGAATTTGTCGCACAAAAACCAGAATTTGTCGGTCTTGAGTTTAGGAGATACGTGTGGCGCAGCTGTAGAGACGTCTCTACAGCTGCGCCACACAGATCTCGAAATCATCGGGCTGATCATGCCTACGTCCCGCCCCGCCGCGCTTCCGATCTGTATTCACGCTCGGCGCGACGGAGGCATGGCGGGACGGGACGCGACACGTCGCGCCACGCTGGCCTGTGTGACGTCGTCCATAGTATTAGTTAGGGAGGCGAATAGGGGAATTTTCGGTAATACTCGAGCGTGGCAGTTTAAGATATGAGAGATACCTTGGACCTAATAGAACAACCTTGTAAAGTATTTAGCTCTATATGTAGTGACGCGTGCCTAGGATAGACGATCAGATTAGTAAAAAAAAAATCGATAGTCTGAAATACTCGAGCGCGTCAGATTAAGATATTGGGGGTTGATTTTAGTGTTTTAAGACTAAATTTAACTAATCTGACGATAAGTCCTTGACGCCGCCGAGTTATAGGGTCGCGAACTTGTAAAAAAAAAAACGTTAATCCGGCATTCTCGGGCGCGATTTTTTTTTTTTTTTTGAAGAATATAATCTACAACGTACTAAAAATACAAAATCTGCCGGTTTCCGCATGACCGGGAGTGTGGAGGAGCCATTTCGTCTTCCGAAAAACGCGTTGCGGCATATAAGTCGCGAACGATACATTTTACAAAAAAGGTAATTTTATTTTACACAAAAAAGGTCTCTTTACATTTTTGTCCAAAGTTAAAACTTTTTGACTTGAAGCATCATAAAAACTCATGTCACATGTACGGACTGAAGAAACTCGCTGATGTCAACGAAGCTCGATTCGACATTTTTAATAAAACATACAAGGTGCACGACACATCGAAGCCGTTCTCGTTGGACGTACGCAACTACGACGCTTGCAATTTACCCCCATGCCAGTCAGAGCTATACCAACATTGCCTCAGAACTCGGTACATCGCCAACTTGTGGAGGAATGCTTACAAATCCGACATCACTGACCTTGCACTAACCGATCATGGGTGGAATGAAAATAATAATAAATTGGAGTTCACGTGGTTTATCGGGAATCAATTGCCCGATGCGTATGAAAATGTTGTTCTATCGCCGGATATTCTGGGCAACGAGAATGACACTGAGGACAGGAATGACGAGACGCTTGATTCAGGTAAATTTTTGTACTTCTATAATATTCTCTCAACGAAATTACTGAATAGAAATAATTGTTACGGATGTTGCAGGCTCTCAGCAGGAAAGAATTGTGGATGAGGAGCCACAATATGAAAGTTCGAGTGAAGAAGAAGAAGATGAATTGTATTGAGCAAAAATGTAAAGATCATACTTAACAATACAATTATAATCCATTTTTTATGTCATTTCATTTTTTTATATAATAAATAATACAATTCGTACTACATTTCATCTACATTTACGTTGGTTGTAACTATCGCTTTATTGTCATTCTTAAATTCCCCGTTCTATCAAGGAGAAAGAAAGGAAAAAAAAAACCAAAAAACCTTTCCGGTCAGATTAAGAGAACACACCAACATTTTTGTCAGATTAAGAAAATATGCTTTCAGGATACCGAGATAAACCTCCCCTATGAAAATCTGACGCGCTCGAGTATTTCAAAAAAACTTTTTTTTTTTGCATTTTCAAAAATTCATCGTAACTTATGGTCACGCCGAAATCGTCAGTTTTTTTAAAGGGAGCTTCCTTGGGGCCTACTTAACACCCCTTCCGAAAATCTGACGCGCTCGAGTAAATTTTTTTTTTTTGCATTTTTGACTACTTTATATGCCTACCCCCACCACGCAAACCGGCAGATAAGTATACCGTTGTTATCAGAGGCACTTGTGGCATACGTAGTATGAATATCTGACGCGCTCGAGAATGCCCAAGTAACTGTTTTTTTTTACATTTTTGAAAAACCGTACACGCCAAACCCACCGCTAAAATGGTTTTTACCATACGAGCTTTTCTTTTCGAAATTATTTTATCTTTCGATTTTGATAGGTCTCGACGGCGCCGTTGAATTCGCCATTTAGCTACCTCGCCTCCCTAACTATATCTAGTACATTACAACTGCTCAGCGTCGCGTCGCCGTTCCATCCCGTCACGCCACGCAGGCTTGGCCTTAAAACAGACAAATTAAAGTAAATGATAGTATTGTACCATTTACCGAAGTTATTTGGAAGATATCGATGTTCGTGTGTAGCGTAAGTAACAAAATAACCGTTACATAAAGATGCTGGTAACAATAAACGCAACTTTTAATTGCATGTTATCAACCATATAGTATTATTTTTTTACTTTTCGTATTAATCTCTTTTTTTGTAATAAAATGCTGAAACCAATGTTTTTTCCCGCTTTTTGTTCATATGCATGGTCACCCTACATAAGACTTTCCTTTGAAAATGTAAAAAAAAAGATAACTATTAAAGTATAACACTTACGGAAATGGACGATGTTTTAAATTTTATACGAGATCTGGTTAATTAAATAAATACCAAAATATGGAACACTCACACGAGCATTGAAAAATAAACAAAATGTTTAATTGCTCTTGATCTAGCACGTTTTGTGTCAAGATTTATGTGTCACAAATTTACTTTGAATCCGAATTATAATATACAGTAATAAAATTTCAATATTATTCAGTTAAAGTTAGAGATTTTAGGAACACTCACACCACACAGCGTGTGGTGTGAGTGTTCCTAAAAACCCTTATAAAATCCAAATTAACCATGCTAATGAATTGATTATTTTGTGAATAGTTGACACAAATTCAGCACAATTTTTCCATATATATAGTTTTAACATACGTCTTGTATATTGTATGATACCAAGTATGGCGTTTTCGCGAGGCGGGCGGTATGAGTGTTCTATATAATCGACCATAACTTAGTCTACATAGGTTTCACAAATTTTTCGTTTTTACCATCAAGTTTGCAGAATTATTTCTTAAAATCTTCGTATGGTTAAATCAATTTCCAGGACAGGAACACTCACACCACACGCACATCGAAAATCTGATTACTCGTGTGTGCAGCCGTTAATTTGTCGGATTTTGTCACCAAGAACCAGATTTTGTCGATCTTGCGTTTAGGACGTGCCGGACTACAGCTGCGCCACAAAAAAAAAAGTTGGAAATCTGACATTTTGACTATGCCATGATGAAGTCTATAGTTTGTCGGAGTTTGTCGCCAAAAACCAGAGTTTGTCGGTCTTCCGTTTAGGAGATACATGTGGCTCAGCTGTAGAGACGTCTCTACAGCTGCGCCACACAGATCTCGAAAACGGAAGGTCGTAGCGAAAATCTGATTACTTGTATGTATAGCCGTTAGTTTGTCGGAGTTTGTCGCACAAAAACCAGAGTTTGTCGGTCTTGCGTTTAGGAGATACGTGTGGCGCAGCTGTAGAGACGTCTCTACAGCTGAGCCACACAGATCTCGAAAACAGAAGGTCGTAACAGAAATCTGATTACTCGTGTGTGTAGCCGGTAGTTTGTCGGAGTTTGTCACCAAAAACCAGAGTTTGTCGGTCTTGCGTTTAGGAGATATGTGAGGATACGCTGTGGATTTTAATTTTTAGATTAATCGACCAATTCGCAATAAGTTAGCAAGGATTAATCGTTTAATCGAATCAATTTCGAACATCGCTACCACCGAGTTGACAGACATTCAAGAGCGGATATCTCGAAAACTATACAAGCTATCGAAAAACTTGTCAGAATAAAACTTATAGCAAATTTAATCAGCTTTTATTCTGTACGTAGTCTTCTTATCTTATGTCGCTTGAACGCATAGTTTCTGAGATATATGTAAAAAACCGAAAAATGGGGCCTTCAAACCTCCCCCCTACACCCCGGCATAGGGGCTACTGCCGCTACTGGTAATAAAGTTACGAAGTCAAAAATTGTGTTCCAAGCATTTCCCTCTATACATTTTTTTGAGCTTTCTTTGCCTGAACTATTATTTAAATAAAGAATATTTCATTTTCATTTATTTTGAGAATATCCATACAATTATTATATTTTCACTTAACCCTATCTTATTGACAATAATAATCATTAAATCAAATTAATTATTATTTACTTCAACTTTTTTTGCTAGCTGTAGCGGGTGACGTCACGATTAGGTTAGTTTGACAAGGTTCCAGCGCATTACCATTTGACGGGGATAATATCTCCTAAACGCAAGATTAACAAACACTGATTCTTGCTACACACTCGAGTTATCAGATTTTCACTACGACCTTCCTTTCTCAAGATCCAGGTAGAAAAGTCTCCACAGCGTATCCTCACATATCTCCTAAACGCAAGACCGACAAAATCTGGTTCTTGGTGACAAAATCCGACAAATTAACGGCTGCACACACGAGTAATCAGATTTTCGCTACGACCTTCCGTTTTCGAGATCTGTGTGACTCAGCTGTAGAGACGTCTCTACAGCTGCGCCACACGTATCTCCTAAACGCAAGCCCGACAAATTCTGGTGTGCAACAAATTCCGACAAATTAACGGCTGCACATACGAGTAATCAGATTTTCGCTACGACCTTCCGTTTTCGAGATGTGTGGCTCAGCTGTAGACGTCTCTACAGCTGCGCCACACGTATCTCCTAAACGCAAGCCCGACAAATTCTGGTTTTTGTGCGACAAATTCTGGTTTTTGTGCGACAAATTCCGACAAATTATCGACTTCATCATGGCATAGTCAAAAAGTCAGATTTCCAACTTTTTTTTGTGGCGCAGCTGTAGTCGGCACGTAGTTTTCTGCTAACACTGATGATTTGCTACAGGCTGGGTTGTTTTAAAGTAAATAGCTTAAAATTGGCGTGAAGAGTTTATTTTTTGGCCCATTTTAACAACAATATATTTTCTTTATAGATTAAAACAACATAAATTATTAAATACAGAATATATCACACTGCCAAATCGTTCCAGTGCTATGTATATTGAAATATTTACTGTGTATGAGCATGATTTACTGGAATTGAACAATCTTTATAAACATTTATTATGATATGCCTGTGTATACCGCCTGTCTGGTTAAGATGAGAAGTATTATTATAACTGGTGTAGCATCCTTTTTAATACAGTTCCCATTTTACCTCAATTAAAGCTAATAACAAATTTGTGTCCTCATTAGGTACCAATCATCATCCACAGTAGTATTTAAATTATGAACACGTGATTATAGCACAATACACTATACGTTTTCTCCACTTAATACACTCCAAAGGCTAACCATAAAATCATCTCATCCAAACGCAGTTTCAAGGCTCTATACTTTAATCATAATGAATCCATATCACAGATTTATCTAATTAAATAATAACAATAGAAATAACCTTCGTCTTGAAAATTTATACTCCCAATCAGTCTACAACAAAATTACGTAAATAAGTATTATTTCTAGACCATTATCAATTCCAAAATAGCTAGTTTGGTTTCAAATGCAATTTGACATTGGCTCATAAGATTTTTCAGAGTCTTTAGTACTCTTAAAATTACTGACTCTATCCATGTCCAAAAAAGAAAACCCTACAATAAAATTTAATGACAGGCAGTGTTTATGAATTACACTATGAATCATCGGAAGTACTTTTGGTGACATTAAAATGACCACTCTTCACTTGACATCCCCAAAGCTTTAGTCCCCCAGAGAGCAAAATGCATTGTTACATAATGAAAACTAAAATGCTCTCTTAACATAAAAATCCCCTCAGACAAACCAATGTGCTGTATCTGCAAGCCGTAACAGAACAGTTCATTCGCCTGCCTCGTTTGGAGCCACAGATCCCTTTAGTTTTACAAGCAATTCAATTTTGACTTGAAGGAAATGGCAAGCAATCACTTTTATATGTGAAGTTTCTTGGTAAAGAGAGAAAAATTAACTATAAAATATATTTCCTTTGCTTTTCATGGTCAGAAGTGTTGCTGCCAACCCTAATTTATTTAAGACTTTGATTTTAGGTCTGTGACTGTCTCCGCTTTAATTTTGATAAAATAATGTGTTGGAGAACTCGGTTGATATGATGGCATGAATCCACTTAGCGAAGAAACTAATTACAATTCTGACACTACTGCTGATTAAAATGATTTAATTCATGCAGAAAAATGTGAGCTTTACTATTTAGCCCACTATATTTTTTTAAGTCCACTCATGCCACATAAACCGAGTAAAAAATATGGCTTGAAGAAAAAAAGACACCGTTCCAAGCGGACAAGAACAGCATCGTTGACACGGAATTTAGACACAAATCTTCGAGAAAATCTGTTTGAGCTAGTCTCTGAACCTACCCATATTACAATATGACCAAAAAGTTTTTAAATAGTTGGAAATTAAAATGGTGCTAGCTCAATTCTTCAAAATATGGGTAGGTCACTCGTATTATCTGTAGAGAGTCTACCACAATTTATGGTAAGATCAGAGACAAATCTAGGTAGACTCTCACAGCTGGTATTCAGATAAATATTTTACGTTTTAACAATGGAGAGACTCGCGCCCAGTATCCAATATGGACAGAGGACGCGGGAGCCCTCTGTAAGTCCCGATGTTTCGTTTTATATACACTTTTATAAAAGTAACCGTTTCAGGTTAAAGTCTTATTTCACGATAACTATTTACACTCATAAATTCATTACACTTTTTACAAATAAGTTTTTTGTTTTTGTAGTTTTATTAGTCTAATTTCATTCACCAGTCAGCAAGTGGGGAGGCGGGCGCGGGCGCGGGGCGCGGGCGGCGTTACTTGTCGGCCTCGTCGTCGTCGGGGCGCGACACGTAGAGGGCGGGGTCGATCGTCTTGGGGATCGGCTTGATCTCCGTGCCCAGCTCCTGCTCGATGCGGTGCAGGGCGAACCGGTCCTCGTACGTGATCAGGTTGATGGCGATTCCCAGATGGCCGAAACGGCCCGAGCGCCCGATGCGGTGCAGGTACGTCTCCGCCATGCGCGGGAAGTCGAAGTTGATCACCACGTTCACCGCCTGCACGTCGATCCCCCGCGTGAACAAATCCGAGCACACCAGATTGCGGCACAGCCCCGCGCGGAAGTCGTGGAACACTCGGTTGCGATGCGCCTGCGCCATGCGCGCGTGAATGTAGTAGCAGCAGTAACCCAACTCAGTTATCTTCTTCGCCAACAGTTCCACACGTTGGGTTGAGTTGCAAAATATTATAGACTGGTTTATTTGCAACTGAAATAAATGAAATGAGTTGTATTATAAATCAGAATAAAATAGGTGCAAATAGGGTTTCTACGGCAGCGGTTCCCAAATGGTGTTCCACAGAACCCTTGGATTCCATAAGAGGCTCTCAGGGGTTCCGCGAAAATTCAAGAGTTAAGTAAAAATATTATTTATACCTAAATAAATATTTTTATCTTAAAAAGTCTTTTTAAAGTCAAACTATACATCTTACAAGATGCGAACACCAAGCCAAAAAGCCTCAATTATGGTGTGATTTCATGTAAAAAAAAACAATGTTACAGTTAGTTTACTTCATACTAGAGCAAGGGTTCCGCCCAAAAACGGTGAACCAAAAAGAGTTCCAAAGCCAAAAGAATTAGGGAACCGCTGTTTTATGGTGTCTTTCTTCTATTTTTTTTATATAATGCTATAATAAAACTTTTATAATTTTTAATACCTTTGAAAACAATGTATTTAAGCAATGAACTTTCTGTCTTTCCTGGACAAATGCATAGTATTGTGTGACACCCTTTAAAGTCAACTCCTCCATGAGGTTAATCTCGTAGGGCTCTCTCAAATGCTTCTCCATAAACTGCTTAACACTCAACGGGAAAGTAGCTGAAAATAGCAAGATCTGGCGTTCTTTGGGTAATCTGAAACAGCAAAATAGATGGTCAAGTTCATAGACTAAGTGCAAGCGTACATTGGGCCACTAGTCGCGGCCACTAATCGCGACCACTAGTGACTCAGTCAAGCCACTAGACGCAGCCACCAATCGCTGCCACTAAGCCACTACTTTTGGCAATAGGGATGTTGACTTATGAATAAAATAACGAAATACTAATAAAAATCGTAAACATATCAAACTTTTGGAGTAGCTTGTATACCTCTTGGTTTTATATATTGCGTATTATTTGTTTTATGACCCTTCAAAGTTGGGTGGACAAGACCATTTAAAAAGTATAAAATTTGTTAAAATAAATAATACATTTAATTAGTCCGTAAAATTTATAGCAAATTTGTATAAGAAACCATTTTGATAAACACAATATTTAATATAGCTGCCGAACAAATTTCCTATGCATTGCATACAACGTAGGAAGGCGTGACGTCATAACTTGGTAGCCGTTAGTATGGAGCGTTTTCGGGTGAGTCCAATTTTGTGCATTTCAAACTGTGATATCTCAGGCAGTTTTCATGCTAGCGTAATAATTCTTATACAAATGTTTCTTTTTTTTAGGGGTAATTTATGTAACATAAAATAAAAAATAGTCAACATGCCTATTCTGTTCATTTTCGTCGTGAACTTGCAAGGACTGAACAATTAAAATGCAATGCACTGGCATGTGGAGAGTCTCCTAAATAATATTCAAGCAGACAACACTTTCAACATTTCGAATTGGATGTCTATGAATGCCAACCCACAGCCCACCGGGAAGAAGAACGTCAATCGCGGCCACAAGTAGCGAGCGCGGGCGACTCCCGCAGCTTGTGGCTCGAACGCGGCCACTCGAATGCCCGGTTTGCGCCGATACCATACAAAATTTATGAAAAAACTCGTCCGCAGCTTGTGGTCGCGCTTAGTGGCCGCAATCAATATTTATAAGTATATAATTTTTGCTACTATAGATAACATTGTATACCATTTTGAAGTAGATTCATTCAATCTCATTATGGAAATATGTTTTTGTTAAGTGAAAAATAATTAAGTAACTCTTCTACTGAAATTAGTTTTAAGTTAACAGGCTAATAAAATAGTAGGTATGTAGTATTGTTAGAAATTTTTAATTATGAATAATTTCGCGTTTTTTATTTCTGTAAGATAATTTTATGTTGATATGTGCTAAAAAAATAAACTTATTTCTGTTATCTTAAAAATATTGACTTTAACATACAAGATTACTTGGGCTGTTATCTTAGGTCTGTATCACTGTTTTTACTATGTAGGCACACACACCTATTTTCTTCCACAATGAAAAATAAACAACATTGTTTTGATTAAATAATATACTAGCAACAAAACTAGTCTGATTTTTTCTGGTATATTGTCCTAACATAGAATATAAAATATGTTATTTATAATTAATATAAATGGGATAGTGAATGCAAAAGGTCTAACAGAAAAAAAATGACATCAATATGTGGCTAATAGAACAATGGTATAATAATGTATTATGTTATGCATAGATAACTTTGAGAGTTTTGTTTGCTAAGACAATTTTGAACACCCTGACTGCTCATATAAATATGAAACAATCAGTAGTAAGATATAATGATGACCTGCATATATCAAATTGCTCTAGATGCTATCTCTTCTTGTCAGTTAAAAAACTCTGGATTGGGTGGTAGGAAAATATGGACGATTCAAAAGTACTTAATAATTAAGTTTATTTGATTAAAGCTATTTTTGACTTTATCAATTTGACACTGACTGTACAAATTAACTTACCGTGATATAACCATGTCCAACATGCCTTTGAAATCCTGAGATAGGAGTTTGTCTGCCTCGTCAAGAACCAGCATCCGGCACTGTTCCATTTTGGCAACTTTTTTATCCATGAGATCAATCATACGCCCTGGCGTTGCAATTATTACTTGAACTGGAATAAAAGCAAGGCTAACATAAATAAAAAAACACTAAAAAACTGATCAAATCTCCACTCAATAGTAATTTAATTTATAGTAATGAGATAAACTTGATTATTGGTTTGTTATAAATAAATTCTGATAGTTAGAAATTATTTATTATTAAAGGTCTCTCTCTGTCCAGTGTTGGCATGATTGAATTACTTTGATTAAATTCATGATTTAAATCAAGTAATTTTTTGAATAAAAATCATTGATTTGATCAAATTGAATTTTTTCTTTCACATTTGTATAAAAAATAAAATTAATAATTTTAAATA
The DNA here is from genome assembly GCA_943789525.1 of Agriphila geniculea. Taxonomy (NCBI): domain Eukaryota; kingdom Metazoa; phylum Arthropoda; class Insecta; order Lepidoptera; family Crambidae; genus Agriphila; species Agriphila geniculea. The sequence goes on from OX038877.1 coordinate 20,482,057, forward strand.
ATCAATAGACACAAATGTGTGTTAAAATTAACTTTGTGGTAGAATTACTGCATAATATTGTTTTTTCTAAAAAAACAGCCAAATCATCTGTCCTTATATCTTCCACCAGACATTTTAAACTATTTTATGATCTTTACTTGTGTTTCTTCTACATTAAAGTGTCGAATAAGTAAAACAAAACAGTGTTGTGGTTTTAGGCACTATTATAAGTGGATTTTAAAGGCTCAAGCAAAAAAAAATCTAAAAATTTTTTTTTCGATTTTTTCCAACCGTCTCTGTCCATACACCATACCATGGCCGTGCTAGGAACGTGTCAGGCAAAACAATATTTTTTGTTTTGAAAAGTACGACAAACACTTGGCTGGTGACAGAACGGTCTAGTGGGAATAGTGTTATCCTTTTCAACACGAAGAATATTTTTTTGCCTGATTTATTTCTAGCAGTCATGTCGGTCATGGTATGATACAGTGTAGTGAGCAGAGAGAGACCTTAATTATGTTAAATTCAAACTCTCACCATTTTGATAAATACGCATAATGTCATCTCGGAGGTTTGTGCCTCCCGTAGTCACCATTACACGAATGTCTGTGTGCTTCGCCAGTTCAATACATATTTGTGATGTTTGGAGTGCTAATTCTCGTGTTGGTACCACAATTAAAGCTTGAATACAATCTTTTTTAGGATCAACCTATAGAATTAAACATTATAACTTAAATTTGTGGAAATCAAATAATGTTATAGATCTATAAATTATAAATAATAGTAATCAGAACGGATTTTTTTCACTTATCAGAAGTGAAGGGGAATCCAAAATATTTCATCATTCATTTGCATTTTATGTCAAGTTACTAGATATTTGTACTAATTCTATAAATATAACAAAAAAGTCTATATACCTGTTCTAAGACTGGAATACAATAAGCGCCAGTTTTTCCAGTTCCATTCTTAGCTCTTGCAAGTACATCTTTACCACTAAGTGCAATGGGAATTGAAGCCTCTTGAATGGGGGATGGCTTTTCCCATCCCTTTTCAAAAATACCCATCAACAGCTCACGCTTCAGGCAGAACTCTTCAAACTCATTACCTCTAGTATCTGTTACATCCTAAAAAATATGCAAGTTGTTAAACTATTGTTATAAAACTTATGCAAAAGGCATAAAGCAATTAAGTTTTACAAGTAAATCAGAATGGAATTTTATCACTTATAAAAAGTGAAGGGGAATCCAAAACATATCATCATATAATATTCAGTAGTCAATAAATAAAGCCAAGTTCCCAGCTAACAAATGCCCTGCATTTATTATTATTATTAGTAGTAAATAATAAATCATCACAGGATATTTTTGTTAGTAATAGAGTAGGATAAAACATCACAGGCAACATTTAATATTAAGCTTTAGAATTTAGTCAATCACCTAGTTAAAGTGTCTGGGAATCCTAATTTATGAAATGGTACCTATCCTATCTATAACAAATAAAAGAGGGTAGCCTTAGATACTTACACTAGTCCTTATTCTTCTGTCCTTTGGAGGTATTTTTAATTTTGATTTCCAACCGATGTCGTCGATACTTTTATCGACGTCTCTGTAATTGAATGAAACCGTTAGAAGTACTACGACACACACAGTAAATAAATGTTTACAAAATGTTTACATACCCCTTGTTCTGATTGCTCAAACTATTTCCGACGTGATTACTTGAACTAATCCTATTTTCGGTCATCATTTTGCCAAATTATCCCACTAGGGATGACTAAAATTAGAAACTTATAATCACAAATCTTTGTCCAAGTCCGACACTAAACAAATTTTACGAGAAGTCACTTTTAGAGGCATATGCTACTAGAAAAGTTTATCACGTTCACCAACTTAGTCCGGAATTATCTGAAACAAACGGCAACCAATTAAATAATCTACATCAAAGGTACAACGCGAGATAAATGAGACGCGTCAGCGACTCGGCGTCAACAACCAAGCAGTCCAACCAAACATACCTACATAAAATAGTACCTACGCTACGCATAGATATGAAAATAAATAAGACCTAGGTCAACTATCATCTCATCAGACTAGATATAAAATTTTTGGACAACATCTACAAACTATATGCCCAGATAAATAAGCGATTGAGCCGATACATACGGATATGAAATAGTAATTTTACCTACTTCTAAATTTTTTAATATGGCTGCCTAAAGATTTTTGTCGAAAGTGGATTTTGCTAATACAGTACTTAGTAAGTAACATTAGTTTTACAGCTTTCACACGTATAGACTAACATCAACAAATTAGCAGTAATATGAGACAAACTGAGATATTTATTACCTTGATAAAGCTTTACAAAAGACGATACTCGATACTCGACGACGACATCACAAAGTAACCAAAGACAACAAGACATATTTTTTTTACTTTGCTCCAAAGAGAATACAAACAAATAATAATCACTCCGTTCTTTCCTCTATGGCTGCGGTCCGAATGGCGATTACATCGATTACGGTGTTTACGACGTTCACATGAGGTCCGCATTCGATATCGCGCTCAAATCGACAAATGACAGTTGGCGAATCTGAACCGCTCGTAAGCGCGCTAACGTTTTATTCTAACCTCAAATACAAGATGGAATGATTGCATTGCTAGAGACTATTTTTGCTCTCTAAAGCGATGATAATGATGAAGAACGTTTGATTTTTGAGTAGTGTGCACCCAACATCTTTTTTTTTTCAACTTCTTACATCAACCACCTTTTTGGACAAGCTCCAAATTAATATTAACAAAATATTAACCAATATAATGCTCTATCCTTTTGTTGTGAAGTGAGGAAAAGATCCTTCTATAACGAACTCTCTCATTTTTTTATTTTTTTTCGAAATAAAATTCTGACACCTGTTTCGTTTGACAGTGACTTGTAACTTTTGACAGGGGCCGTATTATGACCTCTTATTTCCTGGCAGTTTTCTGACTGGCTATCAATCTATCTCTTTTAATTGCTATACAGCGAGAAAGAGATGTAACTATAGCAATTCATGAACCTGGCAAGTTTTAAGAGGTTGTAATACCCCCACAGGACGTTCATAGTGATTACGCTCCGAGGCATGGTCGCTGTAAGCCCAAGATGGCGCTGGTAATGACGTCATGAGTGACGTCACGCTAGATATTGTAAACGCGCTAACGTGCATGCGGACCGGCTGTTATCGCGATAATATCGATAATAGGGCCTCATCCACTAGCGTTCATTCCTGTCGGAATGTACAATCCGTAGGGATTGAACGGTAATGGATGGCAAGAGCGAGAAAGAATGACGGTAATATAATCTCCTACTCTTGACGGTCGCGCTGGAACGTCACGATTTATCTGACTAATTAGTGTCCGTTTGATTTCTGTCAGTTTTGAATGTGGGTTTTTGTACGTTTATTCCAGCTGTCAAAATGTACAATCCGTAGGGATTGAACGGTAGTGGATGGCAAGAGCGAGAAAGAATGACGGTATGATAACTCCTCTTATTTTTTAACCGACTTCAAAAAAGGAGGAGGTTATCAAGACGACGGTATTTTTTTTCATTAAATTTCGACAAAATGACTTTTTTGTTCAAAACAAAAGGTTTTTTTCCTCAATTCGATTTTTTCGAGTCCGAGATAATAATAAAAGTACCTTCCATATTTTACGCTAAAATCTATATTTTACTTGTAGTTTGAGCAAATTTTTTTTTTTTTACATAGCTAAGACGATTTTGACAAAAGGACGCAAGAGCATAGGGTACATAAATTACACAATTTTAAACTTTACTTTAATGAGATTTCTGAAGTAAAAAAGCTCGGGGGGCCGCAATCGTGTGGCATGAAATTAAGTCTTTCAAGATAATTCAAAATGACGGGCATTCCCATAACATGACAACAATCTCCATGAAACAAAAGGATAATAACCATCCACTGACACGCAATCCCTTAGTTTACTCAAAATTTATTAGGCCACGACAAAGAACAATACGAGTCTACTAGTTGTAAATGCGAGCATGAGTATCTCGATCTCAACCCGACAAAAGTGACATTTCGGTGTAGACAAGCCATTGTTCTGTGAGTCGAATCTTATCTCGATGTTGGTCATGCTACGCGTGCAGGAACGCTCCAAGGGCTTCCACATTCGTGATCGCTTCCTGGACGCTGCCCGGCGAGCCGAGGTATCTCGCCCGGAAGGAGCTACCCCTCTGCATTCCAGCAGAACGTGGGCGGCTGTTTCTTCTTCCTCCATGCATCCTCTGCATAGGGGACTGTTCGTGACACAACCTTCCTGTTTAAAACCATGGAAAGAGTCTGTGAGTGGTATCTACGAATTGGAGCATTGGCGAAACTCCCACTACATAAACATTAGCATGTTTACAGCGCTGGAAAATCCACTGAATCAGCCCTTCATCAATTAGTCGGTAAGATAGAGGAAGCTATCCAAAACAAACTCATCTGCTTAGGCACCTTCATCGATATAGAGGGCGCCTTCGACAAAACTACATTCACCAGTAATGAGGTAGCACTAGTGAGACACGGTGCTGATAAACAACTCGTAGACTGCTGGATCGTGAATATGCTACGCAACAGAACGGTACAGGTGTCAGGGGACATCGGCCAAAGGGCCCTGGTGGCGAGAGGATGCCCCCAAGGAGGTGTGCTCTCTCCACTTCTGTGGAACCTGGTGGTAAACGACCTGTAGGCTGATTATCTAACTTTGTTGCAATCAACTTTGAAATAAATCGCAGTGACATTGCTGCTTTAGTAAGAACCAATGTGACAACTATCTTACTGAAAGCAGCAATGCAACTGCGATTTCAATCGATTTCAATCGAGAATTGTTAGCAACAGACTTACGTAATAGGGAATGTCCGAAAAAAATGAAAATGGCTGAATATTTTTTTATAGGTAGGAATAAGCTCCCTTAGTTTTAGAAAAAAGTTTCAGAATTTTCGGTTGCGTCAAACTTTTTTAATAAATTAAAGTCTCTTCGACGTCACAAATGTACGAAAGTAACAGCAGAATGGCGATTATACCTTTGCCACCACCTGCCACGACCACAGCAAGTATTAAAAAAAAAAGTTTTGACATTTTGTGTTGAAACTTTTTTTTTAATAGCATTTTGTGGTTATGACAGGTGGTGGCAAAGGTATAATATCCATTCTGCTGTCGCTTAGAGGGTAAGTCGGCCACAAAATATCTGATCCGTGACCGAGTTTCCTACTGTAAAATTTTGATGTAGTCTTTTCGGGCAAACATTCTATTTCAGGGTCCGAGTTCACTTCATTCACAATTTAGTAGTAGCAAATTCGGCCCATGTTTTTTTAAACTTACTGAAATAATACAAATAAGCGATCATCTGATGTAATTCATTTTAATTTGATATTAACACTTTTAACAAGAAAAACTTTAAATAAAAAACTAACATAGACAAAGTGCAATTTTGTCACTGCAATGAGTCAATGACCTATCGTAGTTTCATTATTCAAAAGCTGATTTAATGATGATTCTAATTTCTCTTGACGTCTGATAGACTCGCTGGTTCTCTTGGAAATAAAATGTTTTTTTTCCCAAAATGATGTGTAGTAATCGGAATCTTTTGAAAGCGTTTTGAGTAATTGTGCAATATTAGGCTTAGCTTTAAATTTTTTGTTTAGTCTTGAAATCCATGACTCTGAAACATTGTTAGTTTTATTTTGAACTTTGTAAAAACACCATTTATCAGCCAAACACTTTTTATTTTCTATCCAAGTTTGCTCAAAATATTTATTGAATTCAGTTGTTTTTGAATCTTGTATACATTCTCCCAATACGTATAGCCAACCATCGTCCCTGTATTCTAAGGGTAGGTATGAAAGTGCAATGCAATGTCTAACATGGGCTTTACACAATTTTGATTTTGTTAAGCCATATATCTTCGCATGTCTCGATACTGCCTGCGAGAAATGAAACAGACAGCCACGTGCATTCATAATTGCTATCTCAAAATCCGATGTTATTATATCTGGATTAAAATCGGGAATTTGACTTTTTACTAGATCAAAAAAAATTTATATGATTCTTGTTTCTTATTAGGTAGTAATCCGTATAGCGCAGGGACAACGTTTATTTTATCGGAATTTGTTATTCCACGATCTACATGGAGGCTGAAGAGTTGTTTGAAAGGAGGTACAGCAGTTCTTTTGTTTTAGTGTTCGAAGTTACTTTTTTTTTTTGTTTTATTTATTAAAGAAACCAACAGCGTTACAATAATGATTTTGTGGGTAAACATGCTTATTAAAGGTAAGGCCAATGACAGGTTTCTCTGAATGTACAAACAATAAAGCCTAATGACGGTTAGTACCTACTAAGTAAAAATAAAAATTAATATAGTCGTCATTATTGTGACAAAGTTATGGTTAGTAAGGAGGCAAGTAAGTTTAAAAAATATAGTTTTGGATTCAAAACTAATCAAAACTTAACTATTTACAATTTTAATAAAACTAATTAAATTAAACTTAATCTAAACAAAAACTAAGATCAAACTCCAAAATTAAGATCTAACTGCGTTGAAAGAAAAATACATAGAGAAAAAAAAAAGAGATTTCTTATGTGTTAGTGTGTGAAAGTGTAAAGGTAGTTATAGGTTTGTTAGTGTTTCCAAATATTGTTAGCATGTAGGCAGGCAGTGTCAATTATTATGATAAATTATGTCCTTTGCCTGCAGTTTTATTGCGCCCTTACTACGATTGAATAGGTCGATGTTAGAGAATGAATTGTTGTAAACAAGCGGCAATCGGGAGCAAGGTGCATTGCGTGCATAATTCGTTTTTATTTGAGGAACCCTAAATAATGGAGGTATGTACCGCCGGGCGCGAGGGGGTGGGATGTTGAACAAAACGCTTTCTATTAATTCAGAACAATCTACTCGACTGCATACTATGTCGCTGAAAAAACATAAGTCCATTAGTTAGCGTCTGTCCTCCAAAGTTAATAAATTGTACTGCTTACAGTTTTCCTTATATGTTGACGACGGTTTTCGGAAACGATAGTTGAGGTGTTTGACAAATATTTTTTGTAGTCTTTCTAAGCAATCCTTATAAACTGCATATTGGGGCGACCATATCGGGCTTGCGTATTCTATGACGCTACGGACATAGGCATAATAGATTATTTTAAGTGTTTTAATGCATTTAAATGGTTAGCAGGTGCGAATGACAAAGCCAAGGTTTTTAAAGCTTTTGTCTGCTATATTATCAATATGGTCTTTAAGTAGCATTTTACTGCCGAAATTTACTCCGAAATCTTTGACCACGGATGTCCTACGAATTGTCGTGCCATTAAAGTTGTATGTATATATTACAGGACTTGTTCTACGCGTAAAACTAATGCATTCGCATTTATCGATGTTGACAGTAATATTGTTATTGTTATAATATTTTTTGAGGTTATCTAGGTCCGCTTGTACTTTCACACAGTCTTGTAACGTGTCGATTTTTAAAAAGATTTTCTTGTCATCAGCGTACATCAGATGATGGGCGTACTGAAAATATGCTGAAATATCCGATACGTAGGCGTTGTAAAATAATGGTGCTAAATGAGACCCTTGTGGTATACCTGTAGGAATATGTACAAAATCAGACCTATGTCCTCCCATCACGACCGCTTGTGAACGATTACTGAGGTAAGACTTTATCCATCTAAGCAGATCTCCATGAATGCCTAGCCCATAAAGTTTGTCAATAAGGATGGCGTGATCTACACGGTCGAATGCTTTTTCGAAGTCCGTGTAGATCACGTCAACCTGTCCACCCCTCTCCATGTTGAGTAAGACGTAGTTGGTAAAGCATGCCAAGTTAGTATTCGTAGATCTGTTCCTGAGGAAACCATGTTGCGTTGCTGGCAGTTGCTTATGTATTGCACAATATATTTCGCCAAAAACTAGTTTCTCAAAGACTTTCCCGATCGTGTTCAGAATTGAGATACCTCTGTAGTTTTCGATTTTTGTTTTTGTTCCTTTTTTGTGTATAGGAACTATAAGCGCTTTTTTCCAGGTGTCAGGGAATTCTCCATTATCCAGAGATATGTTAAATAATATAGATATTGGAGTGCTCAGTGTTTCTGCGCAGTTTCGCCAAAATATAGGCGGGATCCCGTCACATCCAGCCCCTTTGGAAATGTCCAGCTGTTTTAACTTTTCCTCAACTATATCAGCTGTAACGGAGTATTTGGATATAGTGTCAATGTTATTAGTTTCCTGTTTGAGTCTTTCACGTGTATCATTAGTCGGTGTACCAAAAACGCTCTGAAAAAAGACGTTGAAAGCATCACAAATATCTTTACCTTCGGTGTACTCTTTATTGCGGTACGTTAACGTTTTCGGATAGTTAGAACCACCGCGCATCAACTTTACGTACGTCCAAAGAGCTTTCGGCTGATTCGCGATGGTTTTTTCGGCTAATCGCGTGAAATTTGCAAAGCAACTTGCAAGCTTTCGCCTTGTACTTTATCTGTGATATCCTGTATATCTGATTGTTACTTTTTCACACTTAAGTCATTATGGTGCTACTTTGCTTGCTACTTTTTTCCCGAATACCTCAAATGGAGAATTCTGTTTGTCGTGATGAAATTTGTTCTTAAGGCGCTAAGAAGGGTCAAATCCCAATATTCAATTCAAATTATTGAAAGATTACGCGCGTGATGCTATCATGGAAAAAATATATAATGTACTTGGAATAATACAGAATAGATTTAATTGAAAGCATTTGTAAAAATGTTACCACCTTTGATGTAAAAAAATATTCAGTGGACCCTGTTTCTGGTCCTATTTGCAAAATTTCTCGGAAACAGAACGTTCGTTTATGTTAAAACCAACACATAAAAATCGGCGATGTTAATACCTTCAATCTTGATTGGACAGATTTTTTTTAACTAACTTGAAAGCGAAGAAATTTAATAAAAACATGTAAAAATTGAGAATTTGGTGCTAGTTCTCAACGCAACCGCCGCGTTGGAACGTGCACTGATTTGAACCCAAAGTGAGTAGAGTTACGTTCGATTTCACACCATCACGGATCGACTCGCTCGGATTGAGGCATGTTAAAGCCTTAATAAGTACTACCTATACACTTCTAAGGTTTCCGCGCGTACAGTTCAGTAGAAATAAAACACTTTTTACGGATTACAGCGCGTTTATTGGTTAATTCAGATGTTATTTTTTTGTTTTGTTTTGTTTTTTGTTTTTGTACACATAAAATCAGCACCAAACAAAGACTTCTATGTTGTATACTACATTAGTTGTAAGTTTCTGTAAATGACTTCACTGTGAAAGTACATAGCCAATGTGTGTCCCGTTATTTGTGTGATATTCTGTATTATTCTTTATCATTGTCTCGTTTTGTTAACACTTGTTTATTACTTAATTATTAGAGTAGATTTAAAATAACTAAAAGAAAAGAATATGTAGAAAAAGTTGTTGTTTGTATTTTCTGACAGCTGTCAAAGTCAAACCTGTCCGTGCCTTCCTCAGACTAGTTTGTAAACAGTGGCACAGATAGTCATGTTATTTTTGTGTTTTTGTTTGTTTTGTCGTTTTTTGATGTCATAAATGTGTCAAGCAGAATACCAGTGCAGCAGGCCCCCCGCTTGCTGCTTATACTGAGCTTGGCACATTTTGGCATCACTCGACGATACGCAATTGTGTATTTACGTTCTTATTAATTTTATTTTTGATTTTTCCGTTTTTTGTTATAATTTGTGTATCGTTGTGTGGTTCCAAAATAAATGTATTTTCTTTCTTTCTTTCTTTCTTTATTTTAGAATTATTTAGTTTGTTATGGAGTAGATTCAGATCGCTATACACACCCAACTGATCTGATCAGCATACTAAAAGATTAATGGGTTAGAGTTCTCAGTTTGAGGATTTCCATACATTTTCATGCTATTTACGCGGTTTTTTTAACCATGTCCATTACGTTTTTACAATGCTGGTCAGATCAGTTGGGTGTGTATAGCGATCTGAATCTCCTCCATTCACTCCCTGGATAGCCGTCATCAGATCACAGCACAGTACATCCCTGGCAGGAAACCAAGCCTTCAAAGTTACCTCGTTTGTATGAAAATAACACCTGGTATCCCTAGACAAAGTTGATGTGTGTATAATGGGGAATGTCCGAAAAAATAAAAAATGGCCAAATATTTTTTTATAGGTAGGAATAAGCTCCCTTAGTTTTAGAAAATAGTTTCAGAATTTTCGGTTGCGTCAAAATTTTTTAATAAATTAAAGTCTATTCGACGTCACAAATGTACGAAAGTAACAGCAGAATGGCGATTATACCTTTGCCGCCACCTGCCACAACCACAGCAAGTATTAAAAAAAAAGTTTTGACATTTTGTGTTGAAACTTTTTTTTTAATACCATACTGTTACTTTCCAATATTATAAGAAAAATATTCAGCTAATTTGTTTTTTTTCGGACATTCTCCGTTATTATTTTTAATTGCTATTTCAATATTCATCTAAAGAAATACTACATGTCTCTAATTCAGGAAAGATTTTAGTAAATTTCAAATAATAGCGATAACTAACTTAAAAAACGTCTCTTGTTTGCTCAATGGTCGATTGGCCATTCAAGCACTAGGGCAGCGACACGAAAATCGATATCTTCCTGATAATAGTAAATAGTACAATATAATAACAATAAATAAATAACAAGACGAAATTACGTACTTTTATTTATCTGTTTTATGTTGAAGCTCGGCAGATTTGCCAAAGTTCAGAAAGTAAGCTGGTAGGGCGTAAGACCCTTCCCTGATGGAAAATGAAGGCGCGGCGGCGTTCAAAACGCTGCCCGCTCGTAAAATAGTATCATCTTGCTACATATACAGTGATCTGTGGTTTTTATTCACTATAGGCTGCGGTCCCCATAGCGATAATATCGATATTATCGCGATAACAGCCGGTCCGCATGCACGTTAGCGCGTTTACAATATCTAGCGTGACGTCACTCATGACGTCATTACCAGCGCCATCTTGGGCTTACAGCGACCATGCCTCGGAGCGTAATCACTGTGAACGTCCTGTCAAAAGTTATAAGTGACTGTCAAACGAATCAGGTGTCAGAATGTTATTTCGTCAAAAAATGAGAGAGTTCATTATAGAAGGATCTTTTCCTCACTTCACAACAAAAGGATAGAGCATTATATTGGTAAATATTTTGTTAATATTAATTTGGAGCTTATCCAAAAAGGTGGTTGATGTAAAAAGTTGAAAAAAAAAAGATGTTGGGTGCACACGACTTAATAATCAAACATTCTTCTTCATTATCATCGCTTTAGAGAGCAAAAATAGTATCTAGCAATTATTCCATCTTGTATTTGAGGTTAGAATAAAACGTTAGCGCGCTTACGAGCGGTTCGCATTCGCCAACTGTCATTTGTCGATTTTATCGATTTGAGCGCGATATCGAATGCGGACCTCGTGTGAGCGTTGTAAAACGCCGTAATCGATGTAATCGCCATGCGGACTGCAGCCATAGTCTGCTGTGACAGTGACAGTTGACAGATGTCATATTATTGTCAAATTTTTCGTTGCTCGAGTTGAGTTTTGTGCATTTTTGTTTTGTGCAATTTTAAGCAAATATTACAATCTACAATACACAATGTAAGTTTGAAAACATCCTGTAATTAGGTAATCCTGATCCCTGCAATTTATCAATGTTATTTATAGTCTGACAATGACGACCGACGTTCACTGTGGGGACAGTGCATTACATACTTTTTGTTATTTCAGTTAAGTATACAGGATTAATAGAATATTTCATTCCTTTTAAGGACTGAGTACTGGAAATCACAGGCACGCAAATATTGTGAATTTTGTAAATGTTGGTTTGCTGATAATAAAGTGGTAAGTTCTCTTCATCATGACAACACTTGAAGTAGGTACCCGAGCACTATGTTGTGTTTAATGGTTGAATCATTATGATGTAGTGCAATGTTAACACGCTGAGTGCAGCAAGGCATTCATAGAAAATGCCAACTGATGCTATACACAAGCCAATATGGGTGAGTACTTAGAATAATTACACCTAGAACGATAGTTCTATACAAAGCACACTGTCAAAAGTGAGGCAACTAAAACAGACAAAATGGCTCCGTTTTCAGATTGTTATTCTACGTTATTACCTAATCATACCGATTAAGTACAAAACAGTTTCAATTTTCCCACATTTATAAGACTAGTTACTATATTATTGGGTTTCAGTTACGATTAGTTAACATATGAAGGATATAAATTTAAAAACTAAGCCATTCTGGCTTGGTATTAGTTGCCTCACTTTGCATACGCGGACACACCTTCTAGGTGTTATTATTCTAAGGGTGAGTATAGGATTTTTTTATAGTGTGATACTGTTCATTTTAGTCTTGTAGGATGGGTCATTGATAGGTTATGCTTATTATTCAGTAAACTATACTTACAAATATTTTTAAGTGTTATTTAGTGTATCAGAACCTTTATGTTCTGAATCACTAAATAACACATATGTTACCAGAAGGTATCGTGTGGTTTAGCCAGTTCAGATTATTTAGCCTATAGAATAAAATACTGATCATTAACATCTTGTAATAATGCACAGAAAAGACATCTTGAAGACTTGAGTGGTGCAGTGGTCAACATGCCGGTCTATCATGCACAAGGCCCCGGGTTCGATTCCAGCAAGGCAGAAATTGAAATGATGCATTTTAATTTCTGTGAATGTAAAGTTATTGATATCAGGAGATGTTTTTTATTTCTTTTTGGAGAAAAATATAAAATTAAATATATTTTGCAAAATACATTATCTAGCACTTGAATATTATGTAAACCAAAAGGAGGTACTTGCATTTGACAATGACGACACCTGCTGTCTAACGATAACAATATTTTGGTCATTTTAAAACTTTTCCTAATCAAAAACTAAGCTCTGCACTATTGTAAATATGTCAGTTCACATGGTATAAATCATATCAACGACAACACTTATATTATGATGCATTCTAAACAAACATGACTTGTACAATTTTTGATTCCAAAAACATATTGGTATATTTATCTTTTATCTACTGTCATATCGTAAAATTCGGATTATGAATTTCAAAGCGAATTTACATTGACATACTTTATACACGCAATACCGAAAAAAATTTAAAAAGTTATTTTATAACATACCTTCGCCTTAGAGCATCGCGGCTTCGTCTCGAAGGGAGCAGCCTTAGCGATTGCACACAAGTGCAATTCACATACAAAAACAACACTGTAAAGACGACACCAACACACAAAAAATAAAACAAAACAGCAAAAATTTTTGTACGGATGAGTCACACATCAAAATATGACATGTTTTTGACATAAAGGGCTGGGCTCAATTGTCGTTGCAGCAATATCGATACGGAAAAAAGAATAAAGGTAACAAACAAACTCAAACATTTTACATGGGGTGAATAACAACAAAGAGCCCAACAAGCAAAAACCTTTTGGACCAACTGACCACTAAATCTCATCACCAGTGGTCAGTTGAGAAATGAATTTCTCATCTGACCACTGGAGGTGAATTGGGAGCAATTTATCCCTAATTCATCACCAATGATGAAACTGATGAAGTGGGGTTTTTTTTTGTTTCAACTGACTACGGATGACCTTTTGAAAACTATGTAAGCCTATTTCATTAAATCATAATTTAACCACCATAAGTTAACCTTTTCCATGCTAGTTAATTATAAAAAAAACACAGAAAATTATAGAAGTTAACCCTCTCCGTATTTACATGATCCTGGTACTTTGGAAACGTAAGTAATTAAAACTATATAAAAAAACTGAAACTCCTTGTCAGCAGAAGTTGGGAATAATCATATCGCAGTCAGATTTGAATATTTTATAAATATAATATTTTTGGTTTGGTCACCACACCAGTGGTGAAATGGGAGTAAGATGGTGTCATTTAATAACGGGTAGTCAGTTGAGAAATTGGAGTTCCAACCAACCACTGGTGGTAGGATTTGATGGTCAGATGGTCCGGAAGGAGCATAAAAGTCTCAGGATGCCTACATTATTAGAGTGGTAGGCTTACAGGGCTCTTATAATTGTTTTGTGACATGTCATCGTTCTTAAATTAGTCTTAAAAAAGTTAATACGGACTCGAGAACACTCATTCTTATTGTCAAGTCTAACAACAAATACTAAAAACAGAATAAAATTAATATTTAAGGGGGGCTCCCATGCAACAAACGTAATTTATTTTGCCGTTTTTTGATACGGAACCCTTCGTGCGCGAGTCCGACTCGCACTTGGCCGGTTTTTTATATAATAATATAAGATGTATCAAAAAGATTATTCATTCTGTGAGAGAACCAATTAATTTATGCTGTGATATTATTTTACTCTTTGACGCAGAATGTAACAGTGCAAAACTGCAAAGGCCAAATTGAGTCTGTCAGAAGTTAAAAAGAATTAATAAATATTTAAGAATTTTTAGGTATATCACAATTATGAGAATGCCTGGAGCAGGACCAGGCCATGTCCTTTATCGACAAACATTGTGATACGGTAACATCACTAAGTTGCTCATCGGCGAGAACTCGGATTTATCTAGCGACAGATCTGAAATTTGTACTGAGGAGCCATGGACGAACAGTCCCGATGTCACTGAATAAATTTGACAACTAATCAAGAATAAAATATACGAATTTAATGTTTAAATGTAAACAAATAGCAATAATACGACAAAAAATTACTTTCATGTGAAATGTAACACCGACTTTTTGTAAACTTTGATGTTCCAGACCTCTTTTAACAGCAAAAAACTCATCAATTCGGCATTTTAAACACTGCAGCGTTTACATGCGCGACTGGACTCGGTCTAGAAAGAAATCCGGGCGCAACTGGTTTTATCAACCGCATATGCCCATTTGGGCTTGTACTTCGGCAGAGGGGAAAGCTTCGTATGGCTTCTCTTTCTGGGACAGAAGCGCGTCTTACTCTAAGACCTTCGCTAACTGAAGTATGGGAGTTTTTGGCGCCATTTTGTCGGGTTCGGTTTGGTGACTATTTTAATTATTCGCAAATTGATTCATAGTGGATATTGTGTCTTAAAATTGGTGCAGTTTTGTGGTACAAGTGTCTACGCAACGGAGCAATATGTGGGATAATTGAAATAGGCGCGATCTTGGTTGTGTGAAGCTGAGACTTTTATTGTAGTGGTGGCTACCTCGGCTGACCTTACCGAGTAAACTGTCTTGATATACTTGGTGCCAAATGCTCCAAGCAGCATTGGGATGCGATGCACCCACATTTTAATGTATACTGAAACAATCTACCACTGAACTATTCAACACTTGACACTGGCAAAAATTACTTCCAAGAGGAAAGTAGATTGCCAAAACAAAAATAAGAAGAAGAAGAAGAACTGAAGTATGCTATAAAATAACTTTTTTTCTCATTACGATACAGGGCAAATCCAAGAAGAAGGCAGTGCCGCGATATTAAAAAAAAAAAATATTTCCACATACTTGTTTTCCATAATTAAAATGTTCTCTATGGCGATCGATGACTTAGCGTAACGATTAGTCTGCTGGAATGCACTACCTCATTATTATTTTTTCTGATAAAATACGCGCCATGTTTTGATTTTAATTTTTACTTTTGCTTAAAAATGTCTGATAGTAGTGAGTGTGGACTCCACCCGATATTTTAAATGCGGCGACGGAAAAACGTCTTACTTAACCTAAGTAAGTAAGTACCTACCTAGTCGTAGAAAGTCGAGAAACTACTTACCTACTCTTTTTATTATTGTTAAATTATTTTGTAGGTTCAATCACAAATTGTATGAGAGTAGATAAAGTAGTGTATGAAACTGTTCATAACTAGGTATTATGCATCAGTTTCATAAACTACTATTATATTCGTCTTTCCTACTCACACAATTTCATATTGAAATCTTTTTTGCACCAGATGAAAGTTCAGTGATTTGAGGCCCGCACCAAATGAAAGTTGTTATCAATCAGACTTGTATTGCACTCAGCGTGTTAAAAACGTATAATTATGTGGTGTTCTGTATATATTTTTGCATCCATCACTATAATTACACACACTTCTT
Organism: Agriphila geniculea; assembly: GCA_943789525.1. NCBI lineage: Eukaryota > Metazoa > Arthropoda > Insecta > Lepidoptera > Crambidae > Agriphila > Agriphila geniculea. Next base: position 20,498,163 of record OX038877.1, read on the forward strand.
CACATCTTTACAAAAATACTTGTTAGCTTTAAGTGTGGTATATTTTATTACAGTCTATATCATTCCATGAAAATGGCAAACGTCATAAAGAAAGCGTACAAAAGCACATATCACAGCTCAGCAAAAAGAGTGCAAAGGAGTTCAAACAAAAGGAGAAAATGGATGATGACATTAAAAAAATGGAAACAGCTGCAATGGCTGCATACTTAAAAGATGTCCAGAATAATGCAGACTTAACTTCAAAGGTTAGTGCACTGACTGGCTGGCACCCATAATTAAGTGTTATGTTTTTATAACAGTCATGTTGGTCTAGTACAGCAATTCCCGATTTTTTTTGCTACGGAACCCCTTTTTGTTCTCTGTTTTTTAGGCCGAACCCCAGCTAAAGTATGAAGTAAACTAACATTGTTTGTTTTACGTGACACGTACTGTAACATTGTTTTTTTTACTTGAAGCTTTTTGGTGTCCGCATCTTGTAAGTATAGTTTGACTTTTATAGAAGGACTTTTTAGATTAAAAGATTTATTTAGTTATAACAAAAAGATATTTACTTAACTCTTGAATTTTCGCGGAACCCCTCAGTGCCTGTTACGGAACCCCAGGGTTCCGCAGAACACCATCCTGGAACCGCTGGTATAGTATACAACCTAGAGACGACAATAAATGAAAACATTGGTGACTCTCATTCATAGGAGTATTGCGAAACTATCAAATAATTCCTAGGAAAAGAAATGTTTTTCATACAAAGTAAATAACACAAAATAAGTTGTACTGAAAACTGTCTGAGACTAAACTATTGTATATTTTAAATTGATTTTTCATACAGACTGGGAGCATTGGTAGCTATACAACATTTATTTATTGTGGTATTGTTGCCTCCAGCACCCCCCCCCCCCCCCCAGCAGGACCACCGAAACACGATATATATCGCGTGATATCGCTTTTTAGCAACACTTAAGGGGAGGTAATAGGAAAACATGGCTTGCGCGGGCCATATCTTTATATAGAAAACGTAAACTTGTAGCCACCAAAAAAATCATACGACAAGCTAAAGAGTTTATCTAGTTGCTACAAACATTAAATTGCGTATAAATCTCACAGATGATTGTAAAAAAAACAGAATATCGACAAAAGCGCTTGTCACGGGCCATATTTTTGGCGTAAATAATAGCGTAAACGTATTGAATTCTACATCAAAATACACTTTATCGTACTGTGCAGTTGCTCCAATAACTTTTTTCAAGAAAGATAATTGTGCTAAAGATAATGATGAAAAACCAAGGAAAAAATTCGAAAAAGTGCAGAGGTGAGGTTATTTTCCATACTCTTTACACAACTACATGTAAAGAAAAAGACAGAGACAAATGATTTCGCATAACGGAGCCTTAAATGTCAAAATTCATTGTCTTTTGACAGTTAAATGTGATAAATTGTTATATCATATTGCGTTTCTGTGGTCATGCTAGGGGGTAGATTGTATGTATATGTGGAAAATATTGATAAGTTTCTAATTTGCCTTTGCAGAATATTAATGAGATGCTGGGGCAGAATGAGAGTGGCGATAATGTAATTACGACTGCTGCACAAACCAGCACCAAGGCATCACCAACATGGCATGAAGTCAAAAATGATGATGGCAGCACTTATTATTGGAATACTGTCACTAATGGTATGCATGGCAATAATTATAGTAGGTATGAACCTCTATACAAAAAAAAGTTGGGAGTTACAAGTCGTGATAAAGTTTGGCCACATGATAGAAACTGATCTGTAGGCTGTTTCTAACTAAGGCGATTCTCACACTGCCGGCGCGCGCCGTCGCGGGGCGCGGTTTGGCGTTTCACGCCGCCTATTAGGGCGGTTTTCGACGCGCCTCCGCGCCGGTCGGCGTCATACGACGGCCCCGCGCTTACGTACAAAAACCGGCGCGTGCTAAATAACACGCGCCTGCTCCCGCGCCTCGGTGCGGCCTCGGTGTGTTGGACCAAGCGGTTTTCTATACAAATTGATGTACTTGCATACAAAGTAAAAAACGCGCGCGGGAGCCCCGCGACCGTGCGCGGTGCCAGGTGTGAGAATCGTCTAATACCGATAAACCGAGCTGGGCCAAACTATCCTTACATACAGTTCCATACGGCGCCGGGTTGAATATAGGTTTACTGGTTGCAAAGACACAGCTAGTCAAAGATAAGATTTCTTAAATTAATTTCAATAAAAGGCCCATTTTTAACCAGCTATGTCTCTGCAACCAATAGACCTAGACTACTCAAATTAAGCTCAAATTGTAGAAAATTTAATTAACTTTACAGAAATATAAACAAAAAACCTGAAAAATGCTTCTGAACGAAACGGAAACCTTTTTTATTTCGTGAAAAAATGCATATTTTTAACCGACTTCAAAAAAAGGAGGAGGTTCTCAGTTCGTCGGAATCTTTTTTTTTTTTTTTTATGTATGTTACTCGATTACTCGAAGACGGCTGGACCGATTTGAAAAATTCTTTTTTTGTTTGAAAGTATATACTTTCAAGTTGGTCCCATTGTCATGAAATCAGGATCTGATGGTGGGATCCTGGAGAAATCGAGGGAACTCTTCAAATATAATAGGCACGTCTATAGCGATTTTAGTATTTTCTTAATTAACTTGTGCATTTGCTTTCGAAAAGTACCATTTTGGTGAAGCGGAACTGATGATGAAGACCAGCATAGATGATCATCGGAACTATTCAATACTAACTAAGTAGTTCACTGGTACGATACGATTACTTTAATATGGATGCTAGGCTATATATGCTCATCATAATTTATATGGTGAAGTGGAGCTGATAGTGAAGTACCAGGAGAACTCCTCAACAATTAACGCCCCTGCGTCGGGAAAAGCAGTACTATGTAAAAGGTGATAAGCCGTTGACATAAGGATATTGTAACTTTGATAATATCATCACCAGATATACTTACCACAAAAAAGTTTAAAATAAAAAAGTTTTTAATAAAAACAAAACCTCCTTCAAAAACCTTGAAAATAATCTAACAAAAAACAGCTTCAAAAATTTATTAATGGCTCTAAAAAGCAAGAAATAAAATATTGAAATCTGCATAATAACTAACTCGAAAGTTTGTATGCATATCTTATATTAAACAACGTCTTATGAAGTCGGGTGGGGTTGAAACCCATGATTAAAGTTTAGATATATTAGTTTAGATAAAAAATATCCTTCGTTCCTCCCCCCCCCCCCCACCCGACTTCAAAAGGCGTTGTTTAATATAAGATATGCATACAAACTTTCGAGTTAGTTATTATGCAGATTTCAATATTTTATTTCTTGCTTTTTAGAGCCATTAATAAATTTTTGAAGCTGTTTTTTGTTAGATTATTTTCAAGGTTTTTGAAGGAGGTTTTGTTTTTATTAAAAACTTTTTTGACTAGCTATATGTCCGCAAACAATGGACCTTGATGATAAACTACTTGGGTTAGGCTCAAATTGTATAAAATATAGTTAGCATAACAAAAGTATATAACAAATTAACCTGAAAAACACTTTAAAGTATTTTTTGAAAATACTGAAACAAGTGCCAATACCTAAAATAAAAAATGAAGTTTAAAAATAACCAGTATTTTTGTAATTTTTCAGAAACTGCTTAATAAATTGCATTTTTTATATCAGAAATAAGTTCTACGTTATTGATGTATCCGAAAATGATACCACATTTGACCTATTAGCTAAACCTGAATTGTTATAGTTTTTAGAATGAAGTCGGGACAAGTGCGCTATTCAACCCGCCGCCGTATGGAACTGTATGTAAGGATAGTTTGGCCCAGCTCAATATTAGTTAGGAACAGCCTACAGATCAGTTTCTATCATGTGGCCAAACTTTATCACGACTTGTAACTCCCAACTTTTTTTTGTATAGAGGTTCATACCTACTATTATGTAGATTTATTATTAAAAAAATGCAGTTTTTGTAGTAATGTTTTTATCCTTATTACTAGTTGTAAGATATTACTATAGATCAGAAGGCGTTTTGTATATTTTAGTGGTATGATTACACATCAAAAGAAGCATAGAGATGTAGTAAGCTGCCTTTTTGATTAAGTATTATATTAAAATCAATGCATCTTTTTTCTCTAGTAATGATAATTCCTTAAGTAGCCTTCTCTTATCGACTTTATATATTTTTAATATGACCTTGTGAGTCAAATTTAAACTATTCTTTATTAAAGTAATTGTCTAATTCTTTTTACCAATTCAAGACATATGTGCTGGTCATTATTCAATTTATACTTAAAATGATACTTACTTTGCAACATTACAGAAACCACATGGAATGCTCCTGATGAATACTTATCTGTAGCAGACCAAGAGAAACAAAACTTAAAAAAGAAGAAATCAGATAAAATCAAGAATAAACAAAAGTAAGTTATTGTTACATAACATACTATAGTGTTTGAATCAGGGCTCTGTCACTCCGCGCGCGAGTATGAAGCGCTTGGCGTCCTCTGAGAGGACAAAGGAGATGTCCCAGCGTTGCCCCAATTTCATTTTATTGAATTACTTTCATAATAAAAAAATGCTAATTACATTTTATTTAGGTATAGTATCAGTCAAGAATTGTTTTATATTTAGAAAAATAATTACAAAAACATTAAGTTGTTGTCTGCAGTATTTTGTGAAAAAAATGTAAGTAAATAGTACTATCATGATTAAAAATTGTGATTTAAAAGCTTTTTAACTTAAAAATCCCACTTTTTAATGCAGAAAATAATTATTAATCTGATTCTAGAGTAAAATACCTACTCTGACAAGTATGTAAAAATGTCAAAGTAGTAACTTTGATTAAGACGCGATAGACTTTAATTTTTTGAGAATGGTGAGGCAAATGACATAGGCGCGATGGGACATGTCCTTTCATACGTCATAAAATATAAGACCTATGCGTTAGAAAGAGAGGAAACTACTTAGTAAATGTTTTGGAGCGAAGGGAGCGCTGTGCGACCAGAATTGCACTTTATTGTGTTGGAGCAAGAGTCGCAATTTATTTAAAGGATTTTGCGGAGTGCAACTTCTGAACGCAGTACTATTCATTATCTATTCTGTGGTTTGAATATACAGTGTGTCCCTGGATAAAGTGCAATCCCGAAAGACGGCGCAACTAAAATATAAATGAGTGTTCTGGGTGATAAGGTTCAGATTTCTGGGAAGTTTTTGAATGAGAGACGTGCGTCTGCTGCAATGTTTATTTGCTACTGGTTTATTAATCAAGCTGCGCGAATATAAGTACATGCGTTTGGGCCTTGCTATATTACACAAATCTAATTAGGTAGTTGAATAAAGCTTCAACATGCCGCCCACCAAAGAACGTTTAGTTCTTTCTAACAAGCAAAATTTTGTTACATTACTACACAAATTGAAACATGCTAAGGTTACATTGCACTTAAGTATAAAAATATCAAATCACTCAGTCAAATTAAACAGAATTGGTTGGTAATGCACACAATTTAGTCACACTTCTATTTACAATGGAATTGCCACTCTTCACACTATAAACTCTTTTGCAACCGTCAACGCCGGGGTGTTTATCTGTGATACGTCCCAATGACCATTTACCTGGTGGTAAATTCTCGGTTTTGATAAGGACTACATCGCCAATTTTAAATTCGTCCTCTTTCATCAACGTTGGACATTGTGTTATGAGCATCTGCAATAATCAGTGGGGTAAGTAAGTTTTTATTTCCCAAGATAATAGGATTCTTTCTATTAGCCGGCAATTGAGAATGTCTCAAACGACCGCCCACCCTGAGTATATTTTTCTCATCAAGGTAAGGATTGAGTGATTTTAATGAACTTCTATTCTTTACTTCTTTCTTTAATCTTAACTGTTCTATGTCTTCCTTATATTCGAATTCTTGAGCTTTTTTTATACAAATGTCTAGGGTGTCTTCCATTTCTTCTGTTGTAAACTCTAGTTCTTGTTTTGTTTTATTTCTTCTAAATTGTAAAAATCTTTTACAGTAGGTTAATGTTTTTAATAAATCCGTTAAGTTTTCAAATTCTTCAAATTGAGAGTGTAATGTTTTTTCAGATCTACGGGAGTAACTTCAACCGTGTGGTAAGTATTAATTTTTGTATTTTTTAATTCCAAATCTATTTCTATTACTTCATCTGTTTTAATTTTGATTTTCTTTTTAGATAACCAGCGGGGGGCTTTCCACCGCAACTCACTCTGCTCCAGTTCCGTTAGTAACATTCCTCGAGAGCCCAGATCAGCAGGATTTTCGTGTGATTGAACATGGTGCCAGTGTTTATTGTCAGCATTCTCTACGATTTCTCTTTTGGCAACAGGTTTGACAATTGCTGGTAAGTTTATACTGTATTGAAATGTATTAAAGTTAAGGTTCCATATGACACCTAGTGCCTCAATAATACCATCTAGGTTTAAATCTACAGTAGCTTTGACAGATCTTTCCCTTTCAGCGATTGACTTCATAAATTCAATGTTGTTGGATGACCACTTGGTAAGTTGAAAACCTCCTCTTTGCAGTATGTCTTTGATTTCTTTGGCTAACTGTTGGGCTTGTGATACTGAATCGGCACCACACAGTACATCATCCATGTAATATGCTTCTTTTATTGTTCTAGAGGCAAGAGCTTGATCCGATCCTTCATCGTTTGCCACTTGAATGAGAGTTCTTACAGCTGGATATGGTGCGCAGGCTGTGCCGATTGTTACTCGGAGCAGTCGATACTCATGCAGATCATCAGTTTCATTTTCTCTCCAGACAATTCTTTGGTAGTCTGCGTCTTCTTTTGTGACTAATATCTGCAGGTACATTTTGGCTATATCGGCAACAAAACAAATTTTGTGAGTACGCCATCTCATAAAAATGTTACGCAGGTCTTCTTGTAGCTGTGGGCCGACTAGCAGCTCGTCATTCAAAGAAATATGATTTGTGCCTTTCTGCGATGCATCGAAAACAACGCGAGTTTGTGATGTTTCTTTATCAGTGCGGACCACTGCGTGGTGAGGTAAGTAGACTGTATCTTCCTTGTTTATTTCTGTTTCAGGTATCTTCTCCATGTGTCCTTCAGTTATGTATTCACTAATGACCCTTGAATATTCTTCTTTCAATTCTGGTGATCTTTTAAATCTTTTCTCTAACTGTATAAATCTTTGTATAGCTATCTCTTTCAGGTTTCCTTTTGGTGATTGTGGATCTTCTGTTTTAAAAGGTAATTTGACTATATATCTACCATTTTCGTTTCTAGTAGTGGTTGTTTCGTAAATCTTCTCACAAAGCTTTTCTTCTTCAGTCAAACTTCTTTTGCTATTATGGTCTATTTCCCAGAATGTTTTCAATAGTTCATCTATATTCACTTGATGATGTAAAACAACGTAAGTGTGATCATTTTCTTTTGTACAAGCGTCTCCAAAAATAATCCAGCCGAAATGTGTCTTTTGAGCGCTTGGAGCTCCTGGTGGGCCTCTTATAATATTTTCTTGTACAATTTTTGCGTACTCCCTTACTCCCAGAAGCAGATCAATCGGAGCAGGTGCGTGAAAGGCAGGGTCTGCTAAGGGTAAGTTCTTGAGATGAGGCCAATGTTGTGAAGACTGTATTATTTTGGATGGTATTTTCGTGGTAAGTTGTTTTGACATTACATAGGCTTTAATTGGCAAGCTGAATGAATGCTCTAATCTTGATTTGATGTCTAATTCAACTTCATATTTGATTTCAGCTCTAGTGGATCCTACACCTAAAACGCATCCTGTCATTGGACGACGTTTGAGCTTTAACATCTGTGCCGCCTTCTCGCTGATAAATGTCGCTTGGGAACCTGGATCTATTAGTGCACGTAATGGAATGGTTTGTCCTTGATCGTTAGTTGCTTCCACTACTGCGGTTGCTAATAGTGCTATCTTCTGTCCGGTACTGTGATGTGACGTCATCATTGTGTTAACTTGCAGTTCTTCTTCCTCTACTACATGTGTTGAAACCTGCAGTGGTGGAGTGCTCGGTGATGCCGCTGGTTCTGGTGCCTTATTGGTGTGCAGCAGGGAATGATGGCGCCTGTTACATATTCTACAGGACATGTTGAGTTTACACTTGAATACTGAATGTCCAGGTGCCAGACAGTTGAAACATAGTTGATTGGTTTTCACATAATTGCTTCGTTCGGTTGGTTCCAGCTTGATAAATTCCTTACAATGGCTTAATGTATGGTTATCCTTACACATAACGCAACATCTTGACAAATTGTTTGTTGTAGCGGTAACATGATATGAACGTTCTCTAACTGATTTCACTTCTCTAGTACTTGACGTGATTAATTCCAAAGTGCGAAATTTTGTCTCCAAAAATGTTTTGAATTCTTGATATGTTGGTAATGCTTCACATTCTTTTTTGTATGAATATTCTTCCCAACTTTTGTGTGTCTCTGGGTCCAACTTCTGTACCAGAAGATAAATAATTATCGAATCCCAAGAGTCGGTAGAAATTTCTAAATTATTCAAATTGTTTATGCACTCGGAAGTGGTATCTAATAAGCCTTTTAATTGAACAGCTGATTGTGACATCATTTTCTTTTGGTTAAATAATCTTTTCAAAGTACTATTCAAAATTAATCGTTTGTTACCGTACCTTGATTGTAAAACTTCCCATGCTTGTTGGTAATTGTCTGCGGTTACCCTTATATGCTTTAATAGTGACTCAGCCTCTGACGTAACACTCGTTTTTAAATAATGCAGTTTTTGTACTGGAGTTAGTGACGTATTATTGTGCACTAGTGAAATAAATAAGTCCTTAAATGTAGGCCACTCGTCGTAATTGCCGCTGAACTTATTTAACTGAATTTTAGGTAAATGTACAACATTATTTTGACCGTGCATACATTCACTGCTCAAATTCACAGATCTTGATTCCGCACTAGATAACTCCGTCATTGAAATAAGCATGTCCTTGAGGTCACCCTGCAGTACATTGTATAACTCTTCATAAATAAAAAATTCTTCATTGAGAAAATACGGCAAAACACCTTTCATTTCCTTCGGCGTCACTTTCACTAACTCTTGATGTGCATTTTTAAATGTGTTCCAATAGTCGTCAATTATCTTCACGCGTGCTTCTATATAACCTTTAGTTAGGCGAGACTTCGGACATTTCTTTAAATTGGTTTGCGTCTTTCGTAATAAATTCGCCGTGTCTTCTAATACGGAAAGAAATTGATTTTGTTCTTGAGTCGGCGGCATGATTTCACAACAAGTCTATTAATAGATAACTTATTTGCACGTTATTGATAAGTTGTTTACGTTCCGGCACAGCTGTGGAATGAGACTTCTATTGTTCTCGCTCGACTCGGGCGCAGCGCAGGTAAAAAAAAGGTCGATGTGTGTGTCGGTGCAACAAATCCGGCTACGATGCTGACCATATGTTCTGGGTGATAAGGTTCAGATTTCTGGGAAGTTTTTGAATGAGAGACGTGCGTCTGCTGCAATGTTTATTTGCTACTGGTTTATTAATCAAGCTGCGCGAATATAAGTACATGCGTTTGGGCCTTGCTATATTACACAAATCTAATTAGGTAGTTGAATAAAGCTTCAACAATGAGTAATAAAAAAATACAAAAAAAAATCTAATTTTTTTTTTCAGAATTAAGATTTGTAATTTTTACAATGGACTCTATGTACAAAAAATAAATTTTTTTCAAATAATAAATAACGTAATGCCAGATAAAGTCTGTTCATCCTTACTTGTCTTATTTAGTAAACAGTTTTTGACAGTTGTCGTACGTCTTTTATACTTACATCGTTATTTAAAAGTATGTTACCTAGTAGCTTTATGAAATTGTTATTAATTTATTAACAATTTCATAAAGCATTTCGTAATCTATGTGTGGAAAACCATTTCTTGTATTTTATAAATGATTATTTCAATAAAGAGTTGGGTGAAGATTGTTTACCATATAAGACAAGTAAGGATGGACAGACTTGTTATTGTTAGTTCAGATAGATTCAATTGAAATATCTTTTCAGATAATATGTATTTTGACAATCAGCTACTTATTAATTAAAAAAAAAATAGATAGAATATACTAGAAAAAATTCGACTCGTCAGCATCACCAGGATTGTCTCGGGTGAGAATCGAATCGCGACCTTTGGAAGTCTGGTCCAATGCTCTTACCAACTGATCAATAAGTATTCGCGGTTTCTTTTCCCGCCTGAGACAATCCTGGTGATGACGGGTTGAATTTTTTCTAATATATTATTTAGTATTGTATAAAAATAGCATTATGAATGCTAAAATATAAAATATTTCTTTATTTATTTTCTTTATTTAAACATTCGCACTACATGCGACTTAACAGTAACTACTAGATCTTAAAGTAACTAATTTATCGCATGCACCTTGACAGGCATAGCAATGTGGAAGAGAGGGCAGAAAATATTATATTATTATATGTGTTACGGCTAATACCCGAAGTGCGGCTAAACCTAGTTTTAGCCGGCTAAAACTAGGTGTAGCCGATAGCTGTTGGTTAAAACGAGGTGTAGCCGATTTGCTCGTGGCTAATACTAGGTGTAGCCGACTAAAACTAGGTGTAGCATGGGGTATTAAGAAAGTTATTTCTGTTGTCTGTTAAAAAAAAACTAACCTATACTCGGAACCTACAGGAGTAAAGCAGATCGGTTCACCTAGTTTTAGCCAACAGCTATCGGCTATACCTAGTTTTAACCGGCTAAAACTAGGTTTAGCTGCACTTCGGGTATTAGCCGTAACATATATAAATACTGAATCGAAAGCGCGGCCGCGCTTTGACCGATGGCTGATCGAGTGTATAAAATTGTTTGTTTGAACTTCAGCGTTTATAGGAGTAGCGCGCTTATTTAGAAGTTAGGTCTAATACCTTTTTAATTACTAAAAGGATGTAATTTTTTTCAGGGGTGAGAAGCACAAAGAGGTGGTTAAAGAAGTGAACGCACACATAGCGCGGGAGAGGATGAAGGAGTTGGCCGCGCCTCGGGAGCCCCCGCCGGGCCCCGCCCGCGTGGGGCCCGCGCCCCGCGCCGCCGCGCCATACGGCACCTGGACCACGGTCCGCGCTGAGTATGTATAACTAGTGCTCTATGACCATCGGGGGCACATGAAGGAGTTGGCCGCGCCTCGGGAGCTCCCGCCAGGCCCCGCCCGCGTGGGGCCCGCGCCCCGCGCCGCCGCGCCCTACGGCACCTGGACCACGGTCCGCGCTGAGTATGTATAACTAGTGCTCTATGACCATCGGGGGCACATGAAGGAGTTGGCCGCGCCTCGGGAGCTCCCGCCGGGCCCCGCCCGCGTGGGGCCCGCGCCCCGCGCCGCCGCGCCCTACGGCACCTGGACCACGGTCCGCGCTGAGTATGTATAACTAGTGCTCTATGACCATCGGGGGCACATGAAGGAGTTGGCCGCGCCTCGGGAGCTCCCGCCGGGCCCCGCCCGCGTGGGGCCCGCGCCCCGCGCCGCCGCGCCCTACGGCACCTGGACCACGGTCCGCGCTGAGTATGTATAACTAGTGCTCTATGACCATCGGGGCACATGAAGGAGTTGGCCGCGCCTCGGGAGCCCCCGCCGGGCCCCGCCCGCGTGGGGCCCGCGCCCCGCGCCGCCGCGCCCTACGGCACCTGGACCACGGTCCGCTCTGAGTATGTATAACTAGTGCTCTATGACCATCGGGGGCGCATGAAGGAGTCACTGCGTCACTTCAAATTTCAAGTCAGACGCATCGCGTGCAATATTGCCTCCAAAAACCATGTGCTTTTCTTTTCAACTTTCAAGGCAGTCAACTTGCGTTAAACGCGTGCAAAATTGAAAACCGTTCACTTTCACGTTCAACTTTCTACTATACAAACTTGACGATTTTTTTTGAAGATAGAAAAGAAAGTGAAAGGGAGCGCGAAAGCGATCGTATGAAGGCGCACGGACTCTGTGCCTCTGTGGCTTTTTTTTGGATATGCGTAGCTGCGAGGTACGCGGGCGGCGGGAAAGAGGCGCGCTATTGGTCGCCCGCAACTGCACATGCCCAAACTTATCCCCACTCCGTCGAAAGAGCGTCAAGATGTTTGCCGGAATCTGTATCGAGTAAATAGATTACTTTTATTTTATTTGCAGACCCGTTGAGCATATCGATCTCCAGTTGCCGAAGACTAAAGAAGTAGAGCCGCCTCCCGTCGTAATGGAGCCGGAACGAGTCGAGTTTAGGGAGAAACGTGTCCAGTCTCTGGGCGAAGGGCCGGTCGAGTTCAAGCGGCGGAAACTCGGCCACGCGAGGCGGAACATGCGCCAGAAAGTTGATGATGAATAAAATATTTTTATATTTATGTTGGTGTTTTTTTTTAATTTAGTTTATTGCCACGACACAGCGTCGGACGGAGCTAGAGTCATGAGTGCCCCTGACAAGATTTGAATTTTGCGCCCCAAGGCTTATAGGATCTTGAGCGCCCCTTGCAAGATTTGAAGTTTGGGCCCCAAGACATATTTCTAAGATAAGGAGCGCCCCTGGCAAGATTGAATTTTGCGCCCTAAGGCTTCTAGGATCATGAGCGCCCCTTGCATGATTTGAATTTTGGGCCCCAAGACATATTTCTAAGATAATGAGCGCCCCTGGTAAGATTTGATTTGCTCCCCAAGACTTATAGACTTATTTTCTAGTTATGGGTCAGCAAAGTGCGACCCCCTGAGGGTTGTGCCCCTGGCAGCCGCCCCCCTTACGAGCAACTAGCTAAGACGCTGCCCCGACAAGATGGATCAATCTGGTGAAGGTCGCGGGTAGCCACTGGATGCGGGCAGTGCAGGACCGATCGTCGTGGAGATCCTTGGGGGAAGCCTATCTATACCTAGCAGTGGGTGTCGTGCGGCTGATATGATGATGATGAAAGAAAGATCAAAAGCCAAAAACCATATCAAAATGTTTGACATTGATATTTAATATTTATGTATATGTAGGTATTCCCGTTGCCTAAGTATTAACTTATGATCCTAGAAGCCTTGGGGCGCAAAATTCGAATCTTGCCGGGGGCGCTCATTACCTTAGAAATATGTCTTGGGTGGGGCCCAAAATTCAAGGATATAATTATTAGTAGATAATTATAATTATCCTCTTTAATCTACGTTTGGTCAGGTTCATTCATTGGATTAACATATTCTCGAAATTGTCTCGAGTGAACCTAGTCATCAATGACTCCCAATAACAGTCTTATTAATATTTATCATGTGCGTCCATCAGAGCTGACACACCTATCTGCATACTTATTTGAATAAAAACAAGTATGAAAGTGAACGATTCTGAATAACCGTTAAAAACATAACCAAAAGGATGTCGAATGATTAAGTACTTACCTAACTATTAACATAGTGTAACAATATTATCTTTTCATATAGTGGGGGAACACCTTTGTTTTTGCGCAAATGCAGACAATAAGAACTAGTAATATGGTACCTCTCACCTTTAGTAGGGAAAGGTTAATTAGGTACGTGCGTTATATTTAAGGCAAACAACTTCCTAGGCAAACCTCTTGTTCAGATATAAATCCTTTATTGGCATTCCCGTATTTAAGGTATACGTAAGGGTGCTTCTACACGGTGCAAGTAGCCCGCGTAAGTTAAGAGGCATATTACGTTTCGACTGTGATTTTTGCGTAAAATGGCCAATTTTGGGGTTCTCGATCTCAGAAACAACAATACATTAACAGTTTTGACTTATTGAATAGTGTAGAACAGCTATTGGAATAGATCATAGCGGCCTCGCTTTTTTGAAAATTTGCTTAACTTTATAATTAAACCCGAAATTGCAGAGAAAGATTTTCATAAAATGCGCGAAGGCACTTTTTTGGGGTCATGGATTGAACTACTGTGCTAAACAAATGAAATAAAAAAAATTGAATATTATCTCTTATATAGTCGAATAGATCATAGCGGCCTCGGAATTTTGAAATTATGTATGGCATATGTGAAAAAAAATCCCAATCAAAAACTATAAAACTACTAAAAACGCTCAGAATTAACTGTGAATTTCTCCTAGATACATAATTATTATTACATAAAATTTATATTAGAATAATCTTTACTTCATACGAAAATCAAATTTCACACTTTTATTTGTTGTTTGTACTTGTTTTTCTTTCTGTGTATGTTCAAAGTTGACTCTAAGAAATCGTTCACCACCTTTAATTTTCCTTTCTAACCCTTTAACTTTCCAGTGTATCATCATATTACTTTTTGTCGCGAACACATATAAATGTATTTAGTAGACCCAAAGGTTTCTCTAGGTTGTAGCGCTAAAATCCGTCAAAATCGAAATTTCGACGAAAAAATGTGATAGGGCCCTTAAGCACTTGCGCAGGTTACATGCTCGTAAAGAGGGTCCGGCTCCATAGCATTGTACACCCGCGCAAGTAACCCGCGCCTCAACTTGCGCAAGCTACATGCACCGTGTAGAAGCACCCTAACTCGATCAAAAGGGGCAAGGTAGCAGCCCGCCAGCAGGTAGCAGCGCGGTAGCGGTGAAGGGACGTCAACTCTGCCGCGTGCGCAGCGCACCTCATCCCATCCATAGAGTTAGGTACTTAACATATCTTATCATTGGCCTGTCAACACCAATATTGTTAAAGGTTAACACTGCTAATTACCCCATTAGTAGTCAACAATTAAGTAATAGTAAGTATATAATTTTTTTCTGTTATCTCAGAATAGGCTCTAACGATTTCGCTGAAATTTGGTAAGTATATGGGGTTTTCGGGGGTAAACAATTGATCTAGATTAGTCTTATGTTTGGGAAAACGCGTGTTTTCGAGTTTTCATACGTTTTTCTTTCGACGCCGAATATAGTCGCTAATTTCGTCCTGCCGGCCACTGTCCGTCTGGTCCAGTGGGTTAAGACGCAGACGGCAAGAAATGAGTGTTACGGGTTCGAATCCCGCTCGGTGACTTACATTTGTTTTTTTTATATGTTAAATTAACTATATATATATATATTCAATTTTTATTGTTTTAGTTTAGACAAGTTTAAAAAAAATAGTTAATGTTTGAGAGAACATTAAATAGTAATAACCGATCAAAGCTCGGTCGCCCAGATATTAAGATTTTAATTTCTACACTTTTGATTTTAATTTGAGTTGTGTTTTTATTCTGAAAACTATTTCTGTTATATGTATAATTGTACTATACCTACTGTGACTTAGTTAGGTATCCTAAATAAGCCTACGGAATAATAACTTCTCTACACATGAATATGACGACTGCTTGGTGCAGTGGCAGCGCTCCTGCCCTTTGAGTCAAAGGTCCCGGGTTTGAATCCTTAGTTGGGGCATAATAATTACAGTGACGACTAGCCTATGCTATCCATGATTCGGGATCTATATCCCGAATCATGGATTCGGGATCTATGTACATAAGAATTCAAGTACATAAGAATACAATCGTATAATACTGTATTCTTATGTACTAGGTTAGTGCGGGACACGAAAGATGACCACAAATGGCGCATATCTTCGCATCATAACTCATGAAGAAAAGAAATAAGACAAAATAATATTTCATTTAAATATATAAAATATATATCTCTATAGATATATGAAACATTATTTTGTCTTAAGTCTTTTCTTCGTGAGTTATGATGCGAAGATGGGCCCCATTTGTGGTCTTCTTTCGTGTCCCACACTATACCCATCCGTCTTTTCTATCCGTTACTTAATTACTGTTATAAGCTTTGCTTATTATTGGGACTAGGTACCTACTTAATTCATAAGTGATTGGTTTGATTTTTTCAGATTATTTACTTTAGGTAAGTATTTAATGTG
This sequence comes from Agriphila geniculea, assembly GCA_943789525.1. NCBI lineage: Eukaryota > Metazoa > Arthropoda > Insecta > Lepidoptera > Crambidae > Agriphila > Agriphila geniculea. The sequence continues at coordinate 20,513,989 of OX038877.1, forward strand.
ACGGGGATCATCCAATCATCGAGATACGATAACTTTCGACAGTACGAAATAACTTTATACCTACCTACGTAAAAACTTTCCTACTGTGGCATCTAAAAACATAGGGGCATGACATGAATCATGATGTTCTTGCTTGACTTCACAAATCTTCGTTATAATCATAAGTAGGTACCTATACCTAGTTGTTTACTGAATATCTGAGTTCTAGTTTACCTTATCAAAAAGCAACATGCTTCCACGCATCATGAAACACCAGGCAAACGAAGGTCAAAAGCTTACCCGTTTTAAAACAAAAAATGTACAATACCGCAACATAGCTTCTAGGAAACGGGCCGCAACGCAACGCATAACGCACCGTGTCGATTACAATTACAACAATATACTATTACACCGAATCCTACAACAGTTTTTACGGCAATCAATCTGCCTCGTCTCGTACCTATTGTGCCGTTCGTGATCCGGGTTCAATATGGAAATGTAGCGCTATTATCGGATAATGCGACATTGTTGAAGCCTCAATCGGTAGAGGACAACGATTAGTTTTTCTGATCACGGACGGGACCTCAGGAGCGATATATAAGTTGGTGGCAAGATGAGACGATATCATAACTAGCTGGCTGCTGTCCAGTGCCTGATCACACTTCGTCCAGTTGACCGTTCACAGATCAATATGTTCAAATTGGTGAGTACTTTATTTACATTTTTAAGTGTTAAATCCTAAATAAAACTAAGTATAAGTAGGTAGGCAGTGTAGGCACTACCTACTTGATACCAAAAAAAATACTTAATACATTCGTTATGTTATAATTATTGATACAGTGATAGCCTGATTTATAAACGAGCAAACTTACAGAACAAGAAAAAATCTTGTTCTGTGACCGTGGGTAGGTACCTATCTACGTTACCTAATAACACAGAAATTCCGACCATAATATTAATTTAAAAGTCAAATAATTTTATAATAGTACATTATGATATAAGTGCGGTATATTTTATCTCCCAAAGTTAATTTTATCCATAAAATGTTGACCTCTTTTCTGACATAAAAACTCTTTGCTAAGATTTAAAAAAGTACCGTTCGTTTTAGACGAAGTAAGATAAACCGTGCGGTAATGTAAAGTAAAACGCACGGTTTATCAAGGAAACCGTGCGTTTTACTTTACATTACCGCACAAGTTCGTAATGAGATACAATACGATATTGAAATTGGTGTAATAAGAGACCCTTTACGAGCAAATATGTTATAAAGATTACTTACTACCTACTTACCTAAATTTTTAGTCGTGTGCTTCTAAACCCTGCGTAAAAAGCATATACATACACTTATTTATTGAGGCAGGATCTCTGGGAAGTACCTACCTACTTGTACCCATCGGGATCTTGTACCTATTTCCGATTAGCTGGGTGCTGCGTGCATTTCCACCACTTCACTTTTAAATTAAACCACCAACATTAAACAACAATTTGACCGTAACCGTAGTTTAAAGGCTAATAAACTCCAGTTAGTCCAGATCATCACTTTAAATATACCTAGTAATAAAAAATAATGTACCTAGTTACTGAAAATTATTTGTAGAGTTGATAAAAATATCCTATGAATTTCAGGTGTTTCAGGATTTTCAGATTTAGTGTCAACAAAAATAAAGTTGTTGACTTAAAAATTAAAATTGAAATTACCTACCTACTTACAAACTTAAATAAACAAAAAAGTTGCATTTAGATTTACCGTTCTGTGATATTATGATTAGAAGAAAAAAAATCTTAATTTCAGATGATGTTGTTGGCTTTCGCCGCGGTGCTGCTGGCATCGGCAATGGCGAAGCCCCAAGTGTTGGTTGACTACGGGTACTACGCCCCCGCGTACTATAGTGCCCCTTTGACGTACTCTTATCCATACGCGTACACGTACTCCTACCCATTCTACTATAAATAGGACCTGAAGCCTGCATTTGAGCCGAGATAAATTACTCATTTAACGAGTTTGTTTTGTGTTAACGTTTTAATTGAAAAAGTCTGTTGTATGTACACCTACTGAAGTTGTTAATAAGTAGATACGTTTTAAAACAATAACAGCAAATAGTTATATATTTCTTAAACGACGACATACGCGAGTATAATGGAATATGGATTACTGAAATGATTATATTATTGTACCTATATAAAATACACTAAAACTGATTGAATGGAGAGCACCGAAATTATCCTTTTATGACGATTCGTATTAAATCGTTAAGTATTTCGAATTTTTATGTGTTTCGTATATTTACTTAATATTATATTTTTGATGTTATAACAACAACAGACAGTACAAATTTATTTATTCTGAATTAAAAATGCAAGAATATATCCTGAGTTTTATTGCCCAAGTCGAGAAATATGTGATTTAAGTATTAGTTTCTTATTAAGGAAATCCTACTCTAGCAATAAACTTATAAAATTACTAGGTAGACCTATTTTAATTTTAAAAGTAATACTGTGGGAAAAAGTAAGACAGACGATATAAAAATTCCCAGCAGTAGGTACTTATACCTACCTACCTTAGAATAATAATATTCTAAGGGGCCTACCTACCTACTATTCAGCGTGTTATTGAATGAACGCAAAATTGTAAAACGTGGAAAACCATTTCTTCGGACCATCATTCATCATTTAGGCTTGCAAAAACTAGAGGTTCATTTATGGGGAAAGGCATAGCCTTTATTAATAAAGTTCCACAACAAGTAATTGATCTTCCTTTGCATGAATTTAAAAACCATGTTAAAAAAACGCTCATGGGTAAAGGTTATTATAAAGTAGACGATTATCTTAAAGATCAAAATGCGTGGAAATGATGTAACACATAACTACTATAAGTACTTTGTTGCCAATATAATAAGTCTATGTTTGTTGCCAATAATCCTGTCACCCTGTCGTAATTATCTGGTAACGATATATTTAAGTTTGTAAATATCGTTACTTATTGCTATTAAAACTGATAAGTTTCTTGCGCCCGTTCTTCTTGTCAGTTAAAAAAGTCTTGAACGGGTGGTAGGAAAATATAGACGATTCAAAAGTACTTAATAATTAAGTTTATTTGAATAAAGCTATTTTTGACTTTGACTTTGACTTTGACCATCAAACTGAACAACGTTTACTATGGGACCAACTCCGAAATCGCGAAAAAATCAGCTGTTTTATTTTGATATTTTCGTTATTAATTATTGTGTGAAACAGCAGATTTTTTTCTCTGTTTCAGAGCTGGCCCCATAGTAAAAGTTGTTCAGTTTGGTGGCCCGAAGAATCGGTTTTCCCATTTTGGGTTCATTCATTAACACGTTGTATAGTAAAACTACATATTTGGTAAGACAACTGGGACGCCCTCAATATTTGTGATTGACAAGGCTCATGAGCACACGATGACCAGCGAAGGCTCGCACGTATACCGCCGCCAATTACGATGGGATGACACCGTGACACCACTGGTATGGCATTCGTGAGGTCACCTTAGTCCGTGATTTCCTCGCCACTAATTCGTATGCACGCTGGTGGCTAGACGTTTTATTTAGATCCGTGATACAATATTAAACGACTATACATCATGTATCCAAAAACCCTGTCAGATACTGAAACAGGTGATAGTTTTAAGTGTTGCAAAACTGTACAACATTCTCCAAGGAACATACATCGAAAAACCATTTTTTTTTTCGCCTTTCCATAGTAAGTCGGTCAGCTGACCAATACATTTTGTATGGGAGTATGTTTTTTTTTTCATTTTTCGACCTATGTTTCATGGAGAATGTTATTCAGTTTCAGCATCACTATCACTTGTTTCAGGATCTGACAGGGTTTTTTGATACATGATGTAGATAAAAAATGTTATTAGAATAACTTAGGCATCCAGCCTAAGTTATTCTAATAACATTTTTTTATCTAAAGCTAGCTAGCTAAATAGGCTGACAACAAAAAATTAAAAAGTCCTGTAAACAGTTTTCTTGATTATATCACAAAGAAATGTAAAAAAAACTATGTAACATTCAAACTTTACTTTTAACTGACTGCCTAGTTTGGAATTAAGTGTTACGTATCTGAAATTACATTTCAGCTGAAAAATCGTTGACTTGAAAAATATATGTTACTAGCGACCTCCCGCGGTTTCACCCGTGTGGTTCCCGTTCCCGTGGGAATATCGGAATAAAAAGTATTCTATGTTTTAATCTAGACTATCTACTAACTGTGTGCCAAATTTCAACCAAATCCGTTCAGTAGTTTTTGCGTAATTGAGGAACAAACATCCAAACCCACAAAATTTCACATTTATAATATAAGTAGGATTTATTACCTAATAAATAGTTACTTTGGTAGGTCTGTACACAAATAAAGTCACATAATATGGTTAGGTATGTACTATTTTATTTAGAGAATGTAATTGTTAAGTACATTTACCACATTCTATACATCTATTGCAATATTATCAATTCATGGGTTTTCCACAATTTACATAAGTATCATTATTTTGGCGCAGGTTGATAAATACTTGTGCAATGAGCAAGCAGCGTGGAATCTTTATTTATTTTTATTTACCAACATACATAATAGATAGTAAATATACCTAAATCTTGGATAATTCAAACAATTTTAATGAAAAATAATAGCATACAGATACTTATGCTTAGAGCAACGCGGCTTTCGTACCGGACGGAAGCCGTGTTGCTTTAAGTAGGTAGGTACTTATGTATACTTATTTTATAAAGAGAAATAATTTTTTCTATGAATGATTTGCTAAACATTCATGACGCTTCCTAAATGACATAAATTGATAAACATTCAAAACGTAAAAACTGAAGAATATTTAATTTGTTAGTATTCTGGATACAAAATCAATCAATATGTTACTCGTATGTTATTATATTTTGATTCAAGATGTATTTATTCACGGCGCACGCAACAATTTAGTATGTTTACTTAGAAAACTACACTATAATAAATTATTCTAAACATTTATAAATATATTTAATATGATCAATTGTTTGTTTTATTATGATATAAATGCAAAGGTAGATATTGTTATTGTTACGTTTAAAAATGGGTTCTATTAACTGTTGTCCTAAAATTATATTACGTACGTACACTTAAAGAATTTGATTAGGTATTCATTTGATTATCTTCATATTTAGGTATAAATACCTAGTGTCTAAAAGAAAATAAGTTGTTATATTGTATTTATAATCTTATACCGACTATACTTAGTGTAAGCAGATAAATTATAATAATCTAAAATTTACAAAATAAACGTCTCTTCGAAATAAATCTTCTCTATTCAGAACCAAATGAGGTGTCCAAATCTCCAAGCACTTTTCCTTTATTGTTCTATCACTTACACATACCATCGTTTAGAAAACACTCGCGATTTTTATCGTTATTTCACTTTCACGAACTGTTCCAATTACTTTTTTTACAAAGGAGGTTAATGTCGTGCTTATCAGAAATGTAGATATTGCACTCAGCGAAACCATAGTCACGTTTCGGAAGCAGAGTTGGTTCTAGCCATTTCAATGTTGGTTCCCACAGCCATCCAGCCATTTCGGAGTTAGTTCAAGCTACTTCGAGGTCTGATTCGGAGTCATCGGTGTAGGGGCGTGGTGTTGGGGGGGCAGGGAGGTGTTCGGGGGGCGAGTGGGCAGGCGAGAGCGCCCCCCTGCCCAGGAGAGGAACGCGCCCACAAACTCTCTCCTCTTGCAGCTTCCGTAGCCTCTCCTGCTCCTCACGTTTCTGTTTCCGCCATTTCGCTCGTCGATTTTTAAACCATACCTGTAGAAAACAAAGATTTATTAAGCAAATCTCCTCTAAATACAATGAAAAAGTAAAGAGATACCTACCTAGTTCAAATAATAAAACTGTTACAGTATCTCGTTGATGTCTTTTGTTAATAAATATAAACAAAACTGCATAACTATCGTTTCTCGAAAATTTCACGCTGTGTCTACTACATTTAAGTATCAAAATTACTTTGACTATAATATTTAAGTAGAAAAAACTAAAATTGCAAAGAATTCGAAGAAGACTACAATGCAAACAAATCATTTTTCATTCAACGTAGTCTTGTAAATATCGGTGTGAAATCGTAGCTCAAAAGCCTCAATATTGATGCATTCAACATCCAAGTTAAGTTGTAAACGAACGATTAAAACCTTATAATGCGTCGGACAATAGCTGCCGACCCAATTTAACGATGACCGGGCTACCGGATCAATACCAGTTGCGACAAAAAAAAGGTTTTGTGTGCGTTAGAGTAACCATTGATGTTTCTGGGTACCGGCACTTCCAGTCGAGTGGTTGGACACAAGCGTCGGACGCGGACCACCCCGGGTGGGACTACCACAATGTGGAAACATCACAATATACTGCTTTGTACAGTCAAGCATACTTTCCAGTCCTCATTTCATTCATAACTTTCTTCTTCATTTTCTTTATTGCATTTTAATATTGATATTTCACAACAGAAGCAATATAATATATCTTTGATGTAAACGCACCAGTGGCGAATCCTTTTTATGCTGATATCTTTTGTAGAAGGATTATTTCTTTTACAACAAAATTTTAATTTCATTTCATACCTCGTACCTAGGTATATTGAGTTGTTGTTATTATTATACGAATACCTACAGATTATTCTTACTAATTATTTATAGGAATTCAATAAGATATAGTTATAAGCTAGGTAGGTACTTTTACGGTAAGTAGTGATAGAGGTAGATTTTTAATCCTATTGGATAATATAATTATGAATAATAAGATAATCATAGATGGTCTTAGCTGCACGCAATGTTAGATATTTTAAGTCATATTAAACTACAAAAGTCCTATTCAGAAATCTGTCACTTGCAGAAGTTCATAAATACCTAGTCGATCCCCACAAATATTATGGGCGTGTTTTAAAATTAATTCGTTAACGATACGGCTATTGTCAAAGTTAATTGCATTACAAGAGTCGCCCGCTCACAAAAGCCCCATTAACTTCCAGTAACCGAGTGGCAGGCTTTTCTCACTTGGCACGTTCATTTCGCGCCACTCGAGCGGCAAATATCATTCGAATACAGCGGCAGACTTGAGGGCGGCTGGGAACAACCCGCAATAAGATTAGCCGAGCTTCTTTTGTTGGCGCTGATTGTGTTTGGCTTAACTCGTTTGCTGTTTTTATTGGCGGCAATCAGCCAAGGCTGTGAAATAAAGCCCTCAATGGTTGGCTTGGAACGTACATCCAGGAATACAATGGGGTTCTTGTCGGTGTATAATTACTGATGGGTGAATGGAATTGATTCTTATCTTAGTGGTGAAATGGCACGATGAACTCTGAGATAAATAAAAGACAGTAAAGAATACACATGTGTTTATGGGCACGGGCCTTGAGATTGAGAGTGACGACTAACAGTCGATGAGAAACTAGGGATATACGAGGGGAGTTCAAAGTATTCTCGGTATGGATATGAAGGAAAAGGCAGAAAAATCTAAAATAATTGTATTTTTAATATAGTTCCCTGAAACCTCAACACACTTCTTACAACGCGAAATAAACTTTTCAGTACCCTCCAAAAATAACTTTTCTGAAAAATGATGAAATGATCCATAGTCGCCTTAAGCTCTTCATCGTCGGAAAATAGCTTTCCACGAAGCTCTTTTTTCAGCTTCAGGAACAAAAAATAGTCAGATCTTGGCTGTAAGGTGGTTGATGGATCTCTCTGAAACCACACGCCTGAATAGCCTTGGCATCGCGCGCCGAGTGAATCGAGCACCACCGTGGTTAATTTTGGTCAACATTCCGCGTCAGACATTTTGTTTCACTCGAAGCACGATTGTGAAAAAAACTAATGATGGTAAACTGACGAAATTTTCAAATTATCACCTTGGATAATGTCGTAAGACAACCATAGACAAAAACTACCCTCATTAGGTACTAACCAGAAAATCCCGATAGCGAGAATACTTTGAACTTCCCACGTAGTTAAAACCACGAATATAGCTTCTGTAAATGAAAATCCACGGTACCTATCGGATACTACAAAATTGATGTTGTACAGAAAATTAATCCACTAAGCAACAAAGTTCATACGGGCGATGAAAGGCTACTCCCGCATGCATTACCGCTATTGTTTTAAGGCTCCGCTCGACGAGAATTCCCAAATTCTATACGCCATAGGCTGTACAGTCGGCGGCGTGCATACGTAATCATCCGCCTATCGAACGCAAACATGCTCTTTTATTGAAAGCTAAAGCGTATTGTAAATTTGTGCTTCAAGTTACGAAGTTGCAGCTCCTCCAGTTGTACACTGAATTGTTAAACAGATTAGGTAATTATAAGTTCAGTTTGCTGTACTGTTGGGGCTTGGGTAAGTCTATACGGTAAAGAAGAGCTTTTACTGAGAAATTAACACCCGTTTACACAGTCTGCACTACTTATGTTTAGTCGCCTTTTTTATCATAACTACAACTCAACTAAATCAGACATTAATACCAAAAAGATTTTATAAACTTAGCTCTAATGAGCGGTTTTCAAAAGGCAGTTTAAGAAAAAAAACCGGCCTAGTGCGTGTCGGGCCACGCGCCGTAGGGTTCCGTAGTTACCTTATCCCATACCATATTTAATACCACCTATCATTTTTCGTCTGCAAAAATAACTTTGTTTCACAGTGTTGGTATGAATGACAAAGTTATATTTGCGGTTTTGGAAAATGTGCTATATCTCAAAAACTAATTACTATATCTCGTTCAAACCAATTTTGGTTGAAAGTGTTTATTAAGATCTACAGCATATATTTCTTTTAGATTTTTCACTTTCTTATTTCAAAAGTTAAAGGGGGAGGGGGGGGGGGACACACATTTTACCACTTTGGCGGTGTTTGTCTTTTAAACGGATGACTTTGAAAAAAAACTGTCTTCAAAACCTCAATGTCATTTTTAAAGCCCTGTTCATAGACACCCACACGTATTGGTTTGAAGAAAAAAAATTTTTCAGTTTCAGTTCCATGTATATACCCCCTAAAAAAAATTATTTTTTTATTTTTGTGTTCAATTCGTTAAGCGGTTAATAGAATACATCTACCTACAAAGTTTCAACTGTGTAATCTTAATACTTTAGGAATAAAGTGGCTGTGACATATGGACAGACAGACAGACAGACATGACGAATCTACAAGGGTTCCGTTTTTTGCCATTTAGGCTACGGAACCCTAAAAAGTAGTAGTAGTAGCAGCAGTAGTCGTTGTACAACTAAGTAGGTAGGTTTTTAAGAAAAAGGCAAAGGATGAAACGTGATTACTTTTTTATCATAGGTACGTTTGTTGAGTATGTGGTTTGTCGTGTTGAGCGTTGGTTGTCCTTTGGCGTGTTCCGAAGAACTTTTCTCTGACCCTTAGCGCGAATAATTTTTAAAAATCTACCTAGTTGAAGTAGTGCCATCTATCGACATAAAATTTTACTAAAATTATCAGCTGTCAGAAAACCGCTCATTGCTATCATGCGCCATTTTCATGGTCAAGTTGTAGAGGAAAAGACAGTCGCCTGTCTTTTCCTTTCGACTTCTACAGTCAAAACACGAAAGAATAAAAAACAAGTGAACATTTTAGAATCACTGTTGATAATGTAAGTAAGCGGTTTTATAGACAAATCCGCCACCTTTTTAATGAAAACTAGAGAAGACGTTTAATAAAATAAACTTATGTAAAACATAGATAAGGATCGTTGAAACACTGGGTTTATGGTAATCCGGGTAACCATTTAGTCGGGCTGAGTTGATTAGCAGTGGGTGGGAGATAGGACAGCGGGGCGGGGCGCCCGAGGCGCGCGCACCACGCCTCGCCGCCTCGCTACCTCGTCGCATCGCCACCTCGCCACAGAATCGCTAAAGCAGTAAATGACGCAACTATACATACATACGCCTGAAACCGCGCATTCGATCGGAGACACAATAGACTTCTAGCAAGCTTTGCTATCGCTATGAAGCTAATAAGTCACGATTATATCAAATCCTGACAAAATGCCTGATTTCTACTAAAAAGTCCAGACATTTTGCTAAAGTGCCACACGGTGCAACGTACTTACGACGTAGTAATTACGATAACACTTAATGACGTGTAAAAATTAATATTTCAAGTATTTAGACAAAAATATAGTTTGCGTTTTTCGTTTTTTAAGTTTTAGTTGATGATTATTTATTATTTAAATGTTGATTATTTTAAAATTAATTATTTATTGCAAAATTTACTGAAAATGTTCTAGTTAATTGTTACCAATTTCTTAATTTCTAACGTTTGTTTTCTATACGTAAACAATCCAAAAAAGCCTGACTTTTTCCAAGTCCGGCCGGAATCCTGACAGGGACCTAAAAAGCCTGACATGTCAGGACAAATCCTGACGTCTGATAACCCTAGTCACGATTGATGAGCATCAAGAGACAAAACTAATCGAACACTGTGTGTAACGACCGCACCTCTTTTTAATGTTCCTTGCCACAAGTGTATAACATAGTTTATTCAGGTTAATTTAAAACAATTTAACTGGTGCGTTAGCAATATTCGAAAAAGAGGCTCAGTTGCGATACCGCTTAGCTCCTGTTATAATTTCCAGTTCCCCTTTCCCTTTCCCTATTATTGTAACCTCATCTTCCTCCCAGCCACCTCGCATCTTCAGGTGGTTCATATATGATACCAATTTCATAAGATTAACCACGTGGAAAAAATAAGCCTAAAGAAAAAAGCCTAAGCGACGATGAAGCATAAGATGATTACTTTCATATTGTTTGTCATTCTCTATTAGATACTTTTATAATATGTTAGGTAAGTATAAATTATATTATAAAAGATACAAGACACATTATTAAACTTAAATTGCTTTTTCATCATAAACAAAATACTGCTTTATGTAAGTACTAAATACTTAGGTATATTTAGGTAACTTTTTAAAATTAAGTACCTACCTACCTGCTTTATATACTAAATATGTTTAAGTAACTTTTCTAGATTAAGAAAGTACCTACCTACTTTAAATATTTAAACGTATAAATTATGGCATGTTCGCTGAAATTTATAAACTGAATACCTTATGTACTATGGGCAACAGCGTCGCTTAACCAGTTTGCAACAAAATTCGTTTGCGTGCGTATCACCCCTGCACGAACTAAACGTATGTGACAGCGGGCGCGGCGTGCAAGCGATTTTAACCTTAGCAGTGGTTAAGCGACGCTGTTGCCCATGGTACCTTAGGTAGGTATCATCAAGCAACTTTAATAACAATCTATTTACTGGATACTTGGATACGTACGACACATTTAATTTCAAAATTCGCAAACAACAACAAACTCTATAAGCACAACAAAGTGAATTGCTATTAATTCATCTCCTTTAGCAACACCCTCTTCAAAACGGCAAAATTGTACAACAAAATTTAAAAGGCGTCTCGCAAAACCAAATTACTTTCAACATAACCTCACATAGATTTAGGAGACGTGGAACAGTCTGACCACGTGAATCAGCGAACGGCGACACGACACGACGCGCGAGGCTGGAATATTATTAACCGTACAACCGGCAGGCTGATTATTTAATTAAAAACCACCTAGTGATCGGTCTCATTTGACAGATAAATGTGATACATTGCTATTTCTTTTTGGGGTAAAAAAGAACATAAGTACCAAAGAAAAGTAGCAATGTATCACATTCATCTGTGAACTGAAACCGGTCGCTAGGTGGTTTTTAATTAGATAATCAGCCTGTCGGTGGACAGTGTGGTTTGTAGGTTAGTAATCAGTGGTCCAGACTAGAAATGTCTAAAATTATCGATAGATATCCTTACTAATATTATAAATGTGAAAGTCTGTTTGTTTGTTACGCCCACACGTCTTAACAACTGAACCGATCATCGTGAAATTTTGCACTCGTTGTCAGGAGTGTAGAAAAGGGTACCTTTCATCCCGAAAAAAGAAACTGCTCTCGAGGAAAAGGCAAAATACTATCCACGCAGAGGAAGTCGCGAGCGGTCGCTAGTAGATATATATTTGATTAATATAATGAAAATATTTAAAAAAATCGGCTCACCCGTAGCAACTCAGACGGGACTCGAACCCGCACCCTTAGGATTCCGGCCCAATGCACTACCAGTTATGCTACCGAGCCACTAATGGACTTGGCGAAATTTTCATTCGAAGCGGAAACGTAGAAAGTATTAGAAAATTTCGCCAAGTCCATTAGTGGCTCGGTAGCATAACTGGTAGTGCATTGGGCCGGAATCCTAAGGGTGCGGGTTCGAGTCCCGTCTGAGTTGCTACGGGTGAGCCGATTTTTTCTAATATTTTCATTATATTAATCATCTTAATATAAAAATAGCATTGTGAATGCAAAAAATCTAAAAAGTTAAGATATATATTTCTTATTTCTTTGTACGTCATGAATCGACATGCTCAGCGTACAGCGATTAATTCACAATAAGGATCAGTATGAGTAATCAAAAAGCAAAAATCTGTAATAAAAATGGCGTTGTTTTGTTTTTTCCAATAGCTTATGATACCAGATGAATAACTGTGAAGAAACCTTCAAATATCTCTTAAACCTGAGAATCTATATGAACTAGAATACTTTTTTTTGGGGTGAATTATGACGTCATTATACACCCGATAAACCTTACATAGTACGTATTAAAACACATATTTCAGTGCGCTTGGCATTTTCTTAAAATTCTTATAACTTAGGCATTTCAAAAGAGATTTCAATAATTCTTGAATGAATTTCAAGTGAACTGGATTTCATAGCTATGAAAATATGTTCACACTACTGTATCAATAAAACTAAAAGACTCTATCATATGACTGATCCTCATTCGCACCACATTAAAATATAAATGTATTACAAATTCGCGAGTCGCGTCGCCGATCGCCGCCACGTGTGGCCGTCGTAACTTTTGAGGGTATCAGTGCAGGCCGTGTGAACCGAACGGGTGGGGAGCGGGCCGAACTTATTGTAATAATGTTGTTAGAACAAACACCGCCCCTCCGCGCCTTGTTTGAGATTACAATTACGGCTTTAGCCAACTGATTTATTAATGGCTCGCCTGATCCGCCCTTGATACTTTAATATCTATTTAATTTGCATCAGCTGAACCTATCGCTCGGATTCTAATTTGTTTTCGTGTTAATTAAAAGGAAAGTCATCCATTTAAGTGATTATAAGTTCTCCAATCTGCTGTGTTTTTTAAAAAGTTTTGTTTAAAGATCCCGAAAGAAAATCTTGGTTGCTTGCTTCTGTGATTATAAATGTCTGTAATAGACTACAATGTATTAATTTTTGTTCCACGGCATAGGTACCATACATTATGTGAAAATGGTTTAATTTTTTATGATGATATTATGAAATAGTCAGGTTCATAAATTATTCAGTCTCAGGACCAAACCATTATAGGTATTTTTTCAATTTTTGTTTTAATAACTTATTCACACATTTGAATGAAAACATGATGGTTTATAATTAATTAATGATCAAAGAAAAATACATAACTAGCTTCCCGTCAGAGGCTTTGCTACATATAGTACTATGAAGACAGGTGTCGTTAATTATGAAAATCGGGGATTTTAAGTAGTACCTACCTAAACTAGGTATAGGTACTTACCGAGAAATATGTCTAGGACTAGGTAATACTCGTAAATACTAAGGAATATTCTTCACGAAGACAGATTATAAATTATGTTCACTATTGTTCACATGTTGTATTTTAATAGTTCTTGGTAATATTTTTTTTCATAAGACCATTTGATTTTGAACACTTACATAAAAGAGTTTTTCCTTGATAAGGGTGCGGTTCCACTAGAGATGTGCGAAGTACCTATAAGCTAAGGTACGACAGTTTCATGTTTTGTTTTCGTATCATGGATATTGAGTTAGCTCTAGTCTAGTGAAACACCACTAGAGCTTTTATCATTAAATATCTACGATTTAATAAAGCCTCTCGGGTCTGTCACAATAAGCGACAAATAAATTATGAATAGGTACCACAACACGTAATGAAATCAAAGCTTGTAAATAATTTGAATAATGGCAGTCATACTGAAGCGTGGCAATTAGCACAACAACAAAAGTAATAGAATGGCCACCAATTAGGCCTCATTAATCGGTGCGACTGAATATAAGCCGTCACACCTGTCGGCTTCCATCGCCCCATTAGCGGGAAATGCATTAGTCAATATTAAAGACGCCGTCCGCGACTATAATTCCACAAAGGGCTCTTCAAATCACACCCATCTCTTTTTCGTTAATGTCAAAACATTACTCCTCTCAACCACCGGAGGCTGCCGGAGTATCCCCTCGTGTCTGTCACTTCGTATCAATTACCGCACGCAAACACCCATGGCCGACCTCTGCTGCATTGCCATAAAGTCCTATCTGCGAACAATGCGAACGCCGAATCGAAATTCAATTGTCATAAGATTGCTTTAATGGAACCCCGGTCCTGTGGTAAATCGAAAAAGCATTTTATCGAATGTTTCCTTTCCGAAATAACACTTAAAGCTACATGGATAAGCGTCAAAGTCCCGGTGCAGCTTGAGCCCGAGGGGCACAGGGGTCGTTCTGCAAACAGCGCTCCCCTAAACGTTATACTTTGAAAACAATAATTTGTATTGCGTATCGAACGCGTCCATAAATAATAGAGTGATACTTCGACGGCAATGTGACTGTGATAGGGGTATTGCCTGATTTGTAACAATAACAGTTCCGATGTTTTGCTATGAACATTTTAAGAATCTATAGATGGGAATAGTTAGAATAGAATCATTATAAATGCTATTGACATCATTTAACTATACAAAAGATCAACGACTAACTACTTAGATCAAAGGATATTAAGGAAACCATAATTGGTATGTGATACAATACAAACCGATGCTTAAATAAAAACCGGCCAAGTGCGTGTCGGGCCACGCGCAGTAGGGTTCCGTAGGTACATTATACCATACCATATTTTAATACCGCTATCATTTTTCGTCTGAAAAAATAACTTTGTTTTTCACAGTGTTTGTATGAGTGACAAAGTTATATTTGCGGTTTTGGAAAATGTACTATATCTCGAAAACTAATAACTGTATCTCGTTCAAACCAATTTTCGTTGAAAGTGTTTATTAAAATCTATAGCTCATATTTTTTTTAGATTTTTCACCTTCTTACTTTAAAAGTTAAAGGGGGGGGACACACATTTTACCACTTTGGCGGCATATATCTTTCAAACGGTTGACTTTGAAAAAAAATAGTCTTAAAAACCTCAATGTCATTTTTAAAGACCTATCTAAAAACACCCCACAAGTATTGGTTTAATGAAAAAAAATATTTTCAGTTTCAGTTCCATGTATGGGGAGCCCCCCCTTAATCTTTTATTTTTTTTATTTTTGTATAAAAATCGTAAAGCGGTTTACAGAATACACCTACCTACCAAGTTTCAACTATGTAGTCCTAATACTTTTGGAATAAAGTGGCTGTGACATACGGACGGACAGACAGACAGACAGACAGACAGACAGACAGACAGACATGACGAATCTATAAGGGTTCCGTTTTTTGCCATTTTGGCTACGGAACCCTAAAAAACTAGTTCGGTAATTTAATTAAACCGGCAAGAACTTGAATTATTTATTACCTACTTAAGTACTTATGCAGAAAAAAAATATCAGTTTTTTCTACAATTTTGAATGTTGAGCTTTGAAGAAGATGGAATAAACAAATTACAAGTAGCAGAGATGAAAATGCTGATATGAATGTGCGGTGTGTCGCGAATGGATAAAATTAGGAATGAATACCTATGTGACAGAAAGTTTGAAAGTAGCACCAGCGATAGTTGAAAGAAAATTTGGGAAGGAATCGTCTGGCTCGATATGGGCATGCATGTTATGAGAAGGGATGAAAAGCATATTACTAGAAAAGTAATGGATACGGATGTTGATGGCTGGAAAGCAAGAGGAGGACCGCAGAAAAGATGGATGGATCGTGTGTGGATAAAAAAAAAAACTTTATTGATTAGTTTCTAAGCTTAATAGTTATTTATGCAACTGTACTATAATGAGGGGTATTAAAACACGAATGTGGGTTTATCACATGAGTGTTTTAATACCTAATTATGTACAGTTGCATACAAGACTTTCTCTACAACCATTTTTTTATATATTTTTTTTATTTGGGAAACAAGCAATATTTTAATACATATGTAATAGTAGTTTATGAAACTGATGCATAATGAGGGGTATTAAAACATGAGTGTGTGTTTAAAAACCGAGCCGTAGGCGAGGTTTTTAATAGTATCACACGAGTGTTTTAATACCTAGTTATGTACAGTTTCATACACTACTTTATCTACTCTCATACAATTTGTGATTGAACCTACAAAATAATTTAACTATGATAAAAAGAGTAGGTAAGTAGTTTTTTGACTTTCTAGGTAGGTACTTACTTACTTAGGTTAAGTAAGACGTTTTTCCATCGCCGCATCTAAAATATCGGGTTGAGTCCACACTTACTACTATCAGACATTTTTAAGCAAAAGTAAAAATTAAAATCAAAACATGGCGCGTATTCTATTAGAAAAAATAATAGGTAATGAGGTAGTGCATTCCGGCAGACTAATCGTTACGCTAAGTCATCGATCACCATAGAGCACATTTAATCATGGAAAGTATGTGGCAAGGAGGTTTATATAAGGAGTGAGTACTATACAAAAATTCTCACTATTCGTTTAAAAGAAATTCAACTTTATTGCCTTCGTCATAGAGTTGAAATTCTATCGATGACATTGACTGAAGACTCTACTGTGTGAATGAAACAACACCAGGTGGAGGTCGGTGTCTCGTTCGCACAATTGCCATTACTAAACAATAATACCACGATAGTAGGACAAAAAAAATGTACGTTACCAATCACGTAGTGTATCAAAGTTAAGGATTCGGAGTGGAATATTGAAAATATACTACTTAAATGTTAATTTAGAATAACACATAGTAATTGTAAAATAAAACTGAACTTACCCTTTTGATTTAATTAGATTTCTACAATAATGCTAATCAGCATTATTGTAGTTGTATAAATTAAAGTGTCAATCCTGGCAACTCCGATCCGATTTTGACTTTGGCGCCGAATTTCAATTTTAGAATTTCAATATTTAGGAAATATTCCTTTACAAAACTAGGGTGACCATAAATACTACACCAAAACCCAAAAACGAAATTGTTCTATCAATTGAAATAACTGGAAGTCGCAGGCTAGGGGTAAAGTAAATATTAATAATCAAATTCATGTTTATGCGCCGACTTCGATGAAACTCGGTTTATGGTACCATTTTGATAAGAAAATAATAACGCCATGTTAAAATATTAAAAAATCCAAGATGGCGGCTAACTTTTTTGTTTGTGGGCCGATTTCGATGAATTTCGATTTTTGGTACTATTTTGAGAAGAACTAACAACCCATTTTTTAAATATTAAAAAATTCAAGATGGTGGCCAACTTTTTTATTTATGGGCCAATTTCGATGAAACTCGGTTTTTGGCACTATTTTGCTAAGAAAATAACAACGCATTTTTTAAATATTAAAAAATTCAAGATTTCGGCCAACTTTTTTGTTTGTGGGCCGATTTCGATGAAACTCGGTTTTTGGCACTATTTTGATAAGAAAATAACAATGTATTTTTTAATATTAAAAAATTCAAGATGGCGGCCAACTTTTTTGTTTTTAGGCCGATTTCAATGAAACTCGGTTTTTGGTACTATTTTGATAAGAAAATAATAACGCTATGTTAAAATTATAAAAAATCCAAGATGGCTGCCAACTTTTTTGTTTGTGGGCCGATTTCGATGAAACTCGGTTTTTGGCACTATTTTGATAAGAAAATAACAACGCATTTTTTAAATATTAAAAAATTGAAGATGGCGGCCAACTTTTTTGTTTGTGAGCCGATTTCTATGAATTTCGGTTTTTGGTACTATTTTGATAAGAAAATAATAACGCTATGTTAAAATTATAAAAAATCCAAGATGGCTGCCAACTTTTTTGTTTATGGGCCGATTTTGATGAAACTCGGTTTTTGGCACTATTTTGATAAGAAAATAATAACGCCATGTTAAAATATTAAAAAATCCAAGATGGCGGCTAACTTTTTTGTTTGTGGGCCGATTTCAATGAATTTCGGTTTTTGGTACTATTTTGAGAAGAAAATAACAACGCATTTTTTAAATATTAAAAAATTCAAGATGGCGGCCAATTTTTTTATTTATGGGCCGATTTCGATGAAACTCGGTTTTTGGCACTATTTTGATAAGATAATAACAATGCATTTTTTAAATATTAAAAAAATTCAAGATGGCGGCCAACTTTTTTGTTTGTGGGCTTATTTCGATGAAACTCTGTTTTTGGAACTATTTTGATAGGAAAATAACAAAGCATTTTTTAAATATAAAAAAATTCAAGATGGCGACCAACTTCAATGTTTATGGGCCGATTTCGATGAAATTCGGTTTTTGGCACTATTTTGATAAGAAAATAACAACGCAATTTTTTAAACATTAAAAAATTCAAGATGGCAGCCATATTTTGAAAAGACAACGCAATGTTAAAAATATTAAAAATCTAAGATGGCGGCCAACTTTTTTGTTTTTAGGCCGATTTCAATGAAACTCGGTTTTTGGTACTATTTTGATAAGAAAATAACAACGCAATTTTTTTAAACATTAAAAAATTCAAGCTGGCAGCCAACTTTTTTGTTTATGGGCCGATTTCGATGAAACTCGGTTTTCGGTACTATTTTGATAAGAAAATAACAACGCAATTTTTTAAACATTAAAAAATTCAAGATGGCAGCCAACTTTTTTGTTTGTGGACCGATTTTGATGAAACACGGTTTTTGGTACTATTTTCACATGAAAACAACAACGCAATGTTGAAAATATTAAAAAGTCTAAGATGGTTGCCAACTTTTTTGTTAGTGGGCACCGATTTCAATTTGGTACTATTTTGACAAGAAAACAGCAACACAATGTTAAAAGTATTATAGTAGTAAATTATTTTCTTGTTCTTCTTTTTTTTCAACCCAGTAATATCAAAATCAACCCAAAAACAAAATTAGCAGCTATTTTGACCTTTTGACATTGTTTACGTTGTATATTTATCATTTCTAGAAATCATAACAAAAAATACTTAATAAAATCGCCATAAATAACTTGTTTATAAAAAGTATTTTTTAAATAAATAATTAGTTTATGCTTTTTAGTTAACGAGCTAAACTGAAAATATACCACCTCTTATCAGAGCTCTCGTCAAGAGGAATCAAACGAGCTCAAACTCAATGGGGTTGCATGGTTTTATTACAGAATTCCAGTGGCCTTCTTTCGGCTTCATCATCATACACTGGAAACTATTTCCTATTCTAACAAGCCCAAACTCGATGGGGTTGCATGATTTTATTTATAAAGTTCCAATGGCCTTCTTCCGGCTCCTTCATCAGCCCCTTGGATATTATTCCCCAACAGAGTACTTGCCAAGACGATTCTAACGAACCCAAACACGATGGGGTTGTATGGTTTCATCATAGTGTTCCTGTGGCGTTCTTCCTTACCTTACTTATATAACCTTTTCAATAAAAAGCTAAATATCTACCCACTGCCTAGATCGGCTTGCAAGTGAATGGAAATGAAATTTGAAATTTACAAATGGCACTTATGATGAAACTGAAAACTTGCTGACTACATTATAATGTTAATAAGTATTACCAGGACTCTTTTACAAAGCTAACACAGTACACACACTCACAACCATTAACATACATATTATATAGGTAATGTAGGTAAACACGAACGCACGCACGCACGCACGCACGCACGCACGCACGCACGCACGCACGCACGCACGCACACACACACACACACACACACACACTTAATTCAACACTAGATGCTTTCACTTTTTCTTATTGTTTTTCTTTTATTTTGTATTGTCTTTGGATCGAAGTATATTGTACTCATTTTTGTAAGACTTGCTTTGACTAGTTTAAATTGCTATGTCTGTGGAGGGTACCTGTATTTCGGCTGAATGCCGAAATACAGGTTTTTTGCCTAGTTCGGCAGCAGAGGCTTATAATATTAGGAGTCTGTTATCTAGTCCTAAGTTGGTATTATTTAAACACTTGTCACTAATTGGTCAATAAAACAATTTTTATTTTTATTTTATTATTATTACATTACCTTCTAGTTCTGTGTTCAAAGTTTCAAGTCTCTAGTTCATCGGGAAGTTAGTATAAAATCGTTTACAAAATTTGTGCTCAAACAAACAAACGAAAACACAAACAAACGAGCAAGCAACCTTATAAAAACGTGGCAAAAGTATTAATTGTAAATATAGAACTACCTAAGTACCTAAGTTTATATTAAACAGTTTAAAGTAATAAGTATGTCTCCGACCAACAGTTTGGTCACCCTAATGAAGAAAGAGACACATACATCTACTTGACCTCTCTGTCGGCTCGTTTTGGGGCGAAGAGCTCAATCTGGTTTATACCGAAGGGATGTGCTACGTCTATGGTATGTGGAAATAACATTGTTTTTTTTTAATACCGCGGCACTGCCTTCTTCTTGGATTTGCCCTGTATCGTAATGAGAAAAAAAGTTATTTTATAGCATACTTCAGTTAGCGAAAGTATGTTATAAAATAACTTTTTAATTTTTTTTCGGTATTGCGTGTATAAAGTATGTCAATATAAATTCGCTTTGAAATTCATAATTCGAATTTTACGATATGAGAGTAGATAAAATAATTTACAGTGCAGGTGTTACAAACAATAGATTTTGTCTAATCACACGATCAGTCGCCCACCCAATCCAACGAACTAGGCACAAAAGACCTGTATTTCGTTGATCAGGCTGATCAGGAAGCGAAGACAGTCTGATATAGATTCTGTGTGTAAACTATTTTATAATTTAGCATAAAAGAAACATAAAAAGGTACACAAAAATAGTTTATAGGAATTCCCAAACTAGAATTGAATAGATGAAATAGATGAACTAGAATTGATAGAGGATGATATGAATGTGAAGGGAGTGGATTCGGAGATGACGAGTGACAGGATAACAGAGGAATGGGAGACAAGGACGCACGCCGACCCCAAAGAAATTGGGATAAGAGTAGGGGATGAATAGGTTCTAGCGGCTATTTACTTAAGAATCCTTGCAGTAAATTAAGTAAGTATTTGTATCAGACGTGTTAAAGATAGCAATGCAAAATGTCCAGTATGATACCCCCATGGCTATTAGCCCTTACAATGACTATCAAAAGTAATACTAAAGCGATGTTGTGATTGAAATGGCGCTATACGCTCGTCTAGCTTTGTCTCTATAACAACATCACCTCGGAGTACGGCCTCTGGAGGTATCTGGTGGAAAACCATAGTCGAAATTTTCTATTGCCAAATATTACTTGCTTGGAGAATTTAAAGTAGGTAACATTTTCCAACTAACCTTCTCTCAATTTATTTAACAACGGGGAACGTGCTACAAAACTTTTACGTAGGTACTTGAATGCCTATTTAATAAGGGAAAAAATAAGTTTTAACTAAGTTTCAACGAATAAAGTGGTAATTTTTGACACAAAATTTGAGTCACTCTCGGCGTAATTTAATGTTAAGGAAGCCAAAATAAGTCTTTTGTTTGTTCTGTGGTAATTACTATGAAAGTTGCCATGATCATAAGCTTTTTAATCACAGAAGCAATGACGTTCTCCATTTGTGAAAAAAAAAACAGCATTTTATACCTATAAAAGGACCTAAAAAAATTTAGATATGGAAACACTAATTTATTGGAAACAAGTTGTTTTCACTGCCTCCGGAGGGCTTTTCAAAGTGACATTTAAAAAATAAAAATAGTAACTATTTGCCTCACTAGATGGAGTTGATAGAGAAGTGTCAAAATTGGCTTTTAAAAAAATAAACAGCATTACCATAGAGGCAAGTAAGCGCTCGCTGGCTGACATCTGCCCATGCAAAGAGAAACATTTTAGGGTTACATCTGCCTGCCTACCTGAGGTACTCTTCGAAGCTTAGTAAAAAAATATTACATTACATTTTTAACAACGCCATCTATCGCGCCTACAGATTTTTGTCATTTTGAAAAGCTCTATATATTAAACCAATGCAATATATGAGAGGTTAAATTTAAAATGGAACAAATATTAAATAGTTGTATGAATTAATCTGACAACAAAATCAGCATGTTTATGTTTCTTTATTGTAAAGTTAAAAATGTTTTCTCAGTAAGTGGATCGATGTATTTCTTCATGAATCTTCTAAATCCAATCTAGCTATATTTCGAAAGAATGTATATTGTATGGCTATCAAAATATTTAATAAGCTACCGCTGGACATTATTAATCAATCAATAGAGAAATTTATTGGTTGATTAATAATGTCAATTATTTAATTGGCTCCTACAGCACAGTTTCTATTCGATCAAAGAATATTTGGAAAATAAATGACATCTCTACTCAATCTGACATAGTATTAAGGATAATTTTGCATAGCTGACATTGAATTTTGAATATGAGATTTCTATTGACAATTTTGTAATTATAATTGACGTCAGTAATACTTAGTAGTAATAATATTCATTATAGATAGCTTACACACTTACACTTACTAACATTTGCATGCCTACAGATTTAAGGCAGAATATTGTTGAAATTTTATTAGGAACATTGTCATCGATCTCAATGTAATGTACACAATATTGTGCAAATAAATATTCTGATTTCTGATTTCTGATTTCTGATGAAAAAAAAGTTCTTCATGAAAAAAACCACAAAAATTACGTACGTTCACTGCTGGTTCTGTTGGGTATAGGCCTCGCTTATAAGCTTCGGGATTATAGTTTTTAAATTAAGTATGTTCTGTTTGTATAAGTGCCGCCCCTTCTTACTTAGTCTTACTTCTTCTTACTTGCCTTCAACTTCGGCTTCACTATTTGTGGCAACTATTTTGAAAGCTTTCAGTTCTCCAATTTTCTGGAAAATATATTTTTGGAACGAACATTTTGCTATCCAATCTTAAGGGGTTGTATGAAATATCCGTTTTGTATGGAGAATTTTAAAGAAGTTGCATTTTCCATACTAACATTTTTTTAATAAATTAAGAACCATGATCGCTAACGTTCTAAAACTTTTTAATGCAACATACTGTGAAATAAGTGTCGGCTAAGTTACAATACAACGATTTAAGTGGCCATTTCTGCTTACAAAAAAGTTCACTTTTATAGTAAGTACTTTATTAAGTACTTACCGAAGGGATGTACTAAATTCATGGTATTTACTGATATTTATTACATCAATAACATTAACATCTTTAACAATAATAGAAGATAATGATGGTTTCTGGGAGAAAAAAAATCGGCAATTCCATATTATTATAACTTTAATTTTGTGAGCATTTAGTCATTTTGGTACGCAATAATAGCATTGAATTGTATTGTATGAAGTGTGTACATTTTGACTAAAATCCGTTTAGGTCTTGATAATTATTATAAAAATAGCGGTTACTGACGTTCCTAAAGATAAAAAAATTAAAAGCTGAATTTAAATTGTCATTTATCAAATAATTTATTTCTGGCAATCGTACAGATATTTATAGTTGTTTTATTTCCTTCTAACTTTACCAAAACTCTTTGCGGTCAAGAGCGATCCATCTCTTGACCGATAGTGGAACTATTTTTCTTATCTTAGGTCAGCGCCATCTCTTGACCGATAGTGGAACTAAAGAATTTTTTGTTGGTTTTTGATTTTTTTTTAAAGTGTGTTATATTGAGACATCATTTCATTTTTCCTGTAATCTTTACATAAACTACTATCACATAGAATTATTTCAGATTTTTCTCTTTGTAAACTTCGGAGATAAGGGGGGGAGGAACGGTATTTTTTTACATTTTTCATAAGTCGAAAATTATGTGGCTTAACAAAAAAGGAAAAATGTTTTAAAATGTACAAATAGCGTTCTTTTATATGATACCCCACATACTCTAATCGCACAACTTCAAATTTTTAAGACCCCATTTCAGTCCCTGTTGTAAATTGTTTTTTTTATTTCTTTCATATTTGTTAAATAGTTGGGCAAACGTCATCTTAAACTATTCCAAATTTCAAGTTGATACCATTAGTAGTTCTCGAGATATCCAGCTGTGACAGACAGACAGACAGACTGAGTCACACCATAAGGGTTCCTTTTTACCATTTTGGTACGGAACCCTAAAAATACAGCTATGGTGCTGCCAAGTAGCTTTAAAAACAAATAGGGTGCTACCAAGTAGTAATAGTACATTATGATATAAGTGCGGTAATTATCAAACCGCACGTATGTCATACGACGTTTTATAACATATTTGCGAGGAAATAAATAAAACTCGGACTTTGCACCTTTGCTTGTTTTCCATATGATTAAATTTTGATACGCTTGTAAGTATCTTATCGGTCAATTTTTTGGGCAAGAGGCTTAGAATAGCCTTTTTCGCTGCCTCTGAGACTTCTGGCGGTGTTAAATTCATAAATTCATCACTACTTGACGACATTTTCAAATAAAAACAATACAAAAAAAAAATTAAATTAGCAATGCGCGCGCATCAGCGCTTTTTTTAAGGCAAAGGCATAAAAAACAGCCAGTATTACTAATAAAGTAAATTAATATTTTTGTGTTTTTGTTACAGATAAATGGTTGTAATTTATTGTCAACATTAATTAAATTAAATAATTAAATGTTTATTTATTATATTTTATCTCCCAAAGTTAATTTTATTCATAAAATGTTGACCTCTTTTCTGACATAAAAACTCTTTGCTAAGATTTAAAAAACCGGCCAAGTGCGTGTCGGGCCACGCGCCATAGGGTTCCGTAGTTACCTTATACCATACCATATTTAATACCACCTATAATTTTTCGTCTGTAAAAATAACTTTGTTTTTCACAGTGTTGGTATGAATGACAAAGTTATATTTGCGGTTTTGGAAAATGTGCTATATCTCGAAAACTGATTAATATATCTCGTTCAAACCAATTTTGGTTGAAAGTGTTTATTAAGATCTACAGCATATATTTTTTTTAGATTTTTCACTATCTTATTTCAAAAGTTAAAGGGGGGGGGACACACATTTTACCACTTTGGCGGTGAATATCTTTCAAACGGTTGACTTTGAGAAAAAGTTGTCTTAGAAACCTTAATGTCATTTTTAAAGACCTATCTATGGACACCCAACACGTGTTGGTTTGAAGAAAAAAATTTTTTTCAGTTTCAGTTCCATGTATGGGGAGCCCCCCCTTAATCTTTTATTTTTCTTATTTTTGTATTAAATTCGTTAAGCGGTTAACAGAATACATCAACCTACCAAGTTTCAACTGTGTAGTCTTAATACTTTCGGAATAAAGTGGCTGTGACATACGGACAGACAGACAGACAGACATGACGAATCTATAAGGGTTCCGTTTTTTGCCATTTAGGCTACGGAACCCTAAAAAGTACCGTTCGTTTTAGACGAAGCATCTTGATAAACCGTGCGGTAATGTAAAGTAAAACGCACGGTTTATCAAGGAAACCGTGCGTTTTACTTTACATTACCGCACAAGTTCGTAATGAGATACAATACGATATTGAAATTGGTGTAATAAGAGACCGTTTACGAGCAAATATGTTATAAAATACTTTACTACTCATTTCACCCGAAAATTGTATAATTTCTTTATATGTATTACAATCTATTGAAAAATTTGATTCCGATGTAATATAAATCGAAAATGAATACGATAAATTAAAAATTGTATTTCCAATTAACATTTTATTCCGATAGATGTTTATCAATTGAGATTCATTACAATATAATGGCTCTCATGATTTTACGGTGACATACTGATATTAGTACACCATTCGTGTCTAAGAGGTAGATTACATGATCAGTCTGGCATCAGTCCATTCCATCAGTTTATATTTATAGACTTTAAATTTTAGACTGATGATCTAAAATTTATACTAGACTGATAGAATGGGCTGATGTCAGTCAAACTGAACATGGTAATCTCCCATACTGTGCGCAAAAGAACACGAATAGGTAGAAAGCATAAAAACAGATTGTATTATTCTCGTTTCGTTACACTGAGAGAAGAGCAGCGAGCGTAAAATGAAACAGCGAGGAGCCTTTGATCACTTCATGCTATATCAATGCTCAGCTCATAAAGGCGTTATTGCCTTTCCAGGAGGAAGACAAAATGGCGCCGCTTTATTACTTAGTAACACGTAGAGAGTGTATCTGTTTTATTATAGGTACCTATTACGGGATAAGTCGGGTGGTGGTGACAAGGAAGCGCTGGGCGGAGCGCCCCGCCCACTTTTCTTTTCACGTTGTCTCTGGGTGTGCTTTCGACTGTTATTTTGCTCGCTCCCATCCTTAGAGTAAGACGGGCTTCTAAAGAAAGAGAAGCCATACGAAGCGTTCCCCTCTGCCGAAGTACAAGCCCAAATGGGCATACGCATTAGTAAAACCAGTTGCGCCCGGATTTCTTTCTAGACCGAGTCCAGTCGCGCATGTGAACGCTGCTGTGTTTAAAATGTCGAATTTATGAGTTTTTTGCTGTTAAAAGAGGTCTTGAACATCAAGTATACAAAAAGACGGTGTTACATTTCACATAAAAGTAAATTTTTATCGTATTATTGCTATTTGTTTACATTTAAACATTAAATTCGTATATTTTATTCTTGATTAGTTGTCAAATTTGTTCAGTGACATCGGGTCTGCTAGTCCATGGCTCGTCCGTACAAATTTCAGATCTGTCGCTAGATAAATCCGAGTTCTAGCCGATGGGCAACTTAGTGATGTTACCGTTAAATAATGTTTGTCGATAAAGTGTTGGTCAATCTGGCCCTGATTATGCGTCAAATACATTTGCGAGATGTTTGCATGATTTGCTTTGCACTGATGTGAGCGCGACGCGACAGATATCGCGAAATAAATTTCGAAATAGTAGATTATACAACAAGTGAATAAAAAGGGAATTTAGTTCGAGGTATACAAAGAACCGAGATGAAATTTTTTTTCACGAGTTGTGTTGTGTTCTCTACTTTTTACCATTGACTGCGAGAAAGCAAATAGGTACCTAACAGTACTTTATACTTAGTATTTATAGTTGATCATCAGCCATTTTTAATGTCCCCACTACTGGGGCACAGGCCTTCCTTATAGGTGGGAAGATGGGCGATAACCTACCACGCGGGCCCAATGCGGATTGATGGGTGTTAACGACTGCAAATGCAGCCGGGACCAACGGCTTAACGTGCCTTCCGAGGCACGGAGGAGCTCGAGATAATACATTTTTGGTCACCCATCCCATGACCGACCCATGCGTGAAATTAGAAGTTTTCCAATGACATAAAACAACCACGCTAAGAGAGATGGATGGTAGGTACCCCCCCTTGGTAGGTAAGGAGGGGTGGCATTCAAAGTTTCGCGCCGCCGCACTTCAGAAAAAAATCATATCTCCTTCAATATACCTACCACCTCGAATGAGGTATCATATTATGATAAATCAGAGATGATGAAGCCATTTTTGAGACATTGAATGTACAGTTTCTTAAAAAAATAATGATATATTTTACTATATTGACGACATTATCACAATCAGTTTGCTATTTTTTTATTCAACAGTCGGTCGGTATCTTTCAAAATTCAAATTGTTGGGTGTGCAGATAGCAGTACTGTCATGGAGCGATGTTCAGTGTCAGCAGCCTGAGCCCAACTTCCTTGGGTATACATTAATCCCAACCCAATCACCTACACTCTCAAGATTTTTGTATAAAGCACGAGCGTATAAAAATGACCTCTTTGTTGTTATTCACCCCATCGTAAAATGATTGAGTTTGTAACCTTTGTTCCTTTTTCCGTATCGATATTGCTGCATCGACAGTTGAGCCCAGCCCTTTATGTCAATAACGTGTCATATTTTGATGTGTGACTCATCCGTACACAAATTTTTGCTATTTTGTTTTATTTTTTATGTGTGAGCGTCGTCATTACAGTGTTGTTTTTGTATGTGGGTATGCGGAACTGCACTTGTGTGCATTTCCCTCCCCCCGCAAAAAATGCCAGAATAATTTGAATAGAGTAATAATCGCTAAGGCTTCTCCCTTTGTGACGAAACAAAGCCTTTGTTGCTCGAAGCTCCCATCCCGTCCCGTCGGTGACAGACGAGTGTGCATGCTTCGTATTTAATTCAGTGTTTGAGCTGACGGGTAGTTGTTATGTAGAACGGAAATATACGCGTCTGTATTGCTGCTACGTACCTTTACATATTAGGAGTAAGTAGTTTTCTCAGGTTTATTATTAAAAATATGTTCACATTTTTTCAATTTATTCTAGAATAATTATTTGAATCTTAAACGACGGTAAAGTTAATACATACCGGTCCTTTTCTCAATAAAATGATGAGAGAGCTCCTTAGAGTTCACAATGGCAACTGTTCTTATATTAAACTTTGTCTAATAAGTCTTGTCTATTTTCCAATAACTTGCCTTAGAAATCTATTGAATCTTAAAAATAGGAATTTTGTTGTTTTTTAAATCAGGCGCTTTACGTAAGTCCATTATAATAGATGGAAAAACAATATTAAGCAATAACTTCCACACAATACTAGATGGTAAAATATGCATGAAATCTGTGCATCGCCCGCCCGCCCACAAATAAATGCACATGCTAATACACGCAGACACACAGACAGCAACACACCTTGCTCTTATTGCTATAAGTACCTATTCTGAATTACGCTAATAAAAGTAGCGCATTAACCAACACTTTTCTACAAATTATTGTAAGTATTTAGTAAAATAGTATAAGTACTACTTAGAAAAGAATCGACTCGCCACCAGTAGCTCTACCATGAGTTGGTATAGTAAACTACAATAGTTTACTATACTCGCTAGCGAGCATCGAGTAACGTTTTGGCCTTTTTCATAGCAATTCGGTACCATGAGTTACTAATTGACAGATGGTATCGAGAAATACCATAACGATAGTAGTAAAGTTACTCACTTGCGTTTTGAGGCGTGAGATCAATGAGTATACCTTTTACTATCCTCTCTGGCATAGAGGAATGTAAAAAATAGGTACAACCAAAGAGAATGTAATCAAACCGCGGTACAACATAGTCATTGGCGTGAATACTTCTATTTTAATTTAATTTAGTATTTTTTGTGTCTAAAATAGTATAAATAATGTCTTTCAGAGCTTATTTAGCATTAAATATGTGAGCGACAGCTGCATAATGCGACGAAATCAAGGGCAAATTATAAACCGATAAATATGAAAACCCGTGTTAGAAATACTCTATTCAGCGGGTGGGTCAGGTTGTGCCCAACGCTGAATAGTGGCCCTTCTAGGTGGGCCCTCCATTCAGTGGGCTTACTAAGGTCACCATTCAAATACGCCGTAACGTAATGCATTCCTCCATTTTGAAACTAATATAAAAAAGTTTAATTAAGTACTTTCCTATCAAGCATATTACAAAATTAGAAAATATTGTGTTAAATCTAAATAATAATCTACTTAGTTGCAAATATGTTAATTCCGTCCGTATCAAGGTAATAAGTACTTGATACAAATAAGGCCTATTTAATTTTAAGTCTTTAAATATTATTTAATTTATTACTTAACAGTAGGAATATAAGAAAACAGTTCTAACTAAATGTAATTTTCCGAAAACTTGACTTTGGCCGTAATAAATCGATTACACTTATTAAATTAAGGCCTATAACTTTTTTATGTTAAATTGAGGTTAAATATGAAACCATATTAGGTAAATAAAAACATCTTATCAAAAAATTTGAATATTTATTATAACAAAGTAAAGATTCATGTTATAATATATTCTAAAAAAAGATCTCACTTTAACTCATAGATTTGTATCATTTTGGGCCTTATTTGTTTATTTAATATCATATTTGAATAAGGCACAAAAAAAACGTAGGTATCTGCCGCATGTCGGTCTGCCAGGTTGTATTTCGTCCAATTTGTACGTTTTTATTAATTTGGAAGGAAAATTGGATATTTTGTCGATTGTTGGATGATACACACATTATCTGTAATGAAATAAGTAAACCATAAGTTGTATAAGTTGCGGGATTCTCATTAAGCTCTACCGTGTTGAAATAAGACCTAGGATATTATCGTAATCACGCTCTGTCCCCCTACTCAAATGGCCAACATTCTATGCGTTTGAACGCTACGTTATTACGTGCCGTAAGCTTGTCACACAATATCAAAGTCTGAGATTTACACAAGCTTGCGACACGTTATTTAATCGTATATTGCTCATATTTTAAGCTTTAAAAGTAAGGTTGGCCATTGGAGCATGGGGGCAGGTCGTCTTTAAAAAATTGCAATAAATGCATCTATAGCCAATAGTAAAAACAAATCAAGGTCATGGCTAGCTAATCATAAATATTAAGAAACAATTATTAAGAGAACCTTAAACTAAAACAGCGTAAGTTTTATAAAAACTTTCATAAATGTATTTTCCTGGTTGGATTTAGGTTTATCTGAGTTTTCTAATGATTTGTACTTGGACGAATCGTCCAAGGATTTGTATCAAGTACCAACCTTTTATTTCACCTTTCCATAAACTCCTCTAATCGACTGCTTCTAATTTTATTCTTATCAATCTTAACAAGCTAGCTATTGCACAACAAAATACGCAAAGAAAACACAAAATAAATAATTATTAAAACGTGAAAATTACATTTGACATCTTCGATTTGACATAAATAGTAACCATAGAGGAAAGTAAAAAGATAGTAACCAACATAAATTCAAAATTCACTTACATTCGGTATACACGCACTAACTAGTGTTTTTTTACTTAGTCGGATTATAATTGCAAACTACACCAACTAAGGTAAACGACCAATATTTCGTGTTAGTACGTTATTTCGTTTAGTTTTTTTTCTGTCGCAAATTATTAATTATTACACTTACATTAGTACAAAATCTATACCACATAAACTGTCTAAAAATCAAGTACCAACATTTTGGTAACTGAACTGAGACACGGTTACGGTATCTATCCATTACCGTGACTGAGGGCAATGCGACGTTCAAAACTCTCAGTCGTCGGCACAGACAGCTTTATGGCGTGTATTCCTTGTCACCACCATAAGATTAGCGCTCGTATGTACTACTTCTTAAGCTCACAGAAAGTCAATTTGAATAAAACTTTAAATAGTTAAATAGTACAACTGATCCCGTATGCCCGTAGTAACTTCCAAACGAAAGGTCCGATTAGAATAATTTAAATAAGAATTGACATGTAAATAATCAACCTTGATCATTAAATTATATAGTTGGATAAGGATTAATATCATGAAACAAAATATGTAATAATTTTTCGATTCTACTCCAGTTTTGATTGACTAATTTGAACAAAAAGTGGTCATTGCGACTACACTATAAAAATTAGATATACAGGGTGTCCCAAAACTTTGCCACATAGAGGGAAAGTACCTTAAATATTTAAGATAGGAAAATTTATTGAAAGAAACTTTGAACAACCCTCGAGTAAGGGTTGCAGCCAAGGCCTGATTTCGAGGGTATACTATTCAATAAAAATCCACTTAGTACACGACAGGTGTATTGGAATAATTAATTTTAACAAAATTGTCTCATGCCTTATACTTCTAACAAAACAACTCAATAGCACGATTAATCTAACAGTGCCATTTTGCCATTTTGTTTTTAAAAAGAAACCGAACTGCATTCAAAGATTTTTTTAAATCGCTTACGTTTCGATACAAATTGATACAAATTTGTAATAATGATAATTTAAATGTTAAATTTCATGGTCTTCCTTTTGTTTAAGATGCTGTCTCACTTAAGAAAAAATAATGCTTATGAGTAACCCTTTTGATTGGTATCGTTAAAATAAATTAAAAAAAAAACGTTTTTGTTGGGTTCGATTCCTGGTTAAGGCAGGTGATTTTCCAAAAATCTTTGAATGAATGCAGTTCCAATTATTTTTAAAAATAAAATGAAGTCTTATTTCAGTAAAATTTCCCATCTTCAATATTTAACGTACCTACTTTCCCTCCGTGTGGCAAAGTTTTGGGATACCCTGTATAGCCGCGCGGATTTTTTTGTGGGTAATAATAAAACTATATTGGGGAATTCTCGATCCAAGTCGGCGAAAAGTATTTGCAATTTTCGAAAATTTTGGAAAATCTCAAAAAGTTACTGACCTATTTTAGGAATTCAAATTCCACTTAGAAAGCCCTCTGGCAGACGTACAATTTGACATATAGCCCATCCGCGTACCTTTTATATCAGCGAAACTACAGGCAAATGTCACAATTTCATAAATCGGGGCACAATACTCGATCACGTAAACATAAACCTAACCTAAGATGGCATTTATTAAATCAAAAATTAATTCTACGTTATTGATTTTTCCGAAAATGATACCAAACTTTGCTTAGTACTATACTTAGGCAGTTATTAACATCAGACTTCATGAAGGCTGAACTCTCCCCTCCCCCCCACCTACATGAAAAATCCAGGTGGCTCCACTTCGTAAACCCATCTTAGGAACACAAAGATCAATCCTGGTGAAGGAAACCTTTGGTTAAGCAATAGCCGGATTTTTATTATTTTTGTCGTGTACAGTCACTACCACAAACTTTGACACACCATAGCTTGGAAACTATAACTTGTATCAAAATGAATAGTTATACTTATTTGTAGGTAATTTATCAGTAAATAATTGAATTATTGACCATTTTGTCCTAGCTTGTATGGTTTTCCTGAAAATTTAGAAAATCTGTAAAACGGGTCACATTTTTAGGGGGGAGGGGTGACGTGGTAGAGGGGAGAGGGGGAGAGTTATTTTTATAATGTACTCACCTAAAGGTATAACATAGCCTCATTAAAACTTAACTATTAATTTCGCCATCTTCCCCATACATTTAGAATGAATATCCTAAGTCTTAACATGCCGAAATATAGGACATTTACCCCGTATCGAGTTCACATTAGCGAGGATAATAAACTCGTGGATGGTGACACATTTACTATAGATTTTAGTTCTTCGCGTATCCGCTAGAGGCTCTGCTTCAATTTCCCATACAAATTGCTAACGCGGTCGATATCGAGAATGGTTTTTGTAAACTCATGGTAGTGCTACAGAACATTTTCTCGGGCGGGAATCAAACCCCGTGACCTTTGGAAGTTCGATTCCCGCTTGAGAAAATTATCTGGTGGCTTCGAAAGTGGAATTTTAGCTAGTGCTTTTATTATTAGGTATAATATAAAAATAACATTGTAAATACTAAAATCTCAAATTAAATAACATTTCTACCTATATAAATTGTTACGTAATAAAATTGGATATGAATAAAAACTGATTCAGTAGAACCACAAAATTAATGATCAGATGAAAAAGGTTTTCATATTTTGGCTAACAACTCGATGAAGATTAATATCCTAAAATAGTAATGATTCAACGAAGGCTAAACAAACTCAGTCGATTTGTTTCCAACAAGGGAGACAACGCTTTCAATTATTCTAGGGAAGTGGAGCGCGATACAACTGAATTACCTTTGTGATTCAGGTGTGCCTGGTGCATCTAGGGTTACCAGATGACAGGAATTTTCCTGACATATCAGGAATTTCAGGCATCCGTCAGGAAAACAGGGAAAAAATGTAGTTGTCAGAGATATTTGAATTCCCAAAAAGTTTGTTAATAATTTTGGCGAGAAATAAATGTCAAAAATCAACTAAATGAAGAATGTGGATGTAGGTGTACAAAATGTTAGAAAATTTCTTGAAAAGTCAGGGAAAAGGTCAGGAAATCTCATTATTAGATCTGGTAACCCTAGGTGCATCGGAGAGCTTCCGGTAGATTCTGTAACCAAACTCGCATCTCACTTCGAAGTTCGAACCTCACTTCACTTCGCGTGAATTTGTTATCAGAAATTAGCTAAATATGAGCTACTTTACCGATTGCAAAAGGTTTGAGGCAGGTACCGTAGTATCTAAAATCTTTTTGATTAAAAAAACAGCCTATTATCAGTCACATTTATGATTTAAAATGGGAATTAATTAATTGGATGACTGGAAATAATTAAAGGCGACTGTAATGGGATACTTAAATACTAAACCTGGCAGCGGTTTATTTTTTGGGCGACAAAATAACGAAACGGGCGATGAAGAGTGGAATACAAAAATACTTAAAACGTGCGACTACACGTGGGTGACAAATAATCTAAATGGGTGACTAAAATACAGAATGGGCAGCTATTATACCAAGTAGGTACCTAACTATATAACTGATTTAAGCTACCCAACATGGTATTTTAACACGTTTTATTAGGTTGCTTACTTGTTTGTTTGTTTGTTTTTTGTCATCGCGATTAGGATAATAGTCACCGTTTTTATAAATAAAATGTATGCCAAATTTTAAATGTTTTGTGTGCACTAAGGTTGTCGCCCAAATAGTAATTTGGTTGCCTGTTCGGAATAACTAGTTACTCAATTTGTATTTAAAGTCACCCATTTTCAATAGTCGCCCACTTAGTTATTTCAGTACGCTGTATTCAGTATTTTTAATACCCAAAATGGGAATTTATTGATACCCGATTAAATGCTACCCATTTAAAATTTCCACGCAGTGAAGTGAGATTCGAAGTGAGGTTCGAGTTTTGGATACTTGGTTACCGTTTAATATCTGCTTAACAGGACAATAATTAGTAAGCAGTGGCGTTTTGCGAAAGTTAAATGATGCTTAAATGTTACTTAAGCTAGTCTATCTTTAATCTTTAAATAATTCATATTTTTTTGTGAAAATTTATTTACATTAAAGTTTTATGAATAGGTAAGAAAAAAATTGATAAGTACTTACATTATTTTATTATTGATACTCTGATATACTTTATTACATGTTCATTTTATTGAATGTTTACTAACATCATAGAATAGACTAATATGAAACGAAATATAAGTTTCAGATAATAAAAATTACATTGGTTTCAAGTACAAATACAAATATCTTTATTGTCTCATGAGTTTTACATGGTGGTAATATTAATTAAAAGTATCAGCATGAACCCCGTTAGGGCACTACAAGTTTTTGAATTAAATTAATAACTTGCTTAATTAATTTTAACATTTTCAAATATAATTATAATAAATTTAACATACATAGCATGGTATAATTTTTTTTTTTTGGAAATAATCATTTACAAAACTCGAAAAACTCCTGCATAGTATAAAACATTTTTCCAACAAATACTTTTTCAGTTTTCTTATGAATGAATTAATATAATTTTAATCTTTAATTATTTTGGGGAATTTATTATAGATTTTTATGGCGTTAACATGTGCTCCCGAACTATGGAGTTTTAGATTAGATTGAGGTAAAGCTAAGCGGTTCTTATGTCTTAGATTCATTGTTCCGGTGTAGTAGTCCATTTTCTAGTCAATGACAGGTTAATAAAGTGCAAAATAAACTTAAAAATATGAACAGTTAATGAAACTGAAAATGTACTCTACATGATACTTCACATCCAATTTCTCTCAGCAAACGAGATTCGCCTGAGTGGGGGGGAGTTAACTTAAATTAACAGACTATTATGTTTTAATTAATGATGTCAAAGGAAAACAAGCCACAAGCAATACGATATAAGCCACAGATATTTAATCAGACAACGTACAATAAGATCAACATTGGCGAACGCCCGGGGCGCAGGCGGCGGATGCGAACAGTGGGTGCGTGTCGCTAGAAGCTCTACCGAAAATTAAAAAAAATGAATTGAAAGTACCAAAAAAGAAAGCTATGTGATTTCAAAATTAAGTCGATAATGATCGTGTTAAACAGAGTAGGTAGAAAAAAATCGGGTTGCACTCCAGGAGTGCCGTCAGAAGTGAAAACTTGCATATTAACGTGCAGGGCCTGATTTACCCACAGGCTTATAAGGCTTAAGCCTAGGGCGCAAGGACCAGGGGGGCGCTTAGCTTGAAACTTGCAAGCACCACTTACTTCAAAAATAAAATTTTGGGTTTGGACAATTCACGCGGACTTTCACCTATTCATCCCCTGACCCGACACACAGATGTGCCCCGTTGTGCGACATGTACTGAAACAGGCAGAGGCACCCAGCTAATAAACCTTTAAAAACAAAAAAGTCTGCACGTGCGGCACTAAAAAGTCAAAATAGAAACAAAAACTTTTACCAAATGCTTTGACCGGGCCCGGGTAGTACTAACTAGTAGAGTTAAATTTTAGTTGTCATTACGTATTGCGGTAAAAGTGATAGGCGTGCTCGCGACTCGCGTATTGATTGTGATATTTGTGATATACACGTTGTTTTTTAAATACCTAAGTATTACATAATTTTGTTTGTTTTATTGAAAAAGCAAAATAAGTGGTAATGAGAGTAGTTCGATTGTGAAAAAGCCAAGTGGAGCGCTGCGGAAAGTGGCCACAAGTTCAACCAACTACTTCTTGCTCAGCTCCCTCTATTGTTTCTTCTTTCGTTCCTTCATCCAACTCGTCGCCAACCACCTTGGAAATGGAAATGCTAGTAGAAAGAAGAAAAATCGTTCAATCCGTCAAACGATCGTGCACAGTGGAGATTTTATTGAACTTCAACAAAACGAAGAATTAGAATTTTCTCAATCGGAAAGGCAGTACGTAAATCAAAAAAGATTTTTGACAAAAGGTATGTTAAAAAAAAACTTGCTAACGGCGAAATTGTTAAAAGAAACTGGTTGGTGTACTCCGCATGCACCGCCTATGTATTTTGTGGTCCCTGCAAATTATATGGAGGAACAACGATTTTTGCTACTGGTAAAAATTACTGGAAAAATAGTGACGCAATATTTGAACATGACAATTCTTCCGAACATCGTAAATGTTTGGCACAGTTTGCAACAAGGGGCAAGGTGCTAGGAAGATTAGATACCCAAATACTTAAAAATTATAATGACGAGGTATCGTACTGGAGAAACGTGTTACTACGTGTAGTAGAAACAGTTAAGTTTTTAGCTTCTCGCGGGCTTCCATTTCACGGGTAAGATGAAGTTATGCACCATAAATTTTTAAGTATATCTAAAAATGAAAAGGGGATTTCAGACTACGTAAATGAACAACTTTTACTATGGGGCCAACCACGGAATCGCGAAAAAATCAGCTGTTCCATAGAAAAGTACAACATCGACTCGACTATAATGTATGGTTTTTTTTCGCGATTCCGTGGTTGGCCCCATAGTAAAAGTTGTCCACTTACGTGGTCTGAAATCCCCTTTTAATTTTTAGATATACTTAAAAATTAACGGTGTAGTTATAGGATCTGTACAAAACGGAAACTTCCTTGGGTATGTTGAGCTTATATCCAGATTTGATCCCTTTATGGCTGAACATTTGGCTAGATTTGGACAAAAAGGCAGTGGGATGCCGTCAAACCTCTCATCGACAATAATTGACGAATTTATATTATTACTTGCTGACAAAGTTCGAGTATCCTTAATAGCAGAGGTAAAAAAAGCGAAATATTTTTCAATAAGCATTGATTCGACACCAGACACACATACGGATCAGCTTACATTTAATAGATGATTCAAAAGCGCTTAATTAAATTATTAAATTTATTTGAACTAATAAATTTTTACTTTGACTATAACTTTGCATACACACACATTGTCAGAGATACAGAAAAGGACATACAAAGGGTACCTTTTATCTAAAAAAAAACTTACCTACTCGTCCCCAATGGATAGAAAAATAGGTAACTTTCCACGCAGGCCAAGTCGCGGCCGGTAGCTTTACATACAATAAAAACTGTCTGTCGAATTGATGACATCCTCTTTTTTTAAGTCGGTTAAAAAATCAGGGCAGGCTCGGAAGGATTAAGACAGCGGGGCGCCAGTTTATAGTTAGCCTAGGGCAGTCAGAACTCTAAATCAGGCACTGTTAACGTGGTGCATTTTTGATATTTTGGAATGGTTAGGGAATAATTTTGCACGAATTGCCGTCTTACGAATTTACTCTGCATTTGAATTTACGAATACAGAACAGTATTGTAGGAAAGTCTTATCCACACATAGCTTGACAGAAAATCTAGAGTTTTGACATTGAATTAAAAAAATTGCGTGTTGCTGTGGTGACACAAGTGTTTACGTCTTGAAATGACGCGCCGCCATTTTCACCGCGCCCCGTAGAAAGAGAGGGGGATACTTCCGCCGCCGGCTGTCTACTCTCCATCCGTGACATCCGTCTTACGAATTTTCGATCAGGGTCACGTGATCCTGACTGACTAACGCTACATTAGCATTTTTTGCCCATTACAAAAAAGCGTACAACGCCGCTAAAAAAATTTTCACTTCAAAAACTTGACGTTTAGTAAACACCTTGAGTTCCTTACTAGTTTTAGATAAGTAAGTATTTCGTTATTTAACGTATTTATGTACTGCCCTTTATCCTTATTGTAAATGCGAAAGCCCGTTTGTTTGTTTGTTTATTTGTTTGTTACGCCTTCACGTCTTAACTACTGAACCGATCATCATGAAATTTTGCATACACGTTCTCAGGAGTACAGAGAAGGACATTTATGGTACCTTTCATCCAGAAAAAAAAGTAGTGTTACCGAGGGATAGCAAAAAAACCTTCCACGCAGAGGAAGTCGCAGCTGGTCAAATTATGCGATACTATACCTATAGTCGCATAATTTCAATTCACCACTCTAGGAATCTCCAGTAAATTACTTAAGTCTCTGTAGTCGAGATTCTTGTTTCATTAATAATTAATTGTGTAAAGAGTTGAACGGAATCACAATGGCGGCCCCGTTGTCTCTGCGTTTGCACAACCGTCGCTCTTCATATAAAATATTTAAACAAGACAAACTCTTTACCAAGAAAATATTTAATAAAGTTGACATTTCTAAAATTGTAACCCCATAAAGCACAAAAATTGTCTAAATCTAAACTTCTTATGGATGCAGTGGAAGCAATCATAAAATCGCTTTAAAAAAAATACTGTTTCATACATTTTGGCAAAGTTCGCTGGATATTTATATGAAGCAGCTGATATTCTTTCAGGATTGCTTTCATACAAAAAGTTGTTTGTGTAAATGTTTTCCTTTATTTAGTTAACACGTTTCAAGAGACCGTTCTACTAAACACGTTTTAAAAAGTTCACTAATTAAAAGTTATTCAAAAAGCAACAAAAAAGTTAGTTAAGTACATTAACATTGTTTTGGAGTATTTGATGTAATTATGTACATTTATATATATGATAGTGTATTCGTTCTGTTTCTGCGTTAACCTCGTATTTATAAACAAAATGTAAACTTTACAGGAACTGATAAAAGTCACGCATTCGGTGTAACATTATGAGCATTTCATACATTAGTTTAGTACCTGGGTGACAGAGCTTTGTTCGGTTTATTGTAATATGGTGGTGTTTAGGTGATAAACGCATGAAAACTCAAAAAAACTCGAAAACACGCGTTCTCCCAAACATAAGACTAATCTAGATCGATTGTTTACCCTCGAAAACCCCCATATACCAAATTTCAGCGAAATCGTTAGAGCCGTTTCCGAGATCACAGAAATAAATTTATATACCTACATATAAATAAATATACAAGAATTGCTCGTTTAAAGGTATAACATATTATAACGTTATTTGCCGTCACGCTTCGCAACGCAACACACTGAACTGCATTCAGTTTGACCCAGGAAGGATAATGGATAGATTTTGGTGCACGTATGTGTGACCTGACCTAACAATATAATCTCCTAAAGCTGTACTTTGTCGGTACAAATTCGAGAATATTTAAAAAGTTATTATAAAAAGAAATATTTCTAAGTAATGTAAATATTATGTATCTAAAGTTAAATGAGTGTATCTCTTCCCTATTCTAATCGAGTATGTACCATGGGCAACAGCGTCGCTTAACCACTGCTAAGGTTAAAATCGCTTGCACGCCGCGCCCGCTGTCGCATACGTTTAGTTCGTGCAGGGGCGATACGCGCGCACACGAATTTTGTTGCAAACTGGTTAAGCGACGCTGTTGCCCATTGTACGCACAGTTATAAGTTTTAATATTTAATAATTTGGTCAAGATATTGAGGTTTGTTCGTGTCCCAAAATTTTACTAATTTCTGGATTTAGAGCTCATTCATAGAATTACACGCGCGTAATCAAACGAGACTATCTCGTTTACCTACGACATAAATAATGAAAAGAATGAATCTACGCAAGTGTCTTGCTATTTGTGTGAGTTTGCCGTGCAATGTGCGGCGTCGGGAGACGTAATAACATTAATCAAGATTTTCATTTCAGAAACGTGGTCTGATATCCCCATTTAATTTTTAGATATACTTAAAAATTAACGGTGTATTTACTTATTTTTGTCAACTTTCGTTATAGATTTCGTGATAAAGTTCTTCACTTTATATTTTATCAAAAAGAGCTTATTACAAGATGGCGATTAATTAAATCGTGGTGATCAAGATTGCCTAATCAAATTACTTTGTTAATTTCTTTCTTGAAAGTTTCCAGCAACTTTCCATTAAGAAAATCGTTAGAAATTTAAGTTGTCTATAATTAAACGAGCAATACCAACGACCGAATCTCAATAAAGGCTACTTCGTCGAGTTTTAATAAAATAAACTGGAGCGGCGCGGCTCACGGGATGAGGGAAGCCTTAAGTGTGATTTTTTAATCGTTTGAAGCCGACTAAATGTAGGAATTAATGGAATGTTTTAAGCGTGTATTGCTAATTGAAATAACAAGGGGAATGTGGACCAATTTCGTAATGAGATTTCGAGGAAAAACTTTTATTACCTACGTTTTTATTTATTGATTTACAAGACCTATCCATGTCACCTAAATAGCGAATTTTTTTATGAGGTAAGTATGTCATGATGCTAATTATTATGAAATATAAAAGATTCATATCTTTTATATATCTAACAAAATAATAGTCAGAAATAAAGCTTGGAATCAAAACATTCCAACTAAAATTCCCTTTTTAGTTGCAATGTTTTGAGATTTTACAACTGCGTTTCTTGTTATAAAGGTCACTTTAAACATACCTTACCTAGGTACATACCATACTATGTACTTTTTAGTTTGTTGGTTGTTGACGGTTAGCATTGGCTTAATATTATCAGGTTTTTTTTCTGGGTTGGGTACCAGACTGTTCTAGGGTAGGCACCAGACTGATCTGGGGTGGACACGAAAAAAGCTTTGTTACATTTTTGATAATTTTTCAGCTGAAACGGCTGAAATATGATTTTTTACATATCTCAGCTACTTCAAAAAATTTCAAAAAACTGGCTCGATTGAAATTTTTATATAATTATCGAACCTGCTCACAAAATTTCAAGTGAATCGGTTGAGAAATGCGACCTGTAGAGGAGAACAAACGGGCAGCCAACAGACAGTCGGACATACTTAATGATTAAACGAACTTACCTGTAAGTGAAGTTCTATCATAATTATACGAAGGATTCTTCCGAAGATATTAGTACTATTAACACATGTAGTATCGCTTGCATGTATCACCACTTAGCACGTTATTTTAGAGTAATAACCTAAAAAACCTAAAAAGAGAAGGTATTTGATTTAGAATTGACAGATATTTTGACATTTCCGGCTCGAATTCTCCTCGCCGCCATCACGCGCCAACTACTTCATTTAGTTTAAAGTCCAAATCGTATGATATTTCCTCATTTTCTTCAGTGGGTGAACACTTATTGTAATTAACAATAAGCAGTAGGGAGGGTGGGACTCTATACTAATATCTTCGGAAGAATCCTTCGTATAATTATGATAGAACTTCACTTACAGGTAAGTTCGTTTAATCATTAATTATACTTCAGGATTCTTCCTTTGATATTAGTACTATTAACACATGTAGATGTTTAAAGCATTATATAAGAAAATGGAAATATCATCTTTGTGTAATTAATCTTTTAAATTTAAAAGAGAAAATCAGTCACCTTTAACATAATTCTTAATGTTTTGGAAGCAAAGATGGTACCTACAGATGGTTGGTACCAAAAAAATAAGCAAGATTCGTTAGGAAAATTCAGTTTAATTATCATTAATCGATAATATCTTGCAAAGATAGTGAAATCATCTACCATTCCGCCGTGTTACGTGGAATTTCTATAATAAAAAATAAATGTTATGGCTATATAGCCATAACATACCTATATAGGTATCGGCGTACGTCGAGTGCTAAAACTAGTTACCATGGACTTGAGTCTACTCCACTATCATTGAATTTTACATTTCATTAATCCATTATCTATTCTACGTATAAGATTTTTTTTTTTTTTTTTTTTATGTATTACTATTTTTATTTTATATTTATAAACAAAA
Organism: Agriphila geniculea; assembly: GCA_943789525.1. NCBI lineage: Eukaryota > Metazoa > Arthropoda > Insecta > Lepidoptera > Crambidae > Agriphila > Agriphila geniculea. The sequence goes on from OX038877.1 coordinate 20,556,420, forward strand.
AGAAGTGATTATGAAATGTTTATTATAATAATAATATGTAGCATTCTCGAAAAAGAAGGTAATTATAGAATGGTTTGTGTCAAAGTAAGAAGAATTCATGTTTCATACTTGAACTAAACAAATAATTAATTGATTATATTGTTTTCATTCTATGTGCAATAGGCAAGGTACCTCAAGGTGAAACTTTTTTTTTTTTTTTTTAAGTTAGAAAAGTTGGAAAAAAAAACTAATTGGAAAATATTTTATAAATAGTAATAAGAAATCTTAGATATCCATTGTATTTGAGCAATGTAAGTCTACGCCAAGGCATAGTTAAATTCGATAACAAACCTTGAGATTAGCTCATATTGTGCAATCAATAATGAATCCAATATTAAATAATACTAATAATTGTGTTACACACTTCTGTGTTTATTATGTCTATATTGTTATTTGGTGAATAATCGAACCATTTTTATATCCAAGCTTTCTGATAGTATCAGCAGACATACAATACAAGCTTAAATAACATAGTAATATACCTGTAAAATAATATCACCTTGATAATGTACAAACCAGTCTATTTGTGCGATGAATTTCCGTCCCTGGAATTGGAAGTTATAGGATGTTAGTACTTTAATAGACACTATATTACATGTAAACAATGGGTATCAAGGCTTAAAATTATTGTGATGATCATAATGGCAGAATTGTAACACTAAGAAACTGGTACAAAAGAATAAAAATAATAGCTTGTCCAATTGATAGTAACAGAATTGTCGTTGTAAATAAAATAGGCACTAAACAAAAATAGCGTTGTGAATGCTAAAATCTAAAATAAAAAAATAATCGTCTTTGGGATCCAAATGCTAGGATATCAAGAAAAATATTTCTACAATGTTTATTTCTACTACCTAATTCGACTTGCATTCGAATTTACTCAATTTCAATCAGAAAAATACCAAAACTGGTAATAATTTTTTGAATAAGTGAATCGAATAATAACGACTAGAATACTTTACACCGAATACAATAATAAAAAAGGCAATGAAAATATAATAAGCTACATGTTCTAGCTAGATAATTTATATGCAATTATTTTTCAATGTTTTGATTCCTGGCCACAAGTGTCCCCCAGTCTACCCCGTTGTTGAGAGGTACCAGAGAAAAATATTCCACAACTATGTCTTCTCTAATTCGGTGTAAGTATCGATGATATTCAACTATATAAAGTAAAATATACTATTATACCGGTATCTACAGGTTTAATCCATTCATAAAATAGTCATAATTTATTTTGCAGTTTTGTGAATGTTTTTCTTGTAAAAGATCTTAATGGAAAGTTGTGAAGGTAGTTGTATAAAAAAAATTGTATTTAAATTTATTGTGTATCTCAATTCTTTAAAAAATGTTCTGAGACACATTGTTAGAGTAAATATTATGTCCAATATAACACGGAGATAATGCTGTCTAAGATGTCGTAGCCGGCGGCAGTAATTTTGTAAAAATATGGGCACTACAATACCCAAAAGTTAAGAATTTTAATTCGTATATATCTATTACTTTTCCAATATTAAAACCATAAAAGGTTGATGGGATTTCTAAAATGCAAAGACTTCTTTGTTGTATTCTTGTTTTCTTACAAACAATAACCATTTCTTATTTTCAATATAGGTTAACTTTTATACTGTTTATAATAATGCGACTTCTGGGATTTCCAGAATGTATTTTGTTATAAACAATAGGCATTTTTTTTTTTATTTTTATTATAGTATAACTTTCTTACAGTTTATAATAATATGACTTCTGTTAGATTTCTACTAAACCTGATATGACAACCTGATAAAACATTTTTTCTTGAACAGAGATGTTGAACCTTCAACTTAATGTGTAGTTGACAAATTATTGTCTGTCACTAAAATTCATACGTATTATGTGGCTGTTATGTATTTCACCCGAATTTTAGTCAAATTAATGTTAGAATTTAATATATATCTCTGGAGATGGCACAAGTGAGTACGAGTGAGTATAAAAGAAAATAATAATAATCTTGGTGCCCTCCTAGCGCAGTGAAAATAGTATTTTCACACATGTCGAATTTAGACCAAACAACTATGTGGACGCCTATGTGCCTATAGTTGGCGACCACTGCCTGTATTCGCTGAATACAGATAAATGCTGCACCAGATCCTTACGAGTATCCTTACCCCGCGTACGATGATCGAATGTGAATGTTGACGAATGTATCCTCGGCAACTGTTTCGATGGACCGTAACGGCCGCCTGCGGGTCTGCTGCTATCGACGAAAGAAATCGTTGATGGGGCTTCGTCGCCGCGTCTCGATATTCGTTTGCCGTCGGAATTAAGCATATGGTATACCTGGCTGCATGTTTCGTTTGTTGTTTTCAAGTTTAAATTGTTTTAAAACAAAATGTACCAGCAAATAAATATATAAATCAGTTTTAAAATGTATGTTTTATTTAAGTACTACGCCCGGTTTACTTACAGTTTTTTCTTTGATCAATATCGTTAACCTCAGGCCTGTGGCCAATGCATCATTCATATTCGACTCAACTGTTGGTGGCCTTTTAAGTGGACAGCATCAATTACACTTGAGTTGACCATTTACCTTCTGTTTATAATAAAATGTATGTTGTGCACAACAAATGAATGTTGCAATGCCCCATTGTATAATGTATAAAGTGCAAAACACTGTCTTAAATTACTGTCATAAAAAAGGTGTTCTATATTGGAGAGCTGCTCCTTATGCTTCATTATTACTATAATCTATCTACTTGGCTAATAATTTCTGCACATCAGAATAATTATCATTAAGATCAATCAATTTATGTTTTACACACACAAATTCAATTTGAAAATTAATAGACAGGTATTTTTTACATTTTACAAGGGAATAGCTTAGAAATAAACGTACTAATTAGTTAGTGATTAAACATAAATAATAAGCATGAAACATAGGATATCCTAGTTAAGGCAAATGTTTAAAGTTTTTACTTATTAAAACTGTGGTACACAGTAATAAACACTTACTGCATTTATGGATAACAAAATGTATTGATTCTATTATTCAATTTCTTATTGAAATTTCTATCAGCAGGCCCATGTTAGGCGTACCTATATTAATAGAAGCTATTTCACATAAAAATTGTGAAATATCAGGTATCAGCTAGTTGCTGTATAACTTATTATCTGGTTCCATGAAGTTGCTAATTTTAGCATTTATTTATAGCTCTGCTTATGAACGTTATACTGCAGTTTTGCGTTACAGTTGTAACAATGTGTATAATAAAATCATACATAATTATATTATATAAATTTTGCAAGCCAGAAATTTATCTCAGTACCGATGGTACTCTATTATTCCGTTGGGATCAACGCAACACCAAGGATATCTATGATATCAAAATTCATACCTGATGAACTAAGCTGTTGTCAGGGCTGCTGTTGCAGCTCCAGCAGAGCAGCCGCCTGGCTGGAAGGCGGATGGCGGCGAATTCGGCGGACGGCGGAGTCACCCGATTGGTGCTCGGCAACGGTTCCAACATGGTAACCTTTGAGGGCAGCTTGCTTTTTACACTGTCGCGTCATCAGGGGCATTTTGAGTTGCTGCACTTGTTGCAGTTGCGTTGTCTGACCTATCTATGCGGTGAAATAGTCCAGTGTGGCTATTTCGAGTGCAATAGATATTTGGTTCATGCCTTATTAGACACAGTCATGCCTTATGACAGAAAGTACCCAGTATGGTAAGTTCGTGTCAGACAAAATTAAATAATTAAATGGTAAAAGCCCAGTGTAGCAGTTACGCATTTTTAAATCTCAGCAAACAATGTTGTCTGGGAAGGAATGCTATTAGCATTAAGTCCGCTCTTTTTGTACTAATGTACATTAAAGTAAAATAAATATATATGGTAAAAGCCCAGTATGGCAGTTACGCATTCATAAAGGTAAGTAAACAATTATGCAGTTAAGCCAAGTAAACGGTAAAAGCCCAGTCTGGCAGTTACGCGTTCAAGCCAAGTAAACGGTAAAAGCCCAAAATGGCAGTTACGCATTTAATAGTGTTTCTCCATCTTGTATTCTTCTTCTTGTCCTCTTCCGTCTTGAAAACTTTTTTCCTTTCTGCACGAAGCATTTAACTAAGTAAATTAAATTTTCACTGTATAAAATATAATTCTGAAGAATTCTCACTTTGAGATTGTATGCGTGCGTCCGTGGCGAAGCACGAAAAGCGAATGAAGTAGTTGGCGCGTGATGGCGGCGAGGAGAATTCGAGCCGGAAATGTCAAAATATCTGTCAATTCTAAATCAAATACCTTCTCTTTTTAGGTTTTTTAGGTTATTACTCTAAAATAACGTGCTAAGTGGTGATACATGCAAGCGATACTACATGTGTTAATAGTACTAATATCAAAGGAAGAATCCTGAAGTATAATGAAAGAATATTTGCCCAAGTTGAAGCAGAGACGCTTCGCGCTTGTTCGGTCAAAAATACAAGGAGTCAACGTCAAGCTCGTCAGTCGGGCCTGACATAATGCTGAATTAACTACCTATTTGGCTCATGGCTGCATGCAGCCGTGAGGCGTAGTGTAGTAGTATACTTATAAATGTTGATTAATTATTAAAATTTCGAACAGCTTTTTGTTTTTTCAGTCGGTGCAACATTTTCGTGCTATTTTAGTTCGTGAAGCATTATCTAGGATATTTTTGATTGAAGGTTCTGAAACAAAAACAGGGGCGGGGATTTTTGGGCAAGTGTTACAGGGCTAAACAAAGAGATTCAATAATGCAACGTTCAATTGGCGCTGTGCAAATACGGGGAAACAACAGCCGGTTGTTGAAAACACGACGCCCGGCTCCGACTAGCACAAAGCAAACGGGAAAAGCGATAATATGTTGTGCGGTAGACGGAAAATAAATAACTAAATAGCATTATTTTGGGGAAGTACCTATTCGTGTAGATTTAAAAATAATAATTTTACCATCGCCACTCGAAAATGCGTTTAATTCAAACGATAAGAGTGAGAATAAAAATATTTTGAATTAGGAAAAACGCGCATCATATGAATTATGGACAAAAAAAACGTGCTGAAAGTACATACCTACTGGCTGCTATGGTTCTTTTTACCCCTCGTTTTTACCAAGCAATCTCATACAAAACTTGTACAATACTAGTTGTAAACTTGTTGTAAACAAGTATTCGTTTTATACATGTATTGCAACATCTCAAACCTTTGTGCGATGTAAGACACTTTCGCGATTCGTCACATGAGATATTGGCTACTTTATCAAATAGCAACATTAGGTTTAGGACACTTTCAGAATTGGTCATAATATCTCGTACATTCTTCTCGTTCACATGAACGTGTGTGTGTTTGAACGAAATGAAAGTAGGCAATTACAAGTACATAACAAGTTTTGTATACAACATGTTTTATACGTGTATATGAATGAGAACAAAAATCAAAACAATTGCATAAACGTGTATTATACTTGTATTATATCTTGGTGAAAACGAGGGGTTAGTTTCTTATCGTTGGGTTCTTTTCTATCTATTAGAGTGAGATTAGATGTTCGGTCTTGCATTAGTCCATTCCATCAGTCTGGTACGATCTACAGTCTGGAAAAATTCAAACTCTATACTGACTGATCATTTATATGAAACTGAATAGCTGAATTTTTCTCGTGATTTCAAATGTTAGTCCCATAGTAAAAGTTGTTCAGTTTGATGGTATTTGTCCACATTTAGTATCTACTATATTCGGCTTTAGAGGTTATTTTGTAACACGTTGTATATATAATGAAAAAAAAATATTGTGCTACTTCAAAGTTCATTAGCAATACAAAATATAAACTCAATTCTCAAAGTTTTTACGGTCCTGTTCCAACAACTTTTTAAATCTTTGTTGCTAAAACTTAAGTTTCAAACCCATTGTACAATTTACAGGCTTTATGTATTTTTTTTGTAATAGGTAGGTATTAAAAACAGAGATTGTAACACAACAAAAAATAAGGTGTTCTGTTTGAAAATATCGATTGAAATAGGTAGGTATTAGGTATATTATTTTAGTATATTATTAGGTATAGGTATATTTAACGAATAAGTTAATTGAATAAAACAAAGTTTTTAGTAGCATTTTACAGTCTCCCAGAATCTCTTATAGCGGCTTTTAAGAAAATCGCAAAAAACAGAAAAATTAATAAGGAAAATGTCAAAATGTATGAAAAAATTTAGTAATGTATGAAACAGCTGACCTTTTTCACGATTTCAGAGTTGGTCCCAAAATGGGTTTCCCAGTTTTACATCCAAATCTGTAAAACTCAGATAGCCGTCGAAAGCCGCAAAAGTGACCCCTCATTAAACGTATTGTTGAGCTTTTATCGCCCCCCCCCCCCCTCACCGCCGCGCCGGGCGCCATGATAAATAAATCAAATTTAATTAACTCAGATTAATTTTCGCTCCGTCGTTGCTCCGTCCCTTTTTATACGCCCTTACATAAATTTCTGCTCGGTTGAAAACTCCATTGGAACTGTTGTCGTAGGGATTCCTTTAATAAAAAGTTTACACTGATGCAAGTTGTTACTTGGTACAGCTACTAAGCTTCTTTCTAACGAAAGCCTTACAAATCAATACAATAGAGATTTTTCCGGTACTGCTTGAACTTTGATTTATTCATTGCCATGATACCACTTTTGGCACCCTTCCGGCCTGACTATAACTTTCTTAAGTTTAATCTTATGTTTTTTATTTTCAACAAATAATAAAGCTTTTAAAAGTTCGTTATCATCTGGTGTCATTTAAAAATGTAACCGAATTTCTATGAAATTATCTGACAATTAAGTTAACTGGAACATGTGACGTAACATTTGTTACGGTAGAAAAATCCTATCTAATAAACATTTAGGGTTAAGGTCCTCGGGATTGTCCAACTTGTAAAGGTTTTGTACCTACACTAATACCTATCTATTCTGTACTTACACGACTTTTTCTTATACTTACTGCAAAGCATTATAAAAGCTCTTAATGAATTAATTTCAACCAGTACGAGAACAAATATTATTGTTACAGTTTTCTATAAAAAGTAGATGCCTACGTAGATCTTACAATCATTACGATTAAAAAAGAGCCACATAAATCAAAATAGCTGTAATTTGCAGAAATATGTGGCAACGTGAAACGAAACGCAAACAATGAGTACGGACTGGGTGGCGCGCGTGGAGTGGTCTGCACACACTCGACCAACACCGGTAGCCCAAACATATCCACCACACACAAGTTCCACCACAGACGAGTTCCACCTCGAGAGCTCCCGCCAACTCAACGTCACCGGAATATGGTAATCCGGTGTTGTTTTTGCCACAGATTATGTATGCTTTCGAGAGTCGACTGTGTAATTAGGTACTTCATAGTTAATAGCTAAATGATGCTTCTATTATTTACTAGTTTCATTCATGCATACTTATAATCTTTACGATTTAAATATAAATAGGTAAATATAAAAAATAAAATAAAAATAAAAAAGGTTCTTAGACCTTGTCCAGATGATACGATTTTACGCGCGAGTTGAAATACGACGAAGAAAATAAGTTTAAGTACACCTACCTACTTTTTTTGAACCACCCACGAGTCCACAAAGTTTGATGTTTTACAAAGACATACAATATTTACCCGAATATTACCTATTAACTCAGTAACTCACACTGTTATCTTTTAAGTAGTCATCTACATCTTTAGTCTAATATAATAGTTATTGAGTATATTTTCTTAATGTCTTAAACAGTTTATTATATTTTGATTTCACATAAAGTGTGGCGTAAAAGGAAGAAAAATATAATTTAAGCAACCGCATCTAAAGTTAAGCTATTTGTTTGCCTTTCATCTGGGCTGGGCCACCCACAGCGGACTTAGTTAAAAAATATGTCACGTCACTATTTGCTCTGGCGCATGCTTCTCCTACTACTTTACGCCCTGTTAACTTAATCACACCGTAAAATACACGAGTATGAATTAATGGGAATTGCCTAGCTACCTGGCAGTTTCGAACTGTTTCATGACGATTAAATGAAAAAGAAAAAAAGTTGTATGAAAAGCTTGACCTATACAAATTTGTAAGTCGCTAAAAATTCAAACACTTCAGCACAAACATCTTTCGCGTAGCTAATTGCGCAGTTATCGTTGAAGTAAAACAACTTTTCTAAAGGTTAATCAAGGGTTAATCCCATCAAAAACATTTTTATGTAAAAATTCACCATGTCTGACAGTACTTTATTTCATCTCATTTATAAATAAAGATATTTTTCTGACTCGGCATTGGCAATCACGAAATGTATTTGTTTGTATGAAAATATTTGTATGATTGCCTATTCCGCATATCGAAACTTTGTTAAATCTGGGAGTACGGTAGTGCTCCCGCCAAGACGAGGAAGCGAAGCGTAAGGGCACTACCTACCCTTTCTCGAAGCGCTTCGTCGTTTTTTGAACCCTCATATCTTGGGTTTGGAGTATACTAGATAAACAAAATTCTCGGAATGTGATGTCAGTAGTAGACTTAATAAATATATAAAGTTTCAATTGTATAGCTTTTATATTATAGATTTTATTGATATCCAAAAAACCTCGATTTCGTCACTGACTCACTCATGATCATCAAAACTCATAGGGTAAGTCCTAGAAAACTGAAATTTGGTATGTAAGCTAGTATTAGGACACACACAACAAAAAAAATATAAAATTGGACTTTAACTCTCCAACCGCCAAACCCTCATAACTTTGGTTTGGATTACACCAGAAAAATATTTTTTTCGGAATATGATGTCAGTAGTAGGCTTATTAAACATACAAAGTTTTAATTGCATAGCTCTTAAACTTTGGATTTTATTGAGATCTAAAAAACCCTGATTTCGTCAAAACTTGCTGATAATCATCGAAATTCTTAGGGTACTTGTCGAAGTCATAGAAAGCTGAAATTTGGTATGGCTATTTTTAGTACACAAACAACAAAAAAAATTATAAAACTTGGAACTTTTACCCCCCAACCCCCGGGATGGAAGTTTGTATGAGACTTCTGCAAATTTTGATGCTAGATAGAATATTTAGTTAGTAAATCACTGTTAAAGCAACGGAAAAAAATATTCATAAAAAAGAAATTGTGTTAATTTCAAAACTACTTCTTTCGTGGCGCAAACCTCACGCAGACTCTATTTTGCTCTTTACACTGACACATTCTACGTCAAAGAGTAAAATAATATCACAGCATAAATGAATTAGTTCTACCACAGAATAAAATAAATAATAGTACAAGTATGCTGGTTGATGTTGATCGAATTTTACACGATTTTAGACCACAATTCTGACCCCACCTTGTTTTTCCGGTTTATGGAAAGTTACAAAAAGGAATAAAATCCCACCAAAAACATTTTCGTTACTACAAGAACTATTTATTGTTGAAGAGTGAATACATTTTTCCATGTAGCGAAATGGCCACGCCATATGTTTTGACTAAGGTGAAGAGTTTTTGAAGTTAGGGCTTGTAGAGTTAGGGCACGTAGAGTTAGAAGCTTGGCTCTACATGAGGTCTGATAACTTTTTGACAGTGCAAGCCATATGGAGTCTTGGCAACACTATACATTAAAATGTTTTTGGTGGGATTTGTTATACAAGTGACCAAAGTCAATTTGTGCTGCGAGTGCAGACTTTAATTCACGAACTTGCGAAGTAGTCTAAAATTTTAATATGTAGACTACTGAGAACAGTGAGCGATTTAAAGGCACGAAGCAGAACAAAACTTTGGTCTCGTGTTAAACATACAACTTTTCAGCTCTACGAGCGAGAAAAGTGTTATAAGTAAGAACAGTTATTTTCACTTGTCTTTCCTGGTAAAAAGCTTAATTCATCATTAAAAACTTGTTCTCTCAACTCTTTTAGAGTTAGACAACTATTTAATCGCTGGACACACATTTTTTTTGGTAAGAAATCTTCTTCTTCTCATTTTAGTTTGGCAATCTACTCTCCTCTTTAGGGAGTAATTTTTGCCAGTGTCAAGTGTTGAATAGTTCAATGGTATATTGTTTCAGTTTACATTAAAATGCGGGTGCATCACATTCCAATGCTGCTTGGAGCATTTGGCACCAAGTATATCAAGACAGTTTACTCGGTAAGGTCAGCCGAGGTAGCCACCACTACAATAAAAGTCTCAGCTTCACACAACCAAGATCGCGCCCATATTTCAATTATCCCACATATTGCTCAGTTGCATAGACACTTGTACCATAAAACTGCACCAATTTTAAGACACAATATCCACTATGAATCAATTTGCGAATAATTAAAAAAGTCACCGAACCGAACTCGACAAAATGGCGCTAAAAACTCCTTGTAAGAAATCATAAAAATAGTTTAATCAAACCACAGACCATACAACAAACACTGCGGAAAAAACCTATGCTGAAAACAAGGAAATTATAAGTACTTCTTATAATTTCCTTGGCTGAAAAAATATTTTATATTCAAAGAGTAAAGTAGATTTCCGTCATTTTTTTTACGTTGTGCTTTCTCTTATTTATTAATATCCCATCTTGTTTTATATTCAAACACTAATTTGTTATTAGATTTCACTACTTTTATTTCATTTCACACAAGCAACCTCATTTCGTCCTTTATTTCGAACCATTAATTAATTAACCTTCTTTTTCAACAATCCTTGAGTTTTAAATAGAATATGAATTTATGATTCTTGGTTTTAAACAAGGATTGTTGAAAAAGAAGGTTAATATATGTATTTTTTTTACTTTTTAATCCGTGTATGACGTCATTAAGCTATCTATCTATCTTTTTTCATTCTATTTCTTCCTTCCTCCTTGTCACTCTATTTCTTTTTTGTCAATTATTTCAAAATGTGGTAAAAAAAAACACACACCAAACACACACCGATGGACAGGCATACAGACAGTTTATGATTTAATTACAAATGTATATACGTTTCAGATTTTCCATGTACTTATAGTATTAAACAAAAACCGACTTCAAAAAACCTACCTCTAAAAAGCAAGAAATAATATTCGTAATAATAAAAACACGTCTATTGAAGTCGGGTGGGGCTGGAGTACAAATTCCTTTTTTTTTTATTCTAAAAGCCCCACCCGACTTCAATAGACGTGTTTTTATTATTACGAATATTATTTCTTGCTTTTTAGAGGTAGGTTTTTTAAGTCGGTTAAAGAACTACACTTAAGATATCCCTTTTCAAACAAAAAAATAATTATCTTATTCAGTTCATAAACAAAGAAGTTATACGACTGATCATCGAGGTAGTTCACACAGAAATCATTCCATTTTCGTGCTTTTTTCAAGATTACTTGAAAAGTACTGAACCGATTTCAAAATTTTAAAAAATGGGACCAACTTGAGAGTTTACCTAATCTAATGACGTTTGAATCATTTCAATCGGTTCAGCCGTCTTCGAGTAATCGGTGTACATACAAAAAAAAAAAAAAAAAAAAAAAACGGTTCGAATTGAGTACCTCCGTCCTTTTGAAGTCGGTAAAAACGATACATATTACTTGCCATATTTGATAGTTCTAAGCATAGACTTATTATATATTGGTTCTAAGTCAACGGGAAGTAGGTACCCTATGAATTTTGATTCCCTGAGAGTGTCGAAATATGCGTTTTTTGTGACATAAACGACCATATCTTTTTTTTTGGTAAACTTAGAAGTTTGGTGTTTTCACAGCTTATGGGACCATATATTTTGAGTATATGGTTTTAATTTTAACTTGATACCTCTACGCTTTTCCGAGATAAAGGGTCTTGACAGACAGACAGACTGTCAGACGGACAACAAAATGATCCTTTAAGGGTTCCGTTTTTCCCTTTTGAGGTACGGAACCCCTAAAAGTACTTTGCCTCACGCTCGCAGCAAAAGTCGTTTTTGCTGCGAGTTACGCGCCAAAAGTTTTTTAAGCTGGAGAGGTGAAAACGATATTTTTAAAACCGTTAAAAATTGATACTTGTGATTTTACTTTTGTTTTTCTATTATAAGTAATAATATGTCCAAAGTTTATACAAGGTTTAACCAACAACCTCGCAGGACTGAGTGGATTCCTAACATCATAAACAACAATGTTTGTTTTACGACTTTCCGAAAATAAAAATAAAAACTACTTTTCATGAAAAACTCGATCAGCTATTCGGACGAATGTATGTATGAAAAGTCGATATTTTTTTGTCTTATTTCGAAAAAATCTAAGAACAAACGGAATGGTTTATGATGTTAGATAATCTATTCCAGCGAGATTGTTGGTGTTTTACAAATATATGTTTTTACCTGTTTATGCTTGTTATTAAATCGTTGAGTCGTTCCCAACACAAATATCTTCAGCATTTCTAAAAATCATTTCAGAAATATAGATACCAAGCTATTTTTTATTTTATAAAAAATTGAATATACTCTATCTACATCCTTACTAATATTATAAATGCGAAAGTCGGTCTGTTTGTTCGTTTGTTTGTTTGTTACGCCTTCACGTCTTAACTACTGAACCGATCATCATGACATTTTGCATACACGTTTTCAGGGTTACAGAGAAGGACATAGGGTATATTTCATTCCGGAAAAAGGATTATTCCCGAGGGATAGCAAAAAAAACTTTCCACACAGACGAAGTCGCGGGCGGCAGCTAGTTAATAGATAATGCAATATAACATTCAGTCAGTTTTTTCAGTCCCTAACAAAGAAATAAAGAGAACGAAAATGCGTTGAGTTGCTTCGAGAAAAGGGTGTACGGCCGTGCTTTTCTTGTTTGCTCGACTGCTGTGCCCCTGATAATCAGATAAGTGACCAACCAAACTTGTAGGTAGGCATCTCAAAGACGATTTTATTGGTTTATAAAGTGTCAGTCAACTTTGCGGTCGAAAACAAAATGATATAACACGGAATCAAATAAATAAAGAACTAAATAAAATAATATACTCTTTAATGCTCATGTAACAATACTTTGCGTTCCTTTGTCGCGACTGTGAAACCTAGCAAAAACAACAAAGGGACAAAAACTCGATAATACTGTGATTACGAAATAAGTGGATTTAGAAAATCGTCAATTGTAGAACAAATAATGAGACTCGACCAATGGGAGTAACTTTTTAGAGAAATATGTATTTTTGTTTACCGAACATAAAACCTACCTTTGATTGCTTAGCTTCATGAACACAACCAGAAAAAGAATATGAATAAACAAGCAACTTACCTCGACTCTCTCTTCTTTAAGGTCGACCCGTAACGCGAGCTGCTCCCTCAGCACCACGTCAGGGTAATGTGTCTTGTCGAAGGTGCTCTCCAGCTGCTCCAGCTGTTCCTCGGTGAATATGGTGCGGTGCCTCCGCTTGCGCTTGGGCGGGGGCCCGGCGAGGCCCGCGAGCGCGGCCGCCGCGTAGCCCCCGTACAGGCCCGCGGCGGCGTACGCGCTCGTGTTGCCCACCCCGCCTACGCCTGGAGACAACGAAACTGTTGTTGATTATATTCATAGTGTGACAATATTATCTTTTCCTATCTATACAATGGTCCATATTCATAAAAACGAAGGGAGTCTACCTTTTATGGCAGAACTTTTTATGTCATAATTTTATTATGCATAACAACTAATGGCATAAACTTCATGTCGCAGAAAATCGTTTGGCATACACTCATTTACCATACACTTAAAATGCATAATTTTGTAAGCCAGAATCATCTTTTGGCATACATTTCATATCCATAATAATTAAATAGTAGAACCATCATATCGCAGACAGTTTATAGTCAGAATCATCTTTTGGCATACATTTCATAATCTATAGTCATTAAAAGGCAGAACTATCATATCGCAGACAGTTTATAGTCAGAATCATCTTTTGGCATATATTTAATAGAAAAATCATATCTAGAATAATTTTGTATTTCTTACACGCATGTTTCATGCTGCATGCATCCTTACATGCAGACAAATAAACATGCATGCAAGCAAGCATGCAGCATGCAAGCAAGCATGCAGTACGCAAGCAAGCATGCAGCATGCAAGCAAGCATGCAGCATGCAAGCGCATGCAAGAAAGCAAGCAAGCAAGCATGCAGCATGCAAGCAAGCATGCAACATGCAAGCAAGCATGCAGCATGCATTGTGGAGCTCCGCTCGCTTCGCTCGCTCTGCTGCGAGTGGTCAAAACACTAACCTAACCTAACCTACTGGTAGGTGCATTAAAAGTTTTTCTTTATAGCGGGGGGCCTCAGGCCCCCCGACCCCCCCCAGCAGGGGGGCCAGCCCCCCTGCACCCCCCGGCAAGCATGCAAGCAGCATAAACAAGCATTTAAGCATGCATGCATGCTAGCAAGCAGCATGCATATCGATTTTGCAGCGATTCGTTCTGTTGTTGACTTTTGTAGCACAACATTTACAAAAATTCAACATATTATTGACTTTTTAAGACAATTTTTTTATTCAATTTAAGGTTTAAATGCATTTTTTTGAGATTACAATATGCCTGATGAAATTATGCTTCATGAAATTCTGCCATATTCGTAGTATACCATGTAAAAATTATACCAAATAATTGTCGACTAAATAAACGTTATGCCAAACGAAATTCTGCGAATAAAAATTTTGCTAAAGGTATTTATGCCTAATGAAATTCTGCCATCTGAATAGTATGCCATTGTAAATTCGGACATGTAAACATTCTGCCAAACTATAATTATATTAAACAATTTTTATGCCTTAAAAATATTCGTTTAAAGAAGATTCTGCCGAGTGTGTTCTGCCAAATAAATTTCGGAGCATCAAGTTTCTGCCAGATAGAGGTAACCCAAACGAAGGATATCCTCTAAACTAAATTATAAGGTAGAAGTATAAGGTTCTGCTCGAAATTATTATGAATACAAACAGAAGCATATCCTTGAAATTCAGCAAGTATACCTAAGCATATCCTTCTTTTTATGAAAATGGCCCAATATACAGGGTCACTGGAAATATGACGTATTCCTGCTAAGGGGTTATAGATGAGGTCAAAACAAATATTTTTTGTCATATAACTTTTTCTCAAAAAATTAATAGTTTTTGAGTTAATTGAAATTAAGTACATTTTTACCAAAAGTACGTTTTCAGACACAAAAATTTAAAATAAAAGATAACTACTCATTCGATTCCGGATTTTATACTATTTTGGGATAGAAAACAATCTGAGTGTTGATAATGAATAATTTTTTTTTCATAAAATACAGGTGTTTATAAAAAAATCAATCCTTAAATGCATTTATTTTTTTATTTTTTTCAGATTTTTTAGAAATAGCATCAAATATCTTTAAAAAAATCCTAGTAACTAAGCGTGCATAATATTTTAAAAACATCACCATCTATTCAGCTTTCAGTTAAGGTATAAATCTTAATAATAACTTAAATGAAAAATGAGAAATTAAGACTTAACTAAATAGCAGTCCCATTTCATGTAGCAAAATTTTCCTACTTCAAGCGCTTCGGAGGTGGCCGTATTATCCTACTTATTCCATAAATGTGAAAGTTTGCTTGTTTGGATGATTGTTAATCAATCACGTAAAACGGCTGAACGGATTTGGATGAAATTTGGCACACAGATAGTTTATAAGCCGGATTAAAACATATGAGGATACTATTATCTTGGTTAAGGGTTCCCTAGGGATTTTCTCGAATGTAAATGCGAATGCAGTCGCGGGCGGAAACTAGTTTGCCATAAATGATCGTATTTACTAAAAATACTTTCGTCCGAGTGAGTTTGAGACAGGATTATTTTCCGCCGATGAGTCAAAATTTTATACAAACTGTGTCACAAATAACCATGCATATCAGCTATTTTTAATGCCCTGCTGCTGGGGAACTGGCCTACCTTTTGGCTTGTGGATGGATAAAGCAGACGGGCCATACCCACCATGTGGATTGGTCAGTGGTAACGACTGTAAATGCTGCCAGAACCAAGGGGTCAATGTAAGGTACATTGAGTTAACACCGACCAATCCGTATTGGGCCCACGTGGTGGGTTATGGCCCGTCCGCTTTATCCCAAAAGGAAAGGAAGGCTTGTTCCCCAGCAGCGGGTCATTATAAATGGCTGATATGCATGGTTATTTTTGATGCTGTCTGTATAAAATTTTGACTCATAAGCGGAAAATAATTCTGTTTCAAACTCACTCGGACGAAAGTATTTTTAGTAAGCACGATCATTTATGGCAAACTAGCTTGCACCCGCGACTGCATTCGCATTTACATTCGAGAAAATCCCTAGGGAACCCTTAACCAAGATAATAGTATCCTCATATGTTTTAATCCGGCTTATAAACTATCTGTGTGCCAAATTTCATCCAAATCCGTTCAGCCGTTTTACGTGATTGATTAACAATCATCCAAACAAGCAAACTTTCACATTTATGGAATAAGTAGGATAATACGGCCACCTCCGAAGCGCTTGAAGTAGGAAAATTTTGCTTCATAAAATGGGACTGCTATTTAGTTAAGTCTTAATTTCTCATTTTTTATTTAAGTTATTATTAAGTTTTATACCTCAACTGAAAGCTAAATAGATGGTGATGTTTTTAAAATATTATGCACGCTTAGTTACTAGGATTTTTTTAAAGATATTTGATGCTATTTCTAAAAAATCTAAAAAAAATAAAAAAAATAAATGCATTTAAGGATAGATTTTTTTATAAACACCTGTATTTTATAAAAAAAAATTTATTCATTATCAACACTCAGATTGTTTTCTATCCCAAAATAGTATAAAATCCGGAATCGAATGAGTAGTTATCTTTTATTTTAAATTTTTGTGTCTGAAAACGTACTTTTGGTAAAAATGTACTTAATTTCAATTAACTCAAAAACTATTAATTTTTTGAGAAAAAGTTATATGACAAAAAATATTTGTTTTGACCTCATCTATAACCCCTTAGCAGGAATACGTCATATTTCCAGTGACCCTGTATATTCTACATTCATTTGGCACGAATCCGACATGTGCGAAGTCCGACACGCACTTAGCCGCATTTTTCATTTATAAGAAAAATTGTTAACTTTCAAAGTTCTTGAAGATGTTTTGTTTCTAAAATGTAAGATTTCCAACTTTATTTGGTGGTGGTGGTATACTTATTAACATATTAATAAGTTAATATTATAAAAAGTAATAATTAGGGGAGCTCGGTGGCAAAGTGGTTTAGCTCCTGGCCTGGGTCATGTCATGGGATGGGTGACCAAAAATTTATTATCTCGAGCTCCTCCGTACTTCGGAAGGCACGCTAAGCCGTTGGTCCCGGCTGCATTTGCAGTCATTAACGCCCACCAATCCGCATTGGGCCCGCGTGGTGGGTTAATGGCCCGTCCTCCTTATACACCCATAAGGAAGGCCCGTGCGCCAGCAGTGGGGACATTAAAATGGCTGATGATGATGATGCGTGTAATATTAATAATTGTAATATTATTAATATTACAACCCCAATACATTATTACTTTTTAAAGCTAATATACGTTTGACATCGCTAACGCTAGGTTTGTTTCCCGAATGACTCAACCAAAAGGATCTGCCCCCCTACTCAAATGGCCACTTTTCTATTCGTTCGCTAACTTAGAGCTTAAAAATAAGCAATGAGACGATCAAGTCACACGTCGCAAGTTTATGTAAATCACAGACATTGTTGTATTGTATGGAAATGACAAGCCTACGGACACGTAATTTTAGATTTTATGGTTTATTTTTAATTTTTAAGTTAGCGAACGAATAGAAAAGTGGCCATTTGAGTAGCCCCACAGGGGGCCTATTACGAAAATAAAATTCGCAATTGGCTTTGGTTAAAAAATAAAAGGTATTTTTTTATATTTTTTTACTACAGATTAGGCCAATCTAAGAAACTAATTTGAATATTTTAACATTTGGTCCCGTATTTATTTTTAAATAAATATATTTGTCGAGCGGATATGGTCAACCGGAATGACGTCATTAGTGGCATGAAAATTTAAGAAGGAAAACCTTTGCCATCTACTTATAGAAAAAGAACGGCCAAGTGTCATTACCTGTCATAAACTTTGACTTTATGGTTGTTTGTAAACAAATAAGTTATAGTTAATATTTCTTCTATTTTATTCATTTAATCCAGTTGTGACGGTTCTAACCTACCTTCTTAATTTGCCGCAATAATTTTTGAGGTGGTAAAATTATAATAAAAATGCTTACCAGTGGAAACTCAGCTGAAAAACATTGTAAAAACTGACACGCCCAATTTACCCAAATTGCGAAATGTATTGTTCAGATGCCGGCATATATATTGGCAAGAGAAAGAAAGAGACAAAAGATGCGCAGTAGCCATAAACTCAGTGTTTATGGCTACTGCGCATCTTTTGTCTCTTTCTTTCTCTTGCCAATATATATGCCGGGCAGTATATGTATTGTGTCTATTTTGGATGTAGGCTACATGGATGAAATTGTAACGATTGCTTGTGGACTGATAAATTTGCAGGATAACATAATAAACATTGTGAAAATATGTGCATACTTTATTTCTATTTACAAACATTTAATAGTAGGGATGTGTAAAAAATTACGAGATAAGTTCATCGATATTTTTCGAGCGATATTAAATACTCTGATATATCGATAGATGTTTTTACAATAATTTTTCCAAAACATTTTTTTTGTAATTACGTATGGTTTCTAATAGTCGACACTATTTTGTCACTGGAGCATTTTGATTTTTTCCAACTTTTGAGTCTTAAAAATCATCGTAAAATGCGTCAAATCGAGCCAAAATTTCGCGTAGGGGTTTATTTTGCTATTTTTTATGTTTTACAATACCTTAAAATTAGAATCCATTACTTAGTCATCATCCCATTTCTTCCCATTTTTTTCTGAGAAATATTACCTATATCGATATTTTTTCACTTCCACCTTCCACATCCCTAATGCCAAGTTCATTGTCAAAATTGTCTTTGCCCTTTTTTCTTTTTTTTTATTATGGCTGGGGGATCTGTATGTGATGACGTCATATGAAGGTCATTTGAAGGTTAAAGCTTTTTATTGAATATTATAAATATCTTTAAAAATATAGACTTATTTTTAAATTTAATTAGTAGACACTGTACCGAAAGCTTATTCCTCGAAATGGTTTTGAGATTTCCAGTCATGTTCAAAAAGTTATCAAAGCCAATTGGCTTTGGTTAAAAAATAAAAGGTATTTTTTTTATATTTTTTTTCTACAGATTAGGCCAATTTAAGAAACTAATTTGAATATTTTAACATTTGGTCCCGTATTTATTTTTTTATAAATATATTTGTCGAGCGGATATGGTCAACCGGAATGACGTCATTAGTGGCATGAAAGTTTAAGAAGGAAAACCTTTGCCATCTACTTATAGAAAAAGAACGGCCAAGTGTCATTACCTGTCATAATGACTTTATGGTTGTTTGTAAACAAATAAGTTATAGTTAATATTTCTTCTATTTTATTCATTTTATCCAGTTGTGACGGTTCTAACCTACCTTCTTAATTTGCCGCAATAATTTTTGAGGTGGTAAAATTATAATAAAAATGCTTACCAGTGGAAACTCAGCTGAAAAACTTTGTAAAAACTGACACGCCCAATTTACCCAAATTGCGAAATGTATTGTATGTATTGTGTCTATTTTGGATGTAGGCTACATGGATGAAATTGTAACGATTGCTTGTGGACTGATAAATTTGCAGGATAACATAATAAACATTGTGAAAATATGTGCATACTTTATTTCTATTTACAAACATTTACTAGTAGGGATGTGGAAAAAATTACGAGATAAGTTCATCGATATTTTTCGGGCGATATTAAATACTCGATATATCGATAGATGTTTTTACAATAATTTTTCCAAAACATTTTTTTTGTAATTACGTATGGTTTCTAATAGTCGACACTATTTTGTCACTGGAGCATTTTGTTTTTTTCCAACTTTTGAGTCTTAAAAATCATCGTAAAATTCGTCAAATCGAGCCAAAATTTCGCGTAGGGGTTTATTTTGCTATTTTTTATGTTTTACAATACCTTAAAATTAGAATCCATTACTTAGTCATCATCCCATTTTATCCCATTTTTTTCTGAGAAATATTACCTATATCGATATTTTTTCACTTCCACCTTCCACCATCCCTAATGCCTAGTTCATTGTCAAAATTGTCTTTGCCCTTTTTTCTTTTTTTTATTATGGCTGGGGGATCTGTATGTGATGACGTCATATGAAGGTCATTTGAAGGTTAAAGCTTTTTATTGAATATTATAAATATCTTTAAAAATATAGACTTATTTTTAAATTTAATTAGTAGACACTGTACCGAAAGCTTATTCCTCGAAATGGTTTTGAGATTTCCAGTCATGTTCAAAAAGTTATCAAAGCCAATTGCGGAACGCAGTCACTTGGTCACGATAATCGTCCGCAGTTCGTTGGTTGTAGTTATAACAAACATTTTGAATTTGGCTATCGTAGTTTATAGACTACTAAACGAACAATGTCAGATACGCTAGAGAGAAACTGTCAAACTCACGCAGTATTTTCGCAATATCGCATACGAAAGTGATTTGTAATAGGAAACAATCAAAACGAAGCACGAACGCATCTGCGTGTATCGCATTAAACTTTTCATAATAGACCCCCTGATTTCTTAGTAATAATACAAATCATTATTATGTTCTTTAGCATACATGAACTTAATTAAAAATAACACTTTTACGATTTTAACGCTTACTTGTATATCGCCTACAAGTAAACTTTGTATTTAAAAATCAATACGGCTTAGGAGAGCGTGGAGCGGAGCTGCGTGTGGAGAGCCAACGATAGCGTCTTAACACCGCGCCTCTGGCCTTAAAAGCTTTTACATTTCTCTCAAAAATAATACTTTGTAATACCATCGCTCCGGGAAGTATGCAAAAATATTCAATTTTTATCTGTAGCGCTAATATTTTTAACGGGTCGGTGCGGAGTGCGCCGGGGGCCGCTATAAGCCCGGATATTCACGCATGGCCCGTCCCGAAGCATATTAGCGCTAAGAGATGGTGACGTGTACGTAAGATGTACAATAACACTTTTTGGAGTATTTTTATAACATCCTCAGCGAGCAGAGTTGTCAAAATCCTTACTAATATTATAAATGCGAAAGTCCGTTTGTTTGTTTATTTGTTTGTTTGTTTGTTACGCCTTCACGTCTTAACTACTGAACCGATCATCATGAAATTTTACATACACGTTGCTAGGGGTACAGAGAAGGACATAGGGTACCTTTCATCCCGAAAAAAAGGATTGTTCTCGAGGGATAGCAAAAAAACTTTCCACGCAGACGAAGTCGCGGGCGGCCGCTAGTTATCGTATATACAGGGTCACTGGAAATATGATGTATTCCTGCTAAGGGGTTATAGATGAGGTCAAAACAAATATTTTTTGTTATATAACTTTTTCTCAAAAAATTAATAGTTTTTGAGTTAATTGAAATTAAGTACATTTTTACCAAAAGTACGTTTTCAGACACAAAAATTTAAAATAAAAGATAACTACTCATTTGATTCCGGATTTTTTACTATTTTGGGATAGAAAACAATCTGAGTGTTAATAATGAATAAAAAAATGATCATAAAATACAGGCGTTTATAAAAAAAATCAATCCTTAAAAGCATTTATTTTTTTATTTTTTTCAGATTTTTTAGAAATAGCATCAAATATCTTAAAAACAATCCTAGTAACTAAGCGTGCATAATATTTTAAAAACATCACCATCTATTCAGCTTTCAGTTGAGGTATAAAACTTAATAATAACTTAAATAAAAAATGAGAAATTAAGACTTAACTAAATAGCAGTCCCATTTCATGTAGCAAAAATTTCCTACTTTAAGCGCTTCGGAGGTGGCCGTATTATTCTACTTATTCCATAAATGTGAAAGTTTGCTTGTTTGGATGCTTGTTAATCAATCACGCAAAACGGCTGAACGGATTTGGATGAAATTTGGCATACAGATAGTTTACAAGCCGGATTAAAACATATGAGGATACTATTATCTTGGTTAAGGGTTCCCTAGGGATTTTCTTGAATGTAAATGCGAATGCAGTCGCGGGCGGAAACTAGTTTGCCATAAATGGTCGTACTTACTAAAAATACTTTCGTCCGAGTGAGTTTGAGACAGGATTATTTTCCGCCGATGAGTCAAAATTTTATACAAACTGTGTCACAAATAACCATGCATATCAGCTATTTTTAATGCCCCGCTGCTGGGGAACTGGCCTACTTTTTGGCTTGTGGATGGATAAAGCGGACGGGCCGTACCCACCACGTGGACCCAATGTGGATTGGTCAGTGTTAACGACTGTAAATGCAGCCAGAACCAAGGGCTCAATGTAAGGTACATTGAGTTAACACCGACCAATCCGCATTGGGCCCACGTGGTGGGTTATGGCCCGTCCGCTTTATCCCAAAAAGAAAGGAAGGCCTATTCCCCAGCAGCGGGTAATTAAAAATGGCTGATATGCATGGTTATTTTTGATGCTGTCTGTATAAAATTTTGACTCATCGGCGGAAAATAGTTCTGTTTCAAACTCACTCGGACGAAAGTATTTTTAGTAAGCACGATCATTTATGGCAAACTAGCTTCCGCCCGCGACTTTGTCCGCAATTACATTTGAGAAAATCCCTAGGGATCCTTTTACCAAGATAATAGTATCCTCCTATGTTTAAATCCTGTTTATAAACTGTCTGTGTGCCAAATTTCATCCAAATCCGTTCAGTCGTTTTGCGTGATTGATTAACAATCATCCAAACAAGCAAACTTTCACATTTATGATATAAGTAGGATAATACGGCCACCTTCGAAGCGCTTGAAGTAGGAAATTTTTGCTACATAAAATGGGATTGCTATTTAGTTAAGTCTTAATTTCTCATTTTTTATTTAAGTTATTATTAAGTTTTATACCTCAACTGAAAGCTGAATAGATGGTGATGTTTTTAAAATATTATGCACGCTTAGTTACTAGGATTTTTTTAAAGATATTTGATGCTATTTCTAAAAAATCTGAAAAAAAATAAAAAAATAAATGCATTTAAGGATTGATTTTTTTATAAACACCTGTACTTTTTGTAATTTTTTTTATTCATTATCAACACTTAGATTGTTTTCTATCCCAAAATAATAAAAAAACTGGAATCGAATGAGTAGTTATCTTTTATTTTAAATTTTTGTGTCTGAAAACGTACTTTTGGTAAAATAATATTTAATTTCAATTAACTCAAAAACTATTATTTTTTTGAGAAAAAGTTATATGACAAAAAATATTTGTTTTGACCTCATCTATAACCCCTTAGCAGGAATACGTCATATTTCCAGTGACCCTGTATAAGCTGTCTATGTACAAACAATCCTTATATTCATTTAACCGCAAAATTACGTTAATTTGTCATAGGAAAATAATGGAGTTTGAAATTATTTAAAATTCAGATTAAGTAATAAGTATCTATATTGGTATTTAATTTTGTTGGTAAAATATTAGAACGAAATTTAAAGTTTATATGTCTATTGTCTATGGAAAGTTAAAAAAACCGGCCAAGTGCGATTCGGACTCGCGCACGAAGGGTTCCGTACCAAAAAACGGCAAAAAAAACCCTTTTTAGGGTTCCGTACCCAAAGGGTAAAAACGGGAGCCTATTACTAAGACTCCGCTGTCCGTCTGTCTATCTGTCTGTCTGTCACCAGGCTGTATCTCATGAACCGTGATAGCTAGAAAGTTGAAATTTTGTCGTTAATAATATCGAGCAAAAAACGGCAAAAAAACACGTTTGTTGTATAGAAGCCCCCCTTAAATATTTATTTTATTCTGTTTTTAGTATTTGTTGTTATAGCGGCAATAGAAATACATCATCTGTGAAAATTTCAACTGTCTAGCTATCACGGTTCATGAGATACAGCCTGGTGACAGACAGACGGACAGCGGAGTCTTAGTAATAGGGTCCCGTTTTTACCTTTTGGGTACGGGACCCTAAAAAACAAAAAAAAAACAGTCTTTGTCTGCATAACAAGTTCTAAACAATGATATAGGTAGGTACCTACCACACGTTCGGATGATTTTTTTTTTCAAAACACGAGCTCCGTTTGGCCTTCGGGTAAGGAACCCTAAAAACGGATGATATTATATCCGATCGTCGGCGGTCGTTCGCTGGTAAACTGTAATTCTGACGAGCTTCATAGCTCACAACGCTTATTATAAGACTCAAGAAACTAACAGGCTCGAAGGCTGCCTTGTGAAAACCAATTAAAAAAAACCGGTCAAGAGCGAGTCGGACTCGCGTACCGAGGGTTCCGTACCATCATGATTGCACCATCAAACCACACTGTAGGTAGAATATTAAAATTAGTGTTGCAGTTTTAGGTCAGCGCCATCTCTTGACCGATAGTGGAGTGGAACTAATGTTAACTTTTTTAGAAATTTGATAATTTCTAAAAAAGTGTGCTATATTGAGACATCGTTTTATGTTTCCTGACATCTTTATATAAACTACTATTACATAGAATTGTTTCTTTGAAGATAAACTTCGGAGATAAGGGGGGGGGGGGAACGGTAATTTTTAGGGTTCCGTAGCCTAAATGGCAAAAAACGGAACCCTTATAGATTCGTCATGTCTGTCTGTCTGTCTGTCTGTCCGTATGTCACAGCCACTTTATTCCGAAAGTATTGAGACTATACAGTTGAAACTTGGTAGGTAGATGTATTCTATTAACCGCTTAACGAATTTAATACAAAAATAAGAAAAATAAAAGATTAAGGGGGGGCTCCCCATACATGGAACTGAAACTGAAAAAAATTTTTTTCTTCAAACTAACACGTGTTGGGTGTCTATAGATAGGTCTTTAAAAATGACATTGAGGTTTCTAAGATAACTTTTTCTCAAAGTCAACCGTTTGAAAGATATTCACCGCCAAAGTGGTAAAATGTGTGTCCCCCCCCCCTTTAACTTTTGAAATAAGAGAGTGAAAAATCTAAAAAAAAATATATGCTATAGATCTTAATAAACACTTTCAACCAAAATTGGTTTGAACGAGATATAGTAATTAGTTTTTGAGATATAGCACATTTTCCAAAACCGCAAATATAACTTTGTCATTCATACCAACACTGTGAAAAACAAAGTTATTTTTGCAAACGAAAAATGATAGGTGGTATTAAATATGGTATGGTATAAGGTAACTACGGAACCCTATGGCGCGTGGCCCGACACGCACTTGGCCGGTTTTTTTTTACATTTTTCATTATAAGTCGAAAACTATGCGGCCTAAGAAAAAAAAAAGTATTGAAAACGTGCAAACGGCGTTCTTTCATATGATACTCCACATGCCCTAGTAGCCCCACTTCAAATTTTTAAGACCTCTTTTTAGTCCCTGTTGTAAAAAAGATATTTATTTTTTTATTTATTTCTTATTTGCAAAATAGTTCGGCAAATGTCATCTTAAACTATTCCAAATTTCAAGTTGATACCATTAGTAGTTCTCGAGATATCCAGCTGTGACAGACAGACAGACTGAGTCATACCATAAGGGTTCCTTTTTTACCATTTTGGTACGGAACCCTAAAAATAAGATGATTTATAGGTACCTGCTACTAATATGTATTAGGGTAATTTTGAATGAATCATACATAACACATAACCATGAAACTTCACAGGTAAATTTAATTACTTATTTAGTTCAGAAATACTTTTTCGTCGACGGTACATATCTGGTACAAATGAATTTTATTACGACGAAATCGGCTGGTAAATAACTTAATTGAAAATCGGGTGCATCCACCACGGGGGCGTCACACACACCGGGGTCGTTACATACGAATTCATTTATTTCTGATTTTAGTCTTAAACCAAACACCAATTTGCAAAGACCATGTTGGCATACCCGCCATTTTGAAAAAATCGGATATTCGTCGCATCGCAACTGATAAAACTAGTGTCAATCGATAGGAAACGTCAAAATAAACACAAATCATTGATTGTCAGAATGTCGTAAAATGTATACTTTCGGAGAAATTCGGAACAAAATAGTCTGAAGTTGCAAATTGAAGTGTTTCTTTCTATCACGAAATTTCTTTTTCACCTCTCCAGCACGTATAGGCCGCTTTTGGCGCGTAAAAACTCGCAGCAAAATCGGTTTTTGCTGCAAGCGTGAGGCAAAGTGTGTTTATTTAATTTCTAATAACAACTTTAAAAAAAATTAAGAGAAAAAAATAAAGTGACAAGGATGAGACTTGTAAAATTGATATGTGAGAAAAGGATAGATAGAGTGCTTTATGGTGTCATACGTAGATTAAAAAGTAAAACAATAGGGTTCACTACACCATTTCGAAATATATCTTATCGAAATACAATTCATCGATGCCACCTCGTCGACTGTCTAATACGTCTAATATTTATATCATCGATTGCTCAACATTTCGAAGTACATTTGATCGATGTTACATTTGATCGAAATACTTTCCACCTACGGTAATTTTCATCGAGAGACAATTGATCTAATAATAAATAAGTCAAAACCAATTTGCGCGACGACCTGAGTGGTGCAGTGGTCAACATGCCGCCTTCCACACAAGAGGTCTCGGGTTCGATTCCCGGCCGGGCAAAAATTGAAATGATAAATTTTAATTTCTGTGACGGGTCTGGGTGTTACTATGTATAATAAGTATATATTTAAAAAGTATATAAGTAGTATATCAGTCAGTTGTCTAGCACCCATGTTACAAGCTTTGCTTAGTTTGGGACTAGATGGCGCTGTGTGAAATTGTCCAAGCATTTTATTATTATTAATTTGATCGAATGCACATACGGTACATTTCAGCAAAACAATAATAAGTACACATATTTGCTCTGAGATGAAAGTCAGGCGTTGTCGTCATAATGTTAGTGACTTTTTATTTTAATCTACCCGCCCTGTTCATTATATGTATAAAAATATTGTTAATATTCTTTCCGAGGCTGCTAAAAATACTTGTAAGGCTAAAGTGAATTATAAAAAACGTAAATATTTTACTGGATGGAACAAGTATGTCAGTGATGCTCACGGGGATGCTCGGCTTGGCTTTCAACTGTGGGTGCTTCATGGAAGACCTAGAGAAGGATATATTTTTCAAAAAATGACACAGACGAGAAAAGTTTTTAAAAGAAAGTTAAAGTGGTGTCAGGATAATAAAGACTGCATACGTATGGATATAATCGCATCTCACCACTGTAATAAAAACTTTAGTAAATTTTGGAAAGAAACTAACAAATTGAATTCGAGGCCGGGTTTACCGGTGAGTCTTGCTGGTGTTCACGAGCCTAAGCACATAGCCGAATTGTTTAAAAATAATTTTAGGGTTGAATCACCATTGAATTCTCAGTTGCAGATGGGCGATACTGAGGCCATTCTACAACCAAGTATGACCGAGGTTCAAATAATGTTTACTGCGAGACAAGTTAAAGATGTTATAAAAAATATGCATAGTGGCAAGTCTCCTGGATATGATGCCCTCAGTGTCGAACATCTGCGTTCTGCCGGAGTCCACCTGCCTAGACTATTAGCAATGCTATTTTCTTTTTGTATCAGTCATTCATTTATTCCGAATGAAATGATGAAGACTACTGTTGTGCCGGTTATTAAAAATAAAACAGGTGATGCTTCTGACATGAGTAATTATAGGCCAATATCCCTAGCTACTATAATAGCTAAGGTGCTGGACAGTTTGCTTGAGACACACTTAACGAAACATCTGAACCTGCATGATGCACAATTTGGTTTTAGACCAGGGCTATCTACCGAAAGTGCAATACTGTGTCTCAAGGAAACTGTCAAGTACTATACGGAAAGGAAAACACCAATTTATGCTTGCTTCTTAGACCTTTCGAAAGCTTTCGATTTGGTATCTTATGATATTCTATGGCAGAAGCTGCAGAGTGAGACCACCTTACCCAAAGAAATCATATTTCTCCTAAGATATTGGTATAGCAACCAAATAAATTTTGTAAAATGGTCAGGAGCCCTCTCGGATGGCTATGGGTTGAATTGTGGGGTGAGACAGGGGGGTATCACATCTCCTCTGCTTTTCAACCTATACATGAACCGCCTTATCGTTGAGCTCAGTAGTGCCAAGGTCGGTTGTCATATGGGTGGCATCAGTGTCAATAATATAAGCTACGCTGATGACATGGTACTGCTGAGCCCCTCGATGAACGGCTTGAGGGTGCTTCTACACAAATGTGAGTCCTATGCGGTGACCCATGGACTCAGATACAACACCACTAAAAGTGAGCTAATGGTTTTTAAAACCCGAGGGAAAGATCTAAGTATTATACCAGCTATATACCTCAATAGTTCACCGTTAAAGCGAGTACCTAACTTTAAATATCTGGGTCACTGGATCACCGAGGATCTATGTGATAACATGGACATTGAAAGGGAGCGGCGTTCGTTGGCGGTTCGATGCAACATGTTGGCCCGGAGATTCGCTCGAAGTACATTTGAAGTCAAAAAGACATTATTTAAATCATACTGTCAGTCTTTTTACTCGTGCGCTCTCTGGGTCAGCTTCACGCAGAGGGCCTACAGCGCACTCCGTGTTCAGTACAACAACGCGTTCAGGGTGCTGATGGGGCTGCCGCGCCACTGTAGCGCGTCAGGCATGTTCGCCGAGGCTAGGACAGACGGCTTCCACGCCATAATCCGTAAGCGATGTGCCTCACTTCTAAGTCGCGTGCGCACCAGCTCCAACAGCATCCTGGGGGCGTATTATGACCTCTTAGTTCCAGCCTGAAAATGAACTGCCGTGCATTTCCGTATTATGATCTCTTATTGCCAGCCAGTCAGGAGTCACGTGACACCTTACTGACTTCTGCGTGGGCCTTGGCAGGAATTTTCGTATTATGACGTATCAACTGACAAGCAACTGACATTTGTTGCCGTGTTTTTCTGTCAAAATAAGCTATTCAGTTTACGCCAGATAATAGTGGCTTCTATTGAATTGTTTTGATTTATTTTACAAATTTATGACAAATAAACAAAAAAATCTCACTTTATCACTAAATAAATTTATAAAAAACATGCATAACGCGTGTGTGTGATGAATTATGAATATCTTTTAAAAGAATGGTTAGTAATTTTTGTCATTATTAGTATATCCAATAAAATCTCTTTGATAAATTATAAGAATTTCTTACAGAAATATTTTTCTTGTATTGCAGGTGCTAATGCATTTCTCTCTCGCTACAATGTCTGCGGGGTCTTTACATAGAGCACCGTTGTTGGTGATATTTGGAAAACAAATTGGCCCATCCGGTTATACATTGATCCAGACCTACCTACCTAAGTACATCAAAAGTTAACAAGAGTCGAGATCTCTCGAGGTAAAACGCATATTTAACTATAATACAAGGTGAAAGTTGTGTTGTGATTAAAAATAATACCCAAGTAGCTAGGTATATTGTAAAACTAGATTCTGATAGTATCACCTAGCTGTGTCATGATCAAAGTATACTTCGACCTAGTAGTTTGGATGACTACTTGTGCGCTACTTGGATCATGTTAGCGAGCAATCAAAGCGCACTTGGATAAAAAATTTAATCAAAGTATACTTGACCATGCTCTCCTTTCATTCAAGCTTGCTTGGACCAAGTAGTTTTAATGACTAGTTGGACGCTACTTGGATCATGTGAACGAGCAATCCAAGTGCACTTTGACGTCGCCATATCCAAAAAGCTACAACCCGGTCAAGTTAACTTGGCAGCCGAGGCAAAAGCGACGTTTTCTTATAATCATTGGCATATTGTGCCGTTACCATGTTCTATCATTTCACTATCATATTGCCTATTTAATCTAACCCATTAGTTATGCATTAAAGTATCAGACCATAAAGTCGTCTTGTGTGCGAAAAAATCATTCGAGCCAGGTGCCGAGTTAACTTGACCGGGTTGTACTTTGTCCTAGTTACTTGGTCCAAGTATACTTTGATCGGTATTAAAGTATACTTGAATCAAAGCTACGGTCCAAGTAAACTTTGATCTGTCACAGTGGCGTTTCGAATCATCCAAAGTGATTGAACAATGTTTCATTATTAGGTTTTTTTTTAGTAGGTAGGCATTCTAGCATGTTGCCATTACTTATTTCCCCTTTACAGCAAGTAACAAAATATAATTCTAGCAAAATAATTCTTCAAATATCTTAGAAATGAATACCTACAATACAAGATATCATTTATGTCTCACCACTTACCACACTAAATTTTAGTCAAGATATTGAACTTATTAATGTAATTCCATTCTATTTTTAGGTACCTATCAAATATTACATGAAATATTTGATAGGTACCTAAAACATGTTTAACTTCTATTTACAGTTTTTTCATCCGGTGAATTGAGCCATCATAGTACCTTCCCGTTGAAAAAAAGAAGAGACAATACTTACTTTTTGAAAGTGGTATTATTAATTAAAACTCCAGTGTTTAAGATAGTTTTTTATTTACTCATATACCTACTCATCTATCCTATGAAAGGTCATGGTAGGTAAAGTGACATTACCAAATTACCTGATTTAAGTATGTAGGTACAATAATGTTATTAATAAGTTAATGGAAAGCTCCGTATCATTTTAATCATAGCATGATATAAATAGAACATAGTAATAGTATTGTTACAATTCATGGTAAAAGTGAAATATGACTTCCTCTTTACTTTTCATTATTCTGATGTAACTTTAAATCTGAAACAAATTAATTTTAGATTAGTATACAAATACATATGCATATAATAAGAAAACGCCTTAAGATATGATAAATCAAAGATTGTTTCATACAAGTTAAAATCTTTGAAACAGTTATACCGATGTTAACAACACTAAACATGCATAAGTACTGTCTAACAAGTTAATTTTGTATAATAAATACTTTTTACTTTTATGAGAGTTATAAATGGGTCATGAGATGGGATTTTTCTACATAAGTACCTATTCATTGAATCTTATGATTACTTTAGGTAAGTAGGTAGGAACTTTTGTTTTCCCTATGCGTTATAGAGATTATTGTTTACCTATGTAAATTAACGTTTCATGCTACAGTTAAAACTTACCACTTTATATGATAATTCTAAGAAATGGGTTTAATTTCATTACCTACACTATTCAACCTTACTCTCCAACCTATTTTATTTATAAATAATTTAGATTATAAGTACACTGACTTCTAGGAAATATAAATATTAGATAATATTGATTTGATTACTCAATCAAAGTAGGCACAGACACTTCACTGTCACTTACATTGCATTTCTTGCCTCATTTGTGAGGCATTGCTTCTGAATGTTATTGATTCACAAGCAATCTTATCGGATTCAAATACTTCTTTCAAAGATCCCAGCAGTTGAGCATAGGTAGTTGCAGGTACTCGTCGGTGGAACATCGTTGTCAAACCTATACAACAGAAGAATAATAAACGTTAGTCTAAAATAATTGGTCTCAAAATTAAAGTTTTCAACAAACAATGATATTAATATCATTGTCAACAAACGATTAGTTCAACATTGATCTACTTACAGCATTAGATGTTGTTTGTCATGTTGCCTCGAATTAATAGTGCCATTAGGTACTATTGTATTGTATGTACATTCTTTATAAATAAAAATAAACGCGACTTATCACATAGAACTTTAAAATAAATAAAATCTAATGTTTTTGTTTTGGTCTCATGTTTTTTTTACGAAAAAAATCACAGATTAGGTTTCTTCTTTTTAGTTTGGCAATCTACTTTCCTCTTTAGGGAGTAATTTTTGCCAGTGTCAAGTGTTGAGTTCGTATGGGAACACGAACGTTCAGAAATAGACTATTTGTGGAAGTGTGAGTGCATGTTATTTTTAGGTCGAATTTGGTAACATATTGCTCAAAACGTTTTTGTTCTTTATATTTTTACTTATTGCTATAAAATACATGTGATTAATAATCAAAAATAATGTTTTAACACACTTTTTTAAAAACCGGTAAAAAACCGGTAAATTTTGATCGGTTTCCGAACGTTTCCTTAAATCAGTGAAAACGAGACATAGACAACGTAGCCAGGTAGAACTCAACCACTTTAGGGCACCTCATAATACGAAAAAGAACAAGTCAGTATAAGCTCGTAAAATGACTGGCCTGGAAAAAGGCAGGATTACAAAAAGATCATAATACGGCCCCTCTGTGCGCGTTGGTTGATAGGTGGGACTCCTCCTTACTACAGCACTGGGTGGCGCTTCATATGGAAAAATAGTGCTATAGCCAGTAGCGATATTTCCCCATAGGAAGATATTATTTTATTATTTAAAATGTACAATACTAACATAGATTAAGGTAATGTTACTAACAAAATATGGACTAGTGTCTGAAATAAATAAATTATTATTATATTATTATATTATTAATATTGGAACATTATTTTCATGTAATATTCGTGTAATTGAATCAAATGGCATCGTTTAAATAAATAATCGACGAGGTGACATCGATAATTGTAATTCGATGAGATGTATTTCGAAATGGCGTATTTCGATTATTTAAGCCATCGACTAAAGAAAATTCGATGAAATGAACAATCGCAGTAATAACATTCGTGTAATTAAGGCATCGTTTAAATAAGTAATCGACGAGGTGTCATCGATGAATTGTATTTCGCTGAGACATATTTCGAAATGGTGTAGTGAACCCAAAACAATAAAATGCACGGATAGGTATACCAAGGAGTTTAAAATAAGGATTGTTAAAAACTTAGAGCATTTAACCAAGTAGTTAAAAAAGAAGGTTGATAATTCGAAATAAGGAGTATGGACGAAATGAGGTCGCATGTATGAAATAAATATAAAATAAGATAAATTAATGAAATTTATTAACAAATTAGTGTTTTATGATTATAAATAAATAAACAAGATGGGATATTAATAAATAAGAGAAAAGCACAACGTAATAATGTAAAACAAAACGGCGGGAATCTACTTTATGAATAAAATTTTTCAGCATAGGTTTGATGAACTATATATTTTAGGATTCTACCTGACTATTAAGTGCATTATATCCGAAAATGAGAAAAAAAACTTTCTTTTCCCCTGATTTCTTCGTGTAACGAAACTAAAATTTATTTTTTTCTATTCCATCATGTTTTTATGTGTCCGCAGCGATCAAGCTCAAAATCAAAATCGATGACTTATGCATATTTCCTATTACGCAAACGATAAGGCGCTACAGCTTTACTACAAGCACCTTTCAGTTTCCAGAATGCCAAACTTGAAACAGATGCATTATGAACGGTTTTTTTCTCCGCTTCTTATTCTCTTTCATCTGAGCCTCCTGGTGTTTCAGGTGACTATAACCTAAAGCAAAAGCATACCTAAAGCTGCCATATACTCAATTGCCAACCATCAACCAGCAATAGCGTTTAATATTTCGAATTTCTAAAGAAACTCTGGACTCCGAATATCAACAAAAATAAAAACGATAAATTAAAAAGACGAGTAACTCATTTCCAAATTACTATATTTTGTTATTGCAACAGTCTCTAGGGCCTACGGGTATTCGGGAGGTTTTTCAGCGTGCACTCGGTTAGGAGGAAAAAGTCTTATAATTGAGATAAGCCTGTCTTTGCCCCCGGGACGTGCGGGGCCCGGGTGCACCGCTGTGTACATTGAACTTACGCGACTCATAATTTATGAAGTTGGTTTGTTGTTATTCAATGATGGCTTGAAGATCCTTTGTCTAATCAATTAATTGTTTCTGTACCCGCTATTTACTTTTTGGTCTATTACATACATTTTTTATTGTTATTTTATGAAAAATTCTGAAACTTTACAGGAAAAAAATAAAAGCGAAAAAATAATAATACTTAGTTTCCACAAAGAAGAATTTATAAGATTACCCTGTGAAATTACCATTTTTTTCTCTCAGGCCACGCAGATAATTTCATAACTTGCATAATTTGATTTGAATTGTCATCTTATCGTTTAACAGTTCAACTCTTTACAGATACCATGAAACGACTTTCGGCTTAGGTGAAATAGTCATTTTCAATTTAAAATAGTCATTTTAACTTAGCGGAAATTATTGGCATTGGTTAGTTAGCTGTGTTTAATCAAACTGATTAAACCACAAAACAAAAAAAAAAACTACAAAAAAACATAAGAGTAATTATACTCTACTATTATACTTTATATTATATTGGTATGGTAAATGCAACTTCATTTAAATTCTTCATACAAATCGGCTATTTTGACGTAAGCACCTAATAGTTTATTAACTAAGTAATAAATGTATTACTTTTAACGTTTTTATTTTAAATTGTTTAAAATAAACAAGCAAAAATATAACTAAAATAAGATATCGATAAGTATTTATTTACGCATACTACGAGACGCTACGATATTTGTAGTGCGTAGCTACGAGTTGCTACGAGAGCTACGGAAAATCTTTCCACGTGTTTGTAGTAAAATCCTTTAATTTTGTAAAAATATAAAATTTTCTTACTCGGCATTTGTCTAGTGGTAATGACGTCCGGTCAGGCTGTCAGAGACGCGTCAAGCGCGAGGTGACCCGGGGGCTGATTATGTAACTTTGTTGCAATCAACTCTGACAGAAATCGCAGTTACATTGCTGCTTTATTATAAACCAATATGAGAACTATCTTGCTTAAAGCAGCAATGTAACAGCGCTTTCCATCGAAAATTGTTAGCTACAGAGTTACGTAATCTTAGAGCAGGATGATCCATCCCACTAAACTCCCAACTATACACCCAAGGCGACCCAGGACAAAGCACGAGCGTTTGTTTCGAAAGTTCGAACCCCGCACGTCCATGGTAGCCTTGGGTACATAGTTGGGAGTTTACTGGAATGGCTCCACACCCGGGGCGAGTCCCACATAACCCCGTTGCTTAAGCTAGGGTTTTCTAGGATGACGGTGCCGTCATATTACGGCCGTAATTTAGCGGCGTCGAACGTCGTTAAACAATACGGCGCGGTTTCTGACGTTACGGTGTTGCCGTATTGTTTACATAGACAACATGCGACGCCGCTATATTACGGCCGTAATATGACGGCACCGCTATCCTACGAAACCCTAGCTTTACCAAGCACGACACGCACAAAATATTATTATTGAGACATCTTTTACCTAAATGCCAAATATAGGAGCTGGTGAAAGGCTTTCATCGTGTTTTTTACCCACAGTGGCGGACGGGACGGAACGGAGCGGGGTTCGAGGTCGTTTGTATGTATCTTTTTCCTCGGAATCTACTGGACTGATTTTTTTGTTGCGTGATATTTGGAGATGCCTCATTTTAACGCGTTTTTATAAGGTTGCTTTCTCGTTTGTGTGTTCGTTTCTCGACAAAGTTTGCGATTTTATACTAGCTTGCCGATGATCTGGAGACTTGAAACTTTGAACATAGGTCAGAACTGGAAGGCAATGCAATATTATGGTGTCATTGAGCTGATCTGATGATAAAGCTGGAAGAAGGCCACAGGAACTCTATGATGAAACCATACAACCCCATCGTGTTTGGGCTCGTTAGAATCGACTTGACAAGTACTCTAATAGGAGACGAGGTCCAGGGTCTGATGATGAAGCTGAAAGGCCATGCCATAGGAACTCAATATTGAAACCGTGCAACCCCATCAAATTTGAGCTTGTTTGAATCGTCTTGATGAGTACTTTGTTGGGAAATAGTGTCCAGAGTCTGATGATGGGGCCGTAAGAAGGCCACTGGAACTCGGTAATAAAACCATGCAACCCTATCGAGTTAGGCTTGTTTGAATCATCTTAACGAGTACTTTTTTAACCCCCGACTCAAAAAGAGGGAATTTGACATATTGTGTGTGGATCTGTCTGTGGCAACGTAGCTCGAAACTAATGGACTAATTTTGATGCAGTTTTGTTCATTTGAAAGCTAACGTGATCGAGATGGTTCTTAAGATCTGTTCAGCCATTTGAAGATCATCAGCTGATTTCCTACTTGACAAATACGTCCTGTGATAGTAAAACCAATTACTATCACAGCTTTTTACTATCACAGCTAGGACCGATTGATTTGAAAGGGTACTGTCACTTCGGTGATATAACATGGTAAACTTGAGCTGATGCTGCAGCATCCCCAACCCCTCAGCAACTCACAGCAGATATACCATGTTTGGGATCATTGGAATGGTTTCAATGAGTAGGTGTCAAGTTAGATAGATGATGAACAATGCCCTATGGTGAAAAATGTCTATGTGGGCCTATTAGAATTAAAGGAGGATTTTCTACTGGTTTCGTTCCGAAAGACGACGTAAAAATGAAATAAAAATATTAAAGGACCCCCGACCCAAAAATCCTCTAAAAAGTTAAAAATAAAATGTGTTGGTTGGCCCTTCAATACAACGTGTTACAAAATTACCCCGAATGCCAAATATAGATAGGGAGGGACCATCAAACTGAATAACTTTTACTATGGGACCAACTCTGAAATCTGTTTCATACAAAACTTAATAACGAAAATATGAATGAAACAGCTGGTTTTTTGCGATTTCAGAATTGGTCCCATAGTATAAGCTGTTCAGTTTGATGGTACCTATCTTATCTACCATATTCGACATTAGGGGACATTTTGTAACTCGTTGTATACATACTTTAATACTTGTACCAAGTTAGTAATATTTTGATCCCAGTGTCGTCACGTCAGGCGGGGTATCGTATCGCAAAATACAAAGATTTGCCCAAGGTAAGTATATCTTAAAATAAAGGATAATTCTGACTGCGTCCATTGTTATTGTTGTGATTATTATCAAATATTTCTTCTGTGTTTTGTTCGAATCTTAGGTTTTTTATTAAAAAAAAAGAAACTGGGTGCTCACATCAATCAAAAGACATTCATGTACTATGAGTGAAGTGAATTGGATGTTATACAAGTGCCGGGCTCAATCAGTGCAGACAATTTAGAGGTTATAATTAAAAAATAACTTTCCTACACAGAGCTAAAAAGTTCAATATGGTTGTGCTTAACCAGAATGGACTTTCGAGCGAATTAATGTTGTTAAAACTGTGATTGAGAATTTAATTAGGAAAAATTGCAAATTAACCCCAAACCCCATCAGCAATATATTCTGACCAATCAGAATAAAGATTTTATAAATCGTCTTCTAGATCATCCAATCAGCATTCAAGTTTACTAACTGTCCTAAATATACTGGGGTTTTTACAAAGATCCTAAAAATTGCTCGAACGATTGCGAAAATCTATCTATTTCAATTATCCGGCTCTTTACAATACCTAGGATTTTTGTAAACATTCGGTTTTTACGATTATCCTTCGACATATACATCATCATTAATTGTTTGTTTATAATATTTCATACCATTTCATTATATCAACCTTGTGAAAATTAGAGGCTATGTTACATATAGCTAAGATGGGGATAACAATGCTGGTGGTGCAATGTGTAATACTAGTTTATTTAAATGATAATTGTAATAAGTATTGTACCGCTGTTTTTTGTCATAAATAAAATAAAAAATAAAAATAAAATAAAATATACCTAATAAAAATGATGAAAATAATTCTTTTAGCAGTCCCCCGACGACGCGACGACTCTAGAATCAAAATATTGACTTGAAAAAAACTTGGTACAGTTTGGGAAAAAGTGTTTTCGGATATAGTTAGTATGTATAAACTTGTAATAAAATCTCTTTTGGTGTAATTGATAGTCTGTCTAAAAAGTCTGTTTACATGGGTAATTTCAAAGGTCATTTTAAGACCCACCTAAATCCCCAACCACCCCACCAATACCCATCTAAATAAATAAATAAATATGTTTACAATTAGAATTTGGACAGCACCAACAGGGTTACCAGTATAAGTTTTTATAAATAATTTAATAGTTTCTCATGTAAATAGACTTTTTAGACAGACTCTAACAACATTATTTACTTGACTGACTGGTTTTGATAATGTAAGAAACAATGTAAAATGTTGTTTCCAGCTATTTTTCATTTGTTTTTCTTTCTGTAAAAATGAGTGAATCTATACACCGTTAATTTTAAAGTATAGTCAGATGGGGTAAGTGAAACA
Organism: Agriphila geniculea; assembly: GCA_943789525.1. Lineage (NCBI taxonomy): Eukaryota > Metazoa > Arthropoda > Insecta > Lepidoptera > Crambidae > Agriphila > Agriphila geniculea. Next base: position 20,594,531 of record OX038877.1, read on the forward strand.
CCGGGGCAAGTGTAACACCCAACCATATCTAAGAAACTATCGTAGTTTATTCTCATAGCGATGTGTCGATAAAGCAGGAATGACGAATTACTTCCCTTAATACAACACCAATATCGCTGCGATCATTAAACTAGCTAGTAAACCAAAAAGAAATTCCCGATTCAAGAAAGATCCCCCGGATTATGTTTTTTTGATAAATCTTGAAAACTGGACCTTATTTTATGAGAATTTGATACATTTTGGATATTAACGGTTTAACATGATCCTTTTGTCCTGTTTTTAATTAAATGGTCACAATATTTAAAGCTATTTTGGCCACTGTTTCACTTCTCCCTTGTCAGGGGTAAGTGAAACACTTCCTAGCCTTTATATTCTTTTCGTGATTTTGTTACTTAATGCAAGTCTTTAGATATTAATATTCATACCGTTAAAGGCTGATTTAATTAGGAGTACATTGCCTACACAGCTACTTTAATTGCGAGTTTTGTAGCTTTACTAAATCTTGTTAAATAAAAATAAAGTATGTTTCACTTACCCCACCTGACTATATAATAGGTCTTTACCTATGAAATTGCCGATTTGTATGGAGATTTTTCAAGAAGTTGCATTTTTCATAATAGCATTTTCTTTGTTCATTTAACAACCATGAACACTCACGTGACAAAGCTTTTATGTACTAATGTTTGAACACTATGCTAACTTATTTCCATTTAAGATAAGCGAAAAAATAAGTTTTGGTTAAGTTACAACCCCTTCGGTCACCCTTTTTTTTGCTCACAAAAAAAGAGTCACTTTACTAATGTTTGAACACTATGCTAACTTATTTCCATTTAAGATAAGCGAAAAAATAAGTTTTGGTTAAGTTACAACCCCTTCGGTCACCCTTTTTTTTGCTCACAAAAAAAGAGTCACTTTCAAGATCTTTTTTTTAATGTCACGAAAGCTAAAATATGGACTTTATTTTTACTGATAGTTAACTATCATGATCATAATTCGATGTAATATTCACGATTTTGTTAAAATTTTAAATTATAGAAGTTATTATTTTCTCTGTATGTGACAAAATATCGGCAATTTCATAGGTAAAGACCATATATATCTAAAAATTAAATAGGGATATCAGACCACGTTTCTGAATATGAACGTGCAGTCAACATTTAAAAATTAATACATAGTTTGAAAATATCGGACACAACAATAAGGCTGGTTTACATTATCTTAGTCTTTAGTAGAGTGCTTTAGGAGAGTAGAAGTTCATTACGTGGTGTGTTTGACGTTCTTTTAAAATCGACGAACATGCCAAGCAATGTATTTCTACTCGCTACTCGACTCGGTCGTCTACTTGACTAATGTAAACCAGGCCATAGGAAGACGCGTGCGTAGGTTCATTCTTTTTATTGATAACGTAGATAAACAAGATAGTCTCTTTTGATTACGCGCGTGTAATTCTATTAATGAGCTCTAAATCCAGAAATCAGTATTTTGGGAAATAAACAAACCTCAATATCTTGACCAATTATTAAATATTGAAACTTAACTGTACATACTCGATTGGAATAGGGAAATTGAAAGAAACTTAATGAAACGTGTACTCATTTGCAATTCTTTATTGAGACGTAATGATACCGGACCGTTTTTGAAGAGATTCATAATTCATAACTGATGATGAAAAGTGGATCACGTACGACAACAACGTGCGAAAAAGGTCGTGGTCAGGTCGGTCTGGCTTCAGAGACTGTGCCAAAACCCTGGTTGACTCGCAATTAGGTGATGCTGAGTATGGTGGGATTGGAAGGGCATTTTTGATAATGAGCATATAACGCCTCGGGCAGAACCATCGATTCGGATCTCTATTGCCAAACAACTGATGAGATTAAAGCAAGAAGTTAAGGGAAAGAGGCGGGAATTGATCAATAGAAATGGTGTGGTCTTTCATCACGATGACACACACATCTTTAGCCGCTCAGAAAAAATTAAAAGAGATTGGCTGGGAGGTGTTAATGCATCCGTCATATAGATCTCGCACCTGTTTCGATATCCTCAGAATCCTTTAGGCAGTGTCAGGTTAAAATCGAGAGAGGACTGCCAAAACTATTTCGCGTTTTTTTATCAGAAATTCCAAAATTTCTACAGCAACGGGATTATTATGTCACTATACCTACAAGATGGCAAAAAATCATCGAAAAAAATGTCTTGAGTTTTCATTTAAAATGCGGAAAAACTTTTTAGACATGTTTTTGTTAAGGCCCATTTAGCCGTCAACTAGCGGCGCCAATTCATTTATTTTTATTATAAGTAAACTAGGTCAATATTAAAAAAATGAAACAACCGTGCCCTCTTATATTGTTTCTTATATTTTTTGAAAAACTCTTCAACAGTTTTCATTCTTTCTGTAAGTTTTAAAATCCATTTAAACCAAAAGTTAACCAAACCAAAAGTATAAATCTAGTACAAAGAATGAAAAATATTAAAAAGTTATTAAAAAATATTAAAGACAATTTAAGAGGGTATGGTTGTTTCCATTTTTCAAATATTTACTTGGTTTACGAGTAATAAAAATAAATGTATTAGCGGCGCTAGTTGACGTATATAAAGCGCCTTAATGTCTCGCATTATTGTTATTGTTATAACTATAAAATGTATATTTTCTGATTTTTTTTACACTTGTGCTGTTAAGAGCCTTATTATTTCTTCATAATTACATGATTTTAGATCAACGAGAAATACCCCACTGGTTTTGAATATTTTTTAAACTTATAGAAATATGCGACATAAATAAACCTGTATTTTTACATATTGAAGGCTTTCTTTTTTTACAGCTTCAAGGGATCACAGACTATAGTATTTGGTATTGGAATTTTAGCTTGATATCTCCACACATTTCTAGAAAAAAAGTCTTGACATTCAGACGAACAACCAAGTGATCAGTATTGAAATTTTAGATTTTAGGCATTCACAATGCATTTTTTTTATTATGTCAGTTTTTCCTCTTGAGGTAGGTATGTACCGTATGTACGAAACCCATACTTAATACTACCTCTAGGATATTGGTCACATACAACAATGACATCAAAAGATGAAATATATATTAAAATTGTCCTAAAACTTTGCCACATGGAGGGAAAGAACCTTAAATATTCGAGGTAGGAAATTAAAAAAAAAAACTATTTTATTTTTAAAAGAAATGGAACTGCATTAAAAATCGCATACGATTCGATACAAATTGATACAATACGTAATATTAAAAAAATAAATGGTAAATTGTCTTCCGTTTGTCTAAGATGCTATGTTACTTAAAAAAAAAAATACCTAACCCTTTTGATCGGTATCGTAAAAATAAAATCTTTTTTATTTGGTGGGTTCTATTCCTGGCAGGCGATTTTTCTGCAATCTTTGAATGCAGTTCCAATTATTTTTAAAATCAAAAATTAAGGCTTCTTTCAGTAAAATTTCTTAGCATCAATATTTAAGGTACTTTTCTTCGTGTGGCAAAGTTTTGGGACATCCTGTATTATCTAGCTATAGCACAGAAGACATAATAGTACAAGTGCTATAGATGAAGTTAAAAAAAAACCTGAACCAAGTACTTACCTAGGTACTTAAAGGTAATAATTACTTATTTTAATTAAAAAACCGGCCAAGTGCGAGCCGGACTCGCGCACAAAGGGTTCCGTACCAAAAAACGGCAAAAAAATCACGTTTGTTGTTTGGGAGCCCCCCTTAATTATTTATTTTATGTTGTTTTTAGTATTTATCGTTATAGCGGCAACAGAAATACATCATCTGTGAAAATTTCAACTGTCTACTTGTTGTCGTTATTAATATAAAGCAAAAACGACCAAAAAAACAGGTTTGTTGTATGGGAGCCCCCCTTAAATATTTATTTTATTTTATTTTTAGTATTTGTTGTTATAGCGGCAACAGAAATACATCATCTGTGAAAATTTCAACTGTAATATCACGGTTCATGAGATACAGCCTGGTGACAGACAGACAGACAGACAGACAGACAGACAGACGGACAGCGGAGTCTTAGTAATAGGGTCCCGTTTTTACCCTTTGGGTACGGAACCCTAAAAAAGATAAGAGTGGAAACTAGACTTATTTTGAAAATGCTGTTTAATTTTGCGCAACAATGCACGCAAACAAGATATACTTAGTAAGTATGCAAATATAAAACCTACATTTAGTTAATCACAAAAAATCTCATCAATTTGAAAAAAATATTAATACATAGTTACATTATTTTTTTTGTGAAAACACTTGGGATATTTTAGTTTTAAATATTGATGATTTATGAAAGCTGAATTAACTAAATAACTTTCTCTAGTTTCTCTGTCATAAATCTTTATCATTAGGTAATGTCGATGATTAAAGAAGTACTATCAGTATTAACATGTTATTGTGTTATCGTTATTTTATCATGATCCAGAAAATACATACCCTTAGAGTAAGACGCGCTTCTAAGTACATACCTATTCATCGGCTTATTTTTTTAATTTCGCGAGTTATTTATATGAATGCAATTTTGCCAGCCGCTTATGGGCGGTCGCATATTTTAAGAAAATTTCTGTCAGAAAAATTCTGACGGTCGCCAGAAGGCACTCGGTGCAATACATTTTGTATTAGACCCCGCACACTGTCAGAATTAAAAAATTCTAGGTCAAAATTTTTCTGACAGAAATATCTTACAATATGCCGCCCTAACGCGAAAGTAACATTTTGATTTGCTTCAACGAATTTGAATTTAATTGTTAAAAAAAAAGATGTTTCTTAACACGTATAAAACATTCATTTGTAGCTCAAGTTGGGATTTTTTTAAGTTTGTTTCTATTCATGTCATGTATGTTTTGAAGCTTTATTTGTTTGTTTTCTCTAACTATTCTTTGTCTTGTTTGTCTGTACAGTACTTGTCTAAGAAAGACATGCATAACTAAATGTAATATCTCACCCATCATGAACATCTTAGCGGACATACCGAAGAGTTCAGGCGCTCGGAAGGGCGAGTGTGCGAGGTGCAGGTGAAGCGGCGGCGGCTGCGGGCGCGGCGCCAGGATGCTGTCGATGGTGAACAGCGGCGCGGGCGGCCGCTCCGGCAGCGCGCCGCCCAGCAGCAGCGCCGTGCTCAGCAGCGCCGGCGCCTCGCGCTGCCACCCGCCGCCGGAGCCGCCCATGCCTTCAGGCCTCGCCACTCTGACTGCTCGACCCTCACCGGCGCACACCACAACACCACATCACTACACGTCCTATTCTCGATTCCAAATCCAAATTTGGATTTTAAACAGTCATTTATTTTAACCGTATAACGCGTGATGCGATTGCGAGTAAATCTTCTTAACGAGTAGCGTTAGTGGCAGCGTCGAGCGAGCGTGTGTGGGGCGGCGGGCGGAGGGCGTGGCGCCCCGGGCTCCGCCCCTGCGCTTAATGGATGTGACAATACGACGCTCCCGAACAGTCATAATCTCTATCCCTCCCTATTAGTAAACTTTGTTATACAAACTAGGTATTTTATGCACGTAACGTAATTACTTCATAATGGATTGTCATGTTAGATTAAATTTGATACATTATAATTAGTAGATTTAGTAATTATTTGGTTTCTATATTTTTATACATAAAAAAGATAAAAGAAAAATTACTGAGTTCATTAATCGGATGATAGAAAATCGCAACTTTGAAAATGCGTGTTTATTCTGTTAAATGTTTTTATACCTCCGCGCATGCGTTACCTAAAAGATTTTACAAAAAGTGCTTCTGTTATGAAAAAGTTATTTCACAGTTTTTACCATAACGTTAATACTTAAATGTAAAGAAAATTTTGTCCCCTACTGATTCGTTTGTGTTAAGCGTATTTAACTTTTTGGGTAGATGTAAGTACTTAGGTATTCGGTCCGGCTCAGTTTATGTATTTATGCCTTTTTAGGGAGATCGTTTGCTAACTTTTTAGTTTATTGAGATACTTTTTATTGATTGTCCATTTGACCGAGCAAACGCGAACCGCCTCCGTTTCAGCATCGCCAAAAATGCTTTGCTTTCGTGTATGTCCAGTTATCCCGCTGTCCGTCTGTTCTTCTCCACAGGTCGCTTTTCTCAACCGATTCTCGTGAAATTTTATGAGCAGCAGGTTCTAATAAATATAAAGATTTTTTGTAGATTCAGTTTTTCGAAATTTTCTAAAATGGCGGAGATATGGGGAAAATCATATTTCATATAATAATAAAAATGATGCAAACGCGCGATCTACAGCTCTACAGCTTAATTGTGTGTTGATAACAGTTTATTTCCCAAATACAGGAAAATAAATATTAAGTAGGTATACCTAGAGGTACACATAAGAAGAAATATGAACATCAGTTTCTTAACAGAGGTATAATCCACGGGTTGATTGTATAACTCTGATAGCGGAGCCACCAACCTCGGCACCGGATAATCCCTCCCTCGCGTTCGCCAAGATAACGCCGGTCCTTTGTGTCAGTTGTCAAACACAACTCATAGCCAACGAATTGACTCACCAGTCTCACAACCAAGAGATTTGCGCCCTCGGCGATGCTCGCCTTTTTGCTGCTTACCAGCTAACAAAACCGGAATGTCCTGATTAAAAAAAAAACTATAAACCATGTTAGACCGCTTTGTAACGTAGTGACAGAACTTTTTTATTTACAATACGTATATAGGAGTGTGTCGCGAATTTCATTGTGATTGCTAAGTCTGCCTTTTACTGCAGGAATAATGGGCTGTTTGTTAGCCTACGAGTTTATTAAGGTTTTTATGGGATTACAAATATCTTAATATCAGTTAAATACGAGCGGGTATTATTAGGACTGTATTGTAGTATTTTTTTTGGAAATTGCTAGTTTTTTATTTGAAATGTTTTTCAGTAGGTAATCCTTCATAGAAAATTATAATATTATTCTGCAGAATAAATTTCAGTAAGTAGTTACTTACTTGATAGACTACTTGGTAGTAGAAAAGTGAATTTTTGTTTGTTAATTAGTTAATTAACTAACGAAAATTCACTTTTCACTGACAAAAAATTTATAAATCTGTGAAAATTAAACACGCACTTATGAACATCTGATTTTTATCTTAAACTCGCTGTTAATTAGTATTAACTTATTTTATCAATGTGAAAAGGTAAGAGCCTCCACATTAGATAGGTAGTTCAGATAAGATACCTCTCTAAGTTTTCTTTTCAATATTTCGGATCAATATTCAAATAAGTGCTACATAATTGTGTTTCTCGTTTATAAGTCACAATGCAAATATCTGTATGTTGAACTTTAAAGGTACTTACTAGAAATTTTGAATAATATATTTAAAAAAACCAAAACGTTTAAACAAATTTTGTGTTATCTCAGCTTACCGATCACAGATCGCGGATAGCGGAAGACCCTAGTTCGATTTCCATCTGAGGTAACAAAGAAGGAAATGTGTTTTTCATGTGTATTTTTTTTTAAATACTATTTGTTGAGCTACTTTTTAACGCGAGGTCTACAGCTCATGGAGCCACTAGTTTTAATAATATTAGTAGGTATTTTTAGGCATAATTACATAAATATGCTTAAAAATACCTACTATTATTTTTTTGTATGAAAGGCAGCTTTCATACAAAAATATCGATAATAAAATACTCATAAAATTACTTGGCTTAATTTTTTATCACTTTAACTAACCAAACAAACACACTTATTAACTAATCAAAGCAGAAAATAGACTTTTAACTTTTGGAACGAATGTTTTTAACGGAGTAAGGATTTAGATATTTTATCGTCATAAGGATTTGGAGAACAGAAGGTCTGTTTTACATAAAAGGAATTGCAAGAAAAGGACGATATTCGTCCCACTCCATGACACTATTCATTAACAAACTCATGTATAAAGTAACTAAATCAAACGACGAACATCGTTCGATAATATCTTAGTAGGTATGAACGTCTATACAAAAATTGTTTATAAAAACAAAAAACCGACTTCAAAAACCTACCTCTAAAAAGCAAGAAATAATATTCGTAATAATAAAACACGTCTATTGAAGTCGGGTGGGGCTGGAGTACAAATCCCTTTTTTTTATTCTAAAAGCCCCACCCGACTTCAATAGACGTGTTTTATTATTACGAATATTATTTCTTGCTTTTTAGAGGTAGGTTTTTGAAGTCGGTTTTTTGTTTTTATAAACAATTTTTTATTTTTTTATTTTTAGTGTAGGTACTTTTTGTATTAGATAGTGTAGGTATATTATTTAGGTAGAAATTAAAATCGGCTCAGCCATACGTGAGTTAATCGCGGAGAAACATACATACATGCGGGTCAAACTGAGAACCTCCTTTTTTAAGTCGGTTAAAGAATTACACTTAAGATATCCCTTTTTCAACATTATCTTATTCAGTTCATAAACAAAGAAGTTATACGACTGATCATCGAGGTAGTTAACACAAAAATCATATTATTTTCGTGCTTTTTTCAAGATTACTCGAAAAGTACTGGACCGATTTCAAAATTTAAAAAAATGGGACCAACTTGGGAGTTTACCTAATGTAATAACGTTTGAATCATTTCAATCGGTCCAGCCGTCTTCGAGTAATCGGTGTACATACAAAAAACAAAAAAAAAAAAAAAAAAAAAAAAAAAAAACTGGTCGAATTGAGTACCTCCCTCCTTTTGAAGTCGGTAAAAATACTACTTTTTTCATTTATTTCTATAAAAGGCCGGGTTTTGACTATGTCTCTGCAACCAATAAACCTAGACTACTCGGGTTAGGCTCAATTTGTAGAAAATTTAATTAAATTTACAGAAATATGAACAAAAAACCTGAAAAACAATTCCGAACGAAACGAAAAACCCTTTTATTTTGCGAAAAATGCCCATTTTTGACCAATTGTGTCTCCCCAAACAAGGGATCTAAACTACTTGGATGGCTCAAATTGTATAAAATAAAGTTAGCATTACAGAAGTATAAAACAAATTAGCCTGAAAAACGCTTGTTAAAGTAGTTTTTTTTTAATATGCCACTTTGAAAATTTTGTTTATTGTGTAATTTTTCAAAAACTGTTTAATAAATTGCATATTTTATACCAGATATGAATTCTTCGACCTATTAGCTAAAGGGGGCTAATTGTCTAATTTTAAATATCTATCGCAATCGCTTTCGTTTGACAGTTGGATGTGACACATTGCTGCATTTCATTGGTAAATTTTTATTTGTGCCAAAAAGAAACTTCATTGAATTACATCCTGAAAGCGATTGCGATAGATTTTGAAGTTAGACAATAGAAAGGCAGGATAGTTATAGTTTTTAGAATGAAGCCGAGAAAAGAGGGCTATTTAACCCGCCGCCGTATGGAATGGTTTATAAGGACAGCTTGGCCCAGCTCAATATTAGTTAGGAACAGCCTACAAATCAGTTACCATGATGCGGCCAAACTTTATCACGACTTGTAACTCCCAACTTTTTTTTATATTTACGTTCATACCTACTAATCGTGATTCTTCCGTTTTATAAATGGGGCCGAATATATGGCCACCTAACCGACTTTTATCCGCCAACCCGAACGGCAGCGGTCGGGTCTTATGCAAATATTGACAAAGGTGGGAGCCGAAACCGGAGAGTTCTGTTTGGCTGTAATTGACGTAATTAGTCGTGTCGGACAGCTGTAACCACCCTGTTTGCACAGATAATATGATACTTTCACCGACCGGAAACGTCTTTGTCGAACGTTCGGCAAATATTGGACGCACTCGATGATGCGTGGCTGTAAGACGATTTGGTAGCCCTTAAAGCTTTAGTCTGTGCGTTAGTTCTTTTGGAATTATATTTTTATAAATTGTATTTGGATTGATAAAAATTAAGACCTACAAATACAATGTGTTACAAAATAACCCCTAATGATGAATATGGTAGATAGGGACCATCAAACTGAACAACTTTTACTATGGGACCAACTCTGAAATCGCAAAAAAAAATCAGCTGTTTCATACATTTTCATATTTTCGTTATTAAGTTTTGCATGAAACAGCTCGTTATTTTTTCGCAATTTCAGAGTTGGTCAGTTTGATGGTCCCTATCTACCATATTCGTCATTAGGGCTAATTTTGTAACATGTTATATAATAAACAGCCAAAGATTAGGGCTTGTTTTAAGTCCACTTTGCCAGCTTCCACGATTTTTCGTAAAAACAACAACAACACCTTTATAATTTTCAGTTGTTTTTTTTTTATATCGGGTCATTTTGAACCTTAGTTTTGAATACCATCCAAATTTTAAGGTTGTGTCCAGGGCCATGAAACTAAACAACTTTTTCTAAGAAACATGTGTCAAATTTCGCCAAAAAAAATTTGGTCATCCCATACTAAATTGATCACGTGATCTCTTTGATTTGTATGGAAAGTCGATTTTTATTTTACATATTTGACCATGTCTTCCTTAGAGAAAGTTGTTCAGTTTCATGGACTGAACACATCCTCAAAATTTGGATGGTGGATACAAAATGACCTTGTATATTACTTATTATTACTTTAGTGCGCGTTTTTGAAGAATGTGGTAGAGACTTTCTCGCTATTGCATGTTGATGCCATTTTTTTTACACACACAAACACAATGCAAAATTACAATTCATACAATTGAAATTTAAAATTATGTCGACATATCGATTTCATTCAAATCTCCCACCATTGTCGAATACAAACGCGTATTTACAAAATGCGAAATGTCGCCGATTTGTCCTTACTTACATTAAGCAGCTGCCAATCTCGCAGGCCAATGGAAAATTAACCCCGGATAATAGTACGATTATCCGCGTACGAGTTAATACAGGCCCGGACAAAGGCCGTAAGCATTAAAATAGCTAACAATGCAGCGGATTATCCAGCCCGACCTACGAACACCGACGATATTGTAAACCACGCATTATATACCATTCATGAAATAGTACAATCTGATGTGAGACCTATTTGGGAGAGAGAAGGTGTGTTTTGTGTTTATGCGCTTCAATATCAACGCGTTATTATGTAGATTAGCATACTATTACAAAATGGATGTTTGTAGTTGAAATTGTTAGCTTTATTATGTATGAACTTATATTTAACCTAAAAAATAAATTGGATACAATCATATTATATTTTATAGGTTTAAAAATAAAAGCGGAAGTCTTTTACGAGCAAGATTTCTGAATTTTAATTGTAGACAAAGTACGAAAAAGCCATTTAAAATACTTAAAATTAATATAAAACTAATAATATAACAATTTTAAACGATTAACTTAGGTCAACAATAAAAAAGACAAATAAATTATATTTATTAGAAACTAGCGGCCACTCGCAGTATCACCCGCGTGGTTCCCGTTCCCGTGGGAATATCGGGATATAAAGTATCCTATGATTTAATTTAGACCTTCTACTTTCTATGTGCCAAATTTCAACCAAATCCGTTCAGTAGTTTTAACGTGATTGAGGAACAAACATCCAAACATTAATATACACATCAACTTTGTCTAGGGATAGCGGGTGTTATTTTCATACAAACGAGGTAACTTTGAAGCCTTGGTTTCCTGCCAGGGATGTACCGTGCTGTGATCTGATGACGGCTATCCAGGGAGTGAATGGAGGAGATTCAGATCGCTATACACACCCAACTGATCTGATCAGCATTCTAAAAGATTAATGGGTCAGAGTTCTCAGTTTGAGGATTTCCATACATTTTCATGCTATTTTCGCGGTTTTTTTTAAACATGTCCATTACGTTTTTAGAATGCGCTGGTCAGATCAGTTGGATGTGTATCGCGATCTGATTCTCCTCCATTCACTCTCTGGATAACCGTCATCAGATCACAGCACGGTACATCCCTGGCAGGAAACCAAGGAGTAAAAGTACCTATGTGAGGCCTCTCACTACGCTTTACGACTGTTATCAGATGACAACAGTCGGGACCGACGGTTTAACGTGCCCTCCGAAGCACGGAAGCGCCCAGTTGTAATGCCACTTAACGGTCACCCATCCGACACCTGACCGGACCGAGCGTTGCTTAACAAACGTGATCGAGTACGATCAGTCTGTCAAGTTCCGCCATGAGCGCTTTACTAAGTACCTATAACACTAAGTTACGTCACACAGGTAATATAATCCGGCCCTAGTTCCAGTGAGACACATAAATAGGTAATGCTCTTACCGCATTCAGGGCGTCGTACTTTCCCGCATTACCGCTAAGAAGCCTATCTTACTACACCAGAAATCCTGTTACCGCGCTCGGGTAATGCTGTTACCCTACTTGTAATATTAGTCGCAAATCTAAATAATAATTAAAGTTTGTTAGTAAAGAGTACATTCAAATGTTCAAAACTTGAATTTTCTTTAGTATTGGTATTTTTTTAATATTTTCCCTGCATTTTCCTAAAATAAATGATGTTTTGTTATTAATCAAAAATATTTCGTCTTATCAAATTAAACGAATGCCTTTGTGTTCGTGTAAAGAATAACATCAATTTGCTTTTACAATTTGGTCCACTGGAAATCAACCAATCAATCATTAAAATCTGAGAGGCTTCTCTGGCTTTACCGCGTTAGTATATTGATATGAAGTTCATGTACCTAAATGTTGACACTTAAAGTTCCTATTTTTATGGCTTTTTTTGTTGATTTATTTGTTTTTTTGCAACAAAGCACGTCTCGTTATTACGGGCGTCGTTAAAAAGATAAAAAAATCGCCAAAAAGCATAAAAATGGGGACTTTAAATGCCAACTTTTAAATGAACTTCATTAATCAATATTATAATTCGGTTGACCCGCTGTTCCACTATTCATTAATTTATTAGTAACCTTTTCAGTTAATTTCGATGCACCACAGTACGGTGCAATCTATGGTTATCTAATACGCCGGACGCAACGGAACCCTGGCGGACAGACAAGCGAAAGCATGCTGACCTTGAGAGCCTCGGGCTGTCGAAAGCGAGCCTTTAGAAAAGATCCGCTGGACCGTGACGATCGTGAACTTATTTCCAACCGTATCGAGTGCCTGCATGATTACATGTAAGTATTACTTTTTTATGCACAACGGGATGATGTTAAGTGACGCTAAGGCTGAAGGTGGAAGCCCACTACACCCGAAATACACATCATTGAGGAACTGTCTATCTTACCTCTAACTGCCGGAACACAACAACAATTATTTTATGATTCTCGCATCTAAATGTGAGGAGGCTGAGACGTAAAAGAAATTGTGAAAACAAATAACCATTTAGTATTGAGCGGATTTCCAATCACGTTTCTAAATATAAGTTATCGAATTGAAAATCAAAATTACAACTTTCGTCGTAAACCCAAAAAAGAAGAAATAAAACTAAAGTAAGTATCTCTTTTTTCATGAGTTATTTAGTATCGTATCGTATCGCTAGTTAGCTCCAGTCCCTATCGATCAGGTTACCTATTGTGGAATGACCAACAATTTTATTTACAATTTACAAAATACTTTTATCCTACTGTATTTATCACGCACCTTTTTTAATTGTAGTTCAAAGAAACTACTTGTGATTCTAAAGTTTCTATTTGGAGTTGATATCTGTTTAGTAGAAATAAACAGTGGACAGCTGCGCGGCCGGTGCACAATGAGGTGGCCACAAAAAAATGTCCAAGTTTGGTGTACTTGACCCGACGCGACGACGCGACGTGTCGTTGTTGCCAAACATTACGAGCTGAGACGGTTTAGTCTGGTCAAAGGGGTCGGTACTATTGGTTTAGCATCAAGTAGGTAGGTAGCTTATGTTATTATATGTATAGCAATTAGTATTAGTAACTAGTAACTATACAACGTGTTCCAAAAATACCCCTAATGCCGAATATGGTAAATAGGGACTATAAAATAAAACAACTGTGGGACCAACTCTGAAATCGCGAAAAAAAATCTGTTGTTTCATACAAAAATTAATAAAGAAAATACTAAAATGTATGAAACAGCAGCCCTCCTAGCATGACCGTCGAAACACGATATACATTTACCGCGTGATATGGCATTTTATCGACACTCAACTGTCAAAATCCATTGTCTTTTGACAGTTAAACGTGATAAAACGCTATATCACGCGATGTAATATCGTGTTTTGATGGTCATGCTAGGCCTACTGATATTTTTTTCATGATTTCATAGTTGGTCCCATAGTAAAAGTTGTTCAGTTTGATGGTCCCTATCTACCATATTCGTCATTAGGGGTATTTTTGTAACACGTTGTATAACTTCTGGTCTGCGGAAACATAGATAAAGTAAATTAGTACTTTATGTTAAAATAGAACGACGAAAACTGTCTACTGACTCCAACGACGAAAAAACATTTCTAAAATAGGCAAGATATTCAAATAACGCCCATTGATTTGATCGTAACAAGTTCACCGACTTACTTTGTAACTAAAAATAGATGGTACGAATTTCGCCCATATCTACATCATCGGAGAATGCGGCGTGAACAATGTACACAAGCCGTGATGAACTTATAAGCGTGAATAATCAGTCAGATAACCCAAACAGAGATACTTACATGCGAGGCAAAAAGCGGGGTGTGTTCAACAAGGGCGTACAAGGGCCTGGATTAGCCGTGGCTACTCGTTCGGAACAATTGGTTAACGCTAACCAAATAGCGGCGTTTCCAGATGAAAGGCTCCACTAAGCAGATAATTTTCGATCGATTCAAGCTTATAAGCTGTCAATCAAGTGTGCCGTTGAATGAAATATGGCCGTCAACAATGCAGATACACGCAGCAGCGGTGCTTGCTTGTTTGAACAGAACGATTGTCTTGGGAGATTTTTTTCAACAATTCACATCCTGCCTTCGAGTAGTGAGTCTCGCTGGGAGATGATAGATTAATGTAAATGATGACATTAACGATAGCAAACAACGTGTTACAGTCCTTCAAGACAAAGAATGGGCATCGAAAAACATCGGAAACAATCGTCTACGTATACCTATTAACAAAGACAATTAGCGAAAAGTAATTTGGCTCTAAAATAATTTAAAAGAACATGTCCCATCGTGTCTATGTCATTTGCCTCACCATTCTCAAATAAAACCGGTCAAGAGCGAGTCGGACTCGCGCACCGAGGGTTCCGTACAATCATAAATATATTTGGATATGTTATTTTAGGACAGTCTTTAAAAAATTAGGATAAACGGCAGACAGGTGGAAGGGCGAACAGGCGGACAGTTAATTTACAAATGCTCTTATGGTGACTGAAAAACGTTTCAGCCACTCCACATTGCAAAATGTTTATATTACTAGTCCATCAGCCATTTTAATGTCCCCACTGCTGGGGCACAGGCCTTCCTTATGGGTGGATAAGGAGGACGGGCCATAACCCACCACGCGGGCCCAATGCGGATTGGTGGGTGTTAACGACTGCAAATGCAGCTGGGACCAACGGCTTAACGTGCCTTCCGAAGCACGGAGGCACGTTAAGCCGTTGTATTATAATAAATAAATAAATTTTTGGTCACCCATCCCATGACCGAACCTTGCGAACGTTGCTTAACCTCCGCAATCGCTGGTCCAGGCGCTAAACCACTGCGCCACCGAGCTCCTCGTTATTATTATATTACTACTAGCGGCCCGCCCCGGCTTCGCACGGGTGCAATGTAGTTACCTACTAATGTAAAACTGTGCTATAATGTGGTGTCAGTGTGAAGTTATTAGATTATACTACAGGTTATCTACATACGACGTACGCAAGGAGTGTTATAATATAATTGACGTGTGTGTGTGTCTGTCTGTCTCCGGCAACCTAGCTCCCAAACTTATGGATCGATCCCCTAGCGTCCCGCCTAGCAAATGAGCAATCACAGTTTGTTTAAAATATTTGTTAATCTTAATTAGAATATAAAATAAAGGTATCGTGGAGCCATGGTGTCTTGTGCTCTAAGTAATTGAGATGTGACAAAAAGAATCAATCCAAGTAATCACACTTTTCACAGGCAAATATGATATTCCCACACATTTCTTTAAAACCAAATTTCGCTACATTTATTCGTTTATCGACGAAGAAAACAGTATGGAACATAGTTTATTAATTTCCTTTGCCATATATAGTCATATTTTATGAATCTAAGTCATATTTTATGTATCCCATATAAAATGTATGCATTCGTTTTCGGATCACCTGTTTATTGACTTAGTTGTTCTTTGACATTCTATTTCTATGGTGTTTCCATTATTCTGCTATTAAATCTTCCTTTTCCCCTTTCAACCGCCGTTTCCTTTGCTGTCCTCGACATCCTGGTCCATAAAAAAATTAGCGGTAATTTAACAAAATAATTATATTATGTAATATTTAATACTTAAAGGTATCTTCTTTATAAATAAAAATCTAATGTAATGTTCAACAACATAGAAGTCTTTGTGTATGTTTATTTGTTTCCTATGCAGTATGCACTCCTAAACTATTCATCCACATTCCACATCCGATTAGTAATGTAATAAGTATATGGTTGGTGAATTGTTCTACTTACGACTGAAAAGGCTCCTGGCTAAAAAATCGTAATATTGCAACCATGCCGGGTGCAATTATGTTAAAGAATTATAATTATAGTGTATTATCTTATGATGTTAGCACAGAGGAAATCACTACGTTTGATGTTAGTCTTTTGGAAAATTCATTTTTTTTTTTTAATATCTTCTTCCCGTCAGTTGGGAAAGGCAAAGGCAGAGCCATACAGCCATTGTCTTATTTAAAATAATTTCAACTACAAGAATTCCAGCCTCTAGATTTCATTTTTCTGTAATTGAGTTTTGTAAGGCCAAAGCCACTTCTTTAATTATTATTTTCTCCGTGTCCAGGTAATGTAAGGCCAAAGCCACTTCTTCAATTTTCTTTTTCTGTGTCCGGGTTATATAAGGCCGTAGCCACTTCCTATTCCATTTTCCTTGTCATCTTCAGTGTGATATAAATCTTCAAAGTCTTATCCATGTTTATAGTTCCAAATCCGATGATACAACAAAGTTGTATAAATCCTTATAAGTTTCAGGATTTGTGAGAATGTCTTGAATGTCGCGCGGGATGCTATTAGATGTCTTATATATTTCTAATAATCTGTCCACCAGGACTAATCTCTGAATGTTGTAAGCAGGGCAATCAAAAAATATATGATTAAGAGTCTGATCCACACCTAAATTGCATTCAGTGCATGTTGGAGATGTGATAATACGCATTCTATGTAAATGTGAGTTAAATCGACAGTGTCCAAATCTCAGGCGTGTTAGGATAGTATAAAACTTTCTGCTATGGTATTCTGCTGATTTTGTGAACCAAGGACGACAGCCAAGAACATTATTAATCTTCGCATACCAAGTTCCTTTTACTGTTAGAGTTTCTTGCCAATGAGTGGACCAGTCTTGTTTTGACAAAAGTTTAAGTCTTGGTAGTAAATCAGAGTACGGTATAGCAACATTTTTAATGTCAATGTTGACATTTGCGGCGTCATTTGTAATGGCTCTAGCTAACTTATCGGCACTTTCGTTTCCAGATACTCCAATATGCGACGGAACCCACATAAAAACTATATCAATATTATTACTTTTGAGCTTGAAGTAGGTTGTTTTAATATCTTGTAGAATATAGTTACATCCGGTATCAAATCTGGTATTTTGCAAAGCTTTGAGACAGCTCATGCTGTCTGTTAGGACTAACCATTGAGTGCATTCTTGGGTGTTCTCCTCAATAAACTGTAGCGCAGCAAGAATAGCAAGACACTCCGCGGAAAATATGCTCATTTGGCCCGGGAGTTTAATTCCATGACCCGTTTTCAAATAAGGTATGTAAACAGCCATCGAAACATTATCATTATTTTTGGAACCATCTGTATAGATATGTCTATGCTGAGGGAAATTATCAGTAATTTCATATACTTCTTCTTTATTCTTTAAATCAGGGTGAATGTGGATATTCAGGTCACAAAAATGTGTATCATAAGATCCTGTGTAACATATCCAATTATTCTCAGTTTTATGAATGTTATACTGCTGATTGAACTCTACGATATCCGAGAAGTCATGAAACAGATAGGGGATTCGGGGTACATTCAAAGGAGAATATGTTGTATAGAGAAATTCAATTTTTCTGAGTAGGTGATGAGTAGACAGTGAAAGTAGTTTTAACAAAAACTTTGATTTTAAAAATTTGAATCTGAATTGAAGTGGAGGTATATTGCATTCCACCTGCAAAGAGTTAATGGGAGTAGTCTTCATAGCACCAGTAATGCATCTCAGATTATGATTCTGCAGGATATCTAATTTTTTTACTAATTTGGGATCAGACCCAAAACAAAAAAAGCCATATTCAAAATGACTCCTCACAATTGATTTATACAACATTAATAGAATTTTAGGATCAATTTTTGATAAACTTTTAATGACATTGAATGCCTTATAGGCTTTACCCAGCAAATATTCTATATATTTATTCCAAGAAAGGTTATTAGCAAATATGACACCCAAGAACTTGACTTCACTTTCCAATGGCAGACTAATATTATTATATACAATATCAACATCAAAATCACATTCACCAAACACAACAACTTTAGACTTTTCTGGACTTACATCTAAGTTTAGGTAACTGAAATAATTATTTAATTTTTTAAGAGCAGAATTAACTATAGAGGATACTTGTCGAATATCAGATCCAGAG
Source organism: Agriphila geniculea (assembly GCA_943789525.1). Taxonomy (NCBI): domain Eukaryota; kingdom Metazoa; phylum Arthropoda; class Insecta; order Lepidoptera; family Crambidae; genus Agriphila; species Agriphila geniculea. Next base: position 20,613,187 of record OX038877.1, read on the forward strand.
AAGTAAATAACTAAGTCATCAGCAAATTGCAAATTTTTTACTTGTGGACCTAATATGTAGTTCAATTTATGTGCATATAGTATATATATCAATGGGGATAATATGCCCCCTTGACACACACCCCTGTATGAATATCTTGGTCCAATTAACTGATTATTTGATTTCACATAAACCTCACGACCATGCAAAAATTCAAAAATCCAATTAACCAATTTTTCAGGAATACCAAGAGAAAGAAGTTCACCAGCTAAAATATGGTGATTCACATTATTAAAAGCACCAACGACATCGAAGAAGACACCAATAAGAACATTATCTTGTTTGAGAGAATCAAAAATATCAAGTTGAAGATGTGCTATACTCTCTCTAGAGGATCTACCCCTACGAAAACCAAACTGATTTGAAGGTAAAAGATGATTACTTTCAATGAAGAATTCAAGCCTTTGTTTAAGAAGTTGTTCAAACACTTTTCCCATGCATGATGTTAAAGCTATTGGCCGATATGAATTTGCTTTGGTTTTATCTTTGTTCGGTTTTAGAATAGGAACCAGACAATCCTTTTTCAAATCCAGAGGTATGGCAGAGGTAGACCACAACAAATTATAAACTTTCAAAATGATATTTTTGGCATTATCTGTAGTATGTTTTAACATTTTATAAGGAATACCATCGAGGCCATGTGCTGTATCTCGTCGTGAAAAAATTGCATTTTTAAATTCTTGAAAATTAAATGGTGCTAATAAATAATTACTATTACGTACAGGATTAATACTATTTACATATTGTAAAGGGGCCTCAACAGTATCTGGTGTATATTTTTTAAGAAATTCTGGAATCCAATCTGTATAAACATTTTTAAAAGAAACAGGTTGACCATTAAACCTCTTAGCAATCCTCCAGATTTTAGATATGGGTGTAGATCTTTTTAGTGACTGACATAATGAAAGCCAACTTAAGTTTCTTTCTTTTTTTAAAACAATTTTTTTAACAGCTTGTAGCCTTTTAAACTTAAGAAAACTTTCTTCTGTAAGACTGTTTTTAAACTCAATATATGCCTTTTTACAATCTTCTACTGCTTTTGCACAATTTTTATTCCACCATGGTAGTGGTATACGTTTTTTGCGGATTCTGGACTGAAATTTCCTAACCGATTGATTTGATTGGTCAACAGAGAAAGACCTATTGCTGATAATAGCTGACTGCTGCAATGCAAGATCTAATAACGCAACCAAATCAGAATAACATTTTAATGGATTAGTTTGATCAATGTAAAAATTTTGTAATAAGTAATCAACGTTTTTGCTATATTTTTGCCAGTCTACTAAACGAAAATTGTAAGAAGTAGGAGGTGTAAGATAATCAGATGAATCATTATTATTATTACTAATAGTGATGTTTATAATTACAGGTAAATGATAGCTGCCCATAGGGTCGTCATGGACCGACCACTCACATTGCAATGCCAGAGAAGGTGATACCATAGTAAGATCCAAAGCATTCCTTTGCCATCTACTAGAACCAACAGTTGTCAACTGACCATCATTCAGAAGAACCAAGTTATTGTCGTCGATGCTTTCAAGAATATCACGACCACGTGTATCAATATTACTACAACCCCATGCTGTGTGCCGTGCGTTAAAATCGCCGGCAATCAACAAAGGGCCCGGTAAATTAGAAATTAAATTATTAAGTTTTATTTTAGAAAATGAAACATCACAATTACCAGGACTATACAAGGACATAAGCGAAATTTCTTTGTTGCCATACTGCAATCGCACAGCTATATTTTGAATTGAATCATCAAAAGAAGTGTCTATTTTAGCAAATTGTAAACTATTATGAACTAAAATGGCTACACCATTATGTCTTGTACCAGAATCTAATCTAATTATATTATAACCTTTCATATTAAAACGAATGTGAGGCTTTAGCCATGTTTCACATACTAAAGCTACATGAATCTGATACTCTTGCAAAAAATTTAATAATAAATATTTATGTGCAGGTAAACTCTGAGCATTCCATTGAACTATTCTTAAAATATCCATAAAAAAATTAAATAATTTATTTCTTATTTTTTTTAATTGTTTCTAAGAGAGTATCTTTAATACTCTGAGTGGAAATAATTGTATCATTAGTTTTATTCATTGTTATCAATTTAACAACAGACTCAACAACCATATTCAGTATTTGATCAGAATTCAGGAGTGAAGCTAGCATTTCAATGGGATTTTGTTTCAGAGGAGGGAATGACTTCTCGTTTAATACAGCAGAATATGTTTTGCTTTGAGCTTTTTCTCTATTTAATTGTATTTTCTCTTTCTTAACAGGACATTGTGATGAGATGGCAACATGATTTCCCTTGCAGTGACAACAGATGGCTTCTTCAGATGATTTCAAGCAGAATTTAAAATTATGAGACTCACCACATATGGAGCAGCGTTCGGAGTTCTTGCAATATTTGGCAATATGCCCATACCTCAAGCATTTGAGGCACTGCTTCACTGGAGGAATGTAAGGACGCAGCTCGAAGCGCCAGCTGTTGAGATCGACGCTTTCAGGAAGCACCGGGCACGAAAAAGTAATTGAAACTGTTTTTGTGGGTTCTAATTTGATTAGCCCATTATCCATCTTTGACCTTCTCATGAATCGCCTAATACTCACAATATTTTTGGTTGTAGTCAGTGCGGAGTAAATCATTTCATTTGATAAATCTATTGGTACATGTGTAATTACTCCTGTTACCTCGCTGGCCGCCGCAGGGATGCTGGCAGCCAAACTGTAAGCGTCCAAAAATTTTTTATTTTGTAGTGCCGCATTAGCCAGGCCTGGCCGCTCAAAAATTACTCCAATCTTGTGTTTGTTAATTCTTTGCAATTGTTTGACGCCCTTGTTGTATCTCTTTAAACAATTAGCCAATGACATCATGTCACGGTTGCCTATAGGTTGGTCACTTTTCGTACTCTCTATGAATACAACATATTCGAAATTGCCGCCTTGTTCTGGATAAAACCGAACATAATTTGGGATTCTAAAATCTTTGTACTTATCCTCTTCCATTTTTTCTTCCAGGGACTTCGTGGAGCAGGTATCACTGAAGTCGGACTCTCCACCTTCGCCTCCACTCCCGTCTTCAAGTTTTTTCTTTCGTTTTCGCCCACTCTTCTTCCCCATATTTACAGTTTTATTTTATTTACAACAATGAAATATTGATTATTTACACCTTTTTTATACAAATTATATACAAATTGCAACAATTAAATATTTTTTAGTTTTATTTGTTTGAAAAGACCGTCAATCCCGTCAAACGTTCCCGCGCTTTTTTTCTTGGAAAATTCAGTGGACGTCAGTGCTGACAACTGACATTTATTTTTCTTAATCGTACAAATGCACTAAGAAGTTTTGATTCCGATATCGAAGTCAACCACCCTAAAAATAGCTTTCTACCCCTTTTCAACCCTGTTAGGGGATACATTTCAAGAAAATACGAAACACCTATTCAATTAATTTTGTTAAAGAATGTCTATGCCAAATTTCAAGTCAATCGGGCCAAGGAATCGCTTTCTCCCATACAAACTTTGCCACCCTGTTTTACCCCCTTAGGGGTTGAATTTCGCTAAATCCCGTCTTAGTGAGCACCTTCACCCTAAAAGGAACCCCCATGCAAAATTTGAGACTCCTAGCACTTGTAGTTTCTGAGATTTCGTGATGAGTCAGTGAGTGATTTACTCTTTTATATATATAGATATTACTAAGTAGGAACTTATTCTTCGTTTATTCGTACGGCAAATAGTAGGTAATTATATTAGAACCAGCCACCAATTTATTATTGTAGTGTTAGGTTGCGCCATCTCTTGACCGATAGTGGAACTATTTTTGTCCCTTAAGTTAGCATGCTTAGGACAGCGCCATCTGTTGACTGGTAGTGAAACTAAAGAAAATTTGTTTGTTTTTTGAATTTCTAAAAAAAAAAAAAAGTGTGTTATATTGAGACATCGTTTTATTTTTCCTGTAATCTTTACATAAACTACTATCACATAGAATTATTTCAGATTTTTCTCTTTGCAAACTTCGGAGATAAGGGGGGGAACGGTATTTTTTTTACATTTTTCATCATAAATCGAAAACTATGCGGCCTAAGAAAAAGGAAAAATTGTTTCAAAATGTGCAAACAGCGCTCTTTCATATGATACCCCACATGCCCTAGTCACCTCACTTAAAATTTTTAAGACCCCTTTTCAGTCCCTGTTGTAAAAAAAATATTAATTTTATTATTTCTTTCTTATTTGCAAAATTGTTGGGCAAATGTCATCTTAAACTATTCCAAATTACAAGTTGATACCATTAGTAGTTCTCGAGATATCCAGCTGTGACAGACAGACAGACAGACTGAGTCACACCATAAGGGTTCCTTTTTTACCATTTTGGTACGGAACCCTAAAAATGAAAGTCTATCGTGTCTTAATCAAAGTAGTATGTCAGAGTATGTATTTTACTCTAGAATCAGATTAATAATTATTTTCTGCATTAAAAAGTGGGATTTTTAAGTTAAAACTCTTTTAAATCACAATTTTTTATCATGATAGTACTATTTACTTACATTTTTTTCACAAAATACTTCAGAGAACAACATAAGGTTTTTGTAATTGTTTTTCTAAATATAAAACAGTTATTGACTGATACTATACCTAAATAAAATGTAATTAGCATTTTGTAATTATGAAAGTTAAATAAAATTAAACTGGGGCAACGCTGGGACATCTCCTTTCAACTTTATTGCAGTGATATAAATGTCGACGTCATTTCTAAGAAAAGCAAAAACACGATGTCCATTATTTATCTTTACTTTAGATTTTCATCATTAAAAACAATAAACAAAAATATGATGTTTTGTGGGTTGTATCTGGTGATAACGAACTTTTCTTTGTCTTAGGGCTGGGTATTTGGTGATACCACCACCAATGTCCCTAAATTCCATAGAACAAGTGCACTAAGCTACTATTTTGAAATCGAAGAAATGTATGTGACGTTGTCGAATATTTATTTATATGGAAAATACAAACAGAGAAAAGTCTTTTTTGGAAGACGGTTTAAAAATAAGGATGTACTTACCTTTATTAAATCTACTTCACGTGTGATGTTTTGTAAAATCTTTTTCAGGTAAGGCCAATTAGCTACACCAACACCGCCTAGACTTCTCAGTACAACGATGCTTCGTTTTCTTAAACTTGTCCATGAACTAGTCCGGATAGCGGCTTGCGGAATAATTTCTCCATCGTCGGAGCACTACCAAGTGGCTAATATAAATAGGCAATCAACAATTCAGAGGTCAGTTACAACCGGACTTCCTCTCGTTACAAACACACAGTGGAAATATGAGGGCACTCTTAATCATAGGAGTGCTATGCCTTGCGGCGCTGGCCGCCGCCCACAAGGGCCACCACCATGAACACGGTGGTGGTCACCACCATCACGCAGACCACCACCACGACCATGGTGGCAAGGGACACAAGGGCCATCATCACCACCATCATCACCATAAGGGCGATGAGGGACATCATGGAAAGCATCATCATGAAGACCACCACCACGAGCATGGCGGCGGCCACAAGAAGCACTGGGATGAGCACGATCACCACGGTGAACACCACGAGCATGGCCACCACCACAAGGGCGGCAAACACGGCCACCATGAGCACCACGATAAGGGAGAACATGTCGATGGCTATCACAAGAAGCACCATAAGGATCATTTCCACAAGGACCACCACTTCCACGATGGCCACCATCACGAAGGCAAACATCACAAGCATCATCATCACCACGGACACCACGACAAACACGACGAACACCACAAGAAGGGCGGCCACCACCACTCCGGTCACCACGAGGGCCACCACGGCCACCACGGACACCACGACAAGGGCCACCACGACGACCATCACCACCACCACAAGGGCCACCACGGGCACGACGAGCACCACCACGGCCACCACGACCATGGCAAGAAGGGCGAACACCACGACCACAAGGACTGGGGCCATCACAAGGGAAAACATTAAGCATGTATTTCATGACAGTTGTAACATATTATTGTTAAGTTTGAAAGTTGTTATTGTTTTTGTTCATATTTTTTATATAAAGTAAACAGTACTTATTTTCTACATACATTTTTTACTTATCCATCCTATTATTAGGTAAAGACAATCTCAGGACCAAATTACTGTAGAACTTTAAACAATCTAGCTTTACCAGTTTTTATTTTTATATTTATAGTTTTCTTGTAGTAAAGGCACAGAGCAATGCATCACTCCTGCAGTAATAACGTAATTATAGATGATGTTTATAATTGATATGTTTTTAATGGGGATGGCAACGCAAAGCTAACCGCATAGTTATTGCTTTCTCTGTGGCTAACCGCAGATATCTCCAGAGTCGATCAGACCGAACCAGAATACGTTTGATTGGTTAAAATAAGTCAGAAATGTCATTTGACATTTGAAACAAAACAACCAATCATACGAATTTATCACAATCGCTTGTGACCTCATTAGTTCCTCAGTTTGCATCCCCATTGGTTAGTAGTTTGTGGTTCGAACCACACCCACACCAAACTTTGTGCTTTTCTTTTCTTTTTGTGTGGTAAACAATCTTCCTTCACTCTTCAAATCGTTTTCCACACGTAGATTAAATTTATAAATTATCTATAAAATCAAAACACAAGTGAGAACTGTCAAAACACTGCTTGCGCTTGCCCAATGTGTTCTCCGACTACTACAATCAGGGGGCTAATTGTCTAATTCAAAAAATCTATCGCAATCGCTTTCGTTTGACAGATGGATGTGACACATTGCTGTATTTCTTTGGTAAGTTTTTATTTGTCCCAAAGAGAAGCTTCAATGTGTTACATCCTGAAAGCGATTGCAATAGATTTTTAAATTAGACAATAGAAAGGCAGGCTTCTATCAAAATAGAGGTAGAGAAAATAGTCATTTTACAGATTACCTTGTTGTTCAATATCGACCAAAGTGTGTTACAAAAGGTCCTAATTCCCATTCTGGCGATTCCCTGACCGAAAGTTTTGGCACCCTCGGGAGTTTTTATTTAATTAGTTGTTAATAGAAAAGGATTTTAATAAAACTACTCGTGGAATTTTTAGGGCCTAGTATTTTATGACGGTATCACTACATTCCCTCGCAGTCATTCGTAGAAGTAGATAGCAAATGTGTCAAAAGGGCCACTTTTAGCAGTTTTGCTATCTACTTCTAGCAGTGATGTACTGATACCGTCTAAAAATACAAAACTATGGGCCCTAAAATTCCACGAGAAGTTTTATTAAAATTGTGTATTAGAATTACAATAATATAAAAAATTCATCGCGGCGCCATTTTCGGTCATTAAAGCGCCTTAATACCTAATTAAAATATAACATCGAATAATTATAATACAATCTAAGCAAATATTTATAAAAACAAGGTTTTTTTATAATAACGTTACATTTCAAAGACTAGGTACAAATGTCGTTTCAGACTATTATCTTCACCTTTTCAACCTCTTGTTTTTATGTGTAGGAAAAGTTGGTTTTCAATATTATCAAAAAAATATTTTTAACTATATACCAGTATGTACACTAACGTCTGTTTCATTCTTTTGTTTTTATTTAACCGTTAATTGTCCAACCCGCATAGCACTGCATTTCTGTGCAGTATTGTCGCGTAATCTATAGTAAATTCGGGTTGTGCGATGAATTCTACCGTGAAGCACGTTCTCTGGTCAAGGCCATGTTGTTATTGGTGCGGAGTCTTCTTTTCTCAGACATCGTCTTAAGAAAAACGAGAAAGCTACTTTTGTTTATAAATAGAGATTTTAACGACACTGCGACTTTTGTTTTAAACAAATGTTTCTACTACAAAACTTATTTTTTAGTAGCAATGATAAAACTTGAATAGAATGTCTTTTGATGTTAATTAAATTTGGTCCTTAAACACAGACTTTCGCAGATATTCTTTCATTTTGTATTTAACTAAGTTAAGACTAAATAAGCTAAGCCTGTCGATTCTGTAACCAAAGCCGAAACTCACTTCAAATCTCACTTCACTGTGCGGAATTTTAAATGATAAATGTGATAATGATAGATTAATTAAAAAACATTTTAGATAGCTATGGAAGCTACCTAAAACATTCGTCATATCCTTTTAACCAGCCCTGAATGGAGAATATCTTAAAAAAAAAACAAATTTGCTGATTTTTTATGGGTAGGAATAAGTTCTCATACTAATAGAAAAAAGTTTCAGAATTTTTGGTTGCGTGAACCAATCATTCAGAAATTCCGATTAATAAGAGAGCTAATTCCTACCTATATAAAAAACCCAAGCAATTTGTTTTTTTTTTAATTCCCCATTGGAATCGTCTAGAAAAAGGAAACATCCTCGCCCCTGCCAAACCTGGCGTCACACTGTATGTCTGTCTGTACCATGGCAAACAAAGAGCATCGGGAAAATGTATGTAAGAAAACAACCTTTGCGTTGCGCCCTGTAATGCTAGAACGTAGTACTAATATCTACTCTGTAGCTAAAGTAAAGCTTACATTTTTTTAGATCATAGTCCTTGAAAGTCTTGAAACCTACGTTTGGCTTATGATACATAGAATTTCAAATCAAGTAAATCAAGCTAGTGTTGATGAAAGAATATTTAACGTTTGTCTTGACTTGTTTTAAATTAGACCTAAATAATTTTAGATATAACTACCAAAAATACTAGCTCTAATGTAAAACTAGCTCTTATGTTTGTCTACAAAAAAAAATTCGTAGACCATTATTAGGTCACAAAATAGAGAGAGTATGTTTTTTTAAACAGTTTAAACATCGACCCCGCCCACCCAAGGATCTGAATTGCCTGAAAAATTACCAATTATTTTACTGTTTTTCAGGAGACAATGAAAACGACACGACACATAGTAAGTAAGTGTATTTTGTGCTTTTCCACTGAGGTTATATTGCGCTAATTTTTTTTAAATAATAAAACCATACAAAATCTCTACCGTTTCGAAAATATTTAAAAATATTGTTGAATGTAAGCATTCCGCCTAATGCAAGCCCAGGCATGGAGCTCTTTACAGCGAAAATACATAAGCAAAATTGCAATTATTCTTATCTTTGTAATCATACCTATTCTACTTGGTATTCTACTTCCTACTATTATAATAGGTAAAGAAAATAGATAGATAAAGAAACTGATTTATTTATTTTCTCTGAGTGAATTCACAAAACTAGCTACGTGGATAATTTGTTGTAATGTAAGTCATAAGTAGGCATCAAAAATGCTGTAACTATCGTATTGGGTTAGATAGTACCTGATAAGTTTGTGTGTGTAAAAATAAATAAATAAATAATATAAATACAAAAGTTTGAAAGCTTAGATGTTTGGATGTTTGTTACTCAATCACGCAAAAACGTCTGAACGGATATGGTTGAAATTTGGCACATAGATAGCCTGGATTAAAATAGGATACTTTTATCCCAGTCAAAGGTTCCCTAGGGCTTTTCCACGCGGACGAAGTCGCGGGCTGAAGCTAGTAATTCAAAATTTTTCGACAAAATCCTTACGAAATTCCACACTTAAAATTATTTCTAATTTTGCTTAATGTAGTGTTAGATTAGCTGTATATATTTTTTTAATAATTCAAAAAAAATGTATACATGTTAAATATTATTAGATTAAGCAAATAAATGTCCAATACAAAATGATATGTCACAATAATCAACTTCCTCATCCGCTTTGAGAAAGGATGCTACGTTTTTCTGTTTCGTCCATGAACTAGCTCGAGTAGACAGTTGCGGAATAATTTCTCCACCGTCCGTACTCGGTGCATTATCAAGTCACTAATATAAATAGGCAATGAGCGATGCAGAGGTCAGTTACAACCGGACTTCCTCTTGTTACAAACATACAGTGGAAACATGAAGGTACTCCTTGTAGTAGGAGTCTTCTGCCTTGTGGCGCTGGCCACAGCCCACAAGGGCGGCGACCACCACCACGAGCATGGTGGCGGCCACCACCATGATGAACATCACCACCACGACCATGGCCACAAGGGCCACAAGGGCCATCATGGTCACCATCATCACCATAAGGGTGATGAAGGACACCATGGGGAACACCACCACGATGGCCACCACCACGAACACGGCGGCGGACACAAGAAGCACTGGGACGAGCATGACGACCATGGCGAGCACCACGAGCACGGCCACCATCACAAGGGCGGCAAACACGGCCACCACGAGCACCACGATAAGGGAGAACATGTCGATGGCTTCCACAAGAAGCACCACAAGGATCACTTCCATAAAGACCACCACTTCCACGACGGCCACCACGTTGATGGCAAGCACCACAAGCACCACCACCATCACGGACACCACGGCGAGCACGGCGGACACCACAAGAAGGGTCACCATCACCACTCCGGCCACCATGAAGGCCACCACGACCACCACGGACACCACGACAAGGGCCACCACGACAAGGGCCACCACGACCACCACGGCCACCACGGACACGACGAACACCACCACGGCCACCACGACCATGGCAAGAAGGGCGAACATGACCACCACAAGGCGTGGGGTCACCACCACGGCAAACATTAACAAGTTTTTGTTTGCCAATGACTGCCTTAACACATTATTTTAGTTGGTTAAGACTGGATATTGTTATTTCTTTTTATACCCATGAAATGATCAAATATAAAAACAATAAAGCGAAAAATACTCATTTTAATCATTCTTAAGTATAGATAATACCTACCTACCTACATCAAATATGCGAAAACTTAGGAATAAACAAGCTGATAAAGTGTAAATTCTGCTTCAGACTGGAATCGAACCAGCAGCGGTCACAGTAACTATACAGGACCACTGCTCACCTCCACACGGGCAAGTGTTCTTACGTTTTAATTAAGCTACTCAAAATATTAATTCAGGATTAAGACAAAATGAAAATTTAGCCTTTTAAATAAAATCTATTAATCCTTTTAAGAGAAAGAAAATAATAAAAAATCTTAATACCTATTTAGATCTTTAGTGGGTCTTTCTTTATCTAAGAAATCTTCGCTTTTTTTCTCCTAACCTAATGATCCAAAACTTTCTTATATTTAGATACTTAAATGCATAGACTAAAACATTTTTTAGAACTAACATCAGTGAAGTGAGTTCATTTAAGTTTAACGTAGAAAAAATTGTATGTAAGGTAGTATTGCCACTAAAGTATTAGTTCAGTGTACTTATAGACTTCTTTTGTTAGCAAACTGGCAAAGTTGTTATCTTTACATCTTTACCATGTTTCTAACACAGAATAAAGCGTAAGTACAGTACGAGGCATGTATCTTGAAATTTTTTCGTCAGAGTGGGGATAAGTTCGCGCATGTGCACTTGTGAGCGACAATATCAATTACACTAGGGTATTACTTACATTAAAGTTTTGCTTATTTTTTTAATGCAGTGTTTTTTTTTGCATTGTGTTTTTCATTGTCATGTTCGTAGTTGGCCTCTCCTTGAACCTTAGAGCATAGAAGCGCGTCTTACAGAAGCGCGTCTTACTCTAAGCCTTGAACCATCGTTCTATTTTAGTTATAAACTCCTAAGTAATTGTCCGGGACTCTTTTCGAGTTATGCTATTTATGGTGTAGGTTAAAGAAGAAAATATGTTTTCGTTTGGATTTTGTCTTGTCAAATTGACTTTGGAAGAAAATTACATAATTTTTTCGTTGAACTTTATATTTCATTTTCAAGGGTTTTTTGCACCGCTTTAATTACGTTACGGTGCTTACAATTTGTCCCAAACAAGGTAATGGCCTTAGATTATTTATATGTCAAGATGGACAGTCGAAGTACGAACGCGTCAAAAAAATGGTCACCCAACTGTTGGGTGATGCGCTGTCAGTGTCAATTGTGCCATCATTGTTTACGTACGTGCAGCGTGAGAAAATTTTATTGTTAAAAATGAGGACTTGTGCAGTAAAAGTGTGCAGGAACTATCAAGGACGATATAAAACAATAAATAAAGTCACCTACCATCGGTAAATACCTCAATTTCGTACCAATTCATGTTTTATAAATAAAATAATTTCTAGTACAAATTTTTATTGTGTTGTCAGCTTACTCACTTAAAAGTCCCTAGTCAACTTAAAAGGCCTGGTAAAAGGCCTCAACAAAGCCTCAGCCTTGTACCAGGTGTACTCTGACATTCAAAAACAAAAACGTTGTGGAAAAAATTTTTGTTGTTAGATCAATTTGTTATAGTACCTACTACGTTTGATTTCACGTAATATTACTACGTTATTGCTTATTACCTACTAGCTTTAGGGATGTCGAAAGTGAAAAAAATATCGATATATAGATATTTTCAAAAATATCAAAAATAATTTCGATACCGGGAAAAAATATCGATATATCGGGAACATTTTCAAGAAAATATTAACGTTTTAAATTTCTAGTGTTTTAGGTCAATAACATCTCTGTCTACCATACAATTTCAATTCAAAATCAAAAATATTGATATTTACTTGTTATACAAATATTGAAATTATCTTTTACTAGCTTTCGCCCGCGACTTTGTCTGCGTGGAAAGTTTTTTGGCTATCCCTCGGGAACAGTACCTTTTTTCGGGATTAAATGTACCCTATATCTTTCTCTGTACCCTTGGCAAAGTGTATGTAAAATTACATGAGGATCGGTTCAGTAGTTAAGACGTGAAGGCGTAACAAACAAACAAACAAACGGACTTTCGCATCCTTACTAATATTATAAATGCGAAAGTCCGTTTGTTTGTTTATTTGTTTGTTATATTAGTGACTATTTATAATATTAGTGAGGATGAGGATGAGGATAATTTAAAAATTACTGATAATAAAAAAAAATTGATACGTTTTCGATACTTGACATTTTATTTCGATGATACATCGCTAAATCGGAATATTAAGAGTCTCCACACGCGGGCCACTAACCGCAACCACAAAACGCTGCCTGTGACCTCTTTCTTTTCATACATTTTATACGAAACACCGTCGTCCGAAAATCGCCCAAAAATATCGATATGTTTTCAATAAGTCTAATTAAGTTTTCGACTTTTTTTTTTATTATGGTGAGCATCGTCGACATTAAAATTAGAGTCCCAGTTTACATAGTACCATAAGGTATTAATGAGTCTACCGTTTATGGCAGAACTTTTTATGTCATGCAATGGTGATGTAATTAGCTTTCGTCGGGAGCACCTATAGTAAAAGCTGTAACTTCAAAGTAATAGACCGATTTGTGTGATTTAAACTTTAACTTCTGAGTAATGTTAGATGAGTGTACTGTGTCTGTGTAATAACTATGAAGTTTAATCTGTTTATTCGTAAAATAAATAAAATATATTTTTGACATTATGTTTGATTATAGTCGAGTAGAGTTAATTTATCGATAAACCAAAATAACAACCAAAAATTTACCCCATCTCTAAGAACATCTGCTCTCAAAATGTACCTCCGATAACGTAGTCTATTTACTACATAGCAGGGAATGATAACGTTATTTTTAAATATAACGTTAATTTTTACTCTTTTTACCGTTAATTTTAAAATTAACGTTATGTCAAAAATAACGTTAATTTTAACGTTAATTTGAGAAATAACGTTAAATTTAACGTTATTTACTGAAATACCGTTGATTTGACGTAAATTTTAACGTTAATTTTAAAATTAACGTTATTCCAATTAATAACGTTAATTTTTGAGCGTAATTTTACCGGTAGTAAATTTAACGCTATATTTAACGTTAATTATACCGGTAAAATATTTTTAACGTTATTTTTACCGGTAAATTGTACCGATAAAATGTTTTAACGGTATTTTTAACGTTATTTTTTTATATCGTTATTTCTTTTAACGGTATTTCAATCCCTGCTACATAGGTATCCTTATAATAAGGATAGCTAGGTATGTTAGTATCAATTATATTTCTTACAAAGACCATAGGATAGTACTAAATAATATACTAGAAAAATACTACCGAGTCACAGTGACTCGGTAGCTCAGCGGTCAGAGCATTGGACCGGATATCCAAAGGTCGCGGGTTCGATTCCCGTCTGAGTATTGATCTGGTGCGAGTCGTATTTTTCTAGTATATTATTTAGTATTGTTTAAAAATAGCATTGTAAATGCAAAAATCTCAAATTTAAAAACCATAGGATAGGTAAGACACGATTTACGTAGTATTTTTCGTAGATTGTAAATAGACTCGATAGTCCTTGCTGAATTTCCCCACATTTTTAGGAAACCTTTCAACACCTGGTATCATTATGCACGCACACATGGTTGAGTAGAATGACGCGGCGCGAGTGTAGCTACGTAGCTATAACGCACACCAGCCAAAAAAAGTTGGCTCGTTTTATTTGTACGTAAAAAGCGGCAGCACTCTATCTTGACATATAAATAATCTAAGGTAATGGCGACCTTAAAAGAATTAAAAAAGAGCCGAAAAGTTTGTCGCCTTTCATTCACATTAGCGACAAAGAAAGTCCAAGAGGCTATACGGTCAGAAACAGATGATCTGAGAGGACTCTTTCAGACGCTTAAAAATAAAGCTGAACAGCTATTTGAGGTTGACGAAGCCTTAAAATCTGCCGTCTTGGCAGAAGATGACATGTCGGAGGAGGACATGTTCCAAGTTCTAGATGTTGAAGAGACTACGGAACGTGAAAACTGTTACAACATTATGAGATTTAAATGTGAGTCTATTTTACAACATAATTTAGAAAATGAGGAAAATGATGTTGACAGTGTCAAAACTGTTGTCGAAACGCATAACGCAAAAAGGAAGTCTCAGCTTCCAAAGCTGGAACTCATGCAATTTGATGGGAGAGTCGAGAACTGGATCGGGTTTTGGGGTCAATTTCGGAAGATTCACGAAGATGAGGAAATAGATTCAGATGATAAGTTCCAGTACCTTTTAAGAGCTACCGAGCCAGGTACGCCCGCTAGATCCCTAGTCGAGAGTTTTCCTCCAAGTGGTGATAACTATTTTAAGGCGATTGAAGATCTAAAAGCCAGATTTGCAAAAGACGAGCTGATTATCCAACATTACGTGAGAAAACTCTTAGAGCTTTTACTCTACCAGAATAATAACAGAAATTTAGATTTACGTTCACTTTATGATAAACTGACCACTCAGCTTAGGGGGCTTGAAACACTTGGCGTGACCAGCGACAAATATGCTGCCATGCTGCACCCGTTAATCGAGTCAACCTTACCAGAGGATACGCTTAGAATTTGGGAGCGGTCGGCAAAAGATTCAAACCAAGATGAGTTACAACAGCTGATGAACTTTCTGAAGATTGAAGTAGAATGTGAAGAAAAGGTGCAGTTAGCCAGAAACAGCTTTAACGAAGGGAAGACTCACAATAAACCTACAGCATGTATAATAGCTAGCGACAGTAAAAATACTAAGAGGCAGATTGGTAAAACTGGTACGACGTCAAATGTCGAGAAAACATTCCCGTGTATCTGGTGTGAAAAAACGACGCATAAGAGCACGGAGTGCATTCGCACTAGAGATATGACGTTGGAGCAAAAGAAGGAGTTTCTGAAGGGGAAGAAAGCATGCTTGATTTGTCTTAAAATTGGGATGAAAAGCCAAACTGGCATTCTGTCACCTGTTGTCATGCTGTGTGCCAAAATGGAATTAAGAGCATGGGTAATTGGACCATCAGATGAAGAGACAATAATATCTACGTTAGCTCTCAAAATATTTGACCCGGGAGGGTACACCGCACCACCGGCTCTTATACCAAAGATTACTGAAAGAACATCACGATGGTGGGAAGGCCCAGAATGGCTGAAGTTTATTAATACGGAAGACTGGCCGGCCGATGGATAATGTTCCCTCCTGGATCACCTTGGTGGGGAGGGTGGTACGTCGCCACTGTTAAGACAACCACCGGCGAACTTATTAGGAGTGTGAGAAAACTACATCCGCTCGAGTGTTGTTAAACAACGGCCGCACTTAAAGTTTATTAAGTTTTCCACTTATGTATATGTCTGTACATCAGAGCCAACAGGTCGGATGTCCAATTTTTACGAAAATCACTTTTGTTCTAGAACACATTTAATATTTTGTCCTCTTTCGGGCTCTCTTATCATTATTTCGCTATCTCTTTTATTCACAAAGTTAAGCTTACAAAAAAAGTCGGATGTCCACATGACTTTAGAGCAAAAACAACTAATGTTTAGTTGAGACTTTTTACCTTTAGTAAATTTGAAATAACGGTTAAAAGTAGGTCTTATGTTCATATAAGACGTATCGTTTCTAAAATTTTCTTTAGAGCGTAGCGTCTGAAATTAACATCAGACCTTTTGGTTCGGGAAATCCACACAACTTCCAGAGTGAAAGAGATAGCATCATTTTATAATGGGCGTTAAAAAGAGACAAAACGATAACATACGCTCGACGAGCGCCGACAACCCGCGGCCGCACACGGCCAGTAGCGTCGGGTAGTGAGTGTCATGTAAAAACTAGTTTGTTCGTGTTGCAATCGCGGGTGGAATAGTTTGGTGCAAATAAATAATTATTCATGTTTATTATCAAATGCAGTGTTTTAAACTTTACAGCATGAATCCTCGTGTCAATAGGATATTCCAGGAGTTAAGGAAAGCTGAAAATATAAGTATGAAGGTGTCATATCGATTTTTATGTTTACTTACCCCATTTACCATCTAAGGGGTTGATTTTCAAAATCTCCAAATTTATGTTTGGCTATTTATTTTTAGACGTGCTCCTACGAAGTTTAAAGTTATAATGTCTATTTTATATTCTTTTTCCATACAAAATTTGATCCCCATTTTCACCCCTTTAGGGGGTTAAATCATGTCCACCGTGTTGGACTTCAAAATAAACGTCATTTTTGCAATCGTCATACGAGAAAACCCCAATAACTACATCCATATCTATTTTTAGGTTTATTTACCCATTTCACCCCTATTTCATCGCCATAGGGGTTGAAGTACTAACAATAACAATATACGTTTCGTTAGATTTTCTTCCATAAGCCTATATTATAAATAAGGTGATTTTTACTTCGAAAATGAAGGATTTTCTTCTATACACAACTTCATACCCCTTTTCACCCCTGCGGGGGTAGAATTTAGATAAACGCTGAGTGTATTTATTAATTTTTAATCGTCAGCCTTAACACAAAATTTTAAGATCCTAGCTTCAAAACTGAGGGACTTTCATACAAACTTTCATCCCTTATTTCACCCCTTTAAGGATGGAATTTTCAAAAATCCTTCCTTAGTGGATGCCTACACTGTATGAGGTATCTATGAGCAAAATTTCAAGTCTCTAGGTCCAGCGGTTTGGGCTGTGCGTTGATAGATCAGTCAGTCAGTCAGTCATTCAGTTTACGATTTTATATATTAAGATACGGAAAAACCGATATCCTCTGTCAAATACAAACATATTATGACACTTTTACAATAGATACCGGCAGAATTCCATGGTTTTTACAAAAATCTGCATCACGACAGCACTGCAAGCGATGTTCACTGCGAGACCGATCAGACAGGCGGCGACGAAGAATCAGCTGCATTCTAATGATAATTATTGTTCTATTTATTACATTTATTTTAATAAACCTACCTACTTGATATATTTTATTTTTCTTTGGTTTAATACAATTCTTGCTTCTGCGTTTCTTTTAAAATGTTATTATCTCAAAAACTTAAATGTTCAAGGAAAAGTCGGATGTGTATTTGTAAGAGCAGGTCAAATATCCCCGGACCAAAATATCTTATTTTCACATACTCTTTATTGGATTCATGTTTGTTTTCGAACCATTTGGTCAGATCTTAATATGAGCCCTAAAATTATTAATCAAAGTTAATGTTTTTTAGAACCAAAACAGCGGATGTTATTATCCGACCATGTCATAAGAAAATACCTTCATTTTTAAGGTCGGATGTTGCTCCTTTTTTATAATTCAGATTTAATTGCGTTGCTGTTCTTGGAGAAGGGATGAAATAGTATAGCGAAAAACAATCACTATTAAATAGTAATTTTACTCACCTAAAGATTTTTCGTAAACTTAGTAGTCTAAGTTAGTAATCAACGTTTAAAAGTTAAAATTCCTTCTCCTGTAAAGTATCAAAAATGGACATCCGACCAGTTGGCTCTGATGTACAGATGTTACTTAAGATAATTGATTTTGTGTTTTTTTTGTCCCTCGGGAAGATGTTCGAGACTCTTTTCGAGTTATGCTATTTATGGTGTAGGTTAAAGAAGAAAATATGTTTTCGTTTGGATTTTGTCTTGTCAAATTGACTTTGGAAGAAAATTACATAATTTTTTCGTTGAACTTTATATTTCATTTTCAAGGGTTTTTTGCACCGCTTTAATTACGTTACGGTGCTTACAATTTGTCCCAAACAGTAATACTACATAATTAATATTGTTCTTTCAATTGGAGAACTAGAGATATAGTAATTAATAAATCTAAATTTGCTGCTGATATAAAGGTAAAATCTTTGGCAATTGGCTTTGATAACTTTTTGAACATGACTGGAAATCTCAAAACCATTTCGAGGAATAAGCTTTCGGTACAGTGTCTACTAATTAAATTTAAAAATAAGTCTATATTTTTAAAGATATTTATAATATTCAATAAAAAGCTTTAACCTTCAAATGACCTTCATATGACGTCATCACATACAGATCTCCCAGCCATAATAAAAAAAAGAAAAAGTGCAAAGACAATTTTGACAATGAACTTGGCATTGGCATTAGGGATGGTGGAAGGTGGAAGTGAAAAAATATCGATATAGGTAATATTTCTCAGAAAAAAATGGGATGAAATGGGACGATGACTAAGTAATGGATTCTAATTTTAAGGTATTGTAAAACATAAAAAATAGCAAAATAAACCCCTGCGCGAAATTTTGGCTCGATTTGACGAATTTTACGATGATTTTTAAGACTCAAAGTTGGAAAATATCAAAACGCTCCAGTGACAAAATAGTGTCGACTATTAGAATCCATACGTAATTACCAAAAAATGTTTTGGAAAAATTATTGTAAAAACATCTATCGATATATCAGAGTATTTAATATCGTCCGAAAAATATCGATGAACTTATCTCGTAATTTTTTCCACATCCCTACTATTCAATGTTTGTAAATAGAAATAAAGTATGCACATATTTTCACAATGTTTATTATGTTATCCTGCAAATTTATCAGTCCACAAGCAATCGTTACAATTTCATCCATGTAGCCTACATCCAAAATAGACACAATACATACAATACATCTCGCAATTTGGGTAGATTGGGCGTGTCAGTTTTTACAAAGTTTTTCAGCAGAGTTTCCACTGGTAAGCATTTTTATTATAATTTTACCACCTCAAAAATTATTGCGGCAAATTAAGAAGGTAGGCTAGAACCGTCACAACTGGATTAAATGAATAAAATAGAAGAAACATTTACTATAACTTATTTGTTTACAAACAACCATAAAGTCATTATGACAGTTAATGACACTTGGCCTTTCTTTTTCTATAAGTAGATGGCAAAGGTTTTCTTCTTAAACTTTCATGCCACTAATGACGTCATTCCGGTTGACCATATCCGCTCGACAAATATATTTATAAAAAAATAAATACGGGACCAAATGTTAAAATATTCAAATTAGTTTCTTAAATTGGCCTAATCTGTAGTAAAAAAATATAAAAAAATACCTTTTATTTTTTAACCAAAGCCAATTCGTTTAAGCCACATTTATTAAAATTTAAAACTATTTAAAACCACGTTAGCTGCATGTAGCACCACAATCGGCACCGAAAAAAAACGAAAATATTTTTTCTGTAAGAAATAAAAAAAAATTATTTCAAACTAACGGCCGCCCGCGGGGTTCCCGTTCCCGTATGAATATTGGGATAAAAAGGATCTTATGTTTTAATCTAGGCTATCTACTATCTGTGTGCCAAATTTCAAACAAATCCGTTCAGCAGTTTTTGCGTGATTGAGGAACAGACTTACTACAAGATTAGTGGATGAAACTGAAAAAAAATCGCGCTGCGCGGCCTGTTTTTTCTCTAGACAACAGAAAAGACAAGAGGTACAAGATTAGTCGATAAAACTGGCTAAAAATCGCGCTGCGCGGCCGTTTTTTAGGGTTCCATAGCCTAAATGGCAAAAAACGGAACCCTTATAGTTTCGTCATGTCTGTCTGTCTGTCTGTCTGACTGTCTGTCTGTCTGTCTGACTGTCTGTCTGTCTGTCTGTCTGTCTGTCTGTCTGTCCGTATGTCACAGCCACTTTATTCCGAAAGTATTAAGCCTACACAGTTGAAACTTGGTAGGTAGATGTATTCTGTTAACCGCTTAATGAATTTAATACAAAAATAAGAAAAATAAAAGATTAAGGGGGGGCTCCCCATACATGGAACTGAAACTGAAAAAATTTTTTTTCTTCAAACCAACACGTGTTGGGTGTCTATAGATAGGTCTTTAAAAATGACATTAAGGTTCCTAAGACAACTTTTTCTCAAAGTCAACCGTTTGAAAGATATTCACCGCCAAAGTGGTAAAATGTGTGTGTCCCCCCCCCCCTTTAACTTTTGAAATAAGAGAGTGAAAAATGTAAAAAAATTATATGCTGTAGATCTTAATAAACACTTTCAACCAAAATTGGTTTGAATGAGATATAGTCATTAGTTTTTGAGATATAGCACATTTTCCAAAACCGCAAATATAACTTTGTCATTCATACCAACACTGTGAAAAACAAAGTTATTTTTACAGACGAAAAATTATAGGTGGTATTAAATATGGTATGGTATAAGGTAACTACGGAACCCTATGGCGCGTGGCCCGACACGCACTTGGCCGGTTTTTTTTTACTTTAGACAACAACATGAACAAAGACAAGAGTACAAGATTAGTCGATGAAACCGGCTAAAAATCGCGCTGCGCAGCCGTTTCTTTTACTTTAGACAACAGCAAAGACAAAAGTACAAGATTAGTCGATGAAACTGGCTAAAAATCGCACTGCGCGGCCGTTTTCTTTTTTACTTTAGACAAAAGGAAAGACAAAGAGTACAAGATTAGTCGATGAAACTAGCTAAAAATCGGCAAATAAAAAAATAAATAGGCATTTTTCTGAAAAAATCAGGAATTTTATACATTATAGACATGCATCCTCCCTTACGTAGATGGTTATTGGTTACCCTATATAGAGGGCCTACAGGCTTGGATTGCTTAGGGAACCAAGTAGTTTTAATCCACCACGAGAGGACCCCATAGTTCTCGTTTTATTTCCTGGGTGGGGGGCCCCAGATCAGCATCTAGCCGAGGGCCACCAATGGAGCCAGACCGGGCCTGCCGCTACGCATGCCCAAAATACGCGTTCCGCGCAATCGCCACCCGATTTCAATATATACTCGTACTGTATCTATGCGTACATTTGTACAAATTTTACGAATTCGTTTTATAGTCAATTTGTTAAATAATATTTTTACAAAACGGCCAATTATACAGTATCTTTCGTAATTCGAACTATAGGTACTACCTAACCGATAAAAAAACGGATCTATTTCCTCGTGTGAATGCAAAATCGCTTAAAACTTTGTCGCAATAAAGCTTTCATGTAAGTTTACTTGTACGTAAGTATAAAAACAAAATGAATTAGGTGGTACTTAATATTTGCTTTAAAAAATTTAAGTACTTACCTACAATACAAACGCACTATGTATAATTATTAAAAATAAATTATTTATAATTTTACCACACTTACTTTCGGCGCCAGGCGTCTATGTTTCAATCAATGTTATCAAGTGCTGTGTGACTTCATTATCCAATACTTCGCTCGCTCGCTCGCTAGGGCTGGCTTCTCAAAGGACTCAGGCAATTGTATTATTATGCATTCTGTGCTCAGGCGATATAATATTATCATTTGAAAAATGTTTCATCTGCGGGCGAAATGTCACCTTTTTTTATTATAAATGATAATGATAGGCTTAGGTCACCATTCACCCTAAACAAAATGCGCCAGCGGGCGAGAAATGGCCTCGTCAAAATTGTGGGAGGTCTTTTCATCCGTAATAAAAATATCTTTTAGATGAAAAAAGGAGCGATTTATGAACAATTTTAAATTATTATTTTTATCAAATTACCAGCTTTACATTATTTAAAAAGATTAGAACTTATAAACAATTTTGCTATTTTTAATAAATTAATTTGTTTATATATTTTTAACGGACTAAAAAAAAGGATGTGGTTGTCCAAATCGACTGATTTTTGTGTGTAAGTATGTTCCTCGACATCTCCTCGAATTGTATACCGATTTTCAAAATTCTTTCTTTCCCAAGGGAACCGTGCTGAATTTAGAGATATAAAGTATATGTTGAACTTCCTCGTAATACGTACCGAAATCATGCCTAGTTTCATTCCAATTCATTCAGTAGTTTCGAAGTGCATAGAACCCGTGATACAGAGAAAGACACAGACAAAAATGAAAAAATACAGTTTTGGCTTTAGTATCGATTATAGCCTCCATGTCCATTAATCACGTGACAGTCAAAAGGAGGGGAGGCGGTTCGGAAATAAATCACAAAATATCACGAGGAGGGGGGGGGCGAAGTGAAATATCAAGTGTATTTATATTTTCGTTGAACGCGCGATTTTTAAACCGAAATAACCGACATTATTAAGGTAAGTAAGGGGTAGAAAAATTTCTTAAAAAAACTTCACGTGATTAATGGACGGACGACCCCTAGCATCGCAAACTTAGAGCATTCAGGCTGTGAGTTTCATATAAAATTCGCAAAGCGTGATATAGTGTAGTTCTGCATTTTTGGTATGTTGTATGGGTCTGTTAGGGTAGCGTGAATTCAAATTTGCAACTTCGAAAAACCTGTGGAAACTGAGAAAATTGAGAAAAACTTGGCCTTTTTACCGACTTCAAAAGGAGGGAGGTACTCAATTCGACCCGTTTTTTTTGTTTTTTTTTTGTTTTTTGTATGTACACCGATTACTCGAAGATGGCTGGACCGATTGAAATGATTCAAACGTTATTACATTAGGTAAACTCCCAAGTTGGTCCCATTTTTTTAAATTTTGAAATCGGTTCAGTACTTTTCAAGTAATCTTGAAAAAAGCACGAAAATAGTATGATTTTGTGTGAACTACCTCGATGATCAGTCGTATCTATAACTTCTTTGTTTATGAACTGAATAAGATAATTATTTTTTTGTTGGAAAAGGGATATCTTAAGTATAGTTCTTTAACCGACTTAAAAAAGGAGGTTCTCAGTTTGACCCGCATGTATGTATGTTTCTCCGCGATTAACTCACGTTTGGCTGAGCCGATTTTAATTTCTACCTAAATAATATACCTACACTACCTAATACAAAAGGTACCTACACTAAAAATAAAAAAATAAAAAATTGTTTAAAAAAACAAAAAACCGACTTCAAAAAACCTACCTCTAAAAAGCAAGAAATAATATTCGTAATAATAAAACACGTCTATTGAAGTCGGGTGGGGCTTTTAGAATAAAAAAAAGGGAATTTGTACTCCAGCCCCACCCGACTTCAATAGACGTGTTTTATTATTACGAATATTATTTCTTGCTTTTTAGAGGTAGGTTTCTTGAAGTCGGTTTTTTGTTTTTTTAATTTCACTATCTATGCTCCCCAGGGCCAAAACTATGCATTTTTTGCGAACGATGTTTTCTACACTCATAAACTGTATTAAATTAACTACAATTAAAGACAATTAAGTTTAATTGCAGCTCTATTGACCCCATAGGAGCTAAGCTACTGCACTTCGTAGATGAGGAATTAAAAAAAAACGATTTTACTCACGTATTTCGAGAAATATTGGCAAAACATTGCTTGTCTTATGAAGAAAAGTTACAAAAAATTGTAGTACATTTATTTAGATTTTATTAGAGCCCAAAACGAAGACTGTGAGACTTTTTAATTCACTCACAATCTCAAAAAAAAAAAACAAAAAAAGGTAAAATGTGTTTTGGAGGCGTAAGACTCAATGTATACAGGGTTATTGGAAATATAAGGGGTGATGGGGAGGTCATTTGCAACAATATTGACCCAAAATAGTGTAATGAAAAAGTAAACCATTTCCGAGATATTTTAAAATAAATATTGTTTTAATAATACCATTTTCATTCATTCAAAAATTAATTTAAAAAACTTAGTAATTCAAATCATTTTTTTTTTGTTGACAATAGAGCTACAATAATAATGGGTCTACAATACACAATAAAAAAACTCGTGTTTATCTTTGTCCATACGGGAATTAAAGCAAATGTTTCAGAGAACAAATTTTGTTCTTGTGAAATTTTCAACAAAAAATCCAATTAAAATATTTAAAAAGGTCTTGCTAATTTCGTAAATGCTTCATTTGTGTTAGATGCTACTACTTCTTGCTATACAAAGTTAAAATAATTGCTCTATGTTACTCTATTGCAAAAAATTGTTTAAAAAAACAAAAAACCGACTTCAAAAAACCTACCTCTAAAAAGCAAGAAATAATGTTCGTAATAATAAAAACACGTCTATTGAAGTCAGGTGGGGCTGGAGTACAAATTCCTTTTTTTTTTTAATTCTAAAAGCCACACCCGACTTCAATAGACGTGTTTTTATTATTACAAGATTACGAATATTATTTCATGCTTTTTAGAGGTAGGTTTTTTGAAGTCGGTTTTTTGTTTTTTTTTTTTAACAATTTTTAATTTTTTTAATTTTTAGTGTAGGTTCCTTCTGTATTAGGTAGTGTAGGTACTTATATTATTTAGTTAGAAAACTCGGGTCAGCCAAACGTGAGTTAATCGCGGAGAAACATACATACATGCGGGTCAAACTGAGAACCTCCTTTTTTAAGTCGGTTAAAGAACTACACTAAAGATATCCCTTTTCCAACAAAAAAATAATTATCTTATTCAGTTCATACAAAGAAGTTATACGACTGATCATCGAGGTAGTTCACACAAAATCATACTATTTTCGTGCTTTTTTAGTTTTTAGTTCTAGTTTTTAGCATTGTTAGTTCTAAGCTCAGTTTAAATAGTAAATACATACAAAAGTCACAAAATAAATGTAAGGCTAGCTGGGATGTAATAAACAATAGGGTAAATAAGACGATGGTCTACAAGAGTATTGACAAGATTAAAATTGAAGGTAGAGATATTGATCATCCGCTTGAAATAGTTACTGCATTCAATGAACATTTTATCAATAGAAACATGCAACAACAAAACGCTAACAAAAGTACAAATCAAATAGCTAGGAATGATTCCTCAATTTTTCTATCCCCCTGTTCTGCATCAGAGGTAGTCAAAGTCATGAAAAGTCTCAAAAATACAAAATCTGTTGGATTTGACGGTGTATCTACCTATATAATAAAACAGTGTGCTGAACTTATTGCTCCTGTTCTAGTTTATTTAATTAATGCCTCGTTCATGGAAGGTACATTCCCTGATCGGCTTAAAAAAGCAATAATTATACCACTTCATAAAAAGAGTAGTAAATTAGAAATAGCTAACTATAGACCCATAGCACTATTGTCTATATTTTCAAAACTCTTTGAAAAGCTGCAATTAAAGAGATTAGAGAATTTTTTAACAAAGTATAAAATAATTAAAGAAGAGCAAAACGGCTTTCAAAAAAATAAGTCAACAACATTGGCTGGTTTCTCTCTTAATAAAACAGTAACTGAAAACATTGATAGAAAAAATAGGGTATGTGCGTTATTTTTCGACATGACAAGTGCTTTTGATTTGGTAAATCATCACATATTATTAGACAAATGTGAACGTTATGGCATAAGAGGCCCGGCTTTACAATGGATTAAAAGCTATCTTAGTGGTCGTATGCAATGTACTGAAATTCATCGTCTTGATCCAAATCACACGTCCATACCTTACAGATCAGACTACTTATTGAATCAATTTGGCGTCCCACAGGGTTCTGTGTTGGGCCCATTACTCTTTTTAATTTACATAAATGATTTACCGGACATAAATAATCATCAATATATTTTATTTGCTGACGATATCTGTGTTGTTATACCAGATAACAAAAATAGTGACATTTCTTATAATGAAATATTGAATTCTAGTGTTGATGATATAATGATGTGGTTAGAATCAAATAAATTGAGCGCCAACTTATCGAAAACAAAGTTTGTTCAATTTGCTAGTTATAACACAAGGCTGCCGATGTTATCATTATCCTTCCAAGGCGAGGAAATAAAACAAACGTCGGAAACTGTTTTCTTGGGGTTAACATTTGACACAAATTGCAATTGGAAGGCCCACATTGAAAACTTGTGCAAGAAAATCAATAAATTTGTGTATGCATTGAAAGTAATTAGAAGCACTGCTGGAGAAGACACTGCACTCTTGGCGTATCACGGCTATGTTGTTTCCATTCTGAGGTATGGTTTACTTTTGTGGGGGAATTCTTGTTTGGTAAAAAGGGCTTTCATAGCGCAAAAAAAGTGCGTGAGAGGTATATGTGGTGCAAGACCACTTGATAGTTGCAGACCGTTATTTAAAAAGTTTAATATACTAACGCTGACTTGTCTATATATCTTGGAGGTAGGCTGTTTTGTAAATAAATATCCCCATTTGTTTGCACAGTCTATTAGTGTGTATTCGCGTAGAGATCCGACTAAGATTAAAGTTCCTGACTGTAGAACCAAGTTAAGTCGCAAAAACTCAAATGTGATGTCATCATTAGTATATAATCATATCCCTAAAGCTATACGAGAGTCACCATCAACTTTATTTATGAAAAGGCTAAAAAAGTGGTTAACAGATAAGTGTTTCTACTCAGTCAAGGAATATTTTGAATGTAAAACGTATTAATGTATAATAATTTGACATCACGTTAATTATTGATTATTAGTTATATTTATTATTTTATCTTGTGACATAAAAATCCCTTTTTGACATAACATACCTAATAAATTATAATTTAGAATTAGACTTTTGACATGATTAATATAAATGTAAATTGATTTTATGATAATTTAGTTTTTTAGGAGACATCATATCTCCCTACATAATCTGCTTGCCTGACACTGGTGTAACGTGTAGCGGTTATTAATTATTATTTAAGATCTTTGTGTGTGTACCATGTTACTTGCAGAATAAATATTTCTATTTCTATTTCTAAATATTTCTATTTCTATTTTTTAGGGTTCCGTACCCAAAGGGTAAAAACGGGACCCTATTACTAAGCCTCCGCTGTCCGTCTGTCTGTCTGTCCGTCTGTCTGTCTGTCACCAGGCTGTATCTCATGAACCGTGATAGCTAGACAGCTGAAATTTTCACAAATGATGTATTTCTGTTGCCGCTACAACAACAAATACTAAAAACAAAATAAAATAAATATTTAAGGGGGGCTCCCATACAACAAATGTTTTTTTTTTTTGCCGTTTTTTGCTCGATATTAATAACGACAACAGGTAGTCAGTTGAAATTTTCACAGATGATGTATTTCTGATGCCGCTATAATAATAAATACTAAAATCAGAATAAAATAAATATTTAAGGGGGGCTCCCATACAACAAACGTGATTTTTTTTGCCGTTTTGTGGTACGAGACCCTTCGTGCGTGAGTCCAACTCGCACTTGGCCGGTTTTTCAAGATTACTTGAAAAGTACTGAACCGATTTCAAAATTTAAAAAAATGGGACCATCTTGAAATTTTACCTAATGTAATAACGTTTGAATGATTTCATTCGGTTCAGCCGTCTTCGAGTAATCGGTGTACATACAAAAAAAAACTGGTCTAATTGAGTACCTCCCTCCTTTTGAAGTCGGAAAAAAACGATAAAATCATAAGCAGGTAGCAGTTTCTGAAAAACTGCGAAATTTTAGAAATGTTTGCGCTCCAGGACCATAATAACTATGCATTTTTTGCGAACAATGTTTTCTACACTTATAAACTGTATTGAATTACCTACATTTTAAGCTCAACTTCAGCTCTATTGACCCCATAGGAGCCATGCTATGACTCTTCCAAGCTGACCTAATTTACCCAACATTGAAATTTTCAAGTTTACCGAACTAATCTCGCGAAATATTGGGAAAACCACTTATCCTATGAAGAAAAATTATTGAAAATACTAGTTTTTATTAGAGCCCAAAACAAAGTCTGTGATGCTAGCAGTTCACTCACAATCTCAAAATAAAACCGGTCAAGAGCGAGTCGGACTCGCGCACCGAGGGTTCCGTACCATCATAATTGCACCATTAAACCACACTGCAGAGTAGAATAATAAAATTAGTATTGTAGTTTTAGGTCAGCGCCATCTCTTGACCGATACTGGAACTAATGTTAACATTTTCAGAAATTTTAAATTTCTAAAAAAGTGTGCTATATTGAGACATCGTTTTATTTTACCTGTTATCTTTATATAAACTGCTGTCACATAGAATTATTTCAGATTTTTCTCTTTGCAAACCTCGGAGATAAGGGTGGGGGAACGGTATTTTTTTTACATTTTTCATCATAAGTCGAGAACTATGCAGCCTAAAACAAAAAGAAAAAACATTCAAAACGTGCAAACAGCGCTCTTTCATATGATACCCCACATGCCCTAGTAGCCCCACTTCAAATTTTTAAGACCCCTTTTCAGTCTCTGTTGTAAAAAAGATATTTAATTTCAATTTCAATTTATTTGCATTCCAAAATGTTACAAAGCTGGTAGGTAAGTATTAAGATACAATTTTGGACCCTGTTGGGCCAATTTTTTTATTTATTTTTTATTTGCAAAACAGTTTGGCAAATGTCATCTTAAACTATTCCAAATTTGAAGTTGATACCATTAGTAGTTCTCGAGATATCCAGCTGTGACAGACAGACAGACAGACTGAGTCACACCATAAGGGTTCCTTTTTAGGGTTCCGTAGCCTAAATGGCAAAAAACGGAACCCTTATAGATTCGTCATGTCTGTCTGTCTGTCTGTCTGTCCGTATGTCACAGCCACTTTATTCCGAAAGTATTAAGACTACACAGTTGAAACTTAGTAGGTAGATGTATTCTGTTAACCGCTTGACGAATTTAATACAAAAATAAGAAAAATAAAAGATTAAGGGGGGGCTCTCCATACATGGAACTGAAACTGAAAAAAAATTTTTTCTTCATACCAACACGTGTTGGGTGTCTATAGATAGGTCTTTAAAAATAACATTGAGGTTTCAAAGACAATTTTTTCTCAAAGTCAACCGTTTGAAAGATATTCACCGCCAAAGTGGTAAAATGTGTGTCCCCCCCCCCCCCCTTTAACTTTTGAAATAAGAGAGTGAAAAATCTAAAAAAAATAAATGATGTAGATCTTAATAAACACTTTCAACCAAAATTGGTTTGAACGAGATATAGTAATTAGTTTTTGAGATATAGCACATTTTCCAAAACCGCAAATATAACTTTGTCATTCATACCAACACTGTGAAAAACAAAGTTATTTTTGCAAACGAAAAATGATAGATGGTATTAAATATGGTATGGTATAAGGTAACTACGGAACCCTATTGCGCGTGGCCCGACACGCACTTGGCCGGTTTTTTTACCATTTTGGTACGGAACCCTAAAAACGAAAAGAAACTAAAATGGGTTATATAGAGACAAAAGACTAATACAACGTGTTACAAAAAACCCCAAAACCCGAATATGGTAGATAGGGACCATCAAACTGAACAACTTTTACTATGAGAACAACTGTGAAGTCACGAAAAAAAATCTGCTGTTTCATACATTCGTTATTAATAATATTTATATAAAACAGCTGAGATTGAGATTTGAGATTGTAAGTGAACTGCTAGTCACATAGACTTTGTTTTGGGGTCTTAAAAGCTAAATAAATGTACCTACTACAAAATATTTCTAGTAACTTTTCTTCATAAGATAAGCGATTTTGCCAATATTTCAAAAAAAAAATGGGTGAGTAAAACCGGAAAATTTCAATTTTTGAGAAAAATTGGTCATCTTCGAAGTGCAATAGCTTATTAGCTCCTATGGGGTCAATAGAAATGCAATTAGACTCAAATTGTAGGTAATTTAATACAGTTGCAAAAAATGCATAGTTTTGGCCCTGGAAAGCAGATAGTGAAAAAAGTCCAAGTTTTTCTCCATTTTCTCAGTTTCCACAGGTTTTTTGAAGTTGCAAATTTGAATTCACACTACCCTATCATTATTATTATTTGATTGTTAGGGGCTATGCAGCTCAGATAAAGCTGTAGTCACTGCGACTTAAAAGATCTATTGTGACTCGCCACCTATTTATAGTAACTCTTTAAGCCCAGCGGCTTCCAAGAAGTCTAGTATCTTCTTGGTTTTCAGAGTTTTTATTTCCTTAGGGTCGATTACGTGTCGCCCCAGATGGATACTACGCTTGTGGATTAGAGGTCCACAGTCACATAAGAGGTGTTTTGGGCGTTTCCTGCTCCTCATTACAATATCTGCAGACGTCAGTATCACTCAATTTCATATGAAATAGGTGTCTATTTAGTTTGCAGTGTCCGGTTAAGGCTCTAACAGTCGCGCTCACTACCCTAACAGACTCATACAACATACCAAAAATTCAGAACTACATCACGCTTTGCGAATTTAATGTCTATTTCCAACGGCGTAATAGAGCTTCTGTCAATTCTGACAACTTTTTAACTTTTAGGATTTGTATCGTTTGAGTATTTGGCCGAGAGCGGCAAAGTTCTAAACTTTGCCGCTCGTTCAAAGCTCGTTCGTTTGTTTGTTTGTTTGTTCGTTCGTTTGTTTTTAGGTTGCTTTCTCGTTTGTTTGTTAGTGTGTTCGTTTGTTGCCCCGCAAAGTTTGTGAACGATTTTGTACTAGCTTCCCAATGTGCTAGAAACTTGAAACTTTGAACACAGGTCAGAACTGGAAGGCAATGCAATATTATGGTGTCATTGAGCTGATCTGATGATGGATCCGGAAGAAGGCCATAGGATCTCTATTATGAAACCATACAACCCCATCGTGTTTGGGCTCGTTACAATCGTCTTGATGAGTACTCTAATGGGAGACGAAATCCAGGGTCTGATGATGAAGCTGAAAGTAGGGATGCGCCGATCCAATCCGATCTTTTGAAATATCGGATCGGCGGGCATACGATCCGGCGATTTTCGGATCGGATCGAGGCCATACGACTTTTTGCCGGATCGATACAAAACTTGAAAGATCGGATCGCTTGGATCGTATGAACGAAAATGCGGTTTGTTTACGGAAAAATGGGCACTTTGGTTTATTTTTTTACGAAATTTATCTTTGTCTACATTTAGAATTTGGCCGAAAACTGGCGCCTATAAAAATTGTACTTAACTATTAGTAGTTAGGCGCGTCTTCAAGTATAAACTTTTGAGAGAAATTCGTCTTTAAGTTCTCCGAGTACAATTTTACTATTCCACATTATTTTATACATTGTTTTGCATGGGTTTACTTTATAAAGATATAAAATTAATTGTGTCTTACTTATTTGCATCCGATCCGGATCGATTTCCTGAAAATCGGATCGAAGGCGTTCGATCTGATCCGCGGATCGGACCGTGGAATTACGATCCATTACGATGCGAAAAATCGGATCGACGACCCCGGATCGCGCATCCCTAGCTGAAAGGCCATGCCATAGGAACTCAATATTGAAACCGTGCAACCCCATCAAATTTGGGCTTGTTTGAATCGTCTTGACGAGTAGTTTGTTGGGAAATAGTGTCCAGGGTCTAATGATGGAGCCCGAAGAAGGCCATTGGAACTCGGTAATAAAACAATGCAACCCCATCGAGTTTGGGCTCGTTTGAATCATCTTGACGAGTACTTTAATGGGAAATAGTGTCCGAGGATCTGATGATGGAGCCGGAGGAAAGCCATATGAACTCTGTAATAAAACCATGCAACCCCATCGAGTTTGGGCTCGTTTGAATCGTCTTGACGAGTACTTTGTTGGGAAATAGTTTTCAGGATCTGATGATGGAGCCGGAGAAGAAGGACACAGGAACTCTTTAATAAAACTATGTTACCCCATCGAGTTTGGACTCATTTGAATCGTCTTGACGAGTACTGTTGGGAAATAGTTTCCAGGGTCTGATGATGGAGCCGGAAGAAGGCCACTGGGACTCTGTAATAAAACCATGCAACCCGATCGAGTTTGGGCTCGTTTGGATCGTCTTGACGAGTTCGAGTGCGAGAGTAGGAGATGGTATATTTTTAGTCTTAGCTTGTTAACTAAAAAGCAGAAAATAATTATTTACTGAAAAAAACTTTTTTAAAAACACGATCTCAAAACGGACTAAATTATTACAAAAAAAATCGGACTAAAAACATTAAAACGGAGTAGTAAAAACAAACTAAAAAGTAAAAAATAAATTCTTCTGTAAATATTTATAACCCTAATACCCTATACCTACCTACAGAAATTGTAAACCTAAAAATTTTAAACCTAAAAACGTGGGGCGCGTTTTGTAAAATTTATCATCTATGTGTATTGTCAATCTATATTCTATAGCATGCGCCCCACGTAAAAACCTAAAAAGGTTTAAAAATTGTAGGTTTAAAATTTTAAGGTTTAAAATTTCTGTAGGTAGTAGTATATTTACAGAAGAATTAATTTTTTACTTTGTAGTTTGTTTTTACTACTCCGTTTTAATGTTTTTAGTCCGATTTTTTTGTAATAATTTAGTCCGTTTTAAAAACGTATTTTTAAAAAAGTTTTTTTTTCAGTAAATTTTTTATTGCTTTTAGATAAGTACTGTAGTACATTACCTATGTACCTAGTTATTTATTATTCCAAAGTAACGCAAGAAATACTCATACATACTTACATGATTTCCTTGCTTTTCAGCTTGATCAAATAAAATAATGAAGTGATTGAAATTTTAGTACCTATAGTTGTATGCATCTCAGCTTTTCGATTGTAAGTTGCAGTTCAACTGTAAGTAACTACGTATTTTTTTTATAATAAAATCGGTAAGTGTCCTAAAAATAATTATTATAAATTAATTTTATAATAATTATCATTAAGAAATAACTTCTGTTAGGGAACTATATGTGTTGAAATAGGTTTCAACTAACTAATGCAGATAATATACTAATTACACCTCTTTCCAGCTATTCAAAGTTTCAAAGGTTGCCTGGAAGAGATCGCTCTCAGCGATAAGACCGCCTTTGCTCACCACAGCTTTAAGTTTTATGTGATTGTATTTTCTGTAAATTGTGTGTGTGCAATAAAGTGACTAGATCCACCTGTGGAACCCTGCAGTCAACCAAGGAGTTAGTTATACAAATAGGCATGTCCATTTCCATAACAGTAGAGCAACGAAGATGCAAAATTAGGCCTATGAGTGTCGCAATGATTAAACATCGCAATTAGGCGGAACGCGTACCGATCGCTGTCCTTGCCCATTGGTTTCACCAGCTGCAACCCGCCATTTATAGATATAAATGCTCTCTCGGACTTTGCTAAGTTAGTTCGTCCCTAGTAACCAAACAGAACGAATGGTACAAACATTCATCATGAGGACGCTTATCGCGCTTGCTGTGCTAGGATGTGTTGTAGTCAGTTGCTCGGGCCGAGAGATCGGCCAGAAGGAGGCCGACTTGGAGGTGGCCGCCAGCCATCATAAAGGCCACCACCACGAGGAGGGAGGTGGCAAGGAGCACCATGCACATCACCACCACGAACATGGAGAGCACGGCCATAAAGGACACAAAGGACACCACCATCACCACAAAGGCGATCACGGTGAACACCACAAACATCACCATGAAGGTCATCACCATGAGCACGGCGGCGGTCACAAGAAGCACTGGGACGAGCATGACCATCACGGCAAGCACCACGAGCACGGACACCATCACAAGGGCGGCAAGCATCACCACAAAAAACACCACGATAAGGGCGAAGAAGTCGAGGGCTACCACAAGAAGTACCACAAGGACGAATACCACAAGGACCACCACTTCTACGATGACCACCACAAAGAAGGCAAGCATCATAAGCACGGCCACCACCATGGACACCACGAGAAGAAGGGAGGTCACCACAAGAAAGGCGGCCACCACCATGAGGGGCACCACGAGGGACACCACGGCAAGCACCACCACCACGACAAACACCATCATGATGAGCACCACAAGGGACACAAAGGACATCACGGCCATGAGGAACACCACCACCACCATCACGACCATGGCAAGAAGGGTGGTCACGACGACCACAAGCATTGGGGATTCCATCATGGCAAACATTAATACTCCTACAATTAAGATATTGTTATATCTGATTTGTTATACTCGTTACCTCTTTGTAAATAAATGATACTTGACTGAAATCGGGTTATTTATAGCAACAAATCAAAAAAGTAATTCCATTATCAAAACCTGAACAATAACAAAATCCAAAGCAAAAAAGGATAGTGTTATATTGAAATGATTAAAAAACGAAATTAGGTCATCTTTGTAGTGCCGAATGTTAACAACCAGTTTAAGAATTAATTTCTAATTTCAATTCAACTTGTGAATTAAATACAAGATAAAGAACTTTATTAATTTTTAAGTTAACCAACCTAATTAAAATACTTAGTACCTATTGAACACCCAATGTATTTTTCGAGAAGGTAAAGAATAAACAATTATAATAACCATGGTTAGTATTGGCGTTGTATCGGAACTAATTGTGTTAGAGCGTGGAGCGATGTCGTCAGACTACAGCCGCAGTCACTCGCCCAGAAATCAGCAGCAACTATTGCCAAAGATCGCTCTGTAATCGACGACAGATGAAAGCGTTGTTTTCTATAAATTCAAAGTGCGGAAACTCTTGTGTCACTTCGGTCGTAACTCTTCGCAGAATCACGTTCCTCGATCAAAATCGTAAGTCTATTAAGAAGTGTTTTATAGATATTCGCCAACGAAACGAGTTTGAATATTAATTATTTTTCCAGGATATGAGGCTCCTTCTGTTGCTACAACTGGGGGCATGCGTGCTGATTTCCACAACAGCACGAAACCTTAATGAAGTAAAGGGCGAAAAGGGTGTTCAAGATGCTGTCGTGGTAATCGCGCCTACAGGCGGCGACACTGCAGTAGCCGCAACTGTAGTAGACCAAGCACCAGCCGGCACTGAGCATAAGAAGGCTAAAGATAGCCACCACGAAGAGGGTGGCGGCCACGAACATCACGCTCACCACCACAAAGAAGAGGCAGATAAGGGAGAAAAGGGTTACAAGTCACACCACCACCACGATAAAGGAGAACATGGTCATCATGATAAGCATCACCACGAAGGCCACCACGACGAACACGGAGGCCACAAGAAGAAACACCACGACGAGCACGACCACCACGGCGAGCACCACGAAGCAGCCCATGGACACAAAGGTGGCAAATTCGGACATAAGAAGGGACACAAAAAAGGATCCAAAACCACTGGCTTCCACCACAAATCCCACAAAGACGAGTACCATAAGGAGCACAAGTTCTACGACGACTTCCACAAGGGAGGACATCACCACAAACACGGAGACTTCCATGGACACCACGACAAGAAAGGAGGTCACCACAAAAAGGGAGGTCACCACGAGAAAGGCCATCACGAGAAGCACCATGGCAAAAAAGGCCACCACGACAAAGGGCATTACGACGAAGACCACAAAGGACACAAGGGTCACCACGGCCACGAGGAACATCATGCCCACCACGAGGAACACGGCAAAAAGGGAGGACACGCCGGAGGCAAGGAGCATGGCTACAGCCACGCAAAGAAAGCGTAAACCTACAGAAGTGGCACAATTTGTTTTACCTTTTTTTGTTGTTTACTATTTCTGTTTAAAACGAGTCATTTGTTATCATAGTAATTTTTATAAGTTAAGTAATTATTTAATTTAAAATTAGTTACTAAGCTTCTAAATTTTCATTAGAAAGTATTATTATTGTTGTTAGTACAAGTTGTTAAAACTACCAGCGCTTCTTCCTAGGTGCATGCTCTGTTGTTATTGTTGAATAATAATGAATTTATCATACATATTCCTATGTTATTTACATTACCACCTGTCTTGACAATTAAACCAAGCACAACTTGCTTGAATTGCAGCCCAAACAATAATAATGATTGAATTACAAATTATTTTTTTCATAAATTCATAAGAAAATATGTTTAGTGGTTTTTTTATTAATTAATCAAATACCTTTGCAGTACTTAGTTAGCAGATTTTTTTTTTTATTAAAACCTAAGCATGGACTGACTTTTACTTTGGAAATATAATTCAAAATTGTATATTTTTAACTGACTTTATCATTGTGTTACCTAATCTTAACGCTTAAAAAGTGACTCAAAACAGCTTATATCTTAAACAAATGTTGTTTGAGATATAAGTTACTAGTAAAATCATAATTACCTAGCCAATGAGAATATTGACTGCAAAATAAATACTCTGTTTTTCAATTTCATCATTTGGACAGACAAGACAGAATGGTCAGTCAGGAGTCACATCCAAATGATGAAGTTGAAAAACAGAGTATATATTTTGCAATCAATATTCTCATTGGGCAATTATGATTTTACTAGTAACTTAATCTAAAACAACAATTATTTTAGATATTAAGCTGTTTCCAGACACTTTTTAAGTGTTAGGATTAGATAAATGGGTGAATCAACTTTTTTTGTTCGGAAAAAATCGACCCATGTGTAAATTTTTATAAATTAAAACAAAACTAGATAATTGTTTTGTAAAAAATCTATATTTTACGATATTTAGATTCATAGCCAATAAAACAGACTTAGTTTTGTACAAAAATAATCAATAGTTTAAAAAAAACATGGGTGACCCAGGGGACAATGTTGTCCCCAGCTTTTATATGAAAAATAGGAGTTGTCTCCTGGGTCACCTATGTTTTTCTTTAAAATCACATAAAAATTTTCATGTCTTTTAAGTTTTCTTATAAGATAATTAGCTGAGAGTATAAGCAACTACAGATTAACTTCATATAAAAATGGTTCACGTATATATTTTAAGAAATGCCACAAGACAACAAAAAGTTGATTCACCCAAATACAATGATAAAAATACAAAATTTTGAATAAGTTCCCAAAATAAAAACATTCAGTCTAATGAAAATTAATGTAGGAATAACAGTATAATGCTAGCCCAGAGTAGGTTTCAAAACATTGAAAATAATAGTTTTACACATCAAATCAGTTTATATGATATTTTATTAGAAATTGTACAGCAAATATATTTACAATATTGCCATCAGCGGTGCCAAGTGTTCAAACTCAATTTTTTCAGTTATGTTCTTGGTTTTGATGTTCTCATCTTGATTGGCAATAAAGATCAGGTTGCCGTCATCTCTCCAGCCATACTTTTTCACCCAGTGTTTTAGAGTCACATCTGAAACGTATGTAAACACATTTTTATCAAATTACCTCAAATACTTTTAATTTTTTCTTAATTAACCTGTCAATGCCCAGAATATGAGACACAATAGATTTTCTATTGTTGTCCGGGCGCTGTCGGCTGCACGTGCATTGATGAATTAAAGTTAAAGGTGTTAATATACAATAACAATACATACCATCGATGCCTCCCAACAGGTTAGCTAAATTATCCTTATCAATGGTCTGGAAAGTTATTCCAACAACATGACAAACAAATTTACGTATTGAATCATGGAACCCATTGATGCGACTACATAGTTCAGGCATTTGATGCACTCTGTTCCAGAACTGAGCAAAATCGCACTGCTCCAAGATGTCAGCCAAATACTTTATCTGGGAAATTGTCTCATTCTCAACCTGGAAATATGAAATACATAAGAACACAGTATACTCATTTATATGAGATCAGATAGTGACTTTAATCAATTACCACTGATTCTAGGAGTAAGCACTTGCAAAGAGTAAAATCAGTATGTGGGAAGTTAGTCAATGCCTTCAAGAGAATCTGACAAGTAATATCTGGATTGAACTTTTCTGGGTTAAATTGGTACAACTTCAACACCGCCAAATTCGCCTCCAAATCATAGGTGTTTTCACGGGACTGCATTTCGACATACCGTTCCAAAGTTTGCAGATTGGCCGGATTGTATCTACAAAAAACTCAGTTTTAGTAAAAGGTAAATAATGAGATGTAGCCTTGCGATGGAAACTGAGCGATAACATAACCTATAGGTAGTTCCGTAATGAATACCAACTCTCACCTTTCAATACTTTTGAGTATACCTGCTACCGTTTGTTTCATTGTTTCTGCCATGATCACGGCAGTTATTTAACAAATTTTAATGGAAATAAAGATATCAAAAGATGCGTGACCAGCACTAAGACGAGGGTACAATTTTTTTTGACATGAATGAAATTGAATGTCACACAACACAGATTACTAAACTAAGGCTGCGGTCCCCATAGCGATAATATCGATATTATCGCGATAACAGCCGGTCCGCATGCACGTTAGCGCGTTTACAATTTCTAGCGTGACGTCACTCATGACGTCATTACCAGCGCCATCTTGGGCTTACAGCGACCATGCCTCGGAGCGTAATCACTGTGAACGTTCTGTCAAAAGTTTTATGTGACTGTCAAACGAAACAGGTGTCAGAAAGTTATTTCGTCAAAAATCAAAAAATGAGAGAGTTCGTTATAGAAGAATCTTTTCCTCACTTCACAACAAAAGGATAGAGCATTATATTGGTTAATATTTTGTTAATATTAATTTGGAGCTTATCCAAAAAGGTGGTTGATGTAAAAAGTTGAAAAAAAAAAGATGTTGGATGCACACGACTCAATAATCAAACGTTCTTCATCATTATCATCGCTTTAGAGAGCAAAAATAGTATCTAGCAATTATTCCATCTTGTATTTGAGGTTAGAATAAAACGTTAGCGTGCTTACGAGCGGTTCGCATTCGCCAGCTGTCATTTGTCGATTTTATCGATTTGAGCGCGATATCGAATGCGGACCTCGTGTGAGCGTTGTAAACGCCGTAATCGATGTAATCGCCATGTGGACCGCAGCCTAATTTGTGTGACTGACATGAACATGACAGGTGAGCATGCGACTCTCCGTGCCACTGAATAATTCCATTCTAAAACTACCTAGAAGTAATGTACCGATGATATACGTTCTTATTTCAGATATCAAATCGATTGTACCGGCTTCCCGGCAGAATGATTGACAAAAGCATGTGGCACGGAGAGTCGCATGCTTTGAGGTTATGTTTTTTGTTAAATCGTCGAATTCCAGATCAATCTGAGTCTGTACCGGTGGTTTGATGTATTTGTAGCCGTTACATATTCATTGTAACAGCTACAAACACTTTCGTTGCTCATGTAACGCAACAGGGTCAAAGATATCGCGATCTAAAGTTTTAAAAGCATGCGACTCTCCGGCCCACACACTTGAGTCTAAAATATTGATGAAAATTGCATTAAGATTAAAAATAATCAGGTTTTTGTAACCGTTTGATCACGATAAACGACCCGAAAACATATTTTCAGAATATCTTTACTCGTTTTAGAGAAATTTGCAAATTTATTTACTATGAACAATCACAGTGTAGGGTTACCATATCGTCGGTCGGTCAGAATCATTAGGCTGTTTCTAGAAAATAGACCGATCGGAATACGTTATTTTGAGGGTATAACCTTCAAGAATTCTAAAGTTTATGAATTCTTGCCTGTCGATACATTGGCATATAATTAGTTTATTTTTGCGTTTTGTGTCACATCTAGCCGATGCATCTTGAGAAATTCGATTATTTGTGGTGGTTATAAATAATTGGACTCTAAGGCGATTCTCCCACTGACAACGCGCGCCGTCGTCGCGGGGCGTGGTTTGGCGTTTCACGCGCGCGGTGACGGCGCAGCGCAACGCCTGTTCGGGCGGTTTTCTCCGCGCCCCCGCGCCATTCGGCGTCAGACGCGTCCCCGCCGCTTGTTTTTTAGAGGCATTAAATTTTGAAGTTGTTTTGTTTTAATTTCCAGGTTTTTAGGGTTCCGTACCTCAAAAGGAAAAAAAAACTGAACACATATAAAATCACTCATGAGATTAAAACGTCCAGACAAATAATTAAGATTTGCCATCTCGATATTAATGACGGAATTTTAATAACATACGAGTAGGTAGGTACGGTCAACGGCACGCTGGGCTTCCACGACAGCGTAATGATATTCAATCAAATAAATAACAGATTTTTTACAGTTTTGTATAACCTCATGTGCTGCATAATGTACCTACCAAATGGCACTAAAATGGGCGTATATCCAAGCCACGAAACATTTGAAAACCAGAGGAAATCCCGCCATCGTAACGAAACGATCATCGAAAACCAGCCGTGGGGCGCGTCGCAGTGTGTTGTACCCCGCGGTAACGCGCCTGCTGGCGCAAATTGCTCGCGGATTGCCGGCGGCACGCGGCGGTGCGCGCTCACGCGCCGTGGCGCGCCTAGGTGTGTTGGACGAGGCGGTTTTCTGTACAAATTAATGTACTTGCATACAACGTAAAAGACGCGCGTGGGTGCGCCGCGACCGCACGCGTCGCCAGTGTCAGAACCGTCTAAACTGTCAAAATTGTTTTAAAGTAAAAAGAAACAATAGTATTGTATTTAAGATAGCCTGCGTAGTGTACAAACCTAATTTGTGTCATTTTCGTCCATGGAAACAGACGTGGGACCCGTACATTAATAACACCGTCAAAAAAATATTACAATTTGAAAAACAAGTACCATATACCTCAGATCACTTAAAAATCCCTATGAAATAAATTTGTGCCAAATTAAGGCATGGACTTTTAATATTTTCAATTTTTTTGTTTGTCCGAGCCATTGATGCTTATAAAAAATATTAGTATTATTAGAGTTTACATATTTAATATCTTAAATACATGAGTGATGGACAGAATGAATTTGTGTCATTTTCATGCATGGATAATACCTAGGTAGGTATTCAAAAAGTTTGCGGTCGAAGCGAGTAGGCGCGGGCGCGTGGCGAGGGACGACGAAGCTCGTCCGTTTCGGTTGGATACTAACTAAGTACGTACATACCTATAAGTCTCACGTCACGATACGAACGAACACGCACCTTTCGTTTGGTTAAGTAGGTACTCTATAGAATTACATCTCCTGTTTTAGAAATTCATACAGATGTACTATGGACAACAACGTCACTTAACCACAACTCTTAAGGTTAAAATCGGTAGCACGCCGCGCCGCCGCCGTCATAACATAATATATTTAGTTCGTGCAGGGGGATACGTGCGCACACAATTTTTTTGCTAACTTTTTAAGCGAAGCTGTTGCCCATAGTACATACATATCTGTTCTGTTTCCATTCTAAAACAACCTAGAAGTAATGTACCGACTAGGGATTGCAATCCGGATACTTCGTAATTCGAAAATGACTGAAAAATCCGGATTTTCGAATTTCTGATAAATCCGGATTTTAACATTCAAATCCGGTTTTTTCGGATTTTGACTACAGTTAATTTATTTCTATTTTATTTATTTATAATCAGGCAACAATGGCCCATAGATATATATTTTAAAAACTAAACATCTATTAAAATATATAAAACAATATTGTTCGTTAATAAATTAATAGCAATGTTAGTACAGAATTATTTTGACACTATTTTCTGTGTCAAATCGGGGGCACAGGGCAGTGATTGTCTTTCGAACTGCCTGTACACTACGCCCTGCGGCCAGAAGTCTTCCTTCATGAAAACGTCTAACTTTGCTGTTGGGCGCACCACGCACCACAACGCTTTGAAATTGGTATTATGGCGCGACTCCAGAGGCTGAACTCTCAAACAAAAGTTGCTTTTCTACTTAATGTACTCTATCACGTCCTGCGTAGTGGTGGTGTCTGGTGTGGTGCAGGCCGGACAGATACACGGCCGTGGTCGGTATGGCAGCTCAGAGCAGGAAGTTCGGCCCTGTCGGTGCGGTGCCATGGTGATTCTGCCACGTTCGCTGACGACGCTGACGCTGTAGCTTTTTATTCAGAACCTCGAGGAAACCGTCTTCATCTTGTCCCGGTCGAACGACATTCTGCGAAGGAGCTCGACGAGAGCTATCTGCTGCGACTGCGGCCTTGAGTTATTGGCAGCAACAGCAGCGAAATTCCGTTGACAGCTGACGGGCGCACGCCTCTCAGGCGAGCGTTTTGGATGCTTGGAATTTCAGCATCACTTCAGCTAAACTCGCCTTTAGGGGCACGATGTCCTTCAGGAGACAAGTCACATCGACGTGATCGAAGGTGACAGGAGGCAGCTTGTTGAGGTCCCTCGCCACGAACGTCGGCATGTCATCGGGGTCGGTTTCCTTGAACAGGGTGATGATCTCCTGCAGGCTATTCTGTGTCGCCTCACGCCTCCGGGACACCATCTACTTGCTCTTGCCGAGAGATTCGTACAATAGTTTTATTTACCGTAGCCACATCGTCCTCACTGAAGTTGGACTAGCAAATTTGCAGTGCGCTCACCTCATCCATGACGTCCAGATTTTGTTGTAGGAACGCCAGGAGTTCATTTGCCACAAGTTTGTCGCTCGTGGCTCTATGTAAACAGCGGCGCTTGGCCGCGTTACGCGTTCTCTATTTTTTTTACTTTGCGTCTGCACCGATCCGTATCGTACACATGACAATTAATGTGAGTCTTCAACTTTTCTTCAATATATACAGGGTCATTTTGTATTCACCATCCAAATTTTGAGGATGTGTTCAGTCCATGAAACTGAACAACTTTCTCTGAGGAACACATGGTCAAATATGTAAAACAAAAATCGACTTTCCACACAAATCAAAGAGATCACGTGATCAATTTAGTATGGGATGATCAAAATTTTTTGGCAAAATTTGACACATGTTTCTAAGAGAAAGTTGTTTAGTTTTATGGACTGGACACATCCTTAAAATTTGGATGGTAAGTTCAAAATGATCCGATATATAATTTATGTTTGACATGACACTTCCGAGATATGTGAATTTGTGGACGCGTTCCACACATCCTGTGCGCTGTTTCCTGATCCAGATCTCATCTCTTGGGTCTTTCGGGTGTTGATTTTTAACCCTGATAATAATGTAATGAAACATCGGCAATACCGTCAGCCAACATTCTCTTATCTTTTCGCGTGCTGCAATAGATTTACTTGCGAGTCTGCCATTACTGCTGTCTGATGTAAAATCGGAGTGATTCTTTGGGTGGATCTACTCTAGCAGTTTTAATTGAAGCGCTCTTTTGTTGTTGATGAGCTCCCAAGTTGAAGTCGATATCCAGTCTTCTAGGTTGCGAGATTTGTACCCTAAAACCATGGAGCTGGCTTCTGTATAAGCCACTTTAATTTGGTTTCACTCCTCATTTAGAGAGTTGCCATCTGTTCTGAGTTAAGAGAAACGATTACGAAGTACGATTTTAAACTCGTCGCAGGTGTTCGTGTCACTGGGTTTAGATACGTCATACCTTCTTCCAATCTTGCCAGGTCTTCCGGCTGACCATGCTACCGCGACCTTGAGACGCAATTCCGCGACAGCCATATGGTGGTTACTGTCTATATCAGCACCTCTATAGTTTTTTATTTCATTAATTTAAATTATTAATTACTACGCAAATATTGCTTTTGATTTGACCGATTATGCATGTGAGCATGTGATAACTTAATAAGTATTACAATGGATTAAGAAACACAGATTACAAACAATCTACACTGTATTTTTTTATGTTTAGTCGTTGCGAACTCATTAAATAAAACACGTGCCTTCAATCTTATTATTATCTTATCATTTAGCATGACATAAGAGTAAAAGAAAAAAATTGAAAATTTAGATTAAAACTTCGAAAAATCCGGATAATCCGGATTTGTAAGTGACGAAAACTCTTAAATCCGGATTTGAAAAAAATCCGGATTTTGCAATCCCTAGTACCGACGATATACATTCTTATTTCAGATATCAAATCGATTGTACCGGCTTCCCGGCAGAATGATTGACAAAAGCATGTGGCACGGAGAGTCGCATGCTTTGAGGTTATGTTTTTTGTTAAATCGTCGAATTCCAGATCAATCGGAGCCTGTAGCGGTGGGTTGATGTATTTGTAGCCGTTACATATTTGTTGTAACAGCTACAAACACATTCGTTGCTCATGTAACGCAATAGCGACCTAAAGTTTTAAAAGCATGCGACTCTCCGGCCCACACGCTTAAGTCTAAAATATTGGTGAAAATTGTATTATGATTAAAAATAAGCAGGTTTTCG
The DNA here is from genome assembly GCA_943789525.1 of Agriphila geniculea. Taxonomy (NCBI): domain Eukaryota; kingdom Metazoa; phylum Arthropoda; class Insecta; order Lepidoptera; family Crambidae; genus Agriphila; species Agriphila geniculea. Next base: position 20,657,500 of record OX038877.1, read on the forward strand.
TAACCGTATATAATAGGTCTTTACCTATGAAATTGCCGATTTGTATGGAGAATTTTCAAGAAGTTGCATTTTTCATACTAGCATTTTCTTTGTTCATTTAACAACCGTTAACACTCTTGTAACAAAACTTTTATGTACTAATGTTTGAACACTATGCTAACCTATTCCATTTACGATAAGCGAAAAAAATAAGTTTTGGCTAAGTTACAACCCCTCCGGTCACCCTTTTTTGGCTCACAAAAAAAAGAGTAACTTTCAAGATCTTTTTTTAATGCTATGAAAGCTAAAAAAAGGACTTTATTTTTACTGATAGTTGACTATCATGGTCATAATTCGATATACGTAAATCAATATATTGTTAAATGTTTTAAAACATAGAAGTTATTATTTTCTCTGTATGTGACAAAATATCGGCAAGTTCATAAGTAAAGACCTAATATTTATAGATATATATTGCGAACGATTTTATCCTAGCTTTCCGATGACCTAGAGACTTGAAACTTTGAAAATAGGTCAGAACTGGAAGGCAATGCAATATTATGGTGTCATTGAGCTGATCTGATGATGAAGCCGGAAGAAGCCCACAGGAATTCTATGATAAAACCTACAACCCCATCGTGTTTGGGCTCGTTAGAATTTTACCTGAGACATTAATGCCTATTATAAGTAATTGTTGATTTTAAATCGTTATTGCCTATAAAAGGTACATAACTACGATTTAAAAAAATTTAGACTCATTTATCTTTAAGTCACACACAAATCATTGTACCTGAGATAAACCTATAGGTACTTTTAAAGTCTGAATAATTGTGCAATACCTTGAGAAAACCTTTATCGGTTGGAATTTAACAGATTTTGTCATTTACTTGTTCCACTAAATATGAAAATGTCAAAATTAATAACAGTGTTTCATTGTTGGACAGAGGATGTTTCATTGTGTACACCTAGGTGGACACAATGAAACAATTCCCATTTTCTTTTAAAAGTCTTCTTATTGGTTTATGTATCTATTTATTAATGAAACTATAACTGCCATTTTATACCTAATTAAGTAGATTCCGTTCCTCTAAAAACGGAATTCATATCTTTAAAAATGAGAGAAATATGAGACTCAGAGCTTTTGGTGTTGCATTGTTCCACACTGCTCTACGTTTGTATGTATGTGAGTTTTTGTATTGTTACTTGGGACAAGTTTCAATGGTTGTAAAGTAATTTATGCTTACTACATAAGTCAAAACTTGAAAAATTAAACTTTAGTATTTACTTACCTTTTAAAAAAAACAAAAAACCGACTTCAAAAAACCTGCCTCTAAAAAGCAAGAAATAATATTCAAATCATTAGATATGCATTATTATTGTTATATAATAACAACACGTCTATTAAAGTCGGGTGGGGCTGGAGTACAACTTAGTTTTTTTATTCTAAAAGCCCTACCCGACTTCAATATACGTGTTGTTATTATATAACAATGATAATGCATATCTAATGATTTGAATATTATTTCTTGCTTTTTAGAGGCAGGTTATTTGAAGTTGGTTTTTTGTTTTTTAAAACATTTTTTTTTATTTTTAAAACAATTTTTATTTTTTGTTTTTAGTGTAAGTACCTTCTCTATTAGGTAGTGTAGTGTAAGTATATTATTTGGTAGAAAAATCGGCTCAGTCAAACGTGAGATATTCGCGGAGAAACATACATTCATACAGGTCAAACTGAAAGAGAACCTTCTTTTTTTTGAAGTCGGTTAAAAAGACTAAAAGTACCTCTTACCCAACAAAAAGAATCATCTTATTCGGTTCATAAATAACAAAATAGTCAAGTTAGTTGATGCAAAATCATAGTGTTTTCAGGATACCTTGAAAACTACTGAACCGATTTAAAAAAAAAAAAATGGGACCATTTCGCAAAAAAATTGAATCGAACAAAAAAAGAATCATCAAAATCGGTCCATAAATGTTGAAGATACGCGCGAACAACGATAAAAAAAAACATACAATCAAGGATGTAATAAAACAGATGCTTCGTTCGGAGTTATTTTATTAATAAAATACATGTAAAATAATTATTTTTTTTTTCTTACAAAGAGGTTATAAGAACACTGAATTTCTTAGTGCTCATCACGGTTAGTTCAGAGCCATCACGCCTTATTAGTAAGTTTGGATAGACTAACATACACGTTACTAACATAACAAGTGATGTATAGGTACTTGGTTATTTATAAAGCTGTTGGGTTTTAAAGTAAATGGGAACGGGAACGAGAACGAAAACGGAAACGGGAACGGTACTTACCTACTAATCTCTGAACTAAACTTTTCAATAATTTATACCAATTCGAATTTAATATTTATAACTAAGACAGGACAACGTCTGTCGGGTCAGCTAGTAAAATAAATATTTGAGGGGGCTCCCATACAACAAACGTGATTTTTTAGCCGTTTTTTGGTACGGAACCCTTTGTGTGCGAGTCCGACTCGCACTTGACTGGTTTTTATTTCCTTACCCTCAAAAAATATTTTGTTACAGTAGGTAGGTAATCCTTTCTTTTTAAACTTTGCAAGAGGTAGAGTACAAGAATGTTAATGATGTCATCTCATCAATGAGACTGTAATTGACAATAATAACACATGCCTAGTTCCAAATCACGCCAACAGCACTGTTAGCCTATAATCCATTAAATGAAGTAGGTACACAAATACCCTATCTGTGTAATATTTTGTGACTATTTAATTTGGTCGGATACGCGCTAACAGCGCTGTGAGCGTGATTCGGAACGCGGCCACAGTATCATTAAATGTATTTATATTCGTTCGTATACTTCTTACCTACCTACCTACTCGTTACTTCAAATGTGTCACCGAACTTCAGTACCTATGCTTAGGCGTCACTAATGGCCGATTTCACCAACATCCCCTAAACCGTTACCTAACTATGTGCCCCTTTAAATAAAAGAGCCCCCAAACGAACCCCTTGTTTAGAATACGTTTCACCAACTAAACAGCCCTTTAACTATGAGACCATAGCTAGGGGACAGTTTTTTCATCATTTTGGATGTGTTAACCGTAACTTTTGACCTTTAACTTTGTAATTATTACGTTAATTTAATTCTATTGATCTATTGTAGCAAATGTTTGACCCGAAATTAAAATATAAGTATAAAAACACTTTTTTAAACTTGAACTGTTTGAAGCCTTTGGACTACCGTAGAACAAAATGTGTTCAGATATTCCTTTAGAAAGTCTGAAATCACCATGTTGATTCTTCTTATTTATTAAGCCGTATTTCACTATATTTTTCAAATAAGAAATAAAATATTAAAAATATTTTGAATAAAATATAAAATAAGTATTCAAATAATAATCACAATTAAATGTAAAAAAATCACTACCTATGTTTATTATTCTTATTTATTAAGTCGTATTTCATTATATTATTCAAAAAGAAATAAATTATTAAAAAATATTTTGAATAAAATATTAGGTAAGTAAGTATTCTAATAATAATCACATTTAAATGTAAAAAAAGCTTTCTCATCTACGGTCATGAAAATCCAAATTCTTTTCAACCTTCTCTAATATAAATAAACTAGCTTCCGCCCGCGACTTCGTCCGCGTGGATATTAGAGAAAATCTTTATGGAACCTTCAACCAGGATCCGACCAGCCGTTTTTACGCGATTAGGTGGGTCACCACCAAGTGCGCTGCCTCGCGAGGCAAGAAGTTTGCCAAGACGCAAGGCGTTTGTCGCACGAGGCTCGCTCGCTCGGTGGGGACCCGCCTAATCGCGTAAAAACGACTGGTCATTCCCGTTCCCGTTTCGTGCCGCTCCCGTTCACGTTCCCGTTACCGTCCCGTTCCGTTGCCGTCCCATCCCGTTGCCGTCCCGACCCGTCCCGTTCCCATCTCCAACCCGTCCCGTTCCCGTCCCGTTCCGTTCCCGTCCCGTCCCATTCCGTTTCGTTCTCGTCCCCGCTTTCATTCCGTTCTCGTCCCATCCTATCCCGTTTCGTTCCCGCTCTCGTTCTCGCTCCCGTTGCCGTCCCGTCCCGTTCCCGTCCCCGTTCCCATTCCCGTCCCGTCCGGTTCCAGTTCCCGTCCCGCTCCCGTTCCCGTTCTCACCCCGTCCCATTCCCGTTCCCGTTCTCTTCCGCTCCGTCCAGTTCCCGTTCCCTTTCTCCCCGTCCCCTGGGGCTGAATCATGCATGTCCACCGAGTTGGACTTCAAAATGAATGTCATTTTCGCAATCACCATCCCATAAAACCTCAAGAACGTCATCCATATATAGTATTTTATGATTACTTACCCCATTTACCACATAAGGGGTTGATTTTCAAAATCACAAAATATATGTTTGCCTATTTATTTTAAGACGTGCTCCTACTAAGTTTAAAGTTATAATGTCTATTTTATATTCTTTTTCCATAAGTTTTCCATACAAAATTTGAACCCCATTTTCACCCTTTTAGGGGGTTAAATCATGTACATCGTGTTGGACTTTAAAATAAATGTAATTTTCGCAATCACCATCCCATAAAACCTCAAGAACGACATCCATATCGATTTTTATGTTTACTTACCCCATTTACCCCTAAGGGGTTGATTTTCAAAACCACAAAATATATGTTTGACTTCTTATTTTTAGACGTACTCCTACGAAGTTTAAAGTTGTAATGTCTATTTTATATTATTTTTCCATACAAAATTTGAACCCCATTTTCACCCTTTTAGGGGTTAAATCATGGACATCGTGTTGGACTTTAAAATAAATGTCAATTTCGCAATCACCATCCCATAAAACCTCAAGAACGATATCCATATTGATTTTTATGTTTACATACCCCATTTACCCTCTAAGGAGTTGAATTTATTTTTAGACGTGCTCCTATGAAGTTTAAAATTGTAATGTTTATTTTATATTCTTTTTCCATACAAAATTTGAAACCCATTTTCACCCCTTTAGGGGGTTAAATCATGTCCACCGTGGTGGACTTCAAAATAAATGTCATTTTCGCAATCGTCATACCAGAAAACCCCAATAACGACATCCATCTCTATTTTTAGGTTTATTTACACATTTCACCCCTATTTCATTGCCATAGGGGTTGAAGTACTAACAATATCAATATACGATGCGTTAGATTTTCTTCCATAAGCCTTTACTATAAATTAAGTGATTTTTACTTCGAAAATGAAGGATTTTTTCTATACACAACTTCATACCCCTTTTCACCCCTTCGGGGGTAGAATTTTGAAAAACGCTGAGACCCGTATTTATTAATTTTCAATCTTCGGCCTAAACACAAAATTTGAAAATCCTAGCTTCAAAACTGAGGGACTTTCATACAAACTTTCATCCCTTATTTCACCCCCTTAGGGATGGAATTTTCAAAAATCCTTCCTTAGTGGATGTTTACACTGTATGAGGTATCTGTGTGCAAAATTTCAAGTCTCTAGGTCCAGCGGTTTGGGCTGTGCGTTGATAGATCAGTCAGTCAGTCAGTCAGTCAGTCATTCTGTTTACGATTTTATATATTAAGATATTAATAACCTATAGGTATCTTTTTTTCTCTTTATTTTTAAAGTAGCTTTTGTATTAAGTTACATGTCAGCCCCATAGTAACTTTAATGTAATGTGGGGTTATGCACTTATATTAAAATAATTATACTTATATTTTTTTATTGTATTTTTTTATTATATTGTAAATTATATTTTATATAACTATATATTTTTAAAAGTCCACGTTATCACTTTTTTAAAATAGCCCACTCATTGTCGAATTATTTGATGTCGTCTAAATAATGTATTTCCCAGAATTAACTCAAAAATTTTAAAGCTTTCTACAATTGAATAAAGTGCCTATCCATTTTCTTTAGTAATTAAAAAATATTGCTCTCGAAAAAAGATTTTTAAACTGCCACATTTATGGGCTGAATATTGCACCCCCTAAACTTAGCAGTCCTTTTAGCACTATAGGGGTCCCATGTGCGTTGGTGAAACGCATGAACGCGGTTATGTGGTCCCCTAACAGATTTGCGGGTCCTGTTAAATTTAGGGGACGTTGGTGAAATCGGGCATAAGTCACTTACTTACTTTAAATTAGGCGAATTAATTTGAAGTGGGATATTGTGCTGGCTCAATACGAAATAGAGGCTACTTTTTACAAATTCTTTTACCCAAAGTCGCTCGAACGGCAAAGTACGTAGCAGCGGTGCTCGAAGTACGCAGCAAACAGCGGTGCCCCGGCTCCCACCCCCCCCCCCCCCCCCATTTTCTTTTGTGACTTTTACAGGGTGTTGAAAAGAAAAAAATAAAAAGCTGAAAATTCCATTGATGAATTTAGCACAAAACATTATGTACAACAGATACTATTGATCTAAAACATTTAACACTTATTTAACCAATTGTAATATTCTTTTGGAGTTATTATGGTAACGCTTTAGGTAATAGTCAAATAACAGTATTCCCGTGGACAAAGATGACACAAAAAGCTCAAGTACATCGGTTACAACTTCATAATCATCATGAAAGTAAAATTTTCAACTTTAATTTTCTTTTCGTCCGATAGCGTTAAAAAAGACAAAAACCTAAATTGTTACTTATGCATCAAACCAAAATGACACAATTTCATGTATTAGGCTAAGTGAATGGTGCAGAAACTATATACGAAAAAAACAAACTTTAATATTTTTAAAAGCTAAAAACTTATCCCGATCGGTCTAAAATGCAAGTTGAAGTGTTTTTAGATACCTATTTTGAAAGACTAATACTTCAAAAAACGAAGGAAGTTCTCAGTTCGGTTGCATTCAACCGAGACCTAAATTAATGGGTGACTGATACTGATGATGATGGGTGACTGGTACTGAGTGGGCAATTATTATACCAATTATGACGTTCACATTTTTAACACGTTTTTATAAGGTTACCTACTTTCTCATTTGTTTGTTTGTATTTTGTCATCTCGATTAGGATAAAAGTCACCTTTTTACGTCCCCTAAAAAATATTGCAATATTGCATAGTCAGTAACAGTATGATAGTAGGTACGATACGTACGAGTATGTAGGCAAATCAACCCTCAACATTATGTAGTTCAACTTGAATTTTATTAGAAACAGCCTAATGATTCCTACGGACCGACGATATGGTCACCCTACACACTGATTATTCATAATAAATCATAGTAAATAAATTTACTTATTTCTCTAAAACGAATGAAGATATAGTGAAAATATGTTTTCGGGCCGTTTATCGTGATCAAACGGTTACGTAAACTTGCTTATTTTTAATCTTAATACAATTTTCACCAGTATTTTAGACTTAAGCGTGTGGGCCGGAGAGTCGCATGCTTTTAAAACTTTAGATCGCCATATCTTTGTCCCTGTTGCGTTACATGAGCAACAAATGTGTTTGTAGCTGTTACAATGAATATGTAACGGCTACAAATACATCAACCCACCGGTACAGGCTCCGATTGATCTGGAATTCGACGATTTAACAAAAAACATAACCTCAAAGCATGCGACTCTCCGTGCCACATGCTTTTGTCAATCATTCTGCCGGGAAGCCGGTACAATCGATTTGATATCTGAAATAAGAACGTATATCATCGGTACATTACTTCTAGGTAGTTTTAGAATGGAATTATTCAGTGGCACGGAGAGTCGCATGCTCACCATGACAGCAGTTGACAGTGACAGAGAGACATGCATTCCAACAGGCTAACCGCTGAGTCATCGGTCGTCATAGTGTACATTGTTTAACCATGGATGGTAATAATAAAATTAATGGAATTTTTGGTGCCATTTACTCGAGTTCGGTTCGGTGACTATACGGTGGTAATTATTTACAAATTGATTTATCATAGTAGATACTGTGTCTTAAAATTGGTGCGGTTTTGTGGTACAAGTGTCTACGCAACTGAACAATAAGGTACGATCTTGGTTGTGTGAAGCCGAGACTTTTACTGTAGTGGTGGCTACCTCGGCAGAACTTACCGAGTAAACTGTCTTGATATACTTGGTGCCAAATGCTCCAAGCAGCATTGGAATGCAATGCACCCACATTCTAATGTAAACTGAAACAATCTACCACTGAAATTCAACACTTGACACTGGCAAAAATTACTTCCAAGAGGAATGTAGATTGCCAAAACAAAAATAATAAGAAGAAGAAAATTGATCCAGCCTGCCTAGCATGACCGATTTATATCGCGTGATATTATAGCGTTTTATCGACACTCAACTGTCAAATTCCTTTGTCTTTTTGACAGTTAAACGTGATAAAACGCTATATCACGCGATATAAATCAGTCATGCTAGGCAGGCAGGCTGAGTTGGGAATTTTTTTATCTAACTACTTACTGATTACTAACTACGATTGTTAGTAATCTAAAAGTAGTTAAAACATTTCGATTACTACAGTACGAGGCAAAATCTTGAATTTTTTTCGACAGAGTGGGGATAAGTTCGCACATGTGCTCTTGTGAGCGACCAATAGCGCACCCCCCCTCTCCCGCCACCCGCGTACCTCACTGCTACGCATGCCCAAAATACGCGTTCCGCGCAATCCCCACCCGATTTCAAGATATTTTCATCATACTATAACAACAGTTAAAATAGTTGCGCGTAGTGTGAGATCTGTAGATTTTTGTTAACTACCTACTAAATAAAGGGTTGTTTGAGAACACGCATGGTAAACACCGTAATCCATCAGTATTTAACCAGCCACTAAAACTCGATATGATATAGCAATTTATCACGTTTAACTGTCAAAAGACAATGGATTTTAACAGTTGAGTATTGACAAAACGCTGTATCATCGTGTTTTGTTGGTCATCATGCATGCTAGGCCTACAGGGGCTCGGTTCATAAAAAAAAGTTAATTGGGTTAGAATCTTAGAATAATTACACCTAGAAGGCGAGTCCGCGACCGTATGGTGAGGCAATTCAAACTAAGCCAGAATGGCTTGGTATGACCATTCGGCCCGTTAGTGCTCAAGTGATATTCGTGTCGAAAACAACTCCCGAAAATTTCATTAAAAATGAGGGTTTGCGCAATAAACAGATGTCACAATCAGGTCACATTACATCGGAACAATACAAGAAAGATTGTAGATTACATTTCACGTATTATTAATGCGTTTGAACTTAATTTTTTACGTAAAACATTCATCAAAATAAACCATAACTTGTCACTTCACATTTTATGAAAATGTTGCCAGTACGGGGAAAAAATCTCCCGCATTTACTTAGAAGGCCAAGACCATAGCGGTAGCAGATGGCGGCCAACTTATTTGTTTGTGACCTGATTTCGATGAAACTCGGTTCGGGGTACTATCTTAACAAAAAAAAACAGTAACGCAATGTTAAAAATGTAAAAAATCCAAGATGGCGGCCAACTTTTTTGTTTGTGGGCCGATTTCGATGAAACTCGGTTCGGGATACTATTTTAACAAGAAAACAGCGACGCAATGTTAAAAATATAAAAAATCCAAGATGGCGGCCAACTTTTTTGTTTGTGGGCCGATTTCGATGAAACTCGGTTCGGGATACTATTTTAACAAGAAAACAGCAACGCAATGTTAAAAATGTAAAAAATCCAAGATGGCGGCCAACTTTTTTGTTTGTGGGCCGATTTCGATGAAACTCGGTTCGGGATACTATTTTAACAAGAAAACAGCGACGCAATGTTAAAAATATAAAAAATCCAAGATGGCGGCCAACTTTTTTGTTTGTGGGCCGATTTCGATGAAACTCGGTTCGGGATACTATTTTAACAAGAAAACAGCAACGCAATGTTAAAAAATAAAAAATCCAAGATGGCGGCCAACTTTTTTGTTTGTGGGCCGATTTCGATGATACTCGGTTCGGGATATTATTTTAACAACAAAACAGCAACGCAATGTATTTTTTTTTAAATCCAAGATGGCGGCTAACTTTTTTGTTTGTGGGCCGATTTCGATGAAACTCGGTTCGGGGTACTATTTTAACAAGAAAACAGCAACGCAATGTTAAAAATATAAAAAATCCAAGATGGCGGCCAAGTTTTTTGTTTGTGGGCCGATTTTGATGAAATTCGGTTCGGGGTACTATTATGACAAGAAAACAGCAACGCAATGTTAAAAATAAAACAAAATCAAAGATGGCGGCCAACTTTTTTGTTTGTAGGCCGATTTCGATGAAACTCGGTACGGGATACTATTTTATTAAGAAAACAGCAACGCAGAGTTAAAAATTAAAACAATCCAAGATGGCGGGCAATTTTTTTTTGTGGGCCGATTTCGATGAAACTCGATTCGTGGTACTATTATAACAAGAAAACATCAAAGATGGTGGCCAAATCTTTTGTTTGTGGCCTGATTTCAATGAAATCCGGTTTTAGGTACTATTTATTATTAGGTTTTTCAAAAAAAACAGCAACGCAATGTTTCAAAACATAAAAAAATCCAAGATGGCGTCCACACTTTTTCTTTGTGGGCTGATATCGATGAAACCCGGTTTCGGGTACTTTATTTTAAAATAACAGCAACGCAAAGTAAAAAAAAAATCCAAAATGGCATCCAATTTCTTTTTTTGTTTTTTTTTCAAGCAAGTTACATCGAAATAAATCCAATAACAAATCAAATCAAATCAATCGTTTATTTGCAAACATGTGGTTAACAAAGGTCTTAAACATAAAATGTGCCGTTACATGCTGCCGTTTGCAAACGGCGTGCAAATATTTGAAATATTAACTATGATTAATAGCTATTTGATAGCAAGCAAAAAAAGTAAATGGCAAGTATCATTCATTACAAATTTCAGCTATGTCATAATTATAATTATATAATGGCAAAAAAAACATTCAGTTATTTAAAAAAAAATACACTCTTACTACAAATATTGAATTAATTGAATACCGCAGAACATAATTATTTACTTAATTGTTTCGTCACTTAAAAAGTCAGAAACACAGTAATAATTTTTTCGTCACTAATAATTGCCTTAATTTATCTTTAAATTTAAATAGCGTTAAACTTGTCAATTCAGATAGGAGTTTGTTGTACATATAAATGGCCATGCAATATGAATTTTTAGAATATAATTTCAGACTTTGGTATGGAATATGTAATTTATCACCACCATCTCGACCTTTTGTCATTTTTAACATAACATTGCTGTTTTCTTGTCAAAATAGTGCCCTAAACCGAGTTTCATCGAAATCGGCCCACAAACAAAAAAGTTGGCCGCTATCTTGGATTTTTTTATTTTTAACATTGCGTTGCTGTTTTCTTGTTAAAATAGTATCCCGAACCGAGTTTCATCGAAATAGGACCACAAACAAAAAAGTTGGCAGCCATCTTTGATTTTGTTTTATTTTTAACATTGCGTTGCTGTTTTCTTGTTATAATAGTATCCCGAACCGAGTTTCATCGAAATAGGACCACAAACAAAAAAGTTGGCCGCTATCTTTGATTTTTTTATATTTTTAACATTGCGTTGCTGTTTTCTTGTTAAAATAATGCTCCGAACCGAGTTTCATCGAAATCGGCCTACAAACAAAAAAGTTGGCCGCCATCTTGGTTTTTTTGATATTGTTAACATTGTGTTGAGTTTTTCTTGTTAAAATAGTACCCCGAACCGAGTTTCATCGAAATCGGCCCACAAACAAAAAAGTTGGCCGCCATCTTGGATTTTTATATTTTTAACATTGCGTTGCTGTTTTTTTGTTAAAATAGTGCCCGAAATTGAGTTTCATCAAGATCCGCCCACAAACAAAAAAAGTTGGCCACATCTTTAATTTTTGACATTTTTAACATTGTACACTCACATCTTATTTAAAAAAATATTTTATATTATATACTTTGGTTGGACTTAAACCTTTGCCCATCTCTAGTTTTGACAAGCAAACTCTAGTTACAGTTAAATGGTGAAATTTACACAATCGCAACTATAAGTAGGACGATGGTTTCAACTTCCCTACTTTTAAGGGAAAATTTCATGTAATGGTAACATTATTTTTTTGCTGTGTGCGTTTCGTCGAGCGTAAACACAAGCACCTTACGCACACATAAATTTCATTTGTGCCTCACTTTTGTCAGACCGCTTTCTAGGAAACTATCGTTCTAGGTGTAATTATTCTAAGGTTAGAATTATGTTTCTTATTTATTATGACCCCAATACCCCAATACTGTCTTATCTTCTGATTCACCAGAATATTTGGTGACTTGAAACCTATTGTTGCTTAAAATCTCAATCAGCTGTTTGCCATGGTAGGTCCTAGTGAAATACCGATTAATCAATCAACATACGAGTATAATAACAATTTTTTACGTTACTACTTTCAAAACAAAATCCTTATCCTTACTAATATTATAAATGCGAAAGTCCGTTTGTTTGTTTGTTACGCCTTCACGTCTTAACAACTGAACCGATCATCATGAAATTTTGTATACACGTTGTCAGGGGTACAGAGAAGGACATAGGGTATCTTTTATCCCGAATAAACGTACAGTTCCCGTGGGATTGTAAAAAACTGTCCACGCAGACGAATTGCGGGCGGTCGCTAGTATTCTTATAACTAAAGTAATGAAGCGCTCATAGCGGAACTTGACAGACTGATCGTACTCGATCACGTTTGTTAAGCAATGCTCGGTCCGGTCATGTGTCAGATGGGTGACCGTTAAAGTGGCATTACAACTGAGCGCTTCCGTGCTTCGGAGGGCACGTTAAACCATCGATCCCGGCTGTTGTCATCTGATAACAGTCGTTAAGCCAAGTTAGAGCCTTACAGGCGCTAGGCGGCTTGATAAACTCGGTGGCCACTAATCCTCATTCGATAAGAAGAAGAAGAGCCAAAGTAATCATTGATTGCAGTAATAAGATTAACGATTACTTTAGGTAATCTGATTATTTGTAGTTAGGTTTCATGTAATCATAACTTTTTGTAGTCGTAGATAGAAATCAGTAATAAATCAACAGAAACAAAAATTTACCTTTGCGTTGCTTTCCATACTAGAAAGGCGATGCAGTGGGTGCGGTATGACGAAGCGGGCCGGGAGATAGCGGCAATCATGAAGTGAAAGCGTAGATTATTTTCCATGGTTAAAATTAAAAGCTTCTTGGTTAAAATGTATACTGTGGTGATCGATGACTCAGCGATTAGCCTATTGGATTTGAGTATGACTTTGATTGACATTTGACAAGAGTTTTTTTTGGCGCCATTTTGTCGAGGTTGGTTTGGTGACTATTTTAATTATTCGCAAATTGATTCGTAGTGGATATTGTGTCTTAAAATTGGTGCAGTTTTGTGGTACAAGTGTCTACGCAACTGAACAATATGTGGGATAATTGAAATAGGCGCGATCATTAGCGTATAGTTGGCAGCCTCACCATGGAATTAGAAGGTTTTGACTAGGTCAAAAAATTGTTAGTAAATAGTTATAAATAGTGAACTATAGCATATAAATAGTGATACTATGGTTCAAAAGATATTTGAGTATCTTGGTGAGGCTGCTATCTTGACGTCAAGCTAGCAGACACCTTAAGAAATACAGTTCGTATCAATGTGATTTATATGCCAAAAAATTGTTAGGAAATAGTGAATCGTATACGCAAAATTTCAATAATATTGCTTCAGTACAAGCCGAGATATTACGATCTCAAAGTGGGCTGCTAACTTGACGTTTCTGGCAATGGCGATTCCAGAGAAACGGGTACAAGTTATAAAAAAATAAATATATCAAAAAATTGTTAGTGAAATTGTGATTCTTACGATATAAATAAAAAAAAAGAATTCTTCATTGCTATTTTCTAAAATTCGAATGTTAACTTCTACATAGTACTCTGAATATAGGCTGTCGATCAATATTGAACTTTGCTCCAAGGCAATAAGGTTTAAACTTGATTGCAATCATAAGGTGAGTACTATCAAGCAAAAAAGTGACATTTATATTTTTTGACTGTGTCAATAGTCATATCCTCGGTTCAAGGCTATTGATTTGGTATAAGTAAACAAATATTTTTCTACTTACTTTTTTTAATTTATTTTTTATTAAATCTCATCAAAAAAAAATTGATTGTGTAATACTACTCTAATAATAATTAATACTACTACTCTAATCATCGGTAATACCACAGCCTAGAGAGTATTCTTCTTACAGTCGGACATCGCCCTTTGTGTTGGCGCAAAAGCCGCCGTTCGTCTAGACAGTTGACGCAACGACTAAAAGTGTAAGGGTTGGCACGATGTAATTTGCTTTTTCGAATTTTAAAAATATATAGGAAAAATAAGACACTTCAAAATTCTTGTTTTATTCTTTGAATTATTTATTGTCATTTTTTTCTAGAAGGCAAGAATATTTTTTTCAAATTTGTCTCTTTTCCTTCTTTTAATGCTCTTAAAATAAGGAAAAGAAAAAGTTTTTCTTAGTATTTTCTCTTTTTTCTTCTTCTTGCATCATAAGTGCGAGGAATTATAGGAATTATGGAAAGGATATGGAAAGGATGTATGATAATCATAATTTTAATTGTAAATCATTACTAATTTAGGGCTAAATAAGTATAAAATAAATCTTAAATTAGTACTCAATTAGGAAATAATAATGAAAAAATAAGTTCCAAGATGGCGGCTGACAACTTTTTTGTTTATTTGCCGATATCGATGAAACTCGGTTTTTGGTACCATTTTGACACAAAAATAACAACGCAAGGTAACGCAATGTGAAAATATTAAAAAATTCAAGATGGCGGCCAACTTTTTTGTTTGCGGGCCGATTTCGATGAAACTCGGTTTTTGGTAGTATTTTGACAAGAAAACAGCAACGCAATGTTAAAAATGTAAAAAACTCAAGATGGCGGCCAACTTTTTTGTTTGCGGACCGATTTCGATGAAACTCGGTTTTTGGTAGTATTTTGGCAAGAAAACAGCAACGCAATGTTAAAAAAAATAAAAATTTAAGATGGCGGCCAACTTTTTTGTTTGCGAACCAATTTCGATGAAACTCGGTTTTTGGTAGTATTTTGACAAGAAAACAGCAACGCAATGTTAAAATGTAAAAAAAATTCAAGATGGCGGCCAACTTTTTTGTTTGCGGGCCGATTTCGATAAAACTCGGTTTTTGGTAGTATTTTGACAAGAAAACAGCAACGCAATGTTAAAAAAAATAAAAATTCAAGATGGCGGCCAACTTTTTTGTTTTCGGACCGATTTCGATGAAACTCGGTTTTTGGTCGTATTTTTGCAAGAAAACAGCAACGCAATGTTAAAAAAAAATAAAAATTCAAGATGGCGGCCAACTTTTTTGTTTGCGGACCAATTTCAATGAAACTCGGTTTTTGGTAGTAATTTGACAAGAAAACAGCAACGCAATGTTAAAATGTAAAAAAATTCAAGATGGCGGCCAACTTTTTTGTTTGCGGACCGATTTCGATGAAACTCGGTTTTCAGTAGTATTTTGACAAGAAAACAGCAACGCAATGTTAAAATGTAAAAAAAATTCAAGATGGCGGCCAACTTTTTTGTTTGCGGGCCGATTTCGATGAAACTTGGTTTTTGGTAGTATTTTGGCAAGAAAACAGCAACGCAATGTTAAAAACCGGCCAGGTGCGAGTCGGACTCGCGCACGAAGGGTTACGTACCAAAAAACGGCAAAAAAATACGTTTGTTGTATGAGAGCCCCCCTTAAATATTAATTTTATTCTGTTTTTAGTATTTGTTGTTATAGCGGCAACAAAAATACATTATCTGTGAAAATTTCAACTGTCTACCTATTGTTGTTATAAATATCGAGCAAAAAAACAGCAAAAAAATTACGTTTGTTGTATGGGAGCCCCCCTTAAATGTTAATTTTATTCTGTTTATAGTATTTGTTGTTATAGCGGCAACAGAAATACATCATCTGTGAAAATTTCAACTTTCTAGCTATCACGGTTCATGAGATACAGCCTGGTGACAGACAGATAGACAGACAGACAGACGGACAGAATAGGGTCCCATATTTACCCTATGGGTACGGAACCCTAAAAATGAATAAAATTCAAGGTGGCGGCGGCTTTTCGTAGTATTTTGGCAAGAAAACAGCAACGCAATGTTAAAAAAATCAAAATTCAAGATGGCGGCCAACTTTTTTGTTTGCGAGCCGATTTCGATGAAACTCAGTTTTTGGTAGTATTTTGACAAGAAAACAGCACCGCAATGTTAAAATGTAAAAAAAATTTTAGGTGGCGGCCAACTTTTTTGTTTGCGGACCGATTTCGATGAAACTCGGTTATTGTTAGTATTTTGGCAAGAAAACAACAACGCAATGTTAAAAATGTAAAAAAAAGCAAGATCACATTTTTGCCAAAGTATGGGCTCTCGGGCCCTCCCACCCCCCTTCTATACCGCACCACCCCGCACGATTGCTCTGTCTAGACGCCTCCGATGGTCGACTGTATGAAGACTATCTCTCGGCTGTGGTAATACTACTCTCAGTTCATTTATTTAGTTATATATTCGGGAAAAACTAGAAATATTTTCTACTTATATCATCTACTTCCTACCTACTTACCTACCTACTGATTACTAATTTCATTATAAATCTCACCAAATAGGTACCTAAGTGTGTGTCCCCACTTAGGTTTGCGAACCTCGCGCTCCGCGAACCTCTGTTGCAGGTTCGCGGGGCGCAATGTGGACGCGCGGAGCGCGGAGCGGACGTCCGCGCTCCGCACTCCGCGAACCACGCTCCGCGCTCCGTTCCCATGATCAAATCAGCTTTATTCATATAAATTTAATTATTAAGTACCTTTGTCTCCACAGTACTATTATTGTGTAATTAATAATGAGTGGCTAAGAAGGAGTAAAACTTTGAATAGACAATCATGCCTATGTACAGTCAGTAGCACATCAGGTTATACAAAGTATCAAAAATTTTCAATTTATTTTGAACCTTGTCTTCGCAATGAGGGCTTTTCAAAATGACAAAAAACTGTAGGCTCGATAGATGGCGTTGATAAAAATGTGTGTCCGTCTGTCTGTCTGTCACCAGGCTGTATCTCATGAATCATGATAGCTAGACAGTTGAAATTTTCACAGATGAAATATTTCTGTTGCCGCCATAACAACAAATACAAAAACAGAATAAAATTAATATTTAAGGGGGGCTCCCATACAACAAACATGTTTTTTTGCCGTTTTTTGGTAGGGAACACTTCGTGCGCGAGTCCGACTCGCACTTGGCCGGTTTTTTAACTCACTCTAATGTTCGAAACGACCAAGAACTTTTATTTCGACAACAAAACAGCAACGCAATGTTAAAAATAGGAAAATTCCAAGATGGCGGCCAACTTTTTTGTTTGTGGGCCGATTTAGAAGAAACTCGGTTTTGGGTACTATTTCGACAACAAAACAGCAACGCAATATTAAAAATATAAAAATCCAAGATGGCGGCCAACTTTTTTGTTTGTGGGCCAATTTAGATAAAACTCGGTTTTGGGTACTATTTCGACAACAAAACAGCAACGCAATGTTAAAAATAAAAAAAAATCCAAGATGGCGGCCAACTTTTTGTTTATGGGCCGATTTAGATAAAACTCGGTTATGGGTACTATTTCGACAACAAAACAGCAACGCAATGTTAAAAATAGGAAAAATCCAAGATGGATTTAGATGAAACTCGGTTTTGGGTAGTGTGTAGTGTGGTACAATGAAACACCAAAAGTTCTGAGTCTCATATTTCTCTCATTTTTGTAGATATGATTTCCATTTTTTACAGGAACGGAGTCTACTCAATTAGGTATAGTATGGCATTTATAGTTTCATTAATAAATAGATACATAACCAATAACAAGACTTTTAAAAGAAAATGGGAATTGTTTCATTGTGTACACCTAGGTGGAAGAAACACCCCGTGTCCAACAATGAAACACTGTTATTAATTTTGCCTTTTTATATAAAGTGGAACAAGTAAATTACAAAATCTGTTGAATTACAATCAATGAAGGTTTTTTCAGAGTATTCCACAATTATTCAGACTTTAAAAGTACCTCTAGGTTTGTCTCCGGTACAATTATTTAGTGACTTAAAGATTAACGAGTCCTAATTTTTTAAATCTTAGTTAGGTACCTTTTTTTAGGCAAAAACTATTTAAAATAAACAGTTACTCATAATAAGCATTAATGTCTTAAGTAAAGTTTGAGCGTGGGCGGGGACTTTTATTGTCCATTTTAGCAAGTCTAGCGCTAAAATGAATGTTGCCTTCGTTGATTGATAGGACACTTTATAACCTTAGAAAGCTGCAGAACTGTATTAACCAAATTTTTCTGCTTGTTTTTTGGGACGCATTGTATTTCAATATTTGTTGAACGTGTCTGTAACTCAAGCTGTGCCAGTCTAGAAGAAAGGTTTTGATTAGCTGAACGTAGCGACTCATTTTCCTTGCGGACATCATTCAAAGTGGCCAACTGGGCGGCGTGTTGCGTTTTTATGCTATCCAGATCCTGGCTGAATGCCGAGAGAGATGATTCAAAGCCAACTATCATATTTTGCAAGGCAACAATTTTTGGATTAATAACATCCTCAAAAGCATTGTAAATCTCCTCTCTAATAATGTCCCTTAAATCATTGGCCGAAGGGCAGGAACAACTCGTTGGCGCAGGAAAACTTGACTTCAAGCGCTGGGTAACGAAGCTATCATTGGAGGCAGTGGGTAATTTAGCTCTCGTTGGTGTAATCGTGTTATTACCCTTTTTGGGCTCGCGAATGTGGCAGAAATCACAAATTCAGGCGTTTTTAGTATCAGCTGTCATCGCATTCTAATCTGCGAGTAAATATGCAGTGCACTGCAAATGATAATTGTCTTTGCAACGTTTACATTGCATGAATATTGCTCCATCCATGATATTAGGACATCCCGCGCACTCAGATGATCCTTTAGTCGACATTTTTAGGGTTCCGTAGCCAAAATGGCAAAAAACGGAACCCTTATAGATTCGTCATGTCTGTCTGTCTGTCTGTCTGTCTGTCTGTCCGTCCGTATGTCACAGCCACTTTATTCCAAAAGTATTAGGACTTCATAGTTGAAACTTAGTAGGTAGGTGTATTCTGTGAACCGCTTTACGATTTAAACATAAAAATATAAAAAATGAAAGATTAAGGGGGGCTCCCCATACATGGAACTGAAACTGAAAATATTTTTTTTCATCAAACCAATACTTGTGTTGTGGGGTGTTTATAGATAGGTCTTTAAAAATAACATTGAGGTTCCTAAGACCAATTTTTTTCAAAGTCAACCGTTTGAAAGATATATGCCGCCAAAGTGGTAAAATGTGTGTCCCCCCCTTTAACTTTTAAAGTAAGAGGGTGAAAAATCTAAAAAAAATATAAGCTATAGATCTTAATAAACACTTTCAACGAAAATTGGTTTGAATGAGATACAGTAATTTGTTTTCGAGATATAGTACATTTTCCAAAACCGCAAATATAACTTTGTCATTCATACAAACACTGTGAAAAACAAAGTTATTTTTTCAGACGAAAAATGATAGCGGTATTAAAATATGGTTTGGTATAATGTACCTACGGAACCCTACTGCGCGTGGCCCGACACGCACTTGGCCGGTTTTTTATTCTTATACAATTACTCTCAATAATCTTATACCTTACTACGGCTTTGGTGAATGAAGATGTTTTAGTAAATCAAAACTAATTGAAAAGTAATGTCCAAAAATATCTTCAATACAAATAAAAAAAAATATCTTTAAAAATAAATAAAATGTCTCTAAAAAAAAATTGGGAGAAAAAGTCTTTATAAGCGAGGATCGATCTTCGGGCCACTCACAGCTGAATTCAGTATGCAGCACTCAGTGTGCTAACGTATGCGCCAAAGCGACTTAAAGCGTTCAAAGTATTGATCAGTTAAGTAGGGTTTGAAACTTGATGTATGAGTTGGTTTGAGTATGAGGTCAAGACGAAAATAATAATTATTGTACTACCTCAACACTGATAATATCACTGATGATAATATTTAGTTTTAACACTGGAGATGAGATTTATTACGCAAATTAAAGCGCAGTTTTATCACTTTTCTGAGGATAATGCTCAGACTATATTCATCAGTTTTTAATAATCCACTGATTAAAAAAGGCACTGAATACTTTTTGAGCACAAATACACACTTTTAAACTATAGGTATAGTTCTACAAACGATATCACTGGTGAATCACTAGACAAATTATTGATTTAACTTGATTCCAAATGTTAGAATTGTGATTTAAAATTATTCGGCAATATTTAACGTAGAGACTATGTTTACTACAAAGCGCCATCTGGCGGATTTAGATGAAACTCCGTACTATTTCTAACATTGCGTTGCTGTTTTGTTGTCAAAATAGTACCGAAAACCGAGTTTCATCTAAATCGGCCCACAAACAAAAAAGTTGGCCGCCATCTTGGGTTTTTTATATTTTAAACATTGTGTTGCTGTTTTATTGTCAAAATAGTACCCAAAACCGAGTTTTATCTAAATCGGCCCATAAACAAAAAAGATGGCCGCCATCTTGGATTTTTTATATTTTTAACATTGCATTGCTGTTTTGTTGTCGAAATAGTACCCAAAACCGAGTTTTATCTGAATCAGCCCACAAACAAAAAAGTTAGCAGCATCTTGGGATTTTTTTATTTTTAACATTGCGTTGCTGTTTTGTTGTCAAAATAGTACCCAAAACCGAGTTTCATTTAAATTGGCCCACAAACAAAAAAGTTGGCCGCCATCTTGGATTTTTTTTATATTTTTACATTACTTTGCTGTTTTGTTGTCGAAATAGTACCCAAAACAGAGTTTCATCTAAATCGGCCCACAAACAAAAAAGTTGGTCGCCATCTTGGATTTTTTATATTTTTAACATTGCGTTGCTGTTTTGTTGTCAAAATAGTACCTAAAACCGAGTTTCATCTAAATCGGCCCACAAACAAAAAAGTTGGCCGCCATCTTAGATTTTTTATATTTTTAACTTTGCGTTGCTGTTTTGTTGTCGAAATAGTACCTAAAACCGAGTTTCATCGAAATCGGCCCCCAAACATAATATTTGGCTGCTATCTTTTAGATTTATTTATTTATTATTAGTTTAGATTTATTACTAAAATTGTAGTAATAGGCACGATCTGGCAACATTACCATGTGGTAAATACTGAGCCTGTAGGCGTGCGTTTTCATTCCATCGTTGGAATTGGAATTATCCAGTATTTACCACACAGTTGGACCACAGTAAATACTGTGTGTGTAGCCGTCGCTCGCCTTATACGTAATTATAGTGCGACTATCTTGAATTAATATTTATCTTGTTAATACAGTCGCACTAAAACGTAACAGTACCATCAACATTTCAAAAACGGTAATCAAGCATAAATCCCAAGTTTGTTCTTTTTCAAAACAGACTCTACTGATCTTTGCTTCTGAATGTAATATAGACTTAATCCGGGAAATTCCTTGAACATCAATGTTTGCGGGGACTTAACACCGTAGTTACCATAACTTTATAACCAAAATATACCGAAAATACTTACTTCCGCTAATATACCTACAAAAATACTGATGTTCGGTAAAGTCGATAAAATATACTGAAAAAGTATTAAAATACTGAATCTGGTCACACTGGCGCTCCGCGGTCCGTGTTCGCGTGTTCGCATCGGCGGGCTGATTATCTAATTAGAAACCACCTAGCGACCGGTTGCAGTTCATAGATGATAGTGATCCATTGCTACTTCTTTTTGGATAAAAAAAAAACATACCAAAGAAAAGTAGCAATGTATATGGAATGAAACCGGTCGCTAAATAGTTTATTTTTAGATAATCAGGGTGCCGATCCCAAATATGGAGCGCGCTCCGAGGTTCGCGGAGCGCGGAGCGCGGAGGTTCGCAAACCTGAGTGGTGACACACCCTAACGTTAAAGTTTCAGTTACTAAAAAAAAATACAAAATATTCATTTTCAAAAAATTACAGGTTAGGGTATTTTCATTAGACTCCTCCCTTTAAGTTATAGTTTTAACGTTAGGTACCTAATTGGTAGTAAAATATTTGTAGTTTTTCCTAAACTAAATAAATGAACTGAGAGTAGAGTATTAAACGACCAAATTTTTTTTTATGAGGTTTAATCAAAAATTTTTTGATTGTGTCAATACTCTAAAAAATAAAAAAGTGTGTAGAAAAATATTTGTTTACTTATACCAAATCAATAGCCTTGAACCGAGGATATGACTATTAACACAGTCAAAAAATTTAAATTTCACTTTTTTGCTTGATAGTACTCACCTCATGATTGCAATCAAGTTTAAACCTTATTACTGTGGAGCAAAGTTCAATATTGATCGACAGCCTATATTCAGAGTACTATGTAGAAGTTAACATTCGATTTTTAGAAAATAGCAATGAAGAATTCTTTTTTTATTTATATCGTAAGAATCACAATTTCACTAACAATTTTTTGATATATTTATTTGTTTATAACTTGTACCCGTTTCTCTGGAATCGCCATTGCCAGAAACGTCAAGTTAGCAGCCCACTTTGAGATCGTAATATCTCGGCTTGTACTGAAGCAATATTATTGAAATTTTGCGTATACGATTCACTATTTCCTAACAATTTTTTGGCATATAAATCACATTGATACGAACTGTATTTCTTAAGGTGTCTGCTAGCTTGACGTCAAGATAGCAGCCTCACCAAGATACTCAAATATCTTTTGAACCATAGTATCACTATTTATATGCTACAGTTCACTATTTATAACTATTTACTAACAATTTTTTGACCTAGTCAAAACCTTCTAATTCCATGGTGAGGCTGCCAACTATACGCTAATGCGCGATCTTGGTTGTGTGAAGCTGAGACTTTTATTGTAGTGGTGGCTACCTCGGCTGACCTTACCGAGTAAACTGCCTTGATTATACTTGGTGCCAAATGCTCCAAGCAGCATTAGAATGCGATGCACCCGCATTTTAATGTAAACTGAAACAATCTACTACTGGACTATTCAACACTTGACACTGGCAAAAATTACTTCCAAGAGGAAAGTAGATTGCCAAAACAAAAATAAGAAGAAGACATTTGACAATTTGACGGGAGTTTTTGGCGGGATTTTGTGGAGTTCAGTTCGGTGACTATTTTAATTATTCGCAAATTGATTCATAGTGGATATTGTGTCTTAAAATTGGTGCAGTTTTGTGGTACAAGTGTACGCAACTGAACAATATGTGGGATAATGGAAATAGGCCGATCTTGGTTGTGTGAAGCTGAGACTTTGTAGTGGTCGCTACCTCGGCAAAACTTACCGAGTAAACTGTCTTGATATACTTGCTGCCAAATGCTCCAAGCAGCATTGGAATGTGATGCACTTGCATTTTAATGTAAACTGAAACAAACTACTAGAAAATCTAGAAATACTGAACTATTCAAAACATGACACTGGCAAAAATTACTTCCAAGAGGAAAGTAGATTGCCATAACAAAAATAAGAAGAAGAAGACAATTTGACGTTGACATTTGTAGTTTATTCCGCATCTGAAGAAAGGCAAAGGAATCTATGTCCATACAGCAAAATATTTAGGCTGGTATAATAGAATCAAACTCAGACTCAAATCTCTGCTTGAGTACAGTTAGAAAGGGATGGCGCTAAATGCGATGAATAGCACCATCCCTTTCTGTTTTCAAGCAGCAAGCAGTGCTTGAGTCTCGTTCTGTAATACGAGCCTTAGTTTGCTAAATGACACGCAGTTATCACCGCAGTTATTATAGTTAATAATTAATTTAAATCAACCAAATTGAATTAGCTAACTAAAGACGGAAATATACTATTGTGTTATGTCGCGACAGAAAGCGTTTCGGTTTCAGTGTGTCGTGTCACTCGTGTCGACACAACACATCGTAATAATGTGTTACTAGCCATCTAAATATATGAAACCGATAAGCTTCTGTCGTACCATTTCACTCAGTTTCCCAAATCCCCTGAAAGCTGAGAGCAGGGGAGGTGAATTGTCGTTCACCCCACCGGCGTCAGACCCTCGAACCTACCTATGCGCTTACAGTACCTGCTGAGTTGACTTATCATTAACTACTTTAGATCCTCTTCCTATAAACATATTAATTTATATATCGAATATTAATTTATATAATACATTATATAAATTATATAATACATTATATAGAATTATTTATTATTATTAGAATAAATATTAATATGTATTTAGAATAATAATTAATTATTATTAGAATATTAATTTATATAATACATTATATAAATTAATATTAAATTATAGAGCTAATATTTGAATATTAGGTCTGAACCTAAGAAAACTAAGAAATTCAGTAACTTCTTACATTTATTGAATGCTTACACGATTAACTTACAAATATCAGAACAATCAAAAACAGAACATTTACTGTTTCTTAAAACTTTTGAGAATAGGATAAATGTTATCAAAAGCCTCATAAATTTCTTGACGCACTTTAGCACCAGTTAACACAACTTTTCCAGACACAAATATTAGTAATACTATTCTTGGTTTCACCATTCTGTATATTAGTCCGGGAAATAACTCTGGCTCATAAGAGCTGAACTGTCCGTGTGTTAAAACTAAACCTTCTAAACGTATTGGGAATTTCACATCACAACTGCCAACCATGTTCTGAACTTTGAAATCTAAAAATTTTGCCTGTAAGGAAAGAAATTGTTCAAAATTAGTATAGATGTAAATCAATACAAATAAATGCATTATATATTGTGTTGCTGATAATGCTAATGGCAGAAATAAATATTTATTATGTATTATGCTTTTAATTAAATTTAGAACAAAAAATATATATTTATCAATAATAATGTGTAAAATCTGAATATAAACTGAATGCTTATGTTATCTGAATGCATAAAAATCTGTCAAATTAAACACTTTTATAGCTTACATAAAATCCAAGTTTTTGAATGATCCGAGCATATTTTCTGGCGGCCAATCGTGAGTCTTCTTCACTTTTGGCTCCGGTGCATACCATTTTCCCAGAAGAGAAAATCAATGCAGTAGTTCTTGGTTCTCTTATCCTCATGATGACAGCAGCAAAACGTTTTGGGTTGTATTCTGCATTACGTGCATGCAATGCAATTTTCTTTAAGTCTAACTTACAGTTCAAGTTGACAGTAGATACAATATTTCTGGAACACAAAATAATATATTAGCACTTCAACAACCGGAAAATGAGACACAATAGTTTTTCTATAGTTGTCCGGCCACATGCAGCTGCGGGCATTGAAGAATTAACTGCTAAAGTCGCATTACTCATTTCCCAGCAAAAATGTAAACGAAGGTGTCGCCAGATCAAAAAAACACAAAAGGAAATAGTATATTGCTAAGTCAAGAAATAAACACACTTACATGTTTTTTCATCACAAACCTAATAAAAATATAATAGATAAATATTCTGAATTATGAGTTTTGCGGAAAAAACAGTTTTATAGTAGAAAACATTTTATGATGCTGTGCACACATCAACTGCAAACCATACACATCAACCATTGGTTCATTTCATTTTATAAAATTAAAAATTTAATAAAAATTAGTATTACGAGTAGTAGCTGTAGTAGTAACATTTGTCTTTTGGTATTGCGGGGAACTGGAGAAGTTGCAACATATTTTTGATAGTTTACATACAGTTCATACATACATAATATACATATCTAAGTAAAGTTTTCTTATCAGTTCGTTTCAAGAATTTTTAACATCAAAAATTATGATAGGTTTAAATAAAAGTTCTTATTATCATCCTACTTTAAAATTACCCTGGATGGCATTACATTTATTATGACTCAAAATATAATAAACAAATTAAAAAGTTATAATAATGACCAATGGTTTTGAATATCTGAAAATGTCACTATCAGGGTCAGTTTGTCAATTTGACAGTGACGTTTGTTTACATTTTTGCTGGGAAATTAGTAATGCGACTTTACCTAGGTGTTTATTAACGACTATAACACATCTCCGCTGCAAAACTGTACAAGCAAAACCATAGTAGTTCCGACTAAGTTCCGCTAAGAATTGTCTTCTATCGATGACAATATATGAGGATCACATCTACATAGCAGTTTCACATCATTACTTTCACATGTGTGAAAAATCTATGCCTTAGAACAGGCTGTTTGCATTTGTTTTAACTCATGGCGGAACCTACTGCGGTGTTCTGCGGGCGGAAGTGTGCTACAGGCGAAAAAAAATATTAAATCAAAAAGATGATTGGTCAGTTCAGCAGCTAAATACTAACTGTAACTGTGGTAGAATTCCAGGGTCAGCGGAATGTGGAGTCATTGGGGTCATGGGTGCAGGGCTTGCTTGACTTAAAATCTGCTGCCCTACCAGGCTACTACTGGTAATCATAGGAGACATCATGTTTTGCTGAAAAATTAAAATGATTTTGTAGATTGATGTAAAATTTCAAGGTTTGTTTTTATGGACTGCATATTGGACCAGAAGCAATTCATATAGGGATTTTATTACAAGAAAAAACGTTTAAACTTACAGGCGTCTGAGGTTGCATCATTTGTTGTGGAGTAGCATAACTAGCAGTGGGAGCATAAGTATGCATGGTTCTCTGAGGAGTTCCGAGGCTAAAGCCAACGAGAGGTGACGCCATGGTAGATAAGGAGTTAGACTGTTGGTGCTGCGGTTGTTGCTGTAGTTGCAAGGCATTTGGTAAGATTTGTTGATCTTCTTCTGGCTGGTGCAGAGGTGTGCCGATACCAGGAATGTTGTATGGACTTGGTAGCATTTGATCCATTTTGTTTTTTAGGTGGACGCTTCAATTGATTTCAATCAGGTAGGTAGATAAAGAAAACACACAGAAACTCATCAAAAAACGTCCCAAAATACAAAATAAATAATTCAACATGTATGCTGTACACAGATTAAGTTGACTGACTTCACGGCAAAGAGTAAAATAATATATTGGGAAAAGAGCGCCCACTCGTGGCAATTTTTTGAAACACCGATTTGAAAGGCCATCAGCGCCTCTGGAGGTTTGAGCGGAACTAATGAAAAGAAATTCGTGAAATTATAATTGCTGAAAATGTTTTTTCGTATATTTCTTTTGTCATTTTTGTAATAATTTCTTTATATAAAACAAAAATATTAATAAAAAGAGTAAATCGAAACAAAAAACACAAAAAGGATAATTGTGATCCTTGTGAGGATCGAACTCGGTACTTGTCGATCAATGGCAGTGTCTTGTATGCGTAGGTTGAGTAGATATCCGCTATGCTACTGAGACATTACTTCATGTGTCGAATTTACTAATTATATATTTTTTTTTTTTTTTTTTTTTTTTTATTTGGTAATTAAACAAATTTACATTTTTTTCTTAATCTAAATAGTGCAACAAAAACCAGAAAGGTTTATTCGTACACTACACATTCGTCACTGACAATCATAAATGTAGGTTTATAGACAGTTACATTACAATACAAGTCAACTTAGTTAAAATTATTTCCTAGCATCATCTAAAAATAAAAGTATGCGACAAACAAGTTAGGCTGGCGCGTGGTGCGCGGAAACCGGACAAATACAAATACACACACACACGCACACACGTGCAATTCGACACAAGATGGCAGTCAGCACAGCTATTGTATGATGCGGTGAGTCAGATACTTTTTTTTTAAGTTCAAAGTAAACACGTTTGCAATACTGCGTACAGGATGCTTCATTTCGTGAATATTTATGGGCAAAGTATTACTTATATTTAAATGTGCTTATTTTATTTTATATCGTTAAGTTTATTTAGTTTATCTATAAAGTAGGATTTAAGAATGCTTTTAAAATTTTTACTATTAATTTTGTTTATTGTATCAATGGGCAAGTTATTTATTAAATTTGAAACAATATATGCCGATGTCCGTTTTCCATATTGGTTATGAAATATAGGTAATAGAAATTTGTTCGTTGTGACGCTTCTTGTTAATTTATTATGGCTAACTTTTTTTAGGTCTGCATTAAAGTATTGTTCTGTTAAGATGTTATATTTAAATTTTTCCTGTACGGGTATCAATGAGCAATAGGAGAACAAAGCCTGGTAATTGTTTTTGTATTCCTCCCTTACTTTACGGGGTACTATGGTTTTTAGTATACGTAATTGAAGTTCATAGATTTGGTTAAGATGAGTTTTGGCGGCACGTCCATAACTACTTAACCCATAAGAAATAATCGATTCACCTAATGATTTATATAAAGATAGCAAAATGGGGTATGGAATTCTGTACTTAAGTATAGAAAATTTTGCAAGCAATGCGCGTAGTTTGTCACACACATGACGAATTTGGTCAACCCATAAGAATCGGTCGTCAATAGACACACCCAGGTAAGTCTGCTTTTTTACAACCTCTAAGGCAGCGCAACAACAAACGTTGTTATTGGTGTTGGAATGAAGGCACCTGTGGCTGTGTGCTATAATATTTATGGGAATTGTTTTTCTATTTTGGCTAGTACTTATGTACATTACTTTAGTTTTACTGTCATTAAGTACGAGTCCATTATCATGGGACCATTTTGAAAGTGAAGTGAAGTCACTTTGTAATTTAGTCAGTGCTAGATTAACATCAGTATCGGCCGCAAGTATGCAGGTATCGTCGGCAAATTGGAATATTTCGCAACCTTTAATGACGTTTGCAAGGTTATTGACATATGTTATGAAGTGTAGTGGTCCGAGTACTGACCCTTGTGCTGTTCCTTCGGTGACGTAAACCTTATCACTTACAGCGTCATTAACCTTTACGTAGTATGTACGGTTTTGTAAGTAATTTTTGCACCATTCTAGTAAAGGACCGCGGACACCATTCTCTTCCAAACTATCTATGAGTTTATCATGACGAAGCGTGTCAAAGGCCCTGCTGTAGTCTATAAAAACTACGATAACGTGTCTTTTATTGTCCAGATGTTTATTAACAGAATCCGTAAAGTCAGAGAGCAGTTGAGTAGTATTTTTACCGGGTTGAAATCCATACTGTTTTTCAGAAATGATACTGTTATTTCTGTAAAACTCATGAATTTGTTTGCCAATAAATTTTTCGACCACTTTGTCAATTATAGGGAGAATAGTGATTGGCCTGTAATTTTCATAGTCTTTATGGCTACCCTTTTTGTAGACTGGTCGAACTATTCCGGCCTTTAATTGTTCAGGATATTTTCCCGTAACTATGCAAGCATTAATCAGTTTGGCAATAGCCAATATTATTTTATCACCAATTCTTTTTATATCTACAACCCTTATACCATCAATTCCTGGTGCTTTTTTGTTACTTAATTTATTTACAATACTCTCGACATTTTCTATCCTGGCTTTTTTTAAATACATTGTTACGTTGTTATTAGGCACACTATACGTTGACTTATTTAATAAAGGGATATTACAATTTGGTGTGATAGATTTTACACTATTACTAAAAGTTTGGGCAAATCTGTTTGCTATATCAACCGGCTTACACGTACTATTTTCAAAAGCAGTCACTAATGCGTTGTCGATAGATATTTTAATTCTACCAGTTAATCTGTTTAATAAGTTCCACAATAGTCGTGGATTTCTACTATGTTCAGCAATTTCTTTCATGACGCACTTATTTTTAGTCTTTTCTATCAATTTATTAGCATAATTTCTAGCTTTATTATATTTTAATCGTAATATCTTATTGTTAGTGTCATTTTTCCACTGGATAAATAAATTATCTTTATATTCACATGCTTTATTTATTTTTTTACTAACCCAATTTATATTATTTTTACGATAGTTTTTTGAATTGCATTTTTTAGTTGTTTTTGAATTAGTGTAACATGTATTAATATTATCATTAATATAATTAAATATTTCTGTAGGACAATTCATATTATTTATAGGTTGCCAATTAATTTTCTGTAAAAGAGTATTCATTTTATTAAAATCTGTTATTGTTTTGTTAGAAGTAGATGAAGCATCCTGTATTTGTAACGCTCTGCAGGCCAGCACTATTGCTCGATGATCGGCTAGTACCATTCCGAGCGCGCCCGTGTACGGTTCTTGTGTGCGGGATCTCGCGAAAATATGGTCAATGCAAGTTTTAGTGGTTTTACCTTTTATTGTTTCAATTCGTGTATAATCCGATATCCCACACATTAGTCCACAATTAGACATCATAGTTTTATATTTATGTTTTATAGCACTGTCGACTTTTAGATCTATGTTAATGTCTCCGAGTAAGTATAAGTCACAGTCATTACCGAAGTTTGAAAGAGTGTGTTGTAATTCGCTGATAAATAAGTGTTTACTATTTTTTGGTGGCCGATATACTGCGCACAGAATTGCGGAATAGTGGAACGGTGTTGTTATTTTAATAGTCAGGCATTCAAAGTGTTGTGTTTTTACTTTCAATTCAGATAATTTATGTTTTTTGTGAACATAAACAACTATACCCCCACCCTTTCGTGAATTCCGCAGTTCCGCTCGCATATTGTAGCCATCAATATTATACAAACAACTAAGTGATTCTGAGATGTTAGCTTCTGTCAAAATGATTACATCTATACATTGACTACATGAAGTGATGCATTGTTCTATGGCTGAGAAATTTTTGATTATTGAGCGTATATTAATGTGTAGGCATAGTAAATTCATAGAATCAGTAGGTATACTATTTAGAAAGCTATGAATATTCGAGCAGTTTTTAATTTCAAATACATCATCTATTTTAATGGAAGCCATTTTTAAAGTACAAGATAAGTAGTTATTACATCATTATGAAATCTGAAAACTAGTACTATATAACCTACTTTTCGATAGCTGTTTTGATGTCACTCATTGATCTTAGGACAATAGGTTTGTCGTTTTCATTCTTCCGAGCCATGATTATTCCTTTTTTGCACCAGATGAACTTAAATGTTTTCTTCAGTTCCTGCTTTGCGTTCCAGAGAAGTTTCCTATTATACGGTGTAAGAGCTTCGTTAATATAGATCTTTTGGCCGCCGACGTCAGAAGGTAAGTGAGTAATCAGGTCATGAACATGAACAGACTGTGTTTTAGACGTCAAGATCCACTTTTCCTGAGTGCTCTCATCCTTAATCATAACGCGTATGGGGCCAGGGTGGTCCTTTCTGCCGCTAAGACGTTTTGCACTCAGAATATCATCTTTGACTAATGATAGTTTTTTAGCTAGAGTTTCTGCTATATGTGTTACATTTTCTTGGTCTTGAATCGGCACGTTAGTTATTTCAATTGGTACTGTCTTCTTAATTAATTTGTTTTATTTTGCATATTTTCTAAGTCGGACTGCAGAGACATCTTTTGGCAATCTTGAAGACTTTTTGTAAAAGTTGACGGTTAAACTTTAGAGATGACGCTCCTTTTTTCTTCCACTTGGGTTGTTCTAAGAGTGCCCCCCCTGCTTCACGGACTAAATACTTGACAACTACAGTGCTGCCAGCCTCTACCGAAATTTACCCCCAAGAAATTTTCTAAATTCCCCTAAGAGTAAAAACCCCCACGTTTCAATTCTTATAATAAAGTAGGTCGTGCCGTGCGCAGCGTGACTAATCAAATAAAACGCTTGTTTTATTACGTACAAACAGCAACACTCTTAATTATACACATTTTTTCTTACATATCACAAAGAAAGAGATTCACAATTCACATTTAACATTGACAACAATGAACCATAGCCAGTGACTGAGTAACATAACTGAGTAACTTAATTTCGTCGGATAAAAATCGAATCGGGCAAAATCGGTAAAAGTCGTTTGTTTTCGACATTATGACATCTTATTTTGATGTGGAATAATCAACATTTCAGGAAATGGGGAAGGCAACTGTCAAAGTGGCGCTGCGTACGCTTGTTCCACGAGAGCTATGAAAACAAAGGACTTTTATTTAAAAAAAATAGTTTTTTTAGCTTTAAAATGATTAAATTCTGTGTCAAGGCTGGTTTACATTATCTTAGTATTTAGTAGAGTGCTTTAGTAGTTTTGGTGCCTTTCCAGTGACCGTTTACACGCTTCCAGTAGAGTGTCATTTTCGCCATACCTAATACCTATTCTTTAATTCAATTACACGTCACGCGTTCACCGGCAAATGCACTCTACTAAAGACGCTACTAAAATGTCGATTTACATGCTTCCAGTGCGAGTGCGAGTAAAATATCGCGCGGGGGGTGAGCGGGCGCGCAGGGGGTGTTACTGGAAAGCGAGTAGAAAGGCTACTAGAACGTTACTCTCTTTAGTCATAAGACGACCGTTTACATGTTTCCACTAAAGCACTCTCCTAAAGCACTCTACTAAAGACTAAGATAATGTAAACCAGCCTTAATAGGCTTTAAAAATGTTGGCACTTACAAATTTCCGAAAAATCTGGATATAGAAAAAAATTGATAAATTCTGTTAAAATAAAAACGTCTTAATTTGGCTTTCAATTCCGGCATTTGCAATGTAGAATGGTCTTTTATATCCATTTTGGGTCAATGGTCTTTTTCGGTTAAAAAATACTACAAAATAAATACCTACTTTCCCATACATTTTGTTCTGAACGTCTACTGTCTTAGGAACAAGCGTACGCAGCGACATCTACAATTAGCTTTGCGTTGCCAACCCCATTGAACATACGGGCCTATTTAAAGCTTCGTACAGACTGAGGCGAGCGAATCGCGCCAGATTCGCTCGCGCCGATTGCGTCAGCTAACTTGTATGGACGTGTTCACATTGGCGCGAATAGTCGCACGAGTTGCAGCAAAAACGCGAATCGCCCGCGAATCGCGCGCGATTCGCACGATAGGGTTGCGTTCCAAGTGCAACCAAAGATCTAACGGCGCGTTCCAAACATTAGAGCTTGACGTTCGATTTACACAACTTTCCCGTTCCAAACGTCAGAGCGTTGCAACTTCTTAAGATATTTGTATACGTAACTGGAAAAACCCCGGACGGGGCGTAAAAAACATCGTTTCATACAAAATGTATAGGAGCATGCGTACGTAGCGGAGGCAGGAGTGACAGGGCCCGGACGTGGCACGCACGGGACGGAAAATACCCCGTCGGTCGCCGGTATGCCACCACCCCGTGCCTGCCCCGTCCCATCCAGATCCCGTTGCGTATGCATTGAAACTTCGACCTCCGTTCGCTCCGTAGTTGCGATGCAAAGCATCTTGGTGAAAAATGGAACTACGATTCAGCCATCGATTTTAACACTAATGACATTTTGATATTCAATAATGTTCTGTGATGTATTGTAATGTGTATCGTAACGTAATGCAATATTGTAACTAAGGTATTTAAACCTTTACAATACAATTAAAAATTACAATATTCCATTGATTAAAAAAAATTTTGACTATCTGTTCATTTGACTACTATACAATCAGATATAAATCGAATAAAACAATTTTCTTTATTTAGATTGAAAGATCATTCTGTCTTTTTTCAATGAAATAAAGTCTGTTTAGAAAAAAATTGAATTGTATCAATTGAGATTGAAAATATAAAATTAGTTGCATAAATAGTGTTTTATTTAATTAAGTTGTTTTCACAACACTACCACGTTACTATCACGTCAACTGTCGCGACTTACTTATGACACATGAGTAAAGAAAAGAACCAGAGACAAAGCTTCTTAAGAACGTGAAATTCAAACTTGCAACTAACAAAACAAATGATGCCCTGAGATTGTCCACTGGCTGCAGTTGTCAAAATTGGTTTTTTCCGGTTTTTCCGCGTACGCGACAAGCGGCCAGTGGACACGCAGTCGCAGACATGCCCCGCGTGCTTGTAGTAGTGCAACCGATTCACGCGGTTGTATGAAGCTTTGTCTCTGGTCCTTCTCTTTACTCATGTGCTTATGACGTCGGTGCACTGTCCGTCCTTGTCATCGTGTTATGATATGACAAGAACGGATAGAGCATTGCTATCACTTTGGCTATCGCTTTGAGATAGGCGGTCTAGCTGCCGTCCCCGTTCCGTCCGGCAGCCAGACCGCCTATCTCAAAGCGATAGCCAAAGCGAAATCTATAGCTATACTCTATCCGTCCTTGTCATATCATTACACGATGACAAGGACGGACAGTGCACTGACGTCTAAACTTTAGCAATTTGAAAGCTTTTTAAGCAAAGCGGTAGGCCTGCTGGATTACAATGGTTTACATGGTTAAAAATTACTCTATGGCGATCGATGACTCAAAGATTTGTCTGACAGAATGCGTCCAATGACGCGCGCGATTCGCTCGCCTCAGTGTGGGAGGCTACGCGAGCGAGCGAATCGCGTAGATTCGCGTCCCACATGGCGCGAGCGAATTCGCCTCAGTCTGTACGAAGCTTAAGTCCTCTTCCGCACTAGCTTTTTTTTTATTCGTTCCGAAGAACAGGCTAAGGTCATAGACCATGCTGCCTCGTCTTTAGTTTTATATATTTTCATAAGTTGAGTTGGTCAATCCGTGAAGAAAAGTCAAGTCATATTTCGTTAATAGTCAATTCAAGAATATTTTATCAACAAAGCTTTTAAAATAAGCCAAAGATACGTCAAAATTCAATAAGATTAAGATAATCTGTGAAGAAAAGTCATGACATCTGACATGCATGACATGAAATTTGATGGAATGTGATTTGTCAACACATCAAAATTTTCCATATTTTGCACAAACACAAAACTTACAATTACAAACATATTATACTATAAACGATAGGTATTTACACTTTAGGAGAAAAAACTAATCTATATGTAGCATTATAGCAGTAATACTGTACATGTGTTTTCATTTAAATTTGCCCTACAGTACTTATAACATATTTATACAGAGGTAGAAATGTATGATTATTTACAAGGAGAGCCTGGATGGAGCGCGGTACCGAATCTGGACAACCAAATATTTCGATCAGCTCATCCATCAGCACAAGGCGCTGAATGCCAAAGGATGGGCAATTAAAGAAGATGTGATCCAAGGATTGCTCTGACTGGGAGTTACGATGATCACAAGAGGGACTCTGTACCATTTTTAAACGATGCAGATGATAGTTTAAACGACAGTGACCAAAACGAAGCCTCAGGATAGTTGTATAAAACTTTCGAGAAAGGTAATTATTGCCCTGACAGAACCAAGGCATGGAACCTATAGGAATGTTGAATGTAGCATACCATAACTGTACGGTGAATGACCGTACAATTCGCCCAATCAGCGTTTCCTCGAGAAATGTATTTTATTTTATAATTTTATTAATTTTGTATGTTAGCAAATATTTTAGTTCGCAATCAACATTCGTCGCGCGTACTCATTCTTGTAAAATCATTTATTATCACTTATCAATAAACTATTCATATCAATTACTTTATCATTTTCTAAGAGTTGTGTGGAACACCATACAACTTTTATGGTCCTTCGAGAAAAGGACCTCGCGAGTGCGTTTTTGATTACGAGTAAAATCGTGTTAATTCGTCGTGCGAAATGTATGAACTATCAGTGACACGTGGAACTTACAGTGACGTTCACATCATTAGCAATCAAGCATTTTGAAGAAACATCTTCAATTCAACCTTTTTCAGTTTAGTGTTGTTTGGGTATTCTCGTGTGGTAGCGAATCGGTCGCCGGCCTCCCACCAGCGGGTCTCACCGGTTGATTGAGACGACGCGCATAATACCTACCAGGATTCCAGCAGCACTGGATTGACACCGTGGTTCTTCTTATTATTTTTTCAATAAGCAATTGAAGCAAAAATGGAAGAAATCATCGCCACGCAGTATCAGCTTATGCAAAACATTGAAAGCGTTTACACCAACTTCAAGAAGGATGGAGCTGAACGCAAGACCTACTCTAACATCCGTAGGCGGATATCAACATTACAAGCCTTTTAGAACGAGTTCAACAGCAATCATATGCAACTTGTCGACTATCAAAACGTCGAGCACGAGTATTTCAAAAGAAATCATTATCAGCGAACCAAGGAGTACTTTCAAGAACTAGTGCAATTTTTAGAACTTTACTCTTTATACACGGAAAATCCTACTATTCGTGAGATGCCTGAGAGGCCCCAGCTCAGCAACCTTCTGGTGTTCGAAAAGTCGAAACTAAAACCATCACCGTCACCAGGCGGCCGGTGCGCGGTCACGCCGCCGCCCGCAGCCACCGTGACTTCCGACAACGACACCTACGTGGATGCTCCTGCGATGCCAGTGCCTCCATCAAGATCACAACAGAGTTCTCATCTGAGAGAAATGAAGAACAGCAGCACTAGTAGCAAATTGGATGAAATGCTTCGCAAGCAAAAAAGTAATTTTAAAGCGTTCTCTCGTACAGTCACGAACATCGACCTTCAAAACATCTCTGAGAAATGGGAATTTGAGGACATTATGAAACATATTGAATCACGTTGGGCTGCTATCGACCATTTACAGTGGGAGATCGATAGTGAGCTGTATGAAGAAGACAAAGAATACGAGCGTTCCTTTAACATCTATGAGAGAGAATACAATGAGATCAAAAAGGTTCTTAATCAAAAAATGTGGTCAGCATCATTCAGAACACATTCTACACCGACTATGGACATTCCTTCGTTCAACGGTGATTATCATAAATAGATTTCGTTCAAGGATCTATATTTGGAGGCGATTCACAATAACCGTTCCATGTCGAATGCACAAAAGATGCAATTCTTAAAAAGCAAAGTCAAAGGCGAAGCTGAAAAGCTTATACAGCATCTCAATATCAGCACTGAGAATTATCAGATTTGTTGGGATATTTTAAATCATAGATTCAACAATAAAAAGTTAATCTTCAGCTCTCACGTCAATATTCTTATGAGTTTACCAGCAATGCAACTTCAGACAGCACCACTTATCAAGAAAATTCATGACACTGCAAATGAGTGTCTGAATGCCATAAAATCCCTTGGAGTCGACATCACGACCTGGGACCCACTAGTTGTTCACATACTGTCGCAGAAACTTGACACTGAAACACATAAAGATTACATAGAATCATTGAAAACCCCTAGAGAATTACCGACTTTGGCTGAATTTTTCGAATTTTTAGAAAACAAATTTACTTCTCTAGAAGCTTCCAAACGAAAACAAGACAGTATTATGCAAAAACCTATTGCACAAAATCCGTCATTTACTGCGAAAAGATCATATCAGCAAAATAATTATAATTACAATAAATATTCAAGTAGCAACGCATATCAACCGAGCAAGCAGTTTGGAAGAGCGTTATTTGTTACATCAGCAGTACGTTGCCCTCAGTGCAAAGGAAAACATGGCATTTTTAATTGCAAGGAATTTTTGGAGATGTCGAGCGAGATGAAATTCAAAACTGTTAACAGCCTACGAATTTGCATCAATTGTTTATATGATCACAAGGGAAACAAATGCGTCTCGACAAAATCATGTAGTAAATGTACTAAACAACATAACACATTATTACATGATGCGTTCACGAAATCATCAGGCAGCGCAGATTCCAAGCATCTAGAGAGCGTCAATGTATCGCAACAGAAAGCATCCGAGATTCTATTGGCAACAGCATTAATCAAGGTGTTGGCAGCAGATGGTACCCATTATACCATGCGTGCGCTCATCGATCAAGGATCTCAGATATCTCTTATCACCGAGAATGCAGCACAGAAGCTCCGAACACCTCGCCATCGTTGTAAAGGTGTTGTGTATGGACTAGGCGCTCAAGAAAATAACAGCAAGGGTTCAATCCAGATAACAGCAGAAGCTATTCATAGTGACTTCACCTTCATTATGAACAATCTCATCAATAGTCTTCCAAATCAGTCTTTCTCCAAACCAACGTGGCCACATATTGAATACATCAAATTAGTAGATCCCGAGTTTTACATCAGCAGACCTGTGGACCTATTACTTGGTGCAGACATCTATTCCCTTATCATGATGGGAGGAATAATCAAAGGTGACAGTGACACTCAGCCCATAGCGCAGCAGACCCAGCTTGGATGGTTACTATGCGGCAATGTCAAAACCTACCAATGTAATGTGATATTAAGCAACATCGAAGATATCCAGAGATTTTGGTCAATTGAGGATATCGCTGACAACCCTGAAAATAATTCCTTTGAAGATCATCATTGTGTACAACAATATAGAGAGCAAACGACACGACAATCAGACGGTCGTTACATTGTGAGGATTCCCATGAAACCAGACGCCATGGAAAAGCTAGGAGAGTCCAAACAGAGAGCAATAGCACAGTTTCGGCAGTTGGAAAAGAAATTTACAAGAAACGAAAAATTATCAGAAGATTATAAAACATTTATTGACGAGTACATTAAGCTCGGTCACATGCAAAAGGTAAACAAAGGCGACGGTAATCAGACACCGTCTTATTACCTACCGCACCATTGCGTCATTCGCCCGGACTCCACTACAACTGCACTGCGAGTTGTATTTAACGCATCATCGCCTACGTCATCCGGACTTAGTTTGAATGACTTGATGTTTAGCGGGCCGAATTTGCAGCAAGATTTGTTATCATTGATTTTAAAATGGAGACAGTATGAGATAGCCTTCACTGCAGACATCGAGAAGATGTTTAGACAGATCAAACTGCATCCCGACGATCAAAATCTTTACAAGATTTTCTGGAGAGATCCAAGCAGTTATCAAGCACAGAATAACAGTTATAATCATTCAATTCAAGAGTACAATTTAACGGTTCTGAGTTATGGTACGAAAGCCGCGCCCTTCCTCGCGATGATGACGTTAAAGCAATTAGCGAAGGACGAAGGCCACAAGTACTCGGTCAGAGCTAAGCAAGCACTAGAAGATGCATTCTACATGGATGACCTTCTGTCCGGCAGCCACAATATCAACACAGCATCCGAACTGAAAACTGACTTGATAGCATTACTCAAGTCCGGCGGGTTCAACCTCCGTAAATGGTCATGTAACAACGTCGACTTATTAAACGGAACGGAGCCTGCCACGAATCAAACATCCTTCGACTTCAAGCATTCTGAATCAACAACGGCTCTTGGACTGCGTTGGAACCCTCAAGAAGACGTTTTTCTGTTTCAATTCAAGTTAAACGCCGCACTAAAATCACTTAGCAAACTTTTACTTTTGTCGGAGATATCAAAGATCTTCGACCCCCTGGGGTGGCTCTCTCCCGTTACCACAAAACTGAAGCTCTTATTTCAATCAGTATGGCTACATGACATCCAGTGGAATAACGAGCTGCCAGAAGAGTTTAGCAGGGAATGGAAAATCATTCGTGAAGACTTGGAAAATATCAACGAGATAAAAGTGCAACGATGGCTGAAAAGTCATGAAAACGACACGATCGAGTTACATGGGTTTTGTGACTCATCAACGAAAGCCTATGCCTGTGTCATCTACTACAAAATTCAACAGCAAGACCAGGAAGGCTCCGAACATTCATCAATCATCATTGGAGCAGCGAAAGCAAGACTAGTACCTGTAAAGAAAAATGTCACATTACCACGACTCGAATTGATGTCATGTCTTTTATTGTCAAAACTAATGGACACCGTAGCAAGAACTATACTTGACTACAATGTTAAAAGGTTCGGTTGGACGGATTCCACCGCAGCACTAGGATGGATTCAAGGCGATTCTAACCGATGGAAGGCATTCGTAGCGAAGAGGGTTGAGCAAATCAAAGCAGTCATGCCTCCGGAGTGTTGGCGTCACGTCAAATCTCAAGAGAACCCAGCTGACTGCGCCAGCAGAGGAATCACTGTAAAACAACTACAGCAGCATACATTATGGTGGAATGGACCGTCGTGGTTGACTTCGTTCAACTCGGAAAATCATAAAGAAAATCAAGTTTACGTAACAGATCAAGAAATAAAACAATCACCTAAAGTTCATTCAACTACAGCGGTCGCTACTACAAATCAAAATAACAATTTAATTCACGATATCACAAGCAAACACAGTAATTTTATTCATGTAACCCGAGTACTCGCTTGGATACTACGTGCGGTGTCGCGTAACCAACGATTACAAGAAAAACAATTTTATTTATCAATTAATGAATTATCAAGAGCAAGACATATGATCATTAAATACTATCAACATCTGGTATTTACTGAAGAGATCAACAGCCTCCAGAATCAAGAGAAGATCAACTCTAAGAGCAAGATTGTCAACCTAAATCCTTTCCTAGATAAAGAAGAATTGCTGAGAGTAGGTGGCAGAATCAAGCATGCACAAATTAAGGAGGATATGAAACATCCCTTAATCATCCCCCATGACGGTCATCTAACGAACTTGCTTTTAGACCAAGCACATAGAAACACTTTTCATGGAGGAGCAAGGCTAACTCTATCATACCTTAGACAGCAGTACTGGGTGATAGGGGGGAACAGAGCAGTTAAGAAGCACATACGCTCTTGTGTCATCTGCAGAAGACACAACCCTGATAAGCAAAGTCAACTTATGGGTGACTTACCGGCTGCCCGCAGCAATCCAACTAGGCCTTATTTCAACTGTGGCCTCGATTTTACGGGCCACATCTATGTAAAGACTAACAAGGGTCGAGGGGTCAAGACGACCAAAGGATACATCGCCGTATTCGTATGTATGGTGACGAAGGCGGTGCACCTAGAGCTCGTCTCGGACTTATCATCATCAGCGTTTCTAGCAGCACTCAGACGGATGGCAGCCAGGCGTGGAACACCGCGTCATATTTTTTGCGACAACGGCACCAACTTTGTGGGAGCCAATCGCATCTTACAGCAAGAATACCTAAATCTACAGAAAATGTTGGATGACGAATTCTATTCCCAAATCACTGACATGAAAATAGAATTTCATTTCAACGCCCCATCATGGCCCAGTGCGGGCGGACTCTGGGAGGCATAGATTTTCTCACACCGTCCCACTTCTTAGCCAGTGGTCCCACGCTCAGCATCATCGAAACAGAACGGGATGAGAGAACCAGATGGCAGTTAACACAGAAAATCTTCAATGATTTATGGAAGCGTTGGCAAAACGAATACCTGTGCCAATTATCAGCTCGCAGCAAGTGGCAGCAGCCCCAGCAAAATCAAAAGATCGGTGACGTAGTTATCATTCACGATGCAAACTTACCACCTGGAAAATGGTCCCTTGGAAGAGTCACTGAGCTCCATCCTGGAAGAGATGGACATGTCCGGGTCGTGAGTCTCAAAACAAAGAACGGCACCATCCAGAGACCCATCGTCAAGTTATCAACCTTACCTATCAATAATCAGGAGAAGCCGTCGCAGCAAAACAAACAGCCTGAAACATCAAAAACCACATCAAAAAATTCAGCGCTGAATTGTTGTTCCAGTATCAAAACAATGATTGTTACCCTACTGACAATGATGCTTATACTACCAACACAGTGTGCATATAATATAGCACCGTTAAGAAACGGCCAAGCTATTTATTTCGATAAGATTTCCGACATGCATCTAGCAAGAGATGAGTGGAAGCTCATTGTTTATTATGACATGGAGCCATATTGGGAAGGCTCCCAAATATTAACAAAATACATAAACAACTTGGAAATTTTATGTAACAGAGATAAACAACATCTATGCGAAGCAATAATGACCCAATTACAACATGGTTATAATGAACTCGATCACTACAATCACCTGTTGCTCGGTCAGCAATTCGACGACGCCGCCGCCGCTACGAAATCACGTGCGCGGCGC
The DNA here is from genome assembly GCA_943789525.1 of Agriphila geniculea. Taxonomy (NCBI): domain Eukaryota; kingdom Metazoa; phylum Arthropoda; class Insecta; order Lepidoptera; family Crambidae; genus Agriphila; species Agriphila geniculea. The sequence goes on from OX038877.1 coordinate 20,699,151, forward strand.
GGGCTTATCAACGGAGTCGGAAGTATCGCGCGCTCACTATTTGGAGTCCTCGATGATCAATTCGCCGAGCAGTATCAAAGGGACATCGAGCTAATACGACTAAATCAGAAACACCTAGTCAAGCTATGGAAAAATCAGACCTCCATTATCGAAGCAGAGCATAATTTATTACAAAGAGTCGAAACCACGATGAATAAACAGCACAAAATCATTAATCAGCATACAAACATAATTGAAAAAATCACAACTTCTATGAATGAAAAGATTCAAGATGTCATATACAGCAACGAGTTCGCGTTATCAGCTATCATAGTAAACAATGTGTTGCTGAATCTCAGAAACATTCAAGACTACTTACTCGACACAATTGCCGACCTTCATTACGGATCATTTAATATTCACCTTATAACACCGGAACAGCTGCTAAATGAATTGAATGTCGTATCAGGACAACTTTCTAAGGACTTATCCTTGCCGATTAACAACGTGATGGGAGAACTGCCTAAATTGTATCATATGCTTAAGGTCAAGGCAAAAGTGACGAAAGAATATTTTATATTTGAAATTCGATTGCCTTTGGTAACAAGAGATTACTATGAAATATATCAACTTATACCTATCAAACACGGAAACCAAGCAGCATGATCAGCATAAAACCCGTAGCAGAATTCATCGCTCTGAATACCCAAAAGGATTCATACTTACCCATGGCTCAATCAGATGTTCAAAAATGCAGCCAATACGATGAAGTCACCAACCTGTGTTTATTACAGAAACCTATATATCAAATGACGTCCGATAAGAGTCTCTGCATCAGAAGTGACGTAACAGAACAATGCGTCACTAATATTGAGGCGTGCAAATCAAAGTGGCTGGAATTTCACGAAATAAATACATATTTATTTTCATGTTGCGGACAATGCGCAATTCGCATTATATGTGAGAATCAAGTTTCATCGGAGCTATTGAATGGCAGTGGAATAATAAATCTTGAAGAAAACTGTATCATCAAAAACGAGCAATTTGTGATTTATTCACATAAACGACGAGAAAACAGTATCCATACGGAAGCAGATGTATTAAAAATATCTATTCCACCAATTAATCAAATCATCGACTTGAAGATCCCCGCAAACAATGCCACGTCCGTCTCAGATCAAGAAAATTATATCAGCCACTCTCAGTTTCAGACAGAATCCGAAAAAATAGAAGATTTGATACAGCAGCTCAAAAATACAGACATGGAGATAAGGCCAACAGATGCCTCAACCCATGATATCACACAATATGTGCTAATCAACTTTATTCTAGGTATCATCATTGTGAGTGGCGTCGCACTGGCCTGGCGGAGGATACGCCGCCGGTGCAGGCAGCACGCCGTCAGCTCGACGGGCTCGGCGGGAGCGGCCGAGACAGCACGAGTGCCCTCGCCGCCGCCGGTGCCACCTCAGCCCCCACGCGCCGCGGGCCGCGCGCGTGTCCCGCAACCATTGAGTAGCTCGTCAGACCACGACATCGAAATGGCTGATCTAAGATACGCTCGGATAGCTAACAAAGCGACGTCTCCGACTTTTCCTAAGCATTTTACAAAATAAATTGTGATAGTGTCAAATTTTTAAGTTGTGTTATATTTTTTAAGTGACATGTAAATATTTAAGATATCAAATTGTTTATTACCTATCCTTATCAATCCTTATCATTTAATTATTATCAGTCCTTCATAAATAATTTTCCCAGCATCCCTTCATCTCCTGCCCCGGAGCATGTACGGTGAATGACCGTACAATTCGCCCAATCAGCGTTTCCTCAAGAAATGTATTTTATTTTATAATTTTATTAATTTTGTATGTAAGCAAATATTTTAGTTCGCAATCAACATTCGTCGCGCGTACTCATTCTTGTAAAATCATTTATTATCACTTATCAATAAACTATTCATATCAATTACTTTATCATTTTCTAAGAGTTGTGTGGAACACCATACAATAACCCTTTATTTTCTACTTGTACTGTGTAATTCCAGTGTATTTTCCAAACATCTGTTGATCTTTTCTTTAAAAGAGAAACAATATCTGAGGGTGGAACAGAGATGTTAAGTCGTGATCTTGAATCTGGAATAGGGACTGAAGAGTCGGTTATTGTTCTTGCTAAAAAGTCAGCCCTTTCGTTTCCTAATATGCCGGAGTGTGATGGGACCCACATAAACATAACCTCAAAACCATCTGTGAACAAATTTAGCCAAAGCTGTTTGATTGATGAAATTAAATAGTTAGTGTTAGCATGGAATTTGTTATTTTTAAGATTTTGAAGTACACTCATGCTATCACTAACACTTACACATGCTATCATTAACACTTAAGACAACCACCATTTTTTTATTTTATATGTTTTAAAGTTGCAAGTATAGCCACAGCCTCGGCTGTGAATATACTTGTATTTAAATTAATTTTAAAACCACAACCAGAATTCAATTTCTCATCATAAAATGCAAACGATACAGCTGACTCAGTTTTTGAGCCATCAGTATAAATGAAATTGAAACCAAAAAATTCAGAGAATCTATTGTAAACATCTTCTTTATGATTCAAATTACGATCAATAATTATGTTAATAGCATGAAATTTACTATGAAAATCACCTTGATAACATGGTAACAACTCTGATTGGTATATTTGCAAATCTTTAAGAAAATGATTGAACTGGGTAAAACCCTGAAGAATGTAAGGATATTTGCGACAAGATATGGAAGGGAAGCTTTTCAAGTTTGAGAACAAGTGATTGTTACTTTTACTGTATAATTTTAAAACAAACCTTTCTTTTAAATAGTTCAACCTTATACTTATAGGAGGTAGTCTACATTCAACTTGTAATGTATTAATTGGAGTACTTTTAAATGCTCCAGTAACAAGTCTCATGCCCTTATTCTGAATTTTATCCAAAATAACAACCAACTTACTATCACCCGCAAAACAGAGAAACCCATACTCAAAGTGGCTACGAATAAGTGATTTATATAATAGTAGTAATATTTTAGGATCAGCACCCCAAGATGTTCTACATAATGTTTTTAAAATACCATGTTTGTGGTATTTCATTATCCAACCATAAATAGTTGAAGAGATCTAAGAGAATTTGAAAGCTATTTGTACTGAGTTTTTTAAGCATCATATACCAACTGTAGTCGCCTCGCCATTGTTCAAAAGAACTAAGTCATTATCGTCTGCTATTTCCAAGATGTCCCTACCTCTAGAATTAGTAGAGTTACATCCCCAAGATGTATGATGAGCGTTAAAATCACCAGCGAAGATCATTGGCTTGGTACTGACTTTACTAAGGCGTCAAGTTTATGCTTGTCAAACGAAGGAGTACAATTTGTAGGACAATAAAAACTTACAATGGATATTTCTTTACAATTTACAATTATTTTTATACATATGTTTTGTAAACAACTGTCAAAAGATATATCTATTTTTTGATAATTTATGCTGTTATGAATTAAAATAGCAACGCCATTATGTTTATTTCCAATATCATTGCGCTCTATTTTCGTTTGTTTGTTTGAGCACAAATTTTGTCAACCTGCTTTCTCTCTGTATACGGCCTCAGAATCTTATATTCATATTCCACAAACCTCTAGCAGCCCCCCCCCCCCCCACCCATGAAAGCGGGCGTGTGTAATCACAGACGAATAAGAAGATACTACGTGTGTAATCAATCAAGGAGTCATGAGTGTGGGATTTGATCGAGAGGCAGTGGCAACACTGCATGTCAGTTGTCACAACTCACAACAAAACGCAAACTAAACGTCACGTCACATTCTTTTTGAATGAAAATAATTTTGAAGTTTTTGATTTTTGCTTTTGTAATTAATTCGTCGTAAATTAATAATGTTTTAGTGCTATTGTTTTGGTATCTCGAGGTAAAAATCACATATGACAATAAAGGCAAAATGGGCATTGATACTGAGAAAGAAGCTGGATCCTATGTGCTTAAAAGTTACGGAGAATTCTTCAAAAAGCAACATCAAGATTTACTCTCATTGAGCAGAAATGAAATCTGGGAAGGGAACAAGACATTTTTACCTATTCAAATTTGTATGGAGCCCATTGAACACGTTCCGATTACTAAACTTGTTACGTCCGATAATATCTTGATGACCAAAGTTATAGGTGTTTTATCTTCGCTTTGTGCGGAAGTTAGCGAATTGAAAAAAGAAGCATTTGACAGGTAAACATAGCACCATCAGCAGTCGGCACCACCCATCCCCAGTCTTTCATTTTATGCCTGGTTTATACAGGGTCAGTTTAACATGGCAGTAAAGTTTGTCTATCCTTACTTGTCTTATTTGGTAAACAATCCAATTTTTTTTTGAAATAACCATTTATAAAATACAAAAAATGGTTTTCCACACATAGATTACGAAATAAATTGTTAATAAATTAATAACAATTTCATAAAGTTACTAACATATTTTTAAATAATGATTTAGGCTCGTCTTTCCTTTAGTTGACGTGGAGTTTAGAGTTCATATTTTTTTTGTGTAAAGAACTCATAATTTAGATCACGAATACGAAATATTAAGGTGCGGAAACAAATAGGACTCGAGAAAAAAATTCTAAAAATTAAGATTTTCTAGGTTAAAAATGTCTAATTTTAGGCCAGTGTCGTCATTTTTGACGTTTCATGGCGGCGCACTATGTTGGTAGCACTGCTAAATTGTTGCGATGGTGACCAAAGACCGCAGGTCACGTGATAGGTGCGAGGAGCGTAGCGACGAGCATGTTAGGTGTACATGAACCCAGCGCGCAAGCCGAGCGAGCGAAGCGAGCGTGCCGCGGCAGCAGCCGGCGAAGCGCCAGAAACGACTTTTTTACATGCGAAATTTTGTACGTACGTCCCCTCCCCTCTCCCCACCTCTTTTTAGCCTCCCCTCCTTAATTTCCATATTTTTTGTTTAGAGGTTATGTTTACGCAAAAATTTATTTCTCGAAAACTACGCGTCGCCGGCAGATGGGGATTGGAGGAGGGAGTTGTTTCAACTTGTTTCCCGTCTCCTCCCCCTCCCCTCCTTTGATTGCTGAAAAATAACAGTAATTTGGCTGTTATTATTCCTTTTTGTGCAACATTAAAAATTCATTTAAAAAAAAGTATGCATTTCCGCACTCCCAAATTTTAAGGGGGGGTTAGGGAGGACCGCCCCTCCCCCCTACCACCCCTCCCACCCTTAAATTCCACGTCAACTAATGGAAAGTCGTACCATGATTTAAGTATAAAAGACGTATGACAACTGTCAAAAAAATAAATTAATTAAAAAAATATTAAAAACAAAACTGCCCTGCCAAAAACGAACTAAAAAGTTAAACAACAAGTGTCATTGCAGTCGGGGGACCTTATTATGGAACAATTTTTTATCAAAGAGGTCCCCCGACTGCAATGACACTTGTTGTTTAACTTTTTAGTTCGTTTTTGGCAGGGCAGGACTTTTCTCTACAGTTGTCCAGTCCAGTGCTGACTTGCTACTGGGCTCATGTAGGCACTAGTTTCAACCCAGTCCAGTGCTGACTTCACACTCGCTAGTCAGTCCTGCTGACTAGACACCCGTTCTATTTTCGGGCACAGTATGACTTACTGTTGATCCTGTCTACATGTACCCAGTTACTGGTTTCGTCGAGATTCCGAGTCACGGACCCCGTATAAACCAGACCTTATTTACATGAAATATTAGAGTTACAGATCTTAGAAAAACAATTGTCATGAATGACTTTGTTATTTTTTTCATATTTCAGACATTTCCCTTTCTTGGCAGTTTATGAAGAGTATGGGAATAGTGATATTACATTTCAAATGGAAACTATCTGCTTATTAAATGCATTTTATTTGCGTTGTGATGACACACTTCGTAATATGTGCAGTCAAGTTTTTGCAGTCTTCACAGAGGGAATCGTAAATTTGAGTAAGGATTGAAATACTTTTACTTACATTATCATATTGAACTATTGCTTAAAAATATGTAGTAGTAGTTAGACACACATTAGACTTGTCACAGTCAAGTCACTGTCAACTTCAGGACGTGTGTGAACAGACAGTCACAGCAAGTAGCAATACCCATTTTGACGGCTGTGACTGAGACGCACCAATAGTAACGGTGCTTGATGTGTATAGCCACTGTCCAAATGACTTCTACGCAAGTATATTTTTTGATGGGACTGATCGGTGAATTGACTGTGACGTGTCTGATGTGTGCATGAACCTCTCAGGAGAATAGTCAATCAGGGCCCTATTTAATAAATGTGACAATTTGTCACCTGTCATGACAATTTTATGTCCATTGTGCCAACCAATTTGAAAATAAAACAAACTACTCATAGCTACACCACAATATAAACCAAATTGTCATGACAATTGACAAATTGTCACATTACATCAGGGCTGGAAACCGGTTTTCTAATAAACAGGGTTAATTTCGATCTCTAACAGGTTTTTTAGTAAGTGTTCACTTGGAGCGGAACCGATTCACGAGCGATATTTCTTCTGGGATAAACCTGGTTAATTCCACGACGCGCGTGAATAATGTAGCGATATATTTTGTCTCTTTTTATCTGCGGGCGGGTTCGCGACGCGATGCAGCGCAAACGCAAGTCGCAACTTGTCAATACGTGTGTATTATTTGTTTGTTGCTATTTCCGCGGGCTGATAATCTAATTAGAAACCACCTAGCGACCGGTTGCAGTTCATAGATGATAGTGATCCATTGCTACTTCTTTTTGGATTAAAAAAAGTAGCAATGTATATGGAATGAAACCGGTCGCTAAATAGTTTCTTTTTAGATAATCAGGGTGCCGATTGTCGCGTAACGCAATTTGCAAGATGGGTCGGAAAAAACAAATAATGTCCATGATAATTTTTGTTATGATCCAATAAATAAAACATCTAAATGTAAAAAGTGTAAATAAAACAATGAATTCATAGTTTTACTCGTCTTGACTTTCGTTTCGTTGCTTTGCATCGGGTGGGCGGAGCAAACAAAATCATTTTAGTATTAACCAGGTTTTGGGAGCAGAATCAAAACCAAAACAGTCTACGAGCTTAACCAGAAATAATACCGGTTTTGACGAGCAGCGGCCCTATTTTTGATTCGCTCGGCAGGCGTCGAGCGCTCTTTTCGAGTGATTTTCGTTCGACTTATGACTTAAAACAATGAGATGTCGAATGAAAATCAGTAGAAACTAGCGCTCAACTGGAGTCGAGCGATTCAAAAATAGCCCCTGAATTAAAATAAAAACGCTCTTTTCAAAATGTATGAAGCTGCGCGAAACCTGGTTGCAAATTTTAACCAGGTTTTCCAGCCCTGCATCTTATGCTACAGTTCTATGACTAATAGATTATTTCAACTTTTCAGATGCCATTCAACTTCACTATGTTATAAATCATATAGGAGAGTTGTTTACTCTAATTGCATTATTGGAGTTGTTAATATCAAACACTTCATTGACATCTAAATGGAGTAAATATTGTAAAACCCTGAAAACATTTAAACACATGCCAGAGAATTTAAATTTAACTGAAGAGAGTTTTAAGGCATTACTGGGGGCTACTGAAAATATAACCAGTAAACTTATGAATGATGATATAGTACAAAACACTCTGCAAAATCTGTCAACGCTTAGAAAAGGTTTAATAGATAAAAATTGCTCTAATGTAGCAGCAGAATTTACACAATATTTGAAGCAGGCTATAGCTAACCTTGATAAATTAACTCAGGATAAGCCAAATGTTACCAATATGTACAAATGTATCAAAATGAATGTTCTTTTTGTACTAAGTTCCCATTTATTTGGAAATAATGACAAAAAAACTTTTAAATCTCTGATTGACTTGAACACTAAGGTTTGTATTTATATTTTCTAAAGTCTGGTAAAACATTTTGAATTTGCTTATACAGTGCCTTTGGTCTTGAACTAGCGATAATTTAAAGGCGTGTAATACACCTAATTTTATCGACAAAAACACCCACATGTTGGGGTCTATCCCCACTCCTGTTGGAATGGCCGCCATTTTAAATTTGACTTTTTATTTTAGATGACCCTGCAGAAAAATATTAATTTCTCCGGATTTAGAAGTCCTACAGTTATAACAAAAATATTGTTTGAAAGCTAATAATATCACCTAGTAATTTAAAAATAAAATGTTTAAATTTTTGATTTAAATACGTCATAAAAAATTACTGAAATAAAATGTTATACGAAATTTGTGCGATTTTTTTGAGTTTTTATTACATTTCTCAAAAACTAGGACATTAATGTCCATTTTTTTGCACTATTCAAATACACAGGAATATTATCTACAAAACGGTTTTAAAATTTATTGCTCTATGTTGCATATTTTGAGAGTTATTTTTGTTTGAACTGTGACCCTTACGTCACCAAAAAATGATTATTTTCGAAAATGGACATAATTACAAGCATTTTGAACATATTTTAAATTAGGTTGATAATATTATCTGAATACTAATTTCATCAAATGATAAAATCTAGTTTTTAGGAATTTTGATTTTTTTTTATTTTCAAAAATAACCATTTAGTACTTGTAAGGGTCATATTCAAACATCAATAGCTCTCGAAATATGCAACATAGACATAGTAGATATGCAACTATGACATAGAGCAATAATTTTTTAAGTCGTTCTGTAGATAATATCCCTGTGTATTTGAATAATGCAAAAAAAGTGAACATTAATGTCCTAGTTTTTGAGAAATGTAATAAAAAGTCAAAAAAATCGCACAAATTTCGTATAAAATTTTATTTCAGTAATTTTTTATGACGTATTTAAACCAAAAATTATAACATTTTATTTTTTAAATTGATAGATGATATTATTAGCTTTTGAACAGTATTTTTGTTATAACTGTAAGACTTCTAAATCCGGAGAAATAAATATTTTTCTGCAGGGTCATCTAAAATAAAAAGTCAAATTTAAAATGGCGGCCATTCCAACAGGAGTGGGGATAGACCCCAACATGTGGGTGTTTTTATCGATAAAATTAGGTGTATTACACGCCTTTAAATTATCGCTAGTTCAAGATCAAAGGCACTGTATATGTTCTTACTTTCAATTATGTTTCAGGCACACAGTGTTCATGTCATAGGGACCACTGTCTGGTTTCCTGAACAGTTTCTTCAGAGACATTTGCCAGCACTTTGTGCAAGTTATGGAAAGATATCACAAATATTGCTCAAAGCTCGCCAGGCGTATGTCACTGCTAAAAAAGCATCACTTGCAAAAGATGTGACTTGCCTCCAATCAGTATGTATGCAGTGGGCTTTGACAATTGAAGAAAAATTTTCTTCTAATCTAAACAAACTAAATGCTGCAGAAATGACACTGCACGCTAAGGTCCTACTTGAAGGATTGGAAATAATCTCTGGAATTACCTATTCTATTCTGACACTTATGAACCTCCATCTTGCTCTAGGAATCCCACTGTCTAAGAGTGTTCTCATGTCTTTATTTGATATTATTGACACATTAAAAAGTTTACAAAATGTTATTTTGCGCAACCATTATCAAATAATCAATTCTATCAATATGATTATTCACCATTTAGTTTTCCAAACATCATCATCTGTTCAAGAAGTGAAGAAAACTTTGGCGGGAGATAAAAATTACGCAAGTAAGAGGCTGGACGAATTAACTTGTCTTGTTATAGCTGAGCAGGCTTTAAGAGGCGCAACAACCATGGAACGGAACATAGCCGCTAATGTAGCCTTGAGTTTTATTCCTGAAAGTACATTCTTAGAGGATACTTATGCCAGATTAGGTGTTTTGTTGGAGAAAGTACAAAAATTATCTAATTTCATTAAAACCTTTGAAAATCTGAGTAACTGTTCTTGGATGTTATGGCACCAGAATGTTATACCAATTTATTTTGAACAGAATTTCAATGTACAACTGAATACCTTAAAAGTAAAATACTTTCTGATGTTATTGGAAGACTGTGCACTTATGTTGAACAATACAGACAATCTGTTCAATGGTCACAAATCTCAAGAATTTCTGGATGATATAAAAATGTTGATTAATGAAAGAATTATAAACAGCACCAGTCAGAATATAGAAACTAATTTACGTTTACACATTCATTCTCATTTACAACTGGATGTAGTAAATCCATTCACCACAGATATGACAAAGAAATTGTTATTAGCAATAGATAACTTGCGAATACAAGATACTTACATGTGTGTTGTGCCATCAGTAGAACACTATTTATCTACCATGTATTACAATCTAACTACTGTTGTATTATCAGATTGGAAAACTTATGGTGAAATGAGACAGATGGCTAAGTTTAAATTCAATCTCAACACGGTCCAAGACAATTTGCCTACACAGACTCTTGAACAAGGACTAGATGTATTAGAAATTATGAGAAATATCCACATATTTGTTTCAAAGTATCTGTATAATTTGAACAATCAAATATTTATAGAGAAGAGTAGCAACAATAAACACTTGAATTCTATAAACATCAGACACGTGGCAAATTCAATTAGAACACATGGAACAGGAATTATGAACACAACTGTGAATTTTACTTATCAATTTTTGAAAAAGAAATTCTTTACATTTTCTCAGTTTATGTACGATGAACATATTAAATCTAGGCTCATCAAGGATCTCCGACACTTCAAAGAGACAACTGCTAATGGTGGAAATATGTATCCTTATAAGAATGCCGAGAAATTCAACAAAGGTATAAGAGTTCTTGGCACAGCTGAAGATGGTCTGACCTACTTGGACCTATTCCGTGACCTCATAAGTCAGATTGGAAATGCTATGGGATACGTAAGGATGGTCAGATCAGGTGGCAGGCATTGCTGTTCAGATGCTACTGTATTTTTCCCCGATTTAGAAACGGAAAGTTCTTTTAGAGAAATGTGTGAACAAGATGGCTTAGGACCAAAATCTATTAATTCCTCTGAAAATTTAGATAATACTATAAATGGTTTGGTGACAAACTTTTTACAGGGCACTGAATATTTCAAACTACTCGTGGACGTGTTCGCCCCAGTGTTTCGTAACCCAAAGAATGTTCACCTGAAAAACTTTTTTATAATAGTGCCACCCCTTACTCTTAATTTTATAGAACACATGATATTATCCAAAGATAAAATGACGAAGAAAAATAAAGTCGGCGCCGCCTTTACCGACGACGGTTTTGCTATGGGGATAGCTTACATATTGAAATTATTGGATCAGGTAATATATATCGGCAATTGCAATTTTTTGTCATTATTGCTTTTCATTGATACAGTACATATAATTGATACATTTTTTAAGTTAGTTGCATACAGCAGCTCGCACTATAAAATTTCCCTTATCGACTTTCAACTTAATTTGAAATCAAATAGTAATTTGTCAGTTGTGAATAACCTGATAATCTGTTGACTGTAGGTACTTAACTCTTGACTTGGATTTTCTCTAGGATATCAATTCATTATGAAATCGAAAAGTTAATAAATTATAATTTAATAATGTTTCAGGACTCTGATTTCGAATCATTGCATTGGTTTGATTCTGTTTGGAAACACCTACAGGACGAAAGAAAACAGCTTGAGGAACAAAAACTGAAGGGCTCCGTACAATTGCAACAGGCTTTAGCTCTGACGGAAAAGAAATTGAAAATAATCGAGGAAGAATACAAAATGCTGTATTATAGCCTTACCAGTGCCAGGATATTTTTTAGATAAGTTGTTAAGTTTAATCAACTGGTTTTGTACTCTCAAAATTAGTAAATGAGACCCGCAGGCTGATTATCTAAAATGAGCGACCGAAATCGATTCCTGAATTATTTCGAAATCGTCGCGCGACCGCGTCACTGATTTGGTATTATGTATGCGATCGCTGATTAGTTTATGCTTTTTACCGAAAGTAGTCTGTATCTGTGTATGTGTCTGACTATATGTGCTCTGTGAACATAACCTTTTTGTTTTCGCTTCAAATTTCGTTTACATTTTTTCGTCTTCAAAATGGCAAATTCCGTGTAGGCATTGAAGGACAGGCCTTTTGTTTTACATTATAGCAATTTTATTTAATTTTGGTCAGAGGTAAGGCTAAGAATTTAACGAAAACTAATCAGAAATTACGTTTTGTCTGGTTTCTGTCTGACAGAAGAAATCGCGAAATCGTCGCGGTCGCGTCGCGGTTTCTGAGTTAGATAATACGAATTTCGGAGCATTTCCTTGCAAGTGCTCGTATATTTTAGTACTTTAGTTGTCCGTTGGAGGCAGCACTCGTAGAAACTCGATCGGTGGTACGAAATCGAGTTTGACAGCGACTATTTCGTAATTATCACCGGTCGCTAGGTGGTTTTAAATTAGATAATCAGCCTGCAGGGGTCTATTTCATAAACACTACCGTAGTAAATTACAACGATGGTTTGGTGTTAATTGCGTCGCCAATTTGAAACTATGAAAATAAACTACTCACAGACACCGCAATGTACGCAAATTTCCGTTATTTTTTGTGAAATAGGCTCCAGTAGTAAAAAAGCCATTAACTAACTTACTGACGCTGCGTTTATTGCAAATCTAAGATAGACTTGTCGCTCGATACACCCTGTATGTGTGTCTATTATGATTTAAAAAGTGGATGAGTTAATTTTCCCAAAACTGCAGATCAATAAAGCGCTGACGCGACAATAGGCTGTGACAAATTGAGGATCAAAATAATATTATCTAATTAATTATAATATAGATTGTATAATTGATTTTAATTACAAGTTACGCTGTAAAGATTATTTTTATGTTAAATCATATTTAATCTAAATAAGTAAGTATGCATATTTATAAGTGAATTATTTATACCCATTTTGTAAGAATGCTAATTATAATAAAGGCATGTTTATTACTTACGTTATTGCTTTTATTTGGATTTAAGGGGCGGCCGCGACTTTGTCTGCGTGGACAGTAATTTTTATATCACTCGGGATAAGTACCTACTTTTTCTCTGAATAAAAGATACCGTCTTGGGTTGCCAGATACCCCGTATTTTACGGGTTACCCCGTTTTTCAGGCTAAGATAATACAGAATTGCATCAATGCGAAAATAAAATATGGGGTAAAGAATCTGTGGTCTAAATTATTTTCATAAAAAACAGCTGTTTTAATTGTCTCTCGTAAAAAAATCTAAAACTCGTATTTTTTGTGCTGGTAACCCAAAAATCAAGTAATGGCATGTGGCAACCCTACCTATATGTCCTTTTTTCTGCACCCCTGACAACGCGTATTCACACGATCGGTCGAGTAGTTCATTGTAATATTAATTAGTAGGATAAGTCGTCACCCAGAACGTTTGAATAAGTTTTACTGAGGATTACTCAACATGGAATCCGGGGCCACCGCCCCGTGCTTCCTAACCCCTATTACAGTGAACATTTTGGTGTCCATGAGCATGCACCCGTGGTCCATACCATGGGCGTACCCAGCATCTACTTAGGGGTGGGGCAAAAGTAAGGAATTTCGATATATACCTAATAGGAATTTAAAATGCTTTGAAACAAAACTGACCTTATATCAATAATATACTGCCCGGCATATACAGTGCCTTTGGTCTTGAACCAGCGATAATTTAAAGGCGTGTAATACACCTAATTTTATCGACAAAAACACCCACATGTTGGGGTCTATCCCCACTCCTGTTGGAATGGCCGCCATTTTAAATTTGACTTTTTATTTTAGATGACCCTGCAGAAAAATATTAATTTCTCCGGATTTAGAAATCTTACAGTTATAACAAAAATATTGTTCGAAAGCTAATAATATCACCTAGTAGTTAAAAAATAAAATGTGTAAATTTTTTGTTTAAATACGTCATAAAAAATCACTGAAATAAAATTTTATACGAAATTTGTGCGATTTTTTTGAGTTTTTATTACATTTCTCAAAAACTAGAACATTTATGACCACTTTTTTGCATTACTTAAATACATAAGAATATTATCTACAAAACAACATAAAAATTTATTGCTCTATGTTGCATATTTCGAGAGTTATTTTTGTTTGAACTATGACCCTTACGTAACCAAAAAATGATTATTTTCGAAAATGGACTTATATACAAGCATTTTGAACACATTTTAAATTAGGTTGATAATATTATCTGAATACTAATTTCATCAAATGATAAAATCTAGTTTTTAAGAATTTTGTTTTTTTCTATTTTCGAAATTAACCATTTAGTACTTGTAAGGGTCATATTCAAACAACAATAGCTCTCGAAATATGCAACATAGAGCAATAAATTTTTAAGTCGTTCTGTAGATAATATTCCTGTGTATTTGAATAATGCAAAAAAAGTGAACATTAATGTCCTAGTTTTTGAGAAATGTAATAAAAACTCAAAAAAATCGCACAAATTTCGTATAAAATTTTAATTTAGTAATTTTTTATGAAGTATTTAAACCAAAATTTAAACATTTTTTTTTAATTGATAGGTGATATTATTAGCTTTTGAACAGTATTTTTGTTATAACTGCAGGACTTCTAAATCGGAGAAATTAATATTTTTCTGCAGGGTCATCTAAAATAAAAAGTCAAATTTAAAATGGCGGCCATTCCAACAGGAGTGGGGATAGACCCCAACATGTGGGTGTTTTTATCGATAAAATTAAGTGTATTACACGCCTTAAAATTATCGCTAGTTCAAGACCAAAGGCACTGTATATTGGCAAGAGAAAGAAAGAGACAAAAGATGCGCAGTAGCCATAAACACTAAGTTTATGGCTACTACGCATCTTTTGTCTCTTTCATTCTCTTGCCAATATATATGCCGGAATCTGTAACTTGCAAGGCTTCTGGCAAAATTTGGCTCAAATTTCGTAATATCTATCTTATCGTATTTTGTGCCAAAAAAATATAACTTTTTTTATGCACAATGGGGTAGTGCTTGGCCTTCATCTCACCTGAGATATTAAGTGAAGATAAGGCCAAAGATGGAAGCGCACTACACCTGGAATCCTCATCACTGAGGAACTGGCTATCTTACCTCTAACTGCCGGAACACAAAATTTTTTTTAATTGCTGTTATTGCGCCAGACTTAGGTAAGATGGTGGTAGCTAGCCAGGCGGACTTGAAATAAGCCCTACCACCAACCAAACCGAGTACAAATTATACCCCTCTGGGAATCGAACCCGGGACCCCTGCGACTTATACGGGTGGGCGAACCACTAGACCACAGAGGCGGTTATTCCTCCCCGCCCAGCTTAGATTTTGTTACATTATACACACACAAGGGGGCTCGTATGTTTGTTTGTACCCACTTATGCAAAAGTATAGTTGTGTTCGCACGCCACGCGCTCGTGGTTAATTCATCCAAGGCTCCGGGCCGTGCGCTGATGATGGTTTGGACAAAATCATTACAATTAATGATTGAAGGTTTCGTCTAGAAAACCGTTTAAATTGTAATAACTACAAGGTTATGTAATGCGGTATTTTTGTTTTTTAAAGAAATGAATAGATAATTTTGTAAACATCTAGCTTAAATTACTAAAAGTCAGGGTGGAGGGTGGGGCAGGCGCCCCACCTTGCCCCAACGTGGGTACGCCCATGGTCCATACCACGGGGCGTCAGCCAGTTTGAAACTAGACTGATCAAACCGCTCACAGACACAGCAACGCAAGTCTAAGACGGGCGGTACGTCAATAGAATAGAGCAAACAGTAGGGTATGAGATGAGAGTCTGTGCTGTTTCGGAATCGAATAAATAAAACATGATTTTTTTATTTTTTTATTATTTATTGTGTTATTAACATTAATTAATACATCATGTACTATCTATGCTTAATCACAATATCTTGCTTAAATCAAAAGTACAGCTTATTGTACAATTAATTATTTTTATTTGAGGCTATTGTACAGGATATTCAGTAATCAAGAGGCGTCGGAGATGTCGGAATCGAGCCACACCGAAGACACGGTCCCGTCCGGCGAGGGGGTGGGGGTGTGCGTGGGAGGGGGGCGCGGGTAGTCGTTGAATATGCGCACGTGCGTCACGCGGCGTCAGTCCGCCTCGTGCTCGTGCAGCTGCGCGAGCAACGCTGCGCGCCGGGATTCTAGCTCTGCGTCACTCCATAGCGTACCGCCCGATCTGAAACATTTTTTTTAAATATTAATGGTATGATTCCGATCCAATCTCCGCAGCACTGCGCTCCAAATTGAACCGTAATGTTACAGTACGAGGTATATAACTTGAAATCGGGTGGGGATTGCGCAAAACGCGTATTTTGGGTATGCGTAGCGGAGAGGGGCGCGGGCGGCGGGAGAGGGGCGCGCGCTATTGGTCGCTTACAAGAGCATATGCGCGAACTTATCCCTACTCCGTCGAAATACTTTCAAGATACGTGCCTAGTACTGTAACGAAAGGCGGCTCAATTTGAAGTGAGCGGAGTTTTCTACACACTTCAAATTGAGCTTTTAATCATAACATTACGGCTCAATTTGGAGCGCAGTGCTGCGGCAGCACTGCTGCTTGCTGCGAAAATCGGAATCATACCTTAAGAGGCCGTCCACGTTTTGCCGCTCTCTCGCCCACACATATCATGTTTTCTCAATATTTCTTAAATCTGAGTGCGTAATTAAAAAAAGTGTTCCGGCCACTTCTCGCAATATAAAATTACGGACATTTTAACATATTATATTTCAGTTTCAGCTGAAGTACAAAAAGTTGTCGTTTTTGACAGTTACCTAACTGTTAGAAACGACAACTTTTTGTGCTGCACGCACTCAGATTTAAGCCTGGAATACACATGCTACTAAAAAAGCACACTTGTTTGCTACTAGATAGTTTGCTCATTTATAGCATGCTCTCCGAGTGTGTACATTTGTTAATGAAAGCACAGACCTAAGAAGCATACTTATTACGAGCATACTTCTTTCTAGCACATCTGAGATACACATGCTCATTACAGCATTCAGAATAGACGTTTCTTTGCGGAATCGTGTGCGAATTGAATTAAATTCGGTTATATTATCACTTTCATTCAACATATTAAACAAATAAACTTTTAATGAAAAGGAAACAATACACGACGAAGGAAAAGAATTTGGGTGCGGAACTGGAATAGCAGAAGAAATCTTGGGAAAGCATCAAATTTGCGAGCGAGAGCGCGGCAAAACGTGAACGGTCTCTTCTCTTAAACAACATCACCAAAATTAAACACGACATTGCTCACAACACAACATACAAAGTGGCTTAAGCAATTGTCTCATGAAAATCATAGACAATGGTGATTGGTGGCACTATAAACATCCCGACCAGGGGCCGTACCGGCTAACGCATCGATTATCGAAAAGTCTGCCGAGTTTCAACTTAAAACAGAAAAATCTAAGTAAGGAATTTCGTCTTGTACTTTCTGTTGACATAATTTGGAAGATATGTGACATAATAAATTGGGGTTCGCCATTTTGGCCCAATTGGGGCTCGATTTATCTGTCTTAATTTGAAACCCGACAGACTTTTCCATAATCGATTCGTTAGCCGGTACGGCCCCAGAATGTTCGTTTTCCAGATTAACCCAGCCATTATTGTCCTTCATCTCCTTCTTCTTCTTGGGCTTGTGCGAGGGCTCGATGTCGTCCTCGGGGCTACTGGGCGCGCTGCGTTTGGACTTCTTGCTCACGTCACCGGCTATTTGTCACTTATGTCACCCAATAAAGCGTACCTACCTCTCTTTCTTGTCCTTCTTCTCTTTCTTCTTCTTGGGCTTATGCGAGGGCTCAATGTCTTCCTCGGGGCTACTGGGTGCGCTGCGTTTAGACTTTTTGCTCTTGTGGCGCACCGGCTCATCGTCGCTTATGCCACCTTCTTCGGGAGTTGGAGATTTCTAAAAGAGAAAGAGTTTATTAACATAAAATTGCTGAATGGATTTTCACCTTTCAAGCTTACGCGCTCACTAGACATGAAATAAAATACTTTTAAACGGATACTAGCGCGGTACATACAGTTTTCAATTGACGGAGTGATTCATGAGGAAGGTTTAGGTGCATAATTAAATTAAGGTTATGTGTAATTGGCTGAAATATGATGATAATTGTTAAAGATGTCGGAAAAAAACATTTAGCGCGGTCCAATAGAGTTAATTATTAAATTAAATTAGACTGGGGGGAAACGTGAAGTGAAGTGAGTAAAGATGTAAGTATCGGTTTTTAAGGTAGTACTTGACAAAAACAAAACAATTTGATTTTGATTTTCTTTACACCAAAGCTAAGCGAGGGTGAGTCGCTAGTATTAATTAAATATTTGTTACGTTACGAGTGTTTTCTGTGCTTCTTCTTGGCCTTCTTGTGCTTGGCGCGGCCTTCGTCGGAGGTCCAGGAGCCGGCCTTAGACTGAGCGACAATCACCAGTTAATGAACTGTGTAGGTACTCACTGGCGTGGGTGAGTGTTTCCTGTGCTTCTTCTTGGCCTTCTTGTGCTTGGCGCGGCCTTCGTCGGAGGTCCAGGAGCCGGCCTTAGACTGAGCGATAATCACCAGTTAATGAACTGTGTAGGTACTCACTGGCGTGGGCGAGTGTTTCCTGTGCTTCTTCTTGGCCTTCTTGTGCTTGGCGCGGCCTTCGTCGGAGGTCCAGGAGCCGGCCTTAGACTGAGCGATAATCACCAGTTAATGAACTGTGTAGGTACTCACTGGCGTGGGCGAGTGTTTCCTGTGCTTCTTCTTGGCCTTCTTGTGCTTGGCGCGGCCTTCGTCGGAGGTCCAGGAGCCGGCGCTGGGTGCGGGCGACGGCGACCGAGCGGTCGGCGACGGCGATGGCGACCGGGACTTTGACTAGATAGGAATCACTAATTAAGAGCCCGTAGCGATTTTGCCGCTGACTGCAGCTCTCTCGCCCGCACATTTCATGTTTTCTCAAGATTTCTTAAATCTGAGTGCGTAATTGAAAAACGTGTCTCGGCAACTTTTCCCAATATAAGATTACAGACATTTTAAAATATATATAAGTTTTTTGTTGCTGCAGTACAAAAAGTTGTCGTTTCAAACAGTTATTTGAACTGGCAAATATGACAACTTTTTGTAC
Organism: Agriphila geniculea; assembly: GCA_943789525.1. Taxonomy (NCBI): domain Eukaryota; kingdom Metazoa; phylum Arthropoda; class Insecta; order Lepidoptera; family Crambidae; genus Agriphila; species Agriphila geniculea. The sequence continues at coordinate 20,718,229 of OX038877.1, forward strand.
TTCAGCAACTCGAAACTGAAATATAAGTTGGAATGTCCGTAATCTTAAATTGCGAAAAGTGGCTGAGACACATTTTTCAATTACGCACTCAGATTTAAGAAATCTTGAAAAAACATGAAATGTGCGAGCGAGAGAGCGGCAGTCAGCGGCAAAATCGCTACGGGCTCTCAAGCCTTATCTATATGTTATAGGCAAACTCCGAAGCTCCGGCGCTCCTAGGTTTGGCTACTCAAACCTTAGATTTGACTAGAAGCCTTAGTCAAAGTCCAAACCAAAAGCGTGTTTCGGCCTTTGACTAACGAATTTATGTCTAAGCCTAGGAGAGACTATATTAGACAGTCAAACGCCGAAACAATACGATCAAATCGGGGTTTGACCAGTCAGACTTAAATTAGGTACAGAATGTGTCATTTTTTTTGTATGTTAATTATCTAAATTATCTATTTTCCTGCGAACCAAAGATTTCTGTTGTCTGTTAAAAAAATATAACTTAAGACAATATAACTCAAACTTAATTTAAGTTATTATCCTATATTAGATCGTAGTAGATCGTATATTAGATCGTCTCAAGTCTTAAGTTATAGGGGTTCGGTTCCCAGGAGGGGGGGTACAATTTGTACTCGGTTTGGTTGGTGGTAGGGCTTATGTAAAGTCCGCCTGGCTCTAACTACCACCATTTCACCTAAGTCTGACGCCATAACAACAATTTAAAACTTGTTGTGTTCCGGCAGTTAGATGTAAGATCCATCCACCTACGGGCTTATCGTCACTTAATATAAGGTGAGGGAAGGCCAAGTACTATCCCATTGTGCATTAAAAAAAAACATACAAAATAACAAAAAATCTATACCTAATTTAAGTCTGACTGGTCAAACCCCGATTTTATCGTATTGAGTTTCGGCGTTTGACTGTCCAAGTTCGTCTCTCCTAGGCTTCGCTCATAGGTTTACATATAAATTCGTAAGTCAAAGGCCGAAGCCGAAACACGCTATTGGTTTTGGACTTTGGCCACAGAATCTATAATAGTACTAATGTTTTTGACAGCCTTCTTGTCAAACCTAGGAGGGCCGGAGCTTCGGCGTTTGACTATCTAAAACATACACATGTAACAAAATAGTGATTGGCCGATGTCTGTACATTGAAGATATTTAAGAAAAAATTAAATAAGGTGTCTATATATTAGGAGTCATAGAAGCAAGGGCAACAAGGGGCTACTGCAAACATGCGCAGTAATCCCCTACAATTTCTCTCACCGCCGGTAAGACCCGCCCCTACACGAACTAAACGTATGTGACAGCGGGCGCGGCGTGCAAGCGATTTTAACCTTAGCAGTGGAAGCGACGCTATTGCCCATGGTACCTAAGCTTTTTCTAGTAAATGGTTTAACAACAATATTTTTTAGCTTAGGGTAAGTACCTACGTTCATAGCTGACTAGTTCAATAAGTTCAATTTAGTACACATTGAATTTGTAAGTATATTTAGTAATTCGGTTTCGATTTCTACTAATTATGTTTCGATTTCGACAAATAAATGATTTGTATTTGTTTCGTTTTTAAAATTAACCAGAAGATAGTTCTTAACGCAGCCAGTGAAACAGACCCAAACTAGTGTTAACTTTGAAATACATCTTGGCGAGGCGACCAGGGATTGAAACACCGTTAAAAAAATAACGATACAAAAAATAACGTTAAAATACCGTTAAAACATTTTATCGGCAAATTTACCGGTAAAAATAACGTTAAAAATATTGTAACAGTAAAATTACCGTTAAATATAGCGTTAAACTTTAGTACCGGTAAAATTATCGGTAAAACATTAACGTTGTTAATTGGAATAACGTTAATTTTAAAGTAACGGTAACAAAAAGTAAGAAATAACGTTAAAATTAACGTTATTTACTGAAATAACGTTAATTTCGTTAAAATAACGTTAAAATTAACGTCATTTATTGACATAACGTTAATGTTAAAATTAACGGTAAAAAAAAGTAAGAAATAACGTTACATTTAAAAATAACATTGTCATTCCCTGTAGGCGACACGTAGTTAGCCACAGTCAAATTGCAAGTAGGTATTTAACATTTCACAGTTCAAACATAAAATTAAGTCATGTGTGGGCAGGGCTTTCCAATGAGATGTTAGTATAATAGAATGTGTAATGAGCAAAATGTTATCCTAAAACCACAGAATATATAATAGTACTAACGTACAGAAGTCCATCCGCGCGAGGACAATCAAATAATAAGCTACTCTCGCAGCACCGTAATAAATTACAATTTCAAATTACACAGCGCTGCGTGCCTAATATTATAAGCACCTACGAAGCGCTTCTCTTTCTGTAGCGTAGCTCCGTCTCAACCGATACAACTCGTGAATAGGCTAGTTGACAAAATATGGAAAATAGTTTAAAAATAAAGTTTGGTATCTATTTTACCCCAAAAATATATTATTTTAAGAAAAATAAGTCATTTTACCTATGAATTTTGCGTTTTAAGAAATGAACTCAAAATGACATCGAAAAAGGCCAAAACTGTCATGGCGTCTTGAATGACGTCACGCCTCGCGAAACACACACACACACACACACACACACACACACACACACACACACACACACACACACACACACACTCTGTTCACTTATCGAAAATGACAGCAACAACAAATGTTTCGCGAGGCGTGACGTCACGCGTCTCTGATTGGTGTTCAATGTCACGTGATTAAATGGCCAATTTTGCCGATTTTATTTTCCGTAAATATTGGTAATCTTTATTTATTTTAATGAGAAAAGTGTTTTTTGGTTACTATTTAACATGATTAATCATTAGAAACCTTATGCTAGCCGATTTATTCTTAGTGGAAACAAGCCTATTGTTAAGGTTGCTACTCGCTACCTACTTACCATAGAAAACATCCGTTATGCGAAGAATATCCAATTAAATTACTAATATAAAATAAAATAAATCTACCTACTAAGTGAGAGCAATATGTATTTCTAAATAGTTAATAAGTAATTACTTGGTTACTTGTGTGAAATATTTGGGAATAATTTTAGGGTTTGTATAAAGTTCGGGGTGATTTACTTAAAAACTAAGAACTGACTCCTCATTCGTGTCGTTCGCGCGCTTGTCGCTCGCAGACAGCGCGCGTGTCGGCGCGGTGATATCCCTCGGCCATGGCTCGACTGAGTGAGCCGCGAGCAGTAGGCTAATATAAAACTTTAAGCGCGGAGTGAGCCCCCCTGCTAAAACTAGGAACTCTTCAATATAAAATGTTTAGAATTACCATTACCACAGGAGAGGTAGAGTGCGAGCGCTTCTTCTTCTTGGCCCGTTTCGATTTGCGCGACTTCGGATGATGGTAGTGCATGCAGCTTTCCTCTTGCTCGTGTTGGAAGTCCTGGGTCAACAAGTAGTCCAGTTTTAAACACTTCATATAAGTACAGTCACGAGCAATAAGATGTACACACTTTAAAACTTATGTAATATTACGTTATTGAATAACCTATGACATTTCCATACTGAGAGTTGAATGTGACCTAAAGCCAATAATGTACATTGGCTTTTTAATTTGCATCTGTGTCATAATTGCGTGCTTTGATGTTGTCTTCTATGTATAAAACAGATCAATCCCATCAAGTATCTTATTATATTTAATTTTCTTACAGTACTCTTAAATAGCATAAATAAGAATAATGCTAATGAAGATTACATAGAGACATAAGTATATTATTGCTATCTCACGATGTCCGTTCAATCAGCTATGAATGTTGTTAAGCGTGCACATGTCCAGACGAACACTAAAGTAATGTGCATGTGCATGCATAACAACATTCATAGCCAAACGGACGTTCGTGAGATAGAACAACAATAAGTTATTATAATCGCGAATCAAGTCAAAATCAAAACAATCTTTTCAACACACTTGCTCGTAAAATGAGCCCTAATACATCGCTTTTAGGGCCATAAACCGAGCTATAACAAACGCGTGCAATAATATATAAAACACTAGGTTGTTATAGAATTATCCCTACAAAGTTAAATTAGTATCTTACTGCAAGTTCTATGCGAGTAAACAGAGCATTTCCAATTTAACCGGGTAATACAGTTATTTTTTTTAGTAACAACAAAGAGGTTTTATGCTGCTGAAAACTCATATTCATTTTTGAAATAAATAAATGCGTAAGTCCTTAATTAAGTCAAACATATTTATTATTATCAAATTATTCATAATTCACAATATTTTGTTATAAAAAATTAAAATATTTGCATTTTATCACTTAAAATTATAATTTTGAAGTAGGCTGTATGCTCACTCACCCCTTTGTTCGCAAAATATTCTTGCATTGGGCGTGTGAAAAAAACAAAAAAACCTACGCGCCTTTTCCCTTATTTTCCCATATTTTGTTTTGTCGTATTTGTTGCTGTGTGGTAAATTACTTTGTATTTTCCTCGCAAATGTGTTGAAAAACGTCGTATGAAACTCGTGAGCTCTTACTCATTGCACACTCGGCTGAGTTACGCCCTCGCCCAACCTACAGCCTTGTGTGCAATGAGCAACCTAAGCTAAATTGTCTCATAATGTACTATTATTTAAATATGTTAAAAATTAAGCACTTTTGCATAAATAATATTTTCCACCCATTCAAGTCATTAGCTTACAAAAAATGGGCACAAGATACTTATTGGCTACCAAGATGTTTCCGTAAAAGCACAAATCAAATTTTAATTAAACTAAATTGCCTACCTTGTATATCCTAATACGGTCTTCCTCATTAGGCACAGCGATGAACTCAGGCGCAGCGAGGTCCAACTTTTCCTTGGCCTCGCTCCAGGACAGCTGGTGATCGATGTTAGCTTCGGTCAGCGCCCATTTGAAAGCGCTTTCTATTTTCTTCTGTACTTTTGACTCTTCCTTTATCTTTTCCTTATTTCTTGTTTCCGCCTGACAAAAGTGTAAAATTGTAAAGTTATTTGATACTATGTTTTGTAAAATGAAGACAGTAAAATAAAAATAAAAAAACCGGCCAAGTGCGAGTCGGACTCGCGCACGAAGTGTTCCGTACCAAAAAACAGCAAAAAAAAAAACACATTTGTTGTATGGGAGCCCCACTCAAATATTTATTTTATTCTGTTTTAAGTATTTGTTGTTATAGCGGCAACAAAAATACATCATATGTGAAAATTTCAACTGTCTAGCTATCACGGTTCATGAGATACAGCCTGGTGACAGACAGACAAATGGACAGCGGAGTCTTAGTAATAGGGTCCCGTTTTTACCCTTTGGGTACGGAACCCTAAAAAGGTCATGAACAGCTTCTTAAATATTAGGTAGCCGGAAAAATCCGCGGCCTCTTTGCTAAAAACTTTTTGTACTAAAAATAATAAAGATACCACAGCGAGGAACATCTATATCATCAAAATTACAAGACATGAATCAGCAGATGTTGAACCATTTTTTCTGCAGGTATTCGACAAATCATCTTCTCTATAAACATTACAAAGCAGTTTTTGAGCACTTGCAGCATAATTTTTTTTTAGTAAAGGCTGTGTTTAAGGGTCTGAAGTCTGAACCCTTATGCAAAAAAATGCAAAACGTATCTAATTAAAAATATGAACAAGCAAGACAATAAATTATCAAATTGTTTTAATTTTACCGTTATTACTAGAAAGTCAGCTGTCGAAGAATATATTACATTCCCGCCTAAGTTTAGTATTGCCAGAAATATAACACGCAAAATTCATGCTTCAAAAAAACCCCTGAACTTTTCCGACTACCCATTATTTGAAAGAACCAAACGCTATGATAATGATATTCTTACATTATAAATAATTTATAAATATATCAATGAATTAATAAATTTGGCCCTGAGACATTTTGATTGATACAGGATAAATATGAATATAAATATTAGTAAAATAATACCTTTTCAAGAAGAGAGTTGTAAGTAAGTTTCACATTGCCAGCATCTAACGACGCAGACTTGCTATCTTCGCACACGACAGTGGCGAATTCCTCGAATGTAGTGTCCGGTTTGACTTCGAATTCTTTCTCTTTGAGAATTTCTTTGATAACTTTCTTCTCGTCATGGAATCGTGCTTTTAAGTTTTCGACATAAAATTTGAAAAGATCTAAAGGCGTGGAACCATTTTGACCTGCAATTTTTTTAATTTTTAAAGCAACAACAAACTTGTAATGTAAACAAGTCACATTTTCATTTTTCACATTTTGATTTGTTTAATGGGTATTATTATATGTGTCACAACGTATTAAATTGCATTGGATAAAAAAGTTTACACAATACAGTCTGTCTATGGCGATTCTCACACTGCCGGCGCGTGCCGTCGCGGGGCGCGGTTTGGCGTTTGACGCGCGCGGCGTCGGCGCAGCGTGACGCCAATTCGGGCGGTTTTCGACGCGCCTCCGCGCCGATCGGCGTCAGACGCGGCCCCGCGCTTACGTACAAAAACCGGCACGATACTATGGAGCTCAGTGTGTTGTACCCCGCGATTTCCGCGCCTACTGGCGCGCACGCCGCGTGCCGCCGGCGGCACGCGGCGTCACGCGCTCCCGCGCCTCGGCGCGGCTTCGGTGTGTTGGACCAAGCGGTTTTCTATACAAATTGATGTACTTGCATACAAAGTAAAACACGCGCGCGGGAGCCCCGCGACCGCGCGCGTTGCCAGTGTGAGAACCGTCTATAAAGTCATGACATTAAAAAGTAGCAACACAGCAATGTCGTCCCTTTCAAACCAACATAATGGTTGAAAAGAGACGACGCTACAGTGTTGGTACTTTTTAAGGTCATGTCAACATCAGACTGTAAACTAGACTATAAGAAAAAGTGAATATTGCAGATGCATTTACACAATAAACATCCTTAACGCTTACCCAACATGGCTGAAAACCGCATATCAGCTGAAATTACAGGATACAGCTCTACCCACAACGACATAGATGTTAATTTACCTTCTTCGTGTAATCCTTCTAACAGAGCCTAAAATACAAACAACATACAGTTAAGATTTTTTACTAATTAGTATGAAATAAATTGACAATAAATCAAATTACTAAAACGTGGTGTTATATAAACCTTACCGAATATCTGCAATTTAAGAATGAAACTAAAATAGAAAAATATAATAGTTATTAACAGTCTGAATAGCATAATATAAGCATATTTTTTACCAGAAAATTGTCTCTATTTTTCCTTTGTTGACGCTTGTTGCGTTTCTTCGTTTGTTCTTTATCTTGAAGATATTCTGCTTCTAGATTTCTGATGTGTTGTTCAAATACTGAAATACGATTACACTTTATGCACAAATTAATAACAATAAATCAGAAAAAATCTTGTACTTACTTGGCTATTTTTTAATATATATTCTTTTCAATGAATGCATAAATGTAAGCAGTTCCTTACCTATAAGAGCATCTTCTTTGTCCATTCCTAGTAAACTCACATCATTCTTGAAAGAAGAGTTTTCTAAAAGTAATACTTGGGCCTCACTCCATGTACTGCTATACGTTATTTCATTCATATTTTCTAAAACCTAATAAACACACACAATTAGATATTTTTTTCATCATTAACATTACTAGAACTTGGTTTTATAAATACTACTTACCTGGAAGAAGTTCAGTTTGTTGAACTATTGATATATTAAAGAAAAACTCGGATTGGAATAAACACTCAATCAAACTAATTTTAAAACTCTTTACAATAAGGAATGAAGTTAGACAAAACTCGTGTTATAGTTGTTCTATCTCACGAAGTCCGTTGCATATGCACATTATTTTAGTGTGCGTAATACGAGAGTGTGTACATGCACACTAAAACAAATGTTAGCCGTGCACATACGCACGGCTAACAACACTCATAGCAAAACTGTCTTCGTGACATAGAACAGCTATATCGCATCATTCTGAACTTACCATCCAAATTTCAAGGTCCAGTCCAGTCCATGAAACTAAACAACTTTCACTAAAAAACATTGTGTCGAATTATGCTACAAAATTTTGGTCATCCCATATTAAATTGATCACGTGATCTCTTTGAGTTGTGTGGAAAGTCGATTTTTATTTTACATATTTGCCCATGTGTTTCTTAGCGAAAAGTTGTTGAGTTTCATAGACTGAATACATCATCAAAATTTGGATGGTGAATACAAAATGACCCTGTATAATATATCCATTTAATATACATTATGTATAATTTAAACTACAGAGTAACTATGAAGTACATTTACTCACTTGCGCTAGCATTTTCATGTTACGTTTTTTCAGTGCCTTTGCCTCTTCTTTTTCTCGTTTAGCGATAGTAAATAAGCTGTCTTCAAATATGTCTCTTCTGTCCGATTCGGGAACACATTTCCAGATCTGAAAAAATAATACAGGGTCATTTTGAACTTACCATCCAAATTTTAAGGATGTGTCCAGTCCATGAAACTAAACAACTATCTCTAAGAAACATGTGTCAAATTTCGCCAGAAAATTTTGGTCACCCATACTAAATTGATCACGTGATCTCTTTGATGTGTATGGAAAGTCGATTTTTATTTTACATACTAGCGGCCCGCCCCGGCTTCGCACGGGTACAGTGCAATGTAGTTACTAATGTAAAACTGTGCTAATGTGGTGTCAGTGTGAAGTTATTTGATTATACTACAGGATATAGAATAGAATAGAATATCGTTTTATTGGCAGCACATATCACATACACAAAGCATAACAATAATTTATATATACATATATACTTAAGTTACTAAAAATTAACAGAGTTACTATGTTACACTGTGCAGCGCTATGTGATGCCAAGAGTGACCTCAACTCAGTGTAAGCAGTAGACGTTAAAACATATCTACATATATACGACGTACGCAAGGGGTGTTAAAATATAATTGAAGTGTGTGTGTGTCTGTCTGAGGACTCTGAGGCAACCTAGCTCCCAAACTTAAAGACCGATTTTATTGCGATTTTTATGTATAGTTTAAGAGAAGCGTACAGACGGCGGGAAGCGACATTGTTTTATACTATGTTTAGCTTTTGCCCGTGGCTCCGCCCGCGTGGGAATCGGTAATCGTTGTAAGTCTTCCCTTGGAAACCAATGATCGGCATGAAAAGAAGCCTGTGTTAAGTATTCCAGACTATAATCTATCCCTGTGCCAAATTTCGTCAAAATCCGTTCACCCGGGTAAGACGTGATTGAGTAACAAAATGAACAACATCCAAACATCAAAAATTTCACATTTTTACAACTTTGTGACATGTAGGTAATGGCTGCACCCCGCGGTTTTGCCTGCGCAATCTGTTGATTCTGTAACCAAACTCGCATCTCACTTCGAACCTCACTTCACTTCGCGTGAATTGTTATTAGAAATTAGCTAACTAAATGAGAAATTTTACCGATTACAATAAATTTAGGTAGCTATCTAAAATATTTTGTGATGAAAAAAAAATCTTATCATTATCTTTTTTATGATTTAAAGTTCCCGTCCCGTGCAGTGAAGTGAGATTCGAAGTGGGGTTCGAGTTTGGTTACAGAACCGACGCCCTACTATTCACGATTTTGTATTAGGTAGGTAGGTAGGTACTTAATAAAATTTCTTAGCAGTAATATAACAAAATAAGTATAATAATATTATGTATCATTTAATACTCATACTTAATAGTTTGGTAGGTATCTTCTTTTTAAATAAAAATCTATGTATGTTTATTTGTTCCTGGTTCCTGGCCTCAGACCAAATAAAAAAGTAAAGACGGAGTCTTCCGACAAAGCGGTGAAGCCAGTAAAACTACGCCTTGGCTGTGTACATACACAGTTTACGCACACATATGTAACGAAACTACGCCTTGGCTTTCGTTCGTCATTGGGCGAACCCTGCCGCCCGGCCCCCGCCCGCCCTCTAGTACGCACACATGTACCATCAAAAACCGGCTTCACTTAGTTGTTCGCAACCACTGCGCAACGCTCCATCTTCCTTTTTTATTTGATCTGAGTTCCTGGCTAAAATAACGTGACATTGCAAATTATGTCGGGTGCAACTTATGTTGTGCATTATTATCCGGCTCTCAATTTCAACACTTTACGCCACATTCCTTGCCACGTTAGATATCTGATATTTGCTAGATTTTGCCACGTTTTATAAGTAGACTAATATTACGTAAAATAGGTAGTGAAAATCAGGATAAAATCTTATACAACATGAAATGTCAGCTCGTGCGGTGACATAATTACAATCTCAGGGGAGGTGACAACCTGACAACTGACATTTATTTTTCTTAATCGTACAAATGCACTAAGAAGTTTTGATTCCGATATCGAAGTCAACCACCCTAAAAATAGCTTTCTACCCCTTTTCAACCCTGTTAGGATCCCCTAACAGGGTTGAAAAGGGTATGTATGTGTTTCGTATTTTCTTGAAATGTATCCACATTTCAAGAAAATACGAAACACATATTCAATTAATTTTGTTAAAGAATGTCTATGCCAAATTTCAAGTCAATCGGGCCAAGGAATCGCTTTCTCCCATACAAACTTTGCCACCCTGTTTTACCCCCTTAGGGGTTGAATTTCGCAAAATCCCGTCTTAGTGAGCACCTTCATCCTAAAAGGAACCCCCATGCAAAATTTGAGACTCCTAGCACTTGTAGTTTCTGAGATTTCGTGATGAGTCAGTGAGTGATTTTCTCTTTTATATATATAGATTTGACCATGTGTTCCTTAGAGAAAGTTGTTCAGTTTCATGGACTGAACTCATCCTCATTTGGATAGTAAGTTCAAAATGACCCGATCCTTACTAATATTATAAATGCGAAAGTCAATTGTTTGTTTGTTTGTTACGCCTTCACGTCTTAACTACTGAACCGATCATCATGAAATACTTTTCATCCCGATAAAAGGTATTGTTCCCGAGGCATAGCAAAAAACTTTCCGCGCAGACGAAGTCGCGGGCGGCCGCTAGTATACTATAAGCGCTTTGTCTGCTCACTAGCGCCGCCATTGAAACGAGAATCATAGTGCTTCGAAATTGTGAATTATCTCTCTGTTATTATAACTCCGAAGATGCTTTGTGGTACTTTTTATAGCATAAATAATATTTTCTAGCCTGCCGTTTAGTTTAATGAAGTTTTTTTTGCGAAAAGTGACCACTTTTAGGACTTTTTCGTCTTTATTTAAGCATTATGATTCTCGTTTCAATGGCGGCGCTAGTGTGCAGACTACGCGATTGATTGAAAAGAAAATATTACCTCCAAATTGCAAAACATTTCTTCACACTTGTAGTATTTGGTAAGGGACGTAACTCGATCACAAGTCAGCAAAAATTCTTCCAGATTTTCACGGTTTTTCTTTGTTTTCAATCTGTGACATACAAAATAATTGAATAAGACGTGATCAATTTAAATATTTTGTAAATATCAATAAATAGCTATTCATTGGTGTGCAGCGAACTGAAATCTACGGAAGTGTAATTGCAAACAAATATTGCTTAAAAAATGGCACCACGGGGCCGAAAAAGTACAACCCGCTCAGCTTTAGGGTCCCCCAGACCTACCGATTTCTTTTCTTTGCTTTGCTGTTCTGCTTGCTGTTTAGACCGCCGGCCAACCAGGGTCATTTTCAATCTATCGCATATTGGGACCAGACCAAATTGGCAAGATGGCCATTAGCTTGGTGTTATCAAATATCATCGTCTGGGTTGCGAAGTAGGAAGCTTCTGGGATATATGCCACCCTGAACATGGTCTCCGATTGCTAAAAATAAATCGATCGTATATTTATATAAATTGTGAACACGGTCGTGGGTGGCATCATTACCTACCTGAACTATTTTTTTGCGTTTTCATAACGATCGTTTAAGGAACAAAGCTCACAAGAACATACATATATGTGAAATGTACTTAGATTAAAAATATGCGATAGATTGAAATGAGCCTCTTGGCCGGCGGTCCACTGCCGAACAGCAAAGCAAAGAAAAGAAACCGGTAGGTCTGTGGGGACCCTTAGTCGGGCCAGCCACGCACCCGGTGACTGACGTTAACGCTCTTTACAATAATTGCAGTTCGTATTGTAGAGAAAAGAGAGAAGGAGAAAGTTTATTAGAAATGACGTCCTGTGTAGTCAAGTGGTGTAAAAGACTCAAAGAAAGCAGTAAAAATATGCAGAAATTACGTATCATATTTTTTCGTTTAAGTTTAGAAAGTATCTATGAGTATACAAATTATGGTCGCTAATAAGCAACCAGTGCTCAGATGCTTTGTGCTTCATAATTAAATGCCAGCATTTTTAGCTCCATCCACTTTGACGGTTCTCACACTGGCACCGCGCGCGGTCGCCGAGCTCCCGCGCGCGTTTTACTTTGTATGCACGTACATCAATTTGTATAGAAAACCGCTTGGTCCAACACACCGAGGACGCGCCGAGGCGCGGAAATCGCGGGGTACAACACACTGAGCTCCATAGTATCGTGCCGGTTTTTGTACGTAAACGCGGGGCCGTCGTATGACGCCGACCGGCGCGGAGGCGCGTCGAAAACCGCCCGAATAGGCGGCGCGCTGCGCCGTCGCCGCGCGCGTGAAACACCAAACTGCGCCCCGCGACAGCGCGCGCCGGCAGTGTGAGAATCGCCTTAGTTGTACTTTTCGTGTGGTGCCATTTTTTGAGCGCAATGCTTGTTCCATAGATTTTAGTTCGCTGTTGGTGGGCATATAAATAAGCTAAAACGAAATTATAGCAAATATGCAATTTACCTTTGCTCATCTCTTTCGTCTTTAATTTTCTGAGTTTTATAAGCATTAAATGCCTGTTTTTTCTCATTAAGTTTCTTAAATGATAGATAACGAGGGTCTTTTGATATTATTTTTACACATTGTTCCCATGTTGCATTGGATGGTACATTCTAAAAAAAAAACAATTATTAAGGGTCAAAGCTACTTTTTTATTATAAACCACCAGCTCCCCAGTATGACCACCGAATAGGGTTGCCACCTGCCACTACTTGATTTATGGGTTGCTAGCATAAAAAATACGAGATTTAGATTTTTTACGGGAGACAATTAAAACAGCTGTTTTTTATGAAAATAGACCACATATTCTTTTACCCCATATTTAATTTTCGCAATGACGGGTTTCTGTATTATCTTAGCCTGAAAAACGGGGTAACCCGTAAAATATGGGGCATCTGGCAACCCTACCACCGAAACACGACATACATGTTGTCAAAACCCATTGTTTTTTGACAGTTAAACATGATAAATTGCTATGATCATTTCGCGTTTTGATAGTCGTGCTACTGGGTGGGACAGATAAATTCACGTCATTTATAGAGAACTTCAGAGGAAAATAACTATTTATAAAACAGACCCTGTCTTTTAGAAGTTCCTTGAAAGCTTCAATAGCTTCCTTCTTGTCTTTGAATTGAGTTTCAGGCGTTTGTTCATTTTCATTAGCTGATGGTGGCGCCACTATTTCCTCGGGTTTGACTGAAATGTGATAATGCATATTAAGTAAGGCCTCAATTAAATTACTTAATAAACAAAAATAGCTATTAATCATCATAAACTATCCGCTCATCCCTACTTATACAACGCGTAACAGAAAAGGCTGGTTTACATTATCTTAGTCTTTAGTAGAGTGCTTTAGGAGAGTAGAAGTTCATTACGTGGTGTGTTTGACGTTCTTTTAAAATCGACGAACATGCCAAGCAATGTATTTCTACTCGCTACTCGACTCGGTCGTCTACTTGACTAATGTAAACCAGGCCAAAGGGGGTATCAACCCGAAAGGAGGTCAATGTACTTGTCAAATTGAATAAAGTCCATTCATTTAGATAGTGTCGGTACACCCGCAAGCACTTGTGTTCAGAGACAGGAATACCGGCAAAGATTTAAATCAAAAGATGAGCCCTTGCCAAACTATAGCGGCCGAAAATGTGGCATCGTTGGGAAGAGTGAGCTCACTCTTCCCGTGTCAGTCGCTTGTAGAAAGCAGTGAGCGGTGCACGTTACGTAAACATCTTTGATTTAGCTAATTAGGTTCGTTAAGCTACAAAAATGCCTTCCTGTGCCTTCAGAAAGTGTTCTAATAACTCAAGAAACACAAACAAATCCAAGGGAATTACATTTCATGCGTAAGTACAGAATTATTAATTATTTTCACTGTTTCTAATTAAATAAACAAATTAAAATGGTGCCCGTCACGTGTTTGTATGATAGAGAGCGAATGGTTGCAATTTGCAGTATGAGTGAGCGAGATGACGCTGTGTCTCTTTTTTCGTCATTATAGCATTGGTTACCTGCCAGATAAGATTGAGCTCTTGAATAACTGATCGTTGTCCGTACTAGGGGTCAAGTTTATGTAGACGTAAACAAACCGAGCGGCGAGCGTAGCCGAGCCACGCCGAGACCTACGAAGAGCGAAACTATCGGTACCGTCAGCAATAGTAATCATTAATTTTGTGTACATTTAAATTTATTTTTGTCCAAAGATAAACTTATTAAAAGTAACCTTTTTAAACTAAGGTATAAAAAGGGTGTTAGGTTAATTAAGTTAAAAAGGAATTTTTCTATCCCGGCTTTACGTGAACAAGTTCTTCTGTAAGAAGTATTTTAGCAGAAAAATTTAATTAAATTTTAAATTAATTTCCTTGTAAGTCTCTTTGCCAGAAAATAAAAATAAATCATTTAAAAAGTATTATGTTGAAATCCTTACTAATATTATAAATGCGAAAGTCCGTTTGTTTGTTTGTTACGCCTTCACGTCCTAACTACTGAACCAATCATCATGAAATTTTGCATACACGCTGTCAGGGGTACAGAGAAGGATATAGGGTGCCTTCCATCCCGAAAAAAAGTATAGTTCCCGAGGGATAGAAAAAAACCGTTCCACACAGACGAAGTCGCGGGCGGCCGCTAGTAATGCATAAATATCACATAGTTGTCTATGTTGTAGTATGTAATGGGAACTTATTGAAAACTTTTTTCAAAATATGGCAAAATACCAGTAAGTACCCACTGTCAACCAAAGAGTACCTACATGTAATAAAAACCATCTAAACTACGTTTTTACTTTTTACCAACTTTTTACTGTCAAAAATGATGACACACTCTGATTTATAAATAACTATATTTAATGTTCACGTAAAGCCAAACCTCCCTTATAACAGAACCATTCTCTTTATTAACCCCTTTACTAATAAAGATTGTATAACAGCTGCATAGTTACACAGTGTTTTGTCACTATCTTTTTAATGTCAAATTCAAATAGTTTGACAGAGAGTAACCATGTGTAACTAAACATCTGCTATTCAATTTTTATTAGTAAGGGGGTAAGTGTTAAAATTACGCATTGTCATTATCCGATTAATATTGTGGGAGAAATGCTTAGACAAACATTCACACAAACATTCATACGTACATACGTAAATTTTTGTGTCAGTATTTGTTTGGAAGCTTTATTATCAATGTGTATTTAGTGCAGTCCCAATTAAATACATACGTGTCAAATTGTATAACCTCCTTTTTAGGGTTCCGTAGCCTAAATGGCAAAAAACGGAACCCTTATAGATTCGTCATGTCTGTCTGTCTGTCTGTCCGTATGTCACAGCTACTTTATTCCGAAAGTATTAAGACTACACAGTTGAAACTTGGTAGGTAGATGTATTCTGTTAACCGCTTACCGAATTTAATACAAAAATAAGAAAAATAAAAGATTAAGGGGGGGCTCCCCATACATGGAACTGAAACTGAAAAAAATTTTTTTCTTCAAACCAACACGTGTTGGGTGTCTATAGATAGGTCTTTAAAAATGACATTGAAGTTCCTAAGACAACTTTTTCTCAAAGTTAACCGTTTCAAAGATATACATCGCCAAAGTGGTAAAATGTGTGTCCCCCCCCTTTAACTTTTGAAATAAGAGAGTGAAAAATCTAAAAAAAATATATGCTGTAGATCTTAATAAACACTTTCAACCAAAATTAGTTTGAATGAGATATAGTAATTAGTTTTTGAGATATAGCACATTTTCCAAAACCGCAAATATAACTTTGTCATTCATACCAACACTGTGAAAAACAAAGTTATTTTTGCATACGAAAAATGATAGGTGGTATTAAATATGGTATGGTATAAGGTAACTACGGAACCCTATGGCGCGTGGCCCGACACGCACTTGGCCGGTTTTTTGTTAATAAAGAATCGTTTGTGAACTTGTTTTTTGATTTTTAATTTTAAAATGCTCGTCCTGATAGAACGCAACCATCGCAATACAAACGCACCACTATATATTAATTACTTATTTCTGTCGTAAAGACACCCAGTCCTTATTGTGTATGAGTACAGTACTACGTCAAGATAAAGAATTGGCATCGGCTAAAGTACCTAGTATTTTTGCTTTTCTTAGAAATGACGTTGACATTTGTTACATTGAAATGAAGAATTGTAAATGATTTTTAGGACCAAACTACTTTTTGTTAATTTGTTTTTGTGAAGTTTGTATGCTTCCAACGTTTTCCGATGCCCATTATTAACCTTGAAGTACTGTAAGAACATATCTCGCGCTAACTAGCGTTGTTCGCAACGATACCTTAGTATAGTATAGTACTTTATAATTATTAGTTATTTATTGCTAACTTAACAAATCTAGAATGCTGACGGTACCTACCAAAATGAAGCGGCGGCGCGCGCCCATGTGTCGTGCGTGTGAGACGTTACGCACACTGACAATTATTATGTGGACACTTTTCAGACGCACAGGGCTCATCTTCGATTTAAATCTTTGAATACCGGTAAGTTTTTGGTAACGTTATACAAATAACGTTACTGACAACGGTAAAAAATAGCGATGATTTAAGCAATAGTTTTAGCTTATTAAGTGTTTTATACTTAAATCCAAGTTTTAGAAATGTATTGACATCAACAATGGCAGTCGTACGTTTAAGTATACGGAAAGTCCGTATTATTAGCTTGTAAAATTTTCAGAATCGTGTCTAGTGTCGGAAGTTTTTTATTAGCATAAAATCTGTCTGTTCGGACGCTCAGACCAAATAAAAAAGTAAAGACGGAGTCTTCCGACAAAGCGGTGAGGCATATAAAACTACGCCTTGGCTGTGTACATACACAGTATACGCACACATATGTAACGAAACTACGCCTTGGCTTTCGTTCGCCATTGGGCGTTCCATATCGAACCCTTCCGACTGGCCCCCGCCCGCCCCCTAGTACGCACACATGTACCATCAAAAACCTGCCTCACTTCATTGTTCGCAACCACTGCGCATTTGCGCAACGCTCCATCTTCCTTTTTTATTTGATCTGGGGCCCTATTTTTGAATTGCTCGTATGACATAGTTTAGTCCCATGCGACTTAAGTAACACTCGTCTTCCAAGTCGCATGACGCCGATTTTCCGTATTTTTGAATCGTTCGTTTCCGGTGCTGCCAATATAAACGAAATGTTGGATTTTATCCGTTTCACGCAGAATCTAGAACTGGTAATTACCGCAACGAAAACGGAACGTAATATCCATGTTTCTATTGGCTGTTACATAAATATCTTTGTTTTTAGTAGAAGAGAATATCGCTCGCCGTGCCATATCGCTCGACTGCAAACGACTGCCCTCATTGCTGTCGAGCGATTCAAAAATATAGAAAGTCAAATGTCGAACGAAAATCAGTAGAAACCAATCGCTCGACGCCAGCCGAACGATTCAAAAATAGAGCCCCTGAGTTCGGACGTAGGTACTACATCACATTCAAAGTCGTCCGTTTTCGATAGTGGGATTCTTCCGTTTTTACTGTTACTGTACTGTTTTTTTGGTGTTAATGGGCCTATTTTTAATATTATTCCGACGCTAGTTCTTGGTATCCCCACTATTTTTGCAGTATCTCTGATACGTGCAGACAAACTGATTTCAACGCAATGCCGATGGACATTGATCATAAGTTGTTTACATGTTTTACAAAACACCCGTATTTTTTTGTGGGTTTACTTAAAGTTTCATCTTGAGGCACTTACCTGTCCTTCCAAGGATGAAAAAATATTTTGAGTATACGTAGCAGCGTCAACAAACACAAGCTTTCACTACGGCGGCGCTTCGATGCAAACTGCCAAGATACAAATTGACTTGCGGGTGTACGACGCACGCGGTATCCTTTGTTTATGCGGCGGCATCCCTTGACAAGAAGCGGCACGTGCAAAGGCGGCGCGATCAAAGGGCGACACTATCTAAGTGAATGCGCTTTACATTTCAGCAGAAAAAAAAATTCAAATAAAATAAAAAAATTTGAACTCTCCATACAAAATGTTAGCGGCAAATTCAAATTTTCTATGGAGAGACCCAATTTTTTTTTTATTTCAATTTTTTTTCTGCTGGAAGGTGTTCAGATTCACGAGTACATTGACCTCCTTTCGGGTTGATACCCCCTTTTTGTTACACGTGTATAATATTATAAATGCGAAAGTAACTCTGTTTGTGTCTATCTGTCCGTTATGTTTTCACGTTTTCATTGAACCGATTTTGATGAAATTTGGTACAGAGATGGAGTAGAACTTGAGAAAGGACATAGGCTACCTTTTATCGCGAAATAAGGGTTGAGATAGGCGATGAAAGTTTGTATGAAAGTCCGTCGGGAGAACCAAAGAGAATGTAAAAATAACTAGCGTTATAAGAGACGGGAGTGTCATACAAAAAGCGTGAGTATGCAACGGAAGCGAATTCAACGAAAACAAACAAAAGAGAAACGTTAAACGGCATTGGCGGTAAAACGGTCAAAGATGAAGAATACTCTTTGATGGGGCGAAGTATAATACGCCTAAATTCGAATGTTGTTAATTATCTACTGCTTTGTTGATTGTCAACGTTCATTCAAACTTAGATGGGTTAAAAATTCGCTTCCGTTTCATAGATCGTTTTTTACTGAGAGAGTTGCGCCAGGCTGGGGAGAACGGGAGGAGGAGAGTAAAAGGGAGAGGTAAAGGAGGAGGAGGGAGAGAAAGAGGGAGGAGAGTGAGCGGAAGGGGGAGATTGAGAGGGAAGAGGAGGAGGAGGAGAGGAAATGGGGCGGCAGCACGCTTGGTGGGGACCCGCCTAATCTCGTAAAAACTGCTGATCTGATTTTGATGAAATTAAAACATAGAATACTATTTATATAAAGGTTCCCCCTTTTACCAGGATAAATAGGATATTTAAGGATTTTCTAGAATATCTACGCGGACGAAGTCGCGGGCAGAACATAGTACTAAATAAATTAAATTATTAAGAATAGACTATAGTGTGGATTCTGAAAGAATAAATTCAGGAGATAATTTCTAACCCCCACCTCTTTAAAATAAGTTTCTTGACAATTTTAAACTTACTCTCTTCAGGTATAGGTATAGAGTTAGCAAGAGTAGGATCAATGGATGCCAATGTCTTTGCCATAGCTTCATCCATAGCAGAACTGCCTCCAACGGACGGTGAACCTGGCAGAGGAACCTCTCCGGGAGTAACATCTGCACTCAATGCAGCCCTGTGAAATTTAATAATCTACCATTATTATTGAATTTAAAAATAATAATAGGTATTAAAACAGTAATTTAAAAGCTATTTTAAGAAAAACAGAAAATTATAAATATTGTAGATTATATAAAACCATTATATTCCAGCCAACATTTGTATATAATAAACAAAATGTTTTAATAAACAGTGTTGCCAACTTAACAGATTTCCCGTAAGATTTAACGGATTAGGGACTTACGGGAGAAAATATATTTTGATGGCTAACGCATTTATTGAGAGGGTGAGTAAAATTAATCTTTTTTTGACAAATTTGTGCAATATTCATGTATTGTCAAGACATTTTCAGCGTGATAAATGGAGTAAAATCAAAATAAAGGAAAAAAAGTGCAGAAAATATGGTCAAATACCATTTTAAAAATACATTTTGACCTGGAAATAAAGGCAAGCTACTTGTACAATTTACCCTATAAAATGATTGGTATTTTATTTGATGATCATTTTGATAAATTTTTGACAGAAAATACCAACTTGCTTATCTCTTGTGCACGGAATTCAAAATATCTAGTTGGTGACACTGTTCATAAATATGTGCATGTCAGTTGATAGCTTACTTTTGTTGTCTATGTGGTGTTAATTTACTGAAAGTCAGCTTATTTGTGGAATAATAATTATTCAATATTAAAACTTATTGAAGTAAACATGATTAATAAAATTATTATTATTATGTTACTGCAAAAAGATTTGTTTACAAACATTATTTCTGTAAGTTGGCTGAAATATAGTTGTTGTTATGGTAAAATTAAAACCAAAACAATTAAAAACAACAATGAACTTACTGTGCAGCTTCTTCTGCAGCTATTTTATCTTTGATATCCTGAAGTTCTTTAGGAACAACCCAGCTGGATTCTTTTGTTTCTATATTGTGGTAGTAAACCCGGCCGGCATCTGTTGTGTACTCTTTCCAAACACAAGATGACAACATTTTCTAAAATAATAAATGTAAATTTTAATACTCAACATTATAATCTGTACAAATTATCATAAAAATTAGTAAATTAAGTGTGCCCGCAGACTACAGACTTTCTATTGGCCGATAGTTGGTTTTATATGAAGAATCAGCCGATACCAAATTGTTGTAGTGTGTGCACTTGCATACTGATTAAAGGCCTGACCCGATTATCGGCCGACAGTTTGGTCTGTAGTTTGCGAGGACTCAAAGTTTACTTCTGCCGGAGTCTTCAAGTCATCAGGTTTTTCCCACAGACTCTGTTTAGTGACTGAGTTGTAGTAATAAGTGCGTCCGTCAGGTGCCTTGTGTTCTGACCAAGGACTGCTTTGATTTGCCATTGGTGCCACATCTGGTGCTGGAGCATTCAGGTCCGGAGCGAAATCAGGCTAAACACATAGTAAAATATTAGATTAGAATATAATTTATTGACACACACATTTACGGAAAATAATAACAAAAAACAACAACAAAGAAATAGGATAAATTACAGTAAACAACACTTACACCCGATTGCACTAAACTTAAGGATCGCCTAAGTCTTTTCCTAATTACAACACAACCAAATTAAAACAGTGTCATAAACTTAGTCATCACGTAGCTGTCATTCGCCTAGTTATCTTGGTCGAGTTGTAGATGTGTTGGCAATAAAAACACTGCCTCAGCTTTATGCCTCTGTGTCAGTCTCAGCTGGGCAGAATGTTAATAAAGCAACCACCTCTGTAGTCTAGTGGTTCGCCCACCCGTGTAAGACGCAGGGGTCCCGGGTTCAATTCCCAAGGGAGGTACAATTTGTACTCGGTTTGACCACCTAGCTAGCTTATCTAAAGTCTGTCCATCCTTACTTGTCTTATATGGTAAACAATCTTCACCCCACTCTTTATTGAAATAATCATTTATAAAATAAAACAAATGGTTTTCCACACATAGATTACGAAATTAATTGTTAATAAATTAACATTAATTTCATTAACTTACTAACATATTTTTAAATAACGATTTAAGTTTAAAAGACGTATGACAACTGTCAAAAACTGTTTACTAAATAAGACAAGTAAGGATGAACAGACTTTAAGTCTGATGCCATAACAGCAATTAAAAAAATGTTGTGTTCCGGCAGTTAGATAGCCAGTTCCTCAGTGATGAGGATTCCGGGTGTGTGTGCCTACCTTTGGCCTTATCATCACTTAACATCAGGTGAGGTGAAGGCCAAGCACTATCCCATTGAGCATAAAAAAAACTAATAATAAAAGAAGCAATGTTTAAGACTCACTGGTTTGAATGACGGAAATCCTGGCGGTGGCATAGAAAATGGTGGGATCATAGGGGGGAAACCCATAGGAGGCATTGCTGCCATTGGTGGCAGGCCAGGTACAGGGGGCATAGCGACGGCTGGTGGCATAGTTGGCAGACCCGCGAGCATAGGCGGGGGCAGAAGTGGCGCCGTACCAATGAGACCAGGCGAACTGGTCCCAGTAGTTCTGTCCTAAAAGTACAAACTGATAAAAAAATACCGTATGCACCTCGATGTGTTGGTTGGTTATAAAGTGAAAATATAAGTTGACTATACGAAAATGAACACTTCATTTTACCATAACGTTATCCTTTTGAATTTCCTTTAAATAACTCGTTTCCTTATTTTATTCACATTTGAACACGCTTTAATAAAAATAAAGCCGAAAACCGAAAACTTATTCTCAGATTAGAGACAAGAATTGTCATCTGTCATATCCATCCAGTGTTGCCAGATAAGGAAAATGAGATTACAGTGTTTTGGACTAGGGTTGGGTAAATTTCACGAAAAATTTCAGTCTGTGAAAAATTTAGAATAAGTTTCATTTTGGTTTGAAATATTTCACTTTAGAGTGAATTTTTTTTTTGTATTTCAACTGGCCTAAGGTCAATATAATCAACATAATTATAGAATAAAACAATAAACAAGTAAGTTGACTTAAATTATGAATAACTTTGGCTATTTTACAACTTTAAATACCAAAATATTCAGTGAAGTTCGAGAGACAAACATCAACATAATTATGTTCAACAATAAAACTGTACTTTGACTCAAATTTGAACAATAACGGACCATCACCTTTAAAATTATAATAAAAATATAAAGAAAAGTAAGTACAGCCTCGTGTACAAGGATGCTTTTGAGGAATCCCGACCGCAAAACAACAATAGTAAAGTGTATTTTTATCTCATTCATAACATACGTCTCATGACATTACAAAATAGCTACGTGTAAAACATAATTCTTGTGATATTACTAAATAGCTAAGTTAAAATATCTAAAGATTTAGCTCGATAAATAGTTTGATGAATTTGCTCAACAGTAAAATCTAAATTATGTCTTTAATTTTCATTTAATACATTAAAATAGTAAACTTATTCAGAAAATAAGGGATTTCTAGTACTAAATAAATTTCACTCAAAACTGAAATATTTCAACCTGTTTTGAAAGATTTCATAAATTTCATATAAATTTAATTTTCATTTCATTGAAATTTTCATTGGACCCAACCCTATTTTGGACGTTAAAATACAGTGTTTACAACAAAAAATACAGGGAATTGTTCACAAAAATCTTAGAGCATACAGTACGGGAGTAAGCAAAACACGCGCAGGGGGCGCGTGTTTTGCTTACTTTCACCAAAGTACATGACCAATTTGGTCGTGTCAGTTTATAAAAACTAGTTGGTCACGAACACTCGCCATTTTGTAATACTACATATCGCCGAACGCAGCTCCGCGAAAATGATGTATTATGCAGTGATTTTGTGCAAAAGACGATCCGAAAGTTAAAATTTTACTAAAGACGGTATTTCCTATCACACCTAAACTAATTTTATTGACAAACTGATATAATCACGAAGAAAACGCAATTTGTTAAGTATGCTAACGACAGATATTGCGATAGCAAAACGATACCAAACATAATACTAATCTATGAAAGAAACATCATGGTACAAGTCTAGAGCTGTGACAGTGTGAACAAATGTGTGTGCTAGCGTTCGCTTTGAACGAATGAAAGATCAATTTAATTTTAACTATTATTTTGATGTGATTTGATCAGGACCTATATTATCAATGATTAGTTTTTTATAATAAATATTGTGTAATAATTGTATACTTTTCTTGCAAAATCTATACTTACATAGTCTGGTCAACGAAAGATAGGACTGAAATGGCGGCGCCACTATGTTTTAATATTTTGGAGTTTATGTTACTGGAAATTGACTTCTAAAATGTGGTGCAAAATTAGTTTTTCCAACAGACTCATCTTTCGTTGACCAAACTCTAGTATAAAGGACACTTTTTCGACTGTTTGTCTGCATCTCCGCTAACTTCTATAAAAACCACGATTTGGAATTTAATAGGGTTTATTTGTACTATCCTTTAAGAATTTCAACTATTTGGACCGATATATTCTGCCTAAGTGTTTGAAGTTTCATTAAAATCGGTTCATCCATTTCGAAAAATAAGGACTTCAAAGTTTGTATAAAATGTAGTTTGCCGTTAAAGGTCCATGATAGGAAAACATGGTTTGCGCGGGTCAAGTTAGAAAACGTAAAGTTGTTGCCACAAAAAACATACGGCAAGCTAAAGAGATTCTCTAGTAGCTACAAGTTTTAAATTGCGTATAAACCTCACAGATGATAGTAAAAAAAGTATATCATCAAAAGCGCTTGCGTAGGTTCATATTTTTGGTGTTAATAATAGCGGAAACGTTTTAAATTCTACATCCAAATATACTTTAACGTACTGTAAAGTATGTGGGAGAATGCACGTCTTTTCTTAGTAAATAAATAAAAAACTATGCAAATAGTAGATTTTTATTACAATTAATATAATTGTTACAAATAATTAGTTTATTCAATGTAATTTATAAATAAAAGTCACTAAACGACTCGTAAAACAACTGTGTGCACGTGCGCCTCCCCACTGCGCCATCACGCCACATCACGCCACCGAGCTTGTTTGCGCACGTGTATAAAAGCGGCTTGCGCAGGTGTCGATAGCGCAGACGTTGTTCAACTGTCGGACACGGCACTCTGTCGGATCGGTGCTCTGAACTATCTGGTAATGTAGTTAAGTATTACTCCTTTTATGACAGTAATAATAGTGTAATAAAATTACAACATTTAATGTAATGTTAAAGCTAATAAATCTAAGACATGTGATAAATTTAGAATCAATAACTTATTCGGTAACTTAGTCTAACCACGATATTGAAATAAATTAATAAATATCTCACATTGCCATCCTTTCTTTTATTTTTCTCTCACATCAGAAGTGAGATCTAACCTAGTTGGATTACATATACTCTGCCTTCGAATTTTTATGTTTCAGGTATATCAAAATGCTTGCTGTAGAATCCGCCACGTTGGCGACTTTGTGTTGAAGATCAAGTCGCGTAACCAATTGTGGATCTGAGTCATCAATCCTGGGTGGTTGCAAATATCTGAACAATGGAATAAAGCATGAAAAATTGCGACAGTTCCCGTTTGATCGACGAATTGCTGATAAGTACCCATAGATTTTACATTTTTGTAAGATACCCGTAGATTTTACTAAATTATTATCATTTGGTCAATCCAAGTGTGCAAGGATCGTAGCAGGTGGCGATCCATAGTCTCTGCCTACCCCCATGGGAAACAGGCGCTGTAAACAGTTTATGTATGTATGGTCAATCCACAACTATAATTTTCAAAGTCAAAAAGAATGACGTTTCTTGTGATATTATAAAAAAAAATCAAGTAGAATTTGGCGTAGAAAATGATAACGCAAATGCTGCGTAAAGAGTGTTATATGTTTCGTAAAATTAGTGGAGGTTGATTAATACAAAGATCCTGGGTTTGAATCCTGGTATACATAATTTTGTGATGCGTAGTTAGTCACAGATTTTTAAATTCTTCTTTATTTTTACCCGTTATTTAGTAACCACAGTACAAGTTTTGCATAGCTTGGAACTAAATGATTGGTGTGAATTGTCTAGACTAAAATATATAATTTTCCATGTGCCTTGCACGAGTGTGCGAGTGTACCACCAAGTGGCCGTGATTTTGCAACTTCTTCTTATCGAATGAGGATTAGTGGCCACCTCTGGTGTTAGAGTTTATCAAGCCGCCCGTAAGGCCTCTAACTTGGCTTAACGACTGTTATCAGATGACAACAGCCGGGACCGATGATTTAGCGTGCCCTCCGAAGCACGGAAGCGATCAGT
This sequence comes from Agriphila geniculea, assembly GCA_943789525.1. Lineage (NCBI taxonomy): Eukaryota > Metazoa > Arthropoda > Insecta > Lepidoptera > Crambidae > Agriphila > Agriphila geniculea. Next base: position 20,743,953 of record OX038877.1, read on the forward strand.
TGTAATGCCACTTAACGGTCACCCATCCAACACCTGGCCGGACTGAGCGTTGCTTAACAAACGTGATCGAGTACGATCAGTCTGTCAAGTTCCGCCATGCGCGCTTTATTTTGCAACTGTGACTACGGATTACTTACATGGAATATCTACTGGCTGATGTTCGAATTATGGTATTTAATAGTTAGATTCAAAACGTAACATTTAATAATACCATTTTGGTATGAGAAAGAATTTTAGTCTTCCGTAGAAATCTTCCGTAAAAATGCTCAACTTGAATTTGGTCTTAAAATATAGTAAATAAGCCAATGAGACCTTTCCCTTCCTTTTTGATCAGTGAAAGGACAATTTTATGATATTATGTACATATTGTGACATCACAACCTAGTAGCATTGTAAATTGAAAATGTAACACAGTAAGTGCTAAAGCCAAACTGTAACGTCAGTGAATTATTTGAGTTTCAAAGATGATTTTATATGCTGAGAGAAATTTTAATGTGAAATAAGCTGTGCCCTTTACAATTACAGTTTACAATTTTATTCTTCGTATCAAATCACAGCACTAATGAGAAAAAGTCTTATTACTTCTTTGGTAGAACTGCTCATGCTCAGTAGAACTAGTGGGATTCTTTTCTGGTTAAAATTGTGTGTACAGAACCTGTAATAAAGTAAATGAAACATCTGACAAATAACCAACTGATATTTATTATTCATTTACAACAGAGATAACTTGACGTTATTGTTACCTATAGATTGAAAATTCAAACAATTTTTGTGCGTGCAGTTTTGATTGCAGATGTCAATTGGACCTAGTTCTGCAGAAAGCAGCCATATGAGGAAAAGTACGAACGGAGTTATGAGCGTTTTTCTGTCGAATATTGTCGAATGTTGCCCTTCAGTTATTTATCACTTTTCTGTTTATTTTATATTAGAGAATTATTAGGAAAAGTATAGCAGTTTTTTATATCCTATCTAGTATTTCGTATCGTTTAGCATAATACCAATAATAGCGCTTTTGACGTGGCTGTTTTACGCAAAATAGCTTATTTCATCGGAATTACAATAAAGAATAAACCAGCCACATAAGTTGGCCGTGTTCTGCATTAATTCAAAATGGAATAACAGTATATAAAAGACAGACAAGAAAATAAACAAAATAATGTATTACTGTTTTACTCCATAATAGTATTTACATACCTTTATGATTTCATGTAAAATAATATTTGTGTTTTGTAAGAAAACTAAAAAATCGTTAAAAGTCTTTATTAAAAAAACGTTACAAAATGTTTATTGTCTTCTTACGTTAAGACTGTATATTATCCATTTACATTTCAAAGAAATTAGCGTTTTTCCAAAGAAGTTTTCTAAAGAATGAAATGAAAGCATTACTATTGAATACTATTGATGTAAACTTTAGTTTTAGGGAGCAAAATTCTTAAATTAGTGCCGTATAGAGGGAAATTCATAATGAATTATCAGGTAGGTATTTTAAAACAAAGACAATCTGTTCGAGTGGAATTTCAAATTTGCTTGTCAGAGGTATTAAACAAAAGTGTCAGCTGTAACAAATAATAATACGACTCATATTTATTTTTTCACTTATTGTTTTTTTAAGAAAAGTTTTTAATCACAGAGAAAATAAAATATAAAAAAATGCCCAAATCTGCACACTTTGACATGGTTTTTTACTGGTATTTAAAGATTCTTAAGTATTTTTTTAGGAATAATGAGGTATTTGTCTAATGTATTGCGTGTTTTGTATATCCATATATCTATTTAATTATTTAATAGAAATTTTCAAAGTTCACCCTCATTACAGCTCGCGCAGAGTTGTTTTGACCATTTGTATTCAAAATTTAAAATTGGAACGTGATGCGTATCTACACCCTTGAGGAAAACTACTCATTCATTGACATTGCAAAACAAACAAAATCAAATTTTCGAGATATCCGCTCCTGAATGTCTGTCAACATGCTTAAGGTCAAGCTTAAGGACAATTGGATCAGATTCAGGACCCTTCAAGTAGAAAGTGATGCAGTTATTCTGATTGTGGATACGGCTGTGGAAATGTCGGAAACAACAGCTGTCGGCATTGTGGCCTCATCCTCTTGATGGCTAAAGCTGATGCGCATAAGGAAAGGACATTATTTTTATCAAGCCTGGATGTGGGAAGCAAGGTCGCATTTACGAAGTTGTATCTGAAGTCGCCAGAGGTCCAGAAAGCAGCAACGGTCTTTTCGGACCCTTCCTCCTCCACCGGCACCGCCCAAGTACAAAAGACGGGTAAAATCTGCATCTTAAGGTGGTATGGGGCTCCAGCAAAAGAGGTCTCCCTCAATGCCTACAGTTACAATACAAGTCATAGGTATAAACTTATTCTTCGTTTATTTGTACGGCAGGCACAATACGGAAGATGTATCGCATCCGCATCCAGTAAAGGCGTGCAAAAACAGCACGTCCTTGAAACCTTGTTGCTGAAGCTCTTGGGACGAGAATAAGGAATCCCTTGTCTTCCCACGTCCAGGCTTGATGAAAATAATGTCCTTATTGGCTTTAGTAATCAAGAGGACAATGAGGTCGACATCTTCAGCCACAATGCCGATTGGCCGATAGCTGTTGTTTCCGACATTTCCACATTCGTATTATAATCAGAATGTCCGCATCACTTTCTGCTTGAAGGGTACTGACCTGACTCCAGATCCCATTGTCCTCAAGCTTCAACTTTAGCACGTTAACAGACATTTAGGAGTAAATATCTCGAAAACTATACAAGATATCGAAAAATTTACTGAATAAAACTTGTAGAAAACTTATTCAGCCTCCATTATGTTTTAATTTTTATGTCACTAGAATGCATAGTTTTCTAGATATATGTCAAAAACCGAAAAATGGGACCTTCAAACAGGTATAGGGGCTACGGGCGGGGACTTTTGATATGTTCACCCCCTAACTGGTCCAAACAAAGTTACGAAGTCAAAAACAGCCAACGTACACTGGCTGTTTTTTATGAAACTCGATCCCCGATACCTCCTAACATTTTGAAATTTGTACGAAACAGCCATTATAGCAGGCTGACTTATGCATTATAGGTTAGGCAGTTTGTGTAAAAATTGGCTGTATTTTACACCATGATGACTGTTTTTTACAAAATATTTTTTGTTGAATGGCTGCATTTAACGGCTCATATCTCAGCCGTTAGAAGAGATATCGAAATGGCTGTCTTTGCAAAAAATCCGGCATGTCGAATTTAGCATGGCTGTGTTAATAACTCGATTTTTGAAAAAGTGCCACTTGGCTGCTTTCTGCAGAACTAGGTCCAATTGTGCCTTAAACATTGTGTGGAGTAAGTAAGCAAAATGTTTTTAAAGGCAATTTTCATTTAAATAAATTTCCTCTTCAAAACAGGAACTCTTTTGGTCTTTGGAAACAAGGGTTCTCTTCTTGTGCAGAAATTGTTCGTGTTGGAGCTGGTGTTGAGCGTTATCCTCTGCTTAAAATGATCCAAACAAGAATAGGATCACTTCCAATCCCTAGATTTTACTAGATCTTTTTAACAATAATTGTAGAATAAACAATTATTGTTTTAGTTCATCACTGGTTGATGCCTTATTTACTGCACTGTATTTATTTTGATCCCTGGTGGATACAAACTATTTTAATAGGGATAGTTTTCAATAGAATTTCTGCAATAAAACATTATTGCAGAAAACTGTACATACAATATACAGTTGAAATTTACAAGAACTTGTAACAACAGTCTTCCTATGTTAAGTCCAATATTCAAAAGAAAGTTAATTTAAATTATGATGCAGAAATATGTTTTTCGATTCATTCGGTTCGATTCAATTTCGTACAAGAATATCGTAAATAATATTCACAATTTTATTTCTGGTATTGTATTGATAGAATGAGGGTAGACAAAAAAAACCCTCATCATTCGTAATCGCTTCTCATTATACATAGTAGTAAATTATTAAGATTTAAATATTTTACTGTGCTTTACTGTACTTTTACTGTGCAATTGTACTTTACTGTACTATTGTGGCAGCAGATCTCACCAAATAGCTGGTGACTCTAAAAAGATAAGTGAGTATGATTTTGATGTGATGATACTTAAAGATTTCGTGATTAATTTAAGTTTCACGTTGATGTTTTAGTTTTTCGTAAACAAGATAAACTTAAAGTTAATACTAGTTGTTTTTATGTTGTACAAAAAAAAGGTGATAATTACATCAATATAAAATGAAATTGGTAATGGTATTCTTGAACATCTTTTCTCAACCCGTTTTGTCATTATTTGACACAAAGATGCAGGTTACATCAGATGAGGCCTGTTGAATGTTTTAGTCTGCGAATTACTCAAACTTAGTCTTCACTTACTTCTATGAATTTTAGATGTTGTAATGTTTTGAGATTAATGCCCATTCGTGGCAGTAGTGTTTTGACTATAATTGATGTTTCGTCACTCTTCAAAGACCACTATGATATTTATTTTTATGAATAAACTATAAACGTATAATAATAATCGGATGTGTCGGATGTGTTGCGAACTGTGGTTCGTGATAATTTTAGGTCACTCCCCTGTAATAGAAGGCGAGGTGACAAAATCGTTGGATACAGACTGATCTCCTTAACCTGGTTATCTTATTTCTCTTTATGCACTGACTCCTGGCCAGATGTTCACTGTATACTGAGCAATAAAGAATATTACCAGTTGGCCGTGCCACTGAGGCGATTTTTACCGAAGCCGCAAGATTCTGGTAAATGCCGTGCCATATAAACTTTATAATGGCTTTTTACCTAGGTACTACTAAGTAATAAATAAATAATATTTTCAAGTTCGCCGTGCCCATGTGGCTTATTACCGAGGTAGTACTATATAATTTATGTGCAATGAATAATATTGCAAGTTTGCCGTGCCCTCATGGTTTATTTTTACCGAGGTAATTACATCTGAGCAATATAAAATATTGGATCGAAAGTTATCCATGCATTCATGGTAGTATGACCAAAGCTCTATGTTACTATTTTATATTATAATACCTACACGACACATGCACTTACTCACATACAACAACACACCCCTACACACACTATTTGAAAAATAAAAGTTTGTTTTTTTATAAGACTCCCTAAGATGTTCAATTGTTACAGTGTCTGCTGATTGATGTCCATGATTATCCAGATGACGTACACCTGGGGCTCAGATGATCCTGAATTGTAGGCGTTTGCGTGTCTCGGACACTGGTCTGCACCAGTACAATGTAACATGTACGATTACAAAGATTCTTATTATAAATACGAGTAATTTGTAATAAGTCCTTACTATACATTTAAGGTTTTTAAATTTTTTTTGTTTTGTTTACCAATGGAGATTATTGTTATGTTGTTTTTTTATATAAAAAAGGGTTATCTCCCATTGAAGGTTTCACTGTGATAAAAGTGAATTGGGTCATGTGATTTGACCATAATTAGAAGCTTTGTGGTTTAGCTTGACGGTCATGTGATTTGACCATAATTAGAAGCTATGTGATTTAGCTTAACGGTCATGTGATTTGACCATAATCAGTTGCTATGTGATTTAGCTTCACTGTCATGTAATTTGACCATAGTTAGTTGCTATGTTATTTAGCTTTACGGTCAGGTAATTTGACCATGATTAGTTGCTATATTATTTAGCGTTAGAGTCATGTAATTTGGCGATTTGATGATGATGTTGTGTGATTCGATAATAATGATTTATTTTTCCGATAACAAATATCCATGTTTGTTAATTAGAGAGTTAATCAACTATGTTTTTAATTATGTTTGAAAAAAATCTTTCATAATATTGTTTGATTTGATCTATTTAACATTGTCATTGGAGGTCAGCATAAACTCTCAGAGTTTTCTTTCGCCAGTTCTTTCTCGAGAGGCCTCCTTTACGAACTGCTGGTAGATTCAGTAGTTAAAACAATTTTAATCCAATAAATTCAATAAAAATAATGGAATATTGGACTATTATATAAATGCAGATTGATATTACTTTAAGCGAGTAGACAGATAAATTAAGGCAGTGAATTTAATTATTCATCCGTTGACAAAACGTTACATTTCCTATACAGTTTCAATTCAATTTGGTGCTTTATTGCTATTCCACAAATTGGAAATATAGTTACTAAACATAATGTAGTTTCGAATAAAGATTTTAATGATTCGTGATTTGTGAAAAATAAAGTGTAAATTGTTTTGTTCGCGAGCCAAGTGGCTGCTCGTCAGAATGGCCGTGTGGGAGAATGCACGTCTTTTCTTAGTAAATAAATAAAAAACTATGCAAATAGTAGATTTTTATTACAATTAATATAATTGTTACAAATAATTAGTTTATTCAATGTAATTTATAAATAAAAGTCACTAAACGACTCGAAAAACAACTGTGTGCACGTGCGCCTCCCCACTGCGCCATCACGCCACATCACGCCACCGAGCTTGTTTGCGCACGTGTATAAAAGCGGCTTGCGCAGGTGTCGATAGCTCAGACGTTGTTCAACTGTCGGACACGGCACTCTGTCGGATCGGTGCTCTGAACTATCTGGTAATGTAGTTAAGTATTACTCCTTTTATGACAGTAATAATAGTGTAATAAAATTACAACATTTAATGTAATGTTAAAGCTAATAAATCTAAGACATGTGATAAATTTAGAATCAATAACTTATTCGGTAACTTAGTCTAACCACGATATTGAAATAAATTAATAAATATCTCACATTGCCATCCTTTCTTTTATTTTTCTCTCACAAGTAGTTCCAACAATATTTTTCAAGAAAGATAATTGTGCAAAAGAAAATGATGAAAAAACAACTAAAAACATCTAGAAAGTTCAGAAGTGAACCCCCCTAAATATTTATTTTATTCTATTTTTAGTATTTGTTGTGATAGCGGCTACAATTACATTAACAGAAATACATTATCTGTGAAAATTTCTAGCTATCACAGTTCATGAGATACAGCCTGGTGACAGACAGACAGATAGACAGACAGACGGACAGCGGAGACTTAGTAATAAGGTCGCGTTTTTACCCTTTGGGTACGGAACCCTAAAAACAGAAACAAATGTTTTCGTATAACCGAGCCTTAACACTCTTTATGTAGAATTTAAATAATGGTCATACTCATGATGATTCCCTCAAACTTTTGTGATAAAGATTGTTCATCCGCTGAATTTTCAAGCGCGTAAAATTAAAAAAAAGTGTAAAATTAGCTTAATCAATTTTAAATTAAAAAAAAAACAGCCAAGTGCGTGTCGGGCCAAGCGCAGTAGGGTTCCGTAGTTATCTTATACCATACCATATTGAATATTACTATTTTTCCTCTGCAATAATAACTTTGTTTTTCACAGTGTTTGTATGAATGACAAAGTTATATGTGCGGTTTTGGAAAATGTACTATATCTCAAACAACTGATTACTATATCTCGTTCAAACAAATTTTCGTTGAAAGTGTTAATTAAAATCTATAGCATATTTTTATTTTTTATTTTTGACTCTCTTATTTTAAAAGTTAGAGGGGGGGGGGACACATTTTACTACTTTGGCAGTCTTTCGAACGTTTGACTTTGAGAAAAAATAGTTTTAGGAACCTCAATGACATTTTTGAACACCTATCTATAGACTTATACATATAAGGATGTTTTTTTTCAGTTTCAGTTCCATGTATAGGGAGCTCCCCTTTCATCTTTTGTTTTATTTTTATATTTGTGTAAAAATCATAATTCGTAAGGCGGTTTACAGAATACATCTACTTATATCAAATTTCAACTGTGTAGTCCTAATACTTTCGGAATAAAGTGGCTGTGACATACGGACGCACGGACGGACAGACATACAGACATAACCAATTTTTAAGGGTTTAGATTTTTGCCATTTAGGCTACGGAACCCTAACAAGCAATTTAAGGTTCAAAATTCATTGGAGATTTTTGTCAGTTTTGTATAGCTTGATGTGCTGCTGACTGTACACAGATACTTGTAAATAAATGATTACATAATTAATCATATTTATTTTCTTTTTTGACAACCTTTACATTTGCATCTTGCGCCAACTCACTATCGGAATGTTATTTCTGTATGTTGAGGATAAAAGTGCACAACGATGTTTTATGTATGTTATTAAACATTTATTTGTAAGCTATTTTAGTGATTGTTGGTGCAAATCACAAAATCAAATGAAGACTTTTTTTGTTCGTAATCATAATCAATCACTCATCTTCAAATCAAAGCTTCTAATAATTCAATTTCATCGGTCTTTTTATGTCCCATCACTAACCTTAACGCAAGGGCAAACTTATTTATGTCGGTAAGTTTGGCGCTGCCGTCTACGTGATCTGTCAGAATTTGTACTAAGATGGTTAGTTCCGAATTTGACCACCTGCCAATATAACTTAGTGGTCATTCTGTTTTTGTGTGCGTGTGTAACAATATGACTTTAAGCTTCAAGAGTGTGCGTGAATATGAAGTAGTGTGCTGTGCGTGTGTACCTCGTCTCCCCCCAAAATCGGTGAACAAAATCTAGTGTAGGAGAGCGCTCTTGCCTACTCCCGTTCTGTATGCTCTAAGACAAAAATACAGTGTTTTTTACAGTGCATTAAAAAGACATTGTATCGTAAAATTTTAATTTAATTTATAATAAATAACCTTATAAAAAAATTTACACTTATAGCTAATCACTTTTACACTTTTACATTGACTCCAGATAGTATGTATCTGCCGAAAAAATGTAGGATGCAAATAGCTAATCTGTTAGCTTACAATTTACAGGACTGTGTTACAGCTGTAACTAAGTCCATAAAACCGAGTATTAGTACTTCATCTACTACTCCGCATATTGTTTCAAATAAAACAGTGACAAACTCAGATTCAAACTGAGGCACAAGACAACAGCCAGGCCTAATTGTATCAATATAATTAGTCAAAATATTCAGGGCCTGTCTGGCAAAGATCTAGAATTAGAATTATTTGTTGAATGTAATAATATTCAAATCATTTGCATTACAGAACACTGGCTAAAGCCTGGTGATATGTCATTTAATCTAAATAATTTTCAACTAGCAAGTGCGATGGTTAGGCAAACAACTATTCGTAGCGGTTCTGTAATTTTTGTGAATAATAATATAAAGTATAAAGAAAGAAAGGATATTGTGAACCTTTCAGAGCGCCATGTGGAGTTGTCTTGTATTGAATTAGATAGCATGATTATTGTGTCTGTATACCGCCCCCCTAAGGGTATCTATGAAATCTTTGAATCTGTCATGGAAGATGTTCTAAAAAAGTTAAGGTTAAAAAATAAACCAGTAGTAATTTGTGGCAATTTTAATATTGATATTCTTGAGAGCAATTCTTCGACCACTCGTTTTCTGGCATTATTTAAATGTTTTAATTTGCATAATAAATTTTTAGAACCCACTCGGGTAACTGAACACTCCGCCACTTGCATAGATAATGTTTTTTCAGAATGTGATCCGGAAAACAAATTTGTTTTTAGTAATATTTCATGCGACCATTACGTTTTGAAAGTTTCATACGCTGTGAACGTTATAGATACACCTAAGACTGTAGAATGCAGACCTATCACAAAAAAGGGATTGGACAATTTTAAAAACAACATTGATGAACAAATTTCTTTATTGCCATGGATTTCAGATAATCCTGATGTTTTGTACGGGAACCTCTTTCATTTGGTTACTAATGAGTTTGATAAATCATTTAAAACCAAAACTAATAAATGTACTCAGAAATTACGGTTCTGCGATTGGGCTACGACAGATATTTATAAAAGTAGAAACAGACTTTATGAACTTTACAAGCTTAGGGAAACTAACCAAAGCCCAGGTTTCTTAGAACATGTTAAAAAATACTCGAAGACTTTCAAAATGCTATGTGCAGTTGCAAAGTCTAACTACATTAAAAAGAAAATTAAAAACTCGAGTAACAAAACTAAAACAACCTGGGATATCATTAATCGTGAAACTGGTAAAACTAAAGCACGGGAAAATAACCTAACGCTTAATATTAATTATGAATTAATAAAATCAGATAAAGAAATTGCAAATATTTTTGATAAGTTCTTTGTAAACATACCAGTAGAAACTACATCAAATTTGGATTCCTCACCAGCGGCTGCTGTATCTATGCTAAAGGGACATGTGGTTGAAAGTGATTCATTGTTTAATTTTAAATGTATTAATGCTTTAGATATAATTAAAGCTTTCAAATCTCTAAAAATGAAAAGCTCCACTGATTTAAGGGGCATATCAGTTAAGGTTATTAATAATGTTGTGCATACTATTGCCCCTTATCTTGCTGACATTTTTAATCGGTGTATTGATCAAGGAATATTTCCTGATCTTATGAAGTTTAGCAAGGTAATACCATTGTTTAAATCAGGAGATAAAGAAGACCCTAGCAATTACAGACCAATATCAATATTACCTGTCCTAAGCAAGATTTTTGAAAAAATAATACTTGAGCAATTATTAGGTCATTTTAATGTAAATAAACTTCTGCACAATAAACAATTTGGCTTTACTAAAGGTCGTTCCACAACTGATGCTGGGGTTGCGCTTTTGAAGCATGTCTTTGAGGCTTGGGAGGGGTCTCAGAATGTCCTTGGCATTTTCTGCGACCTGTCCAAGGCTTTTGATTGCGTGGACCACTGGACGCTGCTGTTGAAGCTAAATTATTACGGTGTAAAAAATAATGCCCAAAAATTAATACTGTCGTATCTCAGTTCAAGGACTCAAACAGTTAATATTAATGGAGTAAGTTCATCAGGTTCTCATGTAAAAATGGGCGTTCCGCAAGGCTCCATTTTGGGCCCTTTTTTATTTTTAATATATATAAATGATCTACCCTTTTTTGCAGAGAGGTTCTGTGATATTGTTTTGTTCGCAGATGATACTTCTTTAATATTCAAAGTTGACAGGAATAAAACTGATTTTGACGATGTGAACAAAGCACTCTCGCAGGTTCTTACTTGGTTTAATGTAAATAATCTCCAGCTTGATGCTAAGAAAACCAAATGTGTTAAATTCACTTTACCTAATGTACAGGCGAATCCCACTGAAATTGTAATCAATAATGAGAAATTAGATTTGCTCGATTCAACAGTTTTCTTGGGTGTTACTCTTGACAGTAAACTTGAACAGTAAAATGGAATATGCATATCGCAGCTCTGGCTGGCAAGCTCAGCTCTGCTGCCTATGCTATTAGAAAAGATAGACAGTTAACAGATGTAGAAACTGCTAGATTAGTGTATTTCAGCTATTTTCATAGCATTATGTCATACTGTATTCTTTTGTGGGGGATAGCAGCCGATATTAATACTATTTTTGTTTTACAAAAACGAGCAATAAGAGCTATTTATCAACTAAGTTCTAGAACATCTCTTAGGGATAGATTCAAAGAGATTGGTATATTGACAGCACCATCACAATTTATACTAAACTGCATACTTTTCGTGCGTCGCAATATTAACTTATATACAAAAAATAGTGATTGGCACAATCGGAACACCAGAAATAAAGACAAACTTGTAATGCCTCAGTATAGATTAGAAAAAATCCGTGGTTCTTTCATAGGTCTTGGTATAAAGTTTTATAATAAAATTCCAAGTAATATTTTGGATTACCCATTTGATAACTTTAAGACTCATGTAAAGAATTGGCTTCTTAAAAAAGGATACTATACCGTTAAAGATTACTTAATTGATAAAACAGCTTGGTCGTAGATTTTTCTATTCTATGTAAAAATTGGGAGAATTGTCCTACCAACTTAAAATGTATTGTAAGCTTTTTGACTCGACGCCTTAATGCGGGTAGCTTTTATATGTCATGCTCACTTTAAACATTTCTGCGGTGGTGTCGTGTGAGGCGGGTCGTTAAGTTCCCTCAAATATGGTTGAGCGAAACGATGGCTGGTTCATGCGTCATGCTCGTGAACGGGTGCCGCCTCTGGAAATGGGTCTGCTTCTGTCTGCTTGTACTAAGGGCGTCGCATAATATATTTTTTTCCTGTTTAATATTTTTTTTTCTGTTTAATATTATCAATCAGTGTGGCACTTCTTACTCAAAACATAGAATTAATAACTAATCCTTGTTTTGATTTCTCACTTTTTTATTGCTCATGACCAAAGTGATTATTTGGCTTTCGTTATCACGATTTGTATTTTTTTGTCTATAGTTTTGTAAGTAAAGGCCTATGAAAAGCTTTTGGATATTAGTTTTCAATTCAGTGCCTTAGGATGGGTGGCCTAAGTATGTCATGCTCTCTTTAATCATTTCTGCGGTGGTGTCGTGTGGGGCGGGTCGTTACGTTTCCTCAATTATGGTTGAGCGAAGCGATGGCTGGTCCATGCGTCGTGCTCGTGAACGGGTGCTGCCAGTGGGAATGGGTCTGCTTCTGAGTACCTATCTCAACGCATATTGAATTGTAAGAATTGCGTTTTTATTTTTATGTCTTGTATCAAGTGTTTTTTGGTTAGAGTAGCAGACGGAGTGATTTCTAAACTAGTTGAAAGTTATTTACTCTTACGATTACCTATCTGAATGTCGTAGATATTTAATTTTAACCTACCTACCCATTGTGTGTAACCTTTTAATAATTATTGTGATGGAAAATGACCTCATTTTTAATGTGGAGCTCATTTTTCAATCTTGACGACTCTGTATGAAATATAAAGGGAGAAAAAAGCAGCCCTTGACGAGTTTCTTGCTGGTTCTTCTCGTTACAAGGTCTCCCGCTTAGGGTTTGCGAACCGATGGCGTAGCTTCTATGACATTCACAAGTGCTTGTAACAGCTAGACTGAATAAAATATTTTGAATTTTGAATTTTTGAATTTTGAATCGCTATCATTATAATTTAGTCCAACGACTCTCTCTTTGTCATAAATGCTAGAATCAAAACGTTTAAATATGGCTTCAGCAAGTTCAAAAACGCAGTTGACACTTTGGCGTGAAATTGCTAGCTTTGCCAACATATTTTGGTTTCAATCATTCCATTCACTTCCCTATAACCTACCCATCCAACAACTGTTAATGCACGGGGAATCCCCAACCAACGCATGGAAATAATCTCTTGACCCTACCGTGGTCGCATGTTAAAAATAAACCAGATCGGTCGCGAGGAGTGTGGACTACACGTGTATGACCATAAATTTTCAAATCCATTCTTATGTTGTGCTCCTATTTATTTATTTATTTTTATTTATTTTATTTTGGACAACAGACGGTCATTTACAAAACATGTTGTATTATACAGTAATCTAAAGGAAGACCTAGAGTGCCAACAAATATGTATTTATCAAAATATCGTGAACTATTGGCTATGTAGAAATTACAGTGCTTTCGCCACTGTAATTTATTTTATACAGTGTACAGTAGATGACGTAAAATTACAGTAGATCTCCTGTAATTACAGTGCATCTGGCAACACTGTATCCATCCATCTATCCATTCATAGATATATACTAGTCAAAAAACGGTGATATTTTGAGGTTAAAGAAGTTTACGTTTTTTTACTCATGTGGAAGAAGTGGCCACCAGCCGGCCTACCCTAAAGAGTAAAATGCCTACCGCCCTCGATTGCTTTCATGCTAAGGTTTATGACGTCAATGCACTATCCATCCTTGTCATTGTGTTATAAAATGACAAAGACGGACAGTGCATTGCTATCGCTATCGCTTTGAGTTAGGTGGTAGGGCCCCCGGTTCATTAGCAATTTTGTGGGGATTAACAGCCGGGGGCCCTACCGCTTAACTCAAAGCTTTAGCCAGATCCAGATCCTATCCCCTATCCGTCCTTGTCATATCATAACACGATGACAAGGATGGACAGTGCACTGACGTCATAAACCAAAGCCCGAGTCAAAGCGATAGAGTTAGGCGGTCCTGCCCCCGGACTTGACATCGTGTTATGTTATGACAAGGATGGATATAGTCTAGCTATCGCTCAGCGCTCTGGCTAAAGCTTTGAGTTAGGCGGTAGGGCCCCGGGGCGGATGTGAATGGGCCTTATGAGCCGTTTACACGAGTCAAGCTATTAAGTAATTTAGTTAAAATTAAGTTGTCGACCAACTTAATTTTCGCGTGTAAACAGCCAATTAAGTAGTAAGTTGGCCATTAAGTGGGCAAGTTATTAAGTAAATAAATTCTAGTCTATTTTTTGGACAAGTAACCGCGCCGCCCGCACCGCATGCCCCCCTTATGGGCGTGGCCACGCGCTGTACTTGCCACTTGCTGACGATTTTCGGCATTTCTCCCGATTTGGGGAAATATGGACCGTAGTCGGGATTAAATCGGGAATCGACTTAATTCGAGACTTTTCGCTGTTAGTTTGACAGCTACCATCTGTCAAATATAAAACAGCAATATCTCAAAAAGTCTAGGAAGACTGATGGTGTCTCTGAAGAAATGAAAGGTCTTGGTTAGATCTTCATTTTAGATGGCTGCTGCCAAATTTAAGTTTGTCATCTAAAATGAAGCTCTAACTACGACCTTTCATTTCTTTAAAGACACCATAAATCTAGAATGAGGACTTTTCGAGATATTGCTGTTTTAAGCAATATCTCGAAAAGTCCTCATTCTAGATTGATGGTGTTTTTGAAGAAATGAAAGGTCTTGGTGATATCTTTATTTTAGATGACAAACTTTTTGACAGCTGTTTCCTAAAATGAAGATCTTGCTAAGACTTTCGATTTCTTCAAAGACACCATCAATCTAGGATGAGTACTTTTTGAGATATTGCTGTTTTAAGTTTGACAGATGACAGCTGTCAATCTCCATCGTTTTTTTAACTAATGAAGTTTAAAAAAAACAGGTGCAAGTGATTTTTGACCTTATTTCTAGCTCAGCATTCGAATATTATGGCCTTTTGTAATCGCCAAAAATGGGCACACTGGCTACTTACTACTTACTATTTAAACCGTGTGAACGACTTTTTATTAAATTTTAACTTAAAATTAAGTTGCCCATTTAGTTACTACTTAACAGCTTGACTCGTGTAAACGGCTCTTTAGAGTAGGGAAGCTGCTAAGGAATGGGCATATGTACACTCTATTGAGTATTATAATACACTCTGTGGTTAACTGACACTGCAAGGAGGTTTATTTAAGGAGTGAGTACTATGCAAAAATTCTCACTATTCGTTTAAAAGAAATTCAACTTTATTGCCTTTATCATAGAGTTGAAATTCTATCAATGACATTCACTGAAGACTCTACTGTGTGAACGAAACAACACCAGCATGACCAACACGCGTAGCATGACCAACATCGAGATAAGATTCGACTCACAGAACAATGGCTTGTCTACACCGAAATGTCACTTTTGTCGGGTTGAGATCGAGATACTCATGCTCGCATTTACAACTAGTAGACTCGTATTGTTCTTTGTCGTGGCCTAATGTCAAAAGTCGACAACACGAGCTTTTCTCTTCAACTGACATTAATTTGACAGTTGAATCAGAGAAACTTGTCTACCACCCTTTGAGTAGTCGAGAAGGTCGAGAGAGAGTTCACAGACTAATAAGAAGATTCGAAATAGTTTTCTACGTATTTTATTTTATATGAATCTAAATTTCGCAATAAAAATAAATCTAAATTGTCTGTGCTTATATTTTATTTCTTAAAAACTTAAATCAAAATTATTTTCATACGTTGATTTCAATATTTCGTAATTTTCTCGTCATTTTACACAGACTACTAAATTAACAATTTCGTTAGTAGTCTGTGTTATCTTTTCAAAATACTCTCAATAAAAGAAAGGCAAACGAATTTATATCCATACAGCTATATTTAATTAGTTTTAAGAGTTTAGCGTTGTGAAATCTATAGAAAGGAACGGTGCTTTATAAGAAATAAAGTAATTATTTTCTACTGGCAATATTATTCTTCTCGAGCTCGACAGAGCTTGTCTACGGAAGAGAACGCTTTCTAGAGTGCCTCTTTATCTTAGAACTTTAAAAAAAATTGAGAATCATGTTTAAACTAAATTATTTCGGATCATTTTAGATAATTTTGATGTTTATTGGTGTTGAAATAAAAAGATTACGTTTAAAATTCGCTTTTTTTATTAAAAGGCATTAAAAGGTTTCGAAATTCTGAGAACGAGTCCCACCTGTCTGTCAAACTGTGCTCAGCAATCGAGAAGGTCGAGACGACAAGTCTTCGTAGACAAGAGTCCCGCGGGCTGATTATCTAGTAAGAAACCACCTAGCGACCGGTTGCAGTTCACAGATGATAGTGATCCATTGCTATTTCTTTTTGGATTTAAAAAAAACATACCAAAGAAAAGTAGCAATGTATGTGGAATGAAACCGGTCGCTAAATAGTTTCTTTTTAGATAATCAGGGTGCCGTTTGCTCATGCTACGCGTGCAACATCGAGATAAGATTCGACTCAGAGAACAATGGCTTGTCTACACCGAAATGTCACTTTTGTCGGGTTGAGATCGAGATACTCATGCTCGCATTTAGAACTAGTAGACTCGTATTGTTCTTTGTCGTGGCCTAATGTCAAAAGTTGACAAACACGAGCTTTTCTCTTCAACTGACATTAATTTGACAGTTGAATCAGAGAAACTTGTCTACCACCCTTTGAGTAGTCGAGAAGGTCGAGAAAGAATCACAGACTAATAAGAAGATTCGAAATAGTTTTCTACGTATTTTATTTTATATGAATCTAAATTTCGCAATAAAAATAAATCTAAATTGTCCGTGCTTATATTTTATTCCTTAAAAACTTAAATTAACATTATTTTCATACGCTGATTTCAATATTTCGTAATTTTCTCGTCATTTTACACAGACTACTAAATTAACAATTTCGTTAGTAGTCTGTGTTATCTTTTCAAAATACTCTCAATAAAAGAAAGGCAAACGAATTTATATCCATACAGCTATATTTAATTAGTTTTAAGAGTTTAGCGTTGTGAAATCTATAGAAAGGAACGGTGCTTTATGAGAAATAAAGTAATTATTTTCTATTGGCAATATTATTCTTCTCGAACTCGAGAGAGCTTGTCTACGGAAGAGAACGCTTTCTTGAGTGCCTCTTTATCTTAGAACTTATAAAAAAAATGAGAATCATGTTTAAACTAAATTATTTCGGATCAAATTTGATAATTTAGACGTTTATCGGTGTTGAAATAAAAAGATTACCTTTAAAATTAACTTTTTTATTAAAAGACATTAAAAGGTTTCGAAATTCTGAGAACGAGTCCCACCTGTCTGTCAAACTGTGCTCAGCAATCGAGAAGGTCGAGACGACAAGTCTTCGTAGACAAGAGTCTCGTTTGCTCATGCTACGCGTGCTGGTGGAGGTCGGTGTCTCGTTCGCACAATTGCCATTGCTAAACAATAATACCACGATAGTAGGAAACAAAAAATGTACGTTACCAATCACGTAGTGTATCAAAGTTAAGGATTCGGGGTGAAAATATACTACTTTAAATGTTAATTTAGAATAACACATAGTAATTGTAAAATAAAACTAAACTTACTCTTTTGATTTAATTAGATTTCTACAATAATACTAATCAGCATTATTGTAGTTGTATAAATTAAAGTGTCAATCCTGGCAACTCCGATCCGATTTTGACTTTGGCGCCGAATTTCAATTTTAGAATTTCAATATTCAGGAAATATTCCTTTACAAAACTAGGGTGACCATAAATACTACACCATTTCAAATTTCCCAAAAACGAAATTGTTCTATCAATGGGGACTAGTCTTGGCAGTTCCAAAAGTATTCGATTGGGCAGCGCTACTGTGTTTGGAGACCTGTAAAACATAGGCCTGATCAGTTCCAAAAGTATCCGATTGGGCAGCGCCACTGTGTTTGGAGACCTGTCAAAACAAAGGCCTCATTGAAATAACTGGAAGTCGCAGGCTAGGGGTAAAGTAAATATTAATAAACAAATTCATGTTTATGCGCCGATTTCGATGAAACTCGGCTTATGGTACTATTTCGACAAGAAAATAATAACGCAGTGTTGAAAATATTAAAAAATCCAAGATGGCGGCCAACTTTTAAGTTTGTAAGCCGATTTTGATGAAATTCGGTTTTTGATACTATTTTGACAAGAAAATAACAAATTAATTTTTAAAGTATATAAAATTCAAAATGGCGGCCAACTTTTTTGTTCGTGGGCCGATTTCGATGAAACTCGGTTTTTAGCACTATTTTGATAAGAAAATAATGACGCCATGTTAAAATATTAAAAAATCTAAGATGGCGGCTAACTTTTTTGTTTGTGGGCCGATTTCGATGAAACTCGATTTTTGGTACTATTTTGAGAAGAAAATAACAACGCATTTTTTAAATATTAAAAAATTCAAGATGGCGGCTAACTTTTTTGTTTATGGGCCGATTTTGACGAAACTCGGTTTTTGGCACTATTTTGATAAGAAAATAACAACGCAATATTTTAAATATTAAAAAATTCAAGATGGCAGCCAACTTTTTTGTTTGAAAACCGATTTTGATGAAACACGGTTGTTGGTACTATTTCCACATGAAAACAACAACGCAGTGTTAAAAAGTCTAAGATGGTTGCCAACTTTTTTGTTTGTAGGCACCGATTTCGATGAAACTCGGGTTTTGCTACTATTTTGACAAGAAAACAGCAACACAATGTTAAAACTATTAAAAACCCAAGGTGGCGGCCAAATTCTTCTCTTCTTCTTTTTTTTCAACCCAGTAATATCAAAATCAACCCAAAAACAAAATTAGAAGCTACTTTGACCTTTTGACATTATTCACGTTGCATATTACCATATTTACCATATTTATAAATCAAAACAAAAAAAAACTTAATAAAAACGCGATAAATAACTTGTTTATAAAAAATATTTTTTTAATAAATAATTAGTTTCTGCTTTTTAGTTAACGAGCTAAACTGAAAATATACTACCTCCTATCAGAGCTCTCGTCAAGAGGAATCAAACGAGCTCAAACTCAATGGGGTTGCATGGTTTTATTACAGAATTCCTGTGGCCTTCTTTCGGCTTCATCATCAGACCCTGGAAACTATTTCCTATCAGAGTACTTGTCAAGACCATTCAAACAAGCCCAAACTCGATGGGGTTGCATTATTTTTTTTACAAAGTTCCAATGGCCTTCTTCCGGCTTCTTCATCAGCCCCTTGGATATTATTCCCCAACAGAGTACTTGCCAAGACGATTCTAACGAACCCAAACACGATGGGGTTGTATGTTTTCATCATAGTGTTCCTCTGGCGTTCTTCCGGCTCCATCGTCAGATCAGCTCAATGATACCATAATATTACATTACCTTCTAGTTCTGTGTTCAAAGTTTCAAGTCTCTATAATAGTATAGTATATTTAGTATATTTATAGTTCATCGGGAAGTTAGTTTAAAATCGTTTGCAAAATTTGTGCTCAAACAAATAAACGAAAACACAAACATACGAGCAAGCAACCTTATAAAAACGTGGCAAAAGTATTAATTGTAAGTATAGTTTATATTAAACAGTTTAAAGTAATAAGTATGTCTCCGACAACCGTACAGTTTGGTCACCCTAATGAAGAAAGAGATACAATTATCTACTTGACCTCTCTGTTGGCTCGTTTTGGGGCGAAGAGCTCAATCTGGTTTATACCGAAGGGATGTGCTACATCTATGTGACACTGACAGCAGTGTGACCAGGATTCAGTATTTTAATACTTTTTCGGTATATTTTACCGACTTTTCCGAATATCTGAATTTTTGTAGGTACATTAGCGGAAGTAAGTATTTTCGGTATATTTTGGTTATAAAGTTATGGTAACTACGGTGTTATGTCCCCGCGAACATTGATGTTCAAGGAATTCCCCAGATTAAGTCTATATTTCATTCAGAAGCAAAGATCATTATAGTCTGTTCTGAAAGAGAACCGACTTGGGATTTATGCTTGATTACCATTTTTGAAATGTTGACGGCACTGTTACGTTTTAGTGCGACTGTATTAACAAGATAAATATTAATTCAAGATAGTCGCACTATAATTACGTATAATAGTGCAGTCTACATGACAAAAACGGTGATCAAGCACAAATCCCAAGTCGGTTATCTTTCCGAACAGACTCTAAGTTAGGAAATGACAGGCAGCCGCCACGCCGCCGTAGTAAAATTATAAATAGTATCAAGTCATCTAATACGTTTAAATAAAATTATTTTCTGTTATGCACTTCACTTTATCTTTGAGGTTTTTCATTCGCTAATTCGGGAATTTCCCTCAAGTAGTACGTTTGTATCGTTATCCGCTTGAGTGTACGAGCCGCGCGACTCATTCCGTAGTGTGTTTCCTGCGTTTCTTAAACGACCGTTAGAAACGTGCGCTGCGGGGAGGGCATAGGTAAATCTTTGTTGCCTACTTGGGTTTTGAAGTGTACGTTTCTAAGTGATATTTTTATTATTCTGAGTGACATGACGCTTCGAATGGCGTTGAAAGATTTTACAATTTTATCGTGCAAGAGTAAAATATTTACTTGTAAACATTGACATTGAGGTTTAGTGGCCATTTATACCACGTTTACATTTTTCATTTAAAAAGTAAATCGACAACCTACTAATTCCATATTTTAATAAGGTTGGAGTTTATAATCTTCATATGGATAAAAAATAAAAACTCGTTAAATGAAGTTTCAATATTTATTTTATGCTTACAGATTTTTGTCTACATTTTGTTAGCGTGCGGCTATTTTTCCCTCAAACTGAGTTATTAATTAAAATATTTTCCTTACACATACACTTGAAATATTAGTATTTCCTAATAGCTTGATTCATTCTTATGTTTATTAACAATGTTTTATGTTAGTAACAATCATGGAAATAGTACTATAAACCGGAATGAGCGCTTCGCCCCAAAACGAGCCGACAGAGAGGTCAAGTAGATGTATGTGTCCTTTTCTTCATTAGGGTGACCAAACCGTATGGTTGGCCGGAGACATACATAATACTTTAAACTCTTTAATATAAACTTAAATACCTAGGTAGTTCTTTATTTATAATTAACACTTTTTACCGCGTTTTTATTAGGTTGCTTGCTCTTTTGTTTGTTTCAGCACAAATTTTGCAAACGATTTTATACTAAATTCCCGATGAGCTAGAGACTTGAAACTTTGAACACAGGTCAGAAATGGAAGGAAATGCAATATTACAATGTCATTAAGCTGATCTGATGATGGAGCCGGAAGAACGCCACAGGAACTCTATGATGAATGAAACTATACAACCCCATCGTGTTTGGGCTTGTTAGAATTGTCTTGACAAGTACTCTGACGGGAGACGAGGTTCAGGGTTGGATGATGAAGTCTGGAGGCCATGCCATAGGAACTCAATATTGAAATCAAGCAACCCCATCGAGTTTGGGCTCGTTTGAATCGTCTTGACGAGTGCTCTGTTGGGTAATAGTATCCAAGAGTCTGATGAAGGAAGCCGGAAGAAGGCCACAGGAACTTTGTAATAAAACCTTTCAACCCCATCGAGTTTGGACTCGTTTGAATGGTCTTGACGAGTACTCTGATAGGCGGTGGTATATTTTTTATTTAGCTCGTTAACTAAAAAACAGAAAATAATTATTTATTAAAAAAAATTTGGAACAATTTATTTATCACGTTTTTATTAAATTGCTTTTTTGGTTTTATTTTTTAAATATGGTAGTTCAACCAATACAAAATCTAGTTTATTCAATTCAATTTAAGTTCAAGTGTAAATAATTACGCAACTTTAAAGTTTATTCCATTTTTTTTATAAAAATACAATGTGCGTGAACTTCGGAAAAACAAATGAATGTTGGAAAAACAAGCAAAAGTAGGAAAACATTGTCTAGTCATCTGTAGTCAAAAAAAGATGCAAACGATTTTCCACTTTATTGACCTTTGAAATTCGGTTGCTTTTTCCCATAATTATACTTGTTCATTTACTTTGCTGTTTCATTAAAAACTGTTATTTTGGTAAATATGTCAATAAGGTCTAAAATTCTTGCACCAATTTCTTTACTTGTGAAGTTAATAAAATGGGTGCATGAGATTTACGACGACACAATGTTAAAAATATAAAAAGAAACCAAGTTGGCGGCCAACTATATTGTTCGTGGGCCGATTTTGATGAAACTCGATTTTGTTACTATTTTGATAAAAAATAACAACGAAATGTTAAAAATATAAACAAATATGGCAGCCAACTCTTTTATTTGTGATTGGGGCTGATTTTATTGAAACTCGGTTTTAGGACTAATTTGACAAGAAAATAATAACACAATATTGAAAAAATTAAAAATCCAAGATGGCAGCCAACTTTTTTGTTTTTGGGCCGATTTCGATGAAACTCGGTTTTTGGTAATATTTTGACAAAATAATAACAACGCAATTTTTCAAAATACTTAAAATCTTAGGCGGCGGCCAACTTTTTTGTTTTTTGGGCCGATTTCGATGAAACTCGGTTTTAGGTACTATTTTGACAAGAAAAAACAACTCAATGTAAACTGATGGAAAAATAAAAAAGATCAAAATGGCTGCTAATTTGTTTTTGAAATCGGCCCAAGAACAAAAAAGTTGGCCACCATCTTGAATTTTGTAAGTTTTCAACATTGCGTTGTTATTTTCTTGTCAAAATCGTACCAAAAACAGAGTTTCATCAAAATCGACCCTAAAACAAAAAAGTTGGCCACCATTTTGGATTTTCAGTTTTTTTAAAATTGCGTTGTTATTTTCTTGTCAAAATAGTACCGAAAACCGAGTTTCATCGAAATCGGCCCAAAAATAAAAAAGTTGGCGGCCATCTTAGATTTTCAGTTTTTTTTAAATTGCGTTGTTATTTTCTTGTCAAAATAGTTCCAAAAACCGAGTTTCATCGAAATCGGCCCAAAAACAAAAAAGTTGGCCGCCATCTTGGATTTTTAGTTTTTTTAAAACTGCGTTGTTATTTTCTTGTCAAAATAGTTCCAAAAACCGAGTTTCATCGAAATCGGCCCAAAAACAAAAAAGTTGGCCGCCATCTTGGATTTTTTATTTTCAACATTGCGTTGTTATTTTCTTGTCAAAATAGTACTGAAAACCGAGTTTCATCGAAATCGGCCCAAAAACAAAAAAGTTGGCCGCCATTTTGGATTTTTAGTTTTAAAAAAATTGCGTTGTTATTTTCTTGTCAAAATAGTTCCAAAAACCGAGTTTCATCGAAATCGGCCCAAAAACAAAAAAGTAGGCCGCCATCTTGGATTTTGAAAATTTTCAACATTGCGTTGTTATTTTCATGTTGAAATAGTACCAGAAACCGAGTTTCATCGAAATAGGCGCACAAACATGAATTTGATTATTATTATTAATTTTACCGTCTCGCCTGCGACCTCTAGCCATTTCAATAGAACAATTTCGTTTTTCTGGAAATCTGAAATGGTGAAGTATTTATGGTCACACTAGTTTTGTAAAGTAACATTTCCTATAGATTGAAATTCTTAAATTATAATTCAAGGTCAAAATCGGAGTTGCCAGGATTGACACTTCTATTTATTACCACCTCACCGATGATTGCTGATTAGTATTATTGTAGATATCTAATTAAATCAAAAAAGTTCTGTTTTATATTACAATGAGCGGTTTTCAAAAGGCAGTAAAAAAAAAAAAAAGTAGTACATAAAAGACGGCTAGATGTCGTTGTTCAACTAAGTACGTAACTTTTTAAGAAAAAAGCAAAGGATGAAAGGATTTAATGCCAATTTTTGACGTGTATTTGACATACGTTTATTAATCTATGGTTGAGTCTGTGGTTTGTTGCGTTGTGCGTTGGTTGTTGTTGTGGCGTGTTCCGAAGATTTTTTATTACCTGCTTTATTTAATTTAAATTACTTCTTCTCTTCATTTGTGATTATCTTTGACGACTTTGGCTCTCCTTTTGGTTATTGAATCTACTGCAAAACGATAAATTTGGCGTGAATACGGATCTTGAATAAGCCCTAGCGATATTGGACTGGTTGTTTAGTGTTAATGATGAGTAAAGACTATGGGTCGTGGTCTCTTGCAGACATCAAAAATGAGTTGCGAAAAAGAAACGCCAAAGTCACTGGTAAAAAAGCTGTCTTAGTCCAACGGTATGTATACCTAGTATATATTTCCCCCCGCTCCGTGCACCACCCGTGCCGCGCTTGTCTATCACATAATATTTTGTTTTTGTTTCAGGCTCAATGATTACGACGCATTATTTGGTCCAGTCGTGAATGAGCCAGAAGCGGTTTATCATATTCAAACACCAGAAGCTCAGCAGTTCAAAGATGTCAATAGTGATTCCTTAATGGCTCCACTAACAGAAGAAGAACTAGAGGTATTCTGTGTACTTGCAGAACGAGACGACCTCACAACTGGCAAAAATATGTATGATGAGGGATTTTTGTTAACTGCACGTTCAACAAATGATAAGACAGATTGTTATGTTGTTGCAACATGTGCCTCAGAAATGAGGAAACAGGTTTCCTATAAAGTTGTTATAAAATATGAGGCCAAGACAATAAAAGAGACACAATGCGAGTGTGCTGCGGGTTTGGGTCCCTATGCTCAATGCAAACACGTTATAATGGTGCTTTATGCCCTCGTAGAATTTTCAAAATCGAAAATAATGAAAACCCGTCCTAGTTGCACCTCGAACCTACAGAATTTCCACCATCCTACCAAGTTTTACACCGGTAGTCCAGTGGAGGCTAGAAATATTAAATTAAAAACCGAAACCCGGTCTTTAGATCTATTGTGTACTTGGGATCCACGCCCCACAACAACAATAACAAAAGAAAAATATGTGGAAAATTTCAGAAATGAAATTGTGAATTTCTGCTCGTCGAATAAAGTGAGCATGCCGATCGCTCAATTATTTGTACCAGCAAATAAGAAAGCATTATATAAAGACCATGATTATTTAGAAAAAACTTTCGAAGAGGAGTATCTCGAAAAACTAATATTGGATGAAAGTGAGTTGAAAGAGTTGGAAGAAACAACCAGAAACAACAAAAAAATATGGAAGAAACAAAGGCTTCTTCGTCTGCAGAGTTCTAACTTTAGTAAAATTTGTAAAAGCAGGAACATGGAAAAGTTGGCCAAATCGTTATTGAAGAATACTGATATCATGACAGTTGCCTTGAAACATGGCATAAAATATGAAGCCAAAGCAATAGAAGAATTTAAAAAAAAAAACTGGTTTATGTGTAGTGAACTGTGGCATAATAGTACATCCGCACTTGCAATACCTGGGATGCACACCAGACGGTTTAGTCGGGGAGGATGCTGTCCTTGAAGTCAAGTGCCCATTCTCGGCAGCAAATAAAATAATATCACCCGAAAGTATACAATATTTGTATTTGTGCGAGGAATCAGGTCAATTTAAATTAAAGCAATCACATGAGTATTATTATCAAATACAAGGCCAACTGTTATGCACAAACAGAAAAAGGGCATATTTTACTATTTACACTATTGCTGATATGCATATTATTGAAATAGAACGAGATGAATGTTTCATTAAAGACATGTTAGATACATTGACTATATTTTATAATGAATTCTTTAAAGAACAGTTGTTAAATATATATTTGTATCATATAAAATAAAACAACTTTTGTGTTTTATTTTATATGCAAATTTAAATTTAAGCATTTTTATTTTTAACATTCATTGTAAAATTCACTGACATTGCAATAATAAATACAACATTACTAGATAATAATGTTTCTGTTAGATTCACTGGGGTACGTGACGGACTACCGCTGCGCCACAAAAAAAAATGGAAATCTGACTTTCTGCCTACGTCATGATGAAGTTGATAGTTTGTCGCCAAAAACCAGAGTTTGTCGGTCTTGCGTTTAGGAGATACATGTGGCGCAGCTGTAGAGACGTCTCTACAGCTCTCTACAGCTGCGCCACACAGATCTCGAAAAAGGACGGTCGTGGCGAAACTCGGATTACTTGTATGTGTAGCCGTTAGTTTGTCGTACAATAACCAGAGTTTGTCGGTCTTGCGTTTAGGAAATCTGTGTGGCGCAGCTGTAGAGACGTCTCTACAGCTAACGTGCTGGACTACAGCTGCGCCACGAATAAAATGAAAAACTGACATTCTGACTATGCCATGATGAAGTCGATAGTTTGTCGGAGTTTGTCACCAAAAACCTGGGAGATCTGTGTGGCGCAGCTGTAGAGACGTCACTACAGCTGCGCGACACAGATCTCCTAAACCCAAGACCGACAAACTCTGGTTTTTGTGCGGCAAACTCCGACAAACTAACGGCTACACACACGAGTAATCAGATTTTAGCCACGACCGTCCTTTTTTGAGATCTGTGTGGCGCAGCTGTAGAGAGACCCACAAACTCTGGTTTTTGGCGACAAACTCCGACGAACTATCAACTTCATCTTGGCATAGTCAAAATGTCAGATTTCCAACTTTTTTTGTGGCGCGGCTGTAGTCCTGCACGTCCCCTTATGAACCATACCATAACAAAATGTATCAAAGACATGTTAGATACATTATCCATGTTTTATAATGAATTCTTTAAAAAACAGTTGTTGAATAGATATTTGTATCATATAAAATAGAAAATATCTATGTATGTAGACATACTATGTAAAGATTAAAATACAACAACTTATGTGTTTAAATTTAAGCATTTTTATTTATAACATCCATTGTAAAATTCACTAACATTGCAATAATAAATACAATATCACTAGATAATAATGTTTCTGTTAGATTCACTGGGGTACGTGACGGACTACCGCTGCGCCACAAAAATGGAAATCTGACTTTCTGCCTACGTCATGATGAAGTCGATAGTTTGTCGCCAAAAACCAGAGTTTGTTGGTCTTTCGTTTAGGAGATACGTGTGGCGCAGCTGTAGAGACGTCTCTATCGCTGAGCCACACAGATCTCGAAAACGGAAGGTCGTAACAGAAATCTGATTACTCGTGTGTGTAGCCGGTAGTTTATCGGAGTTTGTCACCAAGAACCAGAGTTTGTCGGTCTTGCGTTTAGGAGATATGTGAGGATACGCTGTGGAGACCTTTCTACCTGGATCTTGAGAACGGAAAGTGTAGCCATTAGTTTGTCGGAGTTTGTCACCAAAAATCAGAGTTTGTCAATCTTACGTTTAGAAGATATGTGGGGATATGCTGTAGAGATATTTCTACCTGGATCTCGAGAACGGAAGGTCGTAGCGAAAATCTCACATATCTCCTAAACGCAAGACCGACAAACTCTGGTATTTGGCGACAAACTCGGTCGAACTACCGACTATATATATGACTAATTAGATTATCGCTACGACCTTCCGTTCTCAAGATCCAGGTAGAAAGGTCTCCACAGCGTATCCTCACATATCTCCTAAACGCAAGACCGACAAACTCTGGTTCTTGGTGACAAACTCCGACAAACTACCGGCTACACACACGAATAATCAGATTTCTGTTACGACCTTCCGTTTTCGAGATCTGTGTGGCTCAGCTGTAGAGACGTCTCTACAGCTGAGCCACACAGATCTCGAAAACGCAAGACCGAAAAACTCTGGTTTTTGTGCGACAAACTCCGACAAACTAACGGCTATACATACAAGAATCAGATTTTCGCTACGACCTTTCGTTTTCGAGATCTGTGTGGCGCAGCTGTAGAGAGGTCTACAGCTGAGCCACATGTATCTCCTAAACGGAAGACCGACAAACTCTGGTTTTGGCGACAAACTCCGACAAACTATAGACTTCATCATACGTGCCGGACTACAGCTGCGCCACAAAAAAAAGTTGGAAATCTGACTTTTTGACTATGCCATGATGAAGTCTATAGTTTGTCGGAGTTTGTCGCCAAAAACCAGAGTTTGTCGGTCTTCCGTTTAGG
The DNA here is from genome assembly GCA_943789525.1 of Agriphila geniculea. NCBI lineage: Eukaryota > Metazoa > Arthropoda > Insecta > Lepidoptera > Crambidae > Agriphila > Agriphila geniculea. The sequence continues at coordinate 20,771,846 of OX038877.1, forward strand.
AGATACATGTGGCTCAGCTGTAGAGACGTCTCTACAGCTGCGCCACACAGATCTCGAAAACGGAAGGTCGTAGCGAAAATCTGATTACTTGTATGTATAGCCGTTAGTTTGTCGGAGTTCGTCGCACAAAAACCAGAGTTTGTCGGTCTTGCGTTTAGGAGATACTTGTGGCGCAGCTGTAGGAGACGTCTCTACAGCTGAGCCACACAGATCTCGAAAACGGAAGGTCGTAACAAAAATCTGATTACTCGTGTGTGTAGCCGGTAGTTTGTCGGAGTTTGTCACCAAGAACCAGAGTTTGTCGGTCTTGCGTTTAGGAGATATGTGAGGATACGCTGTGGAGACCTTTCTACCTGGATCTTGAGAACGGAAGGTCGTAGCAAAAATCTGATAACTCGAGTGTGTAGCCATTAGTTTGTCGGAGTTTGTCACCAAAAATCAGAGTTTGTCCATCTTACGTTTAGAAGATATGTGGGGATATGCTATAGAGATATTTCTACCTGGATCTCGAGAACGGAAGGTCGTAGCGAAAATCTCACATATCTCCTAAACGCAAGACCGACAAACTCTGATATTTGGCGACAAACTCGGTCGAACTACCGACTATAGATATGACTAATCGGATTATCGCTACGACCTTCTGTTCTCAAGATCCAGGTAGAAAGATCTCCACAGCGTATCCTCCCTCACATATCTCCTAAACGCAAGACCGACAAACTCTGGTTCTTGGTGACAAACTCCGACAAACTACCGGCTACACACACAAGTAATCAGATTTCTGTTACGACCTTCCGTTTTCGAGATCTGTGTGGCTCAGCTGTAGAGACGTCTCTACAGCTGCGCCACACGTATCTCCTAAACGCAAGACCGACAAACTCTGGTTTTTGTGCGACAAACTCCGACAAACTAACGGCTATACATACAAGTAATCAGATTTTCGCTACGACCTTCCGTTTTCGAGATCTGTGTGGCGCAGCTGTAGAGACGTCTCTACAGCTGAGCCACATGTATCTCCTAAACGGAAGACCGACAAACTCTGGTTTTGGCGACAAACTCCGACAAACTATAGACTTCATCATGGCATAGTCAAAAAGTCAGATTTCCAACTTTTTTTTTGTGGCGCAGCTGTAGTCCGGCACGTCTTCATCATGGCATTGTCAAAATGTCAGATTTCCAACTTATTTTTTTGTGGCGCAGCTGTAGTCCGGCACGTAGATTTCCAACATTTTTTGTGGCGCGACTGTAGTCCTGCACGTCCCCTTATCAACCATACCATAACATAATGTATCAAAGACATGTTAGATACATTAACCATGTTTAATAATGAATTCTTTAAAAAACAGTTGTTGAATAGATATTTGTATTCATATAAAATAAAAGATATCTATGTACCTATGTAGACATCCTATGTAAAGATCAAAATAAAACAACTTATGTGTTTAAATTTAAGCATTTTTATTTATAATATCCATTCTAAAATTCACTAACATTGCAATAATAAAAACAATATCACTAGATAATAATGTTTCTGTTAGATTCATTGGGGTTGATAAAATTTTATAAGTTTTCATCATTCCAATGATACGTTCAATGTGAACTCTCTTGCTTGCAACTTTCCTGGTCTCCAAAAGTGTTGCAGATGATATCTGGTTGCCTTTCTTAAAAAATGCTGGCATATTCACTTTTACACCGTATGGTATAAAAATATCTTGCACGTTTAGCCCCTTATCAACCATAATTTCATCATTGTACTGAAATCGTTGTAGTATTGAACTCCGTTCAATGATTTGTCGGTCGGTAGCTGATCCACCGTAACATGGGGACACATAAGTGATAAGACCACCGGGTGCCATTCCAATGAGCACTTTCACTGTATTCCGATTTTTATAACTTGAAAAAGTAATTTGTTGTGCAAGAGGTAATTTTGATTTTTTTATAGGGCATTCAGTCGCATCCAATATCGTTCTAGTTGATGGGAATTTGTCATGGAAATCCTTTGGCATATATGATTTTATGGTATTCTTATCAACCCATAAATCTAGATTTTTCCATTGTAGGGACATAAACCGGATCCAAGTTATGAAAATATTGTAAATTTGTTTAATAGGTACCTGATACAGCATGGATAGCTCTTCCATTGCTTTATGTCTTCGCAAAATTATGAGAACAATAAAAAAACAATCTAAAATATACAGGTCTTTAGGTGGCTGACCATAAATATATTTTAAATTATTTGTCGAACTTCCCAGAGTGCGAAAAACAAGCATAAATTTCTTGAAGCTCTCTAAGCCTGTATAAAAATGAATGGCATCATCATTATATTTATAGTTATTTACACTGAATCCATTTTGACTATATCCATCTGTTTGGGTAGAACTTTCTTGTTTTGTATAACCCTCATCTTCACTGGGAGAAATGTCACCACCAATTTCCATTTCTATAACACTATTTTCATGATCCTCACTTCCCACATTACTATCTATGTCACTTAATTTTAAAGGATTCCGCTGTACAATGTCTTCATTTGCTTGATAATATTTCTGCTCTTCCATATATGCTATTGGTGGTACTGTAAAAAAAAATTTACATGTCATAATTTAACAAGAAACATCATAAATGATTATAAACACGACAGCACATCAGGTTATACAGTTAACCTGAAAACAGCTCTTATTAGTTATTACGTAGGTAGGGCATAAACGCGGTTTCAATGTCAGCATTTATAGTCTGAGGTGCCGTTGTGTGTACATAAACGAAAGGTTGTAAATGGGTTATAACTGCAAATATCATTTTAATTAACTTACCACGAGAATAAGTGTCCCGAGTATATATTGGGTCAAAAGTCACAGTAGAACTCTCTGATGTGGATGATGACAGGATTATCTCTTCTGTATATGTATCATCAATATTAATATTGAAACTTGACATTAATGAAGAAGTAGGTAACAGGTCTTCTGTAGAAGCTGCATCAACATTTTTAATCTGTGATGTTGACGGTGCTGTTGATATCTGTTCAACCTTTTTCGTACAAGATGATGATGGCAGCATCAATAGCTGCTCTTCAGTATCATCACTAGTTCCTGTTCTTTTCCAAGGAAATATTGAAGGTACTGCTGTCTTCTTCAATATTTTTGCAGCAATATCTATAAACAAAAAAACAATGATTTAGCAAGAAGTGATTTAAGATGATTTTATGAAAAGTATCTGGTACATAATAAAATGAGCCATAAATATATTACCTGGCATGTGGTGGTACGATCGTGTTTTAACAAAGTCTGTTGGTCGGAAGTGAGCCGAGCATATAAGGGTATATTTTTTCACAGATAGACCTGGTTTTATGTGTGTTAGAGCTTCAACCCATTTTTTTCGTCGCTCTTCGTTTAAAGGGAATCGATGACATCCCTTATTCCAACAAGAAGCTACAATACAAGTCCCGACCATTGTCACTTGATTTGATAATCACAATAAAAAAGTTCATATATTAGTTACAATACAACATAGAAATCTTTAATTGATTTTAGTGCATGAATAATTTGACTTTTTGAGAATTGACAGTTTCATTCTGCCTAGTTCCAAATCACGCCAACAAAACTGTTAGCGTATAATCCATTAAATGAAGTAGGTACACAAATACCCTATTTGTGTGATATTTTGTGACTATTTGATTTAGTCGGATTCGCGCTAACAGCGCGCTGTCAGCGTGATTCGGAACGCGGCCTGGGAAAAATTAAAAAAAAATCTACCTAGTTTAATAGCCCCATCTATCAACATAAAAATAAACTAAAATTCTTAGCTGTCAGAAAACCGCTCATTATTATGTGTCATTCTAAAATTAATATTTAAATAGTATATATTCGACTTCCCACTCCGAATCCTTAATTTTGATACACTACTTGATTGGTAACGTACATATTTTTAGTCCTACTATCGTGGTATTATTGTTTAGTAATGGCAATTGTGCGAACGAGACACCGACCTCCACCTGGTGTTGTCTCATTCACACAGTAGTGCCTTCAGTCAAAGTCGTCGATAGAATTTCAACTCTATGAGCAATGCAATAAAGTTGAATTTCTTTTAAACGATAGGTGAAAATTTTTGTAGAGTACTCACTCCCTATTATAAACCTCCTTGGTAACAATTGTCATCACATATCACCAAAAACAATAACGTTGACTTATCTTTTTTCCGGCGTTAAAAATCCTCTAGAAAATGTTTTGAAATCACGTAAATAGACGAATTGTTTCATAAAATATAGTTATATACACGTTCACTATTATCTTACCTTAAATAAAACTGCACAGTTGAATTATTTCTTCACACACTTTTCACACAATGAAATAAAAAACACAGCAACGTCAACGAATACGACAAAGAACATAGAATAATTTTCAACTTTTTTTTTCTTATCTGCGGGTCTATCGCGTAATTACTCTTAACTTAAGGTAACCTGGGGCCCTATTTTTGAATCGCTCGACTCCAATCGAGCGCTCGTTTCTACTGATTTTCGTTCGACATATGACTCAAAACAATGAGATGTCGAACGAAAATCAGTAGAAACGAGCGCTCGACTGGAGTCGAGCGATTCAAAAATAGGGCCCCTGACTTCAGTCAAGCCAATGTATTGGTCTTGCCTTCAAATTTTTGGTATCGCGTAAAATTCATCTTGGACTTCTTAGAGTAAGACGGGCTTCTAAACAAAGCCTTTGTTGCTCGAAGTTGGACTTGAAGCCCAATTGACTTCAAATACAGATAACTATATTGAAGAGTGAATGATGTTATGAGTGTGTTTTTTTGCATGTTTCTTTTTTATCAATTTTAGCTTTTAAGTACAACTTTGGCTTCAGATTGCATTATTTCAATCAAAAATCTATTAAAACTATGTTTATTGATCATATTTTTACCATATAGTCTCGTAAGCATAGATTTGATATAGATCTGTGGCGATATTGAGTGCATTCCAGCAGGCAAACCACTAAGTCATTGATTCGTCGAGACAGCATGCATTCTAACCATGGAAAGTAATTTGTTTAAAGTGTAGTGTGTTACTAGCATCCGCCCGCGACTTCGTCTGCTTGGAAAGTTTTTTTAGGTATCCCTCGGGAACAACACGGTTTACAGGATAAAAGGTATCCTATGTCCTTTACTGTACTACTGACAACGTGTATTAACGTTATCTTGTCAACTTTGACTATCCCCACAAATTGGTAATAAACCTGGCGGCCATGTTTTAACGTCAAAAACGAAAAACGATTGTAATTTTTTTGTATACCTAGACCCTATTTTATTGAAAATAATATTTTAACAATTAATATATTAATTTGCCGATTAGGATTTTATTGTTACATGTAATTTTTATTTGCGGGTGACGTTAACGTGTATGTTAATGTGACAAGGTTCCATCAAATTGCCAATTTGCGGGGATTGTAAAATTTCGTGACAATCGATTCAGTAGTTAAGATGTGAAGGCGTAACAAACAAACGGACTTTCGCATTTATAATATTAGTAAGGAATTATTTTTACCTAACCATGGTTCAAAATCTACTCTATTTATTGGCAATCGATCACTCAGCGATTAGCTTGCTGGAATGTATGTACCCATTGTTGTTGTTTGAGGTTATAATGTATGTTTATGTGAACTTTTTATGAAATTGAAAAGTAAGCGCAAATTGTAAGTATTCATGCTTTTCATTAGCTTAAATTCAATGACCTTTAGTTACTTTTTGTTATTTCCCAAGGCAATTATGTGGAAATGATTCAACAACGGGAATACGTTTTAGAAAAACATTTTCGAAATGTACCTATCCTATGTTTTACAAATTTTAGTTCGCATCTCTCGTTATATTGCGAATGTTACTCGTGTAACACTCACAATATAACAAGGGATACTGAGACTGATCAAAATTGTACGTTACCAACTGTATTAGTTGTCGCAAATGTCTATTGACTTAGTACGTAAACAGTGCTTTCATTGCATATGTTTCAGAATGCCTTGCCTGCGCACAAAATTGTAAACAATGTCCCAATTGCCCGCGAGCGGGCCCTTCCACCTTACATTCCACGGGGCGCCCGCCCCAACGCAGGCGACAACCCACCGCTTTCAAGGTAAAGTTTTTAATCCGCCTTTTCTTCAAACACCTCCGGTTTACATATTTTTCGAAAGCTTGTAAGTTTTAACACAACCAACCCTAAAGATATAAATAGGTAGGTACCTATATACATATGTACGAAAGTAGCCAAATATGACATTACTAGAGCACAATAAATTATCAAGCAAATGAATAATATTTCTATTTTACTAGCAGTTTCTATAAAAGCAGTACTTATTTTACTCAATGACTGACTTTAATCTGCTTTTAGATTCATCATCTCCAGCGGCGCTCCTACCTATACTGTTCTAAAAGAAGGCTTCCACCGTAGAAGAGATATTGATGGGTGCTGCGGAACAAATTGCTACCTGCCACTCGGGCAGAAAAAAGCTACCAATAAGACAAGTGTGGCTGCTAAAGAATGAGCTAAAAAAGCTACTGAAGTAAAGACTGAGCTTTATGCATGCTTAATGCATACACATAGTATATTACTACGAGTATACTTGCATGACAGCCAACGTATTAAAAAGTGAATGTAGTTAATTTATTTTTATGTTTATTATTAAATTGACAATGTACAACTGAAGTGACTGATTTCAAAGTGCTCGCAGTACAAAATGACATATTTTAATCTCAAAAATTTTCTTTTTTCCATACATTCTCGAGTGAAGCTGCAGCAGATCACTGTCTATTGTCAATTTAATGAGGGCGCAGTCTGAACACTAGCGCCGCTATTGAAACGAGAATCATAGTGCTTAAATAAAGACGAAATTGTGAATCCACGACAAAGTGGCCACTTTTAGCTATAAAAGTCAATTAAATTAAACGGCACGCTAGAAAATATTGTTTAAGTGATAAAAAGTACCACAATGCTTGTTCGGAGTGCACTACAGAGAGATAATTCACAATTTTGTGTTTATTTAAGCACTATGATTCTCGTTTCAATGGCGGCGCTAGTGTGCAAACTGCGCGTATATTAAAACGGATCTTAATTGATAGTTTTTAAATTGGAATTGAAATATCTTTCTCTTTTATGCTTTAGTGAAGGCTGTTCTATGTGCTATGTACCTAATAACTATAGATATATCAGTTGTTTATTTCTTATAACACTTGTAACGTTAGTGTTGTGCTAAATATTGATGTGTGAATATAACTATTAAACTCTAGTAGCAAAGACTTATGTTTAATGATAGTATACTACTGTACCAATATAATAAGTCTATGTACCTAATAATTGTAGTAGTTTTATAAAGGAATTATACTTGTATGTTTTTGAAATTGTTGTTTAACTACCTACTTAGGTATGTGAATACCTTTATACAGGGTTATTTGTAAAACACCAACAACCTAGCAGTAGTAGATTAGTAACATCATATACAACAACATTTTTATAAGACTTTTACCAAAAAAGACAAAAAAATCTATTCTCCATACAAATGAGTTTTGTATGAAAAGTCGATTTTTTTGTCTGTTTTTGGAAAAGTCGTAGAACAAATGTTGTTGTGAGTAAATGGTGTTACTAATCTTTTTAGATTAGTAACATCATTTACTTACAAGTAGTCTGCGAGGTTGTTGGTGTTTTACTAATAACCCTGTATAGGTAGGAACTGAAAAAAGTAAAAAAAATATTGATATAAAAAATCTCTTTATTAAAATAGGCTTTCCTTCCTACATCTCCTCCTGAAATACAGTAGGTATGTAAACCCTGACTGCCTTATTAAACTATTAAACGAAGAATAAGTTTACAACCCGGCTAAACAGCAATATTACTTGGCATTTACCTCTTAATTATTTTGGCCCAAAATAATACAATACATTGCTGTGAGTCAGTGTCTAGTGACTGACTTACCGGCAGGCTGATTATCTAATTAAAAACCACCTAGCAACCGGTTCCAGTTCACAGATATTAATGTGATACATTGCTACTTTTCTTTGGTATGTTTTTTTACCCCAAAAAGAAGTAGTAATGTATCACATTCATCTGTCAAATGAGACCGGTTGCTAGGTGGTTTCTAATTAGATAATCAGCCTGCTGGCCGAATATTTTAAGTACCTAAATAAAAGCACTGAATATAATTGTAATGAAGTAAAGGTTCTTATTGATTGTTGTATACATACACAAAGAATTTAAATGATGAAATTAGTGTCTTGATCCCATGGTTTTGACATTCACAATACCTATAGATACGAGGAGCGACTGGAAGGAAAGTTAATCTACCTAAGTTTGAAAGAAACCACAGAAGGATGAGTCCCTTGCAACTTAAATACATTTATCATTAATGACATTTTCCCATTAAAAAAAATGTATTGTCTTGGGCATCACAATGGTCATTCACAGCATCCTTTATCTCTTCATCCGTCGAAAGACCTCTCCACCTCTCAAATTTTTCTGCACATGGATTTGCAGATATCGACAGGCTGCAAAAATAAATATTATTATATTATGTATCTAATATTTGACATGAAATATAGAAGAACAGCAGTATGACGAATCAATCATCTACGAAGATGCTGTGGGCAATGATGATGATGATGATGAGTCAATTTATTTGTAAACAAATCACCATTAATATTAGTATTTATGTGTAACTATTTCACTACATTGACATAAAATAAATGATTAAAAAATTCTATCATAATAAAAAATATTCCTAAGTTATGGTCACATAAATTCTATCTATGAGATGTAAGTCTAAAGGTAAGGAAAAAAATAATTTTATAGGCTACCTGAAAGCCAAAAGCGGTGGCCTTCTTCATGAAGCCACTGTCACTGTCTCTCCCCGTCCAGCTGGATACATATTCCATACATGCACAGTGTTCATGAATCACACCACCAAATGCCACATCAATAGGTGTAGAAAATGTAGATCTGCGTCATAGGTACCTAAAAATTATTACATTATTATTTACAAATTAGATTAAGGTAATTAAAAATAAAATTTTAGTCTTGGTATCCTAACAAAAACCAACACATGCGAAAAATAGCAGCGCTTTCGATTACTCTAATTATGTGCCCTCAATGAAACTCCAGGCTCAATACAACATCAATAATTGAGAAATCATATTTTGTTTTGTAGTATTACTTATTTTTTCTGTGTAATGTTATTCTTTCTTTGGTCGGAGAGTCAGGTTTGGGGTCTTAATTGAACTGTATCATATCAAATAACGAATGTGTATTATATACCTTTGTGTTGCTTGTGATCTTGGAAAACATATTTTCATAGATATCTGACTCACTCAGACATTGTAGTCTGTGAAAGGCCAAGGTCCTTGCACTAAACGTTTTGTTGGTTTGGTAACTATCACTTAGATTTAAATGATGAAATCCTTAAGCTTCCCGGCCTATACCCAGCAGTAGGTGATGTGCGGCTGATAATATGATGATGATTTAAATGAAATGCAGCAAAATCTGAAAAATAACAAATAATCTTTAGTCATCTTGAGGTGAACTTCTAAGTATTTACAATACCAAACAACTAACGCACGAATTACCTTAATTAATCTCAGGGCACACACGGCTGTAAACCTTCAACTTCTTGGTAGAAACAAGGCAGAAGTGGAATACGAAGATCTTCACTTTAAAATCTGTTTAAGGCATCTCTCTTCTGCCACAGCACGGCAGATTGCTTGTTAGTAAAAAATAATCGGTTAATTATTATATGCACTTAATAGTAACGAATATTAAGCACAAATCTTGATAAAATAATCGAAGCCAGGGACTAATTTACTCTTGGCTTCATTTGACATTACATTCGGGCTATCACGGTTGACTTTTCTTTTTTAATTTTTACGCGATACCGAGAAATGTCAAATCGTATAGGAAAAATGAAGCTAATCATTCACTCTTTAGCTTCGTCAAAAATATTAAGTTAAGGTAATTACGCGATGCGACAAGTTCAAGTAACCTGTCATCAAATGTCAAAACTCAAACCAATTGGGCTTGGATTTTTTACGTGATAGAGCTGCTGATACTCTTTTGTTTACGATGTTGCTAGATTTAAAATGTTGCACATGTCAGTTAGTCATGGATTTAGTCACTTCGTGGGTATTTGTGTACGGATTAGAAAGAAACAGAGAGCTCCAGAGAGCTAACACAAATTTGGGACTACAGTCCCAAGGAGCATTTTGGAAATTTTGAATTTGGGACTACAGTCCCGAAAATCGTTCGAGCGGTTATATAAGTAGAGCGTGTTTTTTTCTTTGGTTTTATTGTACTTGACGCATCCATTCATCCGGAAAATATGTTTAGTTTTGCCTTCGAATAGAATGTTAAAATATAATTTTAAAATTTATTGTGATGATAAATGAATAAAACCTTTGCGTAAATCAGTATTTTTATCGATATATTTTCCATGTGCAACTTGGTATATTTCAGTATTTTTTTTAAGGTGCTTCGGTATTTTCGTAAAATTTAATCTGGTCACACTGACTGACAGCGAGTATTGGCACTTGGCAGTCTGATCTGAGTTTGTTTGTTTGGATTAGAGATGGGTAGGTCGGCACCTGATTATCTAAATAGGAACTATTTAGCGACCGGTTTCATTTGACACACATTGCTACTTTTCTTTGGTATGTTTTTTTCACCCCAAAAAGATGCAGCAATGTATTACATTCATCTGTCAAATGAGACCGGTCGCTAGGTGGTTTCTAATTAGATAATCAGCCCGCCGTTCTTAGTTAGGAGTTGCATCAGGATGTACATCCAAGTCCCGTGTCTGTCGGACCCATATGGGTCCGGCCGACTAACCGTCGTGAATCGCGATCTGCGGAGTTGAGTCCCTAAGGCGGAGTCGAATCGGAATGAGGATTAAGCAGGATAAATAAAAAATAAAAGTAGTATGGCACCACCATAGACTAATAAGTATGGCACAAATCAGTCACATATATTTTGTAAATGATTAAATCAAAAAGTAAAAAAAAAAACAAAAATACCCTTATTTGGTAAATAAACTAAAAAATCAACATAAACATAAAACCCCCATTGGGTAGATAAGGGAACGTACCCATATTTTACCATTTTTGACCCCCCTCCCCCCTTGGTGACCACGCGTAGTATATGCCAAGACCCCCCCTCCCCCCTTGTTTTCACGTAGTATTTCATAGATAATGGTTTTACATCATTTTCAACAGAAATCTAAAAAAAAATTGCTCATTTTTGTCTTTTCATTAGTAAGGCGATTGCCACGTAATGCCAAGAATGTGTATTATAATTTTACATACAATTACAAGTGAAAAAATATATCAAGAAGAAAAAAAATTTCGCTGCGTGCCATATTTATACAACTTGAAAAAAAAAAGAACCAGATTTCTATTGACAATATTGACTACGTGACATTTCAAAGGCCCCCCTCACCCCCCCCCCCCCCTGTGACCAAGCGTGGTATTTCAAAGACCCCCCTCCCCCCACGTAGTATGGGTACGTTCCCTAACTAAATAAAAAAATCTTTTCCTTTTTAGATACTATATTTGTAAAATTTTTTGTTTTTAATTATGTTACATTTACATAACAGTGATGACTACTTTAAATTATGCGCAAGAAAGATAATTTGAGAACATTTTTCTGGCTTCAGCCTGCTCCTCCTGTCATTTATTATTTGTCTCATCTTAGAAAAGATTATCTCACATAGTACGGAAGTAGCGGTTATGTCACGCATATCTTTTTTGTCAATAACAATAACGGTACTAATCGTATCGTATGACGCGTGTTGTGCTTGAGTTGCGTGCGGAGCGGAACTAGGATTGGAATCGAATCGACTGCGCGAGCGCGAACGAACGATGCATGTACCCAAGCGCGGGTCCCACTCCGACTCCAGCCCGCTGCCACCGCACCGCACCTCCCCCGGCACCCTGATTATCTAAAAAGAAACTATTTAGCGACCGGTTTCATTCCATATACATTGCTACTTTTCTTTGGTATGTTTTTTTTTAATCCAAAAAGAAGTAGCAATGGATCACTATCATCTATGAAATGCAACCGGTCGCTAGGTGGTTTCTAATTAGATAATCAGCCCGCCGGTCCGTTATCCCGTGATTCAGTTCCACAACCGCTGAACAATCCGCTCCGGGGGACTGGTATCCAACTGGCCGTTGGATGTACATCTATCACTGGCGCATGTGATGCAGGTCCACTGATGCGTTTCCAACCGGACTACCCATCTCTAGTTTGTTGTTGATTTTTATGACTTTTGGACTGGATTGGAGTTTGTTAGTTTTAAATTTTAATGGAATGTTTGTTTGTTTTTAGATGCAAAGAAAACTTTAGTAACCTCTCCGTTTTATTTTGCTGTGGTCTTTGAATATGTAATCTTAATTAAGTGTGGTTTAAGGATACCAATTAAATGTAACTGGACTCACTCTTGGACAAAGTGGTTAATTCGTCCAAGGACTCACTGCACTGTAGTTTCCAAGAAAATAAAACTGGGACCTAGTCTAGACTAATTTAAAATGGATATCGATTATAACGATATCACTTCAGAGTTAGACCCAAGAGAAATATTGCGTTATTTAAATAACTTGGGTATAAACAACATAAGTGGCGAAGTTCTAAAATATTTTATTACTGGTTTGTATTTTCATGAGATTTGATGCAATTATAATAGTTTAGGTAGCTATAATTTAGTACGTAGCTTCTTTTTTATCTATCCCATGGATGTAACAGATCCCTCCCCCCCTGTTGCAACACGCGGCACGGGCTAAATATAACTGAGACTTAAAAATATGCATAGCTTTTGTGGGTAGATGCTGAATCTAATTTTATGTTTCAGATCTAAAAAAGCTTATAAAATATGATCTACAGCAAAGGAAAGACAATGTAAACGAAAAACAAGAGCTGTTGGGGCCTGAACGGCTTCACAGTGCAAGTACGTTCTCATCTAGAATCAGATCTAAGTGCAAAGAAAATACTCCTATGACATGTGGCAGAGACTGCCTAAAAGGAAAATCATTCACCATACGAAACATACACTCTGCTCCTATTTTAGGACAACATAGAAAGGACAATAATAGTGTTAAGCCGTTTAGACGGTCTTGCTCTTGCACAAGGATAGAAAAAAAGCCTGAAGAGTTGAAGGCATCAGCACCTACATCAAGTAATAATTGTAACGTATCCTACTTTCGAATTTTTCTTATCTAATTCTTGTAATTAGACTAAATTGAATAACAGACTGTTCTCCTTTTTTTTTACAGTAATAAAAGTTCATAGACAGCCACAAATAAAAAAATGTGACCCTGTGACTCTGTACCATTACTATACTTCACTGTGGGCGAAGTACAAACCAAATGTACCCGGTGAAAATGATTGGTCAGACTTGCGGTGGAGTGTAAGGCAGAAAATGGCTGGAAATATTTCTAAAATGACAAATAAGGTCAGTGAAAGCTGTATTAAGTTAGCAAGATTTCATGTAGCTTCCCAAATATTTAACACTTCAAGGACAGATAATGAGACAATAGATTTTCTATTGTTATCTAGCCATGCGGGCATTGATATATAGAAATAATGTGATTGGGTCTGTATGGAGGGATGGTGAATACATAGAGATAAAAGTTGTGGGTTTGATTATTCCATCATAATGTATCATGGAAAAGTACAGCTCGCGCAAGATAACTTGACCCAATTTTTAGTACCATGTGACCTGTGCACTACAATTTTTGTACTGAAAAGCTACTGTGCAAGCTTCATTGTCTATGGTTTGGTTCAAGTTATGTCGCACAAGCTGTAATAATAGTGTGATACACCATATGATTAAATAAATAAAAGTATTTTTTTTATAGTTAAGTGTATAACACAATTATTTATTTCTTCACAGGTTCCTAATTGTGAAGATAAGGATAGAATTAAGAAGAAATGAAGTGATATTAGTAGGTATTACTTTCAGGCCTTCAATATTATTATGTAATATTCTCATATTATTATGGATGACAATAAACTAGTAAATAAAATCATCATGTTAAATCATTTTCCTTTATTTTTACCTATTGTACAATATCAGAAATCTAATAAACTAAACTTGATCCAGCTTAAATTTAGCTTCTTTATCAGTAGTTATTGAGTTCAAATGGTGTAAAATTCTTTCTTCTATTTTCTCTGCTGCAGACAGGGTTAGGACTAAAGTATCATGTTTCAACATAGAGTAGACATTGAGGCCATATACCGGCATTATGTTTACATGCGAAAGTGCATCGGAAGCTGCTGTTATGTTTCTCGGGGCAAGGTCTGAGCTACAAAATAAAAATATTAATTAGTATACTATAAGGTGGTACCAAATGAATGATATTGAAACAGCCGTACCGGCTAACTTACATGGCTATCGTAATCGCTTTCATTTGACACATGGATGTGACACATTGCTACACGTGCCGGACTACAGCTGCGCCACAAAAAAAAAGTTGGAAATATGACTTTTTGACTATGCCATGATGAAGTCTATAGTTTGTCGGAGTTTGTCGCCAAAAACCAGAGTTTGTCGGTCTTCCGTTTAGGAGATACATGTGGCTCAGCTGTAGAGACGTCTCTACAGCTGCGCAACACAGATCTCGAAAACGGAAGGTCGTAGCGAAAATCTGATTACTTGTATGTATAGCCGTTAGTTTGTCGGAGTTTGTCGCACAAAAACCAGAGTTTGTCGGTCTTGCGTTTAGGAGATACGTGTGGCGCAGCTGTAGAGACGTCTCTACAGCTGAGCCACACAGATCTCAAAAACGGAAGGTCGTAACAGAAATCTGATTACTCGTGTGTGTAGCCGGTAGTTTGTCGGAGTTTGTCACCAAGAACCAGAGTTTGTCGGTCTTGCGTTTAGGAGATATGTGAGGATACGCTGTGGAGACCTTTCTACCTGGATCTTGAGAACGGAAGGTCGTAGCAAAAATCTGATAACTCGAGTGTGTAGCCATTAGTTTGTCGGAGTTTGTCACCAAGAATTAGAGTTTGTTGATCTTGCGTTTAGGAGATATGTGAGGATGCGCTGTGGAGACCTTTTTACCTGGATCTCGAGAACGAAAGGTCGTAAGTATCCTCACGTATCCTCACAAGATCGACAAAATCTGGTTCTTGGTGACAAAATCCGACAAACTACCGGCTATACATATGAGCAATCAGATTTTCGCTACGACCTTCCTTTCTCAAGATCCAGGTAGAAAAGTCTCCACAGCGTATCCTCACATATCTCTTAAACGCAAGACCGAGAAAATCTGGTTCTTGGTGCCAAAATCCGACAAATTAACGGCTGCACACACGAGTAATCAGATTTTCGCTACGACCTTCCGTTTTCGAGATGTGTGGCCAGCTGTAGAGACGTTTCTACAGCTACGCCACACGTATCTCCTAAACGCAAGCCCGACAAATTCTGGTTTACGTGCGACAAATTTCGACAAATTAACGGCTGCACACACGAGTAATCAGATTTTCACTACGACCTTCCGTTTTCGAGATCTGTGTGGCTCAGCTTTAGAGACGTCTCTACAGCTGCGCCACGCGTATCTCCTAAACGCAAGCCCGACAAATTCTAGTTTTTGGCGACAAATTCCGACAAACTATCGTCTTCATCATGGCATAGTCAAAAAATCAGTTTTCAACTTTTTTTTTGTGGCCCAGCTGTAGTCCGGCACGTAGTTTAAGCAACACTATCACCTGGGGCCGTACCGGCTAACTTACATGGCTATCATAATTGCTTTCATTTGACAGATGAATATGATTCATTGCTACTTTTCTATGGTAAATTTTTATTTATGCCAAATATAAGTAGCAATGACGTGCCGGACTACAGCTGCGCCACAAAAAAAAAGTTGGAAATCTGACATTTTGACTATGCCATGATGAAGTCTATAGTTTGTCGGAGTTTGTCGCCAAAAACCAGAGTTTGTCGGTCTTCCGTTTAGGAGATACATGTGGCTCAGCTGTAGAGACGTCTCTACAGCTGCGCCACACAGATCTCGAAAACGGAAGGTCGTAGCGAAAATCTGATTACTTGTATGTATAGCCGTTAGTTTGTCGGAGTTTGTCGCACAAAAACCAGAGTTTGTCGGTCTTGCGTTTAGGAGATACGTGTGGCGCAGCTGTAGAGACGTCTCTACAGCTGAGCCACACAGATCTCAAAAACGGAAGGTCGTAACAGAAATCTGATTACTCGTGTGTGTAGCCGGTAGTTTGTCGGAGTTTGTCACCAAGAACCAGAGTTTGTCGGTCTTGCGTTTAGGAGATATGTGAGGATACGCTGTGGAGACCTTTCTACCTGGATCTTGAGAACGGAAGGTCGTAGCAAAAATCTGATAACTCGAGTGTGTAGCCATTAGTTTGTCGGAGTTTGTCACCAAGAATTAGAGTTTGTTGATCCTGCGTTTAGGAGATATGTGAGGATGCGCTGTGGAGACCTTTTTACCTGGATCTCGAGAACGAAAGGTCGTAAGTATCCTCACGTATCCTCACAAGATCGACAAAATCTGGTTCTTGGTGACAAAATCCGACAAACTACCGGCTATACATATGAGCAATCAGATTTTCGCTACGACCTTCCTTTCTCAAGATCCAGGTAGAAAAGTCTCCACAGCGTATCCTCACATATCTCTTAAACGCAAGACCGAGAAAATCTGGTTCTTGGTGCCAAAATCCGACAAATTAACGGCTGCACACACGAGTAATCAGATTTTCGCTACGACCTTCCGTTTTCGAGATGTGTGGCCAGCTGTAGAGACGTTTCTACAGCTACGCCACACGTATCTCCTAAACGCAAGCCCGACAAATTCTGGTTTTCGTGCGACAAATTTCGACAAATTAACGGCTGCACACACGAGTAATCAGATTTTCACTACGACCTTCCGTTTTCGAGATCTGTGTGGCTCAGCTTTAGAGACGTCTCTACAGCTGCGCCACGCGTATCTCCTAAACGCAAGCCCGACAAATTCTAGTTTTTGGCGACAAATTCCGACAAACTATCGTCTTCATCATGGCATAGTCAAAAAATCAGTTTTCAACTTTTTTTTTGTGGCCCAGCTGTAGTCCGGCACGTAGTTTAAGCAACACTATCACCTGGGGCCGTACCGGCTAACTTACATGGCTATCATAATTGCTTTCATTTGACAGATGAATATGATTCATTGCTACTTTTCTATGGTAAATTTTTATTTATGCCAAATATAAGTAGCAATGACGTGCCGGACTACAGCTGCGCCACAAAAAAAAAGTTGGAAATCTGACATTTTGACTATGCCATGATGAAGTCTATAGTTTGTCGGAGTTTGTCGCCAAAAACCAGAGTTTGTCGGTCTTCCGTTTAGGAGATACATGTGGCTCAGCTGTAGAGACGTCTCTACAGCTGCGCCACACAGATCTCGAAAACGGAAGGTCGTAGCGAAAATCTGATTACTTGTATGTATAGCCGTTAGTTTGTCGGAGTTTGTCGCACAAAAACCAGAGTTTGTCGGTCTTGCGTTTAGGAGATACGTGTGGCGCAGCTGTAGAGACGTCTCTACAGCTGCGCCACACAGATCTCAAAAACGGAAGGTCGTAACAGAAATCTGATTACTCGTGTGTGTAGCCGGTAGTTTGTCGGAGTTTGTCACCAAGAACCAGAGTTTGTCGGTCTTGCGTTTAGGAGATATGTGAGGATACGCTGTGGAGACCTTTCTACCTGGATCTTGAGAACGGAAGGTCGTAGCAAAAATCTGATAACTCGAGTGTGTAGCCATTAGTTTGTCGGAGTTTGTCACCAAGAATTAGAGTTTGTTGATCTTGCGTTTAGGAGATATGTGAGGATGCGCTGTGGAGACCTTTTTACCTGGATCTCGAGAACGAAAGGTCGTAAGTATCCTCACGTATCCTCACAAGATCGACAAAATCTGGTTCTTGGTGACAAAATCCGACAAACTACCGGCTATACATATGAGCAATCAGATTTTCGCTACGACCTTCCTTTCTCAAGATCCAGGTAGAAAAGTCTCCACAGCGTATCCTCACATATCTCTTAAACGCAAGACCGAGAAAATCTGGTTCTTGGTGCCAAAATCCGACAAATTAACGGCTGCACACACGAGTAATCAGATTTTCGCTACGACCTTCCGTTTTCGAGATGTGTGGCCAGCTGTAGAGACGTTTCTACAGCTACGCCACACGTATCTCCTAAACGCAAGCCCGACAAATTCTGGTTTTCGTGCGACAAATTTCGACAAATTAACGGCTGCACACACGAGTAATCAGATTTTCACTACGACCTTCCGTTTTCGAGATCTGTGTGGCTCAGCTTTAGAGACGTCTCTACAGCTGCGCCACGCGTATCTCCTAAACGCAAGCCCGACAAATTCTAGTTTTTGGCGACAAATTCCGACAAACTATCGTCTTCATCATGGCATAGTCAAAAAATCAGTTTTCAACTTTTTTTTTGTGGCCCAGCTGTAGTCCGGCACGTAGTTTAAGCAACACTATCACCTGGGGCCGTACCGGCTAACTTACATGGCTATCATAATTGCTTTCATTTGACAGATGAATATGATTCATTGCTACTTTTCTATGGTAAATTTTTATTTATGCCAAATATAAGTAGCAATGACGTGCCGGACTACAGCTGCGCCACAAAAAAAAAGTTGGAAATCTGACATTTTGACTATGCCATGATGAAGTCTATAGTTTGTCGGAGTTTGTCGCCAAAAACCAGAGTTTGTCGGTCTTCCGTTTAGGAGATACATGTGGCTCAGCTGTAGAGACGTCTCTACAGCTGCGCCACACAGATCTCGAAAACGGAAGGTCGTAGCGAAAATCTGATTACTTGTATGTATAGCCGTTAGTTTGTCGGAGTTTGTCGCACAAAAACCAGAGTTTGTCGGTCTTGCGTTTAGGAGATACGTGTGGCGCAGCTGTAGAGACGTCTCTACAGCTGAGCCACACAGATCTCAAAAACGGAAGGTCGTAACAGAAATCTGATTACTCGTGTGTGTAGCCGGTAGTTTGTCGGAGTTTGTCACCAAGAACCAGAGTTTGTCGGTCTTGCGTTTAGGAGATATGTGAGGATACGCTGTGGAGACCTTTCTACCTGGATCTTGAGAACGGAAGGTCGTAGCAAAAATCTGATAACTCGAGTGTGTAGCCATTAGTTTGTCGGAGTTTGTCACCAAAAATCAGAGTTTGTCAATCTTACGTTTAGAAGATATGTGGGGAAATGCTATAAAGATATTTCTACCTGGATCTCGAGAACGGAAGGTCGTAGCGAAAATCTCACATATCTCCTAAACGCAAGACCGAAAAACTCTGATATTTGGCGACAAACTCGGTCGAACTACCGACTATAGATATGACTAATCTGATTATCGCTACGACCTTCCGTTCTCAAGATCCAGGTAGAAAGGTCTCCACAGCGTATCCTCACATATCTCCTAAACGCAAGACCGACAAACTCTGGTTCTTGGTGACAAACTCCGAGAAACTACCGGCTACACACACGAGTAATCAGATTTCTGTTACGACCTTCTGTTTTCGAGATCTGTGTGGCTTAGCTGTAGAGACGTCTCTACAGCTGCGCCACACGTATCTCCTAAACGCAAGACCGACAAACTCTGGTTTTTGTGCGACAAACTCCGACAAACTAACGGCTATACATACAAGTAATCAGATTTTCGCTACGACCTTCCGTTTTCGAGATCTGTGTGGCGCAGCTGTAGAGACGTCTCTACAGCTGAGCCACATGTATCTCCTAAACGGAAGACCGACAAACTCTGGTTTTTGGCGACAAACTCCGACAAACTATAGACTTCATCATGGCATAGTCAAAATGTCAGATTTCCAACTTTTTTTTTGTGGCGCAGCTGTAGTCCGGCACGTCATTGCTACTTATATTTGGCATAAATAAAAATTTACCATAGAAAAGTAGCAATGAATCATATTCATCTGTCAAATGAAAGCAATTATGATAGCCATGTAAGTTAGCCGGTACGGCCCCAGGTGATAGTGTTGCTTAAACTACGTGCCGGACTACAGCTGGGCCACAAAAAAAAAGTTGAAAACTGATTTTTTGACTATGCCATGATGAAGACGATAGTTTGTCGGAATTTGTCGCCAAAAACTAGAATTTGTCGGGCTTGCGTTTAGGAGATACGCGTGGCGCAGCTGTAGAGACGTCTCTAAAGCTGAGCCACACAGATCTCGAAAACGGAAGGTCGTAGTGAAAATCTGATTACTCGTGTGTGCAGCCGTTAATTTGTCGAAATTTGTCGCACGAAAACCAGAATTTGTCGGGCTTGCGTTTAGGAGATACGTGTGGCGTAGCTGTAGAAACGTCTCTACAGCTGGCCACACATCTCGAAAACGGAAGGTCGTAGCGAAAATCTGATTACTCGTGTGTGCAGCCGTTAATTTGTCGGATTTTGGCACCAAGAACCAGATTTTCTCGGTCTTGCGTTTAAGAGATATGTGAGGATACGCTGTGGAGACTTTTCTACCTGGATCTTGAGAAAGGAAGGTCGTAGCGAAAATCTGATTGCTCATATGTATAGCCGGTAGTTTGTCGGATTTTGTCACCAAGAACCAGATTTTGTCGATCTTGTGAGGATACGTGAGGATACTTACGACCTTTCGTTCTCGAGATCCAGGTAAAAAGGTCTCCACAGCGCATCCTCACATATCTCCTAAACGCAAGATCAACAAACTCTAATTCTTGGTGACAAATTCCGACAAACTAACGGCTACGCACTCGAGTTATCAGATTTTCGCTACGACCTTCCTTTCTCAAGATCCAGGTAGAAAAGTCTCCACAGTGTATACTCACATTACTTCCTAAACGCAAGACCGATAAAATCTGGTTCTTGGTGATAAAATCCGACAAACTACCGGCTACACATACAACAAGTAATCAGATTTTCGTTACGACCATCCGTTTGCGAGATCTGTGTGGCTCAGCTGTAGAGACATCTCTACAGCTGCGCCACACAGATCTCCTAAACGCAAGACTGACAAACTCTGGTTTTTGTGCGACAAATTCCGACAAATTAACGGCTGCACACACAAGTAATCAGATTTTTGCTACGACCTTCCGTTTTCGAGATCTGTGTGGCTCAGCTGTAGAGACGTCTCTACAGCTGCGCCACACGTATCTCCTAAACGCAAGCCTGACAAATTCTGGTTTTTGGCGACAAATTCCGACAAACTATCGTCTTCATCATGGCATAGTCAAAAAGTCAGATTTCCAACTTTTTTTTTGTGGCCCAGCTGTAGTCCGACACGTGCTTAAACTAATCAACTTTCTTCTTGGAACAGGCCGAAAAACTAAAAAAATATCCATTCTCTCATACAAAATATATTTGCAAAACATATTAAGATATATTCAGCTGACAAATTTACGGTATGAAAAGGCGAAAAAAAAAAATAGTTTTTAACCTATGTTCCTTGGAGAATGTTGTTCAGTTTTAGCAACACTATCACCTATTTCAGTATCGTTCACATCTATTGGTACAGATGCCGATAACCTTAGTGTTTATGGCTACTGCGCATCTTTTGTCTCATCTTTTTCTTGCAAATATAAATGCTGGGCAGTACAGTACGAGGCATATAACTTGAAATCGGGTGGGGATTGCGTGAAACGCGTATTTTGGGTATGCGTAGCGGTGAGGGGCGCAGGCGGTGGGAGAGGGGCGCGCGCTATTGGTCGCTTACACCACTCCGTCGAGAAAATTTCAAGATACGTGCCTAGTACTGTATACCACAAATTATTATATAATGTTTTGGAACAATCACAGAAAAAATAACCACACAAAAACATTGTAAACTTACTCATCTACAATTAAAACTGATGGACCCCAGTTTCTGCTCTCAATAAGGTCTGCAAGATATTGTGGCTCATCCGATGGCAATTCTAAATCTTTCACTATGTGTAGATCATCTTGTGCTAGCTTTGCCGATAAAGTTGAAGTAAGGCCTTGTATTCTGAGATGAAAAGGCAGCATGAAGAAATGTGTTTTTCCGGAACGTGGGCCATGAATTACGCCACCACCACGGAATAGAGGGGATCTAATGGAGCCATGTCTTGCTCTACCCAGCCCTTTTTGCGGCCAAGGTTTCTTGCCTCCACCACGTACCTCAGCTCTTGTTTTAGTATGAGCCCAGGAGACCCACCTATATTTCCTTTGCCATGTTACATTGCGATGAATAATATCTATTCGTGGAGTGGTTGCATACACTGTGGGATGCAATTCAAACAGTCCTAATTTTTTCTCTTCGATAGTATCCAAGTTTTCGATCCACACTTCTCGGGGCTTAGTGTAAGCTGGAGGGAATTTCCATTCTTTTTTAGTGATGTCCAAGTTATTGTAGGAAGTGGTAGCCAAAGCGTTGACAGAGGAACAAGCTCGAATTGACATTGCCGACACACTGAGTCTTTTGAAAGAACTTATCAGAACAGAAGCCATAATTTAAAAATTTACTAAACAGAATACCACAGCAAAAAGCAAAAATTCACTTATTTTTACAATCTCAACTCAATAACATAACCTCAAACTTCAAAGTTTTTTTTCTCAACTTCATACTGACAGTAGGGATGCCCGATTCGAATCGATATTTTGAAGATCGATTCACGGCATTACGATCTTCTGATTGTTCGAATCGATGCAACAGTTTGCAATTTTCACTTGAATCGAATCCTGATAACAAAAATGGAGGAGAAGGCAACTGTCAAAGTGGCGCTACGTATTGCTTGTTCCACAAAAACCGTCAAAACAAAGGGCTTTTACTTTAAAAATTGTTTTATAGCTTTAAAATGATCAAAATTCTGTGTAATAATCAATGACGAAGGAATAAGAATCAGAAACATGAAAATGTGATGTGTTTCTTTATTTTTACTTATTTTCTTACAACATTAAAATAGCCATATCTCCTAAACTAGTCATTATTTCAATTTGCAACTTTACAGTTTTGATCAGCCTGTCACAGGGCATATTTACCCAAAATTTCAGCCAAATTGACCGATTTGATTTTTCGAACATTTTTGCGGGGTCCTTTCCGAAAAATCTAGATATTAAGAAAAAATGAATAAATTTAGTTAGTATAAAAATGGCTTAATTTGGCTTTCAATCCCAGCATTTGCATTGTAAGTCTTTTACATTCATATTGGGTCAATGGGTCCTTTTCAGTAAAAAAATACCACTAAATAAATACCTATTTTCCTTTATATTTGTTCTGAACATCTACTGTCTTAGGAACAAGCGTACGCAGCACAGCTACAATTAGCTTTGCGTTGCCATCCCCATTGCAACCTCTGTCTCCTCAGAATTTATGTTTTCTTTATGGAAATACTTTAGCCGAGAGCCGTCAGATCTATTGAGTTTGTTAAAATTATTGTTTTTGAAGATTTTAAATGCAGATGGGTTGGAATCTTGAAATTCTGAATCTGTATAAACTTAATTTTTTGTTAATAAATACTAGCTCAAAATAATTATTATGATTATATTAAAAGAAATCATTTGGCATGCATTAATGTACATTTTTATTATTTTTATAATAAAGGGTAATTTTGCGACCCCTTTACAAAATCAAATATAAGTTCAAGGAAGTACATAAAAAAAATACATAAGATAATTATGTTTGATTTCTTTTTAAATTCACAGTTTTCAGCAACTTTTTATATCATAAAAATCTTGGCGCGCACGCTCACCCTCACACGGGACGCGAGCGGGGGGTAGGCGTGTGGCGGGAGGGGAGCTCACGCGGGTCGACCTGTGCGATGCGCAAACAGTTAGTGTTCAACCATAGACATAGAAAAATTTTCTCTGCGCTCAAGAAGACCAACAAAGCGTGGAAAAGAGAAGTTAACATCATACGGACACGGTCTATGTAAAAAAGAGACAAAGGATCAAGTGACATGTGCCAACATTTTTTACAGTAAGAGCCCCTAGCGTCCCGCCTAGCAAATGGGCAATCATAGTTTGTTTAAAATATTTGTTAAACTTAATTAGAATTTAAAATAAAGGTATCGTGGAGCCATGGTGTCTTGTGATCTAAGTAATTGTGATGTGACAAAAAGAAACAATCCAAGTAATCACACTTTTCACAGGTAAATAAGATATTGCCACAAATTTCTCTAAAACCAAATTTCTCTACATTTATTCGTTTATCGACGAAGAAAACAGTATAGAACATAGTTTATTAATTTCCTTTGCCATATATAGTAATATTTTATGAATCTAAGTATTTTTTTATGTATCTCATATAAAATGTATGCATTCGTTTTAGGATCACCTGTTTATTGACATTGTTGTTCTTTGACATTCTATTTCTATGTGTTCAACAATTTCTATTTGTGTAGGGAAAAGTGAGGCAACGATTCACTCAATGTGAATCGATTCAAGGGGTTACGATCCATTACGATCCAAAAGATCGATTCTATTCAAAATGTTGGGCATCCCTAACTGACAGTGACAGTAGGTACGGCTGATTATCTTATTCACTGACATGAAAATTTTTTTTGTGATCTTAGAAACCACTACTGACCTGCATATATTTACACTGGACAGGCTTATGTCAAACTGTTTTTGTGCCTATTTGATTTTCGCCATTTTGGCGCTGTAGGGCGTAGCGTGAGCATAGCGTGCGTAAGTGGTACTAAAGTTTGTAGTCTGGAGAGACCATCACGGCAACCATAGAATATGAATATAAGGTTCTTGACGGCAACTATTTTCATATTGTACGTCAAAATTAGTTCTTTAGACGCACGCTAGTGCCGTTTCAAATAGGCACAAAAACTTAAACGTCAAATCATACAGACAGCCAGTCCAGTTAAATAAAAAAAAGTTTTTCATGTCAGTGGAAACCACCCACCAACTTCTTGCCACCCACCTAGCGACCGGTCTCATTTGACAGATGAATGTGTTACGTTGCTACTTCTTTTTGGGGTGAAAAAAAACATACAAAAGAAAAGTAGCAATGTATATCAAATGAAACCAGTCGCTAAATAGTTTCTATTTAGATAATCGGCACCCTGATTATCTAAAAAGAAACTATTTAGCGACCGGTTTCATTCCATATACATTGCTACTTTTCTTTGGTATGTTTTTTTTTAATCCAAAAAGAAGTAGCAATGGATCACTATCATCTATGAACTGCAACCGGTCGCTAGGTGGTTTCTAATTAGATAATCAACCCGCGGTGCGGCTGACACTTTAGTAGCAGTGTTGCCAACTAGATATTTAGAATTCCGCTAAGCAAGTTGGTATGATCTGTCAAAATTATATATTTTGCCGTCAATGAATTCCTTCAAATAAAAAACGTACAAGTCTTACCATTTTTTTCAGGCCAACATTTACTTGTTTTTAGGGTTCCGTACCAAAATGGCATAAAAGGAATCCTTATGGTGTGACTCAGTCTGTCTGTCTGTCTGTCTGTCACAGCTGGATATCTCGAGAACTACTAATGGTAACAACTTGAAATTTGGAATGGTTTAACCCTTAATTCGACTGTGTATAGTATTTTATACGTTTACTTTAAGAAATTATAACGGAATAACATAAATATATTTTAATGGTTTTTTTACAACCAAGAGTTCTGGCAATACCTTTAGGTGTCAAAAAAAAATATGCGTAGCCTGTGGGAATTGACATCTGTCAATAATCGAAAAAAGATTTGAACAAAACGGACCATTGGAGAAACGCGCCGGTATGTTATGTTATTTTACTAAATATAAGTGATTTTTATTGCGTGTAAACCATACTATTTTACGCCTTATTGTCCAAACTATTATACAAATTGATGTTTTGGATAGATTTGTTGTTTTATCTTACTCAAAATCTGGTTTAAATAATTTGTATAGCACACTATACATTTCGGTATATTCTGAAAAGGTGTTACGTATAAATGGCTATACATTTCTTGTTGCTTACTAAATTACTTCTTTGCTATTTTTAGGTAACTTTTAAAGAATTATGGATGATTTTTGTTTTATGTCGCATTGGTGTGGGTATTGAATGTTGATTTTTTGTTCTAGAGTGTTACTTCTCGAACATAATAATATTTGCGCTGATACCAGCGAACGGCGAAAAATCAGACGCAAGCGGTGAATGGCCCCAAAAGGATGATGAGAAAGTTTTATTTAGACCAAATGTGCTATCAGATATTTCTTCAGATTGTCTAGAATGGATTCGACTTGCCATAAAATTATTTTCTCAGTCGGGAAGCGAACCTGTGCCCTAAAATGATCTGATAATAAATTCATTTTTTTTTCTTGTACAGTTTTTGATATTCTATTTAAAAATAGCATTATAAATGCTAAAATCTCAAACATAGAAACTGTTTTCATAATTATCGTAAAAAAACCCCTATAAAATATGTTTTTTTAATATTTAGTCACCGCTTGTTTCTATATTTTTATCGAAAATGCATAGCCGGCTATACATATATGCTAAAGTGTACTCCTCTAAGAACCCAGATATGTATAGAATAATATACTATCAATTTCTCAAAAAATATTAAACGAACAATTTTTTTTATACTTTTTTATACATTTAATAACAACAAAATAAACATATATTAACATAAAAATTATAATAATATTTTTTTTGTCGAATTAAGGGTTAAGATCACATTCGCCCAACGATTTTCCAAATAAGAAATAAATAAAAAAATAAATATCTTTTTTACCACAGGGACTGAAAAGGGGTCTTAAAAATTTGAAGTGGGGCTACTAAGGCATGTGGGGTATATGAAAGAGCGCCGTTTGCACGTTTTTAATCTTTTTTTATTTTTTTTTAGGCCGCATAGTTTTCGACTTATGATGAAAAATGTAAAAAAAAATACCGTTCCCCCCCTTTGTCTCCGAAGTTTGCAAAGAGAAAAATCTGAAATAATTCTATGTGATAGCAGTTTATATAAAGATTACAGGAAAAATAAAACGATATCTCAATATAGCACACTTTTTTAGAAATCGTCAAATTTCTAAAAAAATTAACATTAGTTCCACTACCGGCCAAGAGATGGCGCTGACCTAAAACTGCAATACTAATTTTATTATTCTACTCTGCAGTGTGGTTTAATGGTGAAAATATGATGGTACGGAACCCTCGGTGTGCGAGTCCGACTCGCTCTTGACCGGTTTTTTTTTAAATGATAACCAATGATTTCAAAGTAATATAATAAGTCTATGTATTCAACTATATTTTCTGCTCTTTTAACATTGAAAATGTAGGTTGTTAACTAAAAGGATGTCCTCTGAAAAGAGTTGATACGTTTAAATACCTTGGGCATATACTAACCCCGGACCTGAAAGACGATGCAGACATAGAGAGGGAGCGTAGGGCGCTGTCTATTCGTGCGAATATGATAGCCCGCAGATTTGCTCGTTGTTCAAGTGGCGTCAAAATCGCTCTTTTTAGGGCATTTTGTACGTCCTTTTATGCGAGCAGTCTGTGGGTGAGTTATACGCAAAAACAGTATAGCGCACTACGTGTCCAATATAATAATGCGTTTAGGATGCTTTTGGGGCTGCCCCGCTTCTGTAGCGCGCGCTGAAAGTGTGTTTGCCCGTGGTATATAGTGGTTTAGGGCCATGAGGACGTATGGAGGCTCAAAAGACGCAAAAGAATAGCTTTCAGATGGTGAAATTTTTTTTAGTAAAAGTCGAAAACTTTTTTCGAAAATTGAAAAAACCAAAAAAAACTTGACTTTTTAACACCTTCGTTCGGAATATCTTCGATAGCTCGTAAACGAGGTCAAAAATCGAAAAACTGAGAGACACGCTTAGAGATATTGAGACGGGAAACATTTTATGTCTAACACTTTTTTGTGTGGGAGTGATAGGGGGGGCGGTATGCTCCTCCTTAGCGGCGCGTGGAGCGTCGCCGTGTGGACTCGGGCGTCATAGCCCTGTGGAACTTTGCAGCTTTGAGATACGAAGATCTATGAGGACTTAATAGACGCGGAAAATTAAGGGCTTTAGGATAGTATAAAAAAATTTTTGGAAAAGTCGATTATTTCTTTTAAAAATAAAAAATCTATGTTTTATACGAAGATCCATTAGAAATTTAGAATGTTTTCTCCCAATATAATAAAAAACAGAATCGAATGAGTAGTTATCTTTTATTTTAAATTTTTGTGTCGGAAAACGTACTTTTGGTAAAAAAAGACTTAATTTCAATTAAGTAAAAAACTATTAACTTTTCGAGAAAAAGATAAACAAAAAATATTTGTTTTGACTTCATCAAATCATCATCAAGCATCACTGCAAATGCAGCCGGGACCAACCGCTTAACGTGCCATCCGAAGCTCGGAGGAGCTCGAGATAATATAATTTTTGGTCACCCATCCCATAACAGACCCTTGCGAAAGTTGCTTAACCTCCGCAATCGCTGGGCCACCGAGCTCCATCCATCTAAAAAAATTCACAGATCTCGTGCCTTTCACGACCTTCTGGTACCTACATTGAAAATGAATTTAATTAATTACCTAAAACAAAATTTATTCGCAAACATTTTTTATTATTATTAAATATACCTATGTAAGTACTATAACTAAAACATCTTAGAAATTCTACAAAAAAATACCTAATAAAAAATTCTAATCAAAATCAAATGCAGTCTCGCGCTGACTTCATCATCATTTGAATATGTGCGATAACAAACTATGTTTATCTAGGCATCATCTTCACATTCTCATTTAGAGACCGTTGTAAAAATTCATTTGGAATCGTAGCGTACTAAGAAAAACATGAGACATGCCCGATCGAGTAATTTTAAATCTCGAAATTGAAATATCAGCAACCCACGAATATGCAGCAACATCTTTAACATTAACATAGGTACCTATTTATTTCCTTTTTAAACGTTTTGAGTGTAATTTATCATGAATTTATCTTAAAAATTCTAACCAATTAGTGCAAATGCTTTTCTGTATCTACTCCTAAGTATGGAGGCTCAAACTACAAACTCTCTTCTATTCAACTTTCGCTCAAGATTCGTTTATTCGTTTGCCTATAGGTACAAAAAAGTGCCGGGTATCACGAAATCCCACGGTGCAGGCAATGGTCAGGAAATATAGCCAAAACAATAGAAACAGATGCGCCGAAATAGTTTTTTTCGATGCTCACGTGCAACTGCAAGGCAAAGCCCGGCTTTTTGCGTAAGTATAGAAACGCGTTATTAACCAAAACAGGGTTAATAAATAAATGATATCTTGTTCTTCGTATGGGTAATACCATCGTCCATGGTAATACTAATGGTGTTTATTTAACTTAGTTGTTTTACGTTAGATTTGACACCTAACCATTAAAATGTCATAAATAAATAATTATTAAAAAATCACATTAACAAAACTTAATACAAACATAAACTCATTTAATCTAATTTTACTTGATTTAAGAATTTTACATAAGTATCAATAAATTAAAAATATATTTTTGTTTTGCTTTTAAAAACTCTTTCATTAGGTACCTATCGGATTTTTTTATAATAATAAAATAACATTTTATTACATTTACAACTCAAAATATAACTATAAACAATCATTTGACTTTCAGACCATAGCGTTGATACGACTAGGTACGTACGTACACTACTGCGCTCAGCGCTCACTCAGACGCTCCGCGCAAACTTTACTTCATAAAGGATAAGCTACAGAATTATCCTTTTATGTTATTTACCTCAAAAATTTTTTTAAAGTAGACCAATGTCATATCTCGAGGTGTTTTTAAAATCGACCCGATATCGCGTTTCGTTTACGAGATATGATTTTTTCTCGCTGAAACCGGGCGAAAATCGACCACATTTTTCACATTTTTGCGATTTTCAAAAAAAGATTTTGAGATTTAAAAAAAAAATTGTTTTCAGTTTATAGCCCTTGATTAGACGCGTCATTTGATATCTCAATCATTTAGGTAGCTTTAATATCTATGACATCAGGGTGATATCGCACTTTGGCTGAAAATCGGGCCTATACAGATGCCTCAAAAAAAATATTTTCAATGTTAAATTATTATAACGTAGTAAATCCCAATCTTAGGAGCTGAGCCGCAAAATAATTTCGGGAGACAAGCTTACAGCTTAATTTCCTGGAACATTCGCTTCTTCATAAGTTTGTGTTTAATCATATCGTTGATCTCATTTCTGAGATGAAATTACCTACCTAAATTAAGCTACTTAATGATAAAATATCAATGTTAATTAAATTACTTACGTTTTTCATTTTATTTATTCAGGAGTGTGCTACTCGCAATATAAAGCTACTGTACCTACCTTGGTTTAGATTTGCAAAATATTTTTTTTTAACTGACTTCAAAAACAAAGAGGAACGTTTATTTTTTAGGTATGTATGTCGTGGGCCAATCGTTGAATTGGGCCGATCGAGATCTGCCTGGGCAGATCACGATACGCCGGCATTTCTAGATTTGCCTTTTCAAAACCCGCCATATCGTTCAAAGCATAACGTTTGACGATTTGCCCGGCCATGCTTGGGCAAATCGATTCTGTGGGATGGCCAAAGTACAAGCAAATAAAATGAAGATTAGAAAATAATTATTTTACTAGATAATAAAGATAAAAACAACCATGCTAGGATAAATAGTCTGTAGAGTGACCAAAGTATTAGTAAAATGAAAAGAATGTAGGTACATTATTTTTTTAATTTTGTTTATTATAAATAATCATTCTCATCTTAACATTCTCATTATTATTATCTTACACGTGGTTCGTTATACAAATGTCGCTTCAAAGCGTATTGTTTTTATTATCACAATTTTCAATTTCTTGTGACGCCGCCATCTTGCTCGCACGTAAACACACAGCTGACAGAGCGCAAACAGCGTTACAGCGCCTCAAGCGTCGCGAAACGGAAGTATATTACGATGCGCCCAGCCATATCTCGATGTGGCTAAGTACTAGTAGGGCAAATCGACGAATAGGTTGCTTTTATCGATCTGCCTAATTTTTGATTGGGCACATCATGAAATTATTGGCCAGATCATGAAATGCCGGCACATCGTGATCTGGCCAGGCAGATCTTGATCGGCCCAGTTCTATAGTTGTAAAACAGCGGTTGTTATCGGGTAGTTATCCAAAGCCGCCGGTAATAACGTATAGACAGCGGCTGGCAACCGGCTGCTTATCCGACTCAATACTAAAAGGTCTTACAATTTTTACAGTTCCTAAGTCGAAATTGTTAAAATAAACGAGCTGTTATATACAAATAGGTATTTTTACTAAATTAATTAACTTCTTTGTCATGGTTAAAAACATAAAATGTTAAATATTATGAATTAGGTATTTTGCAATGTCCCTCAACAAGACATAATAAGCTAATATACCTACCTACCTACTTATTTATACGGTACATAATTAGTACCCATTTAATCTCTATGTATGAAACGCCGCTTCGCCATTTTTATTATTATTATTATTATACAATCGTAATAAGAAGGTAAGCTCGCAAAGCTTGGCGTTTCGCAATGTTTCACATGTGCACCTACAACGTCCGTTTTGTGTTTCGTGTTTTTGGAATTATGTGTTCAGCCTGAGTAAGATGAAACATGTAATTTAAAAGTTAAGTATTTCAAAATAACATTGACGAAACTAAGAAATAGGAAAGAGCGCTTACCTGAATAATTAAAGCTGAAGTAACGTATACAGTAAGTAGGTAGTATGTAGATAAACAAAAATTATCACTTAAGACATTAAACGGATTGAATAAAACTTAATGACTTGTTTTCAATCGTAGACAGCCGCTGTTTATGGGTGATCACCGTAGTCAGCGAAAAAAGCGGCTGGTAACCGGCTGGCTGACTAAGATAACAACCGCCTTCACATCTATACCCAGTTCAACGATTAGCCCACGACATGTACACCGATTACTCGAAGACAGCTTCACTGATTGAAATGATTTAAACGTTATTAAGTTCAAAGGTTTGTTCCTAAGTTTGTAAGTTAAAAAAATATTTCCTGGACTAGACTATTATAAAGACACAAAAGCTTGAATTTAAAAATTAAGTAAGTTATGGACGTTGTGCCGTTTGAAAATAATACATCAGGGGGCACGGCAGTGCCCCCGCCAAAGTCGAGATCGAAGCAAACACTGCCTTGCCTTACATTCCTTTACTGGAACCATTTCGCCGCATTTTCAGGCCCCTATTTGAGAACCTCTGGATAAGACCAGAACGCAGAAATTTTCGTCATCCAGTAAACTATAATCACATACCTACTTAAAATCCAAAATTTCAAGTCTGTAGGTCATTTAGTTCCGAAGTTAAGCGAAAGCAAAGTTTCGCATTTATGACACTCACTCGATCACTCACTCACTCATGATCATCAAAATAGAATTAGCACTTCCCATAAACTCAGAGAGCTGAAATTTGGTACAGAGTTAGGGTTTAATGGCCACATAAAGGGAAAACTATAAAAACTAGGATAATCGAAGATCTGGAGTACCTGGTGACCCTGATTAGAAAACACAAGAGCCCAACCAAACTATTAGAGATCGACATACCGCCTTTACAAAAAATATTCAACTTGGTGGCTTCATTTGATGTCAAAAATCGAAGGTCTGAAGTATCTGATGAAGAACCCTCAGCTGGTCTCAGCTGTATTAGACATATGGTAATGCCCCCTTCTACTATTGGTACATAAAAAAATCGACTGTCATTGCACAAATCCAGCGTAGTGGAAAGCATCAATGCTACAAAAAGAAGGGAAATCCCACCAAAAACATTCTGTAAAAAACTAGCCAAGTCTCGATAGAGCTGCTTGTTTATCTACAAAAAGTAATGAAATCTAGACAAAGTCGTGCCAAGTCTAAGGTTCCTTACTGCGATGTCTTTATTATTATAATGTTGTGTGACTTGGCCGTTGAAGGGTACACAATACAATTGACTGGTTATTGAATCAACGTTTTCCAAGTGGCAATTTTCCATCGTCAATGGGTAGTGGTTCTGGCGACAGATTGGTGAAATGGTGTCATGGAGCACCTGGTTTTGTACCCTTGTGTACCCTTCAACGGCCAAGTCACTCAACATTAACTATAATAATAAAGACATCGCAGTAAAGAACCTTAGACTTGGCACGACTTTGTATAGATTTCATTACTTTTTAGAGATAAACAAGCAGCTCCATCGAGACTTGGCTAGTTTTTTTTACAGAATGTTTTTGGTGGGATATAAACTTACACGCTAACTTACCTACCAAAAAAGTTAATAATAAAAGCTTTGAAAAAAGAAAAACCTCCTTCAAAACCCTGAAATTAAAAACAAAAACAGGCAATTTTTGTCAAAATTAAATAGCTCTAAAAAGATAGAAATAATATTCAACGTGGCCTCGGGCTAGATAAAATAAATAAAGTTAGAGGTTAGAGGTACACACACATTAACGTTTTATGTAGAAACATTAAAACAATAAAGAACTTGTTTTTTTTTCATAAATTGTCATTTTAGTTGCAAGTTCATTTTAATCTGCAAAGGTTTTCGAGCTATGGCTCCCTGCCCCCCTGGATCTGGATACGCCCTTGCTGCCTATCACCCTTTTTGTGTTAGGTACATGGCTGTAGTCCTGAATTCTTTAAAAGGGCCGTTGTGTTGGTGGGTCGGATTAAAAATTACCCGAGCCGTACTTTGTCTACCCTTGCTCTAACTAAATTGTTGTTCCAAAATAAGACGATTATTTCAGTAGCCTTTATGGGCCCTCCACGTGCACAGGACCGCCCTTCAGGGTCGTACGGCGCGGCCTCCCGCGGCCTTTCAGCCAAATCTCAGCGTGTGTAGGAGGCGCGGCCTCTTCAGCCCCAACCACTGAAATAGAATGCCAAAGAACAACAAAGTCAATTAGTAGGTGATCTGAAAAACGAAGTACTAATGTGTGAGTGAAATAGTCCTCCTCCTGCTTTTGTTGAAGTCGGTTAAAAATAAATTGGTTTTTATCTTGTTCTGTGGTTTTTAACTTTATTGAACGGCTAGAACTGGTTTATCGATTTATCGATACTCGTGACGTCATTACGGTAATGTAAATAATTTTATGGTAACAAATTAATCTGATTTTTTACTACCTAATTATGAAATAAATGATTTTTCACTTTATTGAACAGCTAAAAAGGGTTTATCGATTTCATCGATTCTCGTGACGTCATCAGTTAGTCCAGCCCTATCGTAAAACAACATTTTCCTATTTTATGTAAAATAGACTAAATTATTTATTGTATACATAAAATATGACTATATATATATGGCAAAGGAAATTAATAACCTATGTTACATACTGTTTTCTTCGTCGATAAACGAATAAATGTAGCGAAATTTGGTTTTAGAGAAATGTGTCTCTATTTACTTATTTACCTGTGAAAAGTGTGATTACTTGGATTATTTCTTTTTGTCACATCACACAAGAACAAGACACCATGGCTCCACGATATCCTTATTTAAAATTCTAATCAAGATTAAAAAATATTTTAAACAAACTGTGATTGCTCATTTGCAAGGCGGAACGCTAGGGGCTCTTACTGTAAAAAATGTTGGCACATGTCACTTGATTCTTTGTCATTTTTTTTCATAGGCCGTGTCCGTATAATGTTAACCTCTCTTTTCCACGCTTTGTTAGTCTTCTTGAGCGCAGCGAAAATTTTTCTATGTCTATGGCCCCAACGCCCCCAACGATCACTTGCTTGTAAGCTTGTATCGCACACGGGCAACTTTTGTCTCCGCAACTTTTTTGTCTCTCACGTGATTTGTATGAAAAGTTGCAGACGACCGTGTCGCTTCGTGTGCGCGCTTCCATATAAACCCGTGGACTTGATGTGAGAGACAAAACAGTTGCTGGGAGACTAAGTTGCCTGTGTGCGATAGCGCTAAGATTAGAAGCATTTTATGGTACATAAATAAGGTTGTCGCGTTAGCTTGTAAGACTTTTTTGGAACGATTTTGTTTGTATTTTTTCTATAGACGTCAGAAAGACGTCAAAAGTGGGCGGGTGTTAAAATCCTGTCATAGTGACAAAATTTATGTCCACGCTTACCTATGTGATACTAGAAAGCTTGTGCCTGCTAGCTAATCTATTCATTTATATAAGATCGATCTCATAGTTAGAAGTGTCTTTAACAAAAAATTTTTTAATGAAATCTAAACGAATCCATTCGAGCGAAGCCTTTCGTAATTCCTCGCCAAATAAACTTTCTCAAGGATCCTTCCTTTTCAAAAGCTATCTTTTTTAACAGAGTAACAAATCCTCATTCATAGCACACTCACTCAATGTTAATAACCATTACACTGAAATTGGGACGCGCAAAATTGCTTTTTTCTTTGCTCCTATTTGGCTCGCGTTAAAATTAATTATGCTTTGAAAAAGAATAAGATATAACTTTGGCTTAACGGCTCCGTGAAATGTAGTGTGGATACGCAGGTAGTCCATTACTTTTATTGCGAGCATTAATTGCTCCGGAGGTGTAAGAAAGCCTCTCGGATCACCTACGGCGCCATTACACCAACCAATCTCTATTTCAATTTCATCTCGCCGATTTCGTCCAGAATTAGGTGCAATTTATTTTCATTCTACATTCTCTCGTTGCTTTACAGGTGTGGATTTGAAGACATGACACGACACACGACGCTTTTGCCGCCTTAACATTTTCACAGTGAATAATTTTCCAGAAATTATGCATGAATTAAAATTTGTGTACCCTGAATAAATATTTATTTTGTAATTTTCAATTTTAACCATGAACAGTATTATGTATTTAGAAGGGTAGGTATCTAATTGTAGTTATATTGTATTAATGTAATAAGGAATATGCATATTTGTTTGTATCAAAATCGAAAGTATAATGAGCGAAAAAATCAACTATAATATTTTAATACTAGCTTCCGCCCGCGACTTCGTCCGCGTGGATATTAGAGAAAATCCTTAGGGAACTTTCAACCGTTCTTACGCGATTAGGCGGGTTCCCACCAAGCGCCCTGCCTCACGAGGCAAGACGTTTGCCACACAAGGTAGTCCTCGCATGAGGCTGCTCGCTGGGTGGGGACCCGCCTAATCGCGTAAAAACGAAGTCGCGGGCGGAAGCTAAGTTTATTACAATAATCAGAATTGGTTACAGAGATATTAGTATCCCGTTCCCGTTCTTGCTCCCGTTCCCGCTCCC
Organism: Agriphila geniculea; assembly: GCA_943789525.1. Taxonomy (NCBI): domain Eukaryota; kingdom Metazoa; phylum Arthropoda; class Insecta; order Lepidoptera; family Crambidae; genus Agriphila; species Agriphila geniculea. Next base: position 20,807,991 of record OX038877.1, read on the forward strand.
GTTCCCGTTCCCATCCCCTTTCCTGTCCTCGTCCCCTCTCTCTCCCTCTCCCTCCAAACAACAAAAGTTTGAATCTTTATTTCACCTTTTTAGGGGCTGAATCATGGACTTCAAAATAAATGTCATTTTCGCAATCACCATCCCACAAAACGTCAAGAACGACATCAACATCGATTTTCATGTTTACTTACCCCATTTACCTAAGGGACCTAAGGGATGATTTTTAAAATAACAAAATATGTGTTTGGCTATTTATTTTTGACGTGCTTCCACGAATTTTAAAGTTTTAATTTCTATTTTATATTCTTTTTCCATACAAAATTAGAATTTCATTTTCACCTGTTTAGGTGTTAAATCATTTCCACCGTGTTGGACTTCAAATAAATGTAATTTTCGCAATCGTCATCCCAGAAAACCCTAATAACGACATCCATATCTATTTCTAGGTTTATTTACCCCATTTCACCACTTAAGGGTTGAAATTCCAACAAAACCGATAAGAATACGTTGCATAAGTTTCCAACCGTAAGTAAGCCTAAATAAAAGATTTAGTGATATCGAAAATAAAGGATTTTCTAAACACAACTTTATCCCCATTTTCAACCCTTCAAGGGTGGAATTATCAAAAATCGCGTTGACAGGTTTTATTAATTTTATCAAAAAGTTTAAGTACGTAGTATGTACAAGTATGTGTCATACAACATATTATTTCTGATACAATATTCTATCTGAAAGTTAAGTGCATTATATCCGAAAATGAAAAAAAAAAAAATTCGTTATTGTCACCTGATTTCATCGTGTGATAAAACAATTATTTTTTTATTTTTCTGTTCCGTCATGTTTTTATACGTTTCCGCAGCGATCAAGCTCAAATTTATCAAAATCGGTGACTTATGCATATTCCCTATTGCTTAAGTTTTAGACAAAATATACATAGTTGAAGATTAGACAAGGCAAGTAATTGAGACTGCCCTAAATAATTAAGTTGTCAAGGAGGGCCAATAAACCAAGGAATAGATTGAAAAGACTGAAAAGATTTTCCTCGCCTTTGTATTGAGTTTGTAGATCAGTTCATTATCCTTGTAAAGTAGTTTTGTAGTAAAAAATAAACTGCCTCACATAAGAAATGAGATCTATCACAAGTATCACAACAACAACAATGAAAAGAATAATAAGAATTATTCATTTGTTTACTGTCAGTCGAAATCGTTGTAATAGTACAGTAGCACGTAGAACATTTAAATCACCGTAAAGGTTACCGTTTGCCGTTGTGATATAGTTATTTATTACGAAATTATAGACACTTTAAACCATGTTTTACAGATCGCAACCCGCCGTAACTTATATTTGTATATCTCCAAAAATAATATTTTTTTATTTTTCAAGGTTTACCACATGGTTTAGCTATTGTCGTGTTCTACAGCGTTGTTTGATTGCCACTGATGATAATAAGACTTTGGAAAGTGATCATACACAGATTTAAGACCAGATAAAGTCCAACCATTTTCATCAGGTCTTAAATCTGTGTATGGCTACTTTTTATAGTCTTACTTTTATCTGTGGCAATCAAACCAAGCTGTAGAACACGACAATAGCTAAAATATGTGGTAAACCTCGAAAAATAAAAAAAATATCAATTTTGGAGATATACAAATATAGGTTACGGCGGGTTGCGATCTGTAAAACTTGGGTTAAACTATTTATAATTTCGTAATAAATAACTATATCACAACGGCAAACGGTAACCTTTGTGGTGATTTAAATGTTCTACGGGCTACTGTACTATAAAGTTTAGTTGTTTAAAAGTTACACTTATTTTATGTTACCTACAATATAGTTTTCAAGTGTAATAGTAGAACAGTACAGGACAGATGTAATAACAGCGCGAAAAATGCTATTTAGAAGTTTTCCTAATATTTTATAGCGCGTACCTACGCCTACATCGGATCCACTGCTCATGTGATAACAAATCGGAAACAAATGGATTTACATCTAAATCCGCACCTGTCCCGAGGTGGATGTTAAGGTTCTCGAAAATTTATTGCCGTTAGTCGGGTACTTGATGGGTGTTCGACGAGCTGTCGTAACCGAATAGTATTCTGAGATCGATTTAAATTATACAAGCACCCGCGTGCGGCAGCTCGGGGAAACCTGCAACAGAGATAAATCGTTACGTCGAGCGAGCTTCATTGAAATTAATTGACTTCGGGTGTCATATTAAATTTAGTTTTTTAATATCAGGACCCCGATACCAAATGCCCCGATTAGGCTTATTATAAAACCAAAACCGTTGTTTTTTTTTGGTTTTGAAAACTTGATTAGTATTTTTTGCTAATAATTTGGTGTGACCCCAAAGTTTTATCATCAAAGGTAAAGCGAATATTTTTATGTACTTGAATACAAACGAATAGTTAACAATCTTTAGTTTTATTTTTCTTAGTTAGGTATGTTCCGTAGGTACCTAACCCAATGCTCCAATGGTTCCAATGATAGATAGAATTCCTTTCTATAAACCGGTACGTTTTGCCTGGCTATTCAGGGTTATTAATAAAACACCAACAACCTCGCAGGAGGTTGTTGGTGTTTACGCTGTTAGCAATCTAGGTAAGATTGCTAACAGCGTAAACAACAATAATTTGTAAAACAAAACGAAAACAGTAAAAAAAAACAACTTTTCATTTCTCATATTCGGAAAGTGATGTATATTTAAACTGAGCAGCGGGTCCAAAACTCTTCGTTCCACCCTAGGGAGTAAAAGAAATTTAAAAATAGAACTGAATTTGGTTACATAGCAACAACAACCATAGAGTTACCTCATTGGTAATGGTTTAAAAAATAGATAGGGCGCATTCACGAACAAAAATGAAACATGGTATAACCAGCCAGTGCAAAATTAAAAATATTGGGCGGAGCAGCCGGCGACGCGGCGTGTTCCAAATTCAAAATAAGAAAAACTATAAAATATTGGCGGGATACCTTACTCTGTGACTTTGAGCTGTGTGTGTTGAGTTGATTTTATATTTACTAAAAATTAGTTCATCAAGCGATTTTGAAATATTGACCCCGGATTCAGTAACAAACGAGGCAAACAAAATAATATAAAATCTTTTGCCAGAAGTTTCGAAGGAAAAATACTTAAATGCGTACAATGATTTTATGAAGTGGCGAGCAAACAACAAAATAAAATCATTTTCAGAAAAAGTATTTCTCACGTATTTCAGTGGATTATCAAAGAAAATACTGCCTTCCACTCTATGGAGCAAGTACTCCATGCTCAAGAGCACATTAAGTGCTAAACACAATGTAAACACTATATAATTGTTCTAATTTTTCGATTAATTTTAAATAGGTATAATAAGTATAAGGTACCAGCAACATGTTATTATTAATAAACATTTTGGAAAAAACTACGATTTTTTTTACTTTCCTTATATTCGAAATGAAAAGTAGAGTGTTAAACACGGGTAAAAGTCATCAATTCCATCCTCGAACTATAGCCGCCCTCGCTATGCTCGGGCGTCTAAATATCTCGTATGGGTATTGCTTCCTTTTGACCCTTATATAACAATCTACTATTCCATACGAGGAAATTTGTATGGAAAGTTGTTTTTTTCGAGAACAGCTGATCGAGTTTAGTATGAAAAGTCGATTTTTTGTCTTCAAAATGATTCCAAGATTTATTGCTCTATGTTGCATATTTCGAGAGCTATTATTGTTTGAATATGACCCTTACAAGCACTAAATGGTTATTTTATAAAATGGAAAAAATCAAATCTCTAAAAAACTAGATTTTATCATTTGATGAAATTTGTTTTCTGATAAAATTATCAACCTAATTTAAAATATGTTTATGCTTGTAATTATGTCCATTTTCGAAAATAATTTTCTGGTAACGTAACCGGGTCATAATTTAAACAGAAATACCTAACTCTCGAAATATGCAACATACAGCAATAAATTTTGTAGATAATATCCATATGTATTTGAATAATGCAAAAAAATTAACTGTATGGACTGAATGGAATTGTCATGTTCACATGTCCACGCGAACGAAGTCGCGGGCAACAGCTTACTAGTTGTTGCCCGCTCTACTTACTAGTTAAGGTAAAAAAGAGACCCTTCATAAATATAGAATCAATTTCCATTGGTTGGCACTTGATAGGTTACAATAAACATGACAATCCATAAAAGTGTTCGTTACCATGGAGAAACTCCGACGAAAAAAACAGCAAAACCTTGAGAAATTACTTCAATATAATTTCAGATACCACTGAAATATTTGTAATTGGTATAATTTGATTCGGTAAAGGATGTATAGAAAATGTCGAGCAATTTGTTTAATCAGGGATGAATTTGACGAATCCCAGACCCTCAGCGGGAGTATCATAATGAGTACAAATGACTACCATTAACCGATATTGTTACAAATAGCTGGTACCTACTTACTAGTTAACAGAAATGCTTCATTTCGTTACAATAAATTGGTTCTGGAATTGGATACTGCCCAATAAAATCTTTATTTAGAGTTAGTATAGATTTAGTAATTTTACACCTTTATTCAGTCCAAAACTCTCTTTCAGGAATACTAAATTTAGGCGGGAATGTAAGATATTGTTTGACAGCTTTGACATTCTGGTAATAGCGGTAAAATTGAAACAAATAATTGATTCTTCATATTTTTTTTTATTAAATACGTTTTGCAATTTTTTTTCGATATGGGTTCAGGACCCCTATCCAAAAAGAGAAAGCTCAGCTAGTGTTCCAAGAAAGATTTCCCTTCTTCCCCACGACACTACCAAGGCGCACTATTGGTAGTGTCGTGGGTATTTTTAGGGTTCCGTACCCAAAGCGTAAAAACGGGACCCTATTACTAAGACTCCGCTGTCCGTCTGTCTGTCTGTCTGTCACCAGGCTGTATCTCATGAACCGTGATAGCTAGAAAGTTGAAATTTTCACAGCTGATGTATGATCTGTTGCCGCTATAACAACAAATACTAAAAACAGAATAAAATTAATATTTAAGGGGGGCTCCCATACAACAAACGTCATTTTATTTGACGTTTTTTGCTCGATATTAATAACGACAAGAGGTAGACAGTTGAAATTTTCACAGACGCTGTATTTTAGTTGCCGCTATAATATCAAATACTAAAAACAGAATTAAATTAATATTTAAGGGGGGCTCCCATACAACAAACGTAGGTAATTTTTTTTTGCCGTTTTTTGGTACGGAACCCTTCGAGCGCGATTCCGACTCGCACTTGGCCGGCTTTTTTCCCTTCTTCACTAGGTACCGGCCCAGTAGTGTCATACTTAGTAATGTTAATGAAGAGATGCTTTGTCCTACACTATTGCAAAAAATGGTTCATCAGATTCAGGTCTTGTAATTTTGATGATTAAGATGTTTTTCGCTGTGGTATCTTTATAATTTTTAGTACAAAAAGGCCGTGAACTTTTCAGACTACCTTATATGATAGGTTCCAAAGAGTTTAATCAGTTCGAATAGCGTCGGAGGGTCATGAGCGGCGCATGACCTGGCAAAAAGAAGGTACCCCCAAAACTCATTTTCTTAAAAGAGTCAGTAAAGAAAAGTCAGTAAAGTGCGCCCCCCTGAGGGTTGCGCCCCTGGCAGCCGCCCCTTCCTGGACTCTAGCCTAGCTACTACCTAGATTGACTACGCTGAGTTCCTATAGACAGGTACATTAAATCACAGATGCTAACTAGAAGTTCGCAAGGGCAAATAAAATGATATGACATTAGGAACTTTATTTAACCGATGGGCATTTTGATGGAAAGGACGCAAATATGAAATAAAACCGGTCAAGAGCGAGTCGGACTCGCGCACCGAGGGTTCCGTACAATCATAAATATATTTGGATACGTTACTTTAGTACAGTCTTTAAAAAAGTAGGATAAACGGCAGACAGGTGGAAGGGCGAACAGGTGGACAGTTAATTTACAAATCATAACCGCAGCTGCTTATGGTGACTGAAAAACGTTTCAGCCACTCCACATTGCAAACTGTTTATATTACTAAGTAGGAACTTATTCTTCGTTTATTCGTACGGCAAATAGTAGGTAATTATATTAGAGCCAGCCACTAATTTATTATTGTAGTATTGGGGTTGCGCCATCTCTTGACCGATAGTGGAACTATTTTTGATTTTGAGGTCACCACCATCTCTTGGCCGATAGTGGAACTAATTTAATCAGCGCCATCTGTTGACTGGTAGTGGAACTAAATAATTTTTGTTTGTTTTTTGAATTTCTAAAAAAGTGTGTTATATTGAGACATCGTTTTATTTTTCCTGTAATCTTTACATAAACTACTATCACATAGAATTATTTCAGATTTTTCTCTTTGCAAACTTCGGAGATAAGGGGGGGAACGGTATTTTTTTTTACATTTTTCATCATAAGTCGAAAACTATGCGGCCTAAGAAAAAAGGAAAAAATGTTTTAAAATGTGCAAACAGCGCTCTTTCATATGATACCCCACATGCCCTAGTCCCCTTTCAGTCCCTGTTGTAAAAATTTTTTTTTTTAATTTCTTCTTATTTGCAAAATAGTTGGGCAAATGTCATCTTAAACTATTCTAAATTTCAAGTTGAAACCAATAGTAGTTCTCGAGATATCCAGCTGTGACAGACAGACAGACAGACAGACTGAGTCACACCATAAGGGTTCCTTTTTTACCATTTTGGTACGGAACCCTAAAAAAATTTAAACCCATAGTTAGTGGTAAGTACTACGTCTATAATCTATATTGGTACGGTTATCGCGTGACACATAATCCATACCCAACACTTGAATGAATTCCGCAATGGACTAAGTGAAAATAGCGTGTTGCTGACTAAATAGATTCCGTATTCTTTTATACAGCAGCGCCAGCGGTTCGTATAGCTAACTAAAAACCGGCCAAGTGCGTGTCGGGCCACGCGCCATAGGGTTCCGTAGTTACCTTATACCATACCATATTTAATACCACCTATCATTTTTCGTATGCAAAAATAACTTTGTTTTTCACAGTGTTGGTATGAATGACAAAGTTATATTTGCGGTTTTGGAAAATGTGCTATATCTCAAAAACTAATTACTATATCTCGTTCAAACCAATTTTGGTTAAAAGTGTTTATTAAGATCTACAGTATATATTTTTTTTAGATTTTCACTCTCTTATTTCAAAAGTTAAAGGGGGGGGGGGGGACACAGATTTTACCACTTTGGCGGTGTATATCTTTCAAACGGTTGACTTTGAGTAAAAGTTGTCTTAGGAACCTCAATGTCATTTTTAAAGAGCTATCTATAAATACCCAACACGTGTTGGTTTGAAGAAAAAATTTTTTTTCAGTTTCAGTTCCATGTATGGGGAGCCCCCCCTTAATCTTTTATTTTTCTTATTTTTGTATTAAATTCGGTAAGCGGTTAACAGAATACATCTACCTACCAAGTTTCAACTGTGTAGTCTTAATACTTTCGGAATAAAGTGGCTGTGACATTTTTTTTTTTTTTTACTTATTTATTTATTTAAACAAACATCTTATAAGCTTACAGATGAGTCATCCAAAGCGCTTAAAAGATTAATTATATAAGCAATTTACATTTTTCACTATAAATGTCATTTCATTAAAACTATTATTAATTAAATTAAAACAAATTAAAATAAAAAAAATACATAATACAAAATAAAAATACAAAATAAAACATTGAAAAAAAATTGAATCACTAAGTCAGTAAATTATGTCATGTCATTACAGTATATACTAAATTTATTAAAAAGAATTCCTAAGCTATCAGCAAATATGTCGATATCGTAGTGCCGAGCAAGTGTGTCCCCGATAGCACGCAGTGCGCGGTTTGAGGGCGCGTGAACACCGCGTTTAGTGCGCGCGGCGGGCAGCGCCAAAAGGCGCGGCCGGCGCCGCGGCGCCACCAGTCCTTCCGAATTCCACGATATATTGTGGGGAACCAAGAGACGGATTCTCTCTACTATCTGCGGGCTGTCGATCATATTATGAACTATCAAAAGATAGTGTTTTATCAATGCCATAAGCCTCCTAAACTTGAGAGTTTCCATGTCAACCATACCCGAAACGAACAGTGATGGATATAAATAAGGATAATATCCATATCGTTTTTTATAGAGCCAGCGAGCAAATTTACGTTGTATTTTTTCAATCATAAGAGCATATTTCTCTTCGTATGGATCCCAAATGACGGCACCATACTCAAGCTTGCTGCGAATGTATGCATTGTACAATACCTTTGCTACCCCTATATTGTCAAACTGTGCAGCTGTTCTCATAACGAAACCTAACATTCTATGCGCTATCTTACAGATACTTGTCACGTGCTCATGAAAGTCCAATTTAGAATCTAAAACTAAGCCTAAGTCCCGAATATTATTCACTCTTTCCAAAGGAGCGTCCGATAATTTATACGTGATATTTAATGGTATTTGCTTTCTAGAGAAAGTAACCGTCTTACATTTGCTAATATTAAGAGGTAGATTATTGTCACGGCTCCATTGAGATACAGCATCGATATCCTTTTGCAGTGCTAACGCCTCGGTTTCAGTTTTGATACCCAGGCTCAGCTTGAGGTCATCCGCAAACAAAAGACACTCAGAAGCAGCGACAACTTCCGCTAAGTCATTAATAAAAATGACGAAAAGTGTTGGTCCTAACGTACTGCCTTGACTCACACCGGATCTCGTGAAGTAGTTATCCGATTCGTATCCGTTTAGGCGTACATATTGACAGCGATCTTTAAGGTAACAGGAAAAGAACTTGAGGAGTCCCGGCGTAAAGCCAATTATTGCCAATTTCTGCAACAGTTTATCGTTGTCAATCAGGTCAAACGCTTTTTGGAAATCGAAGTAAGCCGCATCTACTTACCGATGATTATCCATTTCCGCGTACACATAATCGACATGTGCGACCAAGTTCGTAGTGGTGGATCGAGCCTCACGAAACCCATGTTGGCTGCTGTTTAACGAATGACTGATTTGGTTCCTAATATTTTTATTAAGAATTGTCTCAAAGATCTTTGCAAAAACCGACAGCACCGCAATTGGCCTAAAGGCCGAAACCTCCATTCCCCCATCTCCCTTTGGTATTGGTGTGACCGTGGATAACTTCCAAGTTTCGGGATACTTTGACTGGCTTAATGACAAGTTATAAAGGTACAGAAGGGGTGTCTCTAAAGCCGATAAGCAATCTTTTGCCAAAAATACAGGGACCCCGTCAGGTCCACCGGCTGATCGAGATTTAAGGCGCTTTACGGCATTTTTTAAATCTGATTTATCAACTGCTGAAATGGATACATTGGCAGAGTCAGAACAACTATGAGCGGCGCAGGAGGCCAAGTCCGGATCAAGTAAAGGTTTTTCGGCATGAAAGACGGAGCCAAAATAGTCAGCAAAAGCATTGGCTGCGGCCTGACCTTCCACTTCAAAGTTTTTGTACATATATTTAGCTACGCGTTTCCTATCTTTCTTTTTCTCTTTAACGTAATTCCAAAACTCTACTGGATTGTCAATTATATTTTTTTGCACCTTTTTAATATATTGCCTATATTCGTTTTCAATCATATTTTTAACAAGACCCCTGTAGTAAACAAACATTTCCCTATTAAACTCTTTCCCTTCTTCCTTAAACCTCTTGAGATGGAAGTACTTATTTTTTATATTATTAATTAATTCTACACTGTACCATGTCGGATACGGACAGACAGACAGACAGACATGACGAATCTATAAGGGTTCCGTTTTTTGCCATTTAGGCTACGGAACCCTAAAAATGATCGAACGTCTATCTACTTATATAAAACTCATTTTGGCCAAAATGTCCCTTACGTTAATTGATACTTCTGGTATCGTTTTTATCACAGAATACACTTAAGTATACGAAATTATTTCATGAGGTAGGTACAAGGAATTAATGAACAAGGCCATGGAATTATCTTAATTGCCTGTTGAGTAAAATTATTATTTATCAATTAAGCAAAGTAATTTTTATTAAAAGCTTCAGTCTCAGTTGTTATTCTACAAGAATGACTAGCTCAAGGTTTCTTCTCATATTTATTTTTTTAGAGTTTTCACACATTTAGAGCACATTATCCGTTTTGGTTTACAACTACCTATCTATGGGTCTGCAGTTTGGGCACTTGAGTAAATAGTGGTCTAGGCCCAATCTCCTAATTTGGAAAGGTACGCTAATGCAACGAAAATAATACTTACCTAACGTGGAAAATTGTTGCGCCACCTTTTCAACTAAACATCAATGCTAGAACAAAAACTATAGTAACGTAGATCTATGCTCGGGGCTTTTAGTCATTTCCACACTACATATACCCTACCTACTCCTACGTAAATCGTGGAAATACGGAGTCAATCGAGTGCCGGACATTAAACCAAGGATAATAACGTAATGTCCTAAGAAGCTGACTTAATAATTGTACGACGCCTCGTAACGTAATACCCAGTGACCCAGATTAACACGTACTTCTAAAGTAGTTGCCGCAGGGAATCAAATTACTTAACATAGCCTGAAGTTCACGCTGCGAAGTCATGCCTTTATGTTAAGTTTAAGAGTAATTATGATCATAAATAATTTGTTACTAGTTAGCCTACGGTACGGAATGTAAGATAATTTGAGTCGAGTCAAAGTGGGTGTAGTGAACTTTCAGATTAAGTTAATTGTTTACTACTACGCATAAACGAATACGGTTAAAATACCAAATTTAATTCGCATCCCCATTCAACTAATTTTTCTAAGAAATTGATCACTTTCATATTGTTATTTTGTCGGGGTTAACAATTTAGCACCTGGCGTTGCAGATGAAACCAACACCTAGGTAGCTGTAGTGTAACAATAGGCATGTTGACTATTTTTTTATTTTATGTTACATAAATTACCCCTAAAAAAAAAGAAACATTTGTAAAAGAATTATAACGCTAGCATGAAAACTGCCCGAGATATCACAGTTTGAAACGCACAAAATTGGACTCACCCGAAAACGCTCCATACTAACGGCTAGCAAGTTATGACGTCACGCCTTCCTACGTTGTATGCAACGCGTAGGAAATTTGTTCGGCAGCTATATTAAATATTGTGTTTATCAAAATGGTTTCTTTGACAAATTTACTATAAATTTTACGGACTAATTAAATGTATTATTTATTTTAACAAATTTTATACTTTTTAAATGGACTTGTCCACCCAACTTTGAAGGGTCATAAAACAAATAATACGCAATATATAAAACCAAGAGGTATACAAGCTACTCCAAATGTTTGATATGTTTACGATTTTTATAAGTATTTCGTTATTTTATTCATAAGTCAACATCCCTATAGCAATGGGGGTAGGTAGAGTTAAGAGCATTTGTTTATTTTATTTACACCATAAATACATACTCGTTTACAAAGTTATGTTATGTTAGACTGACTATTGTATATGTGCGTCAGCTGGGTTCGAAACAGATTCCAAGCAGAAGCACAAAATGGATTAAGACACAAAAGCACGCCTAGTAAATAATTTATTAGAACTACTTTTTCGATAGTGATTATTATCTTGGTCGAGTTGTATGTACTGGAAAAGACAGACGATTCCGTAGTGCAAACGGGTGATACTTTTGATTTTGTGCAGAATGGATATCCTAGAGAGGGTTCTAATGCTAAGTGCCTCCGTCTAGAGAGAATCGTTCCATAATGAATGAGACAAGCATAATCTTCACAAGTTTCACCTTTGCCGCAAAAAAGTATCCTGATAATGGCTTGCCAACAACCTCCTGCTTTGTTGTTGACATTGTCGCTTTGATTGTAGTTTGTTTCCAAAGAAACTCACAATGAACCCTCAACAGAATACACTCCTTCTTTTGGGTACTGTCTTTGACGTAGGTATTTCTTCCGTTCGAGAGATCGAGCAAAAAAAAAATTTTTTTCGCTAGCGTAGGTAGGCATTAATAAATTTATGACAAAATTATGCTGGCCACTATTTCCGTATGTTACACAGCAGTTTGGCATCTGGACTCCATTCCACTCCAGTTTAACTGGAAGGTAAAAAAAAAACATTATTTCATAAACGTCTTTAATAAAAATACTTAAAATAAGCACAAATGTAACATATTTTCATTTACATATGAACATAGGATTTACCCTTGTTTGTGACAGCTCAATAAAGGTCGGTGGACCCTAATAACACAATGCTAACTTGTCGGGGATAGTTTTGATCATATTACAATTTCACAAAACATTCCTGGAACATTGTTCCGATGTCGCCCGCCCGCCCCTTTGTTGCCGAATAGCTGGATAGCGGTCACCACTGACCGTAAGTATTTAGTTATTATGTAGATAAGGCTTGCCTATTCATTCATTCCAAATAATCCGACTATTCACTACAATTGTAATTACCTATGTCCAGTCCAGTCGTTCTACGATTTCCATCCTCGAGTTTACCCTAGTTCTAACTAAAGTAGGAATAGAAACTAGCTTTCGAAATAGTTCTTCTTCTTCTATTTTTAGTTTGGCAATCTACTTGCTTCTTGGAAGTAATTTTTGCCAGTGTCAAGTGTTGAATAGTTCTGTGGTCGCTGTGTTTCAGTTTACGTTAAAAAGCGGGTGCATCGCATTCCAATGCTGCTTGGAGCATTTGGCATCAAGTATATCACGATAGTTTACTCGGTAAGTTCTGCCGAGGTAGCCACCACTACAGTAAAAGTCTCGGCTTCACACAACCAAGATCGCGCCTATTTCAATTATCCTACATATTGTTCAGTTGCGTAGACACTTGTACCACAAAACTGCACCAATTTTAAGGCCGCTATTACATTATCATATATTTATCATTTATATATGATTTCATATCTGTCAAATTCTATGATCATAGTTAAATGATGCTGTCCTTCATTTTTACATATTACACTTATGATCCACCTATGATCATATAAACAATGTCATAAATTAAGATAGATAACGATTTAGCTGTGTTTTCCGTTGCTATGAGTGCAATTTTTATTAATAGCATTAAAAAAGAAGAAAACTGTTAAGAACAAAGCAAAAAATAAAAGACGTATTTGAGTTTTGTAAAAACATATTTCGTTATCCGGAACAAGATTATTATAAAAACACTCATTTTCGTCGTAAAGAGTAATTAATATTTTTGTTATTTCAATATTCCAGTCAAAATTCTTGCACTTGAAGACGCCATTTTTTGAAGTTAGGCGAATAGAGGAAAGAATCGCTACTGGGGCGACGAATATGATCCTACTTGTACGCTCGCTGTCAAATAGGATCCCATAACTATGATCAAAGACAATATGAATCACATGTAGTTATTAGACCGTCCTATTTTCTTCATATAAAAATGACTCATACATATATGATCATATTTATATGATAGTCTAATAGCACTCTAAGACACAATATCCACTATAAATCAATTTGCAAATAATTAAAATAGACCGAAACGAACTTGACAAATGGCGCCAAAAAACTCCTTCGAAATAGTTATTTATTTTATTTGGTATTCCATTTTTAATTTTATGTACCTTAGTTTAGTAGAGAATTAAAATAAGTATACCTACATTTATCGCCAATAGCATTTTTGTAAAAATTAGTAGGTATTTAATTCTTAACGATACTAGTTCCGCTGTAGTTTCAACATTAAAGTTTAATTTATTTTATTTTATACATAGGGTGATCCAGTTCCAGGTTCCTATTGCAAGGCTGCGTTAAGACTATAACACATGACCCGACCTCAACCCGAACTCAACTCAAACTCACCTCAAACGCAGGCACCGCAGCCCACCAATATGTCATAAAATTCAAAATTGTAAGCGATGTATTTCAAGGAGTGGGCAGCGGTTGAGTCGAGTTTGAGTTGAGTTCGGGTTGAGGTCGGGTCGTGTGTTATCGTCTGAACGCAGCGAATGGCACGTGTTTTCTTACGTCAAAATAATAGCTTACATAATTACGATTCTGTAAAATCTGAATACCTACAAAGACTTTCAGATACTTAACTAAAACATTTGCAAATAAATACAAACTGTTACTCATCTCATATAGCTTTGCATCAATGTAGGTATTATGGGATCAAAGTAGATTAACCACAACATAACCAATATAATAAAAATATAGTAATTTTAATAGGATGAAGTTGATATGACTCATCAAGATGTGAAACCGCAGCACTTTCAGACAAAAGCTATTTGGGCTATTTCTATTTACTCACTGTAGTTGTAGTATTATTGTAGTTTAGCCACATAAGTAAATAATGTGGTTTAGCTGACTTTAGCTCGCGAGCTAGGACAAAAGACGCTACACTATATCGTCGAAAGTTTTCGACTCATATCTGCACAATACGGTAGAAAAGTATTGTTCGCCTCAGGTCAGGAGCCTACAAAGGAGCTGATCTTTGCTAAGTCAACAGCTTGAAGCTATTTAAGCTGGCCTCAAACTGCAGTACTTATGTAGGTAAAGCAGACATCTATACGGTAACTACTCATATTTGGTAAATAAACTGTAGATATGATTTATTTAACTGTAACTCGCTAGCGACCTCATTGTTGTCCATTCTAACGCTTTTAATTTATTTTTAGTTCTTACATATTTCCCTGTGTGATCGAATCAGAAATGAGGAGATCCGCAGGCGAACTAAAGAAACCGACATCGCTCGAAGAATTGCTCAGCTCAAGTGGCAGTGGGCTGGACACATAGCGAGAAGAACCGATGGCCGTTGGGGCGGAAAGGTTCTTGAATGGCGACCGCGCACCGGATGACGCTCCGTGGGTAGGCCCCCGACAAGGTGGACCGACGATCTGGTGAAGGTCGCGGGAAGCCACTGGATGGAGGCAGCGCAGGACCGATCGTCGTGGAAATCCTTGGGGGAGGCCTATACCCAGCAGTGGGTGTCGTGCGGCTGATATGATGATGATGACTTACTTATGGGATTCTTTATTACATAATTGACAAGTTTTGTAACGATTTTTTCTCCGTTGTTTTAACATAGTGCATTAATTGGGTTTATTTATAATGGTGAAATTGTCTTACATTGTCATGTTCGTTCGTTTTCTAAGTTGGCTCAGCTGGGACCTCAGAGTATACTACTAAATGATTTTTAAGTTCTTGCCCGCCTAGAGTAATGGAGGACACAGTACTAAAGTGGCTGACTCAAGCCACTCGACCTTGGAGGTCGTCAAAATATCTTCAGTTTAGTCACGGCAATTTTTGACAGCAGTTAAATACTACATTATTAGTTCTGTACCTGCCATAAGAAATTTAAAATATCTATGTTTTCCAGATTTCTCTGTTACGCTAAACGTAAGCTCAATTGGAGAAGAAAAATTGTTTTTATTTGAAGGATTCTTGCAAATGAAAATACATGAGAGATATTTTCACCCATTCGTTTGGCTTAGCAAAAAGTTAAAGCAATTTCACAGCTGAGCACAGAAAATTATTGCGGCTCCGCTCACTAATCAATGCCGGGATCAGCCGGAATGAGATTAGCAACTTCGGGAAAGGTCAGCCTACACACTACTTTGATTAGGTTCGCAAGGGCTACGCGATTACTGCCTATCATGAATAAGCTCCTAACACGGTCAGCCCAGGATTTCTATACAGTTTTTTGTTTCGTTTTCGCTTGATTTTTGCTTTGTCATTGTCTCTCGAAATGTTGGATGGATGAAGACCGATTTAAAATCTTATTCTTACTAATATTATAAATGTGAAAGTCCGTTTGTTTGTTTGTTACGCTTTCACGTCTGAACTACTGAACCGATCATCGTGAAATTTTGCATACACGTTGTCTATGGCAGGGGTGGCCAACAAGACGGTCCCGATCGACCAGCCGATCTCTTGAGACAGTGCAGTAGATCGCGAGAGACATAACAAAAACAGCAAAAACTGCTTTGCTTGTGGTTTAGCAAAGCAAGTACAACAGAACGGTGCGGGAGGCGGGTGAGGCGGTTTTGTAGCTAAAAATCTTCTCAATAGGCTAGGAAGTTTTAAGTAGATCTTAGCCCTTGACAAGTTGGCCACCCCTGGTCTATGGTACAGAGAAGGACATAGGGGAGTGTTCAAGTATTACGTAACGCAATTTTTGGAGATTTTTGACCCCCACTATTTTTTACCTAAAAATCACAATTATGTGGCGTAAAGTACCGGAAAGTCGCGACTTTTCTGAAGGGTTAAAAACTACGTAATGTTACGTAACGCGTAGTGCAAACCCCCCCTCCCGTCCCTGTAACGCATCGTAACGTTTTACGAACCCCCCCGCCCCCCCCCCGAAATTCGTTACGTAATACTTGAACGCTCCCTAGGGTACCTTTAATTCCGAAAAAAATACTGTTCCCAAGGGATAGAGAAATAACTGTCCACGCAGACGAAGCGGGCGGCTGCTAGTCTATCTAATATAGTGTTATCTTACTTTTATTATTACTGTAAGAAATGGACAACAAAGGATGAGAAAGGACTTTTTGTAATCTTCTTAGATAGCGATTATTGTCTAGCCAAACTATAGACACCTAAAGGTTAGTTAGGATTGTCGACAGTCAGAAAACTTAGTACTTAGTGACATATTGTATAATTTATTTTTCAGTAAGTACCTAGACTGAGGGAAAATTGTAAGTACACTGTTACCTTCGAAATATTATTAATACATTTCGATGACTGTTACTAAGCTTTTGAAAATTGCTTTTTATAAATTAATTGAAGAGTGTGTAGGTATTCCTGATTATGAAATGTCAACGTTTTTACCTAATCTCATAAACCCGGAATATTTATTATTAGCAATAACTTTCCGTCAATTTATAACTTAAGGCTCCGTTATGCGAAATCATTTGTCTCTGTCTTTTTCTTTACGTGTAAAGAGTATGGAAAATAACCTCACTTCTGCACTTTTTCGATGTTTTTCGTTGTTTTTTCATCATTATCTTTAGTACAATTATCTTTCTTGAAAAATAGTTATTGGAGCAACTGCACAGTACGTAAAAGTGTATTTTGATGTAGAATTCAATACGTTTTTGCTATTATTTACGCCAAAAATTTGGCCCGCGACAAGCGCTTTTGATGATATTCTGATATTTTTTTCCAATCATCTGTGAGGTTTATACGCAATTTAATACTTGTAGCAACTAGATAATCTCTTTAGCTTGTCGTATATTTTTTTTGTGGCTACAATTTTACGTTTTCTATATAAAAATATGACCCGCGCAAACCATGTTTTCCTATTATGGCCCCTTAAAACTTGCGTCATACACTTGTAGGTACTGTTAGTTATTCTGCGGCCATACCGCGTTCTCACGAGGTGATTTTAGTTGATCATTTGCATCGCCAGCGATTTGAACCGTCGTCTCCGCTAAATTATTCACAGGCAATATTATTTAAATTGTTCTCATTATACATAGTTGTAAAATAAAAATCTCGTCATTATTCGCTATCAGCACATCCACCACCATACTATTAGTGATATATCGGGTCATTTTGAACATACCATCCAAATTTTGAGGATGTGTTCAGTCCATGAAACTGAACAAATTTCTCTAAGGAACACATGGTCAAATATGTAAAATAAAAATCGACTTTCCATACAAATCAAAGAGATCACGTGATCAATTTAGTATGGGAAGACCAAAATTTTCTGGCGAAATTTGACACATGTTTCTTAGAGAAAGTTGTTTAGTTTCATGGACTGGACACATCCTTAAATTTGGATGGTTCAAAATGACCCTGTATTTTAGCACTATTTTAGTACTTATTACTAACCCACAAAACTCAAGCAAAACTAGAGGATATGGTGTTATACGTAGAATTATTATTATTTTGTTTTCAGCCACAACATCACGCAGTTATAAGTTTCATTTGGGTACCTTAAAAATAAGACCTTAAAACTATGACGAAACAGGGTTAATTGTAAAATACCAACAACCTCGCAGGAGTAGATTACTAACATCATTAACAACAACATTTGTTCTACGATTATCCGAAAACAGACAAAAAATAATCAACTTTCCATACAAATGGTCGAACAGCCGATCGAGTTTTGTATGAAAATTTGAATTTTTCTTGTCTGTTTTCGGAAACGTCGTACTACAGCTAGTACAATAAATGTTGTTGTGTATGTTGTTAGTAATCTATTACTGCGAGGTTGTTGGTGTTTTACAAATGTAGGTAGTAGTACTCTGTAGGTATATTAACAATGGAAACATATAAAGTCTAGTATAATTTGTCGAATCTTCAAATACTATATACGAGTAGGCACTAATATATTTATAAGTCAAGAAAATCAGTAAAAAAAGGTTTAAAAAATAATCTTACCTTAACTTATTTACTAAAAATTAACGCTTCGGGTTTTATCAGTGCAAAATCTTGTATGCTGTTTTCGATGTAAATTTCAATGTGCATTTCTATGTATAATATGGTTAGGTTTGTCAGCTTCATTTAAGACATTATTGAGCGGAGGTAGGAAATTTTTAATCAGTTTCAACTTAGAAAAACTTTTCTCATAGCTACAGCGTTGCTGATTGCACCTGTCAGGAAGATTCTAAGGCAATTGAGAGCCAAACTTAATTTTAACTCTTCCAGGATTAATATTTGTAAAATTCTACACAAGTGAGTAGTTTCTTTGTCTACATTTTTGTATTGCAGGTACCCATTTGTGTGTGTGTAGAAAAGCCGGGCCGTGCGGCGGTGATGATTTGGTCAAAATCATTACAAACAATGAAAGTGCAGGCTTTTTTATCTGTTTATCAAAACCTCCAAGGCTAAAAGTATTTTACAAAAGAAAAAAATTACACGTTCATGATTATAATGATTATGCCTTTTTCCAAATAATTAATGCAAGACACTTGTAAAAATTGTCAGACGGAATGGGGAGTCACCGGACACCCTGAAATACTATTTTTTTTACAAGTTGTGATTTTTTGATTAACGAAATCACTATTATTATTATTATTATTATTATTATTATTATTATTATTATTTATTTATTTTCAGGAAACGATGTCCCATAGATATATACCTTAATATACCAATATAAGGATGAAAACATATTAGTTAAATAAACAAAAACATTTGTAGCGTTTAATTTAACATGTTTTGATAAACGGATTTGTGGAATATTTTTATAAAGAAAATGCTTGTTTTCAAAAAGTACAAGACTTGTAAGCTTCGACAAACAGGGCACTGGTCGCCGCGCCTTCCGGGCCTTGTGGCGATCATAATTTGGTTAGAATCATAGTACAGTTGCCCGTAGAACATTTAAATCAGCACAAAGGTTACCGTTTGCCGTTGTGATATAGTTATTTATTACGAAATTATAGATACTTTAACCCAAGTTTTACTGATCACAACCCGCCGTAACCTATATTTGTTCCCAATATATCTCCAAAATTGATATTTTTTTATTTTTCGAGGTTTACCACATAGTTTAGCTATTGTCGTGTTCTACAGCTTGGTTTGATTGCCACAGATAAAAGTAAGACTATAAAAAGTAGCCATACACAGATTTAAGACCCGATGAAAATGGTTGGACTTTATCTGGTCTTAAATCTGTGTATGATCACTTTCCATAGTCTTACTATAATCAGTGGCAATCAAACAAAGCTGTAGAATACGACAATAGCTAAACCATGTGGTAAACCTCGAAAAATAAAAAAATATCATTTTTGGAGATATACAAATATAGGTTACGGCGGGTCTCGGGTGCGATCTGTAAAACTTAGGTTAAAGTATCTATAATTTCGTAATAAATAACTATATCACAACGGCAAACAGAAACCTTTTTGGTGATTTAAATGTTCTACGGGCTACTGTACTATCATTACAATCAATGACGCTGCGCGCTCCGGGCCGTGTGTCAATTATGGTTTGGTCAAAATCATTACAATCAATGATAGGGTAGCCTAGTCGCGGCGTACGAAGCGTGCCGCGCGCTCCGGGCCATGCGGCGATGATGATTTGGTCAAAATCTTTACAATCGATCAAATCAAGAACACAAGTCGTTATCCTCGCTGGGGGCTGACCAAATAAAAAATCTGTCAAAAAAATTACATAATTCTCGACTCATACAAGTTTTCGAACTTTTTAAAAAGTTTTTGCCGATTTTGCAGCCCCACTGAAATCCGCCGCCCGGGGCCATGCCCCCCCCGGCCCCGCCCAAGCTACGCCACTGCTAATTCCGTTGATAGCACGTTCAAAGGTTTTTTGTCAATTCCTTATTCATTGACAATAATGCATTGTTAACCTTCAAGTTCAATTAAATATTCAATTAGATCAATTTGATAAAATAATGACACATTGCAGTTTACTCCAAGGTAATAATATGATTTCATCCCGGTTGTATTATTTGTTAAGGGTAGGTACTGCTTTAAGGGTACCTCGCTGTAAGAATACGGTATTACAAAAACTGTGAGTTACTGCCTCAGCTTAGAAAGGAGATACCTAATATGTTTGTAGTGTTGACATGTTAACTGGTCACAATTCATAACCCGATAAAAGTAACGATATAAGATTTTCAGTTGTGTTCACCTACAAAATATACCAAGAAATGGAATATCCGAACGTGTAGGGATTGATCTTCTATTTCCACAGGCAAAGCTTTTCTCATGGGAACCAACGGTTTTATGGGAACGTTGTTTGCTTCTCATACGGGAATAAATAAGACATTATATAAAGGAAACTGGCTCAGAGCTTAAAGAGGTATTTTGAGAATTTAATAACATATTCTGCGTAAGTTGAGACCTTGAGACGCAAAGACAAATTATTAATGTGAAAAAGGTAAGTTGATAAATAGTAGGTTAGGTACTAACTAATGAGATGTTTACCAACACGTACCTAAGTAAATAATACTGTTTATCTTAATTATTAAAAAAACTTATACTGTGTCATCATCATCATTATCATAATTCCCAATTAAATAATGAAAATTATTCATACTTTTTGTTACAAACAAGCTTACTTTGAATACTAACCCTCATTCCTCTACGATCCATCGACGAGGCTCTACCGGTGAATCGAAGGACATTTTTTCCTCTTCGATCCACCGGTGGATCGAAAGATATTTTTTTCCTAAATGAGTAAACTGTTATTTTAATAAATAGATAGATAACATCTTTATTTGACACTACAGAACACACATTTATTTATTTTTCAACACACTTGCTCGTAAAGTGAGCCCTAATACATCGCTTTTAGGGCCATAAACCGAGCTATAACAAACGCGTGCAATAATATATAAAACACTAGGTTGTTATAGAATTATCCCTACAAAGTTAAATTAGTGGGTAATACAGTAATTTTTTTTAGTAACAACAAAAAGGTTTTATGCCGCTGTAAATTCATATTCATTTTTGAAATAAATAATGTTTAAGTCCTCAATCAAGTCAAACAAATATTTATTGTTATCAAATAATTCATTATTCACAATATTTTCTTATAAAATATTAAAATATTTGCATTTTATCACTTAAAATTATAATTTTGATGTAGGCTATATGCTCATTCACCCCTTTGTTCGCAAAATATTCTTGCATTTGGCGTGTGAAAAAAACAAAAAAAAAACCTACGCGCCTTTTCCCATTATTGTCATATTTTGTTATTGTCGTATTTGTTGTGGTGTGGTAAATTAGCTTGTATTTTCCTCGCAAATGTGTTGAAAAACGTACTATGAAACTCGTGAGCTTTTTCTCATTGCACACTTGGCTGAGTTATTTGTTGTTGTGTGGTAAATTAGCTTGTATTTTCCTCGCAAATGTGTTGAAAAACGTACTATGAAACTCGTGAGCTTTTGCTCATTGCACACTTGGCTGAGTTACGCCCTCGCCTGCGGCTCGGGCTGCAACCCACAGCCTTGTGTGCAATGAGCAACCTAAGCTAACTTGTCTCATAATGTACTATAATAAAACAGCGTAAGTATAAAACCAGTAAAACTTACAAAGATAAACCTTTTATCAGGTACCGTGGGTTTGGGTTACTTTGGCATTACGGGGTTACGTTTCTAACAACTTCCTAATTAAAAAAACCTCATATTTCTTGGTTTCTGAACGTATCCGAACGGTTTTAAGGGGTTCCGTAGCCAAAATGGCAAAAAACGGAACCCTTATAGATTCGTCATGTCTGTCTGTCTGTCTGTCTGTCTGTCTGTCTGTCTGTCTGTCTGTCTGTCTGTCTGTCCGTATGTCACAGCCACTTTATTCCGAAAGTATTAAGACTACACAGTTGAAACTTGGTAGGTAGATGTATTCTGTTAACCGCTTAACGAATTTAATACAAAAATAAGAAAAATAAAAGATTAAGGGGGGGCTCCCCATACATGGAACTGAAACTGAAAAAAATTTTTTTCTTCAAACCAACACGTGTTGGGTGTCTATAGATAGGTCTTTAAAAATGACATTGAGGTTCCTAAGACAACTTTTTCTCAAAGTCGACCGTTTGAAAGATATTCACCGCCAAAGTGGTAAAATGTGTGTCCCCCCCCCCTTTAACTTTTGAAATAAGAGAGTGAAAAATCTAAAAAAAATATATGCTGTAGTTCTTAATAAACACTTTCAACCAAAATTGGTTTGAACGAGATATAGTAATTAGTTTTCGAGATATAGCACATTTTCCAAAACCGCAAATATAACTTTGTCATTCATACCAACACTGTGAAAAACAAAGTTATTTTTGCAGACGAAAAAAAATAGGTGGTATTAAATATGGTATAAGGTAACTACGGAACCCTATGGCGCGTGGCCCGACACGCACTTGGCCGGTTTTTTTTTTATAAGGTTGGCAGCACTGATAGTGCGAAAAGCAAATAGGGCACACACCTTTTACTGTATGTCTGCAGGTGTTTTTGTTAAAATATTTTTTTAGAAGTGCACTGGCGACAAACTATTTTAAGTTAAGAAAAACTCTTTATACAGAAATTTATAACATTTCGATTATTATTGTTTGTTTTATCTAAAAGTACACAACATTCTCAGGAATGTGAAACGCTTAATAGAAAAAATACTAAAAAAAATCGATTCATCCGTAGCAGCTCAGACGGGATGCTACGAGACTGCTACGGGTGAGGCGATTTTTTCTATTATTTTTTCTATTAAATAAATTATATTAATAAAAAAAATAGCATTGTGAATGCTTAAAATCTAGAATTTCAACGTGAAACACGATTGAACAAGTGTTTTTGTTTATTTTTTGTACCTATTTTAAAGGTTTAAAAACAGGGGTGTCTTTGATCAGAAGACGGGCTTACTTTGATCAATGATCAATGTCACCGTTGCTGTTTTAATGTTGAATATGATGAATTTTTATGATAAAAATTGAAGACTAAATAAAGACTGATTTGTTATAACTGATTAAGATTTAGTTTCTACCAAATACTTTTTTCAATAACCAATTTGTGTCATTGATCAAAATAACCCCAATATACAACGTGTTTCAAAATGACCTAATGCCGAATATGGTAAATAGGGACCATCAAACTGAAGAACTTTTACTATGGGACCAACTCTGAAATCGCGAAAAAAGAATCAGCTGTTTGATACAATTTGATATTTTCATTATTATTTTTTGTATGGAACAGCTGATTTTTTTTCGCGATATCAGAGTTGGTACCATAGTTAAAGTTGTTTTTACTTTGGTGCTACATTGCACATTGTAGCTTTAGCGCAAAAACCTGCGGAGCGATTTTTTAATTTCTTTTTTATTATGCTTACTTAAGAGTTTTCTTTAAAATCCCGTTATAAAATATAAAAAATATAGGGTGATCGAAGTAGCCCCAAAATCGGTTTAAATTTTGATCAGCTGATTTTTTTTCTGAGAAAGGGATGGTTAAAAATATTTTTAGGGTTCCGTACCGAAATGGTAAAAAGGAACCCTTATGGTGTGACTCAGTCTGTCTGTCTGTCAGTCTGTCTGTTACAGCTAGATATCTCGAAAACTACTAATGGTATCAACTTGAAATTTGGAATAGTTTAAGATGATATTTGCCCAGATATTTTGCAAATAACAAAGAAAAAAAAAAAAAATTACAACAGGGACTGAAAGTGAAAAGGGGGCCTAAAAATTTGAAGTGGGGTGACTAGGGCATGTAGAGTATCATATGAAAGAGCGCTGTTTGCACATTTTAAAACATTCTTTTTTTTAGGCCGCATAGTCTTCGACTTATGCTGAAAAATGTAAAAAAAATTACCGTCCCCCCCCTTATATTTGAAGTTTGCAAAGAGAAAAATCTGAAATAATGCTATGTGATAGTAGTGTATGCACAGACCATACAACAGTACTTTGAGTTTATGTAAAGATTACAGGAAAAATGTCTCAATATAACACACTTTTATAGAAATTAAAAAAACAAACAAAAAATCATTAGTTCCACTACCAGTCAACCAGTCAAGTAAGAATGCTGACCTAAGAAAAAAAAATTGTTCCACTATCGGTCAAGAGATGGCGCTGACCTAATACTACAATAATAATTTTATTGGTGGCTGGTTCTAATATAATTACCTACTATTTGCCGTACAAATAAACGAAGAATAACTTCCTACTTAGTAATATAAACAGCTTGCAATGTGGAGTGGCTGAAACGTTTTTCAGTCACCATAAGCAGCTGTGGTTAAGATTTGTAAATTAACTGTCCGCCAGTTCGCCCTTCCACCTGTCCGCCGTTTATCCTACTTTTTTAAAGACTGTACTAAAGAAACATATCCAAATATATTTATGATTGTACGAAACCCTCGGTGCGCGAGTCCGACTCGCTCTTGACCGGTTTTATTTCACCATAATCTAAATATATGTAAAAAGCCGATATTCAATTGTTTTTTTCGTTTTCGGTACGTTTGTTTTTGAGAGAATACAGCCATTTGAATTTCAAAACTGATCAAAGTACCCCCATTCCACGGTATTCTACACTAAGATTAAGTATGTGTACTGCGTCAACTGCGTGTAATGCTACTGCGCTACGCCTTAGCTAAGGCATTTAATATATTTAGTACTGTCGTTTGTAAATTAACACGTTAAAGTGTTGGCCACATCTGCGTAACGCCTAGATTTAAGTGTTAGGTTACGCGTTACGACGCAGGGTGGAGCCGTAGCATTATAAGAGTATATGCTAAAGCTATGGAATAAGCATTCCGCTCAAAAAATGGCACCACACGATAAGTACAACTAACTGGATAGAGCTAAAAATGCTGACATTTAATTATGCACCATAAAGCGTCTGAACACGGGTTGCTTATTAGCGACCATAATTTGTATAATTATAGATATTTGCTCTACTTAAACGAAAAAATAAGATATGTTATTTCTGCATCTTTTTACTGCCTTCTTTGCATTTTTTACAATATTTGACTATAAAGGACGTAATTTCTAATAAACTCTCCCTTTCTATCTTTTCTCTACAATATAAACTGCAATTTATTGAAAAGAATACTAACGTCAGTCACCTGTGGGCTGATTTTGTAATTTTGTTGCAATCAACTTTGACAGAAATCGCAGTTACATTGCTGCTTTAGTTAGAACCAATGTGACAACTATCTTACTTAAAGCAGCAATTGGCCATCTGTTGCTATTTTCTTATCATATTTTATGTAATGTAGGCTGTTGGTCTTCCTAAGAAAAATAAAATAAAAAAAAAGCTCAGCGGGTTGTACTTTTTCGGCCCCGTGGTGCCATTTTTTAAGATATATTTGTTTGCAATTACACTTCCATAGATTTAAGTTTGCTGTGCTGTCACTAGGTATATTGATTTTTTAAATTTTAATGTCACATTGAATGTAGAAGTAAACATAAAACGGGATTAAAATTTCAAATGAGCATTTACATTAAAATATTCAGTGTAACATGTAACGCTTTCACGAAAATCAGCAGAGGATCGGATTCCATTTCCCTTTTAGAAATAACGGTAAATAACTCAATCAACTTTCTATGAACCGATTTCGATTTACCTAATGTAATGTAGCAGAGCAGAGAATCAACCATTTCGTATATGAGCAGCGCGCACAATATTTCATTTAAAGGCCGTGATCCTATTCGAATATTACGCAAATCGTCGTTTTGGGACCGTGCGATAAGGATATCGCCTCGCATAATTCCTTTTCTGTCGCTCTGGTAGCTTTCACCGATTTAATGATAATGCTTTTTTATGCAAGTAATGTTTTTACGCTATCTTGTATGATAATACCATAGAAATAGAATGTCAAAGAACAACAATGACAATAAACAGGTGATCTGAAAATAAATGCATACATTTTATATGAGATACGTAAAAAATGACTTACATAAAATATGACTATATATGGCAAAGGAAATTAATAAATTATGTTCCATACTGTTTTCTTCGTCGATAAACGAATAAATATAGCGAAATTTGGTTTTAGAGAAATGTGTGGTAATATCTTATATTTTTACCTGTGAAAAGTGTGATCAATTGGATTGTTTCTTTTTGTCACATCACAATTACTTAGAGCACAAGACACCATGGCTCCACGATACCTTTATTTTAAATTATAATTAAGATTAACAAATATTTTAAACAAACTGTGATTGCTCATTTCAGGCGGTACGCTAGGGGCTCTTACTGTAAAAAAATGTTGGCACATGTCACCTGATCCTTTGTCTCTTTTTTACATAGACCGTGTCCGTATGATGTTAACTTCTCTTTTCCACGCTTAGTTGGTCTTCTTGAGTGCAGCGAAAATTTTTCTATGTCTATGGATAATACACTGAAACTTAAATCGCTTTAGGCCGGCCACACACAGACGGAATCCCGTTACGGAATTCCGTACATACGTGATTCCGAACGCAGCAACTGCATACAAAATCTATGGGCCTGCCACACACATGCGGGATTTTTCCGTACGGAATCTTCATACATTGTCGAAATTCCGTTCGAGATTTCGTTACGTGATTCCGTCTGTGTGTGGCCGGCCTTAAAGTTATTTGAAATGATAAGAGATGTGAAATGATGTTTCATTTTTGTAAGATATACAAGAGAAAAGAGTCAATCTGTAACTTTTTTACACGACTGCCCAAAGCAAAAAGAGTGTATATGTGTTCAGGGTTCATGTATGTTTGTGGGTATGTGAGTTTCTTTATTCCACCATAACTTCTAAATGCCTGAATTGATTTGGATAAATGGGGTATCGTTAGAACCCTTACAGCATTCCGAGTGACATTGACTATATTTTTTAAGAAAAAATCAATATGGCGGCTGTACGACGCCGTTTTCAAATGTGAAAAAAAAATATTTTTTCTTCTATTATTACAATATGGGCATCAAATGAAAGGCCTTGATGAGCACATTCCAAAACTATATAAAATGTTACTAAAATGTGTGAAATAAAAATAAATAAATTAAAAAAATTATTAAAAACACGGACTGCCCTGCCAAATCCGAACTAAAAAGTTAAACAACAAGTGTCATTGCAGTCGGGGGTCCTCTTTGATCAAAAATTGTTCAATAATAAGGTCCCCCGACTGCAATGACACTTGTTGTTTAACTTTTTAGTTCGGATTTGGCAGGGTAGTCGTGTTTTTAATATTTTTTTAATTTATTTATTTTTACAAACAGGTATTAAAGAATATTCAATTGAAAAAGCAACAAACAGTACACAAAATAAAATTGTAATGAGTTGAAAATTGCCATATTTAGTAATCAAGCAAGATACCTAGTTTATATCAGAATTTGATTTAAAAACCCTGTATCAGTATACTGTTCAAAAATCTACGAGAGCAATCAACGTTTATAAATTAAACTAGCGACCCGCCCTCGCTTTCTTTCGGTGTAGTGTAGAATTTGACACCATGTATTATACATATGTATGAACCTTCCTCTTAAATCACTCTATCTATTAAAAAAAAAACCGCATCAAATCCGTTGCGTAGTTTTAAAGATTTAAGGCACAAAAAAAGCGACTTTGTTTTATACTAAGTAGTGATTAACGGCAAAAGTTGATAACTTTCCTTAAAATTTAAAAATACACTTAATTTTCTTTGTATCCTTTAAGGTAGAAAAATAGGGATTCCAAGTTTGTAGAGGATCTGTTACTTCACCCGTTTGCCTTCTTTTGGTGACTGCTAACTTAGTTTCGAATTTACTTATAAAGTTTTGAATAAGCTTTGGCAGTGTTAAACTATACGGCGGAGTTACGTAACACCTGCACGACCAACTTTCATAAGAGTATTTTCAAGAAAGTATCCAATTTCCAAAATGGAATTTTTCGTGCGATGCATCTTCTGGCTTCACTGTTTATTTTTTAAATGTTTGGCTTAGGTACTTTTAGGTTTCCGTTCCTCAAAAGGAAAAACGAAAACCTTATTTGTAAGTGGTCAATTTGTTTGTCTGTCTGACGGTCGGAATCAAGATGTTTTTCTTAGAAGCGTGTGGCGGTATCAATTTTATACTAATATCAAATAGTTAGGGTTTCGATTCTTTGGAATAGAGAAAAATCAAGTTTCTAAGTCAAAGCAATAAAAAATTATGGTCTTTAATAAATCAAAAACTGCGAAACCCATTGGATCTAGAATTGAATCATGAATTATGGTAAAAAAGAAGCAAGTTTTCAGAACAAGTAAAAAAAGAAACCTGTTTTTTTATTATGCAATAAATTAATTACATGCAATTTTGTACGAGTTCGTAGTAACCACCCCCCTTTTCACAAAAATATAATATTTGTACTAATACAAATGGAGATATCAATGTTATTTGTCAAATAAACAAACACACAAAGAACTTATTTAAAAGCTATAACAATGACAATGAATATTCCAGTTTAATGTTTCTTTCGGTCGCTCGTTTATTTTGTGCCCTTAATAATGACCTCGACGAGTCCATTATAAGGGCTACAGTAAAAAAAAGGTTTATTCGGTTGGGCCTGTCGGAAGTCAAGCCCCCGGGAACTGACACCAGCCCGTATGTGTTAATAATTGTCCTTAAAATCCGGAAAAAAGTCAACATTGCGTATCGTTTCATTTACGTAACACGATTGCTGAATGTACGGAAATTTTGCCTGTTGGGATAGAATTAATAATACCTACTACATATAACACTTCACTTTAAAACGACACGCAAAAAAGTTCAGAAATATAGTTTTCTGTTTGTTCGTGAAAGTACGTGAAACCTTAGGTAATTCTGCCCCCCTACTCAAATGGCCAACTTTCTATTCGTTTGAACGCTACGCTTACTTTTAAAGCTTAAATTATGAACAATAGATGATTAAATCACATGTCGCAAACTTATGTAAATCACAGACTTAGGTGTATTGTATGGAATTGTCAAGCTTACGGCACGTAATTATATAGATTACTGCTTATTTTAAAGTTTTAATAGTAAGCGTAGCGTTCAAACCAATAGAATGTTGGCCATTTGAGTAAGGGGGCTGAGCGTAGTGTAGATAGATATATTATATTAAAGTACCAATACCTCAGAATATACAGGATGTTACAAAACAACCAGCAATACCGAATATGGTAGATAGGGACCATCAAACTGAACAACTTTTACTATGATGGGATCAACTCAACAAACAGCTGTTTTTTTCCGCGATTTCAGAGTTGGTCCTGTAGTAAAAGTAGTTCAAGTTGATGGTCCCTATTTATCTACCATATTAGGAATTGCGTGTTGTTTTGTAGCATCCTGTATAATAGTACTCAATACTTCAGGTCTACGAGAGCCAAACTTTGGGTGCGTTAATATATCACTTATATGCCGTTTCCGTACATAGGCATCCGCTGGGAGATATTGTCAGCCTCATACAAAATGCAAGCACCGATTCTTTATTGAAGTTTTTGTTGTTTTTCGCTTCGCCGTGTTTTTGTATCCTTTGAATATTTGAAGGGCGACGAGCCGTGCGTGTAATTCAGATATGTCGCAACAATATTTTGATGTTAATTTTAGCTTGTGGATACATAATTTATTTATTTTATTTATCTTTTATTGGGAAACAAACAGCCTTATACATTACATAGTAATAGCTTAATTAATACTAACTCATTTGCCAAAAAAGTTTCCACTTAAAATAATTTACATTGAATTAATTAAGTAATAATTTCATTAATGTAAAGATCTTATGCGATAGGCGCGGGAAGCAGCTGGATGCAGGCAGTGGAAATCTTTAGAGGAGGTCTATGGTGCCCAGAAGTTGGTTTTCTATTGATACCTAATAATCTATAAATTAAGTTCTTTAAAGTTTATATCCAGGATAATAAAATAGTCAATTAATAAGTAGATTATTTTTCAAAAGGCTCATTTACGCAAGAAAAACCGCATGTCGATGTACATAAGGATAACCGTTTGGCACACGTATTACAAAAATTTTTTGAGCCGCATTTCTTAAGAATTGCTTTTAGAAGAGGTGTTACGACGTCAACTTTTTTCTATGAAAAAAATTGGTCTAAATCCTATCGTATTTGATGACCAATGAAAGGTTTTTCTAAGCCGATTAATAAAATACACATCATTACATTTCAGCCATTTGCTAGGGTTCCGTACCAAAATGGTAAAAAGGTACCATATGGTATGACTCAGTCTGTCTGTCTGTCTGTCACAGCTGGAACTTGAAATTCGGAATAGTTTAAGATGACGTTTGCCTAACTGTTTTACAAATAAGAAAGTAACAAAAATTTTTTTTTTGAAACAGGGACTGAAATGGGGTCTTAAAGATTTGAAGTGGGGCTACTATGGCATGTGGGATATCATATGAAAGAGCGCTGTTTGCACATTTTGAAAAATTTTTTTAGGCTGCATAGTTTTCCACTTATGAAGAAAAATAAAAAAAAAAATCGTTCCCCCCGCATCTCCGAAGTTTGCAAAGAGAAAAATAATTCTATGTGGTAAAAGTTTTTTATATTAAACCAAAAAACATTTTCAAAGCATACCAAGTTTGGGCTCCTGCAGATGCGATACGGTTGGGTAGGGTATTTTATTTCGTAAAATATAACTCAAATGATACCTATATATTATCCTCACATTATAGTGTATTATATCATCAACAAAGCAATTTTGAAAATATATTTCGTTTTTATTGAGTGTTCATTATTAAAAAACCCTTATAAAGTACTGATGTGGTATATTTTTAGAATTTGCCCAAAAAACCCTTTCATTTGAAACCACACACGATAGGTTTTAGTACAAAAAATATTTTTTCCATACTGTACTGTATTGAGCTCGTACGCCGACCACTATTTGAGTTAAGTCATTCATAAGCGTAAGAAAGCAATCAAACTTATTATGTAAATTGAAATATAATGTCCATCAGCCATTTTTGATGTCCCCACTGCTGGGGCACAGGCCTTCCTTATGGGTGGATAAGGAGGACGGGCCATAACCCACCACGCGGGCCCAATGCGGATTGGTGGGTATTAACGACTGCAAATGCAGCCGGAACCAACGGCTTAACGTGCCTTCCGAAGCACGGAGGAGTTCGCGATAGTAAATTTTTGGTCACCCATCCCATGACCGACCCTTGCGAACGTTGCTTAACTTACGCAATCGCTAGGCCAGGCGCTAAACCACTGCGCCACCGAGCTCCTCGGAAATATAATATCGGTTCAAAAATTATGTCTCCCTTTTGTTTATTTGAAAACGAGTATCCCGGAATTTATATTTCCATTAAGCATACCGTGAATCGCCTACAGACAGGGTCATAAAAATTTTAAGTAAAGAAAGGGTCTTCAGTAGGAATCTTTCATCGTAACGTCCAGTGCGGGCCAGAGCAGCGGAATGTTCAAAATGTCAATATCCGTTTTCATCGGAACTTTTTGTATACTTATATAAGCTCGAAGGAAATCAGGAAACTCGAAGACGTGACTTCAAAACAAGAAAAATTCAGTGCTTTACACAAAATGTTGAAAGCTTGACCCCGTTACGAAGGGCTGTAAGGCTGTAAAGTGAAACAGCGCGCGATCGCCGCATCGCTCGCTTGCGCTCGATCTCTATCAGTCAGCCTGGGTGTGGGTTTGATTAAATTATGACGCGAGAGTCACGCGATTAAGCTTTTACTTTCTTCGGCCACTAACTTTGCATTATGTGGTTTGGGCCGCCTGAGCGAGTTATTAAGTGTAATCAATTATTTTGAGTTACACCGCTCGTTTGATCGGCGACCTCAAAATTCATGTATTTATGATAACGCAATTAATGAACTTTTGTGAAGATGTAATTCATAGATAGAATCTGAGGGTCAACGGATTTCTTCTTTATCGTTATATATACATTGTTCACATTATATTAAGGTTGATTATTAATAAGTACCTAAGCTTAATGTAATATGCGTGCGCGTATGTAATTACTGTACTGTTTTATGTTTTTGTTCCAACAAATGTAGATAGCAAGAGTTATATTTAGGAATAGTTGAGTTTTTTGAACCGTTCAAGGCTTGCGTGGTGTGTTTTTATATCAAGGGAGCACACGATTCTATTTTTTAAGCTGATAGAAATTAAAACTTATGTGTTTACAGAAACGGACTGATTGATCTATATACCTACACACACAAGATTATATACGAAATTTTATTTAGAGATATATACCTATATACATACTAAAAACTTCTCTTTCTTTTTAGTAAAATTTGCAAAATATAGTACATACATGTTGTTTTATATATACATTTTCCAGCATATTCTGTCGATTGTTACGACGTGCAAAAACTTAATACAAATTAATGTCATCATCATTATCATTTTCATTGGTAATTAATTAGCCTGTACACATAAGTATAAAGTAGATAAGTACAAATATATTAGTTGTGGTTTTGTACGTTAATAAGCAAAACAAAAAAAATTTTTCAAAGTATTTTTTTATAACTGTATTTTTATTCCAGGCCTACAGTTCAGACATAAGTCACATAAAAGACGAGTTGCTAAAGAGCCGGTAATCATTTGACTGCTGACCATTTCTCAAAGTAGCCGGGAAAAATGGGCCCACTCCGCCTAGGATATTACGTCGAAGGCCGAAGCCGGAAGTCTGGCTGATGTTATGTGGCCACGTCAAACGGCTGATGATTGCCCATACATTGACTGGTAAAGCGATTTATAAGATACCATACCAACATTAAATTGAATTGAGTTAAGGGTTAGATAACAGATTTTTTAAGACTAAGGGTAGACTAGCAGATTTTTTTCTAGAGTGGATTGAACACTGAATTAGCGGTAAGATAAAAAAAACATAAATAAGACTATGGAGGGCACATCGCTTATCATCTATCAAGTCTAAATAAATTCATCTAGCTTTTAATGTTCATTAAATAATGATGCGCCATGATAAAACTTACCTACATATTAGAAACATGCAATAAAACCGCGCTAGTATCCGTCAAAAGTGTTTTATTTCATGTCTAGTGAGCGCGAAAGCATGAGATTTGTATTTTGTTCAACATAATAACATTTTGTATTTTGTTTTCTTACTCATCTCATACGTGCTTACAGAGTTTAGTAACATAAAAAGTTAATAATAGCATATGTTCATTAATTTCTTTTAGTTCTTTTGTGGTAAACTCAACTATTATAGGTATGTCGCGATAACATCTACAATACGTGTTACAATAATGTAAACCCGTTGTTGATCAAAGTTTTAAATCAGCCTCTGATTCTTATTTCTACTGTAATGAAATGGGGAATGTCCGAAAAAAATCAATTTGGCTGAATATTTTTTTATAGGTAGGAATAAGCTCCCTTAGTAATAGAAAAAAATTTCAGAATTTTCGGTTGCGGATAAATAAAAATAAAAAATAAAGCCACTTCGACTTCACAAATTAAAAAAAAGTTTCAATACAAAATGTCAAAACTTTTTTTTTAATACTTGCTGTGGTTGTGGCAGGTGGTGGCAAAGGTATGATCGCCATTCTGCTGTTACTTTCGTACATTTGTGACGTCGAAGAGACTTTAATTTATTAAAAAATTTTGACGCAACCGGAAATTCTAAAACTTTTTTCTAAAACAAAGGGAGCTTATTCCTACCTATTAAAAAAATATTCAGCCATTTTTATTTTTTTCGGACATTCCCCATTGTCTCTTACAGGTCTATTGTTATTGATCGCCTAATAATAATATTAGAAAACATTACTTGTGTTATAAAAATAATGAAAACGCATTTACATGAATTTATTGTAAATTCAGCAACCTCAATATTTTCTTAATAAAGTAACATCGATGTTATCGCAGCCGCTGGCTTACCTTGTATTGAGTAATAGATTCAATAGATTCACAACCAGTTTATTGAAATATCGGACGACAAAACTCAACTACAAATTGATCCATGTTAATTTTAGTTTGTGTTTATGTGACTTCATAAATAATGAAGAGTCTACATAGGCAAATAGTTTTTTCACCTCTTCAGCACGAAAAGGGCGCTTTTGGCGCGTAAAAACTCACAGCAAAATCGATTTTTGCAGCGAGTGTGAGGCAAAGTCCTTTTTAATTTCTAATACCAACTTTTAAAATAATAAAGAAAAAAGAAATAAAGTGACAAGGATGAGACTTGTAAAATTTATATGTGAGAAAAGGATAGATAGAGTGCTTTATGGTGTCTGGGTGTCATACATGGATTAAAAAGTAAAAAAATAAAATGTACGGATATACCAAGGAGTTTTAAATGAGGATTGTTAAAATAGAAGGTTGATAATTCGAAATAAAGAGTATGGACGAAATGAGGTGGCATGTATGAAATAAAAATAATATAAGAAAAGTTAATGTTTATTTATAGTGTTTTATGATAATAAATAAATAAGATGGGATATTAATGAATAAGAGAAAAGCACAACGTAATAATGTAAAACAAAACGGCGGGAATCTACTTTATGAATAAAAATTTTCAGCATAGGTTTGATCGAACTATTTTTGTGATAAATTACAAAAAATGAGTGCGTCCAACAATGAAGATAGTTGTCTAACTCCAAAACAATTGAGTGAACAAGTTTCTAATGCTGAAATTTAGCTTTTTACCAGGAAACTCACGTAAAAAATTTCTCGCTGGTAGAGGTATAAAGTTGTATGTTTTACACGAGACCAAAATTTTGTTCTGCCTCGTGAGTTTAAATCACTCACTGTGCTCAGTAGTCTATATTAGAATCACTCGCTACGCTCGTGATTTAATTCTAGACTACTTCGCTAGTTCGTGATTTAAAGTCGGCACTCGCAGCACAAATTGATTTTGGTCACTTATATATATTACAAATAACTATTTTTTACATTGTTCGGTTGAATATCAAATAGAAAAACAACGAATTACGAGTAAAACTTGAATTGAGATGATTGAGAATGTGGGCTGAACCTTTAGAGACAATTTAAGAGGGGATGGTTGTTTCCTTTTTTTAAATATTGACCTGGTTTACGTATAATAAAAATAAATATGAATTGGCGGCGCTAGCTGATAGCTCTATGTGCCTTAATCGCACATTAATGGTTTCCGAGCTTTAACGGTAATATATACAAATTCTTGAAAAAAATTTCAGGTTGAGAAACGACGTCTTAATTAATGATTTTATTAAGCTCATTATTTGAGCTATGCTTACAACTTCAAAACAAATATTTTTATAAATTACATTGTTTCTATGAAATTTGCCTGATAATTATCTACATAAAACAGAATAGATGATGTAAAAACTTTTCTGGAGCCTAAATTATTTCGTTATCAGATAACTTCTTACTTATTTCTTTTGAAATTATTTTTTCGCCACCTTAAATTATTTACGCCTACACGTTTCAGTTTATTTGGTATTAGGTTCCACAAAAACATGTTTCTTATTAATCACTATTTTGTAGATTTAATTAATTTAGAAATCCTAATATGAAAGGGAATATTAAGAAAATGTTAACTATCACTTCAATTATAAAAGAAACAAATTGTTATCGATGTGTTTCGGTAAGTTTGGGTTTAGTAGCAATGGGGAATGTCCGAAAAAAATCAAATTGACTGAATATTTTTTTATAGGTAGGAATAAGCTCCCTTAGTAATAAAAAAAAGTTTCGAAAATAACAGCAGAATGGAAATTATACCTTTGCCACCACCTGTCACAACCACAACATAGTATTAAAAAAAAATTCAATAAAAAATGTCAAAACTTTTTTTTAATGCTATGTTGTGGTTGTGGCAGTTGGTGGCAAAAATATAATTTCCATTCTGCTGTTACTTTTGTACATTTGTGAAGTCGAAGAGACTTTAATTTTTAAAAAAAGTTTTACGCAACCAAAAATTCTGAAACTTTTTCTATTACTAAGGGAGCTTATTCCTCTAAAAAAATATTCAGCCTATTTTGTTTTTTTCGGACATTCCCTATTATCGTTACTGTATACAGGGTGTAACGGAAATGGTGTATCCATACGAAAGGAGGTCAATGTACTCATGAAACTCGTGAAACCTTCCAACGGAAAAAAAACTAAATAAAAAAAAAATTGAACTCTCCATAGAAAATGTTGACGGCAAATTCAAATTTTAAATGGGGAGTCCAATTTTTTTTTCGGTTTGAATTTTTTTCTATTGGAAGGTGTGCAGATTCACAAGTACATTGATCTCTCTTTGGATGGACACAACATTTCCGTTGGATTTTATCAGTATTTATCTCACAAAAATAAATGCTATTGGTTTGAAAGAAGTATGTGGAAATCCCCGTCTGCCTCGAGTATATTAATCTGGCTTTGAAGTCAAGCGAAGCGTATTCCTTTCAAAAAGCACTTAGGCCATTCAATCAAAAACCGGCTAATTGCTCGCTCGTGAATGATCAGTTTGGCCTGCGCCGCTTGACAAGCACGCGATCGCATGATTAGCGCCACCACACTGTATTACTTACTCCACTAAAACAGGGCTAATGGAACCCCCTAATAGATTCTGAACAAAATGCTATTCGATATCACACAAATGTATCGCAGATAAAACGGACCCGAACGGAGAATTCAATATTATTGTGAGTTTAAGTTACGCTTTCGAGAAGTTTGAACCAATTTTGTGTCCGAAAGAAAGATGGCAGAACTTTTCAACTCATCTATTGCCCCTCTTACAACTTTGTAACTTATTACAGGGATTAAGTCTCTACCACTGGGAAAAATATTATGGTTTAAAAATCCAAAAAATGAGCAAATGTTTTATTCATTCATATGATTAAAAAATACTAACACTTTCAAGTTTATCTATAAATGTTTGCTAAGATAGCATCCTACACGCATCCTAGATGCTTGAATGCCTTGGACGAATCAATTCGTCCAAGTTGAATGCAGATAGTGCGGGCAAGTTATTCGTTTTCAAAAACTATCGCTGAGCTTGTTTACTTTTAAATATTCCGATAGAATTATAATCCATCGATCTATAGAGATAAATTGATTATAATAATTAATAAACCACTTAATTTTTTGCATATTGACAAGTCTGTGCCGTTATTATTTATTGTAAGTTCTAACATAAAACTAGTATAATTCGTATTTTAATCCAAATGTTTACATTAAAGTGATTTGATCCACGACTAGCTTTTGAAACCAGGGATTCAATTCTACTAATTTACCCAAATAACTAAATTAGTTCGCAATTTCAGTCGCAAATTATTGAGAATATAGGTTACAAAATATAGTCCGTTACAGACAAAGAGACTAAGTTACCTGAATTATAAATAGCACAGATTGAACTGGGAAAGCATCAAAGAAGTGAAATGAGCCAAATTTCGCAGTGTATTTGGGCCTTTGGGTATTTCAAATTTCGTCGTAGGTAGAATCAGAAATCTGCGGAGATATTTCAGGTGAACTCGGAATAGGTAACAAGCTTCCAATAAAGTCCTAATTCCAATAATTTTGCCACAGATTCCAATTATGGCGATTTTGTGTATGTTTGAGTTGAAGCTTAATAAAATATGTTTCTAGATGGTTAAGCGAATATAATTTTGTTCCTACATCTAGGTATTTATTAGCTATTCATAAACTTTGGCAATAGAGGTACCTAGGGGTAGGTAAATTGTTGCCGTGCCGTGTACCTAAATAAAGTTGGTGAAAATTCATGGGTATGCTGAATTGAATATTAATATTACCCAGTAATAGAGTCCTTTTTTTAATTGCTACAATAGTATCAATATATGGCCTCGTAGATGTTTGCTACGTTTTCTGCTACAAACTGCTACGATATGCTACGGTTTTGTTTAAGCAAAATTTTCTAACCCGAGAACAGTTTTCATCGTTGAAAAGCTTGTCTAAATATATAAAAGAAGAAAACTGATTGGTGACTGACATATCAACGCACAGTTCAAACCGCTGGGTCTAGAGACTCCAAAATTAGCACATAGGTTCTTTATGAGGTCTAGGGGTGCATTAAGAAAGGATTTTTCAAAACTCACCCCCAAGGGGGTGAAACGGGTGTCCAAGGTTTGTATGAAAGTCCCTCATTTTCGAAGCTTGGATCTTCAAATGATGTGTTTTGGCTGACGATTGAAATTAACATATACATGTTTCAGCGTTTTCGATAATAACTCTCGAAGGGGTGAAAAGAGGGATGAAGATGTGTATAGAAAATCCTTCATTTATAAAGTAAAATTTGCTAAATTTATTATTTAGGCTTATGGATGGAAATATATTGTTATTGTTACCCATACCTAAAAATAGATATGGATGTCGTTATTGGGGTTTTCTGGGACGACGATTGCGAAAATGACATTTATTTTGAAGTCTAACACAGTGGACATGATTTAACCCCTAAAGGGGTGAAAATGGCGTTCAAATTTTGTATGGAAAAATAATATAAAATAGACATTAGAACTTTAAACTTCATAGGAGCACGTCTAAAAATAAATAGGCAAACATATATTTTGTGATTTTGAAAATCAACCCCTTTAGGATGTAAATGGGGGAAGTAAACATGAAAATCGATCGAACATGATGTCGATCTTGAGGTTTTATGGGATGGTGATTGCAAAAAAAGACATTTATTTTGAAGTCCAACACGGTGGACATTCAGCCCCTTAAAAGGTGAAATAGGGGTTCACTTCAAACTTTTGCCAAGGGGTCGGTGACGCGAGAAGAGGGAAAGGGAAAAGGGGGACGGGGTTGGGGACGGGGACGGGGACTGGGGCGGGAACGAGACAAACGGGAACGGCAACGGGAAAGGGTAAATAAACGGGAACGGGATACATTTAATGACACTCACACATACTTACAGAAGACATAAAACGAAGAATACAACAGAAATGTACAAGGTAATGAAAAAAAAAATACAGAGGAGTTTTTATAATAAAACTTAAAATAATAAAATTAAAAAAATATATAAAAATTAAATCTAAGCGTGTGAGGCCAATAAAAACCTGCCTCAGCATTATATGCCTCTGGACTCAATTCTGAATATTGTAATAAACTAGCTTCCGGGCGCGACTTCGTCCGCGTGGATATTTGAGAAAATCCTAAGGGAACCTTCAACCAGGATCCAACCAGCCATTTTACGCGATTAGGCGGGTCCCTACCATGCAAGCAGCCTCGTGCGAGGCCCGCCACACGCGGCAAAAGTCATAACTTGCGAGGCAGCGCACTTGGTGAGGACCCACCTTATCGCGTAAAAATGGCTGGTCGGATCCTGGTTGAAGGTTCCCTAAGGATTTTCTCTAATATCCACGCAGACAAAGTCGCGGGCGGAAGCTAGTTGTGAATAACAGAAACCTCAAATCAATTCTTGTGGTTGATATAGCCAAATATCAAAACAATCCAGCGATTGTGACAGTTCCGTGAAAGTTTCACGACTTACTTACGAAATTATCGCGGTTCAAATCGGTCACGAAAGTAAGAATTACATTTCTTTTAATCTCTGACGACTTACTTTGGGTCGGCCATCCATATTTAGGTACATGTATACCTATGATGCCTATGTGTTAGGTGTATGTCACAGCCAACTAGCTGAATCAGCCTTTCAATGAAAGGCCAAGCTTTATTATTATTATTAAACGGCGCCAGTGACGTTCAACTAGCAGTGGCCTAAATAATCATTCAGTCGTCCAGTTTGGTTCAATAACGTTTAACAAATTGTCTAGATGAGACATTTTAGATTTAGTTCCATTTTGTATCATCTGGCATTGAAACCCACTTAGCTGGTGTTTCTCACAAACTATAAAAGTTAACGCTAGAATGACAGTGTTGTACTTATTTAGCTGTCTTTCTCAAGCAGTTTCAAACAAAATGTTGTTCCCGAAAACTAGATTTTTATTTAGTTTTTTTTACGAAAAAATACGTTTTCACTTCTAAAATTTGATCATTTGATAGCTGAATGTAGGTGCTTAATTCAGCTAAACTCTAAGTTGGTAATAATACCTTCCTAATTTGGTCGAGTTTAGGCGATTCTTAAAATTAGAGGAAACGGGTGGTAAAAAATTTTTATTCAAATAAACTTAGAAATTAAATGCTTTTGAATATCTATATTTTCTTACCAGCTATTCAAGACTTATTATTAGTCTGCTATTCTAACCGCGACTGCGACATACAGAGGTACATAACATTTGAACGTAATCGCTTTAAGATTTGAGAATGTTGGTTTTGGTTTAACGCTAGTAATTCGCTAATCGTATTATCGTAAGTGTCCTTATTAGAAATAGAAGTCGAATGCGTGTAATTGAATGCTAGTTTGTAAATGAACAGTTCAGTTTACATGACAAAAAAGAAATGGTTTACTTACGGCAGTACTATTATTATATTCTGTGCTTACGTTGCTATGAAAACATACACAAAGTCTGTCTACGCCTTAATGCAAGGGTGAAAAATCAATTTCGGATATATATGCACTAAAGTGCCTATATTGATTTTTGAAATAAAATAAAACGAATAGATCTATTGGTAAGTACTCGTATTGTTTTCATTGTTTACTACTACTATATGATTCTTAGTAATTAATTATCTCAATATATTTTTGATTTTTTCAAATGCCTAGATACTACACAAAATAACGGTTGATTTTATTATTTCGTACAATAACAATAATACGAGGAACTACGGTTTACAGAGTGGGGCAATGACAATTAAAAGTAATTGGAGCTAAATTTTTTGTATTTTTAGACTAAATTGGAGTTCGCGTACTTTTATGTGCAACTGGCAATTTCTGTACGTGTTTCAACATTTATATTTTTTCACTTTTGCGAATTTAAATTCCGAGACCATGGTTTTATTAAACAAAATTTCAATTACAACATGAGAAGGGAGAAACACTTCTTTGTTCAGAAGTGTTTTCAAGTAGCTGATG
The DNA here is from genome assembly GCA_943789525.1 of Agriphila geniculea. Classification (NCBI taxonomy): domain Eukaryota; kingdom Metazoa; phylum Arthropoda; class Insecta; order Lepidoptera; family Crambidae; genus Agriphila; species Agriphila geniculea. Next base: position 20,849,150 of record OX038877.1, read on the forward strand.
CTTTATACTTTATATTAATACATATCATTAAGAAGGTTTTATTTATTCCTATGTACATACTGAGTTATTCTTTTTCAGAACACGGACTATTTAACAAATACTTACTGTGTTTCAGAAAAACTAGTTAACCTGATGTTGTTTACATTTTATACGAACTCTTTGTGCATTCGCAATAAGGTGACCCCGTGCTATTTGCTACAATTGTAAATAAAAATTAGCATATATACGAGTGAACGTCTGTTGGGTTTTATTAGTATATTTTATTCCCTTTTTACTGTCCGAATGGCTATCCCAAGTTAAACTGCCGTTAAGAAAAATAATAAAGCCAAGTGGGCCGGACAAAATGCATAGTTGAACAAAAAGACAGTTCAGTTTTTAAATACATCCCAGTTGTGACACAAGCTGCTCGTTTCTTGGTGAGTGGTGCAAATCCTGACAAAAATGATTTTGGTGTACTTAAAGTTTATTTTCTAGTGTAAGTAACAGCAATTTCAGATTTATTTGAGTAAGGTCTGAATATTTCAATATTTATAGCACTTTAAAAGGGATAAAACCATCGGAGCTTAAAGAATTACTATACAGTTAATAAATAGTTAAGTTGTTTATTGTTGTAGTGTAGGTATTTAATCAGATTTATAAGTGAATGTGTTGTCAGTCATTAATGATTTAGTTTGAAATTACGACTTGGTTGATAATTTTGTTGGCATATCTCTATAGTTGAACATTCCTAGGGCTAGTTGTAAGGACCCATTTAAAGCTATCTAACAAATACAGTAGAATCTTTACTTCAATTATTATCTGAAAACGTACCGAGTCGTTGAAATGGAAACAATTTCAAATGTTTAATATAATTTTCATGATTAAAAGAACAATTTGAGCATTTTCACTGGGCCATTAAAACAAGTAGGCGTGTACGGACAGACAAAAAGAGCGGTTCTGAATGCGGAAAACGTTAACAATGCATATTCATCTAAAAGGGTATGTCGCTCCTTTGTCGCCTCAAGCGACACATGCTCGTCTTTCAGGGTTTTGATAAAAACATTGCCGCTTTTTGTAATTAATGCATTAATTCTAAGAAGATAGAATTACTGTTTTCAATATTCAATCTTAGAGGAAGATGTTTCCTTGTATGGTTAAAAATAGTTAAAATACAAGTTTACTTTCAAATAATACGATACCATCCTTTTAATAGACATTTGCGGCCTTATTAATAAACGAAGAATAACTTTACACCCTGGTTTAAATATGATGCTTAGAAACGTCAAACGTAAAGAGTTGATAAGCAATATTTTTGTTTTAACCAGAATGTAAACTTATTCTTTGTTTATTAAATAAGGCCGTTGGAGAAGCAATGTTGATTACTGATTTCTTAGGTTTCTATTCACTGATTATACAAAATTTTCAACAAAAAAGCAGCTGTCAGAAACATCTTTTTTCATTATTTTCAAAATAATAAGGTTATTTCATATGGCTTTTGTTTCCGAGTACTGCAATTTCCTTATCTTTGCCTGTTACGTTTACTATATACGATAACGACTGTAGTAAGCAATTATTCTGAATGCAATTTGGCACAGCGCCTCTGGCGGTAACAACACTAAACTAAAAGTTGTCATACAAATGTCAACTATTGAGTACTCATGTCATATTACTATTTATAATAAAATGAAACTTTTAGTCATCATCATCATCATATCAGCCGCACGACACCCACTGCTGGGTATAGGCCTCCCCTAAGTATTTCCACGACGATCGGTCTTGCGCTGCCCGCATCAAGCGGCATCGCGCGACCTTCACCAGGGCCCTATTTCACAAAGTCGACATTTGTCAGTGACATATGTCGGTGAATTTTACAATTGTCATTACCTTAGAGTAAGACGCGCTTCGCCGCGATGCTCTAAGGTCATTACTTTAATTAGGGACAAGTGTGTTGTGAAAGAGGGCTATTTTTTACAAGTCGACATATTTGTAGATTTGTCAGTAATTCTTGATATGAGATTGAATCTGAGTCAAGTTTGCGTGACAATTGTCGACTTGTAAAAATTATCCCCTGTTTCATAACATAAATTGTCCCGTATTAAAATAAGAAAATTACTTTAAAAATTGCTGACATATGTCACTGACAAATGTCAATTTGGAGAAATAGGGGCCAGATCGTTCGGTCCACCTTGTCGGGGGCCTACCCACGGAGCGTCGACCGGTGCGCCTATTACCTGGTCTTACTTTAAGTAGATCGGCAAATTATGTATGCAGGGTAAACCATGTTTTTAAATATTATAATAATGGACTTTCAGTTTAAAGCTTAATGTAAAAAGTGTCCTTGAGCATTCGAACAGATTTCGTAATAATGGACTTGACATGCCGCGTGTAGCAGTCGTTATACTTAAGGATATTTATAAGCTCGGCCGCTGTTGGATGGTTACACTAACGCGAATGAACACGCAACGGATTAGTATGAAACCCTTGTTTTATTAAAATTAATTTTTGTGACGTAAATTATTTTTTTAACTCAAACTTTGTTCAGGGTAAAATTTAGCTTTTTTGTGTTTTGGATATACATCAACACTTAATGGTTTATATAATACATAATTGAAATTTAATAATTATTTATTCAAAGTCAAAGTTAAAGTCAAAAATAGCTTTATTCAAATAAACTTAATTATTTAGTACTTTTGAATCGTCTATATTTTCCTACTACTCCTTCAAGACTTTTTTAACTGACAAGAAGAACGGGCGCAAGAAACTTATCAGCTTTTACAGCAATAAGTAACGATATTTACAAACTTAAATATATACCAATTACAACAGCGTGACAGCATTATTGGCAACAAAGTACTTATTGTCTATATTTTCCTAACAACCATTCGAGTCTTTTTTTAGCTGACAAGATAAATGGATGCAAGAAACTTATCAGCTTTAAACTAAACGTGTACTTTTTTATTAAAATCCTTTTTTATTCACAACTTCTTAAATAAAAACCCCTGAAGGCGCTACTATCGGTTTGAAATGCACCTATTTTGAAGAAGTTAGATATTCTGAGAATGTTTATTATGTAAGAAGGTGACTAAGCTTTTTTAAAGATTGATGGAAATCATGCTCCCGTAATTAATTTTTAGTAAAAACTGAAACACAAAGTGACCATTCTAAAATGGTCTCATACTACCGATCCTCGAAATTCAACGATGCATTTAATGCAAACATTTGAAAGCTAATATCAAAGAAAACTCATTAGTTTAAGTAAGCGACTGGTTTGAGAAGCGAGAATGGCACTAATAGGCGACGTGAGATTGTCTTAGAAATCGCTAATTTCAACGAAATTAACTCTGAGTTGAAGCGGTGCGGATGGGAACTTGTCGGATCGGTGACAAAGTGCCTATGAGAATAATGAGAAAACTTCGCTAATTACGATCTCTCGAGCCAAGGTGCTGTAGGTGTCGGCAGTTTGGAATAACATCAGTACTGATATTATTTGACAAGTAACGCACATACAAATTCTGAGTAATCCTGTCTCTGTTGTTCTCTGACTCTCCAAGCTTTAAAGTGGATGTAATTTTATTCGTACTACTAATAATACAATTTCAAAGGATATGTTGCCATCAATCACCACTAGCGTCACCAATACACGAATTTTTATTACTTACTCTTAAATTATTTATACTTATTACAAAATGGTTATGATGTTAATTTAGTAACTTCTATTATTTGTCGTGAGACCGATTGATGAATACTTTGCGTGTTTGACATAATACTAAATTGACAATTTTTACGGAGAATTTTGAAGAAGTTGCATTTACCATACACTAACATTTTCTTTATTTATTTAACAACCATGAACGCTAATATTGTATTTTTTTTAGAGTTTTTAGCATAAATGTTTCAGCACTAAGCTAACTATAATGCCACATGTGTTAAGTGGCAAAAAGTAGTCAAGGCTAAGTTACAAAGAATTAAATAGTAATTTTTGCTATAATTTAAAAAAAAAAATAAAGTACTTCTAACTTTGATACTTACTTACTTGAAAATCCGAAATAGTTTTTTGGTGATTATAGGCGGTCATTATTAAAATTCATAATAACAAGCAACTGAAGCTAATTTTGTGTGAGAAAAATTGTATACCTCAACCTCTATTGATACTTTGTGAACCGATTGTGTTTAAGTTAAAAATCTCTCCTGAAAATTATAAAAGTGGAATTGTTTCATGTATAACAACTAGTAAGGAAATATACTTTTATTCTTGAAAAACTTTTTCTAACATAACGACCGGAAGGCCAGTTAAAGTAAAGTAGTCAGGGTTTATTGCTACAAAAATATTTGTATAACCACTTTATCATATTTCATTTTGACCGCAAGGTGTGCTACGGAATTTCAACAATAAAATGAAGGAAAAATTGTTATAACAAGAGCTCTTAAAAGTTATTAGATGTTATGTTTTAAGAAAATACCTGTTTTGAATTTTAGAATTTCTTCAACTTTACTTAACTACTTTTTTTCCATGAAATTTAAATGTCCTTAAGAGGCATATTACGTTTCGACTGTTATTTTTGCATAAAATGGCCAATTTTGGGTTTCTCGATCTCAGAAACAAAAATACATTAAGAATTTTGACTTATTGAATAGTGTACAATAGCTTTTGGAATAATTCATAGCGGCCTCGCTTTTTTAGGGTTCCGTACCCAAAGGGTAAAAACGGGACCCTATTACTAAGACTCCGCTGTCCGTCTGTCTGTCTGTCTGTCACCAGGCTGTATCTCATGAACCGTGATAGCTATAAAGTTGAAATTTTCACAGCTGATGTATGATCTGTTGCCGCTATAACAACAAATACTAAAAACAGAATAAAAATAATATTTAAGGGGGGCTCCCATACAACAAACGTGATTTTTTTGCCGTTTTTTGCTCGATATTAATAACGACAATAGGTAGACAGTTGAAATTTTCACAGATGATGTATTTTTGGTGCCGCTATAACAGCAAATACTAAAAAAAGAATAAAATTAATATTTATGGGGGGCTCACACATAACAAACATATTTTTTTGCCGTTTTTTGGTACCCTTCGTGCGCGAGTCTGACTCGCACTTGGCCGGGTTTTTTTAAATTTGCTTAACTTTATAATTAAACCCGAATTGCAGAGAAAGATTTTCATAAAATGCGCAAAGGCACTTTTTTGAGCTCATGGATTGAACTACTGTGCTAAACAAATGAAATTTAGTAGACCCAAAGGTTTCTCTAGGTTGTAGCGCTAAAATCCGTCAAAATCGAAATTTCGACGAAAAAATGTGATAGGGCCCTTCAGGTTATTTTTTAATTTTTATACCTAGATCCGCTATTTAAAGCAAGATTAGTGAGTGTGATTTGTAATATCGATATTATATAACACTTTCGGACACCATGAGATCCATGTATAAATTTTCATACAAACTAACCTAAACTCTAAATGCAGTCAGTAGACTGGCATGGTGGCACATGGAAGACGAATCGTACCTCGCTGTCAGGTGTTCAGGATGTAATTGGAGCTGAAAGCGGGGCAGCCCTATTAGCATCTTGAAACCGTTGTTGTATTGCACCCGTAGGGCGCTAATGGGCTCCTGCCTGTAGTTAATAAATAAGTAAGTCTCCGAAGGCCTCACTTATAATAAATAGCAATCGTAGTAAATAGATTTTATTATGGCAAAATAACTACGACGTGATCAAGAGAAAAAAGAAGATAAAACGTGACCCGTGAATGGCGGCCGCTATCGGAAACAATTGAGTCGACAAAATCTCCCGAACGCTCCTCCCAATATTCTGACAAATGTCTGTGGCTATTTTGTGTTGGGGGTCCTTACATTTCTAAAGAATAGTTCTATTCTATTTCTGTGTCAGCCTTTTGTACAGGTCGTCCGTCTTCCGTAATGAAATAATATAATTGTATCAATAATATAAAGCAGCTGGTGCCCGATTTATCGTCAAATGTATTGTCATATTTGTTTTTAAGATATCTTACATTAAATTTTGAAGCTTGGTACCTATAAAATTTGCCTTAAAATTTAAACAAAATTAATGGCTGTAGTTAAAAAGTTAGTATAACGACATTAATTGTTCTCGAACCTTATCTGTACTGAAAAAGTTCGTACTTGACCATCTCTCATTATTCATTACGATGGAAGATCTTTAGATTTATTGAACCAAAGGGAACATTAATTCATGAGTATTTTTGTCGGACAAGGAGTGAGCTAAGCATTTTAAATGATTATTCATAATCACGTACATTCTGTTACAAATGAAACGAAACATTTTTAAAAATATTGAATGAGAGGGTGCAGAATTGAGCTGGTTATGACTTCAGTAATTGGTAAATACGGTAGTGTAAATAAAAATCTATTGAAATCGTTTTTGTTTCAAAAAGATTTTATAGAAAAAAGAACAATTAGGTATTCTTACTCAGTTGACTTCCAATTTCATCGTCAAGTGAACGTGCTACCGTTTCAAGATTTGTTCAGGATGAAATGTTGCCGCTATGCGAGATTCGCCTCACAGTATTTAGACTAAGATATTAGATATGGTTTGAAAATAAGTTAGTTTAAGACTGTATATTCGGATCACGTTCCATTTTTAAATTTTCTATACAAATGATCCAAACAATTCTGCGCGAGCCGTAATGAGGGCGAACTTTGAAAATTCCTATTAAATTATTAAATAGATATATGGATATACGAATACATTCGACAAATGCCTCATTATTCCTAAAAAAATTAAAAAATGACTTAGGAACTTTAAATACTTGTTAAAAACATGTCAAAGTGTACCAATTTGAGCATATTTTAATGTTTTATTTTCTCTTTGATTAAAAATATTTTTTAATTTTCTCTCTAGTGCACTCCTTGACAATACAAACAATAAGTGAAAAAATGAATATGAGTCGTATTCTTATTTTTCACAGCTGAAATTTTTGTGAACAAAATCTCTGACAAGCATTGAAATTGCACTTGAACAGAATGTCTTCGTTTTAAAATACCGGATAATTTATTATGTTTTTCTCTCTGTACGGCACTAATTTAAGATTTTTACTACCTAAACTAAAGTTTTACATTAAATGCTTTCGTTCTTTAGACAACTTCTTTGGAAAAATGCTAATTTCTTTGAAATGCGAATATACACCCTTAAGTATTCACCTACATTTTCATTGATCGAAGATAAACGACTATGATATCTGGCATTGCTCGTAGCCATCCTTGGTCCAAGTCGTAGCAAAAGTGGACATAGCGGAAACAGCGAGTACTTAGAATTTATGAGGCTAAGCGTATGCTGAGACACAGGCGACCAGTACAGCTTTTGCAGAGTAGGGCCAGTAGGTATTACCGCTATAACAACAAATACTAAAAACAGAATCAAATTAATATTTAAGGGGGGCTCCCATACAACAAACGTATTTTTTTTGCCGTTTTTTGGTACGGAACCCTTCGTGTCCGACTCGCACTTGTTTTTGTTCTTTGCTCAAAGTCAACCGTTTGAATGATATACACTTCCAAAGTGGTAAAATGTGTGTCGTCCCCCCTCCCCCCGGCCCGACACGCACTTGGCCGGTTTTTTATTCTGGTTGGCATTATAACTAGAGCGTTGCCCGCAACTTCGTCCGCGTGGAATTCAGTTATCGCGTTCCCGAGGGTACTTTTCGAATTTTGGGATAAAACGTAACCTATATGTCACTTTCCGGCCCCTAATTTGACCATCAGCCATTTTTATTGTCTCCACTGCTGGGGCACAGGCCTTCCTTATGGATGGATAAGGAGGATGGGCCATAACCCACCACACGGGCCCACCGCGGATTGGCGGATGTAAGAAAAAATTTTTTCCAGAAACTCATGAAATTAACGGGGGAGCTACTTTTTTTTCGTCATTAGTCTTTATTATAGGTAAGGCAAATATTGGCATTGGCAACACTTGAGTACTCTTGTATGCAACAACCACGTGTTGCTGGTAACGTTTGATAAGCAACGCTCGGTCCGGTGAGGTGTCGGATTGGTGACCGTTAAAGTGGACAACTGAGCGCTTCCTTGCTGCGGTGGGTGATGGGCAGTTGAGACAAACATTATACCAAGAACGTAGGCAAGAGCAGGACAAACATGTCCGCGTCGCCTGCGTCGTATGTTCCTAATAGTTTGAATACTTAATTAAAAAATATCTGGGCGACCGAGCTTTGCTCGGTTATTACTATTTACTGTAATATGGTAGTGTTTAGGTGATAATCTTCATTGTTATCTCAAACATATACTACATTTTTTTAAACTTGTCTAAAACAATAAAAATAAAAAAAAATATTGCCGCGTTTACTGACTTGAATCCGTGTAAATCTGTTCGATCATCCGTTATTTTGTGGTAACTTGATGTTGATTGTAAGAATAGAGGTTGTGCATTGTAAAGAGACTATTATTTCATGCTTGGCGATGAATAACCTTATCCTGACGACACCCAGCTCCCCCCCTGACTCCGTTATCAGAAGTGGGATGCAATCCAAACGTCCAACGAGGTGAGAGAAGTGAATCAAACGATATGAGGTGTGATAACGAGACACGTGCAACGGAAAATCAATGTGATTGATGAAAAATGGCGTCTATTATGGAGCAGTCAAGTCGCATTTTTATGGCTTTGGAACAAGTTATGCGTGCGTCTACTTCGAGTGCCGATGTTCGTTCCTGAGTTTGACCCCGAGTGAAAAGATGTTAGCGTACATACTTGGATCACAACGGCGGACATGTGCGTTACTGACAAGCAACAAGGCGCATCGCTGATGATTGCGCTGAGCCGCGCACTCAAGGGAGAAGCTTCATCTTGGCTGTCTTCGGTTTCCTCTCGTGTTATGATGCTATGGTATAGTGATAGATGACATGGAGTGATTTCAAGGAGCTGTTCATACAAAGGCGTAGCATACCAGGACATCGCGCAGGACCGACTGATTTCAAGGATAACAGGTCATGTGATCGTTCCACTTTTTCTAGTGCTTATTCTCATGTCAAACAACAACCAAATGCGCTTGTGATTATCTGCTTCAGGTGCTTCACCAGACAACAGTGGTGCAGCGATAGTGGTGCAACGGTTGTGGAGCTGAGCAAAGCAACTAGCAGCGCAAGCGGTGATGTAATGGCGGCAGCGATGCAATGGCGGTAGCTATGCAATGGCGGCAGCGATACAATGGCGGCAGCGCTGCAATGGCGGTGGCAGCGGCAGGTGTGAACCCGAGAGCAACCTGTTACTCAGCTCAGCGTGGCGAATCTACAAGGTCACTTTATAAGGGTCAGTCGTAACGATTTTATTTCGATTTTATTTTAAAACTGAAAAGTCACTTAGTATTTCTATTGGTTGTGATTATGACGAAAAAAATAATGATTGGTGTAGAAATGGTGAAAATTACAAAAATAACGGTCCAGATTAAAGTATCATTCTGTTTCAAAAGAATTCAAGGGAGTGAATTTAACTAAAATTAAATGAGTTAAGTAATTTGTTGTTGGTGACTTCATTTATCAGAGATTGTTGTTAAAATAAAGAAAATAGAATGAAATCTTTCTTAGTAATGTCATATTCTGTGGTAATGTAATGTAACTACTTTTCTGTTCGAATTCACTGCTAACAGCTAGTAGGTAGATGCATCAATGTCTCTGAATATGTTCACTTAGTACACTCTTAGTAAACTATTAGTACACTGTGAGTACACTGTGAGTACGCTGTGAGTACGCTGTTAGTACACTGTTAGTACACTGTTAGTACACTGTTAGTACACTGTTAGTACACTGTTAGTACACTATTAGTACACTTTTAGTACACTGTTAGTACACTATTAGTACACTGTTAGTACGCTGTTAGTACGCTGTTAGTACGCTGTTAGTACGCTGTTAGTACGCTGTTAGTACGCTGTTAGTACGCTGTTAGTACGCTGTTAGTACGCTGTTAGTACGCTGTTAGTACGCTGTGAGTACGCTGTTAGTACGCTGTTAGCACGCTGTTAGTACGCTGTTAGTACGCTGTTAGTACGCTGTTAGTACGCTGTTAGTACGCTGTTAGTACGCTGTTAGTACGCTGTTAGTACGCTGTTAGTACACTGTTAGTGCACTGTTGGTACATCGTTAGTACACTTTTAGTCATAGTGTGGTGAATTTGAGTAAGCAGCTGTTGCTACATAGGAATATGAGTTCAGTTTAGTCACTAGTGTTCATAATCATGAAATTAATTCGTTCCTGACTTAACAAAGTTTATGTTTGACTATCTGGAAAGCGATTGGATCTTCAAAAATTTAAAAAAATTAAAAACCCGCCTGCATAAAAAGACAAGTCAACTGAAAAGATGGAAACAAGATTAAATATTATAGGCAACATTATAACATGCAGTCGGAGGCATGCATAAAGAAAGTGACATTATGAATGATTTGAGTTATATGCCTCCGACTGCATGTTATAATGTTGCCTATAATATTTAATCTTGTTTCCATCTTTTCAGTTGACTTGTCTTTTTATGCAGGCGGGTTTTTAATTTTTTTAAATTTAATTTTTTATTTATTTCTTTTTAGTTATTATTTATATGATATACCTTTTTGAAATCCTTATAATAAGCCCTTTAATTTGACACCCATATTGCATTATTCTAAAAAAAAATTTTTTTCGCCACTACGTATAATAGCACCGTACAGCCGCCATGTTGGTTTTTTTATAACGCCACCTTCTTAAGAACACTTGGGCTGACGAGACAAATCTAACGATATGTAAATCATGGAAATCCGTTCAGCCGTTTGAAAGATATGAGGTAATAAAGAATATTACATACAAACTTACATACTTACTTACAAGATACGCGCGAAAAACATAACCCTCTTCCAGTCGGGTAAAAATGAGAGTGAACAAGGTTTCGGAGCGCATACTGTGTGTTTTCTTCTCTGTTTCAGCTGATGTACCATACCAGAGGCATAGAGTACTGACAGCGATGGTGGTATCAAAAGAAGTGATTTCATCACCAAGCGGCGTGAAGTCTTCGACGGCGTGCGAGACAAGGAGGTGAAAGTAGACGACGACGTCACTATGTCTCGAGGATCTCTGTTTCCATCAGGTGATCAGATCAAAGTTTTGTTTTGTTTTTGTTACTGTAAAGTTATAGTGCAGTCACGATTGAGTAGCAAGCGTTTAGTCTTAGCGTTCATCGGATATAGGTGATGATGATGAAGGTGATGATGATAGTGATGATGTTGGTTATGATGATAATGCTGATGATGGTGGTGATGATGATGATGATAACTAATTTTTTCTGGTAAGTGATGATAAGGATTCTTAGCTGTTAGTAGTATTGGTTGATAAAAGTACACCAAATTAAGTGTTAGGTTAGGATGCCTGTCAGACAACTGATGCCTTCAGGTTGTCTTGAAGGGTTAATGACTATCAGACGCCGGAGAGAGGTTGTCTTGAGTCATTATCAGACGCCGGATAGAGGTTGTCTTGAAATGTTAATTGTTAACTGACTATCAGATGCCGGAAGGAGGTTGTCTTGAGTCACTGTCAGACGCCGGATGGAGGTTGTCTTGAGTCATTGTCAGACGCCGGATAGAGGTTGTCTTGAAATGTTAATTGTTAACTGACTATCAGATGCCGGAAGGAGGTTGTCTTGAGTCACTGTCAGACGCCGGATGGAGGTTGTCTTGAATCATTGTCAGACGCCGGATAGAGGTTGTCATGAAATACTAGTTGACTATCAGACGCCGGATAGAGGTTGTCTTGAGTCACTATCAGACACCGGATGGAGGTTGTCTTGAGTCGTTGTCTGACGCCGGATGGAGGTTGTCTTGAAGTGCTAGTTGACTATCGGATGCCGGTTGGAGGTTGTCTTGAGTCACTGTCAGACGCCGGATGGAGGTTGTCTTGAAGTGCTAGTTGACTATCAGACGCCGGATAGAGGTTGTCTTGAGTCGCTGTCAGACGCCGGATAGAGGTTGTCTTGAGTCATTGTCAGACGTCGGATGGCGGTTGTTTGTCTTGCAGAAATTGACTATCAGATGCCGGATAGTGGTTGTCTTGAGTCACTATTAGGTACAGGTTATCTTGTGTTTGATAGAGTTTATGGCTTCATAAGCCAGATGCACAAATTGTCAAGGTAAAAATTTGATTTGATTTTGACTTGTCAATTTTGATGATACTTGGTGCTGTTTGACAGATTATTTCTCTTGATGGTACAAATGTTATTTGACTGGTTTAATAATTTATTGTGAATAGAGAGCTGGAGTATATGTGAATGACTTAAATAAAGCCACAAAGAAACATTTTAAAAATAATCTGAACATTGTCAGATGGAAAATAAGTTAACATTTTTATTGAATTATAATCATTGAGTTAAGGATTAAGAAAGAGACGTTCCCTAAACTTTGGTCAGGAAGGCCGAGTGGTTAAACCGTTTACTGTCTGGTGATGTTTGTCTCCAGGTATTCCAATGACTTCTTCACACGAGGACGTGTGAAATGTCAAGATGGCCGTGTCGGAGCGCAAGCGTCGTGCTGCCCAAGATTATTGGAACTCCTAGTGCCATCTATTGAGTTGATTCGTAACTATCAAGTCGGAAACGTCAAGTGGCTTACTTGGGTAGAGTCGACACAGCGAGTGTATAATCTGTGCAGCAAGCGATGACTTTGTTTATGAAATAGTTTGACAGTTGACAGTTTGACGTGTAACAGTTGACAGATTTGATGTTTGTCAGTATGACAGTTGACAGTCTTGACGTTTCCTGAGGCGGAAAAATGTGAAGAGCGTATTCTGTGGGTAGTCTGGGAAATATTCTGTTACCGACAGCCGTAGTGAACGGTCGTTGAATTGAATTCGCCTCGCTGTGTCGAACTTGCCGCGTTTACTGACTTGAATCCGTGTAAATCTGTTCGATCATCCGTTATTTTGTGGTAACTTGATGTTGATTGTAAGAATAGAGGTTGTGCATTGTAAAGAGACTATTATTTCATGCTTGGCGATGAATAACCTTATCCTGACGACACCCAGCTCCCCCCCTGACTCCGTTATACATATAAATAAATATACAAGAATTGCTCGATTAAAGGTATAAGATAACATTTTGTTTGATTGATTTAATTTCTGCCTTGTTCTCAGTGTGATGGGGTACTTAATAAGAACATGTTTGTTGGCAATCATGGCTTCAAGTCTAGCGAAGGACGCACTAGACCCCTGCAGCAGGCGAGTTCACTGGGCCATGGCCCGGCAGACGGACGAGAGTGGCCATGGATGCTGGGACCGAGTCAAGGTGGCCTATTGCGGAGGAACATGTGATTCTAGGGAGGTAATTTATAACCAACTTCAAAAATCTTTTTGAAAAACAAGCTTTTATTACTTACACGTTAGTAAAACAAAAGAATTAAAAAGTTAAATAGTAAAATCCGGCCAAGTGCGAGTCGGACTCGCGCACGAAGGGTTCCGTACCAAAAGAGGCAAAATAATTTACGTTTTTTGTATGGGAGCCCCCCTTAAATATTTATTTTATTCTGTTTTTAGTATTTGTTGTTATAGCGGCAACAGAAATACATCATCTGTGAAATTTTCAACTATTTAGCTATCACGGTTCATGAGATACAGCCTGGTGACAGACAGACAGACAGACGAACAGCGGAGTCTTAGTAATAGGGTCCCGTTTTTACCTTTTGGGTACGGAACCCTAAAAAATAAATAAAAACTGGCGCGTCGACGCCTGCCGCCGACGACTGTCGACGGCTGCAGTTGGCAACGTGCCGCCCGTGTGTAAAGCCCGCCAGTAACGATCAATTGCGATTGTCAATTTTTCCGTCAATGCCATTGTTGGAGCAATTGGCAATCGCTTCAATTGCACGCGTAAACGATCAATTTTTCCGTCAATGGGCGTCAATTGCGGGAAAATTGACAATCGCAATTGATCGTTACCGGTGGGCTTAAGAGCTCTTAGTACTAGTAAGCTGTAATTTTAAATGAACGTGACGCCGAAAAAGTGGTATAATACAATTTTGTTAAATACATATTTTTAGTGTACTTCCCCTACATGTAATGTAAAGTACCTAGATGAAAAAAAATTTTCTCGTCAATCAAAATAAAAGCCCGTGTAGAGCTTTGAGGGCCTCTGAGTTATTGGCCGCGGACAGACAAGATTTGATGACAGACGAACAAACATGGGACAGGTGAAACTAAATAAAACCTTGTAAAAAGAAGGAGTTTCTTAAACTGTTGCATATTTATGTTTATTATGTATTTTGTGTATGTATCCAAGACGGCTGAACCAATTGAGCTGATTCAAACGTTATTACACCTACCCTCCTACTCAAATGCAATGATATTTAATGATTAAACGAACTTACCTGTAAGTGAAGTTCTATCATAATTATGCGAAGGATTCTTCCGAAGATATTAGTATATTAACACATGTAGTATCGCTTGCATGTATCACCACTTAGCACGTTATTTTAGAGTAATAACCTAAAAAACCTAAAAAGAGAAGGTATTTGATTTAGAATTGACAGATATTTTGACATTTACGGCTCGAATTCTCCCCGCCATCATTAGGCGCCAACTACTTCATTTAGTTTAAAGTCCAAATCGTATGATATTTCCTCATTTTCTTCAGTGGGTGAACACTTATTGTAATTAACAATAAGCATGAGGGAGGGTGGGACTCTATACTAATATCTTCGGAAGAATCCTTCGCATAATTATGATAGAACTTCACTTACAGGTAAGTTCGTTTAATCATTAATTATGCTTCAGGATTCTTCCTCAATATTAGTATATTAACACATGTAGATGTTTAAAGCATTATGTAAGAAAATGGAAATATCAACTCTTGTGTAATTAAGTCTTTTAAATCTAAAATAGAAAATCAGTCACATTTAACATAATTCTTAATGTTTTGGTAGCAAAGATGGTACCTAGAAATGGTTGGTACCAAAAAAAAATAAGCAAGATTCGTTAGGAAAATTCAGTTTAATTATCATTAATCGATGATATCTTGCAAAGATAGTGAAATCATCTACCATTCCGCCGTGTTACGTGGAATTTCTATAATAAAAATAAATGTTATGGCTATATAGCCATAACATACCGATATAGGTATCGGCGTACGTCGAGTGCTAAAACTGATTACTATGGACTTGAGTCTACTTTACTATCATTGAATTTTACATTTCAGCAATCCATTATCTATTCTACATATAAGATTTTTTTTTAATATGTATTACTATTTTATTTTATATTTATAAATAAAAAGAAGTGATTATGAAATGTTTATTATAATAATAGCATTCTCGAAAAAGAAGGTAATTATAGAATGGTTTGTGCCAAAGTAAGAAGAATTCATGTTTCATACTTGAACTAAACAAATAATTAATTGATTATATTGTTTTCATTCTATGTGCAATAGGCAAAGTGCCTCAATGTGAAACTCTTTTTTTTAAGTTAGAAAAGTTGGAAAAAACTAATTGGAAAATATTTAATAAATAGTAATAAGAAATCTAAGATATCCATTGTATTTGAGCAATGTAAGTCTACGCCAAGGCGTAATTAAATTCTATACCAAACCTTGAGATTATCTCATATTGTGCAATCAATAATGAATACAAAATAATTGTGTTACACACTTCTGTGTTTATTCTGTCTATATTGTTATTTGGTGAATAATCGAACCATTTTTATTACCAAGCTCTGTACTTTCTGATAGTATCAGCAGATATCCAAGCTTAAATAACATAGTAATATACCTGTAAAATAATATCACCTTGATAATGTTGTACAAACCAGTCTATTTGTGCGATGAATTTCCGTCCCTGGAATTGGAAGTTAAAGGATGTTAGTACTTTAATAGACACTATATTACATGTAAACAATGGGTATCAAGGCTTAAAATTGTGACGATCTTGATGGCAGAATTGTAACACTAAGAAACTGTTACAAAAGAATAAAAATAATAGCTTGTCCGATTGATAGTGACATAATTGTCTTTTTAAATAAAATAGGCACTAAACAAAAATAGCATTGTGAATGCTAAAATCTAAAATTTAAAAAAAAATATTGTCTTTTGGATCCAAATGCTAGGAATCAAGAAAAATATTTCTACTATATTTTATTTCTACTACCTAATTCGACTTGCATTCGAATTTACTCAATTTCAATCCGAAAATACCAAAACTGGTAATAATTTTTTGAATAAGTGAATCGAATAATAACGTCTAGAATACTTTACACCGAATACAATAATAAGAAAGGCAATGAAAATATAATAAGCTACATGTTCTAGCTAGATAATTTATATGCAATTCCTTTTCAATGTTTTGATTCCTGGCCACAAGTGTCCCCCAGTCTACCCCGTTGTTGAGAGGTACCAGAGAAAATAGTCCACAACTATGTCATCTCTAATTCGGTGTAACTATCGATGACATTCAACTATATAAAGTAAAATATAATATTATACTGGTATCTACAGGTTTAATCCATTCATAAAATAGTCATAATTTATTTTGCAGTTTTGTGAATGTTTTTCTTGTAAAAGACCTTAATGGAAAATTGTGAAGGTAGCTGTATAAAAAAAAATTGTATTTAATTTTATTGTGTATCTCAATTCTTTAAAAAATGTTTTGAGACACATATTCATATTTCTTTATTGCATCTTGTTGTATACAATGGTGTTACATAAAATTTTCAGACACAAACAAGAACCCTGTAAGGGCACGGCAACATACTTATATAGGTACTATATTAGAACTTATTTTACTAATTTATACTAAATATTACACTACACACACACATATCATAACAGGTACTGAAACTTATCGTAATTATATATTTGTTTATGTAACATATAATTTTACTAGGTAGGTACGTACATATTTTATTTATTTAAGTTCCTAAATTATCATCAAAATATTCCTTTATAGAATAGTAAGCCTTGTCAAGAAAAAGTTTTTTTAAATTATTATCAAATTTTGTACCTTGGAGGGCTTTTAATGAGTTAGGCAAGTGGTTGTATAACATGACTGCCATATAGAATGGCCCTTTTTTAAAAAGATCAAGGTGTGGGGTTAATTGACATAAATTATTTGCTCGGCGAGAAACGTAGCATCTGGGAAGGTCGGTTATTCTATTGAAATAATGTGGACTGGTGCGAACTAATCTACAAAGCTCGTAGATGTATAATTGAATTTCCACGAATTCCTAGATGTTCTAATTTTTTTATAAGTATCTCATGCAGAACACGGTCATACGCCTTGGAGATATCCATAAATATCGCTACAGCACACTTGTTTTCATTAAGAATATTCAAAATTTCAAAGCTACAGTCGAGCACTGCTGTTGTCGTACCTAGGTAAAATGAGTTCACTATGGTATTTTTATTCTGTATTTTGGGGCTATGGATATCATCGTTTTTTCCAATACTAATGTAATAGTCATTAAATAGATTTGCTATGGTCTTTGGGCATGTGATTGTTTCATTATTTGTTGTTTAGAATTATGTTTCGTTGTCTATTATTGTTAGAGGGCTTTGTTTTTTCATTAATTATGGCTCACATCGTTTTGTATTTGTTTCTAGATGTGTTGAGTCTGTGTATGAATGATTTTCGTTTTTCACTTAATATAATTTTTTTTTAATACTTTACTGTAGGATTTTTCATATTTATTAAGGGAATCATTTTCAAATTTAGTACTAAGGTAACGCAGGATTCTCTTGTGGTAGCAACATCTTTTTATACCTTTGGTGACCCACCCTGCGTTACCTTTATTTTTGAATATCACATCTTTTTTCGGTATATATTGGTCTAAAAGGATTCTAGTTTGCGATTGAAATATTTCGTAATTTTTATCTATATTATTATTTGTTGTTAACATTTGTTGCCAATTTACAGTGCTTAATGCGTGTTTGAAGTTTTCCATATTTTTCCTGCTGAATATTCGTTTATTTTTTATTTTCCTCTTAGTATCATTTTTGTTTACAGTTTTGTCAACTGACATCTGACCAATGAGGGTACTGTGATCAGATAACTGGTTGTGGTGAACCTTAGTGGTCATATTAACGTTCCTTCCGATTATGAACTGGTCAACGCAAGATGAACTGGTTGGTGTTATCCTTGTAGGAGATCTGTTAATACAGCGTAAACCATAGCACGTAAGAAGGTTAACAAATCTGCGTGACATACTTGATGTTTCAGTAATGTCTATGTTTACATCACCCCCTGTAACTATTTTTTTGTTTTTATTATATTTTGTGACATGTTCCAATAGTAATTGCATTTGTGAGAAAAATGTTACCACCTCCCGATTTCGTTCAGGGTGGTAAATAGATATTATTAACAAATTCATATCGGTAATCTCTACTCCACAGAATTCCACAACAAACTCGACAGTGTAAGATTGTATATCAAGTCTTTCTTTCGTTTTAATGGATTCACGTGTGAATATAGCAACACCGCCATGTTTATGGTGTCGTCTTATGTACCTAGCTGTTAGATCGTAGCCCTCCAATGAGTAAAATTGGTAATTAGTGGGTTGTAGCCAATGTTCACACATTACAATTACATCGATATCGGAATCTGACAATAAAATATTTAATTCATCCACTTTATTTGTAAGACATTGTATGTTTTGGCACATAATAGTGAAATGTTTAGACACGAAAGGAATTATTATTTTGAGACAGAGCAGTTACAGAGTTATCAACTAAAGTGTTATTTTGAGACAGCAGTTACAGAGTTATGAACTAAAGTGTTACTATGCACTAATTCCTTTGTAATTTTTGACATTAATTTGCATAAATCGTTGATAACAATTTTAAAACCTTGGTTAATTAAAGTACCGTTGAACCGGGAAAACATTTGGAAAGAGCATTGGAGATTTCTGTTTGAATCCAAAACATAGCAATATTGATGTATTTTATTATCATTATTAAGTAAGTTATTAAAGGTTTCAATTCTAGCATTATAAATATCTGCAGTGTAAGATTATTTATAAGTTGATAAGCACAAAATAACATTAGTGTGTTGTACTAATAACAGAGCGTGTCTCACGTTCCGTACTAAATCGGAATAATTATCAGATACCTTAAAATCACACTCACCAATAATTATCACACGTCGGCAAACGTATAGTCTATAAGTTTATGTTGCAGACCGCATAGTAATTGTCTTACACCGCCACCTGGTACGCGATAATGGCACATTTCAAAAGTATTGAACGAATTCCTTACTGTTGTAGCGAAGCTTTTCCGGTTGATACTGCTGAGGAGGCACAGCTTAGGTTTAGCTTTCTCCAGGATTTTCAAGCCTAGTTGTTGCTCGTCATGATTCAGAAACATGTTTACCATGCACCCTTGAGAAGATGGAGTCGTTGCGGCAGCACTTGTACCAGTTTCTGGAGTTGATGTTAGATGTTTTAAGTTACTCCTACGTTTTTCATTATTTAATGGTGTAGATATAATTGGTCCTTTTTCATTCGTATATAAGTTATCATCCCGATGTTTTGACGTTAATAAGTCGATGACCTTTTTCTGTTCACTGTTTTTATCTTGTAATATTTTATTTTTCGTACTTAAATTCTTTATCTCGGAATTTGCTCTGTTAAATTCTTCTTGTAGTTTTTTATTCGTAGCCTTCAGTTCTTCAATGTATAGTGAGTCTACAGTGGAGACATCTTGTAAACTATGACAGGACTGGTATGTTTTATTCGAGCCCGGCGTTTTATTCTCCAATTTGAAAAGAGAAGAATCGGATGCAGACATGTTGGGGAGTGAATGGTT
Source organism: Agriphila geniculea (assembly GCA_943789525.1). NCBI lineage: Eukaryota > Metazoa > Arthropoda > Insecta > Lepidoptera > Crambidae > Agriphila > Agriphila geniculea. The sequence continues at coordinate 20,868,901 of OX038877.1, forward strand.
TTTTCTTTTTCGGAATGTAATAAATTCAGTTTTTTTTTTTTTTTTTTTTAATTTATTTCAGATTCACCAACGTTTGAGTACATTATTACAACACTTAGAGTTCTTAGATTATTAATTATGAGCTATATGTAACAAACAATTATAGGCAAATACAACATTCAAAAATTACGTATCCTTAAACAATTTTTTTAAGAAATATATATATATATATTTTAAAAGGTGTGATAATTTTAATTTTTATAATATAATGATTAGTTAGGCCATTATTTCTCATTAAATCGAGCTACTGCTTTGCGAACATAGTTAAGCGAGTCACCATGTACATCAAATATGTCGCTAAATTTATTAGTAAGCTTACAAAGTCGTGGAACGGGTGAATTGGTGCCATAAGCAGTTCTGCGAAGGGGAGGGCACAATGGTGTAATCACGGTGCGGGGGTATCTTTTAGGAGCTCTGTACTTAAACAGTGACAGGAGCGATGGACAGTCAATTTTACCGTTTAAAACTTAAGTAAGTAAAACTAATGTCGGCGATATCGTAACGAGACGATAACGATACCATTTTAAAGTGTCGAAGCCGGTCAGCATATGGGGTTCTCTTCATTGCTTTTGCGATACCATTAGAGAATGCCAAATGCCACAAAAATCTTTTTTGTACTCGCTCCAGTCGCAACATGTGTGTAGCGTAGTGTGGTCTCCAGACGGTACTGGCGTATTCGAGAGTACTTCGTACTAAACTATTATATAATTGAATTTTGACACCATTGTCCCGAAATACCCTGGCAGTTCTAATAACAAACCCCAACATTTTAGAAGATCGCCTTATGACATTATCTATATGTGGTAGAAATGTTAGCTTCCTATCGAGAGTAACACCTAGATCTTTTATTTGATCTACCTCTTGTATCGTCGAATCCCCAACATGATAGTCCCATGGAATCAACGTGTTTTTACGCGAGAACTCAACATGAAAACATTTAGAGGCATTGAGGGTCATTTGGTTCTTGGTACACCAATGCACAAGGTTGTCGATATCATGCTGTAGACTAATACAGTCCTCTGTTGAGTCAATTACTCTGCAGAATTTCAAGTCAAGCATACATATAAGATTCTGAGAACTCTAAGCACTCCGGAATTTCGTTTACAAACACATTGAACAGGATTGGGGCTAAATGGGAGCCTTGCGGAACACCAGATCCAATATTCCGCGTTTTTGATTGAAAACCATTAACTACTACAAATAATGTCCTATTGATCAAGTATGATTCCAACCAGTTCAATGTATTAGCAGTAAATCCGTAAGCTAATAATTTTCGAATTAAGATTTGGTGAGGAACACAATCGAAGGCCTTACTGAAATCCGAGTAGATGACATCGACCTGCTTACTTGAGTCGAGGGCAGCTGTTATCATTTCAACAAAACTAGTTAAATTTGTGCTGGTTGATCTTGCTTGTATGAAACCATGTTGTTTCTCAGATAGGAACGGTTTTAGGTGGTTTTGTATATAGGGGCATATCAACGATTCCAATATTTTAGCGAAAATAGACAATATTGATATGGGTCTGTAATTCTTTGTTAGCTCTTTAGCATCCGATTTGTACACAGGGACTACTTTGGCAATTTTCCATAATTCAGGGAAAACCCCGGTACGCAAAGACAAATTGAAAATAATTAACAGCGGCCTTACCAGTTGTTCAGCGCATCTCGTCACAAAGACAGGTGGAATGCCGTCTGGTCCTGCTCCTTTTGTAACATCTAAACCTTTAAGTTTTTTCACCAAGTCTTCATCCTTAATTGCAGATAATATAAAAGCTTGACTGTTAATATCCACTTGCAGTAACATGTGTGAGTCAGCAGTACTGAAGTTACCATCATCGTTCTTATTTATATAAACGGATTCAAACTGTGAAGCGAAAAGCTCGCAGATTTCAGTACCATCCGACGTACTTTTGATACCATTTGTCATTGTAGCTGGATAAGAACCGCGACCACCGCGTTTGGCTTTAACAAACGACCAGTATAGCTTTGGATTTTTTGTAATGTTGGTCTCAATTGCACTTAAGTAATTTTTATAGTTTTCAGCAGCCAGACGATTGCACCGTGTATCCAACAACTCATAATCATATTTGTCAAGCGGGTTTGCGTATTTTTTAATTTTCATTCTTAATTTATATTTTTCATTCAACATTCTAATTAATTTTTTTGTAAACCATGGTGGGTAATTGTTGTTTTTTGTCTTTTTAAGTGGTACAAATCGTTCAATAATGTTTTTAATAATTTCATAGAAAACCTCAGTAGCTTTATAAACGTCGTTAAAACCATTGAGTATAGCATCCCAATTGTAGGTGTCTAATTGATCACATATGTCTTCATAGTTAGCTTTGTAGAAGTCGTACTTACGGTTTTCAAGATTATATGGTAGTTTTGGATCATTTTTTAGGACTATTTCAATATCAAGAGGGGGATGGAGTTTATCAATTTTGCTAAGAATACTTTGAGATTCACACACTTTAATAGATTCATAAGTAGATATAACTAAGTCCAAAATTTTTTCTGACCCATTTAAAACTGTATTATGTTGTATCAAATTGTTAACATTCAAGAAATCTATCAGTTTATCTCCCATACTCGACATAGGATGAACAGCAGAAGACTCGCTCAACATGCTCCAGTTAATAGTGCTAAGGTTAAAATCACCTATTATACAAGATTGTCCATTAAATTGTTCTAAAACCAAGTTACAATTATCCAAGAATTTGTCTAGTAATGTATTATTGACGGGTGGGGGTAAATACACAGAACAGAGAGCTATCTGACAGACTGAATTGCCATTTAGGATGTCAATAACTACCCAGATATCCTCACAATCGCTTTCCCAGTTAGTAACGCGTTTTGAAGAAATTTTCTTTGATATAGCTACTAGTATTCCCCCACCATCCTTTTTATGTGAATCACTTCTGTCTCTTCTGTAAATGACGTATCTGTCGTCAAACAGCTCACTGCTACTAACGGAATCATTTAACCAAGACTCGGTAATGATAACTATATCGTAATCATTTACACAAAGCTGTCTATAAAAGTTGTGGGTCTTTGTTCTTAACCCACGAGTATTCTGGTAATATAAGTTTAGGTAAAAGAATTTTAAAAAAGAAACAAAAAGTAAAGCATGCAATAGTTTTAAATAAATTAATGATGATAAAAGTCTATTACAATTTTTCAAGTGCACTAATGTCCCTTATAATTTTATGCTCAGTGGTATCGTCTTTTCTTATAAAAATTCTGCCATTCCTCACCCACACGTATTTATAGCCAAGCTCCTTGGCTTTGATGCGCGCAGCGGCGTGAAGAGCTTTATATGTAGGCGAGAGATGCTCCATAATATAAATCGGTACGCTATCACCTGGAATGCCTATATGATTTGAATTGATTTTATCAACAGGGTGGGATTTGTTGTATTTAAATGCGGCTGCCAGGAAACCATCCCGTATCTGCGGAGTGTTAAATTTAATAATAACGGATCGGGGGCGATTGTTTTTCCTGTCAAGTTTGGCAATTCTTGAACAGTGTGCAATATGGTCGTTATTAATTTGGTGTCCGACAACAATACCCAACTGCTTTATCATTGTAAGTAGGTTCTCATTTTTCTTTTCTGGAACACATTGTATTTCCACGTTATTGGCTCTCGATTGTTGTTCAAGTTGGTTCAGCCTCTTAGATAAATCAATAATCGTACTTTTCATTGCTACGTTTTCAGATTTTAGAGTTTTCACTGTTTCAGAATTTGCGGTCAGTTCTTTTGTGAGGTCTTCAAACTTACTATTCATAAATCCCATAGACTCTTTGACATCGGATATATCTTCTCGTATCGATTTCAGTTCAGAAGAGAAGTTAGAAAGAGTATTTTTCATTATATTCACCATGTCAGCAAACTCTGAACGAATTATGTCCCTTACGTCATCAGGCGACATAGCAGCGTTATTATTGGAAGGAGGCGAAGACAGTGCTTGTCTCTTGCTTGATCGAGTGGCTACAATATTATTGCTGGTATTAGCTCGTATTGGAGTGCTGTCTTTCGTTTCAGACTTGGAACCGCTATTTTTGCAAGATAGGCATAACCATTTTGATCCATTTTCAGAATTAAATTCTGTGTCAACTGCTTGTAAACATTCACGGTGGAATTTCTTTTTACATTTACTGCATACCACTTTTTCATCGCTTTTGATGTTTCCTTGACAGCAGCTCCAATCAGACATTTTATATTATTATTATATATAAAAATCAACAGAGAGTGTCCAAGCAACACTTTTCTTTTTTGTAATTACAAAAGAAGAAAAAATAATAATAAAAAAAAAAATCGATTGAGTTTCGAACTTAGAATTTCAGACGTATCAGTAGTAGTATGGTGGTAAGTTACGAGTTATTCCAAACGTGTCTTGATTGAAGCCTTCAAAATATACACTTGCATTGAGCGGAAATCGTATCGTGACAATATTAGTATGAGAAGGTAATCTTCATAAATTTTGTTTTTGATGTACACACAAGTTCTAAATTGTTTATTAATTACACCTGTTTTCACTGATTTCGGGTTGATTTCAGTATATTTAATAAATATTCACTCTGCCTGTTAATTGTTTTGCGTAAGTATTTCCACTGTTGTTGATGTTTTTTCGCTTTTCACTAAAATCGGAGACACTATAGTTTCACTGCTAATATAATTTATTTAGGTGATTTTCTAATAGGGATAACACTTGTGTTGAAAATTTATCATGTAAACTCTCAAATTTATCACTTTAATTCCGAATACATGTATTTATAATATTTTAAATTGAAAGAGATACGAAGCTACGTTGTTTACTTGAGAGCAGCGCCCTCTGTGTTGTCACATTTGCAGGTGAGCCTTTTCTCTGGTTTCATCAAATAAAATATTTTTTCGGAAATACTAGTACAATCCAAGTGAAAGTATCTTTGGCACTTGAAACATTTTATAAAATCTCGTTTTGTAATTTCAATCTCGCACTTACTACATACTTTTTCCATTTTTATATTATTATACCAAAAAATAAATAATGTTTTTAATTAATATTTACAAAATTGCTTTGCACTTCCATCCATGTAAGTATTCCGAAAAGGAAAAATAGTACGTTTATTCAATTTGCGCCCTCTGTTTTATAATGCTGATACTAGCTTTAAGATTTTGCTTTTTATCAATCGCAACAATTCGAGACAATAAATTTCGCCGCTCTTCTCTAGTCGGTAGATGGCGCTTATTTTGCTTTTCAATGCTTTTTGGTGGTCCTTGTTTACTTGTTTATTCGCACGTGGTTTGTGTCGCCTGTGTCGCACAACAAGTTGGGTGAACTAAGCAATAGCGGAGGTAAATTTGAAAAAAGTTAACGGTTGAGAAAATAAAATCACAATCAATTTCAGTATTCACTGGTTAAACACTTGTATTTGGTAAGGAAACACTGTTAATGATGCCTTGAAAATATTTAGTTACAGTTTTATCTCTCATGGAAATAATACAGTCTGATATCACCACTTTTCTTATTGAATTTATATTCACTGTTTTTTATCCGATTGCAGTAATATTAAGCTGAGATAACATTTGCACTAACTATTTTCACTGCATATTTAAATATTTTCATATTTACAACGAGATTGAACAACTTCTATTATTTTTACGGTTAAAAATACGCGGAGCTCAATGTTTACGTGAGAGCAGCGCCCTCTCTCCTCCACATTGTTAGTGTAAATATTATGTCCAATATAACAGGGAGATAATGCTGTCTAAGATGTCGTAGCCGGCGGCAGTAATTTTGTAAAAATATGGGCACTACAATACCTAAAAATTAAGAATTTAAATTCGTATATTTCTATTACTTTTCATATCAATATTAAAACCATAAAGTTGATGGGATTTCTAAAATGCAAAGACTTCTATGTTGTATTCTTGTTTTCTTACAAACAATAACCATTTTTTATTTTTAATATAGGTTAACTTTTATACTGTTTATAATAATGCGACTTCTAGGATTTCTAGAATGTGTTTTGTTATAAACAATAAGCATTTTATAGGATAACGTTTTTGCAGTTTATAATAATATGACTTCTGTTAGATTTTTATTAAACCTGATATGACAACCTGATAAAACATTTTTTCTCGAACAGAGATGTTGAACCTTCAACTTAATGTGTAGTTGACAAATTATTGTCTGTCACTAAAATACATACGTATTATGTGGCTGTTATGTATTTCGCCCGAATTTTAGTCAAATTAATGTTAGAATTTAATATATATCTCTGGAGATGGCACAAGTGAGTGTGAGTGAGTATAAAAGAAAATAATAATAATCTTGGTGCCCACCTAGCGCAGTGAAAATAGTATTTTCACACATGTCGAATTTAGACCAAACAACTATGTGGACGCCTGTGTGCCTATAGTTGGCGACCACTGCCTGTATTCGCTGAATACAGATAAATGCTGCACCAGATCCTTACGAGTATCCTTACCACGCGTACGATGATCGAATGTGAATGTTGACGAATGTATCCTCGGCAACTGTTTCGATGGACCGTAACGGCCGCCTGCGGGTCTGCTGCTATCGACGAAAGAAATCGTTGATGGGGCTTCGTCGCCGCGTCTCGATATTCGTTTGCCGTCGGAATTAAGCATATGGTATACCTGGCTGCATGTTTCGTTTGTTGTTTTCAAGTTTAAATTGTTTTGAAACAAAATGTACCAGCAAATAAATATATAAATCAGTTTTAAAAATTATGTTTTATTTAAGTACTGCGCCCGGTTTACTTACAGTTTTTTCGTTAATCAATATCGTTAACCTCAGGCCTGTAGCCAATGCATCATTCATATTCGACTCAACTGTTGGTGGCCTTTTAAGTGAACAGCATCAATTACACTTGAGTTTATAATAAAATGTATGTTGTGCACAACAAATGAATGTTGCAATGCCCCATTGTATAATGTAAAAAGTGCAAAACACTGTCTTAAATTACTGTCATAAAAAAGGTGTTCTATTTTGGAAAGCTGCTCCTTAAGCTTCATTATTACTATAATATATCTACTTGGCTAGTAATTTCTGCACATCAGAATCATTATTATTAAGATCAATCAATTTATGTTTTACACACACAAATTCAATTTGAAAATTAATAGACAGGTAATTTGTACATTTTACAAGGGCACAGCTTAGAAATAAACATACTAATTAGTTAGTGATTAAACATCTTAATATATAAAATCGTAAACTGAATGACTGACTGACTGACTGATCTATCAACGCACAGCCCAAACCGCTGGACCTAGAGACTTGAAATTTTGCACACAGATACCTTATACAGTGTAGGCATCCACTAAGGAAGGATTTTTGAAAATTCTATCCCTAAGGGGATGAAATAAGGGATGAAAGTTTGTATGAAAGTCCCTCAGTTTTGAAGCTAGGATCGTCAAATTTTGTTTTTAGGCTGACGATTAAAAATTAATAAATACGGGTCTCAGCGTTTTTCAAAATTCTACCCCCGAAGGGGTCAAAAGGGGGATGAAGTTGTGTTATGAAGAAAATCCTTTATTTTCGAAGTCAAAATTGCTAAATATATAATTTAGGCTTATGGATGGAAATCTAACACAACGTATATTGTTATTGTTAGTATTTCAACCCCTACGGAGATGAAATGGGGGTAAAAAGGAGTAAATAAACCTAAAAATAGATATGGATGTCGTTATTGGGGTTTTCTGGGATGACGATTGCAATAATGACATTTATTTTGAAGTCCAACACGGTGGACATGATTTGACCCCTCAAGGGGTGAAAATGTTGTTCAAATTTTGTATGGAAAAATAATGCTAAATGGATATTACAACTTTAAACTTCGTAGGAGCACGTCTAAAAATAAATAAGCAAACATATATTTTGTGATTTTGAAAATAAACCCCTTAGGGGGTAAATGGGGTGAGTAAACATAATAATCGATGTGGATGTCGTTCTTGAGGTTTTATGGGATGGTGATTGCGAAAATGAGATTTATTTTGAAGTCTGACACGGTGGACCTGATTTAACTCCTAAAGGGGTGAAAATGGGGTTCCAATTTTGTATGGAAAAAAATATTAAATGGCCATTACAACTTTAAACTTCGTAGGAGCACATCTAAAAATAAATAAGCAAACATATATTTTGTGATTTTGAAAATCAACCCCTTAGGGGGTAAATGGGGTGAGTAAACATAAAAATCGATGTGGAGGTCGTTCTTGAGGTTTTATGGGATGGTGATTACGAAAATGAGATTTATTTTGAAGTCCAACGCGGTGGACATGATTTAACCCCTAAAGGGGTGAAATGAGGTTCAAATGTATGGAAAAATGATATAAAATAGACATTACAACTTTAAAATTCGTAGGAGCATGTCTAAAAATAAATAGGCAAACACATATTTTGTTATTTTGAAAATTATCCCTTAGGGTGTAAATGGGGTAAGTAAACATGAAAATCGATGTGGATGTCGTTCTTGAGGTTTCATGGGATGGTGATTGCGAAAATGACATTTATTTTGAAGTCCAACACGGTGGACATGACACATCATGGACCTGTACCTGGACATGCACATCCAGGTAACGGGAACGAGAACAGGCACGGGCACGGGCACAGGAACAGGAACGGGAACGGGAACAGGACGAGAACGGGACGGGAACGGAACGGGCTGGAACGGAAACGGAACAGGAAGGGAACGGGAATGAAACGGGAACGGAATGGGAACGGGAACGAAACGGGAATGGAACGGGAAAGAGCAAGGGCGGACGAGAACGGGAACGGGATGGGTCGGGGACGGGGACGGAACGGGACGTAACGGGACGGGACGGGGACGGGGACGGGGACGGGGACGGGGACGGGGACGGGGACGGGGACGGGGACGGGGACGGGGACGGGGACGGGGACGGGGACGGGGACGGGGACGGGGACGGGGACGGGGACGGGGACGGGGACGGGGACGGGGACGGGGACGGGGACGGGGACGGGGACGGGGACGGGGACGGGGACGGGGACGGGGACGGGGACGGGGACGGGGACGGGGACGGGGACGGGGACGGGGACGGGGACGGGGACGGGGACGGGGACGGGGACGGGGACGGGGACGGGGACGGGGACGGGGACGGGGACGGGGACGGGGACGGGGAAGGGGACGGGGACGGGGACGGGGACGGGGACGGGGACGGGGACGGGGACGGGGACGGGGACGGGGACGGGGACGGGGACGGGGACGGGGACGGGGACGGGGACGGGGACGGGGACGGGGACGGGGACGGGGACGGGGACGGGGACGGGGACGGGGACGGGGACGGGGACGGGGACGGGGACGGGGACGGGGACGGGAACGGGAACGGGAACGGGAACGGGAACGGGAACGGGAACGGGAACGGGAACGGGAACGGGAACGGGAACGGGAACGGGAACGGGAACGGGAACGGGAACGGGAACGGGAACGGGAACGGGAACGGGAACGGGAACGGGAACGGGAACGGGAACGGGAACGGGAACGGGAACGGGAACGGGAACGGGAACGGGAACGGGAACGGGAACGGGAACGGGAACGGGAACGGGAACGGGAACGGGAACGGGAACGGGAACGGGAACGGGAACGGGAACGGGAACGGGAACGGGAACGGGAACGGGAACGGGAACGGGAACGGGAACGGGAACGGGAACGGGAACGGGAACGGGAACGGGAACGGGAACGGGAACGGGAACGGGAACGGGAACGGGAACGGGAACGGGAACGGGAACGGGAACGGGAACGGGAACGGGAACGGGAACGGGAACGGGAACGGGAACGGGAACGGGAACGGGAACGGGAACGGGAACGGGAACGGGAACGGGAACGGGAACGGGAACGGGAACGGGAACGGGAACGGGAACGGGAACGGGAACGGGAACGGGAACGGGAACGGGAACGGGAACGGGAACGGGAACGGGAACGGGAACGGGAACGGGAACGGGAACGGGAACGGGAACGGGAACGGGAACGGGAACGGGAACGGGAACGGGAACCGGAACGGGAACGGGAACGCAAACGGGAACGGGAACGGGAACGGGAACGGGAACGGGAACGGGAACGGGAACGGGAACGGGAACGGGAACGGGAACGGGAACGGGAACGGGAACGGGAACGGGAACGGGAACGGGAACGGGAACGGGAACGGGAACGGGAACGGGAACGAGAACAAGAACGGAATGGGAACGGAACGGGAATGGAACGGGAACGAAACGGGAATGAATCGGGAACGGAACGGGACGAGAACGGTACGTGAGCGGGAACGAGAACGGGACGTTACCGTCCCGTTACCGGGACGGGAACGGGAATGGCAACGGAAGGGGTACGAGAACGGGACAGGAAAGGGACGGGAACGGACGGGAACAGAACGGGAACGGGAACCGGAACCGGAAACGTAAAAATGACTGGTCAGATCCTGGTTGAAGGTTCTCTAAGGATTTTCTCTAACATCCGCTCTAAGGATTTTCTCTAACATCCACGCGGACGAAGTCGCGGGCAGAAGCTAGTAAATAATAAGCCTGAAACATAGGATCTCCTAGTTAAGGCAAATGTTTAAAGTTTTTCTTATTAAAACTGTGGTACACAGTAATAAACACTTACTGCATTTATGGATAACAAAATGTAAGGATTCTATTATTCAATTTCTTATTGAAATTTCTATTAGCAGGCCCACGTTAGGCGTACCTATATTAATAGAAGCTATTTCACATAAAAATTGTGAAATATCAGGTATCAGCTAGTTGCGGCATAACTTATTATCTGGTTCCATGAAGTTGATAAATTTTAGCATTTATTTATAGCTCTGCTTATGAACGTTATACTGGCAGTTTTTCGTTACAGTTGTAACAATGTGTATAATAAAATCATACATAATTATTTTATACAGGGTCACTGGAAATATGACGTATTCCTGTTAAATGGTTATATATGAGGTAACTAGCTTCCGCCCGCGACTTCATCCGCATTTACATTCGAGAAAATCCCTAGGGAACCTTTAACCAAGATAATAGTATCCTCTTATGTTTTAATCCGGCTTTTAAACTATCTGTGCGCCATATTTCATCCAAATCGGTTCAGCCGTTTTGTGTGATTGATTAACAATCATCCAAAGAAGTAAACTTTCACATTGATGATATAAGTAGGATAATACGGCCACCTAAGAAGCGCTCGAAGTAGCAAATTTTTGCTACATGAAATGGGACTGCAATTTACTTAAGTCCTAATTTCTCATTTTTTATTTAAGATATTATAAGTTTTATACCTCAATTGAAAGCTGAATAGATGGTGGTGTTTTTAAAATATTATGCACGCTTAGTTACTAGGAATTTTTTAAAGATATTTGCTGCCTTTTCTAAAAAATCTGAAAAAATAAAAATAAAAAATGTTTTTAAGGATTGATTTTTTTATAAACACATGTACTTTTTGTAACTTTTTTATTCATTATCAACACTTACTAGACTGTTTTCTATCCCAAAATAACAAAAAAACCGGAATCGAACGATTTGTTATCTTTTATTTTAAATTTTTGTTTTTGAAAACGTACTTTTGGTAAAAAATTACTTAATTTCAATTCACTCAAAAACTATGAACTTTTTGAGAAAAAGTAATATAACAAAAAATATTTGTTTTGACCTCAACTATAACCATTTAGCAGGAATACGTCATATTTCCAGTGACCCTGTATAAATTTTGCAAGCCAGAAATTTATCTCAGGACCGATGGTACTCTATTATTCCGTTGGGATCAACTCAACACCAAGGATATCTATGATATCGAAATTAATACCTGATGAACTAAGCTGTTGTCAGGGCTGCTGTTGCAGCTCCAGCAGAGCAGCCGTCTGGCTGGAAGGCGGATGGCGGCAAATTCGGCGGACGGCGGAGTCACCCGATTGGTGCTCGGCAACGGTTCCAACGTGGTAACCTTTGAGGGCAGCTTGCTTTTTACACTGTCGCGTCATCAGTGTCACTTTGAGTTGCTGCACTTGTTGCGGTTGCGTTGTCTGACCTATCTATGCGGTGAAATAGTCCAGTGTGACTATTTCGAGTCCAATAGATATTTGGTTCATGCCTTATTAGACACATGCCTTATGACAGAAAGTATTATCCCCGTCAATTGGTAATGCGCTGGAACCTTGTCACATTAACATTCACGTCGACGTGATCCGCAAAAAAAAATTGTTTTAAAAAACAAAAAACCGACTTCAAAAAACCTGCCTTGAAAAAGCAAGAAATAATATTCAAATCATTAGATACGCATATCATTGTTATAATAACAAGACGTCTATTGAAGTCGGGTGGGGCTGGAGTACAACTTCCTTTTTTTATTCTATAAAAGCCCTACCCGACTTCAATAGACGTCTTGTTATTATAACAATGATATGCGTATCTAATGATTTGAATATTATTTCTTGCTTTTTCGAGGCAGGTTTTTTGAAGTCGGTTTTTTGTTTTTTAAAACAATTTTTTATTTTTTCATTTTTAGTGTAAGTACCTTCTCTATTAGGTAGTGTAGGTATATTATTTCGTAGAAAAATTGGCTCAGTCAAACGTGAGATATTCGCGGAGAAACATACATTCATACAGGTCAAACTGAGAGAGAACCCTCTTTTTTTTGAAGTCGGTTAAAAATACTACACTAAAAGTGCCCTTTCCCAACAAAAAGAAACATCTAATTCGATTTATTAATAACAAAATCGTCAAGGTAGTTGATGAAAAATCATAGTATTTTCAGGATTTCTTGAAAACTACTAAACCGATTGAAATAAAAATTAAATGGGACCATTTCGCAAGAAAACTCAATCGAACAAAAAAAGAATCATCAAAATCGGTCCATAAATGTCGAAGATATGCGCGAACAACGATAAAAAAAAAAGTATACAATCGAATTGAGAACCTCCTCCTTTTGTGAAGTCGGTTAAAAAAATGACATGAAAGAAGAAAATTCTAATAGGTAATCTAATATATTAATTATTGAATTATTATTTTCAATACGATAGATAGATAGATAGATAGATAAACACTTTATTGCACACACACATTACAGGAAATACAGTAACATAAAACTTAAAACTATGGTGAGCAAAGGCGGCCTTATCGCTCAGAGCGATCTCTTTCAGACAACCTTTGAGACTAAGGATAGCTGGAGAGATATGTGAAGATAGGGTCTAGGTATATAAAAATTGTACAATTGTTTTTCGTTTTTGAGGTTAAAATCATGGCCGCCAGGCGCATTACCAATTGTCGGGGATAGTACCCAGTATGGTAAGTTCGTGTCAGACAAAATTAAATAATTAAATGGTAAAAGCCCAGTGTAGAAGTTACGCATTTTTAAATCTCAGCAAACAATGTTGTCTGGGCGGGAATGCTATTAGCATTAAGTCCGCTCTTTTTGTACTCATGTACATTAAAGTAAAATAAATATATATGGTAAAAGCCCAGTATGGCAGTTACGCATTCATAAAGGTAAGCAAACAATTATGCAGTTAAGCCAAGTAAACGGTAAAAGCCCAGTCTGGCAGTTACGCGTTCAAGTCAAGTAAACGGTAAAAGCCCAAACTGGCAGTTACGCATTTAATAGTGTTTCTCCATCTTGTATTCTTCTTCTTGTCCTCTTCCGTCTTGAAAACTTTTTTCCTTTCTGCACGAAGCAGTATAATTAAATTTTCACTGTATAAAATATAATTCTGAAGAATTCTCACTTTGAGATTGTATGCATGCGTCCGTGGCGAAGCACGAAAAGCGAATGAAGTAGTTGGCGCCTAATGATGGCGGGGAGAATTCAAGCCGGAAATGTCAAAATATCTGTCAATTCTAAATCAAATACCTTCTCTTTTTAGGTTTTTTAGGTTATTACTCTAAAATAACGTGCTAAGTGGTGATACATGCAAGCGATACTACATGTGTTAATATACTTGACGGAGTCGGGGGGGACAGCTGGGTGTCGTCAGGAGAAGATTATTTATCGCCGAGAATGAAATAATAGTCTCTTTACAATGCACAACCTCTATTCTTACAATCAACATCAAGTTAGCACAAAATAACGTATGATCGAACAGATTCACACGGATTCAAGTCGGTAAACGCGGCAAGTTCGACACAGCGAGGCGAATTCAAATCAACGACCGTTCACTACGGCTGCCGGTAACAGAATGATGCACAAAAAGCGCTCTTCACATTTTTCCGCCTCAGGAAGCGTCAAGACTGTCAATTGTCAAACTGACCAACATCAAATCTGTCAACTGTCACACGTAAAACTGTCAAACTATTTCATAGACAAAGTCATCGCTTGCTGCACAGATTATACACTCGCTGTGTCGACCTTACCCAAGTAAGCCACTTGACGTTTCCGACTTGATAGTTACGAATCAACTCAATAGATGGCACTAGGAGTTCCAATAATCTTGGACAACACGGCGCTCGTGCTCCGACACGGCCATCTTGACATTTCACACGTCCTCGTGTGAAGCAGTCGGTGGAATACCTGGAAACAAACAACACCAGACAGTACAAGGTTTTACCACTCGGCCTTCCTGACCAAAGTTTAGGAAACGTCTCTCTTTCTTAATCCTTTACTCAATGATTACAATTTAAACAAAATGTTAACTGACCTCTTTCTGATAATTCTCTGTTTAATTTAAAATTTCTATGTAGGTAGCTTTAATTCATTCACAAGTACTCCAACTCGACATTTACAATAAATTAACAAACCAGTCAATCAACAACGTTTGTACCATCAAGAGAAATAATCTGTCAAACTGCACCAAGTATCATCAAAATTGTCATGTTTTACCTTGACAATTTGTGCATCTGGCTTATGAAGCTATCAAATCTGTCAAACACAAGATAACCTGTACCTAATAGTGACTCAAGACAACCGCTATCCGGCGTCTGATAGTCAATTTCTGCAAGACAAGACAACCACCATCCGACGTCTGTCAATGACTCAAGACAACCTCTATCCGGCGTCGACAGCCTCAATCCGGCATCAGACAATGACTCAAGACAACCTCCATCCGGCGTCTGACAGTGACTCAAGACAACCTCTATCCGGCGACTGGTAGTCAATTTCTGCGAGACAACCGCCATCCGGCGTCTGACAGTCAACTGCTCAAGACAACCTCCAACCGGCATCTGACAGTGACGCAAAGCAACCTTCATCCGGCATCTGCTAGTCAACGAGCACACAAGCACTTCAAGACAACCTTCATGTGGCGTCTGAAAGTGACTCAAGACAACCTCCATCCGGCGTCTGATAGTCAACCAGTACTTCAAGTAAACCTCCTTCCGCCGTCTGACAGTGATTCAAGACTACCTCCATCCGGCGTCTGATAGTAAACTAGCACTTCAAGACAACCTTCATCCGGCGTCTGACATTGACTCAAGACAACCTGCATCCGGCGTCTGATAGCCAACCAACACTTCAAGACAACCTCCATCCGGCGTCTAACAATGACTCAAGACAACCTCTATCCAGCGTCTGATAGTCAACTAGCACTTCAAGACAACCTCTATCCGGCGTCTGACAATGACTCATGACAACCTCTATCCGGTGTCTGATAGTCAACTACCACTTCAAGACAACCTCCATCCGGCGTCTGACAGTGACTCAAGACAACCTCCTTCTGGCGTCTGATAGTCAGTTAACAATTAACACTTCAAGACAACCTCCATCCGGCGTCTGACATTGGCTCAAGACAACCTCCCTCCAGCGTCTGATAGTCAATTTACCCTTCAAGACAACCTGAAGGCATCAGGCGTCTGACAGGCATCCTAACACTTAATTTGGTGTACTATTATCAACCAATCCTACTAAAAAATAAGAATCATTAATACAGTGAGCATAACTCAGTCAATATCGCCATCATCATCATCATCACCTTCACCATCATCATCACCTTCTTCACTATCATCATCATCACCATCATCATCGCCTTCATCCGGTGAACGCTAAGACTAAACGCTTGCCACTCAGTCGTGACTGCATTATAACTTTAAAGAAACAGAAAATAGCAAAACTTTGATCTGATCATCTGATGTAAGCAGAGATCATTGAGACGTAGTGACGTCATCGTCTACTCCCACCTCCTCGTCCTGCACGCCGTCGAAGACACGACTCGCAAAGATGTGCCGCTTCACGCCACTTGGTGATGAAGTCACTTCTTTTGATACCACCATCGCTGTCAGCATTCTATGCCCCTGGTACGTCAGCTGAAACGGAGAAGAAAAGACACAGGACGCGCTCCGAAAATCTTGTTTACTCACATTTTGAAGATAATCAACTTCCAGATAGGTACTCAAACAAAAACTTTGTTAAATCAGAAACTAATTTTAATTTCATGATTATGAACACTAGTGACTAAACTGAATTCATATTCCTACATAGCAACAGCTGCTTACTCAAATTCACCACACTATGACTAAAAGTGTACTGACAGTGTACTAACAGTGTACTAACAGTGTACTAACGGTGTACTCACAGTGCACTAACAATGTAACAACATTGTATCAACAGTGCACTAACAGTGTACTTAAGGTTAACGCACATTTAGGCGGGTCGCAACGGGGCGGGCCGGGCCGCAGCGCATCGCAAAATGCTCCTATAGCACACTGTGACGGGCCAATGGTGCCAGCTTAGGGTAATTTACCCTAGATTTAGGGTAAAAATTATCCGGCAGGGTAATTACCCTAATAATTATTAGGGTATAGATTTTCCTACTCTCTTGTGTTAACTTTACTCTTACAAAAACAATGTTTGACAAAAGAGACCCGGCCTTTAATGCTAAAGTTGTATACCTTTTAAAATCTTTAATCTGTGATTCATAATCTGCTGTACTTTTTAGGGTTACGTAGCCCAATGGCAAAAAACGGAGCCCTTATAGAATCCTCATGTCTGTCTGTTTGTCCGTCCGTATAGTCACAGCCACGTTATTCTAAACGATTACACAGTTTAAACTTGGTAGGTAGATGTATTCTGTGAACCGCTTTACTATTTTTAGACAAAAATAAAAAACCGGCCAAGTGCGAGTCGGACTCATGCACGAAGGGTTCCGTACCAAAAAACGGCTAAAAATCAAGTTTGTTGTATGGGAGCCCCCCTTAAATATTTATTTTATTCTGTTTTTAGTATTTGTTGTTATAGCGGCAACAGAAATACATCATATGTGAAAATTTCAACTGTCTAGCTATCACGGTTCATGAGATACAGCTGGTGACAGACAGACAGACGGACAGCGGAGTCTTAGTAATAGGGTCCTGTTTTTACCCTTTGGGTACGGAACCCTAAAAAGATTAACCCATACATGGAACTGAAACTGAAAAAAAAATGTTTTTCATCAAACTTATACGTGCGAGGTGTAAATAGGTCTTTAAAAATGGCATTGAGGTTCCTCAAACCATTTTTTCTCAAAGTCAACCGTTTGAAAGATATACACTTCAAAAGTGGTCAAATGTGTGTCTCCCCCCCTCTAACTTTTAAAATAAGAGAATGAAAAATCTAAAAAATAATATATGCTGTAGAACTTCATAAACACTTTTAACGAAAATTGGTTTCAATGACATATATATTTAGCAGTTTTAGAGAAATAGCAAATTTTCCAAAACCGCAAATATATTTTTTGTCATTTATACAAACACTATGACAAAGTTTGTACTCCTATAAGAAGTTATTTTTGCTGATGAAAAATGATATTGGTATTAAATAAGGTATGGTATGGTATATGGTAACCACGGAACCCTACTGCGCGTGGCCCGACATGCACTTGGCCGGTTTTTTATTTCTGGCTGTGGTATCTGTCAACCAAATGACAGATCAATGCTAAATCAAAAGTCAAAATAAACTCTGCGTTTTTTTAATTTCAAAAAAGGAAAATAGTGGCTTTATTTTAAGACCAAATTTAATTTAATTGTATACAAGTTAAGTATTTTTTCTATGGCGAGTGCCACTTCTAATAAATGTATAACAAAAAATATAGTGATGCAGAGGATCACTAACGACGTCCATTATACAAGGACGTCAGTGCAGAGGATACTTTCATTGTTATGTGCTATAATAATATTGAAAAATATTCATAAGTATTTTTTTATTTCTAAAGGAAAAAAACAAGTAAGGAATTTTAATTAAGGGTATTTTTACAAAATTATAGGATATCTATAGATATCAATATAAAAGATTGAGAAAAAGATATAGATATCTTTTTCTCAATCTTTTATACGACAAAAAAGTTTTGGGGTATTTTCGGATGACTCCCGATCGATAAATCCGCTTGCTATAGCACACTGAGTCGGGGCGCAGCGGGGCGGGGCGGGCCGCATCGCATCGCAACAAAATACGCGACGGATTATGCGGCCCGCTCCGCCCCGGCATAGTGTGCGATAGTTCATATAAAATGTATGGGAGCGATTTGAGCGGATTTTTGCGATGCGACCCGCCCCGCTGCGGCCCGCCTAAGTGTGCGTTAACCTTAACAGCGCACTAACAGTGTACTAACAGTGTACTAACAGTGTACTAACAGTGTACTAACAGTGTACTAACAGTGTACTAACAGTGTATTAACAGTGTACTAACAGTGTACTAACAGTGTACTAACAGTGTACTAACAGTGTACTAACAGTGTACTAACAGTGTACTAACAGTTCACTAACAGTTCACTAACAGTGCACCGCTGTACTTGTACTGACACTGTACTGACACTGCACTAACACTGTACCAACACTGTACCAACACTGTACCAACACTGTATCAACACTGTACCAACACTGTACCAACACTGTACCAACACATATACCAACAGTAAACATATTCAGAAACATTGATGCATCTACCAACTGTTAGCAGTGAATTAAAACAGAAAAGTGGTTACATTACAACAGAAAAGTGCTAACATTACATTACCGCAGAATATGACATTACTAAGAAAGATTTCCTTTTATTTCCTTATTTTTGCCCTAAATTCCAATATCAATTCTGGTGAATGATGTCACCAACAACAAATTACTTAGCTCTTTTAATTTTAGTTAAATTCACTCCCTTGAATACTTTTGAAACAGAATGAGACTCAATATGGACTGTTTTCTTTGTAATTTTCTTTTTCTACGCCGATCAATTCTTTTTTGTCATAATCATAATCAACACAATCACTTAGTGACTTTTCAGTTGTAAAATAAAATTAAAATAAAATTGTTACGACTGACCCTTATAAACTGACCTTGTAGATTTGCCACGCTGGCTGCACCCGCCACTGCGTCGCCACCGTTGCATCACTGCCGTCATTCCATCACCGCATGCCTGCGCTGATAGTTGCGCTCATTTAGTTATTTATCGCCGAGCATGAAATAATAGTCTCTTTACAATGCACAACCTCTATTCTTACAATCAACATCAAGTTAGCACTGTTTTATCTAAGGAGGCGGGAAAAGGACGAGGCAGAACTATCAAACGACGTAGCTAGTTACACACTGATTTATTCTCGAACAACTCACGCCGGTGGGGACACAGCCGCGCACCTAACTTATATCTACCCGATATTACATTCATAACAATCCCTCCCCCACATACTTAAACTAAAGAAACTGCTTATAATTGACTTTGGGTCTGTTTCGTCTAGATCTGACACTTTGCTGGTCTGAGCTTTTATCCCTATTGTCCTGTTCACTCGCATCACTCGGTATGCTCTCATAGTCATCATCACTCGCCCTCTCCACAGCAGCGTCTCTGGGAGACGTTAAAGGTGCCGTCGGTGTAGGTGATGCTTGTGAAAATTCCGGAGGCGATATCTCAGCTGCACCGCTGGTAGATGGAATACTGACGATGTCCGGAACTACATCTGGCTGCCACAAATTAGGCTGAGACCCCGAAACTTCGTCACCACCCTTGCGTAGCCGGATCTGATTTATGTGTCTCTTCACCTCTAATTTAATTTCAGGAATGTATACGGCATAAATTGCAGCCCCTATCTTCCGGGTAATTACACCTTCAGTCCAATAAAATTTCTGTTTTGAAATATACTTTTTAATCCACACGGTATCATTGATATGTAAGTCAGATCTAGGTGTACCTTTATAGTTTCTAACCTGTGAAAACTGGTTCCGTTCCACAGTTGAGGCGAGGGCCGTGGATGGCGGAGCGATTTCTGTCGGATTCAATAAATCTAGTCTAGACCGTAAGGAGCGGCCGAACACTAGCTCGGCTGGTGATTTGTCTGTTGTGCCGTTTTTAGAGTTACGAAAATCGAACAGAAACTTCGAATTTTTTTCTTTAGGCACCGTATTATTTGCACCCGTTAAAAGAATACTCTTTAACCCTTTCTTTATAATTTTAACTGCACTTTCGGCCTGACCATTACTGGCTGGATTATAAGCGGGAGAAAAAAGTTGTTTTATTCCATTTAAAGTACAAAATTGAGCGAACTCCTGTGATGCAAAAGATGTACCATTATCACTAACTAATGTGTGCGGAACCCCGAATCTAGACATAAAGTCAATAAGTTTTTCTATCACGGCCTTCGAACCATAAGAACTGCGCATACAATAACACTCGACCCATTTCGAGAAAGCATCCACGATAATTAAATACATTTGATTATTATATGGTCCTAAAAAATCTAAATGTATTCTATGGAATGCGTGCGGCGGGTACCGCCAGGGGGTGAGCGGTGCGCGCGGCGGCGCCGGCCGCAGGCGTGCGCACACGCCGCACTGCGCCGCGACGCCTTCCAAGTACCGGTCTATGCCTGGAAACCAAAACCGTTTGCGGGCGTCCGCCTTCATCTTGACTACACCAAAGTGCGAACTATGCAATTCATTACATATTTCTTGTCGCAACGTACTGGGTATTACGACTTTATGACCCCGCATTATGCAACCATTTTCAAATGATAAATCTAAACGACAGTAAAAATACGGTTTTAAATTAATATCCTTTACGGAACGCGGCCAACCATTCATAATATAACACTTAACTTTATTTAAAACTGGGTCATTATCGGTCTCCGAGCGCAGACGCTGCGCTGTCACAGGTAGGCTCCCCTCCACGACGAAATTTACGTACGCGGCGCGCTCCTCTAACATGTCCCGCGACCCCTCCTCCCCGCTATTATTATCAGCCGCCTCGCCCGCAAGCGAGCGAGAAAAATAATCCGCGTTATTATCACCACTACGCACGTATTCTATGGTATAGTTGTAGGCCGACAAAAATAAAGCATAACGCTGTAACCGGTTTGCTGATACTTCCGGGATGCCGCGGTTTGAACCGAAAATGCTAATTAATGGTTTGTGATCGGTTCTTAGAACAAAAGGATCACTCCTGCCATACAGATACTGGTGAAATCGCCTAACTCCAAAAATTATGGCAGTAGCTTCCTTCTGTATCTGTGAATATTTTTTCTCGGCAGATGTCAAGGTTCTAGAAGCAAAGGATATAGGGCGCTCAACACCATCCTCACACAACTGGGATAACACAGCACCCAGGCCAGTAGGAGATGCGTCTACTGTTAGAATTAGTTTCGCGTCTATATTAAAATGCGTCAAAATTTGATCAGAGGATAAAATACTTTTAATTGTAACAAAAGCCCTCTGATGTTCGGATGTCCAAACCCATTTATTATTCTTATGTAACAAATTATACAATGGACTCATAATAGAAGATGCATTTGGTATAAAATTTCGGTAATAGTTTATCAGCCCTAAAAACGATTGTAATTGAGCTACGTTTGATGGTGTTTGTGCGTCGACTATAGCCTTGACTTTTTCCGGTGATTTTCTAATTCCTGATTTATCGATGATGTGCCCTAAATACTGGATTTCTTTTTTTAAAAACTCACATTTATTTAATTGCAATGTAAAGCCTGCTTCTTCTAAACGTTCTAATACCGTATAAAGCCTATTTTTGTGTTCAAGTTCAGTTTTTCCGCTTATACACACATCATCCAAAAAGACAACTACCCCTTCAATACCCGCCAGTACACATTCCATAACCCTTTGAAAAATCGCTGGAGCGCTCGCCAACCCGAAAACGAGTCGAGTGTACTTGAAAAGACCGCGATGCGTATTAATACACGTAAGGTTTTGTGCATTCTCCGATAAAACACACTGGTTATACGCCATGGAAAGGTCCAATTTAGAAAAATGTTTACCTCCATGTAATCTGGCAAATAATTCTTGCACAGTGGGCAAGGGGTACTTATCCACAATAAGTTGCTTATTTATTGTCACCGAGTAGTCTGCACATAACCTTACCCCACCGTCTTTCTTTAAAACTGGTACTATAGGCGACGCATACTCGGAATGTTCCACCGGCTTTAAAACACCTAATTCTACTAGACGGTCAATTTCCATATCAATTTTACTTTTCAAGGCGAATGCGACAGAACGCGGTTTGAAAAATATAGGTTTAGAATCCGGTTTTAATTTTAAGTTTACATGATATTTATCAAAACAACCTAACTTCCCCGAAAATAGCATAGGAAATTTACTCAATACTTGTGAAGTGAATGATTCATCCCCAAGTGAACAAAAATAATTTGTAGCAGGAGCTAGTTCCAATTCAAAGCGTGAATAAAATCGCGGCCGAGCAGCGGAGGGCCACCGCCCGCCACCACGAACAATTCGAGCGCACGCTCGCGGCCTTCATAATGCACCGATACGCGCGCCACGCCTAACGTGCTAATACTACCCCCGGTGTAGTTTAACAACTTACGATTGCTAGCTAATAATGGTACATTACTAAAATACGCATCATAGGTTTTTTTCGAAACAACACTGACGGCTGAGCCACTGTCAATTTCGAACTCTAAAAACAGGTCATTCACTCGTATACGTTCTGTCATCGGCCTA
This sequence comes from Agriphila geniculea, assembly GCA_943789525.1. Taxonomy (NCBI): domain Eukaryota; kingdom Metazoa; phylum Arthropoda; class Insecta; order Lepidoptera; family Crambidae; genus Agriphila; species Agriphila geniculea. The sequence goes on from OX038877.1 coordinate 20,891,790, forward strand.
CTCTTTGGACAATGAATATTGTACAATTTTGACTCACCGTCATCATCTCCTTCATCCACGACACCCTCCTCGACATAATGCACTTTAGCAGATTTTAAACACATACGACGGAGATGCCCCTTTTTTCCGCACTTTTTACACTTATAACTTCGGAACCGGCATTTATCGGACGTGTGATTGTTGTAACCGCATACGTTGCACTTGAGGCCGGTAGCGATGTTGAACACGGGCGCGCCGAGGGCGGGCGCCGCCCCGAGCGTGTGCGCGCCGCGCGCCGCCGCCGCTGACGCATCGCGAGCACACCGTACACTCTCTGCCAGCTCCACTGCTTTACTGAGCGTCAAGTCTTGAAGATTTTGCGCGAACAGTTTGTCCTTCTCGGCTCCCGCTATCAGGCCCATGACGAACCTGTCCAGTAAGGCTTCCTCTAAATTTTTGAAGCCACAATGAGCTGCCAACCCTCTAATCCGTGCCGCCCACTGTGAGTGTGTTTCTCCCGGCCGCTGTACTGCCGAATAAAAATGGAACCTCTCTGCAAAGCCACACCTGATTGGTGTAAAATGTGAGTCGAGCAGCTTCAAAATTGCATCATATTCCACATCTTCCAATTTTTTCGGTAATGCCAGGTTACTAGCTAAATTGTAGGTCGCTTCCGAGAACGCGCTCAGCAAAATAGCCCTTCGCTTGACCTTGCCTTTGTCCTTGTCATCGGTTAAATCGTTGGCTATAAACCATTGCATCAACCGCATTTTATAGCCATTCCACTCATGAGATAAGTGGTCAAATGTTGACAAAACTCCAAATAACACTCCTGTAGCCATTTTCGCGTAGGAACGGTCGTCGCCACTGTTTTATCTAAGGAGGCGGGAAAAGGACGAGGCAGAACTATCAAACGACGTAGCTAGTTACACACTGATTTATTCTCGAACAACTCACGCCGGTGGGGACACAGCCGCGCACCTAACTTATATCTACCCGATATTACATTCATAACAAGCACAAAATAACGTATGATCGAACAGATTCACACGGATTCAAGTCGGTAAACGCGGCAAGTTCGACACAGCGAGGCGAATTCAAATCAACGACCGTTCACTACGGCTGCCGGTAACAGAATCATGCACAGACTAGACTACCCACAAAAAGCGCTCTTCACATTTTTCCGCCTCAGGAAACGTCAAGACTGTCAACTGTCAAACTATTTCATAGACAAAGTCATCGCTTGCTGCACAGATTATACACTCGCTGTGTCGACCTTACCCAAGTAAGCCACTTGACGTTTCCGACTTGATAGTTACGAATCAACTCAATAGATGGCACTAGGAGTTCCAATAATCTTGGACAACACGGCGCTCGCGCTCCGACATACTAATATTGAGGAAGAATCCTGAAGCATAATAGAAAAGTATAGATACGTTACCCGCACTCCCAAATGGCAAGACAAAAGTCAGGTAATTGGCTTTGATAACTTTTTGAACATGACTGGAAATCTCAAAACCATTTCGAGGAATAAGCTTTCGGTACAGTGTCTACTAATTAAATTTAAAAATAAGTCTATATTTTTAAAGATTTTTATAATATTCAATAAAAAGCTTTAACCTTCAAATGACCTTCAAATGACGTCATCACATACAGATCCCCCAGCCATAATAAATAAAAAGAAAAAAGGGCAAAGACAATTTTGACAATGAACTTGGCACTAGGGATGGTGGAAGTTGGCACATATTTTCACAATGTTTATTATGTTATCCTGCAAATTTATCAGTCCACAAGCAATCGTTACAATTTTATCCATGTAGCCTACATCCAAAATAGACACAATACATACAATACATTTCGCAATTTGGGTAAATTGGGCGTGTCAGTTTTTACAAAGTTTTTCAGCTGAGTTTCCACTGGTAAGCATTTTTATTATAATTTTACCACCTCAAAAATCATTGCGGCAAATTAAGAAGGTAGGTTAGAACCGACACAACTGGATTAAATGAATAAAATAGAAGAAATATTAACTATAACTTATTTGTTTACAAACAACCATAAAGTCATTATGACAGGTTGACACTTGGCCGTTCTTTTTCTATAAGTAGATGGCAAAGGTTTTCCTTCTTAAACTTTCATGCCACTAATGACGTCATTCCGGTTGACCATTACCGCTCGGCAAATATATTTATAAAAAAATAAATACGGGACCAAATGTTAAAATATTCAAATTAGTTTCTTAAATTGGCCTAATCTGTAGAAAAAAAATATAAAAATAATACCTTTTATTTTTTAACCAAAGCCAATTTGCCCGACTTTCAATTAGTCAGGCACAGTCTCGCGACACGGAAACACGCGGCTCTCGTCAATCAGACGCGATAAAATTGTGAAATTCCATTAAAAAAATGACTACTTGCGTCTTTAGACGATGTACAAACTATACAGCAACAGTCAAAGATCGGAAAAATGCTTAATTTCACACGTAAGTACTGTATTAACTATAAATATGTATTTTTTACTTTATTCGGCCATATTGTACAAAGAGCGAGTTGTCTGCTTTGCGTGTGTGAGTGAAGGAGACAGCTGACGCGCTGTCAATTGGCGGCCAATGCGCATGCAGCGGTCTATGTGTGTATCTATAGTACCTTTACGCTGTTTTAAATAGCAATGATGTTGGCGTATAACTTATCTTTACTTTTAATATCATTGCTCAAATGGCCATCAGTCTATGTATGAACGCTACGCTTACAATAAGCAGTAAGCTATAAAATTTCGTGCCGTAAGGTTGTCAATTCCATACAATACATCAAAGTCTATGATTTTCATAAGTTTGCGACATGCGATTTCATCGTCTATTGCACATATTAAAATTTAGGCTTTATTAGAAAACTTAAATTTGTACGGCTCGTTGGCTCGAAACCTAACATTTTAGAGTTACTTTTATGTTTTTAGTAAGTAGGTAAGTGTTTAGTTTTAAGCTTTATGACTTCGTGTAATTTTTTGTTTATTTTCATCTTGAATTTTGATCACTTTATTTAAGAAATTTTATGAAATAAAACAATTTTTAACGGATACTAGCGCGGTTTTATTGAAAGCACTTTGGTAATTAGTTGGTATTTGGTTTGATTTTTGGTTTTCCCGACGTTTCGGCAACTTTGCAGCTGCCGTGGTCACGGGGGACTGAAGCTACCCGTGAGTCTACCCTCAAGCGATGAATTTTTTTAGACGTTCAGAAATTAAAATTTTGACAATTTTTTTTAAATGTTTTATGTTGATTTATAATGGTTAAAGTCCTCCGTGGCAAGTTGTATTTTTAAGTCATTGGACAAGCAATCTATTTGTTGATTTAATGTTACTAAATCGGAGCGATGTTGGTGGATAAGACTCACGAGTAACTTTAAGAAATTTTACCCTAAAGTCATCAATATCGCGGTTAGATTCTTAGTTTAAAGATCGCCAATGACTTCGATATCACCCTGCATATTGTTTGGTTTCTTCTGATAATGTACGTGATATAAATAGGTATTTTCTGATATGAAGAAAAAATATAAATATTTCTGGAAACCCTATATCACACCTTTTGTGCTTACCAAGTGGAATATTTCCTTATCACAAGTGCCTTTGATACTTACTTTGGAATTGGAGCAATAGATGTGATGTTGATGTGTATATTTTTTCAATTCAAATACCGTTATTTTGTCGTCTTTTTTTAAGGGTTTCCGTACCCAAAGGGTAAAAACGGGACCCTATTACTAAGACCCCAGTGTCTGTCTGTCTGTCACCAGGCTGTATCTCATGAACCGTGATAGTTAGACAGTTGAAATTTTAATAAAATAAAAATATAATAAAATAAATATTTAAGGGGGGCTCCCATACAACAAACATGATTTTTTACCGTTTTTTACTTTATATTTATAACGACAACAGACGACGACATTTATAACGACGACATGATGTATTTATGTTGCCGCCATAAAAACAAATACTAAAAGCAGAAGAAAATAAATATTTAACGGGGGCTCCCATACAGCAAACGTGATTTTTTTTGCCGTTTTTTGGTACGGAACCCTTCCTGCGCGAGTCCGACTCGCACTTGGCCGGTTTTTTTACATTTAGGGAGTATTCTACTAATTAAACTAAACATTTCTGCCAAAGATACATGGAGGAAAAAATTACAAAATATGTGGTTTTCTCATACTAACTAGCAGTGGCGATGAGTCAAAATATGGCAAAGGTAAGCCGGACCAACAATTTCGCCAAAAAATATCTTAACTGTATGGTGGATTGCTGGAGTAGGATTTCTAAAAGGGAAGCTGATAGAAATCGACATGTATGGACCCTTCGCCACTGCTAACTAGACAGATAAAACTTAATAGAGAAAGTAAAAAAACAATGTCGTTTTTCGACCCATGTTTCTTTGGCAAAAATGTTTAGTTTCATTGGTAGAACATTCTTCATAAGTTAATTAAAACGACTACCAAATAACTAACTTTAACACAAAAAAATATACTTAGATTCATGTTATATAAAACGGTCTGTTATGCTTTCACGCCTAAACTACTGAAGCGATTTTGATGAAATTTGGTACAGAGATACAAAAAATACAAATACAATACAAACATAATTATTACATCTTCACATACAAAATTTTTAGAGTAGAGGATATAGTCTACCTTTTTTATCGCGAAATAAGGGTTGAAGGGGTTTAAATAGGGGATCAAAGATTGTATGAAAGTAGGTTTCGAAGCTAGGATTTTCAAATATTGTGAGTGAGAGGGGGGAATGAGAGGGAGGAGTGAGAGAGAAGGGTTCTAGAGGGAAGAGTGAGAGGGAGGGGGAGAGGGAAAGGAAAAAGGGGGGTAGCATGCTTGGTGGGACCACCTAATCACGTGAAAGTGGCGGGTTACCTCTATCTGGCAGAAACTTGATGCTCCGAAATTTATTTGGCAGAACACACTTGGCAGAATCTTCTTTAAACGAATATTTTTAAGGCATAAATTTTTTTTAATATAATTATTGTTTGGCAGAATGTTTACATGCCCGAATTTACAATGGCATACTATTCAGATGGCAGAATTTCATTAGGCATAAAAACCTTTGGCAAAATTTTTATTCGCAGAATTTCGTTTGGCATAACGTTTGTTTAGTAGACAATTATTTGGTATAATTTTCACATGGTATACTACGAATATGGCAGAATTTCATTAAGAATAATGTCATCAAGCATAATGTCATCAAGCATATTGTAATCAATCACTAAAAAATTGCATAACGTTAAATTGAATTAAAAATTTGTCTTAAAAAGTCAATATGTTGAATTTTGTAAATGTTGTGCTACAAAAGTCAACAACAGAACGAATCGCTGCAAAACCGATATGCATGCTGCTTGCTTGCATGCATGCATGCTTGAATGCTTATTTATGCTGCTTGCATGCTTGCCGGGGGGTGCAGGGGGGCTGGCCCCCCTGCTCGGGGGGGTCGGGGGGCCTGAGGCCCCCCGCTATAAAGATAAACTTTTAATGCACCTACCAGTAAGTTAGGTTAGGTTAGTGTTTTGACCATTCGCAGCGGAGCGAGCGAAGCGAGCGGAGCTCCACAATGCTTGCATGCATGCTGCATGCTGCATGCTTGCTTGCATGCTGCATGCTTGCTTGCATGCTGCATGCTTGCTGGCATGCTGCATGCTTGCTTGCATGCTGCATGCTTGCTTGCATGCTGCATGCTTGCTTGCATGCTGCATGCTTGCTTGCATGCTGCATGCTTGCTTGCTTGCTGCATGCTTGCTTGCATGCATGTTTATTTGTCTGCATGTAAGGATGCATGCAGCATGAAACATGCGTGTAAGCAATACAAAATTATTATAGATATGAATTTTCTATTAAATGTATGCCAAAAGATGATTCTGACTATAAACTGTCTGCGATATGATGGTTCTGACTGTGAACTTTCTGCGATATGATGGTTCTACTGTTTAATTATTATGGATATGAAATGTATGCCAAAAGATGATTCTGGCTTACAAAATTATGCGTTTTAAGTGTATGATAAATGAGTGTATGCCAAACGATTTTCTGCGACATGAAGTTTATGCCATTAGTTGTTATGCATAATAAAATTATGACATAAAAAGTTCTGCCATAAAAGGTAGACTCGAAAGTGGCTGATCTGATTTTGATGAAATTAAAACATATAATACTATTTATCCTGGTTAAAGGTTCCCTAAGGATTTTCTCGAGTTGCGGACAGAATCTAAATAGTAACAAATAAATAATTTCAATTCTTGCTCAATCGAATTTCAATATAAGTTTTGTTCGAATGCTTCCCAAACGTTTGGTATCTTTTTGATACAACCAAAATAAGATCTTCATAGAATTTTTCTCCCCTGTCCTTTCCGGTGTTTCTGATACAAGATAATAAAATTTACTTTTCTTTATGCTAGCAACATTATTTATGGACTATAAACATTGATTAGTTTCCGTGGGTATTCAGTTTTAGTTTAATGCTCTAAGGTTTCAGGATTTGGGAGAAATATTATTATTTGAAAATTGCACGAGTACACGCCAAATAATTTAAACTCCTTATACGAGTATATTTAAGTTTTTTCTCTGGCATTTTTAGGATAATATTTATGTAATGTTAGAAAATAGTACACCATGAAGAGCAGTTCTTTATTTTCTCTACCATAAACTAAGTAGTCATCGAAATTATTCTCATACAAAAATTATGAATAATTTACTGTAGAATTTCGAAAGTGTGTTTTAACAACCGTTTACCATTTGAAATACTTTGAACTTTTCGATTTTCTTACAATTATGGTAATAGCTATCAAAAGTTTATTGCAAAATTGGTCAATTCTAGGCCATTCCGGTGCTCGCCATCAAAAGTTAGCTCATTTTCTAACATTTAAAACTTTATTAACTCAAGGTTTCATTTCAAAATTTGAGACTTCGCAAGCATTCGTTGGCTAAATAAGGTGGTCTTCCAAAATATAATATTGAACATCATCTAATAATAAAATACCTACGTTTCAATAATAAAATGCGTCTTTATATGGTCGAGACAAGTCAATGGTCGAGACTTATGAATATTGTGACTTTAAATACTTAGCTATTTAATTAATAAAAAAAGAGTCGAGGAAATATATCTAAAAAGTTATAAATATAAAACTTCGTTCGCGATGGAATTTCACTTTCTGAGGGATTCTCTAACCAAAAAATCCTTTCTTAGCCCATTAATATGTGTACTATTTAAATATTCTGTGCCTACGTCATAGCTTTTTCAGTGCGATCCTTGTGGTACTGTGCGATGATGAATCAATCAGTCAACAAGTCGTCTTAATTATTTAAATATTGGTATTAGGGAATTCGATCTCGGCCCTTATTTCTAATCGTGATCACACTTAGCCAACTCCAGATTCCCGGGATTATTTGAAACTTTAGGATTAAAAATATGAAAATCTTACAAAAATCGTCTCTCATCAACAAATTAAAATAGACAAAAATTAAGGCAATTAAGTTGTGTAAAAAACTATTTGTACAAAATTTTAACAAAAATCAACATATTTTACGTTACGATATACACCGTGCTAATCTAATCACTCTAACTAATCAAACAGGGTCAAACTAAATAACCAGACTGTCTGGTTAGAATGACACTCTTTATGCTAAAGTTATTCTTTTTCAAGAGTGAATACTGTGAATAAGTCTCTTTAAACTTTAATAAATTGAAAAAATACCCTTATCTAACTATGCAAGTAAAGAAAATTGTCAATTGTCTTAACGTTGACTAAACGGCCGAATTTCATGTAAAAACCTATTTGGAAACCATCGCAAGCCCGTTGGGTTAGTTAATTTGTGTTGCTTTCTTGGAATGCTGCTTGCAAATCCTGGCATCCCGAAAATCAGAAGGAATGCTCTAATTGGTAGGCCTATTATTAATGGAAGTATAGCAGTTGAAACAAGTTGCATCGGTTCGATTACTTATTCCAGAATACACAAAATTCCTTCATCACTTAGTCATGAAAAATGGCTGCCAGCCAGTCTGAAGTTCACGTTAAATGCATTACTGTTGGAGATTTCACTCGAATTTCATCATTAATTAATTTCATGCTTAGTTTGCAACGTCGCGAGAAACTTTTAGAACAGTCATTAGTGAGCGAATTCTAACTTTGTATTAAACACGAAAGCCAAGAAATCTAAGTTTACAAATACTTATAATTTTTTCTAAAATACGTATCTTTACTTCTGAACGTGAAGACCTTTGGTTTTAAAAGCTAAATGTTTGGGAGCGCAGTTTGCCAGAACATTCGTCCGGATTGCGAAAGATCGTGGGTTCGATTCCCATCTTAATACTAAGTTATATAGATGAGTTTTTACGAGTATAGTATAATAGTTATTTATGCAACTGTACTTTAATGAGGGGTTTTAAAACACGAATGTGGGTTTTTCACACGAGGCGAAACCGAGTGTGAAAATAGTATCACAAAGGTTTTTTAATACCTAATTTTGAACAGTTGCATACAAGATTTCAGTTACATCCATGATATGTATCCTCTATAAAAGGTTTTGACTTTGACTTTCGTCCTCCTCATCGTCATTATATCATCCGAACGAGTGTTATAATGTTGTACCGAATTTCATAATGTAACTCGTCGGGCGTGGGCGCGGGGAGGAGCGCGAAATCCTCTTACTCGTAATGTTGGCAGTAAGCTCAGAACACTTTATAGAGGATAAAGCATGGATGGGTGTAGATATAAGTCATTAAAATAGCATTGTAAAGGCAGATAAAATTGCTTCGATAAATGTATTTTGGCTCGTGGTACAGATTTCCGACTGGCAGTTTCCGTACAAGCGGTCCCACCACCACGTGTGCCTGTACACCGCGTGGCGCCCCCTGGTGGTGAAGCTGCGGCACTGCGACGCGGGCGCAGCCTCTGACACAGACACCTTCCGATACGTCGTCGCTGACGAATGCCGATGCAAGGTTTCTTAACGTTTTGTTTCTTTATTTCTTACTATGTTTGCCATTGTGCAGTGTGCACGTGAAATGGAAAGGCGTACAAATACACTGCTGTAGTCAGAAAATATCAATTTATAACTCGATCTTCTCCACAATTGATGTAAAAAATTATGAAAATCTATAGAAAAAAAACAGAATCTCACTATACTGCTGGTACTGTTGCAAATAAGTAGATTTATTTATGCGTTTGTTGCAAGAACACGATAAAATGGCAATTGTAAATGTAGTTAAAGAGAAAGGGAGATCCACACACAACGGTCAAAATCATCTTTTTCAAAACAGCGAGGTAAGTACATGATCGGACAGTCATGGACAAAGTTCTACGGGACTCCACGATGCCAGAGGCCTGAGGCAGAAAAGCCAAACTTATCAACTTTTGTTTCACTGGTGCGCGTGACAGCCTTTGAGAGTATTCGCCATAGGATACCCGCGCTGTGTTGCGGCTATATTCTAAGTGTGACAAAATGCCACGTACGTACAGACTGGTGACATGAACGATTTTCAGTGCACAGTTCGTGCATGCTACAGACTGTCGAAAACAGATGCCCGCGGGAGGTTTGTATTAAACGCGTGGTTCAAGCGCATGCTCGGTACAAGTGATGTATTCTCGCTTGCAGCGAACATATTTAATATTACATTGTACCAGTCTGCACGCACCATAACAAGGACTAAGACAGATAATGATAAAGACATCGGATTTTTTAAATGTTTAATTTTGTGCCAAGGTTAAAAATACAACTTTAAAAAAAACTGTTGAAATCAAACAACTTATTAAATTGTTAATGTTTCAACAAACTCAATTATAAAAATACGATTTACATAATGTTTGAAAAACTACAAATCGAAAGACGAAAGCAGAGAAGTGCGATGTTTTCCAACAAACTCATTGCGGATTAAATTAATAATAAAAAATGCAGTGTACAATTTCTGCAAAAGTAAATAATTTTTATGAAAAGATAAGCGACAATTGAATTTCCTTTGTGTTTCGTGTAAGTATACATTTCAATATTTTTGTATTCATTTCAGGTCTGCTCATCACAATACGCGAGTTGCGAGTGGTTGCCTCCCAACTCCACACTTCTGGATAATATAACTAATTCCCAGGAGGACAACTAGGGGCTGACATAATAAAGCTTTCTCTTTATCGATTTATCAGAATTCATTATCTGAAAGTTAGTTTTTTTAATGTGACACTACTTATCATTACATTAGAAAAAAACTATGTTGAAGGATTGAATTCTCAACTTATTATAAAAATGCTGTTCAGAAATTGTAGAGTGCTCTGAATGAAGGTGCAAGAAGCTCTGTTATTATGTTTAAATATGAAATTGCTGATAAGAGTAAAAAATATTAAAGAGTGCCATTAGCAAAGCCTACTAACATTTTTCATTAATGTTACGGAACTTCTACATATTTTTTTTTAAAAAGGTGTACTTTATTTGATAGTTTTGTAAGAATATTATTGTTTTAGCGCTTTTAAGTTAAGCATTAGGTATCTACCTATATTTAATAGATCCATGCCCTGAATAATAAAAAAAATGATACAAGAATTGAAGACTCCCGGCCGGTTTCTGAATTGAGAAATTGAAGTTGAGCACTACTCAAATCTTACTCACCCATACAAAATTTGTACTTAAGTATTGCTCAACTACAATTTCTCAATTCAGAAACCGGCCGTCCGTCAATAATCTTTGTGTGAATTCTCATTATCATTTATAAATATTATTCTACAGTAGATCACGTGTGCGTTTACCTGATTACGTTAGCACTGGAGCCATGCTAACGAAAGTTTCCTGTGACGTCATGTTTAATTAATGGTGTAAAGTTTTGCAGAACTTCAGGTAAGAAACATGGCTTAAAAATGCTATTAGCAGAGTTAATCTGATAGATACTTTAATGCTATTTAAAAGTTAACTAGAGGCTGAATTTGAGCGCACTTTCCAAACAATTTTAAAAATGTCTTTCTTTGTGCTCACCCAATATACGTTTAAAAGGAATCTTTGTGCATGAGTGCTGATATGTCGTTTCTCCTTTTATGTGTAGAAAATTAGAAATATCTATATAAGGTCCTTCTTAAATAGTGCATGAAATTTTAAGGGGCCAGTGTACTCAAGCATACAAACAACTTTTACTTTGGAACCAACATTGAAATCACGAAAAAAAATCAGCTGTTCCATAGAAAATTTAAAATTGAATAGATCAAAATGTATGGAACAGGTGTTTTTTTTTTGCGATTTCAATGTTGGTACCATAGTAAAGGTTGTTTGTATGCATAAGTACATTGACCCCTTAAAATTTCGTGCACTATTTAAGAAGGACTCTATTTACAGGATGTATCAAGCGACGACGTGTATAAAATTAACATAAAAATAAAGTGACTGGTGGAAAACTCTCGAAAATAAATTCACTGTATAAAAGTGATCGTGTATGGTATGGTATTGTCACAAAAAGAAAAGTTCCATAAATAGTCTGACTGACATGAACATCGCGCGGTCGCTCTCGTAGCACATACACGCTACGCAATATAGTCGTAGCTTGCCGTGCTTCATTCGGGCGGGCGGCGATATCATACATAACAAAACACTGTCTGGCACAAAAATCTAAAGAGGCGCGATTTTTTCAACAAATATCAAATTCGGGTCATTTGGGAAGCCTTTTAATATGGTTTCCCTAATAATAGGATTAATCTGATAAAGGGGTTTTTCGGTCCCTGGAATATTATGAGCAATGTTCATTCTATTTGTAGCTGCTAGGAATCTCGTAGGCGTCGATCGTAGCTCGTAGCAGATTTCGTAGCATAAAAAAACGTAAACAAAGCGGGTGTGTATTTAATAGCGTTGCGTGGCAACTAAATTAATACGATAAAAAAACTATTAACTACAGAAGGACCGCGATTTTTGTTTATGCTTAACAAATGTCAAATTCGAGTCATCTCGATCTCGGGCTAACACGGCAGTGAGAGCACGCCACTGACCTGCATATAGTGGAGCACGCATGTGCCGCGCGTGGCCAAGAACTTAAATATAAAGCTTTATGAAGTTAGACTTTAAAAAAACCGGCCAAGTGCGAGTCGGACTCGGGCACGAAGGGTTCCGTACCAAAAAACGGCAAAAAAATCATGTTTGTTGTATGGGAGCCCACTTAAATATTTATTTTATTCTATTTTTAGTATTTGTTGTTATAGCGGCAACAGAAATACATAATCTGTGAAAGTTTCAATTGTTTACCTTTTGTCATTATTAATATCGAGCAAAAACCGAAAAAAAAATCACGTTTGTTATATGGGGGCCCCACTTAAATATTTATTTTATTCTATTTTTAGTATTTGTTGTTATAGCGGCACAGAAATACATCATCTGTGAAAATTTCAACTGTCTAGCTATCACGGTTCATGAGATACAGCCTGGTGACAGACAGACAGTCAGACAGACGGACAGCAGAGTCTTAGTAATAGGGTCCCCTTTTTACCCTTTGGGTACGGAACCCTAAAAAATAAGGAAATGTCGAACCCTAACAACAAAACAAAAGACGTCATTATTTTCGTGACTCCAGCTTTGCATAGGGCCCAATCGCACTAATTTTCAACGATAATTTACAGTAGTAAAATTAACATGTTTTCATTTTTTTCATAAATCGAAAATCATCGAGGTTTTTCAATTTTTGACACCGTACATATTTCTAGTATATTTGAAATTTTAAACAGGGGAGATCGCATTCACAATTTATCATAAGACGGTAATGCAAGACATTAAAATCTCTTCTCATCTTATTACTACGGCTTCAGAGGGTTTCAATTCAGGAATCTGTTAAGGATCAGTGATCACACTTTAAATCTAATTTCCAATATACATAATTTGATCTATCGAAATTAAACCAGGTTTCGTTCAAACAGTCTTACGCCCACGTATGCAGCCAATCACGCTTTTCATAACGTAACCCATTTATCGGAATGTTGCTTCGCTCCAGCAAATTGGGTGGAATCTTTTCGAGTCCCCCCCATATTTGCTGTGAAGAGAATTGCTGTTACATAATTTCACCATGTTACGTGTTCGCACGTAGTGGCATAAGCTCATAAACATGTCTGCGCTCCTTAGAAGATTCCAGGTAATTTGTAATGAATATAAAAGTACATCAATATGAGTAAGTACACAGACGAGAAACGGTTACATTTTCTTTTGTGCATATTAAATTTGTATATTTAGAATAACTAAAGTATAATTTATTTTTAGCAAATGTTTGGCAGTCAGTCATATGTTATAATTCTAAAACATTATTGAAAAAAGTAAAATTTGAGTGTTAATTTAGGAATATTATTTGTTGTTTTACTAGGAATTCAATAGTTAAAGATTGTTGAAAAGCGATATCTATTTAAAACAGCTTACATAACATTTTACGCCACGTGCTTGCAGCTAAATACCTGCAGAAAAGACTATGTTGAAATTAACTTCGCCAAGCTTGTATAGCGGCAAACATCTTTTATTTAAATATAGGGTCGTAAAATTACTGTCAACGGCGTCCCAAATGACTATCAACGGGCGATAAAAATACTTAAGTTACGCGCTTATCTCAATTTACAAAGAGCTGGCTGGCAGTAGCCTGGAGAGTTTCTAAAATATATGACGGTCGTCTGCAACGGGCTCATACATCACAAAAGTTACATTTCAGGTGACGTTAGATATCCGAATGACTCTCAAGCGACACGCCGCGTCGTAATGTTACTTCGTCGAGAGTTTTTTCGTATTTCGCCATTATAATGGCAGGCGAGGTTGGCACTACACGTCGCGTCCCAACCGTGACAAATGTAGCCAGGCGCAAGGCGACCTAATGGTACGTGAAATTTATTTTGTTACCGCATATATTATCGCCGAATATTTATATTTTGGTTGTGAGTAGTATTCGGTGTAAAGTAAGCCTCATTTATTTCCATTTCGTGAGGAGATTGTGATATTTGCGACTGTCAGATTTATTGAATCGATTTTCCAATCCCGATTTCTGGAAGAATCGGAAGTAAGCGGAACAGTAATAATAATTTGTAGGTTCGTGGGTCAAACCGAGCCGAGTTTGGGAGTGTTCAAATTGGTGTAACACAGGTGCGTTGTACTGCCGGCGTAACTCGATTTGGCAACTTTTAGTCGTTCCCGACGACTCTTTCTGAACCTAACTTTGGTAATAAAATAAAAACAGGTATGTTATTATAACGTCGCCGCGTCGTGTTGAGGAAGCAAAATGTGATACCTATTTCAAACGTAAAACAACGACATCTCAGTCGGTTTCGGCTTATAATTATTAACATGGCACCACAAATTAAGTATATAGACCTATTGATCGACAAAGTAATCACGAAAAACCTCTGTAAGTATATATTTTCATTTCTTCAATATTTAAGAGATAATGGAACAGAGGAATTATAAATTGAATTGAATCAATTTAATGTATTATTCCTTTAACATCTCCACTAACCTCTCTCCGTCAACTACCCTCTAACATTCTGTAAGTATATACTTTTATTTCTTCAATACTAAGGAGAGAATGGAACAGATGAATAATATACTTTTACCTATTACTTATTTACACATCTGTACGATAGGCATTGTAGCTTTTTGTCGATCGAGAATCGTGCGAATAATCGAAACTGCGTGCTGTCGCACTACAGAGCAATAGCAGTAAGAGAATGTTCCTTCGCTTTTGATAGACTACACAGCAAATTCAACTGAACTGTGTGTGTTTGTGTGTGAGTGAGTGGCCATCTTTATTTTTTCCACAGAGAAAGTAAGTACCTACGCCATGCGATGTACCTAGTAATAAGTGATTTTATTAAATAGCTGCTGCCTGCAAGTTTGCTATGTGGTCACTGATGACCATTTAGCATAAATGCTTTTGGCAACTATTTGTTAAAATGTCTAAAAACGGGACAATTCCGATTTATCTGCCTTTATCACAAGAAGAATCTTTGAAAAAAAAAAAATACGTTATGAGTAGGTACCTCCTTCCTTTTAAAGTCGATAAAAAAATCTTATCTATAAAAGCGTTTCAGAGATAAACGTAAAAGACTAAAGCACAAAGTAGCCTAAAATAGCCCACAGAGTTAATAGATAGCCGTATTTTATTTTATTCACCTAACATTGAATTGCCACCCTTTATCCCTTAGTTAAGCATTAACTTATCTGGACTTTGTCTCTGGCCGATATCTCAATTGAATCTCTATGCCTGCTCACAAATTCTCCCCTCTTGTATAGATACGAAAAGACACTTATTTTGTTGTTGGTTCGCCCCCTCTTTCGTCGTATACTAAGATTATTTTCACGAAATTTTTAAGTGAAACCTAAACCGTTTGTTTGTTTTGACGAGGTATTTTTAAGGCGTTGCGTTGATGGAAAATGGCTTTGTTATTTGCCAGAATAAATGATATTTGGAAATTCCTTTTAACTAAGATTCAAGAAAAAATATACGCAAAAACATTGAGTACTCTAATTTTATTATTTTTAAATTAAATTTTAAGGCTTTCTTAAGTTTAAGATGTAAAACAAAATCAAAAAGTAAAGAGAGGGTTTGTGGGATAATAAAGTATACATTTTCAAGTTGCTGCGTAAGTTACTGATGTTCTCATATTATTCTAATTTAACAAGATTTCTTGTTTTGAAAATCATTGAATCAAATATGATTAGGAATATGACAAACACTTGCAATTTTAATCGAATATACAGAAAGTTATGTAGGTGTTTAGAATATTAATCCGCCTCTTGTATGCTTTTTCTCTGTAACTTTCCTTCTTTCTGTAATTCTTTTTATGTGTGCAATAAAGTATATTTTATTATTATTATTAATATTTCAGTTCTATTAATCATCAGTGTAAATATGTTTATATTATGGATTTCGATTACACGTTTTAAGGCGTTCTAAGTAATATTTTTATGCAAATGAAGTCCTAATAAGTTAATTCGTGGTTAATTACATCTAATATAAAAATATTAAACATTATCGTATTTCTACGGCCATGGCATACCTATGTAGGTAATAAATAATACGATTATTTCTCGTAAAATGAGAGTCGGGAAAGCAGGAGAATATTAATTTTAATATTCCTTGAATATTCTTGAGTGTTGGTACGATAAGTAGCACTTGAATGATAAGTATTTTTTTATTATTTCTGATTAATGTTGAAATACTGAGGCTTCTGAAAGTATAAAGATAAATTATTTTCAAGAATCTACGATGTTATTTAATAACTTTCCAAAAATAATAGACGTAGGAATTAATATGATGTATTTTATAAACAAAGAAAAACAATATCACATTGCTTAAGACTTCTTAAGTGGCGCCCTCATCTTAATAAAATTAATTGCTCGCTAAGCACATAATGTATCGAAAATTAACATATACAGATTGAAGCTAAGGTTCTTAAGTTTATTTACAAACAACAATCTCAGTAAAATATAGTTCTTTGTAGTGGAAGTTAGCAAAAGAGCAAAATGTGGCCCCTTTAGGCACTATTACTAACTTAACTACTACTACAACTAACTATATTTTAATCAGGCTATTCTTTGTTAATAAACTATAGATCCTTGGCTTCAATTTTTACTTGTAAATTTTTGATATATTATGTACTGAGCGAGCAATAAATGACGTCACTTGGCGGAAGTCCCAAACCAGTTTGAAAAACGAAATATATAATATTGTATGTAGCTTACTTCCGCAAACAATAGATGCAAGATGCACCGCCCGCCCGCCCGCATTAAAATGCACATGCACACCACAAAATATCAGTGCACAATACCTGCATTTAGCCAGACAGCAACACACCTTGCACCTTCACCAATTAGACTATTCTACATGTCTTTCGCCCCAACCCGGAGCATCCTAAGGAGTTAGATCGTGCGTAGTTACTCATTAGGTTTACGCACGATCTAACTCCTGAGGATACTCCGGGTTGGGGCTAGTCAAATTGGTGAAGGTACAAGGTGTGCATGTATATTTTTTTGCGGGCGGGCGGTACTTCGTTCTCCTACTACTTCAGTTCTCCTGAAAAACCATGTATGCCCCAGTATACATTGCCAAGTGGACGGAAAAATAAGGATGTATGTGGGGGCATGCACTGCCAATTAAAGTACAGAGTATTCATCTTAGTAAATTTATAAAATATTATTAAAAACCAACAATAATTATTAAAAGACCTGGGAGTAACTGCTCAACTAAGCTCGCACGTGATAATCTAGTTGACAATTTCTAGCACTTTTGCCAGTTACAAAACAGAAACAGACATGACAATTTCATGCATAACACACTCTTTAGCTTTTAGCACAGCCTAATTCGACCTTCAGTGGTCATAGTAATCCAAAGTTTTGCTACTGGAGTCTTCCTCATCGCTTAAAATGTTAAAATAAAAAATAAATAGAAATAAAGCCTTTCTAAAGAAGAATCAATAGGAGGTGCTGGGGAAGTTGACATAGAAAGTGGGGTGCGTACACGAAATCCCTCTTCCACATTCGAAAATTCACTATCGTCAGAGGCTGCATTCTGAGAAGGCACAAGAGCTAAAATTCTACCACCACGAGTTTAAAGCTTTTGCTGGCGAGAAAGAAAAAAAAACAAGCTCAAACACAAAGTAAAAAGCTACCGCAAACTGGCAATGAATGCCACCGCATACATCAGGTTATTGAACAAAATAAATCTGGATTACGAAGTCAGAATTCACAATTACCTTTCTAACTCATTTTATTACACTATAATGCATAACAAAAGGCGGTACTACGTGCGTAAGCGGGAGGCGGTGCATCTTGCATGTATTGTTTGCGCAAGTAGAAGTAGCTACATATACATATTTCGTTTTTCAAAACGAGCAATAAATTTAATTAAGATGAAGGCGCCACTTGATGGCGATAGTCGCTTTAAAATAATTACGCACAGACAAGAAATTTTATTGAAATTTTACAAAAAGAAGCTTTTAAGTTGTTTAGTACCCTGTTCAATGGAATTAAACAAATAATTAAGAAGTAATTAACATATACAAACAGTTTCTTCTATACAATTACGAAACTTGTACCTTTGACTTTGTTTGAGCAATGTTTTAGCTTAAACTTTATTGTTATCTAATATTCAAAGCAAAATGTGTGAGAAGAACTTCAGTACGAACTTTGGTCACTAATTGGTTGGAATGGTATTTGCGAACTTCGTCCATAAGCCAATTATTTTACTAAAACTCATAAAAAAGTTTTGGACGAAAAGCGAGGAACAAAATAACATTAAAAGGATTTCGTTCACTGCAGCCGTGGTCCATATAGAGCTTTATGAAAATGAATTTCAATAAAAATCCAAGGTATTTTATTGAAAAAATTAATGAATTTAATAAATTTGCAGTTTATAACTAACTGATACATTGGGCCGCAAAGAAACCGGGTCACCTTTATACAATTATTAAGAAACATGCTCATTTCACAGTCTTATTGATAAAAACATTTGACCATCTCTGCAATGATTTATATGTTGTGGAATATTTGGATGTTCAAGTGTCGATTAACAAAGAAATACAGAACCTTCTTGATTTCCACAAAAAGGAATAACGCTAGTCAATGTATTCATTAAATTCATCAAACGTAAACTGCAATAAGGTTCCAAACAACAACTGTTATTTTAATATGGAATTGATTTTTTTTTTATTGTATGTTTGAGAAAATGTAAAGGTTTTTGTAGTTGCTTTAAATGCTTATTGATAAGTTGAACATTTGATCTAGCCATCAATTTAATAGGCCTTTACCTATGAAATTGCCGATTTGTATGAAGAATTTTCAAGAAGTTGCATGTTTTATACAAGCATTTTCATTGTTAATTTAACAACTGTGAACACTCATGTAACAAAACTTTTATGTACTAATGTTTGAACACTATACTAACTTATACCATTTACGATAAGCGAAAAAAAAATAGTTTTGGCTAAGTTTCAACTCCGGTCACTATTTTTTTGCTCACAGAAAAAAGAGTCACTTCCAAGATATTTTTTAGGGTTTCGTACCCAAAGGGTAAAAACGGGACCCTATTACTAAGACTCCGCTGTCCGTCTGTCTGTCTGTCTGTCACCAGGCTATATCCCATGAACCGCGATAGCTAGAAAGTTGAAATTTTCATAGATGATGTATTGCTGTTGCCGCTATAAGAACTAATAAATAGAAATAAATATTTAAGGGGGGCTCCCATACAACAAACGTGATTTTTTTGCCGTTTTTTGCTCGATATTAATAACGACGACAGGTAGACAGTTGAAATTTTGATGATGTATTTCTGTTGCCGCTATAACAACAAATACTGAAAACAGAATAAAATAAATATTTAAGGGGGGCTTCGATACAAAAGACGAAATTTTTTTGCCGTTTTTGGTACGGAACCCTTCGTGCGGAAGTCCGACTCGCACTTGGCCGGTTTTTTTAATGTTAAGAAAGCTAAAATAAGGACTTTATTTTTACGGATAGTTGAGTATCACGGTCATTATTCGATACAAGTAATATCAAGATATTGTTAAATATTTGAAATCATATAAGTTATTATTTTCTCTGAGTGTGACAAAATATCGGCAATTTCATAGGTAAAGACCTGATATAAAACATTGCAGAAATGCTCAAATTTGTTTATCAATAAGATTGTGAAATGAGCATGTTTCTTGATATTTGTATAAAATAAAGTGGTGACCCGTTTTATTTGCTAAACAGCAATATGTCTAAAATGCAGAATGACTAACTTGCAGAATGACTAAAACGCAAAATGTCTAAAATGCCTACTTTGCCTTTGCCTAGGCATTGTTATACAATGCCTGATGGTCCAACGGTAATGTGTAAAATAAGCCCCCCCCTTGAGCCCCCTCGAGCTCCCCTCAAACCCCCCTCGAGCAACCTCGGAGCCCGGGCCCCCTCGAAACCCCCTCGAGCCCTCACAAGCCCCCTCGAGCCCCCCTAGAGCCCCCTCGAGGTATCATACATTGCTGGTAACATATATACTGTGTACGTACAGGTAGGACAATTTGCGACATGGACGTTTTGCAACTTAGACCTTTTTAATCCTTAGGCAAACTACTGTTTAGACATTCTGCGTTTTAGACAATTTGCTTAGTAGACATTATGCTCTTTAGACATGACATTTAGGCATTTTGCTTCGTAGACAATTTGATTTTTAGGCAGTGTGATCAGGAAGGCAACTGAGCATTTCCGTGCTTCGGAGGGCACGTTAAACCGTCTGTCCCGGCTGTTGTCATCTAAAAACAGTTGTTAAGCCAAGTTAGAGGCCTTACAGGCGGCTTGATAAACACTAGAGGTGGCCACTAATCCTTATTCGATAAGAAGAAGAAGTAATTAAAAATTGTGGATAACCCAACTAGCAAAAAGATCGTTTAAGCAATTACTCTCACGACTATGGATCGTAAAACACTCGTATGAAAGATCCTATCATTTCAAAAAGCGGTATAAACGCAGCTTTCTAGATCTTTCAGCATTCAATGCTTTTTGGCTCTATAAATATGTCTAGTAAACGTGGACTCGACGAATTCATATCGCGTTTACTCAACAATTGTATAAAGATATCTCTCAATCGCATTCAGACAACCTTTAGTCTTATGACAGGTCTTTAAAAGCAACCAAATTGCTAATTTGTCGTAAAACTAGCTTTTATAGCACCGTCTTTCGTCACCTAATTTTTACAGCAATATTGTGGAGTAAAAGCTGTTCATTCAACAAAATAGCTTCTCAGTTACTATTACAGCATCTAATGTCATATCACAGCTTTTGGCAAGGCTTTAATTCGACTTTACTATTAAAGTTGAGAAAACGCTATCAAATGATCTACTACAGGTCCAAAGGTGCACAAAAATAATTTTGGAAGCCATCATGCAGCATAATAGTGGTATGAAAGTTAAATAAAATCTTTTACAGCAGTGTGGAAAATGGACAATAATCGGTGGAAAAAAACTTAAAAGAAGTGAGGGTTCCGACGGAAAGTTAATAAGATGTTGAAACAATTGAAACAATCAACATCAACCAACGGATGAAGAACAAATACTTAATATTAGTGCGGATTCAGTAGGAAATATTACGCTACTACAGATTGTTTGTAAACGGTATGATAGATTGACGATTTAACATTGCGCTAAGGAACCCTAAACTAACTGCAATGGTGCTCTTAGAAGTCGTAAAATGGAAACCTCATGTCTATTTTTCGGCTAAGAGCTGAGTGAATGCTTTGTGATGATAATTGAAATGCTATTAATGGCGAATTTATTTTATCTATTATATTAATATTATTTGCGATACATTATTTACTAGAAATCTTGTGGCCCATGAAAATATTAAATACAAATGTAAGGATTATAGACGAAAAAATTAATTCCGCATATGAAAGTAAGACTTATGAGCTAACTTTAATAGCTTACCTTTATTGCCATTATGGCTGTAAAATCGTAAAGGTATACTTAGCATGGCCATAATATTGCAACATACATTTATTTTTATTTCCTTCGTTTACGCGAACACAACAGTGACAACACGCACTGTCTATGAGTGCTGCTTCGTTGCATTCACACGATCAAAGTGTCGAGTGATTGTAACCGCACTCCTATTATTACCACTAATAAGTCGAATGAAAGAGGTTCTACTGACTATTATAGCACCAGTAGCACTTGAGTTGCGATTACTCTACATTCTTTCAATTAAAACGCAATTCAGACGATAATCTTACGATATTTACAGCATTTAAAGCAGAGAGAAGTGCGCCCAAATCGCGTTGAGAGAACGTTCATAGATCGTTTACTCAACATTTTGTAAATCCATCTCACTACTAATAGCTGAAATAGAAACGTGCTGCTGATTTTTTTACGACATATTTTGCTAGTTGGGAATTAGCTAATTTTGTCTCTATTAACACATAGTAAATGTAGAGCTCAACATCTTGCCTTAGTTTAGTCCGTAAACAGTATTAAACTAAACACGTATTCTGGCGTTACTAATCCATATTAAATTTTGGTAATCGCATACAGGATTACAATAATTGAAGGTTGACAAGTGTACTGCTTTTGGGATTAGAGTAATGGGTGTGATGCTGTGATGTTGTCGAATGATTGGTTAATTAACAAAGATAATGCCAAAGAATAGAATTTTATTTTTTTTGGTTTGCGTGCGCTGACTTACGTTAAGTTCAAAATACTAATCCCCGATGTGAGAGGTAAAAATATTGGGTGCTAACTAAAGAAATGTATTGATATTCCTTTAGTTAGCACCCAATGTTTTATCAATATAATTGACCGAGCGAAGTGCGAGCGAAGCGTCTCTGCTTCAGCTTGGGCAAAAATTCTTTCGTATGTCCGGCTGTCTGTTCCAGCCTACAGGTCGCATTTCTCAACCAATTCTTGTAAAATTTTGTGAGCAGGTTCGAAAATTATATAGTTTTTTTTTGTTGGGCCAGATTTTTGAAATTTTTCAAAATGGCGGAGATATGTTCAAGAAACAGATTTCATTCCGTTTTCCAGCTCTGCCTGTTTTCCTCTACAGGTCGCATTTTTCAACCAATTCTAGTAAAATTTTGTAAGCAGGTTTAAAAATGATGTAGATTTTTTTTGCCAAACCAGTTTTTTTAAATTTTTCAAAATAGCGGAGATATGTTAAAAAAACTTATTTCAGTCCGGTTTTCCAGCGCTGTCTGTTCTCCTCTACAGGTCGCATTTCTCAACCGATTCTAGTGAAATTTTGGGAGCAGGTTCAAAAATAATATAAAAATTTTTTGTCACGCCAGTTTTTTGAAATTTTGCAAAATGATGGAGGAATGTTAAAAATACACATTTCAGTCCGGCTTTCCAGTGCTGTCTGTTTTCCTCTACAGGTCGCATTTCTCAACCGATTCTCGTGAAATTTTGTAAGCAGGTTTGAAAATTGTATAGATTTTTTTTGTCTAGCCAGTTTTTAATTTTTTTTTATGGCGAAGATAATGTAAAAAAATCGTATTTCAATCCGGATTTCCCGCACTGTCTGTTCTCCTCTACAGGTCGCATTTCTCAACCATTCCCGGTGAAATTTTGTGAGGAGTTTTGATAAAAATATAGAATTTTTTTGTCAAGGCAATTTTTCGAAATTTAATAAAATGACGGAGATATGTTAAAAAAACATATTTCAGTCCAGCTTTCCGGCTGTTTGATCTCCTATACAGGTCACATTCCTCAACCGATTTTGTGAGTAGGTTCAAAAATTATATATAATGGTTTAGTCAACCCAATTCTTCCAAATTTATAAAAAAAATATTCACCCATTTTGAAAAATTATCAAAATTAGAAGCATCATCTAGCTGTGAATACTCACGTACCTACTGTGTGTTTTGAAAATTTCATGGTGACATTTTATTTTATTTTATCGCGAGGTCTACAGCTCACGGAACCACTAGTATATTGATATACAAGAGTTTAATTACAACAATTTTGCTTTCGTCTTTTTATTTTATGTATTTTTAAATAAAACCAAGTCTAAAATGTTGTATCGACTGTAAAATAATGGTAAATATGTACATAATAACTGTTTCCCAGAATTGAAAGATCGGAACGATTACTCGTATGCTTTATGGGTTACTATTTAACAAAGAAAGTATGTAAAACTAGCAGCCGCCCGCGACTTTGTCTGTGTGGACAGTTATTTTTTGTCCCTCGGGAACAGTCGCTACATTTTTTCTGGATGAAAGATACTCTATGTTTTTTTATGTATCCCTGACAACGTATATACAAAATTTCATGATGATCGGTTGAGTCATAAAGTACGTAGACGGCGCTCCTTATTTTGTAGTTGAGTATAATTGAATCACAAAAAATTTAAGACGTGAAAGCGTAAACATACATATAAAATATAAATAAAAAAAAATATACGCGACGAATAGATAACCTCCTCCTTTTCAAATATTTGAAGTCGGTTAACAAACAAACAAACTTACTTTTTAACCGACTTCAAGTTTCATTTTTTGAAATTTTGAAATCGGTTTAGTAGTTTTCAAGTAATCTTGAAAATACTGTCGTTTTCGTTACCATTTTATACGAATTCAGACGAATTTTCAACCATTACTTTTTTGTTTATGAACCGATTTAGACTTTTTTGTTTTTTGTTTCAAGAAACTTAAGGATGATACCATATTAGTTTCATTGGTATTAAATTTTGGATTATGAAGATAAACAAGAGAACTCCTCAAAATCAAATAGGGACTGTACAGTGATTGAAATATTGGTTAGTTTATGACAATCAAAAACAAGTTACGTACCTATCTATTGTCAAGGACGTTCTGGACTAGAGTTGAACTGAACTCCTGTGAAAATTGAGTTACTAGGGGTAAACCATTGAAAAATGTGAAACATTAAAACGTTTTATTTTATAAAATCATCGTTTACATACCTACTACAAAAAATTTTATAATAAAAAAGCTTTTTGAAGAAAGCAAGACCTCCTTCAAAAACCTTAAAAAATAGCTCTATAAAAAGCAAGAAATAATGTGCAAATCGATTAATTAAAACACGTCTATTGAAGTCGGGTGGGGCTTTTAGAATATAAACAATGCAATAAGTAAAAAAAATTACTTCCAGCTTCAGCCGACTTCAATAGACGTGTTTTAATTAACCGATTTGCACATTTTTTCTTGCTTTTTATGGAGCTGTTTTTTAAGGTTTTTGAAGGAGGTCTTGCTTTTTTTAAAAAGCTTTTTTATTAAAATAAGTTTGTTTGTTAGTTAGGATAACAAATAATAGTGACTCCGTGAGCTGTAGACCTGGCGTTAAAAAAAGTTACTCAAATTGTAAGTTGTTTAAAAATGTATAGATATAGATGGTGGTTCTAATATTGATCATTTTTTGAAATATGTGAATTATTATTTTTTTAGATAAATTTCGAAAAACTGGCTTTACTAAAAAAAAATATGTAGCCATTCAACCTGCTCACAAAAATCACGAGAATCGCTTGGAAAATGCGATCTGTAGAGTAGATCAAACGGAAAGCCGGAAGCAGTGGCCGGAAGGAAGGAAGTATATACGAAATAATTTTTGCCCATGCTGAAGCATAGACGCTTCGCTCGCACTTCGCGCTCGCTTAGTTAATTATAAGTGCGTTAGTAAGTATTATTATAATATTCTGTGTTATAATTTTAAGGATGAATGAAAATATACAATCAGAAGTTACTTACCTTACTTACAAAAAGGTAACGTACAACTGAAAAAGTAAGTAAATAACTATATCAGGTAGATATTAACAAAATTCAAAATACAAAAAACGAGGAAATTGTTACTCGTTTTTTTGAATTAAATGTGTTGCTAAAATAGAGTTTGCGTTTCTTCCCCCTTAATCGAGTAAGCAAGCGATTCAGCGGAACATTTTACGATTTAAAAGAGAACCAGGGAGGCAGATGACTGTAAAAAAAACAGTTAAACTGTTACTCGCGACTCGTAAAGCGGACAAATTGACTTTTTCTGACTACGTTGACGACTGAGTTATTTCTGTTCGTAAATCACTATGTAATCTCAAACCTTTTTATTTTTACCAGGCGACTTTTTTGTGAATCCTATTAAGATTTATTTTTTTCTCAAGTGCCTCTGTAAGGATATCTAGAATCTAAATTAAGCGATAGCCCTCAAGTATTGTATAAATTCCTATAAATATTTTAAGAAGAGCAACATTAACAGCTCCGATACTTATGAAAAGGTAGGCCAGAACAACAAAATATTAATTTATGGTAAAACTGCAACTTTCATAAAAGCACAAAGTACGTAGCGTATATTTTGTAATAAAAGCGCAGTGTGTATCTATCTACTTGGCCATTAAGAAATGTACACACCGCAACTTACATTACATTATTGAATGAATGAATTAATTAAACTTTATTTGGTTACTAACATACAAAATGGTTTACAAAAACATTCACTTATAAAATACTTAAACGCATTCTAAATTACTTAGGTATAATTATGTAATGGTAACCATAGAGGAAATAATCACTACGTTTAAATGGTAACTAAAAAGGCAACCAGCTCAGCTAACAATATCATGACCTCTCAGGGTCACGAACGCTGATTTTCAGCTGGGCCTGAAACAGAGGTACACAAAAAGGAATAACAAGAACGGTGGCTTTATAGTAATACATACTTTTGCATGCATAAAAACGTAAATAAAACGGTGATTGTGCGAATTACTTTTATGATAAGTCACACAGATAAAATGTGACATAAGTAGTTTTAATTTGTCAAGGTCAAAGTCAAAGTGTCTTTATTCAAATAAACTTAATTAACCACTTTTGAATCGTCTATATTTTCCTTCCACCCGTTCCACATTTCAATTGTACATTTCAATACTATTACTTACACTCAACACTCAACGTGACAA
Organism: Agriphila geniculea; assembly: GCA_943789525.1. Lineage (NCBI taxonomy): Eukaryota > Metazoa > Arthropoda > Insecta > Lepidoptera > Crambidae > Agriphila > Agriphila geniculea. The sequence goes on from OX038877.1 coordinate 20,918,153, forward strand.
CGCGCAAGGTTGAAGGAGGTTTTAGGTTAAAAAAATACTTGACCTGATTACATTTGTACTTATTTTGGAACCCAGGTCGAAAACTACAAAAAAAATCACTAACGTTACATATTTTTTGTTCCAATGGTATTTATTTTAAGTATGACGATTGTAAAATACGTAAAACTAAAAGACATGCAAATGTTGTTTTCATAAAACAACACGTATCGCGACCGCGTCGCACCTCCCAAAGGATCGCGGGTTTGCGGATTCAGCACTGCATAGAAAGAGGGCCTATTACATGAAAAGAATCACGATAATCAGACGATGCGATGTCCGTCGTTCGATTTTCTACGTTTTAAACCTTATTACAACGCATTTCAAAGTAATAGGCGGCTCGGAACATCGTGCGATACGATGCGCAGAACACAATTTCGATGTAAGTGGGTCGGAGAGGGGAGTGGTGGAGTACCGTTACGTTAGGCTGCGTTCAAACGATAACACACGACCCGACCTCAACCGGCGGGCTGATTATCTAATTAGAAACCACCTAGCGACCGGTTGCAGTTCATAGATGATAGTGATCCATTGCTACTTCTTTTTGGATTAAAAAAAAACATACCAAAGAAAAGTAGCAATGTATGTGGAATGAAACCGGTCGCTGAATAGTTTCTTTTTAGATAATCAAGGTGCCGAACTCAACTCAAACTAACCTCAACCGCAACCCACCTTGAAATACATCGCTTACAATTTTAAGTCTTATGTCAAAACTCAAAATTGTAAGCGCTGTATTTCAAGTAGTGGGCTCCGGTTGATTTGAGTTCGAGTTGAGTTTGAGTTGAGTTCGGGTTTAGGGCGAGTCGTGCGTTATCGTTTGAACGCAGCCTTACGCGTGTGGTGGCTAACTTCACAGCTGCCAAACAGATTTAAACGAACTGTACATGATCATCCTACTTCGCAACGTTTTTAACTCAAGTTAATAACACGGCATCATCATTCCATCGTCCGATATCGCGATTCTTTTTTCATAATAGGGCCTCAGGTACCAAGAATAGGATAAAGTCACACATGTAAATGTATATCGATCCAACTGTCTTGGTCAACCAACTCTTAGGTACAACCTTTTATTTTAAAGTCTGTTGAGTTTATTCCAACAAAGTATTATGTTACCTATTTGTCATTCCAACTGTTGACAGTTACACGTAGGTACCTATTATCTATTTAGCATTCCTTAGATTTTTTGTCAATTTGAACCTATATAATTATAAGAATAAATGAATATCACAAAATACTGTACTAAGTATTATAATTAAGCATATTTCAGCCCACAGCTGGGTTCTGAGGATAAGAAACATCGAAATTAGGTTTTATATCAACAGAGAAAAGAGAATTGATCAGAGAGAGAGAGAGAGAAAGAACAAAAGAGAGAAAGAACAAAAGTTATTTGAATCGTCAGAAACTACAACTTTTTGTACTTCAGCAACACGAAGGTGTTATAAGGTGTATGTTAAAATGTCCGTAATTTTATATTGCGAAAAGTGGCCGGAACACATTTTTTAATTACGCACTCAGATTTAAGAAATCGTGACAAAACATGAAATGGGCGAGCGAAAGAGCGGCAAAACGTGGGTATACGGCATCTTAAAACAGTCTTTGTTAGAGGCGCTATTAAAATTTTATTTTACTTTACTAAATAATATACTACAATGATAGCTATCATTGATATAAGTACTCACCAGATCAATTTTCAGACGGGAATTGAACCCGCGACTTTATTTTACTTGCTCACTTTGATCCAGGGTTGGAAAAGAACAGTTTTTTCTAAACTCTTTTCTAGCAGCTGCATATGTTTTAAACAAATATTTTTTTTAATATTTTTTTAATTTTGACTTTAATTAAAACCATCAATTTCAAATCAATTAGACCTATAATATTTAATTTCTAGACTATTTTCAAATTCAACTTAGAATCCTTACTAAATATTTGCTAAAATCGATCAGTTGATAAACATGTAGGGTGGAGGAACCAGTTTTCGGCAAGGACCAGTCTTCGGTACTTTTTTAATCGGTGATAAAAAGTCTAGCTAAGATTTGTCATCTTGGCAAAACGTATCCGATAAAAGGACACTTTTATACTATCATTCTATGTATTTTCAGCGAGATCTGAAATTTTAACATATTTTTAGGAAGAAAGTGCACTTACTTCCGAAAATCACCATTAATTCTCAATTAAAAGTTGTTTTAAACCTTTATTTATTTTAAATTGTTTTAAAAACACGTGTTTTTAAACAACTAGTTTTAACCATGCCAACCTTGCTCTGATCACAAGATACAAGGTCGTCCAGTAAGTATATTCACAGTGCAGTCTGTGCATAAGCCGGGGATGGAAATAAAAAAAAAGTGCTCTAGAATTCAGAGAAAGGCGGAGCATTAATTTTTTGCTTCATCCTTATATTTGGAGCACTGGGATAGTATGCAAGTACGCTGTTCACTAGGAGCAGTCACCAAGCGAGTTCAGATCTTAGTGTCTCTGCACACGGGCCACTACCCACAGCCGCCACTGACCTCTTTCCTGTAGTTTTCATACATTTATATGAAACGCCCGGTGGCGGCGTTTGTGTGGTTACTGGCCCGTGTGTGGTAACACTTGTAAGCGAGGCTCTTCATGGTGTGGCTTTAGGTGCGTATTCATGCCGATTTACCAGCGCTTATCGGCGTTTATAAGCGCAGGTTTGAGCAAAGCAAGCTGGTTTGAACAGGAAAATGCCGAGCTCATCGGATGAAAATGTGTTTCCCAAAATGCGAAACTCTGGTGTTCATCCCGTAAACAGAGAAAAGGAAAATTTTCTGAAAAAAAAAAAACACCATTTGTTTGTAATGAAATGAAAGCAGATGAAGAAAATCTGGATAAATACATGCTTCTGCCCACGACTTCGTCCACTTCGACATTCGGAGAATCATTAGGGAAGCATTGATTGGGATAAAAAGTTTCTTTTGTTTTAATCCGTGCTTTAACCTATCTGTTTGCCAAATTTCATCCGAATCCGTACAGCCGATTTGTCATTCAAACATCCTTATCCTTACTAATATTATAAATGCGAAAGTCCGTTTGTTTGTTCGTTTGTTTGTTACGCCTTCACGTCTTAACTACTGAACCGATCATCATTAAATTTTGCATACACGTTGTCAGGAGTACAGAAAAGGACATAGGGTACCTTTCACCCCGAAAAAATGTATTGTAAGGGATAGCAAAAAATCTTTCCACGTAGATGAAGTCGCGGGCGGAAGCTAGTTTAATTATATTTTAGACAAAGAGCAAATTAAATAACTTTGCTTACTTGTTGAACAAATAACTATTAAATATGTATGTTACTTTAAATACGTTGGTTCCTTAAAAAAACCCAAGCCCAAAACTCTATCGGGTTGCATGAAATAAATGGAATGTTTTTTTCAAATTTAAATAAGCTCACCTAATAAGCATTTTTAAATCGTCAATTCTTTTACCCTACATCAGTATGACGTCTTTTAGCTGACATGGAAAAATGGGCGCAAAAAACTTTTCATCTTTATCAAATGGAACAATATTTAGAAATATGTAAATCGTTTCCAGATATTACATTAACATAGATTAACAAATAAATAAAATTATTTGATTAGCTCACTTCTTAATGAATAAATTTACAGGGTTCAAGCTAATTTCAAAATTTAAATCATCAAAAGTCATTATTTACTCTAGGCTGTTATAAAAATAACCAATTCAATATGCGTTAAGATAGGCAGTCAGAAGCAGATCCATTCCCAGCCATAAACCAGCCATCGCTTCGCTCAACCATATTTGAGGAACGTAACGACCCGCCTCACACGACACCACAGCAGAAATGTTTAAAGTGAGCATGACATACTAAAGTTACCCATATTAAGGCGTAAAGTCAAGAAGCCTGAGTACGTTTTCAAGTAAGTAAGTAGGTCTTTTTTTTTTATACACGACGGGATCGTTCTTGGCCTTCATCTCACCTAATGTTAAATGACGATAAGGCCGAAGGTGGAAGCGCACTACACCCGGAATACTGGTTATCTTACCTCTAACTGCCGGAACACAACAATTTTTAAATTGTTATTATGGCGTCAGACTTAGGTAAGATGGTGGTAGCTAGCCAGGCGGACTTGAAATAAGCCCTACCACCAACCAAACCGAGTACAAATTGTACCCCCCCTGGGAATCGAACCCGGGACTTCTGCGTCTTACACGGGTGGGCGAACCACTAGACCACAGAGCTCTCACAATGTATGCTCAGAAAAGAAAAAAAATTGACGGCTCGAATTACTTGGCTTATATTATAGAACTTTTATCATCAGCATGGTTTTATTACAGAGTTCCAGTGGCCTTCTCTGGCTCTATCATTAGACCCTGCAGTGGCGAAAAGTCCATACAAGCCGATTCCCATCGGCTTACCTTTTGGAAATCCCACCCCACTGATCCACTAAGCAGATCACTACATTTTTCATCATTTTTGTACAGCGGCTTACCTTCGCCATAATTTCACCCCTCGCCACTGAGACCCTGGACACTATTTCCCAACAGAGTACCTCTTACTCGTCAAGACGATTCAAACGAGCCCAAACACGATGGGGTTGTATGGTTTCATCAGAGAGTTCTAGTGGCCTTCTTCCGGCTCCATCATCATATCAGCTGAATGACACCATAACATTGCATTGCCTTTCAGTTCTGACCTAAGTATGTTCAAAGTTTCAGGTTTCTAGCTTATCGGAAAGCTAGTATAAAATCGTTTGCAAAATTTGTGGAGAAATAAACAAACAAACGATAAAGAAACCTAATGAAAACGTGGTAAAATACAATGCTAAAGTCTGTTCATCCTTACTTGTCTTATTTAGTAAACAGTTTTTGACAGTTGTCATACGTCTTTTAAACTTAAATCGTTATTTAAAAATATTTTAGTAAGTTTATGAAATTATTGTTAATTTATTAACAATTTATTTAGTAATCTATGTGTGGAAAACCATTTGTTTTATTTTATAAATGATTATTTCAATAAAGAGTTGGGTGAAGATTGTTTACCATATAAGACAAGTAAGGATGGACAGACTTTAAATAATCGCAGCTTATTCAAAATTCAATACGTCAATGAAAATCATAGCGAAATTGCTAAAACCTAAACTGTTTATTATAACAACAATAACAGTAATGTTAACAAGATTAACAGCCAAAAAGCTGTTTACAATGTAATATATATTCAGATATAATTTAGTAAAGATGAAAATTCGATTCGTGCAAATACTTTCCGAAGCCTAAATTATACCTCACTTGTTATGAAAAAGGCTAAAAGCATTTCACCATAGGTCTATCTCATGCATATATTATAAACTTAAAACGTGCGTCGGAAAAATCAACCTTATTCTGAGCGATATTCGACCAATTCAGATAATTTTGCTCTACATTATGCTGACCTTTTTACTAGTAAAGGATTACGTAGCTTAAAACACCTGTGCTGCTTTCTGGCAACTTTTCAAACCCTTATAAGTAAATATTTTTTCGAATAAGTATCCAACTAAACTTGTTTTACGGCTTTTTTCGAATTTATGAAGAAAGGTGGATCATAATCATCCATCAAACTAAAGGTGAAAGATTATCTTGAATAAGAACTAGGTATATGACTAGGCATTGTTAAGGCATTGAATTGAAATCTAATATCCAAAAGCTTTTCATAAGCCTTTTACAAAACTACTGACTATAGAAAGTAAAAAGATAGCTATTAAAGAAATGAAAACAAGGTAATTTAGTATTCGAATTTTATGTTGTGAGTAAGAAGTGCCAAACATAGAGACATTTTTTTTATATACGACGCCCTTAATACAAGCAGTCAGACTCAGAATCAGACCCATTCCCACTGGCAACACCCGATTTAGGACTGGAACTAATATTCCCGTAGGTCGATAAAATCATATTTGTAAAAATCTATGATAACAAACATGTGTCGCAAAGTATGATTTGTGAGTATGACATTTACAATCGCTATTATTATTAGTAAGTTAGTGAAAACTCTCATATATATTTTTAGGGATCCTCTTAATAGAAAAAGACTACGCGTTCATCGCGCGAGTAAGCGACGCGACCATCGCGTGTTCGCGCGATGACAGGAAATGTGTGTCCTAATACAACGCTAGCCACCAACGCGTGTAGTAACGACGCGACCATAGCGTACCGATGACGCGACGTGATTGTCGCGCGAATGCCAGTTAGGACACCTATTCGACATCAGTGTGTTTCAACGCGGATTTGTACGAACTTAGTTCGCGCGAATAGATATCGAACATTTTATTCACGCGACCGAATCGCGTGTATGCCAATTAGGATACCTATTCTACATCAGTATGTTTGATCGCGAATTCGTACGACTAAAATTCGCGCGAACTTGCGATGTTCGCGTAGTCGCGTTCTATTAGGACAATCCCTTACACGAGTTGAAAAGACTTTTTAATGAGTTTGAAAGAAAAAAGAATACTGATATTTACTTATTTTTGGATTTGCCCCCTAACCGGAACGAATGCCGTCAACTTTTGTTTGGTTTTCGAAGTCCTCTGTACCACTTGGATCCGTCGTCGTTTGCCCAATTTTGAAACAAACCCGAAGAATTGAGATTGGACTTGTAACTTTTCGTACTTTTTATTTGCGTCACCGCGTTGTACTCGTATTGTGCCAATACACCGTTAATTTTTAAGTATATATAGAAATGAAATGGGGATTTCAGACCACGTAAATGAACAACTTTTACTATGGGCCAAACCATGGAATCTCGAAAAAAAATCAGCTGTTCCATAGAAAAGAACAACATCGGCTCGACTATAATGTATCCATGTATCCATCTTGCCAGGGGCGGCGCTCATGACCCAAGCACCAACGCTGTTTTTGATATCTACTTCTACGCATTTCCAACGAATTTCCACGTTTAGTTTTATTAAAATAAAATCATTTTCTATTAACAACTTATTTAAGAAAACCCTCTGAAACCTTATAACTTCATCATCATTAATTTTACCAATTTACAAAATTTAATATTTAGGAACGTAGGAGTTTCAGAGAAAATTATCTCGTTTGAGTTGTACAAGGAATTAATTAAGCCTTTGTCGGAACCAACAAACTCTAAACACATACATTAGTGTAGATTTTGTAACACCCGTCCTTGGAAAACCGCTCTATGATTCCGTAATGAAATAACGACGAGGTTGCATGTTTAAATAGCAATATCCGACGATAATATCATAAAATCATACTTATTCAGGAGTCCCGAGCCTTTCTCAAACAATTCGGTTGTAATAAGCCAATCAGAAAACCTTATGTGGTCACTTAAATGAATTTAAATCGTCTGCTGGTTTATATAAGCGACTTAAAAAAAAGGTTCTAAGTTTGACCTGTATGTATGAAAGGCACTTACACTAAAAATTAAAAAAAAATAATAAAAAAAAAACAAAAAATCGACTTCAAAAAATTATTTAACTTATCTGACTTAATGATATTGGAAGGTTGCCTGGAAGAAATTGCTATTTAAGCAATAAGGCCGCCTTTTGTGTGCTTTCTCTGTTTGTTATTTTTCTTTGTAATATGTCCTGTCTTAGTTTGCAATAAAGTGTTTTATTATTATTATTATTATTATTAAGTATATGGTAAGGTAACCATGATGTGATCAGCCGTTTGAAGATCATCAGCTCTTTAATAGTTGATGAGGGGATCTGACTACCTTCCATATGTCCAATCGATTCGAAATTTGGTACCGTGTTACTTCAATGAAATTGGAAGTATATGGTAAAGTAACCATGATGTGATCAGCCGTTTGAAGATCATCAGCTCTTTAATAGTTGATTAGGGGATCTGTCTACCTTCCATATGTCCAATCGATTCAAAATTTGGTACCATGTTACTTCAATGAGATTTAAAGTATATAGTAAGGTAACCATGATCTGATCAGCCGTCTGAAGATCATCAGCTCTTTAATAGTTGATGAGGGGATCTGACTACCTTTCATATGTCCAATCGATTCGAAATTTGGTACCGTGTTACTTCAATGAGATTGGAAGTATATGGTAAGGCAACCATGATCTGATCAGCCGTTTGAAGATCATCAGCTCTTTAATAGTTGATGAGGGGATCTGACAACCTTTCATATGTCCTATCTATTCGAAATTTGGTACCGTGTTCAATGACATAGGAAGTATACGGTAAGGTTTGGTCGGGGGGTTTTAATTTTTTTAATTTTTTCTTGTTATTATTACAATGATAACGCGTATCTAGTGATTTGAATATTATTTCTTGCTTTTTAAAGGTAGGTTTTTTGAAGTCGGTTTTTTGTTTTTTAATAAACATTTTTGTCACAGGCTCATCCAAGTTATTAATTTATTTTATTCTTATTGCTGATATCGAATAAATTATGTTACATAACGGATTTGGTTAGGTTTGGTTAGAACTGTGATAATAAATCGCGGGCGAGATTCAATGAGGGCTTTTCAAAATGTCAAATTTTGAAAAGCCCTCCAAGCCATTTAAAAAAAACTGTAGGATCGATAGATGGCGTTGATAAAAATGTACTTATGTGTCAATGTAATTTTTTTACTAAGCTTCGAAGAGTATTTACTTAGGTAGGCAGGCAGATGTTACCCTAAAATGTTTCTCTCTGGGCAGATGTCAGCCAGCGAGCGCTAACCTTCCTCTTTGGTATAGGCCGTTTATTTTTAAAAGCCAATTTTGACACTTCTGTTTCCATCAACGCCATCTTGTGAGGCAAATAGTTACTATGTTTTTTTTAATGTCACTTTGAAAAGCCCTCATTTGGGCCAGTTGCCACTATGCCTTGCAATATTGCTGGTGAGAAAAGTCATAATAGACAAAGTAGACGTCGTTTTTGACATTTATGATTTTTTTTCGAAATAACTAAAATATGATTTTTATTCCCCACATCTCCGCAATTTCGAAAAATTTCGAGAAACTGAATCGGCAAAACAAATAGCTCACAAAATTTCACGATAATCGGTTGAACAATCGTAGATTCTTACTTTAATAAAAGTGAGTTAATCTGGTGCGAGCTATATTTTTTCTAGTAAGTATATTATTTAGTGTTGTATAAAAAAATCCTTTTTAGGGTTCCGTACCCAAAGGGTAAAAACGGAACCCTATTACTAAGACTCCGCTGTCCGTCTGTCTGTCTGTCTGTCTGTCTGTCTGTCACCAGGCTGTATCTCATGAACCGTAATAGCTAGAAAGTTGAAATTTTCACAGATGATGTATTTCTGTTGCCGCTACAACAACAAATACTAAAAACAGAATAAAATTAATATTTAAGGGGGGCTCCCATACAACAAACGCAATTTTTTGCCGTTTTTTGGTACGGAACCCTTCGTGCGCGAGTTCGACTCGCACTTGGCCGGTTTTTTTTTATTCTAAAAGCCACACCGACTTCAATAGACGTGTTTTTATTATTACGAATATTATTTCTTGCTTTTTAGAGGTAGGTTTTTTGAAGTCGGGTTTTTTGTTTTTTTAAACAATTTTTTATTTTTTTATTTTTAGTGTAGGTACCTTTTGTATTAGGTAGTGTAGGTATATTATTTAGGTAGAAAACTCAGGTCAGCCAAGCGTGAGTTAATCGCGGAGAAACATACATACATGCGGGTCAAACTGAGAACCTCCTTTTTTAAGTCGGTTAAAGAACTACACATAAGATATACCTTTTCCAACAAAAAAATAATTATCTTATTCAGTTTATAAACAAAGAAGTTATACGACTGATCATCGAGGTAGTTCACACAAAATCATACTATTTTCGTGCTTTTTTCAAGATTACTTGAAAAGTACTGAACCAATTTCAAAATTTAAAAAAATGGGACCAACTTGAATTTTTACCTAATGTAATAACGTTTGAATCATTTCAATCGGTTCAGCCGTCTTCGAGCAACCGGTGTACATATAAAAAAAAAACGGGTCGAATTGAGTACCTCCCTCTTTTTGAAGTCGGTAAAAATAGCAGCTGCTCTGCCCTGTAAAGCCAAAACACTGTAACTTGAGTTACAGTGTTTTGGGTTTATAGGGTCAAATCGATTTATTTAAGTGTATTTTATAATCGAAAAAATAATTTTTCAGTTTTATATAATATATAAGGAGATATAAGTACATACAAAACACTTTAATTAAATTTTATTTATAGTTTGTCATACCAAAACACCCTGATTCAAATTACAGTGTTTTGGCTTTACTGATTTCGCGAGACAAATAGTTACCGTGTTATCATTAGCCAGTTTTGTCGGACCTATCGTGCAGTAGCATTTAGCATAGAGGAGTAGCTCTACGATAAGTGGTCGTGCCAGGGTCGCGTCACGATCACGCAAAAATGTGTGCGAGTGGTCGCAGTAAAAAAATTGCAACCAGTGATTTAATTTTATTGAATCGTTTTCAACATTATAACCATCCCACCAGTGCTACTATGGCGTCAAAATTAAACAGTATATCAATTCAAAAGGAAAATAATAGCACCCGCAACAAAGATCATATTGGCGCCAATAGATCATACGAACGTCGAATTTAATAGTTCTATTTTAATAATTCACGCAATGAAAATGCCTTAAATACATTATCTTTCAAATTAGTCAGGAAAATGTACTGGAGATACAGTGTTGTGGTTTACAAATAGCAAAATTTCTTACGGATTTGTTACGCCAATACACGTTTAAGAGTATTATTGCAAGAATATTCACTGTATTGGCCTAAAACTTACATGCCTATATCGATCATAAAAATATCTTTCGATTGATACCTAACACTATACACTTTAATTAAAAATTATAACTGAAATCGTCAAAAATATGAAAAACTTTTAAACGCCGTTTTCTCAAAACGGGTGTTTCAAAGATACAGTGTTTTGGATTTATAGGGCAGTGCAGCATTGTGAAGGCAAAAATCTCGAATTTAAAAATTATATAGCTATTTCTCTGGCGATATATTTGAATTGAATGTCGACGTTTTTCCTCACATTGGTAAAATAACGCTGGCTTACAGCGTAAGAGTAGGATATACTATAAGAAAATCGACGATGCCACTTACTACTACTGACTCGGTAGCTCAGCGGTCAGAACATTGGACCGGACATCCAAAGGTCGCGGGTTTGATTCCCGTCGGAGAATTGATCTGGTGCGAGTCGAATTTTTTCTAGTATATTATTTAGTATTGTATAAAAATAGCATTGTGAATGCAAAAATCTCAAATTTAGAAAGTGAGTTTGTCACGCTCTACTCATCCCATCACCATGAAATGTTGTATACACGTTATCGGGGATAATATAAAAAGGTTATAGGGTAAGTAGATACTTTTCAACCGGAAAAATACCTACTGAGTCTAAAGGAAAGAAAATAACTGTCCACGAAGACGTAGTCATAGGCGGCAGCTAATAGTATAGGCATAAGAATTTTGTTCATATGGTATTATAGGGTTACTTTAGTTCGGTCTGATAAATTTTCTGGTAGCTTACACTGTAATCCCCTAAGACTTCATTCAGGAACCTTTACACGTGCACGCCGCTTATATTTAAATAGAATCTACACGGGGTAAAATTTTATTACAATACGATATTACTAAAAATGAAAATGTATAGCAGTAATATTGTGAGTAAACTTTATGTAATCAGTGTGACGGGGAATTTGGTGGAATATAATAATATTTTTAGCTTTTCCTTGTTTAATAACAGAAACGAGTTAATTAAAATAATGAGGGATCAGAACCATTATTATTTTATATTTCGAACGTTATTTAACATGGTCTGAAATAAGAATGACGATAATAGAAAAATTGTATCGATCTCAAACTTTCCTACATTTAAGATTCACCCTCGGATTGTTTCCCTGGTGGCCTGCTGCATTTCTGAGAGGGATAAAAATAAACATACTCCGACCAGATATTGTTGGTCCGCGTTGGATAGTTCATCGAACCTATTTCGTGTGATGGGGGGGTTTTCAACTATTAGTGGGGATCAAGTTGCAGTGGCTGGGCTACCCCACGCACGGTGGAAGCGCGCGACTAGACGGCGCCTACAGTTTGTTTAAGTTGTCTGACAAACCAGTTGCTTTATCGTTTTTCGGCTGACTCACTACAATTCGTCATTAATTCAATATGACATAGTGTAGACGCAATTCCTATAGGTACGTAACAAAATCATGGATCTCTTAGAACTTAGATGTAGAACTTAGAGTACCTGACTATTTTATGAATATTTGACTTTTGCTACCTTTTCGACTTTGCTTGGCGGAGCTAAAATGAACAATATTAACTACCGAGTTAATAAATCTTTGTCAAAATCCTTACACATTAATGATGTATTCATAAAGACTGACGGTTTGATTTGAAACGGTAAGTTTGAGTCATCGAAGTGTACACGCTGAAAATTAAATGTTTATCATTTGGTTCCCGCAGTGTGGTTTCACTCATGATTACAAGCAACTTTTACTATGGGGCCTACTTTGATACCGCGGAAAAAAAAAATCTGCTGTTCCATTCAAAAGCGCAACACCTACTCGACCATAACGTATGGAATAGCTGATATTTTTTCGCGTTTATAAGAGCTGGCTCCATAGTAAAAGTTGCTTGTAATCATGAGTGGAACCACCTTACTACGGGAACCAAATGATTAAAATTTCACGCAATCTATTAATAGTTAAATTCTTCTATATGTATCTGTAGAGAGAGATACTTTTACGCACGTTTTTTTAATAGTGTTGCACTAACCATTAGGGCCTAACTATTTATTTTTAATGTCTGAATCTGATTCAGAGGTTAAAATACCAAGAAAAGCTCATTTCTAATTAGGATTTGAAGCCAGGTATTGCACTTTAGGAGACCTTACACTCAACTGATTTTCCGCGAAACTATTATCTTTGAAGTATGAGTATTATTAGAATAGTTAGCACTGAACTGATTATTATTTCTGCAGGTCAATGATAGCAGGAAGCCGCTGACTGCGAGCAGATCAAGATCGGTCATTGTAGAGATCCCTGAGGGCCTACTTGAATAAATTAACGCTATAGTAGAATAGAATAACAATGTAAATATGTTACTGCTAATGGTTCCCAAAGTTCGGCTAAACCTAGTTCTAGCCTGCTAAAACTAGATGTAGCCACAATAGCCGTGACATATATTATGGGATTGACATGATCTAATAGTAAGTTTACGTCAATTCCATACATTGTAATTGTATTTTACTAGCGGTAATCTTAGTAGAGTAGGAGCTATTTGAGTAGGCCCTCTGATGTAGTAAAACTTATATAGAGCCACTGTAGCATGACGATCTTGAGAGCGATTTTGTCTACGTTGAGATGTCAAAAATGACATTAAAAGTAGACGATGTGGACAAAAATAACAAACAAAGCTAAGTTTTGTCAGTTTATCTGTAATAAAATAAGGTTTGGGCAGACACTTGTTTAAAGTATGAAAACGTTAGCCATGAAAACTTTCTGAAAATCATTTTACAATATTGAGGTTGAATGCACGACCTTGAGAGCAATTTAGTTTATGTCAAAATGTCAAAAATGACATTTAACGTAGACGATGTGGACAAAAATAACAAACGTAGCTATATTTAGTCAATTTCTCTGTAAACAGCCTTTCTATTGTCTAATTTAAAAATCTATCGTAATCGCTTTCAGGATGTAACACATTGAAGCTTCTTTTTGGGACAAATAAAAACTTACCTAAGAAATGCAGCAATGTGTCACATCCATTTGTCAAACGAAAGCGATTGCGATAGATTTTTTGAATTAGACAATTAGCCCCCTGGTTTGGGTAGACACTTTTTTCAGAAGACATTAGCTGGTAAAAATATAACACGTTAGCAATGAAAACTTTTATGAAAATTATTTTACAAGTATTGAGGTTGAATGCAAATTAATATTTCACGCAAGCGTTTATAATATTAATTCAAACGAAGTAAATGTTGTTTCAGCTGTGTATGAATGTTATTCTTATTACACTGTTTTACGTTAATAATTGATTCGCGAAATTGAAATTAAAATTGAATATTTATAAACCGTAATTTTTTAGTCGTTTGAATTCTACAAACAAAACTTAATTTTTTTTCCAAAGTTACAAGAGTCGAAAAACGACAAAAATGTTGGTCCGCCTATACGTAAACATTGTAGTATACGAAAGTAAAAAATTTTTGTCGTTTTTTGACCCATGTTTCTTTGATGGACCAAACAAATTTTATTTATTTTAGGCATGCACAATGCTAAAGTATTTCATTTTATTAATAATACTAGAAAAAATCGACTGACCCATTGCTATGGGTCAGTCGATGATGGAATCCCAAGGATGCGTGTTTGAGTCCCATCTGAGATGCTTCTCAGATGGGACTCAAACACGCATCCTTGGGATTCCATCACAATGCACTGACTTTGACCAATGCCAGTGTAGCATTTAATAATTATCCTAATGTAACAAAAGTTAATAGTTACCGTTACCCCACAACTTTGATTGGTGATTTCTAAAGCGATTGTATGCAATAAAGGGAATCAACTTTATGTTGCTCATGTCCATTAAGAGAGCACCGAGCCTCTATCACCGCCAATCAAGAAAAAATCATTAACAACGAAATAACTATGTTTAATTAAATTCTGAAAAATATAAGAACTAGTAACTTACTAGTAACTCACAACAATAATATCATTTCAAATTCCTTATTTATCCCAAAAGTATTCCTAGACCCAAAAATTTCAGATTTATGTGTACGGTCTGAATAAAAATATTAGTATTTATTAGAAATATTTTAAGCTCAGTAAATTTTGTGCTTTAATGTTGTTATATTAAATAAAACAGCAGGAAATCTGATAAAATCATATGTTTCAAAAATAAAAAAGTGATAAAAAAACAAATAATAATAATAACACATTTCTTACAATCACATCAATTACTTATCTAGCTCATAAGTGGTTTTCATTAAGAAACAGTGTTATGGAATCTAGATTACGGATAAATATATTCTTAAATACTTACTTTTTTGTAAATAAATACTTAAAATTAAAAATTCAAAATTCAAAATAATTTATTCAGTCTAGGCTGTTACAAGCACTTGTGAATGTCATAGAAGCTACGCCATCGGTTCGCAAACCCTAAGCGGGAGACCTTGTAACGAGAAGAACCGGCAAGAAACTCGTCAAGGGCTGCTTTTTTCTCCCTGTATATTTCATACAGAGTCGTCAAGATTGAAAAATGAGCTCCACATTTAAAGTGAGGTCATTTTCCATCACAATAATTATCAAAAGGTTACACACAATGGGTAGGTAGGTTATAATTTAATATCTACTACATTCAGATAGGTAATCGTGAGAGTAAATAACTTTCAACTAGTTTAGAAATCACTCCGTCTGCTACTCTAACCAAAAAACACTTGATACAAGACATAAAAATAAAAACGCAATTCTTACAATTCAATATGCGTTAAGATAGGTACTCAGAAGCAGACCCATTCCCACTGGCAGCACCCGTTCACGAGCATGACGCATGGACCAGCCATCGCTTCGCTCAACCATATTGGAGGGAACGTAATGACCCGCCCCACACGACACCACCGCAGAAATGATTAAAGAGAGCATGACATACTTAGGCTACCCATCCTAAGGCACTGAATTGAAAACTAATATCCAAAAGCTTTTCATAGGCCTTTACTTACAAAACTATAGACAAAATAATACGAAAACATCGTGATAACGAAAGCCAAATAATCATTTTGGTCATTAGCAATAAAAAAGTGAGAAATCAAAACAAGGATTAGTTATTAATTCTATGTTTTGAGTAAGAAGTGCCATACTGATTGATAATCTTAAACAGAAAAAAATATATATATGCGACGCCCTTAGTACAAGCAGACAGAAGCAGACCCATTCCCACAGGCAGCACCCGTTCACGAGCATGACGCATGAACCAGCCATCGTTTCGCTCAACCATATTTAAGGGAACGTAACGACCCGCCTCACACGACACCACCGCAGAAATGTTTAAAGTGAGCATAACATACTAAAGCTACCCGCATTAAGGCGTCGAGTCAAAAACAATACATTTTAAGTAGGTAGGACAATTCTCCCAATTTTCACATAGAATAGAAAATCTTCGACCAAGCTGTTTTATCAATTAAGTAATCTTTAACGGTATTTTATCCTTTTTTAAGAAGACAATTCTTTACATGAGTCTTAAAGTTTTCAAATGGTAAATCCAAAATATTACTTGGAATTTTATTATAAAACTTTATACCAAGACCTATGAAAGAACCACGGATTTTTTCTAATCTATACTGAGGCATTACAAGTTTGTCTTTATTTCTGGTGTTCCGATTGTGCCAATCACTATTTTTTGTATATAAGTTAATATTGCGACGCACGAAAAGTATGCAGTTTAATATAAAGTGTGATGCTGCTGTCAATATACCAATTTCTTTGAATCTATCCCTAAGAGATGTTCTAGAACTTAGTTGATAAATAGCTCTTATTGCTCGTTTTTGTAAAACAAAAATAGTATTTATATCGGCTGCTATCCCCCACAAAAGAATACAGTATGACATAATGCTATGAAAATAGCTGAAATACACTAATCTAGCAGTTTCTATATCTGTTAACTGTCTAACTTTTCTAATAGCATAGGCAGCAGAGCTGAGCTTGCCAGCCAGAGCTGCGATATGCATATTCCATTGAAGTTTACTGTCAAGAGTAACACCCAAGAAAACTGTTGAATCCAGCAAATCCAATTTCTCATTATTGATTACAATTTCAGTGGGATTCGCCTGTACATTAGGTAGAGTGAATTTAACACATTTGGTTTTCTTAGCATTAAGCTGGAGATTATTTACATTAAACCAAGTAAGAACCTGCGAGACTGCGAGAGTGCTTTGTTCACATCGTCAAAATCAGTTTTATTCCTGTCAACTTTGAATATTAAAGAAGTATCATCTGCGAACAAAACAATATCACAGAACCTCTCTGCAAAAAAGGGTAGATCATTTATATATATTAAAAATAAAAAAGGGCCCAAAATGGAGCCTTGCGGAACGCCCATTTTTACATGAGAACCTGATGAACTTACTCCATTGATATTAACTGTTTGAGTCCTTGAACTGAGATACGACAGTATTAATTTTTGGGCATTATTTTTTACACCGTAATGATTTAGCTTCAACAGCAGCGTCCAATGGTCCACGCAATCAAAAGCCTTGGACAGGTCGCAGAAAATGCCAAGGGCATTCTGAGACCCCTCCCAAGCCTCAAAGACATGCTTTAAAAACGCAACCCCAGCATCAGTGGTGGAACGACCTTTAGTAAAGCCAAATTGTTTATTGTGCAGAAGTTTATTTACATTAAAATGACCTAATAATTGCTCAAGTATTATTTTTTCAAAAATCTTGCTTAGGGCAGGTAATATCGATATTGGTCTGTAATTGCTAGGGTCTTCTTTATTTCCTGATTTAAACAATGGTATTACCTTGCTAAACTTCATAAGATCAGGAAATATTCCTTGATCAATACACCGATTAAAAATGTCAGCAAGATAAGGGGCAATAGTATGCACAATATTATTAATAACCTTAACTGATAAACCCCATAAATCAGTGGAACTTTTCATTTTTAGAGATTTGAAAGCTTTAATTATATCTAAAGCATTAATACATTTAAAATTAAATAATGAATCACTTTCAGGCACATGTCCCTTTAGCATAGATACAGCAGCCGCTGGTGAGGAATCCAAATTTGATGTAGTTTCTACTGGTATGTTTACAAAGAACTTATCAAAAATATTAGCAATTTCTTTATCTGATTTTATTAATTCATAATTAATATTAAGCGTTAGGTTATTTTCCCGTGCTTTAGTTTTACCAGTTTCACGATTAATGATAGATATCCCAGGTTGTTTTAGTTTTGTTACTCGAGTTTTTAATTTGCTTTTTAATGCAGTTAGACTTTGCAACTGCACATAGCATTTTGAATGTCTTCGAGTATTTTTTAACATGTTCTAAGAAACCTGGGCTTTGGTTAGTTTCTCTAAGCTTGTAAAGTTCATAAAGTCTGTTTCTACTTTTATAAATACCTGTCGTAGCCTAATCGCAGAACCGTAATTTCTGAGTACATTTAATAGTTTTGGTTTTAAATGATTTATCAAACTCATTAGTAACTAAATGAAAGAGGTTCCCGTACAAAACATCAAGATTATCTGAAATCCATGGCAATAAAGAAATTTGTTCATCAATGTTGTTTTTAAAATTGTCCAATCCCTTTTTTGTGATAGGTCTGCATTCTACAGTCTTAGGTGTATCTATAGCGTTCACAGCGTATGAAACTTTCAAACTGTAATGGTCGGATGAAATATTACTAAAAACAAATTTGTTTTCCGGATCACATTCTGAAAAAACATTATCTATGCAAGTGGCGGAGTGTTCAGTTACCCGAGTGGATTCTAAAAATTTATTATGCAAATTAAAACATTCAAATAATGCCAGAAAACGAGTGGGCGAAGAATTGCTCTCAAGAATATCAATATTAAAATCACCACAAATTACTGCTGGTTTATTTTTTAACCTTAACTTTTTTAGAACATCTTCCATGACAGATTCAAAGATTTCATAGATACCCTTAGGGGGGCGGTATACAGACACAATAATCATGCTATCTAATTCTATACAAGACAACTCCACATGGCGCTCTGATGTAAGGTTCACAATATCCTTTCTTTCTTTATTCTTTATATTATTATTCACAAAAATTACAGAACCGCCACGAATAGTTGTTTGCCTAACCATCTCACTTGCTAGTTGAAAATTATTTAGATTAAATGACATATCACCAGGCTTTAGCTAGTGTTCTGTAATGCAAATGATTTGAATGTTATTACATTCAACAAATAATTCTAATTCTAGATCTTTGCCAGACAGGCCCTGAATATTTTGACTAATTATATTGATACAATTAGGCCTGGCTGTTGTCTTGTGCCTCAGTTTAAATCTGAGTTTGTCAATGTTTTATTTGAAACAATATGCGGAGTAGTAGATGAAGTACTAATACTCGGTTTTATGGACTTAGTTACAGCTGTAACACAGTCCTGTAAATTGTAAGCTAACAAATTAGCTATTTGCATCCTACATTTTTTCGGCAGATACATACTATCTGGAGTCAATGTAAAAGTGTTAATAAATTTATTAACGTCAAAGTATAAAATAACGTCACTGTGACGACTTATCAAATTATATATATACAAATTTAAATCAAAAATGCGCTTATTTTGATCCCAGTTAAAGTTACTTGCATAAGGGAAAGCGCTAATTATTATTTTACATCTTGTTACAGACTGTAATGTTAATAAAATATTAATATTTTTAAGAATGTCCCTTTTTGTAATATGGGAACTGTCCCCACATAATATTACTACTGTTGTGGCTTCATCAATATGTGACTTATTAATATTTTGTACAATTTGGTTAAAAGATACACCAGGAGTACAAATATTAATAAGTTTTTTAGAGAGCTTATCTCTTAGAGCTAAACCTAATCCCTGACCTAGTTTGTCTGAAAACATAATTGTTTTTGCCTCCTTTGAGTTACATGATAATGCTGGTTTGAAAGTGCATTTACTATAGCTACTTTGTAATGTTTCTATGCAGGATGATGAATGGCAGGGGCTCTGTGTAGATTTGCTAATTTTATTTATATCAGAATCATTATTGTGAACAACTGAAGATTCAACAATAAGTTGACTATTTACTAATGAGTCATACCGGTCCGCATTGTTATTGCAGAGTTCCACTGACTCTGTGGCAGATTTGATGTGCTCATCAATTTGTTTCTGCGCAAGAGAGTACTTTTTTTGCACAAGTTCAAGTGACTCATGCAACTGAATGATTTTCAATTGCAATTTTTTAGTGTCCCGGTCATACATTTGCCTGCTTTCAGTTAATTTACTACTATAAATTTCCAAAGAATCCAAGAGGCTAATTCGTTCTTTTCTTAAAGCAATATTTTTAGAAAAACAATTATTTTTTCTAATTAATTTTCCTGTTTTTTTAATTAATTTACGTATTCTAATATATTTCTTTAGTTTCTTAGCACCTAAAATTTGAGGTCGAGGTGAAAAGTCACTGTCTTTGGTTATTAACTGTTCTGCTGACTGTACAGCAGGTGAAGACATCATGAGCTCCTCAAAAAGACTCTGTGTATGGTCCACTTCTTGCAGTTGCTGCTGCTCCTTGAAGTCTAATATTTGCATGTTAGCATCATTCAGCTCCCGTTCCAAATCAGTGATGCGGTTCAGGGCCCTCTCGTAAGTGCTGCACTGTTCATCAAAGCCGCTAACGGTGTTCTCGAGCTGGTCTCTTTGGCGTATTACTTCCATGTGTTCAGAATGCATCTGAGCCATCTCAATCTTCAGTTGAGAGTTGCGAGCAATAACTTTGCTGATTTCTTCTTCGCTTTCGTCTCGCTCACGTAGTAGCTGGCTGCAAGTATCCCTAGACTCCTTCAGTTCCTGCAGTGCCTGCCTCAACTTCATCTCGGTGCTTTGTGCTGCAGCCTTACGGGTCAGCATGATGAATTTATAAGTCCTGAAAGTTTACAAACAACAGTATCAGGAACTATTTAAAACAAATATTGATTATTTATTTATTATCAGAGAATATACTTGGAAGAAAACAAAATTAAAAACATAAGACAGTAGGCCACAATTGTTAAGTAATTGGGAATAATTTACTTATTTATACCTACTCCTTTTTTAACTATGAGTAAGTGTATGTAAGTACCTATTTAAATTATAACAATAGTTTAGTCTTATACTTTTAGTGAAGTTTAATCATTATGTAGGTACACAAGAATGTTATAATAGTTATAAAAATAAAAGAATTAATCCAGATACTATTTGGTTATAGTTAGAGACACTATAGAATGATGAGATGCCTAATTTAATTAATTATAGCAATAAAACATGGATGATGTTTAAGTCAAACCAAAAAATATATCAATAACACTAAACAGACAGACTGACTGACCCCAATAAATCAATAAGTAAGTACTTATACAATAGTATTCAAGTAGCAAAATGGTTACACAATGTTTTGATTGTTTTACTTATAGCTGTATTGTATTTATGAGTAGTGTAATGTTTGTAAAGTGTAAATAGTTTAGTGAATGTCTGTGACAATAGTAGTCACCATCTCAACTTTACTTCCACTTCACGTCAAGTAAAGAGAAATTGACTCTGCCAATTCGTATTGAGTATTGACGTTACTCACTTTACGTGAATTTTGTACAAGTAGTAAAGAACAGTTGGGATAATTGAGAACCAAAATGCCACACAAGCCGTGAGTTTATTTATAAATGTAGGTAGGTACCTACCTACGCTGTTGCTTTGAAAAATAAAATGTTTAGAATCAGTCTGATTGGCTTAGTGATGTAGTCTAAGTTGAAATAATATAAATAAAATTACGGAACAAAAGTACTTCCCCGGTTTAGTGCGTAGTATTCCACAGATTTCTCCTTTTCTATGAAATGTTCACCATAACAACATTGGCGGTGGATAGGTGAAGCTCGGTCGTTTTGGTAGTTCGAAAACTACCCAATGGATTTGTCAGAAAACACTTCCTTATAATATTTAAGTTGTAATAAACACTTTAAAAACAATATTACTAAAGGAAAACAATATTATATTAGTTAAAATTAATTTTAAAATCAGCTGCTTAGATTTGACCTTAATATACATAGATAACACCCAGACCAAGACAAATAAACATGATCATGCTCACAAATATTTGTCTTGTTCGGGAATCGAATCCGAACTCTCTGGCGCAGAAGGTAGGTATCCTACACCTGCGCCAAATCAGTCGTCAAAAATGTAATATTAGTTCTCGCAAACAATTGTACTTATCAGCAATCAACAAAAAATATAAGAAACATTTCACATTTCTGATGTGGTGTATTTTTACGCATTTTTACACATTTAATTTCTAATAAGTACATACTTAGTCTAATTTATTGTAGGTAAGTATCCCTATTTTATTTAATTTTCTGATAATATATTAATCATTTTATTGCTATCCATACTTTTTAGTGATAAATTGATTTTCAATGAGTAAGGAGTGCAATTTGGTTGAATTTAGAAATTATATTAAAATAATGAAATGGGTTGAGTAAGGCATACCAATTTCGGATGAGTGAAGAATTGAGACGAAACGTATAACGTTGGATGAATACGGAACTTAAAAAATAAGCGACGTTCAAACGTAAAGAGTGTTTGCCATTTGAGTAAAGGGGCTTGGTGACCTGAAAAACTGTTTATTTCCAGATGTCACAATAAACTTATTTATAACAATTGTTTACAATCAGACTAACGCCTTCGGACACAGTCGGACAATTTCCACATTTGCCTAGCTGTAAACACAAAAGAAAAGTGAAACAAGTTTGTTTCTTATGTTGTGTTAGCCATTTTAATTAGTCAATTATATAATATTTAGAATTACTTTGCGTTTCTGTGCTGTTTAATGGATCATATTATGTAATTTCAACAGAAAATTGTTAAGTAATGAAGATTCCTTAGTTTCGTTTATAGACTTTTAGGAACATTCATTCTCTTTACATTATTCTTATTTTCTTATGCCCCTTTGTGTGTAGAAAAATCCACTTAGAGTAAAGAATTGGATTCCTTTGTTGATTTACTGAATTTGTGGACCAATGAAGGCCATGAAGCGTAAAACTAACCCAACAAAGTTTAGCTACTATTGCCCTTACGACGTTATTTGCCTAGCTTTGGACCTATTAAAAGTTAATCATTATTTTCCTTTGATACCATGATTAAAAAATTTTGTAATTACTGAAAATAGAAGATGTCATTTCATTCTTCATCTTCAGTACTTATATCTTCTATATAATTGTATATTATATATTCTATATGTTAAAAAAATGATAATGAGTTAGAATGTACACGCTCGCTGTTTTCGAAATATGCAACTCAGCGATTTATGTAGTCGTTTTAAGTATTTAAGTTAAAAGTTTACACAACTTTTTTTATAACTGTAGAACATCTAGATACAGAGAAATTAATATATAAAATAAAAAGTCAAATTTAAAATGGCATCATTCCAACAGGAGAGGGGATGAACCCCACCCCAAAATGTGGGTGTTTTTGTCGATACAATTACGTGTATTTGATACCTTTAAAATCGCCAGGCTCAAGACCAAAGACATTGTATTGTAAACAATTTCTTGATTTCCGGGAAACATCAGCTTCGAATATAATATTAATGTAAAAAAATATAGATCTAGTTATTACACTCTTTTAGAATTTAATAAAATATACCTACCTTTAGCAGTTTGCAAATATGTTTATGTAAGAAGAGTCAAAGGATGAAATAACGTCAGATAATGGAATATCACCAATGCCTCTACTTATGCACTTCTTTTGTGCGACAAAGCCTTCTGTGAGTCCGTGCTATCCTCAGATCATACAACTATTTCGCAGAATAAAACCAGACGAAGCTTATTGTTTCAATGATTGGATAAATATTTTATGGTCTTATTTAACTCTGCAATGATTTGATTTTTTCAGAAGCATAAATGAATTTGGCTTTACATTTTTTTTTTTACATCTTATACCTCCAGCTTATGGTTGGAGTCTATATTCGCAGCTACTCTTTCATACCAGTTCTCGCAATTTTTCCTCTCGCACTTTCATTCAGCATACGATTCTTTCTTTCATGCATCATCTTTTGCACTTTAACAGGTGGGATGCCTGCCTATTCTACTTTCTTATTTTTCTTATCTTACTATATTACACAAGGGGAAATAATTTCTACACTCTTACCAAAGGGTTCTACATTTTTCTTATGACATATTATACTCTACATTTTCCTTTCTTACTTATTTTCTAGTTAAGATTCTTTTATATATCTAATACTTATTTTCTAGTTACATATTTAATTTTATTTTGCTTACATTTTATACTAGGTTTGGGGGTAATTACAATGTGCCAAACTCTCCTTATTTTTATGTATAGATTTTTATTTCTTACTTTCTAAATACATAATTATGGTGAATTTTTAAGCATAGTTGTACATACACATTTTATTTTCAGTTTTTCTATGCTAATCAAAAATATACAATTATATTTTGTTAACATAGTTTACTTCTTTATTACGTTTTTTCTTTACGTTTACTCTAATCACTATTTCTTTACAGTACCTAATAAATTCCTCTCTATCTTTACTTATCATTATTTTCTCTATATTATCTGTTTCTATTTTAGTTCCTAGCTTTTGCTCTATATCGTATCTTTCTTTAGTAAACACAGGACATTCGGTAAGTATGTGGGGGACAGTTTCGTCTATATCGGGGTCGCATGTGGTAGTTGGGACGCTGCTGTGTGTGCGTCCGCGGCCACTGTGAGACCTCATAGTAATGTTTGTGAATACGGGTGATAGTCAACTCCAAGTTCTCAGACACACTTCCTGACAGTCTTTTTATATTTATTTTATTTAATCTTTATTGCTTAAGATAAAAACAGCAAATGGCGGACTTAATACCCAAGGGCAATCTCTACCAGTCAACTGGTAAGTTGTTAAGGAGAAAAATTCAGGGGGCAATAAACAAAACTTATAAAAAAACTGTATCAGAAAATATAGCAAAAAAAATAATAATACAAAATTATACTTATATACTAATTCTTGATAAATACATATATACCTTCGTAAATTATACATACGTAAAAGAAAGACTAGCAATGTCAGATTCGACGAGTTTAAGTTTAATCTATTATATATTATCCTGTAATGGTAGTTGTAGGTGGAAAAATAATTATATAAGTAATTATATATTTAGGATCCAGAAGTGAAAATTCTTAAAAAAAACTGAAATTACGGATAACAACTATTAAATTCCAATTTATCAAATCAAACACAATTTATTAGAAACAAAACACCAACTTTTACACAAACTAAAAATTTGGACTGATTCAAGTAATTTAAACAATGGTTTAACGATACCACTCAACCCGGGAACAAACAGGTCACGACGAGAGCGATGTGCACGATCCGAGCGCCAGCGAGCAAATGACTCGTTTGCCGCACGCGCGCTCTTTATAAAGGCAACAGGCGTACTAGTGGTGGCATGGTGGGGAGGATGCTAATTCGGCCTCTCCTGACGTGGAGTCGTCCTCGACGACGGCGTCTTCGACCATGTCTAGCTGCGGCATACTTGGCATTGATGATCTGCCATGTGGTGCCCATGACGACGGTCCGGCAACAGGGTCGTCGTCGGTTTCCTGCGGTGCTGATTCCATCCTTACATCGGAATCGATTAATTCGTTATCTGTAATAAATGTTTTCTGTTATTAAACGTTATAACTAGGGCTTGCAAATATTCGATGAAATCCAATATTCGAATATTCGAAAATTTTTAAGGAGGTATTCGAATATATTCGAATATTATTCGAATAATTCTGTAAAATAAGACAGATGGTCGTAATTATTAAATATTGCTTATTTTTGCACGTTAAACCAAAGTTAAATGCTTTGTTTAATGGGATGGGACGCATTGTGTAAAAATTATCCTCAATTGACTTTTTTTGCCTTCGCCCCACGTTTTTAGTTTAAAAACTTCTTTGTAGAGTTATAAATCTTTAAAGGGGAAAATATTTTATAATTATTAGTCCGTTTTTCTAGTTAATTTTAAGGGCATGTTTTGAGTTCAATTTTGATACATTTTAGTTCAATTTTAAAACGTATGTTTTTTGGTTTGATTGTCAGTAAATGTTTATTTTTTGTTTTTTAGTCTTGTATCTGTGTTTTTTCTCGGGCTTTTTTCCGGCTTCATTATCAGACCTGGGTTTAGTACTATCTCCCATCAGAATACATGTCAAAACGAATCAAACGAGCCCAAACTTGATGGGGTTGTATGGTATCATTATAGAGATCCTGTACCCTTCTTTCGGCTTCATCACCAGATCTTGCATACTATTTCCCAACAGATTACTTGTCAAGACAAATCAAACGAGCCCAAACTCTATGGAGTTGTATGATTTTATTAGAGAGTTCCTGTAGCCTTCATCCGACTCAATCACCAGACCCTGGAAATCATCTTCCGTCAAAGTACTAGCCAAGACAAATCAAACGAGCCCAAAATAAATGGAGCTGCATGGTTTTATTACATATTTTTCGTGATTTTCTTCCGGCTTTATTATCAGACACTGGACACTATTTTCCCAACAGAGTACTTGTCGAGACGAATCAAACGAGCCCTCAATGGATATATATGGTTTTATTACAGAGTTCCTGTGATTTTCTTCAGGCTCCATCATCAGATCTTGGACACTATTTCTCAACAGAGTTATTGCCAAGACGAATCAAACGAGCCCAAACTCGATGGATTTGTATGGTTTCATTACAGAGTTCCTATGATTTTCTTCCGGCTCCATCATCAGATCTTGGACACTATTTCCTAACAGAGTACTAGTCAAGACGAATCAAACGGGCCCAAACTAAATGGACTTGCATGGTTTTATTACACAGTTTTGTGGTTTTCTTCCGGCTTCATAATCAGACCCTGGACACTATTTATTTTCCCAACAGAGTACTTGTCGAGACGAATCAAACGAGCCCAAACTCGACGGATTTGTATTGTTTTATTACAGAGTTTCCGTGGTTTTCTTCTGGCTCCATCATTATACCATGGACACTATTTCTAAACACAGTTATTGCCAAGACGAATCAAACGACCCAAACTCGATTAATTTTGTATGGTTTCATTACAGAGCTCCTGTAGTTTTCTTCCGGTTCCATCATCAGACCCTGGACAATATTTCCCAACAGAGTACTAGTCAAGACGAATCAAACGAGCCAAAACTTCATGATTTTTTATGGTTTTAGTTCAGAGTGTCAAAATTGGCCCTGACTCAAAAGCACTATTTAAAGCTAAGAATATGCCAAAGAAAATGAAAAGAAGCTTAATAGGTGATACGCTGAAAGACCGTCAAAAATCAGAGGAAATAAGAAGAAGAAAAAACGAAAGTAAAAGACATAATAAGGAAAATAAGACTGTTAAAATGGCAATGGACGGGTTAAATGGCAAGAGAAAGCAAGGAAAAATGTACCAAAATTATTACAGAGTGGCAACCATGGGACAGAAAAAGGAAAAGAGGAAGACAAACCAAAAGATGGGCAGATGATATTATGAAATCTGGAGGAACACTTTGATCGTGAAAAGCAAGAGATAGAACAGAATGGAAACAGCTGAAAAAGGCCTACGTGTCGCAAGACAAGCTGATCACTAAAGCCAAAAAGTAATTAAATGAACAAAAGAAAGAAAGAAAAAATATTTATTTGAGACAATCACACACTTGTACTTAGCAAGACGAATCTAACGAGCGCAAATGACACTATAAGATGCCATTGTCTTCCTGTTCTGACCTTTGTTTTAAATTTCAAGACTGACTCATTGGGAAGCTAGATTAAAATCGTTTACAATTTGTGGAAAAACAAACACCATAGCTAAACAAATAAATAAACGAGAAAGTGAACGTTAGCAATAGCTTCATTCTATGCTCACAAAAGCTATTCGGGTATTTAATGAATGACTTTTGCCTAAATCCAAAAAAGTGGAAAATATTCGAATATTCGAATATCACCGACTTGAGTATTCGAATAGCAAAATAAGGCGAATATTCGAATAATTCGAATATTCGAATATTCGAATTGCAAGCCCTAGTTATAACGCACATGTGTATCATTTTCACAGTAAATGAAGTAATTCCATAGAAATAGAATGTCAAAGAACAACAATGTCAATAAACAGGTGATCCGAAAACGAATGCATACATTTTATATGAGATACGTAAAATATGACTTAGATTCATAAAATATGACTATATATGGCAAAGGAAATTAATAAACTATGTTCCATACTGTTTTCTTCGTCGATAAACGAATAAATGTAGCGAAATTTGGTTTTAGAGAAATGTGTGGCAATATTTTATTTACCTGTGAAAAGTGTGATTACTTGGATTATTTCTTTTTGTAACATCACAATTAGTTAGATCACAAGACACAATGACTCCAAGATACCTCTATTTTAAATTCTAATTAAGATTAAGAAATATTTTAAACAAACTGTGATTGTTCATTTGCTAGGCGGGACGCTAGGGGCTCTTACTGTAAAAAATGTTGGCACATGTCACTTGATCCTTTGTCTCTTTTTTACATAGACCGTGTCCGTATGATGTTAACTTCTCTTTTTCACGCTTTGTTGGTCTTCTTGAGCGCAGCGAAAATTTTCTATGTCTATGAGTAATTCATTCATTCATCCCTTACATACAACAAATTTAAAAGCAAACTAAATAAAAAAAAAAACGTTATAACATAGGTAAGTTTGAGAGCTCTCGTTTGTTACCTTCAACAGGGTGCAAAGGACGGTCACCCCAAGACAGAGGCTTTGAGTCCGCATGTTTTTACATGAGGCAGAGGCATCCAGTCCGCATGCCCTTTCACAAGACAGAGGCATCGAGTCCGCATGTCTTTACACAAGACAGAGGCATCGAGTCCGCATGTCTTTACACAAGACAGAGGCATCGAGTCTGCGTGTCTACGTGCAAACACCAAAGTGCACTGATAATAGTTCAACTTGCCACGTCAGCTGGTTTTAGAATTAATAAAGGGGTAAAAAGTAAGATGAGAGAAAATGTGAATAGTGTGAATGTGTATGACTGTGTTACCTAGCCTACCTGATTTAATGTAAACTGCTAGTTTCGTTTGACAGATACTTACGTGAGGGGACATAGGTTATGGCAAGTTAAACTACGATCGCGCACTATGATGTGCTGTTCAACTTACGCTCGAAGAAAGCAGCGCAAGAATCAGGGCACCACTCTCCACGCCAGGGCACCATGTATTGAGCTGCAGCCTGCGTGGTCTTCCCATAAGACCCGCTCAGCAGTCTCAGCTCGTATCGGTCGCTTGGTAGGCACCTCACGACCCGATAGGGCCCACGCATGCCAGGGTCCAGCTTGCCTGTTGCCTGTGAATACTTAATCACAAACACCATATCGTTAGGAGTAAATTTGCGAGGTGCTCGTCGCTGTTGGTTAACGCGAGTATCTTGTTGTGCTTGATTTTTCTTCAGCAACTCACTTGCCTTGGTTCTGCAAGTTTCCCGCCAAGCCTCTCGATTTTGAAGATTTTCGACAGCAACGTCTCGAATAAGGGATCGAATGAGTGGAGTCGCCACATCGATACCCACCAGAAGGTTGATGGGAGAGACTTGCGTTGTCTTCTGTTTTGTCATATTGAGGACCAGCTGAAGTTTCCACAGTTGTTCTGACCAGGAGGCACCCTTATGATTCGCTTCGATTCTTATCATATTTAAGACGGTCCTAACATAACGTTCGACTTGACCATTCGAATTGTGCATTTCTGGGGTGATATAATGGATATCACACCCAAGTTCAGAAATGAATGATCTAAAGTCGGAGGATTCGAACATTCGCCCACGGTCAGTCATAATAAGTTTTGGGACGCCAAATAAAGAAATTGCGTTATTAAAAGTGCGTTTTAATTCACCCGCGTCTTGTCGAAAGATCGGATAAAGTAGGCAGAATTTCGAAAACGCGTCCACGATTAAAAGGACGAACTTATAACCTCCAGACTCAGGCAGGGGACCCAATGCATCTAAGTGCAGGGTATCAAACGGTGAGGTAGGTTTCTCCCAGGAGGATATGGGTTGGTGAGCTGCTCTAGGCACTCGCTTTTTCGATATGCACACAAGACAGTAAGATATGTATTTAGCCACAAAGTGACGAAGCCCGGGGAACCAAAAATGTTTTAGAATTAAATCTACGGTTTTATCGGCCCCAATGTGCTCATGCTCGTCGTGGAAAATTCTTAATAAGCTTAACCTATGCCCCTTAGGAATAAAACACAAAAGTTTTGGCTCTTCCCCAACGCGCCCATGACAATAGTACAAGATGTCATTCATTAGCACATACTGCCTAGAGTCCAGCTCCCCATCGCGTACCTTCTGTATGAGACTTTGGGTCTCGCTATCGGCAGATTGAGCTATCTGAGCCCAATTACGAGGCTTTGTGATTTGGCAGACTTGGGCGGATGGATTTCTGCTAAGGTAGTCGGCATGAGACATCATTATGCCTTTTCGGTACTCGATACTAAATGAGAAGTCTTGTAGATAGACCCACCAACGGGCGACGCGCGGAAGCAGGTCCTTTTTCTTTTCGGTGGCCTTGAGAGCATTACAGTCGGTTACTATTTTAAACGTCAAGCCGATTAAATAATGGCGAAA
Source organism: Agriphila geniculea (assembly GCA_943789525.1). Taxonomy (NCBI): domain Eukaryota; kingdom Metazoa; phylum Arthropoda; class Insecta; order Lepidoptera; family Crambidae; genus Agriphila; species Agriphila geniculea. The sequence continues at coordinate 20,948,479 of OX038877.1, forward strand.
ATGCTGTAATGCTCTCACGACCGCCAAAGTCTCCAACTCATAGGAGTGGTACCTGCTTTCGGCGCCCTGTGTGGTCTTACTAAAGTATCCTATGACGTGTTTGGATCCATCCGCCCGAGTCTGCATCAGAACAGCACCCAGGCCGATGCTACTGGCATCGGTGTGCACCTCTGTTGCAAGGAGAGGGTCGAAGATAGAAAGAACGGGCTCGCTCGTTAACAGAGTTATTATTTCGTTTCGAACCCGTTCTTGCTCCGGTCCCCAGCAAAATTTAATATCCTTTTTGGTTAAACGCGAAACGCAAGCAGTCTTAGTCGCATAACCTTCAATATAACGGCGGAAGTATCCGGCCAAACCCAAAAACTGTCTAACCTGCTTGACATTGCTAGGAACCGGGGCATTAACCAGTGCTTCGACCTTCCTTGGACTCGGCCTCACCTGACCCTGGCTCACTACACGTCCTAGGTACTCAACCTCCGTAGAGAGAAAGGTACATTTGCGTAAGTTTATAGAAAAGCCAGCATCAGTTAGGGTCTTCAAAACCTCTCGCAAGGCCTTGATACCTTCATCAATTGTTTTGCTCATAATAAGTACGTCATCGACGTATACGAGAACATTACCCGCCTCAATATGCTTGCAAAGTGTGTCGTTTATAATGCGCTGGTAAACGATGGGTGAGTTCGTCAAACCGTAGGGCATTCTGAGATATTCAAAATGCCCTTCTGGAGTGACGAACGCCGTTTTGTGAATTGACTGCTCAGCCAAAGGGATCTGGTGAAAGCCCGTTGCCATGTCGAGGCTCGAAAAGAACTTAAAATTGCCCAGGCGATCCACATGATCATCGATCAATGGCAACGGGTAACGGTCCCTCACAGTCAATCTATTCAGCGCACGATAATCGACACACATGCGGTCACTACCATCCTTCTTTTTTACAAGGATGATAGGACTAGCATACTCTGAATTCGAGTCGCGGATGATACCCTTGTCCTTAAGGTCCTTAATAATCTGTCTAACTTTAAGTTTTTCATTATGAGAAAGTCTGTAAGGACGATAAGCAACTGGGGTATCATCCGTGACCTTGATAAACATTTTACCCGTATTAACAGTGGTCGTTGCGGTGCCAGAAATGAAGAACTTTGAAAACTCGCCAATCACTTTCAGCACGGACTTACGTTGCTCTCCTTCAAGAGGAGTGTTAATAGTAACGGATTCGTCAACCGTAACGGCGCTAACCTGAGACATGGTGTTCACTAAAGTTCGCGTCAAATATTGCTTGTCCTTAGTGCGTACATAGGTAACGCCCTCGCGGTTGAGGATATCCGTGCCTACTATGATAGGGAAGTTCATGCGCGATCCAGGTACCACAACGAAATCCGCCTCAATTGAAAGACCTTCGAATTCGATGGTCAATGATACGAACGAGTCAGCTTCTATGATGTTATCGGTTATTCCCTTCAACGTGCACTTGGTAGGCTGTTTGATGTAAGAAAAATGTTTTAAAATATCAGCAGAAATTAATGAAACATTCAATGCGCCACTATCAATAAGCACGTCGACAGGAATACCCTGAATAACTGCTGTCGTAATATCACTATTCCTAAAACTATCTGACGGTTCGGAGCACAGGTTGACGTTCCGTTTATTACGTGGCTGCGATCTTTCTTTAGCAAAACAAACGTCTTCGCTATGGCCAGGCTTTTTACAAAAGTTACACGACGCGCTACTCGCTTGACTACTGGGACCTGCCTCTGAACTAGAAGCCGAACGCTTAACCGATTGAGTATCAGATTTACTTTTAACTGGACAGTTCACCTGTTTATGCCCAGTCCGCCCGCAGCCGAAACATTTCATATTACTGTAAGCAGGGTTGGGTAAAGTACGTTTCCTATTTTGCATCGATCTAAAATCTTGTTTGCTGCGGACGGGCTTGGCATAGATAGAAAGAAAAGACACGATGTCTTCAGTAGTCAATTTCGCATTCGCTGCTGCCGCTCGGACTTGGGGGTCAGTTATGCCTCTAATAATGATCAGCACCATAAGCTCGGCGCTGAGGCCCTTCACAATTCGCAAGCGTAATAAGGTGCGGCGCGCGTACTCGGAGTATGATGAAAACTTATCGGAGGTAGTGTTCATTGTCTCATAAAGAATATTGGCATAGTCCAATTTTCGTGGACATAACGGTTTGAATTCGCGAACAAAGTTTGACCAGGTGCGGTCACTCGTTACCCACTCATTAAGCCAAGTACGCGCGTCACCCTTGAGACAGTTCGATACGCGAGACAGGCACTCGGAATCCTGCCAGTTATTCGCAAGCCTAGCCCTATCTACCTCTTCGCACCATGCTTCGATGTCGTGCATGGCGGGATCAAAATTAGACACAAAATAATTAAGAGATCTGGAGGGGTTTAGTGATCGAATCGCCTCGGCTAAGAGACGGGTAGACTCTGACATTTCAGACTCACGATTATGTTGAGATTGTAAAGTGTTATTACTGGTCTGGGGTGTCGATATTTCAGGCGTATGTAAGTTGGGGGTGCTTAATGGTTGTGCCGACTCCAAAATGTGATTTCTAATCTCAATATTGTCAAATTGGGGCCTTATGGGAACCGCCCTAGCATCAGCCATCTCGGACGGATTTTGGTTAGATGTAATCACCGACTGACTCTGTTCCATGCGTTCGTTATTAACAGCATTAGATATTACGGGATTATTGTTTTCAAGTGCATTCAATCGCGTTAATATCGAGTGCAAGGCCTGCTGCACAACAGAATTAACGTCGCCAGACGCAGACGGTGTTCGTGTACGATTGCGCGACCTACGGTCATGACTTTGCCTACGCGATCTACGGTCATGACTCCGCCTACGCGACCTACTGCGAGAGCTACGTGTGCCATCATCGCGACGACGCGACCTGTTATGTGGTGTCCGTGATCTATCGGACATAATTGCAATTCACAGTGAACAAACAAGTAAAAACACGTAACGTAAGCAAATTAAAACGACCACAAAATAAGTTAAAATTTGGTGTTTTGTTTTTATCTAAAAAATCTTAATGGCAAAGCGTAACGAAAAATGGGTATGGATGCTTAAGTAATCCCACTTCTGAATTTAGGATCCAGAAGTGAAAATTCTTAAAAAAACTGAAATTACGGATAACAACTATTTAATTCCAATTTATCAAATCAAACACAATTTATTAGAAACAAAACACCAACTTTTACACAAACTAAAAATTTGGACTGATTCAAGTAATTTAAACAATGGTTTAACGATACCACTCAACCCGGGAACAAACAGGTCACGACGAGAGCGATGTGCACGATCCGAGCGCCAGCGAGCAAATGACTCGTTTGCCGCACGCGCGCTCTTTATAAAGGCAACAGGCGTACTAGTGGTGGCATGGTGGGGAGGATGCTAATTATATATTAATAATTATATAATACCACAGATAATATAATACTATAGATATTACTGTGAGACCTCAAACAATAATTTTAATCGGTTTGCTCTACCCAATTTAGCCCGTGGGCCAAGAAGGATCTACGATGGAGTGGGCTTCTCCAGAAGGTGCCTATTCTATTCTTAATTATACACTATTTGTATTTCTATTCCATTCGAAATTCCAAAAATAGATTTACAGTAACTGTTAGTCGTGCGTGATGCCTAATACCCATCATAAATAGCTGTGTTGCTCTGCGGCGAGTCCCCAATCCGACTTATAAATTGCTTTAATTTAATATATCGTAACTGCGAAACAGGAACTTTGGTAACATTTTTCTGTTAGAGGGGAGTTTAACACCCCACCATAAATAAAGGCCCCCACCATAAATAAAGGCCCCCCTCCACCGAAGAGTTTACGGCGTGTAACGACATGCAATTATTAAAAATTAGACGTATCTATTTCAGATTTTAGTTGGATCCAAGATGTTACTTAGATAAAACGATTTATAATTATTTATATATTACGATATTTATTTATAATTGTTTTTTCGGTTGAGATCCTCAAATAAAAGTTTAAATCTTAAGGTGGTTATACCACCGAAAGTGGCGCCTTCAGAGGTTTTTATTTAATAAATTGTTATTAGAAAATGATTTAAATAAAAGTTTACGTGGAATTTAAGGGCCCATGGTCTAGTATTTTTAGAAGGTATTAATATATTTCCTCGTAGTCATTCGTAAAAGAAGATAGCAAATGTGTCAAAACAGACACTTTTAGCAGTTTTGCTATATACTTCTAGCAGTGACTCCGAGGAAACGTCATGATACCGTTTCAAAATACTAGACTATGGGCCCTCAAAATTCCAGCGTAAAGTTTTAGAATTATAATGTTGAATAAAATTCACTTTCGGTCATACAACCGCCTTAACTGAATATGTTAATAAACTTCAACTAACAGCGTGTGTGGCTACAAACTTAGATATCTAATAAAATAATTATGTCTGCCAGCTGCATCTAGCGAATTATGCTTGTATCCATGGAAACTAAACTAACATTAGAAAATGGAATCTCTAATAAACATGAAATAGAAATGAAAGTCTGGCTCAAAACTATATTTCTTTGGTTAATATTATAATATTAATTAAAAACTTAAAATAAAACAAATTATGTTATGGAAAAGGAATTAAATCAATGTTCACCTTTTCTAATTAAACCACTTAATTTCTTTGCCGCACCTGGATTGAGACTTTGCCGAATGCTTTGAATCAACCAACGAACTAAATTATGGAAGTGTTACTTAGAGCATTCTAAGAAGTGTTATAATAATTGCAAACAAATATTGCTTAAAATGTAGTGCTATTTTAAGCAATATTTGTGGGGCCGAAAAATTACAATCCGCATAGCTTTAGTCGGGCCAGCCACGTACCCGGTCACTGATGACGTTAGCGTTCTTTACAATAACTGCAGTTTGTATTGTAGAGAAAATAGACAAAGAGAGAGTTTATTAGAAATTACGTCCTGTGTAATTAAATGGTGTAAAAGAGGTTAAAAATCAACCCAGTCCTTGATGTTTGTTAAACAGTGATTCCCTTTCCACTCGGTTCTTCGAACATTACAGTCAAGAACGGCAAGTTATAAATTGTTTCCCGTACAAGGCTTGTATAGTGCTTCTCTCGAGAAATGCGAAGACATAAAAAACTTTTTAATTAATACTAATGATAAATAATTAACTAGCGACCCGCCCTCGCTTCGCTTCGGTTCCTTCCTTTTTTGCCAATTTCGTCCTTCCAACAACACCCCAAAAAGAAAACAAATATCTTCCAGTCGTCACCTCCATTCTCTCCAAAAGTCCGTTTCAGTCCCGGTCGAGTCCCTTCATCAGTGTGAGAAACGCGCTGATGGTTAAAATTTAATCTGTGGTGATCGATTACTTAGCGACCGGTCCGCTGGATTGCACCTCCTGCTTATTTTACTCTTTGATTTGACCACCGCCATGTTGCAGAAATATTTAGAGCCTTTCTTCCAAATTTCTCTTTAATTAGTTTTAGAAGTAAGTAATTAATTCTAAGAATATTTGAAAGGATCTGATAAATAAATAAAAATAAATATTAATATTTAAAAATAATTTTATTAATGGCGCGATTATCACAAAGATTAATATTTGTGGTTACCGCAATGGTAGATTTAAAGAACTTCAGACATGGACTTCTTATATTACAAGACAATATTATAGACGCATGACCAAAATTACTTTTTATCATAATAACTCGTTTGGTAAATTAAATAATAATGTGTTCATTATGGAAAATAATTAAAGTAATTTATACAGTAACCTAATAATTTGTTTTGTTATATCTCAAAGAGATTATGCAGAGTTTTCGATGAAACCTCCCAAGTAAGGAAGGCGGCTTGACGTTTTCCGACATTTCCAAAAAATCGTTATATTTCAACCAATTTACACAAAACCTTGACAAATTATATTTATAAACCTTCCTCATGGATCACTCTATCTATTGGAAAAAGCCGCATGAAGATCCGTCCAGTAGTTTTTAAGTTTATCGCGAACAGACAGACAGACGCGGTTGAGGACTTTGTTCTATAATATGTAGTGATATTATTTTATTTTGTATAACGCCATCTACAGCCGAAAAGCGAAATGAGTTTTTCATAGAGTATCGGTAGAGTAATTTATTGTCTATGGGAAATCTTATTTCGCTTCTCACGTTAGGTGGCGCTGTACTAATTTCCCATATAAAATTACGCGCCACCTTTGAACGTGATTCACCCAGACTGCCGATGTGGAACCTCCGGAATTCCTTTTTCAAATGTAATAATCATAATTTCAGAGCATGTGATAAAGAATATTGTCCATCAGCCATTTTTGATGTCCCCACTGCTGGGGCACAGACCTTCCTTATGGGTGGATAAGGAGGACGGGCCATAACCCACCACGCGGGCCCAATGCGGATTGGTGGGTATTAACGACTGCAAATGCAGCCGGGACCAACGGCTTAACGTGCCTTCCGAAGCACGGAGGAGTTTGCGATAGTAAATTTTTGGTCACCCATCCCATGACCGACCCTTGCGAACGTTGCTTAACTTACGCAATCGCTGGGCCAGGCGCTAAACCACTGCGCCACCGAGCTCCTCAGAAGAAAGAAAAAAGAATATTATTATTGTGGAATTAAACCGCGACTGTTGTGGTTGGTTTCATCATATCCATGTTTTAACATGCTCATTAAATATGCAGAATGAAGAAAGGGTTATCCGTTGATTTTTTCCAATATTTTTCCAATAAGACTATAGCTTACGTACTCCCTACTACTTACGTACTCCCGGTTTTTGAGGTACTTTATCCGAGGGTCCACATTATGTGGTTTAAAGTAATAAAAATAACTTTATACCAGATAATGTGGACCTTTCAATAAAGTTAAACCTCCGATAAATCACTGATAAGTACCTTAGAAACCGGACATTAATCGATCTTTTCTATGTTCGTTAACCGTTATTCATCAGAAGAATTTTTTTAAATTTAATCCTAGGAAATTTATTTTTCTTTGATGAATTAAAAGAAATTAAGTACAAAATATTTTGATATCATTGAATTAATAGTACGTTCTATAAAATGTACTACGTTATTCATGAGAAAGACTGAAGAGAGCTTTTGTATTTATGTACATAATCAAGATATAATTGGGGAATCCTTTGTACTTAAAATACACGTTTGGAACTTGAGACGCCTTGGTATGAGTCTAGTCATAATATGTGATGCGTGGCATTCATCATAACGCGCCTAATTAGTTGATGTCATGTCATCTTAGTTGGCTACTGACAGAGTTTGCTATTTTAAACCCTTTATGACAATACTGAAGGTTCTTAATCAAATGAAATCCAATTTGACGATGATTTGCAAATGTTTTAGGAGAGTGATTACAACAGATTTCATTTTTTTAAACGAATTTGCAAAGGTAATATTTTATTCTAATGGATAACATAAGATAATATTGATCTTGTTTAAATCTTAACGTATTAAAATCTCACTAATCAGTAGGTTTTTTCATATTCAGCTAAAGATGCTTCAGTTGCTTAAATTTAAGGTTCCGTAGTTAAGTCAACAAGTACCCTTATAGTTTCGCCATTTATCTGTCTGTCCAAAAATAGGGTCTATCTGTCCGTCCGCGATTTAGCAGCAGTTCAAAGGCTCTTAGTACCTAAACCTGTAATTTGGCACAAATGTTTACCTATCACGCCTTTGTGCATAAAGTTTTGTAACATACGCGTTCTTCATGGTTGTTAAAAATTAAGAAAATGTAAGCAACTTTGAAATTCTTCATACAAACTTCTTACATAATATATCTTTAAGTGCAATATGGAAAATACAAAATCATGATTACTCAAAAAGGCAATTAAAGCTCTTGTCTTTAGCACATTACAAAATCCGATCCGGTTTTCAGTATGACCCTTTACGTACTAACTAGCCTCCGTACCCATAAACTAAATAGTCGAACATTATTATTATTTAATAATGTTAATAATTACTTAATAAACTCCTTATAAACTTCGTACTGAGCAAACCAAAATTGCTTTGCGGTCGGTCGCTGAATTAAATATTATCATGCATTCGGATTCTGTGCACCGCCTTTGTTCTGTATATAGGATAGAAACGGTAACTATATTTAATAACTGATAATCTCAGAATACCTATAACGATCGTTTAAGCAGACACAGTTTTAAATAATCTCAAATTTAAGACAACTTCTCGATCAAATATTTTTACACAAGCTTTTAAATGGTGCGTTGCGTACAATTGCCCTCATCCGCTTTCAAGAATAACTTTTAACTGTCCTCGTATACTCGCATAGAACTTGCAGTACGGTACCTATTTAACTTTGTAGGGTTCATTCTATAACCAACTAGTGTTTTATATATTATTGCACGCGTTTGTTATAGTTCGGTTTATGGCCCTAAAAGCGATGTATTAGGGCTCACTTTACAAGCAAGTGTGTTGAAAAATTATTAGTTATTTAGTAATGTTGCTACTGCATATTTTACTTAATTTGGGCCGTATTTATAAACCGCTCTCAACGTTGAGAGCCATCTTGAGCTCATACTTGAGATGCCGTTCTTATTAATAGATCATACTTAAGTACATGTTTAAGTTCGTGGTATCAACTGAGATTCACTCATATTAATAAACAAAACTCTGCACTTGAGATCGCTCTTGAGATGATGATTGAGAGCGTGTTCGCCAAGTGCTGCAAAACCGTGACTTGAGAGCGTGCGCGCGCCGTAAAGTTATGACATTAGCGAATTTTTTAGTAATTTCCAAAAACAATTTCTTTTCGAGTGGCGAAAATACGTGATTTACTTAAATTACGAAATGTAAAGTAACTCAATTCAATTACAATATCCCGCCAAACATTATTTTTCTGTTTTTCTGTTCGTGAAACAGAAAAGGCAAAGGCATATATTTGCACCATACAGCCTAGAGTTCAGTCATACTTTGTCAAACATCTTGTATTAATTAAAATATTTTTCGCGCGTGGATACGCGAGGTGGAAGGGCGCGTTCAGAGTCACACTAAACAGCAGCGCCATAAGCGCTCTAAAGCCCGATCCGAAAGCATTATGTACTCGTTAGTATTTTGTGATCCTGCTTACATTACAATCGTCACATAAGTTGAACGGACGTAAAAAAATAAAGTGATATTTTATTTGTTTTCATGTAAATAATTATTACAATTTACCACTTATGTCTAAACTGTTAAACGAAACGCTTTGTAGTTTGAGTTACTTAATTCTACACAGCTAAAACAAAACGCCGTTAATCTTAACGGCGTTTTGTTTTAGAAGAATTATCTAATTCTTATGATTTATGGTCGGTCAATCATTCAAACTTCATTCAAAAATTTAGTGTTGCTATCTACAAAAATAAAACCGGTCAAGAGCGAGTCGGACTCGCGCACCGAGGGTTCCGTACAATCGTAAATATATTTGGATATGTTACTTTAGTACAGTCTTTAAAAAAGTAGGATAAACAGCAGACAGGTGGAAGGGCGAACAGGGGGACAGTTAATTTACAAATCTTAACCACAGCTGCTTATGGTGACTGAAAAACGTTTCAGCCACTCCACATTGCAAACTGTTTATATTACTAAGTAGGAACTTATTCTTCGTTTATTCGTACGGCAAATAGTAGGTAATTATATTAGAACCAGCCACCAATTTATTATTGTAGCAGTAGGTTGCGCCATCTCTTGACCGATAGTGGAACTACTTTTTTCCTTAGGTTAGCATGCTTAGGACAGCGCCATCTGTTGACTGGTAGTGAAACTAAAGAATTTTTGTTTGTTTTTTGAATTTCTAAAAAAGTGTGTTATATTGAGACATCGTTTTATTTTTCCTGTAATCTTTACATAAACTACTATCACATAGAATTATTTCAGATTTTTCTCTTTGCAAACTTCGGAGATAAGGGGGGGGGGGGGACAGTATTTTTTTTTTACATTTTTCATCATAAGTCGAAAACTATGTGGTCTAAGAAAAAAGAAAAAAATGTTTTAAAATGTGCAAACAGCGGTCTTTCATATGATACCCCACATGCCCTAGTCACCTCACTTTAAATTTTTAAGACCCCTTTTCAGTCCCTGTTGTAAAAAATATTTTTTTTTTTATTTCTTTCTCATTTGCAAAATAGTTGGGCACATGTTATCTTAGACTATTCCAAATTTCAAGTTGATACCATTAGTAGTTCTCGAGATATCCAGCTGTGACAGACAGACAGACAGACAGACAGACAGACAGACAGACAGACACATCTTGAGAGCGTATCAACTGAGATCACTCTTGAGATCGGTATTGAGTGCGGTTTATAAATACGGGCCTTAGATACCTACCTACCTTGTTAGTTACAAGTTATTTAAGATAGTACCTAATTTTAAGTTTATAGCAGACTATATTTTCTATTGCATGCCGTGGCAGCCTTTAATTAAGGTGACATTATTCCTAGATTAAAAGGCAACTGTATTTTAGATCATGTATTTTTTTTAATATAGACTGGGCAAGCATTTGACCACGATCTTGCTTGGTAAACAGGATGTGGTCTAAGGTGTAGCATGCATGCCCAGGAAATGCCTATTCACTCTTGCCTTGAAAAGACCAAGGTTGTAATTATCGGGGAACACATGAGCAGGTAGCGCATTCCATTCTTTTGCAGTTCGCATAAGAAATGTATTGACAAAGCGCTTGGTACGGACCCTTGGAGTATCTACTATATAAGGGTGATATGCTAACCTGCGTCTGGTATCCCAATGGTGGAAAGGGGCTGGAGGAACAAGGTTGTGCAGTTCCCTCGCACATTCTCCAAAGTGTATTCTATAAAAAATTTGTACATATTTGCTTTGTTGGTCGTCCTGAAACAAATGAAAATAAAAAAAACAATAATAAAGTAATTTGTGCTTGATAATAGAGAGGATTTTTTCACCACTACGGTTATAAAATTGTAATGTAAAAAGTTTGGGGTCAATGAACGAAGGGTATATTTGCCCATATGTTTGCTAAGGTAATATGGTGTTGGGTCGTAAAAATATCCGTAAGGCTGGACTAACAAGATTGGCCGATGAGATACAGAACTGTTGGTTTAGGCCCGCTTACCCATGGATAGCGAACCTTATTACTATAATCTCGGCAAACAATAATAAGGTTTATGCCAATATAAAAACTATGAGCTTTTCTCATCACAGATTTATATGGGCTTGTTAGTCTACAAAATCTTCGGATTACGTGTAACAATCTCTTATTACTACATATCCTATTCGGTACTATAATTTTGGTATTAGACATTGTTGGAATAAGAATAGGATGCAAATTATAATGTTTTAATCTGTGCATTATCTCCGTCCCGCGCATAAAGTTAATATTACCAGGTATATCAACTTTATGGTCCCGCGCTCTCAATCTGTCTTCTCTTCCACTTGTAGTAGGTTGTACTTTAATTGTGTAATTTATAATGAGAAATAAGTTTAGGTAGATTGACACAGATAATGTTTTTTTACCCGACTGCAAGAGGGTTATGTTTTTCGCGCGTATCTTGTAAGTATGTAAGTATGTTTGTTTGTATGTAATATTCTTTATGACCTCATATCTTTTAAACGGCTGAACGGATTTTCATGATTAACATATCGTTAGATTTGTCTTGCCAGCCCAAGTGTTCTTAAGAAATTGGCGTTATAAAAAAACCAACATGGCGGCTGCACGGTGCTATTATACGTAGAGGAAAAAAATAATAATTTTAGAATACTGCAATATGGGTGTCAAATTAAAGGTCTCATTAAAAGGATTTCAGAAAGGTATTTCTTGATTGTAATAAATAATAACTAAAAAGAAATAAATAAAAAAAAATAATTTAAAAAAATTAAAAACCCTCCTGCATAAAAAGACAAGTCAACTGAAAAGATGGAAACAAGATTAAATATTAAAGGCAACATTATAACATGCAGTCGGAGGCATATAACTCAAATCATTCATAATGTCACTTTCTTTATGCATGCCTCCGACTGCATGTTATAATGTTGCCTTTAATATTTAATCTTGTTTCCATCTTTTCAGTTGACTTGTCTTTTTATGCAGGAGGGTTTTTAATTTTTTTATATTTATTTTTTGCACAAGTAAAATTTCTGTGACAGTGTATACACGCTGAAATTTTAATCATTTGGTTCCCGCCGTGTGGTGGTTCCACTCATGATTACAAACAACTTTTACTATGGGGCCACTTCTCCTGCTCGCAAAAAAAATCAGCTGTTCCATACATTAAGGTCGAGTAGGTACTGCACGGGAACCAAATGATTAAAATTTCAGCGTGTATATCATAACAAATATAAGGAAGTCACTATTATTTGTCGTGGAAATACTAACATTTTATGTTTTCTGGAATCGTGATCAGTATAACTAAACTCAAACTTCTAAGGTTATTAAATAACATGTTCAAAAGCTGTTACTATCACGCTATAAATAATTTTAATATCAAACTTAGAAGTTTTACGGTAAGCCCTCGAAGTGGTCGATGTATGACGGTGCAATATAATCTCAATATCCAACCATGCAATGCAGCTCAGTACCCTTGGCACGTACATCTATCGAGAAAAACACGGGTAAAAGTACTCGATAATTTTGTATGGGAAATTTGTACAGCGCTATCTTCCGCCGAAAAGGCGAAATTACATTTTCCATAGATAATTACTCTATCAAGTATGTATACGCGCGTTATTTTTCTCGATAGCTGTTCATGCAAAGGGTAAGATATACAGTACGAAATAGTACCTGACGTGATTTACCAAATATTATATGTTCATGTTCAAATTAAGAGGTCTTACTGCGAAAACCTGCGAGATCGAATCAGAAACGATGAGATCCGCAGGAGAACTAAAGTAACCAACATCGCTCGAATGATTGCTCAGCTGAAGTGGCAATCGGCAGGACACATCGAGAAGAACTGATGGCCGTTGGGGCGGAAAGGCTCTGGAATGGCGACCGCGCACCGGACGACGCTCCGTGGGTAGGCCCTCGACAAGGTGGACCGACGATCTGGTGAAGGTTGCGGGAAGCCACTGGATGCGGGCAGCGCAGGACCGATCGTCGTGGAGATCCTTAGGGGAGGCCTATACCCAGCAGTGGGTGTCGTGCGGTTGATATGATGATGATGATGACGACTGCGAAAACTAAACAACGATAATCAGAAGGCGTTTGTTCCGCTTCGTGACTTTTAAAATTTCAAAATTACTCAAAATTAAGTCAATCCAACGACGAACATCGTTCGACTACCGCGATTATTTTTTGTAGTAGGACCTTGGTATTCGAGGAGCCTCGAAGCTCAAACATGTAAAGGGAATCAGAGTTAAATACAGATTAAATAGCAATTACCCGACAGCGCGGCAATACCAGGTGCCGTTAACGGCCGAAGTTAGTCCGATGTATCGACGAGCGTTCTAACGACGAGAAGCCTGCCTAAGAAGCTAGCTGGTGACGAGTCAAATTTTCCTAGTTTAATTAACTTAAAATTGAATTTTTGGCGCCATTTTGTCGGGTTCGGTTTGGTGACTATTTTAATTATTCGCAAAATGATTCATAGTGGATATTGTGTCTTAAAATTGGTGCAGTTTTGTGGTACAAGTGTCTACGCAACTGAACATTATGTGGGATAATTGAAATAGGCGCGATCTTAGTTGTGTGAAGCCGAGACTTTTAGTGTAGTGGTGGCTACCTCGGCTACCGAGTAAACTGTCTTGATATACTTGGTGCCAAATGCTCCAAGCAGCATTGGAATGCGATGCACCCACATTCTAATGTAAACTGAAACAATCTACCACTGAACTATTCAACACTTGACACTGGCAAAAATTACTTCCAAGAGGAAAGTAGATTGCCAAAACAAAAATAAGAAGAAGAAGAAGAACTTAACATTTTATTAAGTCAACTTGCGTCAAACGCATGCCAATTATTGCCTCCAAAACGTGAGCTTTCAAGTTCAACTTTATGCCATACAAATTTGCCTTTTTTTGAGAAGATTAATTTGTTTATTCAACTTTAGATACCAATGTGTAAGCTAGCTGCAGTTGTGGAAACTGTTTTGGCAAATATGTAATTCAATTGTGGTACCTACATTAATTGTAAAATTGCTGTTTGTTTTCCTAATAAACTAAAATAAAATAAAGATGCTTTAATAATAGTTTAGTTTAATAATAGGAACCATTAAACAATTGATTCACTTAGTATTAAACGTTAATGACTACAAAAGTTACAAAACTGTGTCGCAGCACTAACGCCCTTTAATAACAGGGACAGCGTTCCAATAAATAAGTAACACAAACGCACTATTTGATAGATAAAAGAATACACAGACTGTTTAAAACACATGCGCTATTGCATGTCCTTAGGCATGCCTCTGTTGAAAGCGCAAGAGGAAAGCAAAAGCGCATGAAAGTGAAAGGGAACGGGAAAGCGATCGTATGAAGACACCTTAGTTCCCTCCTACGTTTAGCTAATTCGCATAGGTATTGCGTAAGCGCGCAAGATGAGTCAAGCTACTGTCATGCAAGAATACGGTAGCAGCAGTATACTGTCAAGTCAGCAGTTCGCAACGTGTAACCGCGGCAAGTATAAATAGCGAGTGTCATTATGCTGTAATCTAGGTTTAGTTTGCACTGCTGCTATTGAACATTAGTGTAATACCAATATAATTTTATATCTAGTTGAAAGCAGTAACTACTTACCTTTTAATACTTTTTATTTCCCATCTACCGATAAATCGATACCTAAACAGAGAAATGTATATTAGGGTTTAGGGAAAACTCATAATTAATTGCCGAATGTGAAACCATAACAGCATACAAAGCGCTACGTAAGCTTAAAAAGGAAAATGATTCATGGCTGCATACATGCCAGTCATAATTTCTGGGCTATAAATCTCTTGAAATGATAAATGCGAAATCACTCTACGAAATTTTCGGATTGATTTGGAAACACAAATTACACAGCATATGGACTGAGGGCCTGTTTTTTTGAATACTTGCATAATAATTTGAGACTTAGGGTTAAAATATATACTAAGATCGGAACGCGGAATTTTTTATTTTTGAAGTGAAAACTTCTTTAGCGGCGTTGTACGCTTTTTGTATGGGAAAAAAATGCTAAACTCGCGTCAGTAAGAATCACGTGGCTGATCGAAAATGCGTAAGACGGATGTGACGGATGGAGAGTAGACAGCTGGCGGCGGAAGTATCCCCCTCTCTTTCTACGGGGTGCGTTGAAAATGGCGGCGCGTCATTTTAAGACGTAAACACTTGTGTCACCAGCAACGCGCAAATTTTGAAAATGGAACTAATAGAAGCGATCTCTTCGGTGAAATCATAGACTTATACGGGTCCCCCCAGACCTACCGGTTTCGTTTCTTTGCTTTGCTGTTCTACTTCCTGTTTAGACCGCCGGCCAACCAGGGTCATTTTCAATCTATGGCATATTTTGGACCAGACCAAATTGGCAAGATAGCCATTAGCTTGGTGTTATCAAATATCATCGTCTGGGTTGCGAAGTAGGAAGCTTCTGGGAGATATGCCACCCTGAACATGGTCTCCGATTGCTAAAAATAAATTGTGAACAGGGTTGTGGGTGTCATCATTACCTATCTGAACTATTTTATTGTGTTTTCATAAATTTTTTTTCAAGAAAATTCTTATATGTGAAATGTACTTAGACTGAAAATATGCGATAGATTGAAAATGAGCCTCTTGGCCAGCGGTCCATTGCCGAACAGCAAAGCAAAGAACGGAAACCGGTAGGTCTGGGAGGACCCTAAGTTTAAATCGTAGAATGCGTGCATGTAGAAATTAAAAAGGCCACTGGCGCGAAATATTTAGAATTTTTCTCTAATTACAAACTGGTATAGTAATAGGAAAGATATAGTTTTAATCCTTTGCCGCTAATTTCAAAATATCAAAAATGCACAACGTTAATATTCAAGTTTTCACTTCTGCCGGCACTCCCGGAGTGCCAACCGATATTTTTATCTCCACCGTTTTCCATAGCTCAAACATCTTTCGCTGCTCATTTGCACAAACAGCTATCGAAAAAAATAACGCGCTTCAACATTAGATAGAATAGTTTTGTATGGGAAATTTGTACAGCGCCATCTACCGCCGAAAAGCGAAACTAGATTTTCCATAGAGAATTTACTCTATCGAGTTTTTTTACGCGCGTTTTTTTTTCGATAGATGTTCGTGCTACTGAAACATCGCTCCTTAGCGCTATCGCACACAGGCAACTATTAGTCTCTTAATATACCCTATAGCAACTGTTTTGTCTCTCACATCAAGTCCACGGGTTTATATGGAAGCGCGCACACGAAGCGACACGGTCGTCTGCAACTTTTCATACAAATCACGTGAGAGACAGAAAAGTTGCGGAGACAAAAGTTGCCCGTGTGCGATAGCGCTTAGAATGATAATACCGCTCAGCAACGTACGGCTCGACGAAACCGAAAATTGCAGTTCTTCGAAGGTCAATATAGTTTGATCCTAAAAAAAACAAAAAACCGACTTCAAAACCCCACTCTGCCTCTAAAAAGCAATAAATAATATTGAAATCATTAGATACGCATTATCATTGTAATAAAACACGTCTATTAGAGGAGAGGCCAGGCCTTCAAAATTGAAATCCCGTCGGACAAGCGAGTGCTCTACCGACAACTGGTATCAATGTCTTCAGCATGATCTCCTGAACAATAATATAGCGGTAGTCGCATTATAAAATGGTGGAGGGGGGAGGGGGGGGGGGGGGGGGAAGGTGCAAAACTCAGTTATCAGAGTTTCGCTAATTACTCAATAACCACTTGTTCGACTTAAACAAATAAACTGTCATATGGTAGGTAATATCCTTAACAACAGATTTTATCAAGCAATAGTTTTTGTAGATACTATAGTTTATGAAATAATTAGATAAAATACGAATTTCAAATAAATATTTTTTTTGTTTTGTAGAATTGAAGCAGTAAATTGAAATAAACTACTATGTAATTAAAACTATGAAGATTTGCTCCAGAAAAAAAATATCGGTGAATAGCCCAGTCACTCCCCTCTATAGAATAATAAACTTGTTAAACATTTTTGTATAGTAACTAGTAAAAAAAATTTTTTTTGTGTCGCGTGGTAAAATTTTCTCTTCCATTTTTTTTTCTTAAATCCTCTACATAATTAAAAGTATGAAGATGTGCCTCAGAAAAAAATAACGGTAAATAGCCCAATTATCCTGTTATACAGAATAATAAACTTATCAAACATATTTGTCCAGTAATTATGTTAAAAACAATTTTTTTATTTCGTGGCGAATTTTTTTTATCTTTTTTTTTTAGAAAATCCTTTACAGAATTAAGACTATCAAAATTTGCCCCATAAAAAAATAATAGTGAATAGTCCAGTTATTTTTCTATATAGAATAATAAATTTGTTAAATATTTTTGTCTAGTAACTGTTACAAAAATGTTTTGTGTTGCGTGGCGAAATTTTCTTTACCCCTTTTTTTTCGAAAATTCTCTACAGAATTTAAACTATGATGATTTGCCCTAGAAAAAAATCCTGGTGAATAGCTTAGTTATTGCACTATATATAAAAAATAACTTGTTAATCATTTTTATCTAGAAATTATGTAAAAAAATGATTTCTATCGCGCAGTGAAAATTTCTCTAACATATCATTTTTCCATAAATCTTCTACAGAATTAAAACTATGAGGATTTTCTCCAGAAAAAAAATTACAGTAAATAGACTAGTTATTCCACTATATAGATTAATAAACTTATCAAACATTTTGGTCTAATAACTCTGTTAAAAAAAAATTGTGTCACATAACACGGTGGACCTGCAAAGTTATGTTTAAACGAGTTTGCACGGCACAAAATATTTTTTAACACAGTTACTAGACAAAAATATTTGACAAACTTATTATTCTATATAATGAAATAACTGGGTTATTCACTATTTTTTTTTCTGGGGCAAATCCTCATAGTTTTAATTCTGTAGAGGATTTTCGAACAAATGGTAGAAAAAATTTCACAATTTCACCTCGTGAAAAAATAATCATTTTTTTAACATAGTTACTAGACAAAAATGTTTAACATGTTTATTATTTTATATATATTGAAATAATTGGGCTATTCACCAGTATTTTTTTCCGAGGATAATCTTTATAGTTTTAATTCTGTGGAGGATTTTCGAAAAAAATGGTAGAAAACATTTCGCCACGCGACCCAAAAATTTTTTTTAGCATAGTTACTAGATAAAAATGTTCAACAAGTTTATTACTTCATATAGTGGAATAATTGTGCTATGTATAAATATTTTTTTTCTGGGACAAATCTTCATAGTTTTAATTTCATAGTACTTTCTTTTAATTTACTGCTTCAATTCTACAAAACTAAAAAAGCCTTTGTTTGAAATTCATCTTTTTTCTATTTTTGTAATAAACTTTAGTATTTACAAAAAACATTGTTAGATAAAATATGTTGTTACAGGTATTGTCTACCATATGAAACGTTATTTGTTTTAATCGGACAAGCGGTTACTGAGAAATTATCCAAACCCTAATACCCGATTTCCGCATCTTTTCCCTCCCCTCCCTCCCCCCTCAACCACTTTATGATGCGACAACCGCTATATTCTTGTTCAAGAGATCATGCTGAAGACAATGATACTGGTTGTCGGCAGAGAACTCTTCGGTCCGACGGGAATCGTCATTAGACGACTTTCGTTAAAGCGGTTTCCATATTATTCGGACAGTGACCTCCCGCACTATATCGATGATAATTTTGTTGTCTTCCAGCCAAATTTCAAAACTAAAAAACAGACAGCAAGCCAATGATTGTGGCAATTTACTTAGTGCTTTATACTATATGTACTTCTGTACTTTATTTTAATTTACTGCTTCAAATCTACAAAACTAAAAATGATTTTGTTTGAAATTCGACTTTTTTCTAATTATTTAATAAACTATAGTATTTAAAAAAACCATTGCAAATGAAAATATGTTGTCAAAGATATTACCTACCCTAAGACACATTATTTGTTTAAATCGGTCAAGTGGTTGTTGAGAAAATCAACCAATTTCCGATACTCGACTGCCGCATCTCTTCCCTCCACCCCTCTCCCCTCCACCACTTTATAATGCGACAACCGCTGTATTCTTGTTCAGGAGATCATGCTGAAGACAATGATACCGGTTGTCGGTGGAGCACTCTCTTGTCCAACGGGAATCGTAAATAGACGACTTTCGTAAATGTGGCATCCCCTCTATATTGAAGTCGGGTGGGGCTGGAGGACAACTTTTTTTATTCTAACAGTTCAGCCAAACGCGAGATAATCGCGGACAAACCTACATACATACATACATACAGGTCAAACTGAGAACCTCCTTTTTTTGTTTTTTGAAGTCGGTTAAAAATAACCGAAACCCATGCCGTAGCATGGTATAGACAGATACCACTAAAATTTAAATCGTTTAATATAGATAAAATTACTTTTAAAAAACAAAAACATATTCCTAAATTATAAATTCTCGTAACCTAAGGCTTATGCCAGTATAGGTACTTAAGATAATAATATGAACCCAACCCAACTTTATATAAATGTGAGAGCTTTGCGAGGAGCTGAAGTGAAATCCCCGGATTTTCTTGATGAAACAAAACGCTTTCGGGTAGCCGTAACAGTTAGTTGCTTCATTTTTCCTTGGTACCTTATACCTATTTACCTGCCTTATGAAAAAAAACGGGTTGCACTCCGGGAGTGCCGGCAGAAGTGAAAACTTGAATATTAACGTTGTGCATTTTTGATATTTTGAAGTTAGCGGCAAAGGATTAAAATTATATCTTTCCTATTACTATACAGTCACACAATTCAATCAGTTTGTAATTAGAGAAAAATTCTAAAGATTTCGCGCCAGTGGCCTTTTTAATTTCTACATGCACGCATTCTACGATTTAAACTTATAGTGATGATTTCACCGAAGAGATCGCTGCTATTAGTTCCATTTTCAAAATTAGCGCGTTGCTGGTGACACAAGTGTTTACGTCTTAAAATAACGCGCCGCCATTTTCAACGCATTCCGTAGAACGAGAGGGCTATACTTCCGCCGCCTGCTGTCTACTCTCTATCTGTCACATCCGTCTTACGCATTTTCGATCAGCCACGTGATTCTTACTGACGCGAGTTTAGAATTTTTCCCCCTTACAAAAAAGCGTACAACGCTGCTAAAGAAGTTTTCACTTCAAAAAAAATATTCACAAATTTCGCAGTCCACGCAAGAATCTGTAAGTCCCCCAAGAGAAGAGCATTAGAAATGAATACAAAAATTTACGAAAAAAGAAAATCAAATCATATGCAAAATCTTAATTGTTTTACGATTCGCCCGCTGACTGCCTCGACGCGGCTGAAAAATGTATTAACCGATTTTCAAAATTCCAACGAATACTCTTCTCGTCTGCTCCCGCATCTTTTAACACCATTACCATGACGATCAGTCAAGACGGAAGTCTATGACCAGTGTGTGTTGCCAGTGATGACTTACGGCAGTGAAACGTGGTCGCTAACTATGGGTCTCATCAGGAGGCTCAAGATCACCCAGCGTGCAATGGAGAGAGCCATGCTCGGCGTTTCCCTGCGTGATCGAACCAGAAATGAGGAGATCCGCAGGCGAACTAAAGTAATCGACATCGCTCGAAGGATTGCTCAGCTAAAGTGGCAGTGGGCTGGACACATAGCGAGAAGAACCGATGGCTGTTGGGGCGGAAAGGTTCTTGAATGGCGACCGCGCACCGGACGTCGCTCCGTGGGTAGGCCCCCGACAAGGTGGACCGACGATTAGGTGAAGGTTGCCGAAAGCCACTGGATGTGGGAAGCGCAGGACCGATCGTCGTGGAAATCCTTGGGAGAGGCCTATACCCAGCAGTGGGTGTCGTGCGGCTGATATGATGATGATGACCATGACGATCTGTCAATAATCATAGAAGCTACATCACTTTTTATATACGGAAATACCCGATTCTACAATCTTTAATAATAATATTATAAATGCCAAAGTCCGTTTTTTTTTGTTTGTTACGTCTTTACGCGTCTAACTACTGAACCGATCATCATGAAATTTTACATACACGTCAGGGGTCTAGAGAACGACATAGGGTATCTTTTAACCCGGAGAAAGTATTGTCCTTGAGGGATAGCAAAAAATTTTACACGCAGATGAAGTGGCCTTGCATTGCAGCTTCATCATCAGACCCTGGACTTCACTCTCGATGTCATCAAAGCTCCATGTTCCATGTTGTCACCGTTAAATGTTTTCGCTGCTCCGTGTTGTCGCTGTTGAGTGTTTTCGCAGTTCCGTGTTTTCGCAATTCCGTGTCATCACTGTTGGCTGTTTCGCCGTAGTATGTATCGTCATTCAGTGGTTGAGTCAAGTCACGGGTGGCCGCTAGTTCCAAATATAAAGGGACCGCCTTCAGGTAAAAAATTTTTGACAAACGAAAAACCGATTTTCAAAAATTTTTCGTCATTTTGTAGCGAAACTAATACCCTAGGACCTTTATTATCGTTTTTTCCGAAATATTTACAGTGTAGTAAACAAAAACCCTCTAAAAAGCCAAAAATACGTCTCAGGCGATTTGCATCTGATAACCATTTTTAATGGTAAAAATTGTTAAAAAAAAACAAAAAACCGAGGAACCTGGGGCTGGAGTACAAATTCCTTTTTTTATTCTAAAAGCCACACCCGACTTCAATAGACGTGATTTTATTATTGCGAATATTATTTCTTGCTTTTTAGATGTAGGTTTTTTGAAGTCGGTTTTTTGTTTTTTTAAACAATTTTTTTTTTATTTTTAGTGTAGGTACCTTTTGTATTAGGTAGTGTAGGTATATTATTTAGGTAGAAAAATCGGCTCAGCCAAACGTGAGTTAATCGCGGAGTTAATACATACATACGGGTTAAACTAAGAACCTCCTTTTTTAAGTCGGTTAAAGAACTACACTTAATATATCCCTTTTTAAACAAAAAATAATTATCTTATTCAGTTCATAAACAAAGAAGTTATACGACTGATAATAAATAACAAATAAACAAAGATCAAAATAGGTCTTTTTTAAATGTGCTTTATTTCAAATATCGGGATTTTGGGGCTGATGTTGGGAGGGAGAAAACGGCCGCACTTTTATTCAGTTTCGTCCACTAATGTTATAATATTACCCGACTGCAAGAGGGTTATGTTTTTCGCGCGTATCTTGTATGTATGTAATACTAGCGGCCGCCCGCGACTTCGTCTGCGTGGAAAGGTTTTTGCTATCCCTCGGGAATTATACTTTTTTTCGGGATGAAAGGTACCCTATGTCCTTCTTTGTATCCCTGATAATGTGTATGTAAAATTTCATGATGATCGGTTCAGTAGTTAAGACGTGAAGGCGTAACAAACAAACAAACAAACAAACGGACTTTCGCATTTATAATATTAGTAAGGATTCTTTATTACCTCATATCTTTCAAATGGCTAAACGGATTTATCTGATTGATATCGTTAGATTTGTCTTGTCAGCCCAAGTGTTCTTAAGAAAGTGGCGTCATAAAAAACCAACATTGCGGCTGTACGGTGGTGCTTATTATACGTAGTGGAAAAAAAAGTTTTTTTAGAATACTGCAATATGGGTGTCGAATTAAAGGGCTTATTATGAGGATTTCAAAAAAGTATATCATGACCCTAATTTATAATAAATAAAAAGATTTATAAAAAAAAATAATAAAAAAAAAAAAATATCGCCTGCATAAAAAGACAAGACAACTGAAAAGATGGAAACAAAATTAAATATAAAAGGCAACATAATAACATGCAGTCGGAGGCATATAATTCAAATCATTCATAATGTCACTTTCTTTATGCATGCCCTCCGACTTATGTTTGGGAAAGCGCGTGTTTTTGAGTTTTCATGCGTTTTTCTTTCGACGCAGAATGTGGTCGTTAATTTCGTCCTGCCGTCCACTGTCCGTCTGGTCCAGCGGGTTAAGACGCGGACGGCAAGAAACGAGTGTTACGGGTTCGAATCCCGCTCGGTGACTTTTGTTTTTTTTATTTTTTTTTTTTTTTTTTATTGTTGTCAAAAAAAGATACAAAAAAAATACAATTTAAAAATCACTCGCCAAACTTTAAAGTTTGATGGCGAGATGCGCTCTTTTTTAAAACTATCTTAATCTACCACAGTTCTTTTACAAGGAATTTGTAACAATAAATAATAATGTTAATCTAATCTATCGAGAAACACACCCTTCAATCTTGTCTTCAACAAATTTTTACTTAATTTATGATCCTGTCTCAGTAAATCTATCTTATTAAATAATTTTGGTACTAAAAATTTTGACAATCTTTTTCCATAATAGTTATTAACCCTAGGAATAACGAATGTCTTCTGTCGTACACTTTTTGTATTATATCTATTTTCAACACTGACTTTATATTGGTCACCGTAGTAGTGTTCTAATCCTATCAAAAAATCAACCTTTTTATCTATAGGTAATATTTTACACAGTTTAAATAACTTGTGATATTCTTTGTTACACTTTTTTTTTACATTTTTACTTACTAAGAACTTAAGTAGTCTTATTTGTAAATTCTTAATATTTTGCAGGTACGTCATAAACGTTCGCCCGTACACAACAAGTCCGTAACTGATAAGCGAGTCCGCCAGTGCATAATAAACCATCAGTAGTGTATCTTTATGCAACACACACTTCAATTGAAAGAACTTCCCTAGTACGGATCTTAACCTATTACAGATAACATTTACGTGAGTTTTCCAATTAAAGTGTGTGTCTACAACCAGACCTAGGTATTTAAAAGTATCAACATATTCTAGTTTGACACAAGTACAGTTAAGTTTGTTCCTGTGCAAACATTCGAATGTGTGTCCTATTATCGCAAGATCTTCACTGTTGACAGCTTTAGCTTGGTGGTTATAAGGCGAATGTATGTGAATGCATTTTGTTTTTGAGAAATTCAAAATGATACCGTTGTCATGTGCCCACTTTGTAATACCTTCAAAATCTTTTTGTATGTACTTTTGTATTTCCGATATATCCTTTGAGGCATAAAGTAGACACATGTCATCGGCATACATAAACACCTCGCAGTTTTTTACTACATTCGAGACACTGTTAACGTGCATGACATATCCTACTGGCCCAAACACCGACCCGGTCGGCACTCCGAGGTCGGCTATAGCTTCGTCGCCAGACACTCCACCTATTACCGTGCGTATTTTTCTGTTAGATAAGTAGCTTTCAAACCATCTCTTTGTTGGGCCGCGTATTCCACATTCATCCATCGCCTGTAGTAAAATATCGTGGTCTAATGTGTCGAAAGCTTTTTTATAATCTATAAAAAGTGCTATTAATTGCTTACCAGAATCTAGACATTGATTAACATAATCTGAAAAAGAAATGAGAGCCGAGACGGTGCTACGCCCTTTCCGAAAACCATGCTGAGTATTCGTTAATATATTATGACGTTCTAAAAACTTTGACATTTGTCCAACAATGAGTTTTTCAACAATTTTGTCAATAACGGACAATATGGCAATAGGGCGGTAGTTAACATATTCTAGATGACTCCCGGACTTATAAATAGGCCTTATAATTGCATTTTTTAGTTGTTCAGGATAAATACCGTTCATTACACATAAATTCATAAAATGAGCTAAAATAGGACTTATCTGCCTGCATAAGTATTTAATATCTTTGACCCTTATTCCATCTAAACCTGGGGCTTTTTCGCATGACAACGTATTTATAATTTTTTCAACATCAGACGGACTCACTGTAGAATATCTAAAACTCACCTGGCTTGGTTTTACATAGTCATTCCTATTTAAAAAATTCATATTACATATGTGTTTATGTTCAAGTTTATATCTATACTAGCGGCCGCCCGCGACTTCGTCTGCGTGGACAGTTTTTTTGCTATCCCTCGGGATTTTTTCTGGTTGAAAGGTACCCTATGTCCTTTTCTGCACCCCTGACAACGTGTATGCAAAATTTCATGATGATCGGTTCAGTAGTATTGACGTGAAGACGTAACAAACAAACAAACAAACGAACTTTCGCATTTATAATATTACTAGCGGCCGCCCGCGACTTTGTCTGCGTGGAAAGATTTTTTGCTATCCCTCGGGAACAACATTTTTTTCGGGATGAAAAGTACGCTATGTCTTTCTCTGTACCCCTGAGAACATGTATGCAAAATTTCATGATGATCGGCTCAGTAGTTAAGACGTGAAGGCGTAACAAACAAATAAACAAACAAACAAACAAACAAACGGACTTTCGCATTTATAATATTAGTAAGGATTTTTAATTTTTATTGTTTTTAGACTAGTTTAAAAAAATATAGTTAATATTTGAGATAACAATGTAGATTATCACCTAAACACCACCATATTACAATAAATAGTAATAACCGAGCAAAGCTCGGTTGCCCAATTATTAGTATGTAAGTTCGCACACAAACATACTCAATTTTACACAAGGCTACAAAATATACCTACCTTCAAAATAAATTAATATTACCAACTCTTCAAGTACATTCCCCTCATCAATTAAAATGTATAACCTGATACACAATTAATGAATATAATGATGTAATATTTATAAGAAAATTAAAACAGCTTCTAATTAATAAATGTCTCTATAATATAAACGATTATTAAATTAATTATGATAAAAATATAAATGATTTATAATAAACAAAATAAGTAATAATAGTTGAAATAAGTAGCATATTAAAATCTCCATTAACTGTCCAATTCCCATGTTATTATAATGACCTTTCAATGGAATAGCGCTTCCTGTCTTCTTACACCTAACTTTAATTGTTACCACCTAGCACCTGTATGAAAACTATGGAATGCAAAAAATGTTTTAAGTATTGAGTTAATATTTCCGAAAGAAAAAAGAGTATCCGTCATTTAGTCTCAAGTCGATCTAATGTAGGTCCAAGTTTGTACCAATAGCGACTAAATAACAGAGAGTAATGGAAACAGGATTTGAAACCTTGGTATTGATGACCAAGCGTGGTCGTTTATGCTAGTTTAAATCGTATCGAATAATAAGACCTAGAAGCCGCCGAGTCCTCGTATGTAATGTGAGGCAACTAACTGAGCCATAAGCCATGAGGCTCAGTTTTCAGATTTATAACTAAAATAAAAAAAAACCTTTACTGATCCCCTAAAAGTAGGTTAATTGAAACTATTGGTACGATTAGGTAAAATGTGTATGAAGCATAAAAACCTGGAAACTGAGCTAATGGCTCACTTTTGTCAGTGCTCACTTTTGACAGTGCACATTTTGGGGAACTATCGTTCTAGGTGTTATTATTCTAAGATTAAAAATATAATATCTACCCTTTAGTTAGTCTTAGCCATTATCGCTATTGTAATTTACGCACGGTCTATGAAAGGACAACTTTCCCTCTCAAAGGAAAATAATAACAATGTAGGACCTATTTGGATTTTCAATGAGGAGACTCATCTCGTCTCGATTCTAGTCAAAAGACCGTAATTATCATTTTCATGAACTTCATATTAAAGGTCATGTAGTTGGTGTTGCCAACCGTACTACATACAATATATTGTGTAGACCTATTTTGGGTCTGCGTATATTCTGTTTAAGAAATATATAGTACCCAAAAATACTATATTTCAGCAGTAATCACACCTTGTATCGTGAATTGATAAACGGATTTGTGGATGTGGATGGTAGTGATTTTCATAAGCAAAATGCTTGTTTATAAAGTCCTTCTTAAATAGTGCACATAATTTTAAGGGGTCAATGTACTCGTGCATACAAACAACTTTTACTATGGGACCAACATTGAAATCGCGAAAAAAAATCAGCTGTTCCATAGAAAATTTAAAATCGAATAGATCAAAATGTATGGAACAGCTGATTTTTTTTTCGCTATTTCAATGTTGGTTCCATAGTAAAAGTTGTTTGTATACATGAGTACATTGACCCCTTAAAATTATGTGCACTATTTAAGAAGGACCTTATATAAGTAAAAAGTATAAGACTTATGTTTTGATAAACAGAGCACTGCAATCTTAGATCTTCTATACCTGTGGATATTGCATGACAAACAATGGCATTTGTGGGACACCTCAAACTACTCCAAAACGCAGCCCTCTATGAAAGTCCCCCACGTCTTGTCATACAACTTGACATTTTAGTGCCGCGTGATTTGTCAAACGGCATGTGCCACATTTCAGCTTTGTTATTGTATGACGTGCTACATCCTCAGGTATAGGGTTGCCAATTTTTTTTGGATCAAATATAGTAGTTTTAATATTTTTACTGTAAAAATATAGTAGATGGCGAAAAAGTCCAAAAAAATATAGTAGGTTGAAGTTTTGTATGGAGGATTTTAAAGAAGTTGCATTTTTCATACTTAAGTAAGTACTATAACATTTTCATAATTTTTTCAACAACCATAAAGACACGTGTTTAATCACAAAAAATATTATGCAATTACTTGTGCATATACGTATTTTTCATTGCTTTTGTTTAATTTTTTCACTTGAAAAAATATAGTATTTTGCGTATTATATATTTTTTCAAAAAATATAGTAGGCGAACCCTCAATATAGTAGGATACTATATTATATAGTAGGGTTGGCAACCCTACTCAGGTATAGATGTTCGAAGACTGCAATCAATTAATTACAAATTACAATCCCTTCAATATTAAATTTCAGCCAGTTTTAGTACATAAGGGTAGAGTCTGATTTACCGTTGTTTATGTACTAATTATATTTTTAGCTTTTTAGAAAAAAAATACTTAGGTACTTAAGTATTCAGGAAAATGATGGCAACACTTAGATTATTTATATGTCAAGATAGACAGTCAAAGCAACGAAAGCGTCTAAAAAAATATCACCCAACAGTTGGGTGACCAAAACACGCACACATTGTCAGTAGTGACCCGGCCATAGTTTTTATTACAATACTCTTTGGGCGCAATGATGCTAAAAATGCACACCAACCTCAAAAAGTTGGCCTGTTTTGTTTAGTACGTCAAAAGCGTAAGACTCTATCTGGACATATAAATAATCTAAGTGGCAACACTAATTGGTACAATTTAATAGTACAATGTCAATAAGTACGTTTCCCAACAGGGACGTCATTTTACAAATGATTTTGAAAGTTTAACTAAGACTTAATTGGCATCTGTGACAATTTTGACGATACAGTTTGTTTCAACACAACCCTGAAATTTTGGATACACGACTAAAATAATGTAATTACTTAGAAAATAATGTAGAGTATTCAATTTAAAAAAAAAATGCTGCTTTAAAACGATATTAATCCTGACGCACTGTTAATAAGTTGATACTTAGAACAAAGTGTACTTATAGTTATTTTATGAACAAAATTAGGGATATTATGGAACATACTATATTACCTAATATTTTAATTCACCTATTAGATTAACTAATTTTTTGATTTAATTAACTAAAATACCGTGGACTGAAAATATAAGAAAATTTAATATTTTGTTTTATTTCTATTTAAATCACTTTTAATGCTATTTTGGCCATTACGTCATTAAACCTTAATAAATGAAGATTTTTGGTCGAAGGGTGTCCTGCCTACTTATTGTCTAATTTTCAAAATCTATCGCAATCGCTTTACTTTCATTTGACAGATGGATGAGACACATTGCTTCATTTCTTTGGTAAGTTTTTATTTGTGCCAAAAAGAAGCATCAATGAAGCATCAATCACATCATGAAAGCGATTATGATAGATTTTGAAATTAGACAATTAGCCCCCAGTTCCGTCGATTCCGCGGCCGGTTACCGGACACTGCGTTGCGCAACACGTCGCCGCCAATACGTGATAAAGTGTGACATATAAGATTGTTTAATTATGTATGTATGTTAGTCTATAAGGTATTTATTGTACGGCCATTGATGCCTGAAATAAATGGTTAAATAAAATAAAATAATTTGTTATTTGAGACCTGAATCTTTTTTAACCGACTTCAAAAAAAGGAGGAGGTTGTCAGTTCGTCGGAATGTTTTTTTTGTAGACTATACAAAACAAAAGCTTTGATTAAGGTGACTGGCTGACCGAAAGTGGTGCCCTCAGAGGTTTTTATTGAAGAAGTTGTTAAAAAACCGGCCAAGTGCGTGTCGGGCCACGCGCCATAGGGTTCCGTAGTTACCTTATACCATACCATATTAAATACCACCTATCATTTTTCGTTTGCAAAAATAACTTTGTTTTTCACAGTGTTGGTATGAATGACAAAGTTATATTTGCGGTTTTGGAAAATGTGCTATATCTCAAAAACTAATTACTATATCGCGTTCAAACCAATTTTGGTTGAAAGTGTTTATTGAGATCTACAGCATATATTTTTTTTAGATTTTCCACTCTCTTATTTCAAAAGTCAAAGGGGGGGGGGACACACATTTTACCACTTTGGCGGTGAATATCTTTCAAACGGTTGACTTTGAGAAAAAGTTGTCTTAGAAACCTCAATGTCATTTTTAAAGAGCTATTTATAGACACCCAACACGTGTTGGTTTGAAGAAAAAAAAATTTTTCAGTTTCAGTTCCATGTATGGGGCCCCCTTAATCTTTTATTTTTCTTATTTTTGTATTAAATTCGTTAAGCGGTTAACATAATACATCTACGTACCAAGTTTTTAACTGTGTAGTCTTAACACTTTCGGAATAAAGTGGCTGTGACATACGGACAGACAGACAGACAGACAGACAGACAGACAGACAGACAGACAGACAGACAGACAGACAGACATGACGAAACTATAAGGGTTCCGTTTTTTGCCATTTAGGCTACGGAACCCTAATAAAAAAGGCTCAGATCAAATAAAAAAGGAAGATGGAGCGTTGCGCAGTGGTTGCGAACAACTAAGTGAGTGAAGCCGGTTTTTGATGGTACATACATGTGTGCGTACTAGAGAGCGGGAGGGGGCCGGGCGGCAGGGTTCGCCCAATGACGAACGAAAGCCAAGCCGTAGTTTCGTTACATATGTGTGCGTAAACTGTGTATGTACACAGCCAAGGCGTAGTTTTACTGGCTTCACCGCTTTGTCGGAATACTCCGTCTTTACTTTTTTATTTGGTCTGAGAAAAAAGGATTTTAATAAAAAAAAATCGTGGAATTTTTAGGGCTCCTATTCTAGTGTTTTTAGAAGGTATCATTACATTCCATCGCAGTCATTCGTAGAAGTAGATATAGTGAATATATAAATTATGCATAATAATTGAGCAGTATACGATTTTTCAGCCTTGAGATAGCTCTAGTACCGACCTCGAAATTCATACAACTTAGGTGGCGTGCTGACTCGGCATGTTCCATGACACTGCGGTCTGACTACCATCTTATTTTGTTTTGTGCTATTCTCTACTACTATACTGCCAAAGAACCTTGAGATAACTCTTGTAGAGCAGGTCGAAATGCTACACACTTGGAAGCGTGCTGATGCCAGGTGTTCCACTTCCTGGCGCTGGGAGTAGGTGCTGACTCATGTACACCCTAAACACTCTATCATATTGAGAGAAGGACCTTGAGATAACTCTTACAATATTTTTTGCGAGCTCTCTAGCTATTATCAATGTGTCGTCGATACGTTTAGAGATGTCACCAAAACAAGATGTGATGAAAATTAAAATTATGATTAATTTAACAACAGAACATAATTTCTATGAAATTATCAGTTATCAGTCGAAACTGATAAGCGTAATTTCATAAAAGTCGTTATTTATGTCGCGGATGCGAACTAAATCTGAATTATTGTTTCCATTTGTTAAAGCGGTCCCAAATTTAATATACGACACAGACACATAAGAATAATTTTACCAAGCTGCGGCACATTTACCTTGGTTTGAAACTTTGAACGGAAGTTATATTTATTTTATTTTGGGCGAAGGTTCAAAGCATCCTTTCGCAGTACTATTATTTATTCTGTGCCTTCGCACTAAATATTCAACATTCGCTAGTACGTGTTTGAATTATTTTTGTTTAAAGTCACATTATTATTTCTTGGTGTGAGCATGGATTGCATTAGGGTACTATTATAATCAATTTAATAATAACTATGACTGTAAAAATCCGATTTGTACGATTATTCTACGATCCTCAGTGGTAAAAATATAAGCAAATAGAGTGTGTGGAAAAAGAACCGTCACGCGGGATTAGTGCTTGATTACCGTTTTTGTCATATTGATGGCACTAATATCATGTAATAATTATATTACATGATATTAGTGCCTAGTAATTGTTATGAAACAGTGCCGTCAGTATGACAAAAACGATAATTAGGCACAACTCCCATGACGGTTCTCTTTCCGCGTACACTATATACCAACTTAAATGGAGATTCCGTTTATCTTAAAAATATTATGACATACAACGTGTTAATTTCGAATATGGTAGAAATACACCATCAAACTAAACAACTTTTACTATGAGAACAACTCTGAAATCACGAAAATAAATCACAACTTTTACTATGGGACCAACTCTGAAATCGCGAAAAAAAATTTGCTGTTCCATACATTTTGATATTTTCGTTATTAATTTTTGTATGAAACAGCTGTTTCATACAAAAATTAATAACGAAAATATCAAAATGTATGGAACAGCAAATTTTTTTTCGCGATTTCAGAGTTGGTCCCATAGTAAAAGTTGTTCAGTTTGGTGGTCCCTATCTACCATATTCGAAATTAACACGTTGTATGTCATAAATTTTTTAAGATAAACGGAAGCTCCATTTAAGTTGGTATATAGTGTACGCGGAAAGAGAACCTGTACCTATAAAGTAGGCATTAAAAGCATAAAAATATAAAGACAAAACTAGGTATAGTCTACCTATATATACAGGTTCACTGGAAATATGACGTATTCCTGTTAAGGGGTTATAGATGAGGTCAAAACAAATATTTTTTGTCATATAACTTTTTCTCAAAAAATAAATAGTTTTTGAGTTAATTGAAATTAAGTATTTTTTTACCAAAAGTACGTTTTCAGACACAAAAATTTAAAATAAAAGATAACTACTCATTCGATTCCGGATTTTTTTATTATTTTGGGATAGAAAAGAATCTGAGTGTTAATAATGAACAAAAAAAAATAAATCATAAAATACAGGTGTTTATAAAAAATTCAATCCTTAAATGCATTTTTTATTTTTATTTTTTTAGATTTTTTAGAAATAGCTTCAAATATCTTTAAAAAAATCCTAGTAACTAAGCGTGCATAATATTTTAAAAACATCACCATCTATTCAGCTTTCAGTTGAGGTATAAAACTTAATAATAGCTTAAATAAAAAATGAGAAATTAAGACTTAACTAAATAGCAGTCCCATTTCATGTAGCAAAAATTTTCTACTTCAAGCGCTTCGGAGGCGGCCGTATTATCCTACTTATTCCATAAATATGAAAGTTTTCTTGTTTGGATGATTGTTAATCAATCACGCAAAACGGCTGAACGGATTTGGATGAAATTTGGCACACAGATAGTTTATAAGCCGGATTAAAACATAGGAGGATACTGTTATCTTGGTTAAAGGTTTCCTAGGGATTTTCTCAAATGTTAATGCGAATAAAGTCGCGGTCGGAAGCTAGTTTGCCATAAATGATCGTGCTTACTAAAAATACTTTCGTCCGAGTGAGTTTGAAACAGGATTATTTTCCGCCGCGATGAGTAAAAAATTTTATACAGACAGCATCAAAAATAACCATGCATATCAGCCATTTTTAATGACCCGCTGCTGGGGAACAGGCCTTCCTTTCCTTTTGGGATAAAGCGGACGGGCCATAACACACCATGTGGGCCCAATGTGGATTGGTCGGTGTTAACTCAATGTACCTTACATTGAGCCCTTGGTTCTGGCTGCATTTACAGTCGTTAACACTGACCAATCCACATTGGGCCCACGTGGTGGGTATGGCCCGTCCACTTTATCCATCCACAAGCCAAAAGGAGGCCAGTTCCCCAGCAGCGGGTCATTGAAAATGACTGATATGCATGGTTATTTTTGATGCTGTCTGTATAAAATTTTGACTCATCCTGTCCTCAAAATAATCCTGTTTCAAACTCACTCGGACGAAAGTATTTTTAGTAAGCACGATCATTTATGGCAAACTAGCTTCCGCCCGCGACTTCATTCGCATTTACATTTGAGAAAATCCCTAGGGAACCTTTAACCAAGATAATAGTATCCTTCTATGTTTTAATCCGGCTTATAAACTATCTGTGTGCCAAATTTCATCCAAATCCGTTCAGCCGTTTTGCGTGATTGATTAACAATCATCCAAACAAGAAAACTTTCACATTTATGGAATAAGTAGGATAATACGGCCACCTCCGAAGCGCTTGAAGTAGAAAATTTTTGCTACATGAAATGGGACTGCTATTTAGTTAAGTCTTAATTTCTCATTTTTTATTTAAGCTATTATTAAGTTTTATACCTCAACTGAAAGCTGAATAGATGGTGATGTTTTTAAAATATTATGCACGCTTAGTTACTAGGATTTTTTTAAAGATATTTGAAGCTATTTCTAAAAATCTGAAAAAATAAAAAATAAAAAATGCATTTAAGGATTGAATTTTTTATAAACACCTGTATTTTATGAATTTTTTTTTATTCATTATTAACACTCAGATTCTTTTCTATCCCAAAATAATAAAAAATCCTGAATCGAATGAGTATTTATCTTTTATTTTAAATTTTTGTGTCTGAAAACGTACTTTTGGTAAAAAAATACTTAATTTCAATTAACTCAAAAACTATTTATTTTTTGAGAAAAAGTTATATGACAAAAAATATTTGTTTTGACCTCATCTATAACCCCTTAACAGGAATATGTCATATTTACAGTGACCCTGTATAGTGCAGACAGACTCCACTTTTGATTTTGGCAAGGCACTTGACCGAAACGCTCTGGCTTTTGTAGTAAAAAAATTCACTACAAAAGCCTGTTGATTTCATCCAAGTACCTGGCCGAGTTCCACAGGCTTTTCTCATCCCACTTTGTCAAAAAATTTACTCCAATAACCTGGGGGCTAATTGTCCAATTTCAAAATCTATCGCAATCGCTTTCAGGATGTGATACATTGGTGCTTCTTTTTGGCACAAATAAAAACTTACCAAAGAAATGCAGCAATAAGTCACATCCATCTGTCAAATGAAAGCGATTACGATAGATTTTGAAAATTAGACAATAAGCAGGCTGTTTATTTCGGCCAGGTACTTGGCCAAAACGCTCTGGCTTTTAGAGTAAAAAATTTTACTCCAAAAGCCAGAGCGTTTCGTCCATGTACCTGGCCGAAATCAACAGGCCTATGTAATCTCGCGTATCACGTGACTTGCGCAGTAGCAATTTTACACACAAAAATGTTAAGTATGCGCAAGCCTCATTGTCTATGGCAGACTTTCAAACTACTCGCCACCAACTATGGATCTCTCTACCTCTGCATACTTACATAATCAACGATGACAACTGATGCTGACTATTAAACATTATTTTAAAATTTTCTAACAATAAATACAAACGTACAGAATTGATCCAAGTAGAAAAGTTCATTCAAATAAAAAAATGCCTTTTAGTACCGTAATCGGTATCGGAATCGATACTTCTTGACGCCGCTGATTGGCTGGCGTCAACCATGGCGTCAACGTTATGGACTGACGGATGTTCTGATTGGCTAACGGCTACCTACTATAGAACTATAAGAAGAGTCATGTTCTGATCGACTCTTAGTTTATCCAATCAGCATTCAAATTTCAATTGTCCGAAATGTAGGTACTAGATAGGATACTAGGATTTTTACAAAGATCCAATTTATACGATTATCCTACAACATATTCCTACAACATACGTCTGACTCAATGGCCAGATGCAGTTACTTATTTACTAAATGGCAGCTCAAAAGTTTTACTTAACTATCCAGCGGGACGCGGCGTCGAGAAGTATCGATTCCGATACCGATTACGGTACTAAAAGGCATTTTTTTTAATTTGAATGAACTTTTCTACTTGGATCAATTCTGTAGGTTTGTATTTACTGTTAGAAAATTTTAAAATAATGTTTAATAGTCCATCAGTTGTCATCGTTGATTATGTTAGTATGCAGAGGTAGAGAGATCCATAGTTGGTGGCGAGTAGTTTGAAAGTCTGCCATAGACAATGAGGCTTGCGCACTTAACATTTTTGTGTGTAAAATTGCTACTGCGCAAGTCACGTGATACGCGAGATTACATAGATAGTCATACATGACGGAGTGCCAAACTGACCATTTAGTTCAGCCATATCCATGGGCGTTGGAGAAAGCGAAGAGGTATGCAGAATTGCGAGCGTACGTACAGCGCCACGGCTCACGATCGAATGTGTCCCAATACGAGCGCCGCCCGCTTATAAAGGCCGGTCGCCCCACTACTACCCCGCTCACGCCACGGCGCCACAACAAGCAAAACTAGTTCGGGCGCTGACGTCACTCGCAAGCCCGCACGGACGTTAGTCCCCTCTTTGATAATTTAACTTGATTTTATGACTTAACAATGTTTTACCATTGTTTTATTGTTTTAAATTGTAATTATTATTGATTAGCAAATAAAAACAACATAAAATTACAAAAAATGCGTAAAACAACATAAACGCGCCGTCACGGCCGTCCTGCGCCTTCACACGTCCTCGTGTGTCTCGTTATCAGACTTGTCCTAAAAAAAACAAAATATGCTGAGTTGTATATTCGAGCTCGGCCATTCTGGCCCCTAAAAAAAGAACAATTATCTTATTCATTACAACAATTTCACACAGACAGATCGTCACACAGACGAATCTTCACACAGACGGATCGACACACAGATGGATCGACACACAGATGGATGGTCACACAGTCCGACTGCAAAGAATACATGACCATCAGCCAATTACTCAGAATACATAGTAGTACCGATTGTCACACAGACTTTGGTCACACAGACTTGTCACACAGACTTTTGTCACACAGACTTGTCACACAGACTTTTGTTACACAGACTTGTCACACAGACTTGTCACACAGTGATCACAACATTTAGTAGCATATTTCACTGGGTGACAAAGTGATCACTACATTGCGTAGCATATTTCACTGGGTGGATCACTACATTAAGTAGCATATTTCACTGGGCGGCAAAGTGATCACTACATTGAGTAGCATATTTCACTGGATGGATCACTACATTGAGTAGCATATTTCCTCCATTAATAACGAATACTTCATACGAATACCTACTTTTGCCGTTATCGGCACATCCAGAAATCTATGACCATCGAAGGCCAAAAGACATTGCACCGTAAATAAATAAGTAACAATAATAAACAATAATAGTAGGTATGTAAGTTCTAAAATTTTTAATTTTTGAACTCACGTTCTTATAGGTCACTATTCAACTAGGATCCACACGTTTCATCTAAATGGTTAGCAAAGTACATTAGTATTTTTGTGATCAGAAAAATATATCCAGCCACTATTTCTAAATTAATAACAATGAATGTCAAAGAGGAATTAAAAGTTTTTATTTTTTATTTTTTTGTTTATGTTTTTTTTCTGTAAAGAAAACTAAGTGATGTATGCTGAGGATTATGTAATTAACGAAACAAAGGCAGTGGACGGTGAACAAGTGACATTTTTATTTCAAATTAAAGAACTTCAGTTTGCAGTCAGTTTGGATAAGTAAGTATAAAAACTATATATAAAACTGTATAAAATCAAAAGAGGTTTTCCAACAGTAATGTTATAAAAATTATGTATTCAGAAAAATTCGTTTTGTTCAGCTAAAAAAACATAGAATACAATAAGCTCAAAACGGCGAAAACTTTTAAAGCCAACACAGATGATGGTCTATCTGTAAAATGATCCAGTTTGCAGAAGGTAGTTATAAAATAAGATTAAGCTATTTAGGTACATTCTAAACTTTACCTTCTCCGTATTAAAGTTCATGTTTCAGAAAAAAAGTGTTTTTTTACAAGGTACCCGGTAGATTTAGGTGAATCATAGATTGTTATTTTCACATCACTTTAGACTCGATTCACACTTGTAACGATGCTACATCCCTAAACCCAAAATCTACCCTCATATCATTTTTATCCATGATCCTATGGGGGTAAACCAATATCTGGTCGCGTCGGCCATATTTAGACACTTCCGATCCAGCCTCCCTGCGTGCCAGAGCATTGAGTCGAGTTTTCGTGCTCCTCATTATTGCGGTCAAGTTTGAATACCTGCAAGGTGATCGCCGCGAGTTATCCGACGACTATTGTGATTACCCAAATAATAATCAACGTCGGAGATTCTAAAAAGAAGTGAGACGCGCGTCTACCACAGCCAGCACGCGGGAGCAACGATCGAACCAGGTTAGCCCACTCAATTCCTTCTCCTGTAATCTTTCCGTGTAGGACCATATTATATCGAAAATGTTTTAAGTTCAATTACTAGTATTTTAGTTAATTTTAACTTTATTCTAAATATAATATCAAGGTTTATGAAGGATCCAATGACAGACAGTCGCAAACCTCCCAAAGTGGACTTCATGATGCTGCTGAAGTTCTTCTGCTTAAAAAGAATCGGTGTTGATAATGTTTGAATCAGTTTAACAAAATACAAAAAGCAACACCCCACCGTTTAAGTGTAGTCTTTGGCACACAAAAAAAAGTTTGTTTGAGCCTTAGACATAGAAAAATTTTCGCTGCGCCC
Source organism: Agriphila geniculea (assembly GCA_943789525.1). Taxonomy (NCBI): domain Eukaryota; kingdom Metazoa; phylum Arthropoda; class Insecta; order Lepidoptera; family Crambidae; genus Agriphila; species Agriphila geniculea. Next base: position 20,986,260 of record OX038877.1, read on the forward strand.
AATAAGACCAACAATGCGTGGAAAAGAGAAGTTAACATCATACGGACACGGTCTATGTAAAAAAAGAGACAAGGGATCAAGTGACATGTGCCAACATTTTTTACAGTAAGAGCCCCTAGCGTCCCGCCTAGCAAATGAGCAATCACAGTTTGTTTAAAATATTTTTTAATCTTAATTAGAATTTAAAATAAAGGTATCGTGGAGCTATGGTGTCTTCTGCTCTAAGTAATTGTGATGTGACAAAAAGAAACAATCCAAGTAATCACACTTTTCAAAGGTAAATAAGATATTGCCACACATTTCTGTAAAACCAAATTTCGCTACATTTATTCGTTTATCGACAAAGAAAACAGTATGGAACATAGTTTATTAACTTCCTTTGCCATAATATGGTCATATTTTATGAATCTAAGTCATATTTTCCGTATCTCATATAAAATGTATTGATTCGTTTTCGGATCACCTGTTTATTGACTTAGTTGTTCTTTGACATTTTATTTCTATGGTTTGAGCATTTCGTCACAGTATTAAAGTTTTTGCAGACAGGAACTACAAAATCAAATGAGTGGTAAAGATAGTTCCAGGTAAAAATAGCGAGAATAAAAGAAAAAGTACAACTTAAAACAAAACATAAACAAAAAAACGTCATTAGCGTCCATAGACTAGGTTGATAGGGTGATGGCAAAGTATATTTTCCAATTCATGTGGGCCAAGAATGTCCGCCAGAATTCCTGTTTACTGCACTTACGCTCTCCTAGAATGAATCAGTTTTCAAACAAATTTTTAGGATGGAACAAAATAGTCAAAATAAAACTTTAGAAAAATTAAGTGTCTCTTGTTTTCATACGGGTAAAAAATTTGTGAGTAATTAAATAATGGCAGTATAGTTTTGTTTCCTAAATTCGCAATTTACTTTTTATTATGCAACTTATCAGAAAAACTTTTGATAGAAATGATTCCACTAACCAATTCTAAATATCGCCGAGCAATCAATCATTCCGCTGCACGATTTATTACTGAAAATAAAAATATGAAGTTCTTCAGGTTTATAATCGCCAAAATCCGAAATTTACGTGGGTTTTTCGATTTTTGACATAGTTGCGTTCGGCTCTCGAGGTCACAAACTTGGATTATTTATTCGGCCAACATCATAAACAAGTCTGTCAACAATAATTTTCAAGTATTTTGTTTCTAATTCTGTTATAGGCTCTGAGGGAACATCGGTATCATTGACATTACTAAAATCATTAATTTTTTTTCGCTAAACTCACATTGAAAAAGCCCAACATAATTAAATCGTGCCCTATTATGATGTTATGAATACCAACGTAGAATTGGGGACCTCATAAAATAATAATTCAGCTGAATAATTCTAAAAAGTAACAATAAAAATAATTTGATTATTGCATCGTACGCTTAATTTTCCTATCCCTTAAAGTGAAGCTGAAACATAATATTTCTCTTCTCTGTAAAACGTCTCTTTTGTTAATGAGCATTCAGGAACCGAAATGAAAACAAAATAAAAACTTTTCACCAATATTGTAGAGGTGGTCCACCGCTGGTGTGACAGTCCTAAGCTAACCCTTCGCTCAGCCATGGATTAGGTTTGTAGAGCGTGGACCAGCGTGTCTAGGTGTCCACATGTCCCCTTCACTTCACCACTCGGGCAGCCCGAAAAAACCCTGTACAAGGTAGCAGCAGGAGCTTCGATGGCATCAATCGTACAATGCAACCTTGTAACGGCTGCTGTGCACGTTACCATGCAGCTTTTTAACCTCAGGGAGCCTTACTAAGGAGCATAACCAACTGGCTTCCGCTTGAAGGGTTCACTCCTAAACATATGTCCACTGCATCACACCACGCTCGCGCATCTAACCCCTGAAGACTAAATTCTGGAAAAATAAGTTTGGTCATCACCGAACCTATCACGCTACGATGCTGGGACTACAAAAGATTTCTCCATCGGTTTTGTAGGACTGGCGCTCCCATAGTATGTTTTCCGCTTCCTGGTCCATCCCCACTCCTGATGACGGAGTGCCAAACTGACCATTTAGTTCAGCCATATCCATGGGCGTTGGAGAAAGCGAAGAGGTATGCAGAATTGCGAGCGTACGTACAGCGCCACGGCTCACGATCGAATGTGTCCCAATACGAGCGCCGCCCGCTTATAAAGGCCGGTCGCCCCACTACTACCCCGCTCACGCCACGGCGCCACAACAAGCAAAACTAGTTCGGGCGCTGACGTCACTCGCAAGCCCGCACGGACGTTAGTCCCCTCTTTGATAATTTAACTTGATTTTATGACTTAACAATGTTTTACCATTGTTTTATTGTTTTAAATTGTAATTATTATTGATTAGCAAATAAAAACAACATGAAATTACAAAAAATGCGTAAAACAACATAAACGCGCCGTCATACATAATAATAATTAAAGAAAAAAATCACATTACAAAATGGTGTCATGATATGAGCCATTCAAGCTGTTTCAAACATTACTCTAATAATCTGTTGATTTCGGCAAGGCACTTGGCCGTAACACTCTGGCTATGGTAGTAAAAAAATTCACTACAAAAGCCTTGCCGATTTCAACAGGCTTTAATAGTCTCACTTTTTCAAAAAAATTACTTCAATAACCTGTCGATTTCGGCCAGGTACTTGGCCGAAACGCTCTGGCATTTGGAGTAAAAAATTTTACTCCAAATGCCAGAGAGAGCGTTTCGTCCATGTACCTGGCCGAAATCAACAGGCTTTTGTAATCTTGCCACGTGGTACATAATTAGTTATTTCTTGAACTTTATACTGCATAATATTAATTACATACAAGTACAATAGACGTTTTTTTTTAAAATTGATACATATGCGTATATCTAATCAATAACAATGTTTTGAATATTATTTTTGCTTTTTAGAACTGTTAAGTTTTTGTTAGTATTTTTTCTAAAAAGCTTTTTAGGTCATTCGTTCGCTATGACTAAATGGGTCGGTATACCTACGTACCTATATTTTGTTTGAGAATGGATGTTGGCTCAATTGTTTTAAAATGAATATTTTAGAGGCTTTCAATTCAATTTCAAATGTAACGATTTGAAGGTGAATGTCGGGAAGAGGGACTATTGTGCTGATTCAATTCTCCGACAGTTGATAAAATCTTAATGGTACTGGAATAATCAGAGAATAATTCAACAATTCGTTAATATAGGTAAGCAGTAACAGAAGATAATGTTTATTTATTTGTGTATTAGGAGTCCAAACCTGGTTCTCACTAAACTTTAATTTAAGATGCCATTGTAAACAAGATTGAGAACAGGATAGAGCTAGTGATGAAATCCTGAGAACACTAGTGGTGAAATACGTTTATACACACTTTTTAATGCGCTCTATTGGGTTCAATAATGCATTTTATGAATTCACGCTCCGACGGAGAGAATGTAAATAGGTGGGTAATTATTATATCGAACAACGAGCTTAGTTGAGACTGATATTGCTGTTTTATATATTATTTAATATGTTGTCTAAAATCAAAGTATTCTTCGATTAAATTATCGATGAATGAATGAATTTGTTACCTGAATTTATATTTAAAGTTGTTTTTAGAATCCGACTTAGCTGACCGATGTGAGTCAATAATTTTTGAACCATTTTGATCGAACTAAAAAGTAAATATGCCTTTCTTCATCGTATGCGTGTTTTTTAATTGATTTCATGCACTCTGTTTTGGTACCAGCCTAGGCATAATTCAATATGAAGGGATCAGGGGAAGAACAGCTTTTGTCACATTTTTTTTCAACTGGCTATGCAGTCTGAATGGTTATATCTGTCGCTATGTTCTATCAAAAACACAGGGCAAAAAAAATCATAGTCACTGAGCTATCATACTTTTAAAATATCAGTACAGGTGAAAAACATACAATATAGGAACCGTTCAGGAAAAAAACAACTGTTGTCCCATGTAGACTTTTGTAAAGTAAAAAAAAGTAATAAATACATTTACAATAAATATTATACAAGAAGAATTTTTTTACTTATTAAGATAAAATAAATAAACCGAAGAGCTCGGTGGCGCAGTGGTCTAGCGCCTGGCCCAGCGATTGCGCAGGTTAAGCAACGTTCGCAAGGGTCAGTCATGGGATGGGTGACCAAAAATTTATTATCTCGAGCTCCTCCATGCTTCGGAAGGCACGTTAAGCCGTTGGTCCCGGCTGCATTTGCAGTCGTTAACACCCACCAATCCGCATTGGGTCCGCGTGGTGGGTTATGGCCCGTCCTCCTTACCCACCCATAAGGAAGGCCTGTGCCCCAGCAGTGGGGACATTAAAATGGCTGATGGACAAATAAATAATGACCTAAAGTTTCAATTACTTATCATTATCTAAGTTTGTTCCTTATGTTACAAAAGCTATTATTCCCCTGACCACTTCATATATAATTGCCGTTTTGTTTGGAGGATTTTAAAGAATTTGTATTTTCCATACTAACATTGTCTTTATTTAACAACCGTGAACGCTATTAAATTTTATACACAGATGTTTAAACACTTAGGGTCCCCCCAGACCTACCGGTTTCTTTTCTTTGCTTTGCTGTTCTACCTTGCTGTTTAGACCGCCGGCCAACAGGGTCATTTTCAATCTATCGCATATTGGGACCAGACCAAATTGGCAAAATAGCTATTAGCTTGGTGTTAGCAAATATAATCGTCTGGGTTGCGAAGTAGGAAGCTTCTGGGAGATATGCCACCCTGAACAGGGTCTCCAATTGCTAAAAATAAATCGATCGCATATTTATATAAATTGTGAACAGGGTCGTGGGTGGCATCATTACCTACCTGAACTATTTTTTTTGTGTTTTCATAACGATCGTTTAAGGAACAAAGCTCACATATGTGAAATGTACTTAGATTGAAAATATGCGATAGATTGAAAATGAGCCTCTTAGCCGGCGCTCCATTGCCGGACAGCAAAGCAAAGAAAAGAAACCGGTAGGTCTGAGGGGACCCTTAACTAACTAATGCCACATATCATTAAAGAAAAAAAGTATCGGTTGAGTTACAACGATTAAGTGGTTATTTCTGCTAACGAAAGAAGGAGTCACTTCTAAGATATTTTTTTTTACGTTTAGGAAAAAATATGAAATATTTTTAATGCTGATAGTGGAATAATAAAAAGTACTAGACCAAAGCATTTTTAACATCATAGAAGATATGAGACTCTCTGTGTCTGAGAAAAAACCGACAATTTCATACTTTAACCCCTATTACTTAAAACTATTTAAATTTTCATATCAATCAACCATATTTCAATACTTACCTCAAATAACAAACTAAGATAAAATGTCCTGAATCAGGAATACTACCCAACTCAATATTTAAAGCTGGATTTTAAATGTAAGCCAGCTCAAATTAAAGATCCTGATCAAAGTTGTTTCCCGGAGTTCCTAAGGCGCCTGGTATTCAATATAAGTGCTGGAAAATTCCAAATGGAAAATGTAATTAAGGACAAATAGAATCGTGGAATGCGTGCGCTCGTCTCTTGAGAATTTTTGTGGGTTTTATCAAATATTGCCAGACGCTTAATATACCTAGGTACCTACTTAGCTCCGAGAGGGGGCCCGAGAAACCGGGCCGCCGCCGGGTCTAATGAGGCGACTCCCAAAGGGGACCCTCAGGGCCAACCGGCGGCGCGAGGGCAAGTGCCGTAGTTTTTTAGTGGGTATTCCCTCCTTCCGAGATCCCACCGAACCACTTGGTTGGGTGGGATCACGGGAGGCAGTCGTGGAGGGAGCCGCAATGTTGACTGTTGCGGTCCCCTCCTGGCGAGTCCCACATACCCCCTCCTCGCTCACCTGCGGGGGGGAAGCGCGTAAATGCGTTTTTCTACGGCATATAAAAAAAAACCGGTCAATAGCGAGTCGGACTCGCGCACCGAGGGTTCCGTACAATCATAAATATATTTGGATATGTTACTTTAGTACAGTCTTGAAAAAAGTAGGATAAACGGCAGACAGGTGGAAGGGCGAACAGGCGGACAGTTTATTTACAAATCTTAACCACACCTGTTTTATGTGACTGAAAAACGTTTCAGCCACTCCACATTGCAAACTGTTTATATTACTAAGTAGGAACTTATTCTTCGTTTATTCGTACGGCAAATATAGGTAATTATAGGTATATTAGAACCAGCCACCAATTTATTATTGTAGAGTTAGGTTGCGCCATATCTTAACCGATAGTGGAACTATTTTTTTCTTCTTAGGTTAGCATGCTTAGGACAGCGCCATCTGTTGAAGTGAAACTAAGAATTTTAGTTTGTTTTTTGAATTTCTAAAAAAGTGTGTTATATTGAGACATCGTTTTATTTTTCCTGTTTTTTTTACATAAACTACTGTCACATAGAATTATTTCAGATTTTTCTTTTTGCAAACTTCGGAGATAAGGGGGAACGGTATTTTTTTTACATTTTTCATCATAAGTCGAAAACTATGCGGCCTAAGAAAAAAGGAAAAATGTTTTAAAATGTGCAAACAGCGTTCTTTCATATGAAACCCCACATGCTCTAGTCACCTCACTTCAAATTTTTAAGACCCCTTTTCAGTCCCTGTTGTAAAAAAAATATTTTTTTTATTCTTTCTTATTTACAAAATTTGCAAAATAGTTGGGCAAATGTCACCTTAAACTATTCCAAATTTCAAGTTGATACCGTTAGTAGTCCTCGAGATATCCAGCTGTGACAGACAGACAGACAGACAGACTGAGTCACACCATAAGGGTTCCTTTTTTACCATTTTGGTACGGAACCCTAAAAAGGTACCTACTTAGCTTGCTTGTAAATATTGCCCACTGCGAGTACCCGATTTCATAAACGTATTGTAAAATTATTTAGACAATTCATTGTAATTATAGGTACATTTCGATGTTTTTGTGCAGTTTGCCCCGACCCATTGACTGAAACATAACACTATTAAATGGTTTTTCCATCGTACTTTAATCAAAAGCAATCTCAAATATTGCAACAGAGTAAACTCAGACTTTTTTTTTAATATTTTTGAATTAAGTTATTGTAATCAATGCCTAATTAGTTTCAAAATATTATGCAGAAATATTATCGAAGGAGGCCAATGCAGACTTCCAAAATGTAACACGATTTAAGAATAAATAAAACAAAAGCATTTTGTATGGGTATTCCATTTAATGAAATACTTACATAAATTCGGGTTGGCACAACTACAAGGTGGAAATATAGAGGAGAATAACTTGTCAGTCATAAAAAAATGTTTTTAATAGGCCAAAAATATAAAACAACCCATTTTTTACATAGTGGAGGCTCCTCTCTGACGTATAATACAAGTTCAAAAGCTATATTATTTTTAAAGCTATGAAAACTTACAATAAATAACAAGTAAGTAGGTTTACTTTAGGTTAAGAAATGCCATATAAAACAGGTACCGCACTTCTTAAATTATTAATCTGATTTTTTTACGATTAGGGGCCAAAATAGCAATAACACAATTAATCTTACCAAGTTGGTCCAAAGTAGCTTAGCTTATACCTCGGAACAGAAAAAAGCCTTAGGTATAATTGTAAAAAATAACAAAATCTATCAGCCCCGTACTTAAATGGCCAAGATTCTATAAGTTGGAACGCTATGCTTACTATTAAAACTTAAATATGAGCAATAGACGATTAAATCACAAGTCGCAAACTTATGAAAATCACAGACTTTGATGTATTGTATGGAATTAACAAGCATACGGCATGTAATTTTATAGTTTACTTACTGCTTATTTTAAAGCGTTGAAGCGCATAAAATGTTAGACATTTGAGTAGGGCAGTATTCGTATTAGTAGAGTAGGGTAGTTTCAATATAAAATATTTACATAGCTTAGTTATAGCATTTCAGAGAGAAGGTGTTACACTATGTAGCATTTGGCTGAATACTTTTTACAGGAGTTTATTACGTAGCTTACCTACTATCTTTTATCAACAACATAAAAATTTACAAACACAATAAACTAAGTTTATTGGTTGTCTTTAATAAAAATTCTTTGTCAAAGTTTAAATTAAAACATTTTTGTCTTTGCTTAGTAATTAATATAAATAACAACGTATTAATTAAAAATTCTCGTCGATCCCTGACGTTCCAAAGAAAAATTGAACATTCTTAATATCGCAATAAAATATGAAAATACTTATTCATATTAAAAATGAAATAATTTCCTTGACAATTATGGTATGTAAGATTTAAGCTGAGTTAGAAAATTATATCAATTTAAAAAAAAAATACAAACGAGATTTTACGAGATTTTAGCTTATGTATATAACCAATGTTAAATTTTTATTGTTAAAAAGATCAAACTTACTGAAAAGGACGCTTTCCGTTACAAATTTAATTTCTACTTTAGGTACAATTTATACGAAAAATATTACTTGAACAGTTAAAAAAAGAAACATGGTTTGGCTGATTAGTAATTAAATATATTCAGCAAAACTTTGAAACTTATCCTCTAGGATGGTCTTTCATCATATCAGCCGCACGACACCCACTGCTGGGTATAGGATGGTCTTTATTCACTTTAAAACTACATATCTATAAATAGCCTTTTTATATTTTCAACTTTTTTGGACCAAAAACTGTACAGCTATTAATTAAAAAAGCATAATGTTTACAAGGATTTGCAAAATAAATTAATGAGTATTAAACAAAAAAATATCCTTTGATTTGCCACAGCAAGAGAGAAATATGAGGACGGTCGGCCCGTTTCAAGTTGTTTCTAAATGATAATGACACTCGTATCGCATTCCACTTTATTAGATCATCCAAAGTCGTGTCGGAACTTTATATAGAGTTCGCTCCTCTGGGATAAGGAATGCTGTCAAAAAGTTTAGACATATCATGGTCTTGGCTCCGTTGCTCTCATATCCTGGTAATGACTTTAGAAAAGTACTTACCCCCACCAGTTTGTTTTTTACTTCTCGGGGGAAAGAGTTTTACTTTTAGTAGGTATAACTTTTTTTAATAAAGTAAAGATAAGAGCTGTTGGTGAAATATAGGACAGCTTCTGTGCCTAGAATATAATAACTTCAGTGTGCTTTGAAAAAAAAAACCTTTTTGTATTTACAGTTTATACTTAAACATTTCGGATTTAGTGTAAGTATCTATAAAATTAGATAAAGAGACACATCACGATTGTTTACATTCAATCTCAGGTTAAAATGAATGGAGTAAAGGCTCACAGTTACACAGAATTTGGGATCAGTTTTCTTTTGGAGTACAAGTGAGCGAGATTCTTGATGAATGTTTTATTTCAGATCCGTCGCTACTAGATGTGATGTTCAGTCACACCGCATTTACGGAACCGTTTTATCCAAGGGCCTATTACAAAAAAGCATCGCGATAAGCGTAGGTACGATGTTCGTCCCACTCCGTGGCACTATTGACTCACGAATAAGGTTCAATATCAAGTAAATTTTATTGAAAGAAGAATTGCGTCCGATTATTGTGATTCTTTTTGTAATAGGCCCTTATATCCTTTGCTATGGATACAGCACAGCAAATAACGCATTGGATTGTGGATTTACTAGATCCACTACATACTCATGCAACCACGTACGCCATCGCCGAATAAAAATGCATCCGATAAAATGAACATGTCAAACGGATTAGTGATGTACAAACCTCGAGGCATCGGGTTCTACTTTTGAAGCCTCGAGGCGAATTGGCAGGAATCGGTGAGCTTTTAGGCTCGTGAACCCAAGTCTAGCCGAGACACGAGCTCTCTGAGCCACGCCTCGAGGCTTCAAAAGAGTTCGAGCCTTCAAAAGAGCTCGAACCTTATTAAAGAGCTCGAGCCTACAAAAAAGCTCGAGTCTTAAAATGAGCGCGAGCCTCATAAAAGCTCGAGTTTATGTTTGTCTTTAATATCTCCGTAAATAATATTTACGGAGATATTAGAGTCATCGAGTTCACAGAGCCCTGCAAATCTGACCCAAATCTCCAAAATTAGAACTCAAAATGATGAATGTCTTATATCATAATGAGCACCGTAGGTGCCTAATCTGTTGTGCTTTATCTACTTATCCTCATTCGTCAGCAGCCCATCACAACTATAGTGCGGTGAAAAAGCCTCGAGCCGTGAAAAAGCCTAGAGATCGACCGAGCTCTTAAAAAGGCTCGAGCCGTGAAAAAAGCCTCAAGATCAATGGATTCTGAAAAAACCTCGAGCTCTGAATAAGACTCCCGAGTCGTCGAGCTTCATACAAACGAGGTGACCCTGTAATAACACCGAGTTCTAGACAAAAGGACTCGGAGGTCTCGAGCCTTGTACATCACTAAAACGGATTGCTATGTGAACGGGCACTGAAGTAGTGATGATTTTAGAGTCGCCATTGACACATTATTAGGGAGTGCGTACCCGAGAGATAATCACTGAGCGATTTTGTTGGCGCCGAGTATAGAACATTCAGAGTTCCCTGTTGTAAGTAATTTGAAGTCTGGTTAATATTTGTAGTAATCCTGTATGACAAGTCTGTGTTTCTGTAGACGTCGATGTGTCAGTCGAGTCGGTCGGGCGTTAATACATCTCCGACAAAGATTAACAGCTGGCGGCGTCTGTCGGGATTATGTCGATATGGGAATTGTTTCCCACTGTAGCTACAAATACTTATTTACGAACAGGAATTTATTGAATTAACGTTCAAAGGAAATAAGGAAAATGATCAAGTTGAGTATTATTTTTAATTTGGTTGTAGGAAATTACACCATTTTAATAGATCTACCGTCAAATTAGTCGATTTTTCTTGAAAGTTTAGGGGAAAACAATTTTTTTTAAATGAAAACAACCTGGGATAATAGATTTTTATATTATTATTTACAATTTGTATTTTTAACAATTGATACCTTTTTTATTCGATGAAATCTATTTGTTCTTTGTGATGTTGTTTGTGATGAAATATTCTTTAAACTAAATTAAGATCGTTACAATTCATGCCCACATTATTAGTAGCTGAGATAAAGGAGTCTAAATAAAGAAACCTGCCTGTTATGAGAATAAAATAATTTTTAAATGGTTTCAAGAGCTTCTAAGCAAACAAAACAACATAGAAGCCGACAGACTGAAATAAACAGAAATTATGTAGGTAGTTGGCTGCATATAACAACTAACAATACTAGTACCCAACAAAGTGTTTCTCTCGCTTTTATTGAATTATATTTAAACAGATATTAGAATCAATTCAGTTGATTCAAAATAAGTGTTTTTTTTAAAAGCATGTATTTTATATGACAAGTTTTGATACTATTGCATCACGATTGAGCTTTTGTTAATTCACTTCTATAAGGTAAGAAGAAATAATTACGTTTGTGAGAAGTAGCATATTATTATGATATGACAATTTTAAAATCTTCTTTAGTATTTACACGGGTCGACTTGGTAGGTCTGGCTGGTCAATTTAAGTCGACTAGCGCTTTTTAACGACAATCGCCTTCGATCATTTATCTCTAAGATGATCGAAGACAATAGCTTTTCAAATTGTATCGCCACCTCATTGAAATTAGGTTTGCGATTAGATTTTACAAGCGGTTGTCGATAAAAAGCGATAACCGACTAAAATCGACCAGCAAAGCTGCCTTCCAAGTCGAACCATGTAAATACCACAGTTCCTTTATGTCTACTTACATATATAGTTGTTGTTGACAGTTGACGACATTAAAATAGGTACTTCCATTACCACTGGACTTAAATATTTTGATGTGTATTAAATGTTTCTAGTATTTATTTTACAATACATGTATATGATTTTAATATGAAGTATATACATAGCTTGATCTATTGGCAAATTTTAAGTACTGTGGTAATAGCAGCACTTGGAAATATTTACATCAGACATACTGCATTTACATTCAAAGCTAGACCGTAATTATTTATATTATTTCTTTATGTACTTACAAACGTTACGGCTAATACCCGAAGTGCGGCTACACCTACTTGTAGTTGGTTAAAACTAGGTGTAGCCGGCAGCTGTTGGTTAAACCTAGGTGTAACCGATCTGCTTTACTCCTGTAGGTAACGAATATTGGTTAGAAACGTGGTTATTTTTTTAACAGACAACATAAATACCCCATAAATAACTTTCCCTTAGTAGACAAAGAAAGCTAGACCTAGTTTTAACCGAATGCAATCGGCTAATATATTAGCCATGAGCAAATCGGTTATACCTAGGTTTAACCAACAGCTACACTACACCGGTAGTATATTTTAGCCAGCTAAAACTAGGTATAGCCGCATTTCGGGTATTAGCCGAAACATAAATAATTGTGTGTTGTCTAGTTATAATCCAGACAAGTCAAGGCGTACTTTGCGAATTGTTGTTTGAAATATAAATTCTATATTATAATACATTAACATAGCCTTAGTATTATTAAGTAATTTAAATACTTATTTATACTAACATCGCGTTATTAAATCAGGTATTAGTACAGGTCTTTAGAGAATTTAATATAAAAGTAATTGCCTAGTACATTAATTGAGCTGAATTTAAACATTTATTTAACAATACATTTTATTATACAAGTAGTATAAAATAGGAAACGATGTGTTTCAAGAAAATCAATAATAACGATGAATATAACGTAATAAACGCTTTTACACCCGATTGCACTAAACTTAAGAATCGCCTAAGTCTTTTCTTATCTACAACTCGACCAAGATCACTAGGCAAATGACAGCTACATGACGGTTAAGTTTATGACACCATTTTAATTTGGTCGTGTTGTAGTTAGGAAAAGACTTAGGCGATCCTTAAGTTTAGTGCAATCGAGTGTTAATGTTAAGATGCTAAGTCAACCTTTTAAAGAAAGTGTCCACTTTGAGGGTTGTAGTATATTTTTGTCGTTTTGTCGCGATATATACAATTTTGTAGAACACATATTTGAAAATTTATTATCTACCTAGAAGAAAGAAAAATAATTTATCTTAGAACATTTGGAAGTAGGAGTGTGACGAGCGAGACGACGCTATACGACGCAGCCGGCAACGGCGCTCTTCGACCGGAATCTGTAAAGAATAATATATTTATAATCCTTGATATACAAAATTTTGATAACGTTTATGATTTTCCGTACAAAATAATTTCTTGGTAACAAAAACATGAATAGGAAGGTACTTGTCCTATTATGTATTCTGTGGTAGAGTGGGAAAGCGGGGTGGATCATCGCTGTAAAATTCGCTTATTTTATTAGGTTAGCTAATTTTATTATAATTTCCGCCTATTTTAAAGTAAATAATATGTATTATGATAGGATTCTGCAAACTGTTTTTCTTTAATATACACATCAACTTTGTTGGATACAGGTGTTATTTTCATACAAACGAGGTAACTTTGAAGCCTTGGTTTTCTGCCAGGGATGTACCGTGCTGTAATCTGATGATGGCCATCCAGGGATTGAATAGAGTAGATTCAGATCGCTATACACACCCAACTGATCTGATCAGCATTCTAAAAGATTAATGGGTCAGAGTTCTCAGTTTGAGGATTTTCAGACATTTTCATGCTATTTTCGCGTTTTTTTAAACATATCCATTACGTTTTTAGAATGCTGGTCAAATCAGTTGGGTGTGTATAGCGATCTGAATCTCCTCACTTCACTCCCTGAATAGCGGTCATCAGATCACAGCACAGTACATCCTTGGCAGTGTGATGGTCCCCGCGGCTGCGTGTCGCTTGTCTGCTGCTAATGACCAATCTGTATGTGATACTTACTGTATCTGTTTTGATCGTCTAGTGGTTTTATTTGATTATTTTATCCCAAAATATAACTCAGTTTAAACAAATGTACCTTTTAACAAACTTGTCTGGTAAGGATGATATTGTATACGTCTTAGATAATGGCTTGAGGTGCGATAATAATTATTCGGTTAATAAATGATAACAATGATTTTGATACGCGTTTGGATTCAATCAGAGCGTCTATTCCAGATGCGATCCTGCCAGCCCTAATTGATTTTTGACAATTCTCGTTAGACGGATGTCAATAATTCGCTGTCCTTATCACCCTTTTTATTATTTGATTGGAGGAGATTAACTGACTCCTCTTCTTTTTAAAACAGGTGGCCACCTTAGGGTTGATGGACTAGCGCGAGCTCTTAAATTCTTCCTATGCTATTTCTACGTTGACCCCAATGAAAGTCACACTCTGTACCATTTGAATCCAAACAGCGTGTCCACTCTGATTTAAAACAAAACTAAATGAATACTAATTATTACTTTATGAATCACAACCTCTAGCCTAAATTCAATTATAGTGTCAAAGATTTATGACAACTTCATAAATAATTCATGTTGAATGAATGACATTTCATCTAGATATATAATGTGCTCTAAAGGAGAGTCTTATTTAAGCTGAATTTGGTATCAATTAACAGGGCTATCAATTTAAAACCCATAAAATTCTAAGTTCTGTTCGAAAGAACTGTGATAGCTTTTACTCTATCTATAAACATGTACCAAGTATTTTTCAAGTGTCATGACACTGTAAATCAAATTCAAAGTAAGGAATCTAATTTTGTCCATTACCCAACAGACAAAATAAAGTATCATCATTCGAAGATGAAACTAGTATATTAATTTAATGATATCTACAAAAGGTATTAAACTCTATCTCTGGAAAATAGTTATTGCAAGTAATTCTTCAGTGAAAAAGGGGTGCCTATAAATGGGAAAATAAATATGAATACAGAATAATTGTTTAGAGTCATTTATTATTGGCAATGTTTGGTTTTGGTATTTGTTTGATTATTTGTTTTGTTCAAGAAAATTACTTTAATTGGTTATGATTTAGTGATTTGAATGTTAAGTTATTGTAATTATTTGATAAAAGGGTTTAGTTTAGAGGTTTTGATTATTTTTGAAATTATCTGATTATTATGAATCATTAATAGTATATATTATATAAATAAGTCTTTGATTTAAAATTGTTTGATTATTTGATCAATTTAAAAAATAATGCTTTGATTATTAGAACAACTTATAAAATGACTCTTAATAGAAACTGTTGATTAATTTTGATCAAACTTTCACGTTAGTAAAACGTTTGACCATTCGCTTCGACTTCCTATGATGATTATGAACTGGAAAAGTGAAGCGAATAACGAAAAAACCAGCTCCATCAGTTTAAATTACTTATTCTAAACAACACACATGAAAAAAAACAAAGAGTGAAATATAACATAGCGTATCTATTTTAGACTTTTAGTTATGTGAGATCGATGCACATCAATTAGATAATTTATTTACTTAACACAAGTTATAAATGAGAAGTCTAAAATAGGTATGTGTTTTATACATAATTCTTATTTCTATTTACTTAACTTATCTTTCTGCAGTAAGGAGCTCCTTGTAATTCAACAATGAAACTTTAATTAATTTATTAATATGGATCCAAACTATTTGTAATTTATAATTCGAAGGGACGCTTTATTTCTCACAACAATTTATATAATCAATCCAAAAGACGTCCGCACTCCACACTCGTCCTTCGCTAATCCCCCGCCTTTTCAAATATCTCTATACAATTGTTAACAACAATAGAATTACAACTACTTTATTCTAATACGCTCTTCCTGTTATGAAGATAGAGTCCAATTTCTTCTTAACTCGCTTTCGATGCACATTTGTAAACCACATCCTTTTCAATGCGCCAGGGCAATATATCGTCCTTCGTCGTATTCTGCATTTGTTCCCGTTTCAATTTCCACCCAATAGATAGCGTTGCTTGTCCAAAATATGCCTCGAATTGTTTCCAACATTCAATTTAGAATGTCTTCAGTCATCATCTGATTAAACCTGAAAACTAAAAGGTATTTGCGTAGAAACTGCATTTTTAGGTTTCGAAAATAACTAAGGAGATGTGGAATTATCTCCGTAGTCTTTATCCATCAGAACTGAAGGTCCAAGTTTGCTCAGCAAACGAAGTTCAGTTATCACATTGCATTTCCGCGTAAATATTCTTTTTTATATACGTTTTGGGTCGACGACGTCCCAAACGTGGCACTTATCTTCCATTTTAAAGATGTGGAATATTTTTTTAACGATATTTATGAACTAAAATGTCAACCGAATAGAAATTTATTGTCTATTTAAGTGTCAAAAAGAATTTGTTCCACTTCACAATTACGACGAATCTCCGTGACGTTTCAACGATAAACACATGTTGAAATGTTTAGCGATGTTTTCAGAACTATAGATTTTTTTTCTTGTCGTGTATGGCCTATGGTCCATTACACAACCCCCCCAGATTCTGTTACGTTATTGAAAATTTTAGTAACATAATCTTCTCTTGAATTCTTGGTTTTATTTCAACCAAATCTCTATAAACTGATAAATAACAATAAAAAAAATCTACTGTAAGTTTGCCTTTCTAACTATTCTGACGGCCACAATAAAATGACCTTCTTTTATACAATGCGCTTTAAGGTTCCAACACAAAAAAAAAATCCGAGAACACTCGCCTCTATTTTTTTCTTTTTCGGACATCTGTCTGAAAAACCTTTAGTAGGTACTTATTTTATTGCTTCCTAGTCGGTATTCAAAGTAATACCTACAAAATTGTTTAGCATTACCTACTACATTACTGCTTTCATAATATTAGATCTGCGCATAATAATGTATAAACATTGCCATAAAACATAACTTTGAATTTAATTAAATACTATGTATGCCTCGTTTTAATGATTTCAGTACAATGCAATAAGATGTAAAATCTCGTAACTCAACTCGTTATTATATTTATTGCTTTGAATTATTTAAATGTTTTAATTTGACGTTGTGTTTTATTTTAATTATTTTGGTTGGTTTTTTCTTTACTATTTATACCTAACTTCGGAAACCTCAATCGTTCTTATAAGCTTTTCCTCAGACCTTCTAGTACTTAATTTCGTCACATTTATCATCCGTTGATTCTGTTACGTTTTATCTAAACGATAGTTCATATGTCAGTCATACGCTCAAAACTAACCTTTGAAAAAAAAACTAAAATTACATTTCCTTTCAATCAACGAAATTTAAACCATTTAATTGTCATTGTCTTATTAAAAATAATTCTCTTATCACTTCCTAAAGAAACATCTTTCTACCACTGTAAATATTATTCAACTAATTATTTATTTGCAGACAATAATGTCTATTGTTTAATTAATTCTTGAATTATCAAAATGTTATTTTATTTATTATAAAATATATGTTTTTACCGAATCACTTTTTGTTAGATTATAAATTGATTGATATAATTATCACTTTAACCCTTTTAAACCAGATAGGTACTACTATATTTTATTGACAGAAAATATCTTCATTAAAACCGAAGTCTTATAAGACTAAACATATTGTATAATAATTGGAATCACTCTAGGTTTACAACGATTTAACCCTGCAAGTTTTGCATAAAGCTTTTCCAAGCTGCCCTTTGTTCAATGTAAGCTTCCATTGTACAGGTACTCTCACCGAATTTGAATAAACTTATATTAATGTTTATATTTTTATATACTATAATGTAAACACCTCATCATGTCACCACATCTCTTTCTCAAACCCGGGGTTCGAACCCGCGACCATTTATAAATGTTTTTCACTAAACTATTGAGTCACTACGCAATCTCGTGTTTCTCCTTTTGTTAATATCACCATACCTAGAAGAGATCGCTTTTAGCGTTAAGTTCAAACTGTTTTACCACTCGACTAAGTCTTATTATAAAATCTTAATTTTCCTATCTTCTAAAATAAGTCTTAAAAATTAAAATGTCCTTACATCTTATTTAAAGATGTCTAATTGTCACATCTATTTAATATGCTCTAGACAACTACTCATCTGTTAAGCTTTATGAGTTTTCGCTGATGTCACTAAACTCTCATTTACCACTTCCTTACGTATGTAATAATTCACCTGATTCGAACATGTGTGCGAACTCCAAAATCATCTTAATTTCCATTTGTAATTAAAATGCGAATTTGCACTTAAATTATAATCAGACAAGACAGACAAAAACTAAACTTATTTCCACTCCATATACTTATACGTACTGAAATTGCGACCTTATGTTTTCCTTCTTTCCTTCCTTAATAATTTTGCAATAATCAAATCAATCAGATTTGATTTTTTTGATCTCCTTTCCATTCTTTTCCAACTGGTTATTAATTTATCCAATGACGATTAATCGTTCAGTTGAAATTGCAAAATCTATTTTCACTCCGTAGCTAGATATCTTAAATGACTAAACTTAGATTACTTTTATCTATTATTTGATCAATATACTTGATTCGAAGAAGTAATGTTGTGCTTTGGCCTAGTGTATAATATAGCTTAAAGTACTAAATTATTGATTCAATTTCTCAATCGGCAGTCAAAATATTATGTGAATTCTGAATCTAACAGAATCTTTCATTTCCAATTCAAAATGAATATGAAATAACCATGTCTATTTTTTTAAATAACTAATTTTAGGTATTATAGAAATACTCTAAGTATAACTTTTCATTTCATAGCAATGCAATACCCCCATGAGGTTTTCTTAACAATTCACTTTTACTAATTGAATAGCACATAACCAAATACCAAATATCGGCACGTTTTGTTCTTTCTTAGAAAGTTACATTCCAGATTGTTTTATAACTTTAAAATCTCTTACCTACAGTTTGAATTGTATATCTATTGTATTGACTCTATTGTTGTAAAGTCCTTTCCGTTTAAGTTTACTTAAATAAAGAATCTTTAAAACAACCAGATGGCCTTTTGTTGATAATGGCCAGTCTGTGGGTCAGCTCTAGCGTTAACTATTTATTGTTCCTCAGAAAACAGACAGCTGCACCGACAGTTTGGTACCATTTTAGCCTGAGGAATTTTTTTTTGTTCAATTCAACCTTTTGAGAACAAAAAAAATATTTGACCTGCGTCATCCTATACCTTAAAGTCAATTCCTTGTAGATATTTTTCGAATTTCTTAAATTGGGTTCAGATTTCTATCTTAATATATCCTATTCCTAAGTTAAATTTAGATTTCATGTAAGTACACATTGATAAATTCATACACTTGTATGAATAATTTTACTCGTTTCTCGTTCATAATAATAGTACTAAAATGAAGTGTATCCGTCCTTAACCATTTGCCTCGGACAAATCGGTATTATGTAATAAAATTAATTCAAGCTATTAATTAGATCGACTTAGTCTTTCTCATCTAATAATATTGTAACTCAATTAACTAAATTGAATCAAATGTATAAATTATTCATTTTACCTCGAATCGAACGAAGTCAAGATTCAATTCCTAAATAAAATAAAAATTGATAATATCCTTTGTTGACGGTATAACTGTTGCTTACAATATATGAACCTTCTCAACTACTAATCTTACCTTAGTTTAAAAACTACACTAAGTAATATACTTCGATTTTAATAAAGATAAACATCTGGTCAATAACTGATACGAATATCAAAATAAAGCATAAGCTTTACAATTTTATTTTATTTGAATGTTATATAATTTTTAATGTAATTTGAATTTTGGTCGTACTTTAATTTTGTATTTCTGTTTATAACATTACGTTTTCAACTTATAAAAATGTTGTTTTTATAAATGTCGTTTGTTCCGTACGTCTTTGTATCGTTTAAAACTTCCTAAATGACTAATTAACCGCACAGCTACCTGCCTAATTTAGTAATACTCTAATGAACTAACAGACCTATTATCCTAAAATTGTACGCAAATCTAACGCTTCGATTTACTTTAAACTTTCCCGCTAATATATCAATCCGTTGTTATTGAATAACATCCGTCTTCGTCGTATACCTACGCCTACCTACCTATCTATACCTACCTAAAATCTTTCGCGCCTATCTCAAATCCTAAAAAATGCCGCTGCCTTTCTTCCGCGTCGCGTCAAAACATTCGAACCGTAATAAGTTTTTTTTTTCTAACGCTTTGCCTACAACTGTAATAAAATAATTTCTAAAACGTTATTGTGTGGGACTAACAAAGAATATTGTTTTAGGTACCGAACGAAACACAATGCAACAATGATAACTTGAACTTCGCTGCCTGTAAAAGTACATAATAAAAATATTTCCATGCACAAAAGACAAAACTAGAATGAATTTCAAACAAATTGCAGGGTGAAATTTGTCGACAGTTATAATATGATAATTATGGGTATTAATCACAAATAGGAAGTTAGTAATTTCTCCTCTTCCAAAGGTTTAGAATAAACATATTCTTATTTAATTGTCAAGATATTTAGAATTATAGAATTAGTATTCAAAATTTCAGTCTGCAATGTTTGATAAAATTTTAATATAAATATGCTGAAATATAATATTGGGATATGATATAAAGTTTCTACGTTGTGTAATTATTTTAAGGTTCGATTCCTAGTTGCGTTTGCTTTACGTGAACACAAAATCTAAGAATCCTGGTCACCGAGCGCCATGTGTGATGGTCCCCGCGGCTGCGTGTCGCTTGTCTGCTGCTAATGACCAATCTGTATGTGATACTTACTGTATCTGTTTTGATCGTCTAGTGGTTTTATTTGATTATTTTATCCCAAAATATAACTCAGTTTAAACAAATGTACCTTTTAACAAACTTGTCTGGTAAGGATGATATTGTATACGTCTTAGATAATGGCTTGAGGTGCGATAATAATTATTCGGTTAATAAATGATAACAATGATTTTGATACGCGTTTGGATTCAATCAGAGCGTCTATTCCAGATGCGATCCTGCCAGCCCTAATTGATTTTTGACAATTCTCGTTAGACGGATGTCAATAATTCGCTGTCCTTATCACCCTTTTTATTATTTGATTGGAGGAGATTAACTGACTCCTCTTCTTTTTAAAACAGGTGGCCACCTTAGGGTTGATGGACTAGCGCGAGCTCTTAAATTCTTCCTATGCTATTTCTACGTTGACCCCAATGAAAGTCACACTCTGTACCATTTGAATCCAAACAGCGTGTCCACTCTGATTTAAAACAAAACTAAATGAATACTAATTATTACTTTATGAATCACAACCTCTAGCCTAAATTCAATTATAGTGTCAAAGATTTATGACAACTTCATAAATAATTCATGTTGAATGAATGACATTTCATCTAGATATATAATGTGCTCTAAAGGAGAGTCTTATTTAAGCTGAATTTGGTATCAATTAACAGGGCTATCAATTTAAAACCCATAAAATTCTAAGTTCTGTTCGAAAGAACTGTGATAGCTTTTACTCTATCTATAAACATGTACCAAGTATTTTTCAAGTGTCATGACACTGTAAATCAAATTCAAAGTAAGGAATCTAATTTTGTCCATTACCCAACAGACAAAATAAAGTATCATCATTCGAAGATGAAACTAGTATATTAATTTAATGATATCTACAAAAGGTATTAAACTCTATCTCTGGAAAATAGTTATTGCAAGTAATTCTTCAGTGAAAAAGGGGTGCCTATAAATGGGAAAATAAATATGAATACAGAATAATTGTTTAGAGTCATTTATTATTGGCAATGTTTGGTTTTGGTATTTGTTTGATTATTTGTTTTGTTCAAGAAAATTACTTTAATTGGTTATGATTTAGTGATTTGAATGTTAAGTTATTGTAATTATTTGATAAAAGGGTTTAGTTTAGAGGTTTTATTATTTTTGAAATTATCTGATTATTATGAATCATTAATAGTATATATTATATAAATAAGTCTTTGATTTAAAATTGTTTGATTATTTGATCAATTTAAAAAATAATGCTTTGATTATTAGAACAACTTATAAAATGACTCTTAATAGAAACTGTTGATTAATTTTGATCAAACTTTCACGTTAGTAAAACGTTTGACCATTCGCTTCGACTTCCTATGATGATTATGAACTGGAAAAGTGAAGCGAATAACGAAAAAACCAGCTCCATCAGTTTAAATTACTTATTCTAAACAACACACATGAAAAAAAACAAAGAGTGAAATATAACATAGCGTATCTATTTTAGACTTTTAGTTATGTGAGATCGATGCACATCAATTAGATAATTTATTTACTTAACACAAGTTATAAATGAGAAGTCTAAAATAGGTATGTGTTTTATACATAATTCTTATTTCTATTTACTTAACTTATCTTTCTGCAGTAAGGAGCTCCTTGTAATTCAACAATGAAACTTTAATTGATTTATTAATATGGATCCAAACTATTTGTAATTTATAATTCGAAGGGACGCTTTATTTCTCACAACAATTTATATAATCAATCCAAAAGACGTCCGCACTCCACACTCGTCCTTCGCTAATCCCCCGCCTTTTCAAATATCTCTATACAATTGTTAACAACAATAGAATTACAACTACTTTATTCTAATACGCTCTTCCTGTTATGAAGATAGAGTCCAATTTCTTCTTAACTCGCTTTCGATGCACATTTGTAAACCACATCCTTTTCAATGCGCCAGGGCAATATATCGTCCTTCGTCGTATTCTGCATTTGTTCCCGTTTCAATTTCCACCCAATAGATAGCGTTGCTTGTCCAAAATATGCCTCGAATTGTTTCCAACATTCAATTTAGAATGTCTTCAGTCATCATCTGATTAAACCTGAAAACTAAAAGGTATTTGCGTAGAAACTGCATTTTTAGGTTTCGAAAATAACTAAGGAGATGTGGAATTATCTCCGTAGTCTTTATCCATCAGAACTGAAGGTCCAAGTTTGCTCAGCAAACGAAGTTCAGTTATCACATTGCATTTCCGCGTAAATATTCTTTTTTATATACGTTTTGGGTCGACGACGTCCCAAACGTGGCACTTATCTTCCATTTTAAAGATGTGGAATATTTTTTTAACGATATTTATGAACTAAAATGTCAACCGAATAGAAATTTATTGTCTATTTAAGTGTCAAAAAGAATTTGTTCCACTTCACAATTACGACGAATCTCCGTGACGTTTCAACGATAAACACATGTTGAAATGTTTAGCGATGTTTTCAGAACTATAGATTTTTTTTCTTGTCGTGTATGGCCTATGGTCCATTACAGCAGGAAACCAAGGCTTCAAAGTTACCTCGTTTGTATAAAAATAATACCAGGCCCCTATTTCACAGACGTGACAATTGTAAATTACAATGACAATTCGATGTACGTTGCGGTGTCTGTGAGTAATTTGATCAGTATATTTTCTAAATTCAAATTGGCTGACGCCATGGATACCAAATTGTCATTGTCATTTACAATTGTCGCGTCTGTGAAATAGGGGCCTGGGCCCTATTTCACCAATTCGACATTTGTCAGTGACATATGTCGGTTAATTTTACAATTGTCATTACTTTAATTAGGGACAAGTATATTGTGAAACAGCGATATTTTGTACAAGTCGACATATTTGTAGATTTGTCAGTAATTCTTGATATGAGATTGGAGTCGAAACAAGTTTGCGTGACAATTGTCGACTTGTAAAAATATTCCCTGTTTCACAACACAAATTGTCCCCTATTAAAATAAGAAAAGTACTGTAAAAATTGCCGACATATGTCACTGACAAATGTCAATTTGGTGAAATAGGGGGCTGGTATCCATAGACAAAGTTGATATGTGTAGTTAGGTAATTACTACCTTACCTACTTAGATTTCAGTTCGTCCCACATTTCTATAAATTATTTCTATTAATTTCAATCGTGGCCTTAATTTACTACCACAGCCTGAGTTTAAGTACTAAGATTTGTATCAAGTATAAACTTAGATTTCTATCACTACATATTATAAAACAAAAGTCTTCTGCCGCGTATGTCTGTCTGTATGCGAAAAATAAAAAAAAACTGTATGATCTTTTACACCATACAGTTTAAATGAATATCTTAAGAGTTGTCGCAAAAAATTATTACGCGCGGAACCCATGGTGTCAAATTTCCACACTACACAGAAGAGAAGCGAGGGCGGCCGGTCGCTAATGCTAGTAACTAGTATAAAAGTATAAACAAAGTAGTAAAAGTATAAGTATAAACCAATCAGCTTCCTCAACATCCACCGTTATGTTATTGCACTCGTTCCTAAAGTATTTTTTTATAACATATTTGCTCGTAAAGGGTCTCTTATTACACCAATTTCAATATCGTATTGTATCTCATTACGAACTTGTGCGGTAATGTAAAGTAAAACGCACGGTTTCCTTGATAAGCCGTGCGTTTTACTTTACATTACCGCACGGTTTATCAAGCAAGATACTTCGTCTAAAACGAACGGTACTTTTTTAAATCTTAGCAAAGAGTTTTTATGTCAGAAAAGAGGTCAACATTTTTTGGATAAAATTGACTTTGGGAGATAAAATGTAATAAAAACATTTAATTATTCAATTTAATTAATGTTGACAATAAATTACAACCATTTATCTGTAACAAAAACACAAAAATATTAATTTACTTTATTAGTAATACTGGCTGTTTTTATGCCTTTGCCTTAAAAAAAACGCTGATGCGCGCGCATTGCTAATTTCATTTTTTTTTTGCTGTATTGTTTTTATTTGAAAATGTCGTCAAGTACTGATGAATTTATTAATTCAACATCGCCAGAAGTCTCAGAGGCAGCGAAAAAGGCTACTCTAAGCCTCTTGCCCGAAAAATTGACCGATAAGATACTTACAAGCGTATCAAAATTTAATCATATGGAAAACAAGCAAAGGTGCAAAGTCCGAGTTTTATTTATTTCCTCGCAAATATGTTATAAAACGTCGTATGACATACGTGCGCTTTGATAATTACAGCCTCTGCTTTCTTGTAGCCCTCGCCTACGGCTCGGGCTAGCAATATCGCCTCGGCTGTAATTTTCAACGTACCGCACTTATATCATAATGTACTATTACTAAACTACTGCGGCATCAACCTTTTATCTGGAATTCTAAATTAGCTCTTTCAAATTTAATAACACCGATGTTTAGATATGTAATTTATAAAACCTGTTTATACAAGGCGGGAATAATGTGGGTGTTTTCCCCACGCCCACTCCCACGATTAACCGTGATCATGATACATGGCAAAATTGTGCTTTATTAGACTTCAAGTAATTCGAAGGAAGTAATTTTCACGCACGTTTTTGACGCCTTCATTTAGAATTTACGTATTTACTGGTAGGTAAATTGTTACAGGATAAAGAAAAGTAAATTGTTTTAGGGATGTTATTAATCAGGCGACTGAAAAATATACTGACAACTGTTAATCATATACTTAAATACTTAACCGAGCCGCGGTCGATTATGTTTGCGACAAAATAACTTAACGGGCTTAACAAATTAAAATACGTAAAAAGTAGCTATAATAAATGTGGGATATATAGGTAATAATATAAGTAAACAGTGAAAATTATAAATGAATGACAAAAATTACTGAGTGGGTGACTATTATACCAAGTAGGTTACTACATAACGGATTCGAGCCAGTACAATAAGATTAGGTTGGGTTTGGGAAAAATTGCACTTTTGCAGAAAAAAAATTTGTTCTATAAAGTTGTCACTAAAATAGAAATTTAATCTCTTAATAATATTACTGTAGTGATCGTAATGAATTACTAGTAACTCAGATTTGTATGGTCGCCCCAAGTCTGTCACCCACTTAGTATTTTAAGTTTAGAATTTTAATGTATTATCGTTCGGTTAGATACAACCCATTAATTTGTGATCACTACAGATAAAATAAGCAATTAATTTAATGTAGTTTACAGGAGTCATTACATGTTCCGGTATCGTTTTAGGAGGAAATATCAGGCTCATTCATTTTTAAATTAATATTTAGGTAGTCATACAGTGTAGGTATCGGAAATGAAATTGGAATCAAACAGAATAACAATATCAACAAATTCCGAACTAAACGGACTCACGCTTATGAGTGTCACTGATGGGACCTAATTGATTTCATCATCATAATTATACATATTTGCTCTAAAATTATTCTTATAAGTCCCGAAGACTACTGCATCAATAATAACTATTGGCTTTCTAAGCTGTGGACCCCGCGTTTGTGTACTTATTTTAGAACATTTTTCGAAATGGCTGAAATATGTCTTTTTTGGAAAATTTCGAAAAACTGAATCGACAAAAGCAATATACCTAATTATCGAACCTGCTCACAAAATTTCACGAGAATCGGGTGAGCAAAGCAAACGGACGGAAAGAGCCGGACAGACCTTCGAACTTATTTTTGCCCAAGCTAAAACGGAGATGCTTCGCTTGCTTTTTGCGCTCGCTCGGTCAATAATTATAATACATTTTGTTTTTAAGCAGTGCGATTTTTATTAATGGTATAATGAAACATTATGCGAAATATTTTAACGTTACAAAATAGTTGTTGTTGTTAAGTAATAAACATTTACCTTGTTTGTTATTCTAATCCAACTTATTAATTACGAGTACTAAACTAACATGTGTGAACAGTATGAGATACATAACGGAACAAACAACGCTGTGAATAAAACACAATGGATAAAAGTTTAATAATGTGTTTCCTTTATCCTTCGAATATTAGATGTTATTTTTATCCGATAATTATATTTCATCCACTTCCTCCCTCGATATCATAATTTAGTTAAAACTGTTGCTGGTTCAGCATGACATAACCGAATTTTCAGGGGAGTTTGCTTATTTTAAAGTATTGGAATTTACTTGCCTTAAAGTTAATAAATTTTTAATTTAGTTTGCGCGATGTTTACAACTTGTAGTTTCGTAAGCATTTTTGTGCTGGTCACAGTGCTAAGTCTGTTTATCTTCGAATCTAGTGCTGAACGGTATTCTGGCTAAACCACAGCTAAACATAAATAGATTAACTTTAGAAAAAATTGACAAAAAAAAGTAGCCGATGATTTTAGATTGGGCGAGTTAATAAGCTCGTATTTGATCCAATTACATGAATACTAATAAAGTGTGAAGCGAAGTGCGACCGACACGCATTAGCATGTCAATGACAATCATTTCCATAATGTATGGGTTTATGCCAACTAGGTAGTCCTGATAGTCGAATAGCAGCAGTTGTCGGAATAGAATCAATTTACTTAGGTACTTGGAGCAATATGATGCATGCATTGTAACACATTTACATAGTGGTTATTTATTTGAAATTATTTTGAACAAACACACTTATTCAATGTTAACCTTACAGGCAGGTTTTGATTTATTTAATTGCAATCTTTTTACTTTCTATAGTCTGTAGTTTTGGAAAAGGCCTATGAAAAGCTTTTGGATATTAATTTTCAATTCGATGCTTAAACATGGGTAGCCTTGTATGAGTATGTTATGCTCTCTTTAATCATTTCTGCGGTGGTGTCGTGTGAGGCGGGTCGTTACGTTCCCTTAAATATGGTTGAGCGAAGCGATGGCTGGTTCATGCGTCATGCTCGTGAACGGGTGCTGCCAGTGGGAATGGGTCTGCTTCTGACTACCTATCTTAACGCATATAGAATTGTATGTTTTTTTGTAACAGCCTAGACTGAATAATAAGTTCAAACTTTGAATTTAGCTTGAACCCTGTAAATTGATAAAGAAATCTGAAATTCATTGGGAAATGAGCTAATTAAATAATGTTATTTATTTGTTAGTCTTTGTTAATATAAAGTCTGGAAACGATATACATATTTCTAAATATTGTTCCATCTGATAAAGCGGACAACTTTTCTGCGGCCATTTTTCTTGTCAGCTAAAAGACGTCATAATGGGTGGTAGGGTAAAAGCATTGACGATTTAAAAATGCTTATTATGTGAGCTTATTTAAATAAAGAATATTTCACTTTCAGTTTCAAACAATTATATGAAATCGTTTTCAAAAGTACTTTAATTTCTGTTTATTTGAATTATTTTTTTTACATTGACTTTGTTGGATTTGCGCTCATTTGGGTGCTTTAAATATTATCGAATAAAGCTTCGTTCTAAGCATGTAAGCTGTTTTTAACCGACTTCAAAAAAAGGAGGAGGTTCTCAAGTCGTCGGTATTTTTTTTTATTTTTTTTATGTATGTTTTACCATAACTTCGTCAGTTGTTAACCGATTTATACAATTGACGTGTGTCGTGTGTGTTTTTACGGATTTTCGAACATAACATCTTTGTTTATGTACCGATTTAGATGATTCTTTTTTTTGTTTGAAAGGGTATACTTTAAGAGTGGTCACATTTTAATTTCATTGGTATTGGACTTTGAACTTCGAAGATACACAAGGGAACTCCTCAAATTCAAATAGTATATGTAAAGTGATTTGGATTTTGGTAGGTTTATGACAATCCAAAACAAACCAAACCATGGTCTGCAATGCAAGGTTCTGGACTAGACTTGGACTACGAAGACACAATGGAACTCCTCAAAAACAAACAGTGTAAATTGGGAATTTGAGTTGTGGGCATTTTACCACTGAAAATATTTTATAAAGTTAAAAAACATTTACATGCTTACATACCTGCCACTAAAAAGTAGAAAATAAAAAACTTTTTTAACAAAAAAGAAAAACCTCCTTCAAAAAACCTGAAACAAAAACAGCTTCAAAATTAAATACCTCTAAAAAAGCGGAGAAATAATATTCAAATCATTAGTTACGCATAACATTATTAATAAAACAGGTCTAATAAAGTCGGGTGGGGCTTTCAGAAATATAAAAAAAAAAATACTTGTCTTCCAGCCCCACCCGACTTCAATAGACGTGTTTTATTAATAATGTTATGCGTAATTAATGATTTGAATATTATTTCTCGCTTTTTTAGAGGTATTTAATTTTGAAGCTGTTTTTGTTTCAGGTTTTTTGAAGGAGGTTTTTCTTTTTTGTTAATTTTTTTTTTATATATTATTAAAAAAAAAATCCATTATTCATAGATTTCATTGCTCTCCCATATGACAATCAAGTGGTATTATTTCACAAAACAATTTGTATGGATTGCAAAATTGCAAAATTGATCGTTTTTTGTTTCACAAAGTCCTTTATTTTCAACAGGTACCTATACAATTTCCATGAGAAGTGAAAAGGGCTGTGACAGATGTTAAAACAAAGAAAACAAGATAAAATATAAACGGCTCGACGGTACTCAAATGACAAATATCACTCAACCAAATACCTCATTTGTTTCAACGCAGATGGGATTTTTGAGAAGCGTAATTTATTTAGGAGGCTTCTATTATGGAATGTTAATGGTGTGTCGATGATAAATTAGTGCGAATTTTGCATTGTCATCAACTCGGGGGGAGACCAGTCTATTGTATTCTGTATTACTTTGGATTTAAAGGCCACTGAACGGATTACAAACTACTAACGCTTAAATTGATAGCCTCTAATTTATTTGATAGAAATTGGATTTGCGTTCTAACTGGAACTTTTTGATTGATGTTTGCAATCATGACTGAATTATGGTTTTGATTTATAATTATTTGTTTATGAAACAAACATCAATATCAACATGAAAATCCCATTACAGATAAGTATCCTGAACTAATTATACAGGGTTATGTGTAAAATACCAACAACCTCGCAGGAGTAGATTACTATATTATCATACACAACAAAATTTGTTATGCGACTTTTCCGAAAACAGACAAAAAAAATCGACTCTCCATACAAATGTCCAAACAGCTGGTCGAGATTTGTATGAAAAGACGATTTTTTCGTCTGTTTTTGGAAAAGTCGTAGAACGAATGTTGTTGTATATTATGTAACCAATTTACTCTCCCGAGGTTGTTGGTGTTTTACAAATAACCCTGTGAAACCTACTCCCACTAATATCGGGTCATTTTGAACTTACCGCCCAAATTTTAAGGATGTGTCCAGTCCATGAAACTAAATTGATCACGTGACCTTTTTGATTTGTATGGAAAGTCGATTTTTATTTTACATATTTGACCATGTGTTCCTTAGAGAAAATTGTTCAGTTTCATGGACTGAACACATCCTCAAAATTTGGATGGTGGATACAAAATGACCTTGTATTTGGGATCTATTTCTGTGGCTGTGTCTATTCTTCCTGAGTCGTGGTTATTACAATTGTCTATTTCTGTTTCTCATTTATATACGTAATTCTGGAAAAGCAAGGACAAACCGTCGAATGGTTGGCAACTGAACAATAAAATTCGAAATGGAAGATAGTTGAATTTTTAGGAAATTGCAAAACGTAAAATATTTAGTGACCGACCGAAGTTTCGGTTTCGGTTTCGGCCAGTTTCAGCCCAAAAAACTAGTTTCGGCCACAGTTTCGGTTAGGTTAGGCTGTTAGGTTTAGTCAAACGGTTCGGCCAATATTAGGCCGAACCTTTCGGCTCAGCCGAAACTTGGTTTTTGTGGATTGTCGCTCGTCAGTCGTCTAACTTCGGAGTTCGCCAGCCGGCGTAAATCGGCGCGATCGTGTTGAATTGATTTGAGGTTGGGGTTAGGTTTGGCTTAATGTGTATTCATTCAGTTACTTGATTTTGATTGTGAAAAACATTTATTACTCATGCATATTAACCACCTAACTCTAACTAGTCATATCGAAGCTTTTTCTATTATTTTGATATGTGTAAGTATAGTCAATTCGGACGGGTAGTACGCACTGTAAAACATCACAAATAACTAATCATACGACTAGTCTTAAACATTAAATATTTTTTTATTAAAACTATTTTTTACATGACTGCCCAAAAAGGAGTGTATTAATATGTGTTCAGGGTTCATGTATGTTTGTGGGTATATGAGTTTCTTTATTCCACCACATCTTCATAAAAAAATTGTTCATAAATAAAAAAAAAACTCCTAAATGGCTCAACGGATTTGGATGTAGGGGGTATTGTTAGAATCTTTACATCATTCCCAGTGACGTTGGCTATAATTTTATTGAAAAAAGTAAATATGACAACGACTGTACGACGCCATTGTCAAATGTGAAAAAAATTTTTCTTTTTCTTCAGTTATTACAATCGGTCGTCAAATACAAGGCCTTAATGAGCACATTTCAGAACTATATAATTTGTCACTAAAATGTGTGAATAAAAATAAATAAGTAAATATATTAAAAACACGACTGCCCTGCCAAAAACGAACTAAAATGTTAAATAACAAGTGTCATTGCAGTCGGGGGACCGATTTGTGGAAAAAAAATTAATCAGAAGTCCCCCGATTGCACTTGTTATTTAACTTTTCTGTTCGTTGTTCGCAGGGCAGTCGCGTTTTTAATATTTTTTTTTAGTTAATTTATTTTTTGATACATACTTTCATAAATTGTTACTTATTTATTTTATTAATCACATGTTCAGTGTCTAAAATTCTACACACGTAGAAGTTTTCTACGTGTGTAGAAATAGTGTTATACGTCAATATAATGTGTGAAAAAAGTATCGGTTTCGGTTTTGGCTGAAACTGGAACCAAGGTCGAAAGATCAGTTTCGGTTTCAGCTGGAATTCTAGTTTCGGATTACTTATTCTGTGGTTTCGGTCCAACACTAAAAATATTTCAGGTTGAAAATAATCAGAGTTATTAAACTCGAAGATGAATCTATTAATAATTATAAATAATAAATACTTGGACAATTTCACACAAACGCCATTTAGCCCCTAACTAAGCAAAAACTTGTACCACCTAATATGGGTGCTAGACAACTGATAATATACTTTTAAAAAATACAAGGTGTACCAAAACTTTGCCACACACACGGAGGGAAAGTACCTTAAATATTGAAGATAGGAAATTTTACTGAAAGAAGACTTCATTTTGATTTTTAAAATAATTGGGACTGCATTCAAAGATTTTCGAAATATTGCATGCCTTAACCAGGAAATTAGAAAAAAAAAACAACATTTCATTTTTAAAAACCGATCGAAAGGGTTACTCATTCGGATTGTTGTTAAGTAACATAGCATCTTAAACAAAAGGAAAACCATGAAATTAAACATTTAAATTTTAATTATTACGTATTGTATAAAGTATAGGAATGAATGCGATTTAAAAAAAATCTTTGAACGCATTATTTTTTAAAACAAAACGACGTCTTCTTTCAGTAAAATTTCCTTTCTTCCTTATACTTATGCATAGTAACACCCAGCCAGCCCCGTCACAGAAATTAAAATTCATTATTTCAATTTATGCTCGCCCGGGAATCGAACCCGGGACCCCTGGCGTGGTAGACCGGCATGTTGACCATTGCACCACCCAGGTCGTCAATTATAATATTAGCCGTACCTACTTTGAAAACAGAAAAAAAACTGCCATTCTTTTAAGAAATAGCTATCCGATCTTCATTATCGTGAAAGGAACCAGGGAAAATGATCACGTGGTAATGTTTAAAGTTAGTTTTCGTAAACTCATAAAACTCTTTTATTTTGTTACTCCAAAACAAAAAGATTGAAAACAATACTTAGCGGGTTCACAACTTTCTTAGATAAGGTACTTAATTGTTTCGACTGAAATAAAAAGCCTCCATTTGTTTTGAAACTTTTCGAGCAAGAAATAAAAAAAAGTTTCCTAATTCGCATGAAAAAGTAGTTTTGTTTAAGGTACTTACTGTAAAACATTTAAAGGTGAGTTGTTAAATGGAGCTCGTTTTACACTTTACTGAGTTTTCAATTCAAAGGATTCAAAGGATATAGAAGGTATCGTGAAAGGACTGAAAATATTACTTAACTTTTCCTTTGCCAAATTTTTTGACGTAAATACATTTTTGGTTAGCAATTTCATTTAGATTAATTTATCAATAGACATTGGTAGTTACTGCGACTGTCCTATAGAAATTAAAATACCTCTTTAGAATACAAAAACTTTGCACAACTATTCATAATAACCGTGTGGCAAACTTGGCACAATTACAAAAGTAATTATTTGAATAAGGACAAATGTAACTAACGAAACTAATATTACAGTTTCATTATGACGTCTATTTTCAGAACTTGTTAAAGATAAATGGACACATTAAACTATTAGAAATCACTCTTATAGATAGAAATTGAATAGTTGGATGCGTAAAATACAGTTTTTTAAGAATAAAGTTAATTGACATCTCAAATCAAATCAAATCAAACTTTATTAACCTTGTAACAGAGTACGTACTAGGTAAGTCATAAATCACGATATACATCACAAGGGCAAAAAAAAAATACTTTTGTTGTATGGGAGCCCCCCTTAAATATTAATTTTATTCTATTTTTAGTATATGTTGTAATAGCGGCAACAGAAATACATCATCTGTGAAAATTTCAACGTTCTAGCTATCACGGTTCATGAGATACAGCCTGGTGACAGACAGACAGACAGCGGCGTCTTAGTAATAGGGTCCCATTTTTACCCTTTGGGTACGGAACCCTAAAAAGAAAGTTAAACAGCTTTTATTCATACATTGTTCTGAAGTGACGGCACCCCAGAAGATATAATATGGTTTGATTTAACGATAATCCAAAAAAACGCCATTTTATTTAATGACCTCTAAAATTATAATAAATACGTCCTATTTTATTTAAATAAATGATAAAAAGAGTTGAATATTAGGCATAACCAATAACAAAATATGAATTATGACAGGGATGTACAAACTTTTTTATTCTATGAAAATAACATTTTCTTGCCCCTCAGTTTCTTTAGGCGTGTAACTGCCTAGTTTTTTAAATTGGGTAAAAATGTACGCACAAACCTTTTCTCACATAACACCTGTATAGCTAGCAGGTAATGTACAGAAAGTGATTTTTCCTTTACGTCGAAATAGACAAATGACCTAGGCGCTATTAGAAAACGATTCATTGTTTCCTTACACTTAACATTTGAAGACCATTTATCACGCACTTTAAGGGAAAAGCCTCAATTCTTGCTTTGTTGGGTTTTTGTATGTAGGTAAGTAAATACAAATAGTTTATCAATTCATAACAATATTATTGAAAAATAGAAGAAGCTACGTAAAAAACAAAAAAATTACGTTGTTGCTTGTTACATCAGTGGTTTTTTTGACTATAGAAATAATGGCAAGATGGCGGCCAGTTTACAACTTCACCTGCCTATGACCTAATACCAATCTATTACTAAATCGCCATAAAAATAAATCGAACAGTTCTGTTACTAAAAGCAATTAATGTACCTATCTACTTCTTTTGACCTGTGATCACGGCAGTAAAATGGTAGGAAAAATAAATTATACAAACAATAGCATACTTATCTAAAAAATAATAATTGTCCCGAAAGGCTTCGCTCAAATCCTAGTTGACAATATTGTTTACTCCTCTTTGTTATAGCCAACTTATTAAAAAAAAACTTGTCTATTTGAAATTGAAACAACTATTTATATGAAGAAAAAAGTGATGCGGAAAACTTTCTATTCGTTCGCTAACTTACTTAAAACTAAGCAATAAACTATAGAATTAAACTTAAACCTTAAACGATAAGGTCTAACGCTTATTTCTAAGCCTTAAATTAGTGAACGAATAGAAAAGGGGGACATAGCAAAGGGAGGGGAGAGCTATTTGATTAATTAAGGGGACGCTTAAAACTATTTACATAAAAACAAAAAAAAAAAAATATTCGGACATATTCATTTGAAATTCAAATACGAATTTTCTAACAGAAGAATAAATGAATTTTTCTCGTTCGATTTCGTTCAAGAGATATAGATTTTTCGTAAAGCGAAATTCGAACTTCACCTGAAATAAAAATGAAAAACATTAAACCGAGTTATCTCTGCTTATAAGCCCAAAAAGTAGTAAGAATGTATGAAGATGAAAAATTGTGGTATTTTCGTAATAAATGATAACTCAGTTTTTATCCCGCTTATGTTTGCCCATGTTACATTCATCAATTACATGAAATAACGTAGCATACTCTTAACAAACGAGTATGCTTCGTAATTTATTAGGTATTATAACAATATCTAAGTATTTGGAGCTTGTTTCAAGACAGTGACTACTGCTTTTTTTTAAAAATAGGTAACATAGAAATATTAATTTAAACCTAGCCATCTAATTTTGTGCAACATTGATCACATTGCAAATGGCATTTTTCCATCAGTGAACAGCATCGAACAGATATTTTATCAAAACGGGGGCAAAATTTTGAATGTGAATATAGTTTGAAACAAAATGTTTATGTACAAAAAATATACCTAATCTACTTTAAACCCAAATGAAGCAGGGCTCACCCCCGCTAGTGTTTTATAAATTAATGACAACATTTTAGAGGTTACAATAGATTTTCACTACAAATCTGTAAATGTTTCAATGGTTTTAAATTATGAAGACCATAGTGGAAAAAGAGGAATGTCAATTAAAGGTACTTTGACATTAAAATCTTAAAATCTGAAACCGTATGTGCACAGAGGAAAACAAATCAGTAAGTCATGAAAATGAGGAAGAAAGAAGAAAAAGGCAGGAAAAAACAAAAGAAAAAAACCGTCGATATCACTTGACATTAATTTCAATGGACATCGACGGATTTTGGCTGACATCGGCTAACTCTCATGTTATGCCTGGTGACAATGACGTTTGCTTTAATTTATTATGCACAATGCTATACACAAATGCCACTAGATGGCATTATTAGTTTAAAATCGATGTTCTGCTGGCATTCCTTTTCCCCTGTTGTTTTCATATAGCTATTCTTGCCTTTTTAGATCTCCATGTTTCCTAATTGGATGGCATGATGTATCATTGGAAAGAGATTCCGCGTATTTTCTTTTTGTTGAATCGTCAGGTCACGTTAAGAGCATCTCATGTGCTCATTGTAAGCTGTGTTACTACTCATGTAGTGGTTCCTAACAAGGGTAACCCTACAAATAGACATTACAAATGCTGTTTTTTTATGTTATTTTGGTGTTCTAGTATACAGGATGTTTCATAACATCTCGTAAAATTTTGTCGCAATTGACAATACGCTCTTAAACAGCACAAACTTATCTGACTCGGTGACGTAATAACACTCAGTCTTGGCCACCGGGTCCGATAATTTTGTGTCTCTGTTCTACACTGACAACTACTGACTAACGAGCAATTCAAAAATACGCATTTTACTAGTATGTCGAATGAAAATGAGTAGTAAAGCGCTCGCCGCTTTCAAAAATAGGGTTCTAACAATGTAAATTATTTTAAATGAGTGCATAATATATTTATCCGAAGATATCTATGCACGATTAAATTAGTTAGGTTATTAAATTGATTCATTAGTTTCATTTTTATGTCCCGTAAAATCTGGATAGCAGCATAATAGTTATTATCGCAACTGTACTTTAATGAGGGGTATTAAAACACGATCGACTCGTGTGATAATAGTATTACATGAGTATATTAAAACCTAATTATGTACAGTCGCATACAAGACTTTATCTACACCCATGATATATAACGTGTAACAAAAAGGGGGTATCAACCCGAAAGGAGGTCAATGTATTCGTGAATCTGAACACCTTCCAGCAGAAAAAAAATTGAAATTGAAAAAAAAATTTTGGGTCTCTCCATAGAAAATTTTAATTTGCCGCCAACATTTTGTATGGAGAGTTCAAAATTTTTTATTTTATTTGATTTTTTTTTCTGCTGGAATGTATTCAATTTCACGAGTACATTGACCTCCTTTCGGGTTGATACCCCTTTCTGTTACACGTTGTATAATTATGAAAAGGTGGCTTATTGGCAACATTGAAACAACCGTGTCATGGTAGCCGTAATGTCCGAGCGAGGGTTTGTCGCTCTCCTCACGCCCGTGCACGCCGCGGGCACTTCCTCCATAAAATCATCCGAACGAGTGTTATAATGTTGTACTGAATTTCATAAGGTAACTCGTTCGGGCGTGGGCGCTGGGAGGCGCGACATGCCCTCGCTCGGATATTTTGGTTACTATGACACTAGTAGTAAGCTAACTTTTTAGAACCTTTCATAGAGGATTTAAAGCATAGGTGTAGAAAAAATTATAAAAGCAAGCCCGCAGGCCCGCATGCAAGCAACGAATCAGTTAGCTTGCTTGCTGGTTAGAACAACAAGAACAACTTTCAAGTATACGTTTCTAGTTTTGTTTTATTTCTTTGTAGTTTTATTCAAATCAAGCATTCTAAAATTTCAGTCATTTAACTTACTTTAGGACAAAAATATTTGAATTTTCCTTAAATAAATTTCCAAATCAGAGCAGAATTTTTAGAAGCTCTCTGTTAAAATACTACTAGATCAAAAACAGAAAAGAAAGCGTAGACAGCGACGTTAATGTTTTTATTTTAGAGAGGTTATTAACAATTTTCTTTATAAGGTTTCTGTAAGTAAAGTAAAATTTTCCATTAAATAGATTTCTGAAATATCTTTTCGATACCGAAATTGGCGTCTGTGATATTTTGGTAAGCTGTCAAACGATTTTGAGACACTTGATGTCCAATCTTTGTGGGTAAATCCAACAGCTGTTTCTTTCATCAAAACTGAAATTTCATAGCCCTTATTGAGGGTTTTAAAAAAAGGCAGAAAATTGCAGGTTCGATCGATAGTGTTGATAAACAGGCAAGTGTCAACTGTAGAAAACTTAGAGTAAGACGGGCTTCTGTTACACGAAGCCGTCGCTGCTTGAAGGTAGAAAACGTAGTAGAAAAAAAAATGCAATTCACAATGAAAACACCGACACCACTTGTCCATCAACGCCATCTAGTGAGGCAAATTGTTACCATTTTTTGTTTTTAATTGTCACTTTAAAAAGCCCTCAGGCCAGACTGACAATTTGCTGTATTAGAAGCTATTTGTCTCAAAAAGTACAAATGATTCAAGTACAAATAAATTCGAACACGCACGTATCTTTGCTGCGCGTCACTACGCGCGTAACCACGCGCGTGACTACGCATTCAGTTGTATTTGTTTACAAATAGTACAGGTACTACCGGTAGTAAGTGGTGTTTTATTTTGTTTTTAAATAGTGAATAACGATATTAAAGAAAAACTAATTGAATTAGAGCTAAAAATTAGTCCATTTACTCAATCTTCGTCTGACATCGCGCACTAGAGTCGCAAAGATGGCTGCCGCAGCGGCTGGGTACGCAAGGGACAGGTTGCGTTGCGTGCTGCGTAGACGTATGCGTAACCCGGTGTGTGAGGGGGTTACGTGGGTAACTACGCGCGTGTCTACGCGCGCATGACCACGCGCGTGTCTACGCAGCCGGTGTGCCCAGGCCTTAAACGTTAGCTTTTAGGTCGATATTATTTAAAGTTCAAACGCTAAAAAGCTGCTAGTTCTGGCTTTGGTAAATAACACAACATTGAAATCATTGAGTTTAGTATTTCATTCGCAGTGTGGTGAAACGTCAAGTTAAATATAATATTGTATTCTATGGTATAAATACAATATTTTATTTAACTTGAGATTTCAGTTACACTTACCTAAATTTTGATAAAATTACTACTAGAGACTATTATAAAAGAGACGTCAATTCACTTTATACACTATAAATGGTTTATTTTACCATTATACCTAAGTTGTTCTTTATCATCATAAAAATATACTATTTTATTATTCATGTAAATTAGGTAGGTACCTACTGAAATAATCTGTTACTAAGAATTATAGGTTACTAAGAGGAAAGGAAATAAACTGTTTTACCTATAAGGCTAAATTTGTGGCAAGTTTGCGGTCGTAATGATGGAATTGATCCAAAAGGGTCTAAAAAGTTGCGATGCTCCAGGGACTACTTTTAAAAGTGTTATGATATCCTCATTAAAAGTTTAATCCTCAAAAGGGCCCGATGTGGTAACAGAAAAAATGTCGGGTAAATATTACATTATTGACTAGTAACCTTGACGCTGACCCTTGTTTAGGGTTGTCTCTTCTCAAGCAGAGAATAAAAAGTTAATAAGATATTAAAGTAGGTTATTAATAAGGTTACATATCCAGTGTCTGTATATATTCTGCGACATTGCCTGCACTTCAAATAATATAATACTTAGCTTTGATCTCTTCAAACTTTGGATGTAGGACAAAATGACTGTTTCTCATTAATGTAGCATTAGTGAGAAACAGTCATTTTGTCCTGCTTAAAATACAAAATTTGTTTATTTATCTGTGTGTGATATGTAAGTCTGTATTCTATTACATACTTTTCATTATTGAAAATAATTTTTACTTTTATATAATTATTATTAAATAGTATTTTACGAGGAGAAAATAGAAGAAAAAGTGTGTAGGAATATCAAATTAATTAAAAAATATAGAACTCTAATAAAATCATTATACACATTATTTTCTTAATATTAAATGTAGTAGGTAGCCAACCCTAGCACACCCCAACCGCATTCTATATTTTCGTAGAAAAGGAGGTAATTTTCTGGGCCAGGGATTACCCCCAAGTGTCTGCAATCCTCTTAAGAGACAGTTACCAGCCCAAAACAAAACCATTCTTTATGTGGACTTTCTCTAAATTAAGACTGGAAGCTTTATAAGAGTTTGATGTTTTACTGTCGTTATTGTAAATAACAATTTATTTAATGATATTATCATTTTTTTTAATTTTCATCTTTGATCTTGTAACGAGAGAGAACCGTTCTAGTTAAAGCTTAAAATTTTGGTGCTACTACAACAAACTGGATACCTCTATAGAATTTAAATTATGTATGAGAATCTCCGGAGCTTAGACAAAACCTGTTACAACTACTGAATGTTTAATGAAATGTACAGTCGGCAACATGAATTATGCTACCATGTTATCAAAGGCTGGTCTTATTTTATTTGTGACGAACAATAATTATTTAGGCAAGAAAGAAAGCGTGTGAGTACCTATTAATAGAAAAAAGAACAAAAAAGAAAATAATCTATCGAGTCTACGTTACCAAGGTTGCGCAAAGTGACGAGACTTTAGTCCGATATTCTACTGTAGCTGAAAATAATTCAAGGAGATTTGTTTGATTTCTTTTGAGTCAGGTAGCACTGAGGGCTGTGCGAAAGTTTTTTCAAAGTTCAGATATTATAAAAAAAATATCTAGATGAAAAAGACTAAGGTTTTTGTCTTTTAGACATGCCAACCCCATCGTGACCTTATACTACTCCGTTCAAATGAGAGGTAGCTATTGGTACAAAATCTTTTATCAGACAAGATACTTTGAACAAGGCCAATATCAAGAGTGTTTAAATTATATTCGTTTTAATAGCGGCCTCTCATTGCATCGCTCGCTAATTTAATGTATTATTAACAACCCTTAGTTCTATCTGGCTAGTGACTACTAAACTTCTGGATATTATGAAAGAGGACCTTGGCCCAAGCTAATTTCTAAGATTAGGACAATCGTTATGAATCGATCGAAAAACCAAAATGTCTATCGATTGATGTCACTGGAAGTTTAAAATGTGTAATTAGTGTTACTCACTGTTTTCCGGCAAGCGATGTATTGAGTACACTATTGCTTCGTGTACTTCAGGCGAGCTCGTTGATCTGGAGCGAGTCCTCTCCTCTTCTGCACTCTTCTCTAAGCTTTGAAGGTATATTGAGTATATGTTTGCGGTACACCGAATCTGGGAACAAGATCTAGGATTCAGCACTCGAGTTTGGCAATTGCCTTATAAAGCCGAATACAGTAGAAAGAGTAACATGCTTACAACCCCGAAAAATTATTATAAACCCTAAAACCGCCACATTGCCAATACTCATTATTATACTATGACATCTCACATGGCTGAATAATGTTGTTATTTTATTTGTGTGGAAAAATAAATGCAAATAGACTATTGTATTCGATAATCAATCCCATAAATGGGCAAAAGCAAAACACAACTTCAGTCTAGGATTGCTACTATGGTTGGTTAGGGTTTATCATAAAAGGATTTTTTTTCTAAAAGTAACGGTTTTCAGGTTTTATAATATTTTTTCGGAGTTGTAAGTATGGTACCATATCTATTATATTCGGTTCTATAAGGCATTCCATAAATGGGCAAAAGCAAAACACAACTTCAGTCTAGGGTTGCTACTATGGTTGGTTAGGGTTTATCATAAAATGATTTATTTTTCTAAAAGTGACGGTTTTCAAGGTTTATAATATTTTTTCGGAGTTGTAAGTATGGTACCATATCTATTATATTCGGTTCTATAAGGCTATATTACTAAACACTGTACCTATTTAATATCCGTGTGGTGTCTGATAGAATAGAATAGCACCCATTAGGGTGTCGCAAAAGACAAGTTATGACTTAGAAGTAGTACACATAACACCTCCGTGGATCAGAAAATGGGCAGCAGCGCTTTCCTATGAAAACGTCCAACGCTGCGATCTCCAATCCACCTGCCAAGCCTGGACATAATGGTCACCAACAACCTTCTAATTTACGGGAGTAAATCCCAACATAGTTTATTCTAATGTTGTTAATTGACTAGTAGACAGACATATGTATTTATTGCAGTATTTTTATAAACATGTATTTTAATAATTAAACTATAAATATGTTACATGATAATGTTGATTCATTTCTATATTATGCAGAACGCAAATACTCAAACAATAAGCATACAATAATATTATGTTTTGTAAATGTAAAATAAAACATAGGTAAAGTTAACAACCAGAGTAATGTGTATTAATTTATTCATAAAATAGTTAAATAACCGGACGAATTTCCATAGAGGTAAATAAGTAAGTATATGTAATATATGGATAGAAACAAAGTTCTGGATTACCATACGGGTTTACACAACCATTTATAAGCTTTTCATAACGGATAGCGAGTTGCGCCATAATTTAACTACATGCTCTTTAAGCCTGGCCACACAATACATACGGAATTCCGAATTGGAATGATTCCGAATGCAGCAAATCCATAAAAATCTATGGACCTATCACCATACATGCGTTATTTTCTGTTAAGAATTTTCATTCATTATCGATATACCGTTTCGTAATTACGAACTACATTTCATCTGTATGTCGTAACTCTAAGGCCGGCCATACACTATATACAGAATTCCGTATCGGAATGATTCCGAACGCAGCAAATCCTCACAAATATATGGACCTATCACTATACATGCATTATTTTCTGTTCGGAATTTTCATACATTATCGATATTCTGTTTCGGAATCACGAATCAGATTCCGTCTGTATGTGGCCACTCTAAACCCGGCCATTCACTATAAATATAGGGATTCTGAATCGGAATGATTCCGAACGCAGCAAATCCATACAGATCTACGAACACCACATGCATAAGATTTCCGTTCGGAATTTTCATACATTATTGATATTCCGTTTCGGAATTCCGAATCAGATTCCGTCTGTATGTAGCCAGTCTAAGTAAGGTGGTTAAACTTAGTTTGATAGGAAAACATAAAATTATATTAACGATGTAGCTCGCTACTTTACGCGTAACTTTATGTAATAATATATATATATGTGGATATGTTTATGTAGAGTCAGCCTGAGTTCACTGAACATTTTTGGTTCGGTGTAAAATAATTTTTTGCATTTATTTAATACGGTTGCAACTAACTGAACAAGCCCATTTGTTGTTGCGATATAGTACTAAAAGATTTCTTACCTGCCCCCCTACTCAAATGGCTGACATTCTATTCGTTCACTAAAAATAAGCATAGACGATTTAGTTTCATCTCGCAAACTTATGTAAATCAGAGAAATTGTTTTGATGGAATCGACGTGACGTGATCTCGTAGATGGAGAGACGTGGTGGAGGCCAATCTACGTGAGCTCAATGCTGGAAACTGTCGCGAAACAGTAAAAGATCAAAATAGATGGCGAGCTCAAGTATTGGAGGCCAAGACACACTTTGGGTCGCTGAGCCACCGGAGTAAGTAAGTAAGTATGGAATCGACGAGGCTTCGACAATTTTTAAGCTTTGAGTTAGCGAACGAATAGAATATTGGCCATTTGAATCATGATTCTGATGTTAAGTGATTACAAGTCCGAAGGAAAGCGCATATCAAACGAATTCCTAAACCATTGAGGAACTTTCTATTATAGCTTTAGTTACAGTTGGTTTGCAATTTTCACTTTCACATCTTAAGACGCTCTTTGCAACAAAATCAAAGCCTTACAAATACCAATGAAATAATTGTTATAGACCTGCCCCCTGATTTTGTAACTTTGTTGCAATCTACTCTAACAGAAATCGCAGTTATATTGCTGCTTTAGTAAGAAAGAACCAATCTTAGAGTAAGACGCGCTTCTGTACCAGACGAAGCCGCTCTAAGGAACCAATGTAGTCCAATAAAACTAGCTTTTTCTGGACATAATTAGATAACTGAATGTTTCTTTTTCTATGTCATAAATTAGTGTTAGTTATAGTTAAAATAAAAGAGATTAAACATTTCGAAACTTCGCATAAAATAAAAAATATAAATAAAAACACAATTTTCTAATAAAAATTGATTTCATTATTACAGCATAATAAATAACTTAGTAAATGTACATGTATTATGCTATGACGCTTGCATTTCAGGTAAATAAATCAAAATTAAACTAATTGATCAATCGGAACTATTGTTAATAAAGAAGAGAAAACAGAAATTATAGGTAACTGTAATTTAATAAGTCATACTGAATGGTATATAATGTGTGTTAATAAACAAAGTGTATAAACAAAGATTTCACAGTTACGATTTTTTACTACTGAGAAATACATTATTATTAAAACGTAATAAATAAATGTTTAATTTTTATCTAAAATGTCTAAAAAGACGCATCATAGCTTAATAAGATACAAGCATCATAGTTACCATTTTGGCTTATCTAGATATTGAGAGCAGATGAATACTGTGAAAAAAACGAACATGTGAAATTGGATTCAGTTTAATTTTGCTATTAGGTGATAGCATTTTAATGCACCATAAAATTATACTAACAAGGTATTTGGTTAACTATTTTGCTTTTAGGAAAAAGCTAGGTAATGTACGAAATCTCATGATTTTTATATGGTTACCACCCCGGCTTTCTTACATCACATATCTAATTAATATTTGACACTAATACCAATATCCGATAAACTAATAAAAACAACGAGTTTATTAATTATGTCCAGATAAAGCTAGTTTTATTGGACTAATGTGACAACTATCTTACATAAAACAGCAATGTAACTGCCGGTTTCAATCGATTTCAATCGAGAAATTGTTAGCTGTTGCTGATGACGTAACTCATGGAAGCGCTCATGGCGGAACTTGACAGACTGATCGGACCCGATCACGTTTGTTAAACAACGCTCAGTCCGGTCAGATGTCGGATGGGTGACCGTTAAGTGGCATTACAGCTGAGCGCTTCTGTGCTTTGGAGGGCACGTTAAACGGTGGACTCCCGGCTGTTGTCATCTGATAAAAGTCGTTAAGCCAAGTAAGAGGCCTTACCGGCGGCTTGACAAATTCAAACACCAGAGGTGGCCACTAATCCTCATACGATAAAAAGAAGAAGAGTGATAACTCAGTTACGTCATGAGTTACGTCATCAGGAGGCTGTACTAATCTGCTTCAAAAACATAAAACCGGTCAAGAGCGAGTCGGACTCGCGCACCGAGGGTTCGCACCATCATAATAAATACACTGCAGAGTAGATTAATAAAATAATTAATGCAGTTTTAGTACAGCGCCATCTCTTGACCGATAGTGGATAAAGCTCCTGTTAAAAAGATAAGAGTTAAGCGACCACCAGCGCCTTGGATGACCGAAGGCATTCGAATGGTGATGAGGCGTAGGGATAGAGCTTTTCGCAAGTTTAGAAGGGATCGTCAGGAGGATAATTGGAATTCTTTTAGAGCTGCCAGAAACCGGTGTAATCAGATGATACGTAACGCTAAACGCCGCCATATTCTCAACAACATCTCATCCTCCTCTTCTGCTGATATCTGGAAGTTTCTTGGAACTTTAGGTATAGGCAAAGCGCGAAATTTACACCTGCATCAACCTCACGTACCGTTGCTTCAATAGCTAGTCTAACGCGACCGAATATATCCCCGTTTCGTTTCTCTCCAGTTACCGAGGATGAGATCAAAA
Organism: Agriphila geniculea; assembly: GCA_943789525.1. Taxonomy (NCBI): domain Eukaryota; kingdom Metazoa; phylum Arthropoda; class Insecta; order Lepidoptera; family Crambidae; genus Agriphila; species Agriphila geniculea. Next base: position 21,031,169 of record OX038877.1, read on the forward strand.
AGATTATCCTCTCCATAAAATCCAATGCTGTGGGTTGTGATGGCATAAGTCGCCGCATGATAGTTACTTTACTGGAACATCTACTACCTGCTATCACCCACATCATAAACATTTCCCTTAATTCCGGTATTTTCCCTGAACTTTGGCGGAAAGCCTATGTCCGTCCGCTGCCCAAAGTCACTAATCCGTCTCATCCCAACCAATTCCGTCCAATCTCCATCCTTCCCTTCATGTCCAAAGTGCTTGAGGCCTGTGTCCACAAGCAGTTCTCCCACTTTGTTCATCATAATTCCCTTTTAAGTCCCTTGCAGTCCGGTTTCAGACCCGGACACAGCACAGCTACCGCTCTCCTCAAAGTGACTGGCGATATTAGGGCAGCGATTGAGGATGGTAAAGTAACTGGCTTGGTACTTATTGACTTCTCCAACGCCTTTAATACTGTCAGTCACGACATCCTTCTTTCCATATTGTCCCATCTTATGGTCTCTGACGAGGTACTGGAATGGTTTTCATCTTATCTTCGGGAACGTCAGCAGGCGGTGCAGTTTGATGAGTCAACCTCATCTTGGCTTTATTTAGATACTGGCGTTCCCCAAGGCGGCATTCTTTCTCCTCTTCTTTTCTCAATTTTTATTAATGTTATCACTCATAAACTTCAGTGTTCGTATCATCTTTATGCTGATGACTTACAAATATATGCCCAGGCTCGCGTTGATGACTTAAATGATGTTATCAATGCTTTAAACAGTGACCTACACCACATTAAGTACTGGTCTGACTGCTTTGGTGTTGCCGTCAACCCTGGTAAATGCCAAGCTGTGTTAGTAGGTAGTTCCCGGATGGTGTCCAGAGTGGACTCTACTAACCTGTCTCCAATTATTTTCGACGGCACTCCAATTCCATTAAGTCCTAGTGTGAAGGATCTGGGTGTACATGTTGATTCTAGGTTAAATTGGCAAGCTCAAGTAACAAATATTTGTCAGAAGGTCACAGGAGTATTGCGGTATCTCTACCGCCTTAAAAACTTCTTACCATCTAACGTCAAAGCAATGCTTGTGCAGACCTTAATTTTCCCTATTATCGACTATGGTGATGTGTGCTACCTCGATCTGAATGCAGATCTACTTAATAAACTCGACCGTCTTCTGAATAACTGCATTCGATTCGTCTTTAATCTCCGTAAGTACGATCATGTGTCCGCACACCGATCGCAGCTAAAATGGTTGCCCATTCGGCAGCGCAGAAGTATGCGGGCTTTGACCACTCTATATTCTCTATTAAGCTCCCCTAACGCTCCCTCTTATCTCACTTCGCATTTCCAATACTTATCTTCTACTCATGACAGAACTCTTCGTTCCTCTTCTAACCGTCTACTTAGCTGTCCCTCTCATCACTCCGATACCATACACTCTTCTTTCTTCATTTATCCTATTTTACTGTGGAACGCGCTCCCTCTTGACATCAGAATGTCCACCAGTCGGTACTCGTTTAAGACTAAGTTACGCAAATTCCTCACGGAGCAAGCAAATCGTTCTTGAATATTGATATTCGTTGATAACTTACATATATATACTTATATATATATATATATACTTATATATATATACAGTGCCTTTGGTCTTGAACTAGCGATAATTTAAAGGCGTTTAATACACCTAATTTTATCGATAAAAACACCAACATGTTGGGGTTGGGGATACCTAAAAACTAGATTTTATCATTTGAAGAAATTAGTATTCAGATAATTTTATCAACCTAATTTAAAATATGTTCAAAATGCTTGTAATTATGTCCATTTTCGAAAATAATCATTTTTTAGTTACGTAAGGGTCATATTTCAAACAAAAATAACTCTCAAAATATGCAACATAGAGCAATAAATTTTTAAATCGTTTTGTAGATAATATTTCTATGTATTTGAGTAGAGCAAAAAAGTGGACATTAATGTCCTAGTTTTTGAGAAATGTAATAAAAACTCAAAAAAATCGCACAAATTTCGTATAAAATTTTATTTCAGTAATTTTTTATGACGTATTTAAACAAAAAAATTAGACATTTTCTTTTTCAAATTACTAGGTAATATTATTAGCTTTCAAAAAATATTTTTGTTATAACTGTAGGACTTCTAAATCCGGAGAAATTAATATTTTTCTGCAGGGTCATCTAAAATAAAAAGTCAAATTTAAAATGGCGGCCATTCCAACAGGAGTGGGGATAGACCTTAACATGTGGGTGTTTTTGTCGATAAAATTAGGTGTATTACACGCCTTTAAATTATCGCTAGTTCAAGACCAAAGGCACTGTATACATATATTATATTAATAATTATTTATATATAATATCTAAGAAAGTATATATCTATATTATGTAGTTATATAATATTATTTCTTATTTTTCTTATTTACCCTGGTTGTGCACCCTACCACACAAAGTCTCCACATCACCCTAAGGTTGACTGGTAGAGAATGCCTAAGGCATTAAGTCCACCATTGTACAATTGTGCATTAAGAATAAAATAAATAAATAAATAATTTCTAAAAAAGTGTGCTATATTGAGACATCGTTTTATTTTTCCTGTAATCTTTATATAAACTGCTATCACATAGAATAGGGAACATGCATAAGTCACCGATTTTGATAAATTTGAGCTTGATCGCTGCGGACACGTATAAAAACATGATGGAACAGAAAAATAAAAAATAAAATGTATTACTTTAGTTTTATCACACAAGGGAAAATAACGATTTTTTTTTCGTTTTCGGATAGAAATAATAACAGTCGGATAGAACATCAAATAAGAAATAATATTTTGTATGACACATATGTACTTAAACGCAATATTTAGGGAGGTATTTGAAAATTCTTGGCTAACTCCATACTAATGCACTGAAACGTGACATGAGTGACGTCACAAATGTTGACCTTTTTGTATAGAGCGTTTTTGGCGGGTGCTGCTGCGTGCTAACTTCAAGTAACTATATCACTAGAAAAAAACACAAGAGAAAAGTTTTAATATTACAGTTGATTTTCTCACGCATTATACTTTTGATTTTGATACAAAAAAAATTGATGCATGTTCTCCATTATTTCAGATTTTTCTCTTTGCAAACTTCGGAGATAAGGGGGGAACGGTATTTTTTTTACATTTTCCATAATAAGTCGAAAACTATGCGGCCTAAAAAACAAGAAAAAATGATTGAAATGAAAACGTGCAAACGGCGCTCATTCATATCTTCTTCTTCTTACACATGCCCTAGTAGCCCCACTTCAAATTTTTAAGACCCCTTTTCAGTCCCTATTGTAATAAAGATATGTATTTTTTTATTTCTTTCTTATTTGCAAAATAGTTGGGCAAATGTATCTTAAACTATTCCAAATTTGAAATGGATATCAGTAGTAGTTCTCGAGATATCCAGCTGTGACAGACAGACAGACTGAGTCACACCGTAAGGATTCCTTTTTTACCCTTTTGGTATGGAACCCTAAAAGAATTTAATATGTTGCATATCGTTGTTTTTCATGTTTCTAGTTACCTACTTACCTTGATTTTCCCTCTAACGAAGTGGTGTTTTTGTACGACGAACTGAATGGTACTGTATGCAGTCATGAGTCCGCCAGGTGCGGCGCCGTCCACTCTGTGCAGGACTTGTTGCGCGTGCGCCTGTACAAAAACAAATTACGTTACGACTCAGACAATTATGTCTATAGTCCAAACAATATAGTCTGTCTCAGACTATATTGTTTCATTAGAAACAATATCACAGAATATTTATAACAGAACTTGTTAATTTTTTATAGTGAGAAAACTACTTTGTCTCGGCGCCAATGCAGACAAAATGATGACTAAAGTTTGACCTTAAACGCTGTACCGCGTTTTAGCCCACCGTGTACTCATATGGAAGTGACGGTCGGCCAGCTGCGTGCAAGAAATTTCATTTTAAGAGGTGGTAAAGAACCGGTGTGTTGTGGTCTATTGTACGTGCGGGACGAAGAAAAAGGGGGTTGCTCTTCCCCCACCATCACCGGGCACCTACCCAAGGCACGGCATTAAAATAGCGGGCAAACTATACGGTAGCGTACTTTTATTAGTGAAAAGTTTGGTACGGCTTCCCTGCGAGGTAGCGGTGGGGAGATCCCCTGCGCCTCATCCTACTTTATTGTTGACTTGTCAACACGGCTGAGTTACCCCACTATAGTAATTGTTACGTTATGAAGTTATGACTAGTTATACAATACTTATAATGTTGAGGGTGTTCAGAGGACGGGCTACGGTAGGTTTCCTGTAAATAACACCGGATCCGGACTGGACTCCGCTCCGGCCGAAGCCGGACCCGAGGCGGATCGGTATCAAGCTGTGCTTAGATTTTAAATTATCTACCTATACATTGATTTAGATCGTACGAAAAACTACGAAAAAAGTCGTCGTTCGATTTTCTTAATTTAAGAGCTCATTCGGAGATTTATGATTGAAATTTGTCCCATAAATGGTTTGGGTTTGGAAGTAGAACTGTAGTGTCGTGAGATGCAGTATCTGCAAATTAGCACCACGGTGAAATACTCATCATATTTTCCTGAATGGGTTGCATAAAAAACAGCAAAACATCATAAATCTATCATAGCTTATAATTTGCCTGGCATGGCGTTACAAAAATTCATTCAATATTATCAACCTTTTTAAAGTTTGATCTATGCTATAGTATTATAGTCAATTAAATAACTCTAAAAAAAATCTTTGCATCTACAAAGTGTAGGAATTTAAGGTCGAAGACTTTTAGAGTGCCAATTTAGTTCTTTTACCGTCCACGGTAAATACCTACATACCCGTTATGTTGTTTCTGCAGTAAATTAAAAGTGTTCGCCTGCAACTGCATACTTACATTTTGATTTAGGTACTTTTTATTAGGGTTCCGTAGCCTAAATGGCAAAAAACGGAACCCTTATAGATTCGTCATGTCTGTCTGTCTGTCTGTCTGTCTGTCTGTCTGTCTGTCTGTCCGTATGTCACAGCCACTTTATTCCGAAAGTATTAAGACTACACAGTTGAAACTTGGTAGGTAGGTGTATTCTGTTAACCGCTTACCGAATTTAATACAAAAATAAGAAAAATAAAAGATTAAGGGGGGGCTCCCCATACATGGAAATGAATCTGAAAAAAAATTTTTTCTTCAAACCAACACGTGTTGGGTATCTATAGATAGGTCTTTAAAAATGACATTGAGGTTTTTAGGACAACTTTTTCTCCAAGTCAACCGTTTGAAAGATATACACCGCCAAAGTGGTAAAATGTGTGTCCCCCCCCCTTTAACTTTTGAAATAAGAAAGTGAAAAATCTAAAAAAAATATATGCTGTAGATCTTAATAAATACTTTCAACCAAAATTAGTTTGAACGAGATATAGTAATTAGTTTTTGAGATATAGCACATTTTCCAAAACCGCAAATATAACTTTGTCATTCATACCAACACTGTGAAAAACAAAGTTATTTTTGCATACGAAAAATGATAGGTGGTATTAAATATGGTATGGTATAAGGTAACTACGGAACCCTATGGCGCGTGGCCCGACACGCACTTGGCCGGTTTTTTATTCTATGCGATGAAAAATTTTAGAGAAAATTGTATGATAATAAGCCATTTTTAAATGTTACTAACACTTACAAAAATGAAACTAATAATGAAATGTGTTCTTTTTACATTGGCAGCAGCTGCAGCCGGCGAAGTGCCATTAGACTTAGAGTAACCTTTTAAGACAAAAATATAGGGGTAACTATGTTGTAAAATACGGAACTTTGATATTTAAGAGAGCATTTATTTTTTACAAAGTATCGAATGGAAAGTTACGCTAAACGTTTTTCTTACACCTAGTAGTGTAGTGATATAGATTCTATAACACTACTTCTTCGACCTAAAACGCTATTTAACAATCCGTCCAACAGCCATAAGGAGGATAGGCCAACCCATAGCACGTGCCCAATGCGGATTGGTTAGTGTTAACAACTGCAAATACAGCCGAGACCAATAGTTTAATAAGCGTTAGAAGATCGGGGGAGCTCGAAATTATATTTTTTTGGACATCCATCCCTTGATCGCCCGGCGAATGCGCTAAGCGTCATTAACGAAATTGAGCCGTTTAAGTGTACCTCTAGTAATGTAAGTTACATTGCGTAATACCTATTCGATTGTAGGTAATAAGGTACAAGATACGGAGCATGCATTCAGGCAGTGGCAGCTAATTAAGCTGTCGTGATTCAGCAATACAAAAGCTGTTGTCGGAGTCAATCAATAGACGAATCTCGGCTACGATTCGGCAACTGGATTTAGTGCGGCTGTCAATCTTATGAACAAACGCAAAGTCACTGTGTTTGCTGTAATTTCTGGTGTCTGGTTTCTTTGGAGTTTCTTGGCAAGACCTTGAGTGAAGAATGATTCCAACCAACTTCGGTCCTTTTTTGAGTAATTATCAGCAAGTTTAGAGTGGCTATTTGTGTACTATGAACAACGGGCTTAAATGCGTGAATATAGAATAGAATAGAAAGTAATTAAAACTGAAATTGAAACAAGTTTCAATAATTAAATGTTAAACACATTGCCTAAAAAAATCCTTGTTTGTGATGAAAACATGGTTGACTAGTATAGAATGCTTTAAGCATTAAGTCCGCCTTTGTACCTTACTTTGTGTATTGTTGTGCAATAAAGATTAATAAAATAAAAAATAAAATAAAACACGCAAAGTGGTGGTGTTTCAGACTAAGATTTTAAAATTTATGTACTCTTATTTAGATTTAGCAAATATATTGCGTATTATTTTACGTAATCAATATTTATTTTATTTCATTTAATTATTTTCACAGATTTACATGAATTTACTTATTCTAAAACCTCGCCAACCTGTAAGCATCAGGTTGTTGGCAAGACAAGCGCTTGTTTACAGTTTTTTTGTATATCTGTATGTATCAGTATTTTACTTATGACTACTAGTATAATATATTATATGTATGTATGTATATTTCTTAACGATAACACATTACAAACTTATTTCTCATTTAATAATGCACACTTTAACTTTTTTCAGCGTTTGAGACTCATTATACTGTTTTTTCTGAGCACATCTATTTTGTTATAAATTTTTGGTATGATATACTTATTAGTTCTTTGCCCATAATTATTTATAGCTCTAGGTACAATTAATTTCCTTTCTCTAACCCTTCTGGTATTCTACGTATTTTCAATTAAGGATTTATTCTCTTGATTATAATAGTTTTCTATAGCTATTAAATACTTCACTTTTTTGTGTACTGGTAATATATTACATGTGTTAAATACGAGTGTTAATACGAATATGATGCATACCATACTTTTATTGTTTTTGTTATACGTATATATTGAGTGTGATCGCTTAGTATTTATCAAATAAGAAATAAATCATCTCTAAAGCGATCTAAAGGTTTAATATTTCGACTCATTAGTATGATTAATTATAATATTCCTTAAAAAAATAAATTAATAGCAATACAAAGTTTTTCAAGCTTATAACGAAAACGAAAAGCAAACTTCCTGATTGGTGGTTTGGTTATTAAAAGTTCAGTTAATATTTTTTAACAATCTTTTTTCCTTTTTCTAAATATTGACGCCAATTAATGGTTTTTCTTTCTACATCACAAATTGTCTGAATTTAAAACATAGAATATAACAAAGTTTATTTTCAATTAAAAACGTAATGATGTAACTTTAACATCCAGAACGTATCGAAGCCTCAAAGATCAAAAGCATGTTATTGCCTGTAATGAGAAGTAAATAAATTACCTAACTGTATTTACGAGTATTATTTTACACATTTCCCACAATCAATTTACGATAAGCACCTGGAATATTAGGAGCTGTTCTCAGTAAAATACTTTTTATATAAGCAATACTAAACTGGTATAAATTAACTTAAATACTTCAAGTTTTATGACTCAATTATTAGAAAAGTTGTAAAACTTTGGTATTTGTCGATGAACTTGAAAGTTATATTGAGTTTTAAGCTAATAATAATATCTCCTTGAAACTGAAACTTAGTACTTAACTACAAAATTACACAATTTGAAGATTTTGGTAGTGAAATTATAATAAATTACATTAGATTTTGTTAGCTGTTGATAGTTTCTGTGACGAAAATTGCTCTAGCCTGTTACATGCATACCTGTATGTCATAGATAATAAGCAATAAGTTATACTCTATGGCAAGCGTGTCCGCCCTCCATCTTGCAATGTCGAGCCTGCGTCACTACTGAAATAAATAATTATATTCAGCAAATGAGTTTTCAATTCTGAAGAAACACTTGCCTGACAACCAATCATACAACAACGCACTTCTGGCGATCAATCATTAAAAACATCCAAGATAATTTGTAGAGAAAAGCGTTCAGATAATAACCCTAGCACATTAGAGCGCTGCCATGAAAAACTGGCATTTCTTATGGATAAAACGGCTCAGATATAAAAAACAATCTCCTATTTTCTGAACGCACTGATCTGATTTCCTTGTTTTATCCAACAAACGTTTTATAGGAATGGCGAATTGGTAAAATATTTTCATTGCCATCTTATATAGGTAGGTAGGTAATTGAGCGATATTTTGTAGTGCTTTTAAATTTCATTATTACGTCTAAATCTAGTTTATTAAAACAGCTGCAATTATATTAAATCTCTTCAATGAAGACGGAATACTCGTAATAAGGATCGAACTTTACTAAAGATAAGTTCGTTTGATCATTAATTAGTATGCGAAATAACAGTGTATATTTTTAGGGTTCCGTAGCCTAAAGACAAAAAACGGAATCCTTATAGATTCGTCATGTCTGTCTGTCTTTCGTCCGTCCGTAGGTCACAGCCACTTTATTCCGAAACTATTAAGATTACACAGTTGAAACTTGGTAAGTAAAACATTAAGAGGGGGTTCCCCCACACATGGAACTGAATCTGATTTTTTTTTTCATCAAACCTATTTGTGTGGGATGTCTATATATAGGTCTTTAAAAATGGCATTGAGGTTTCTAAGATTAATTTTTCTCAAAGTCAACCGTTTGAAAGATCTCTAGCTTTTAAAATAAGAGGGTGAAAAATCTAAAAAAATATACTTATGCTGTAGATCTTAATAAACACTTTCAACGAAATTGGTTTGAACGAGATATATTTAATAGTTTTAGGGATATAGCATATTTTCCAAACCGCAAATATAACTTTGTCATTATACAAACTCTATGAAAAACAAAGTTATTTTTGCAGATGAAAAATGATAGTGGTATTAAATAAGGTATGGTATATGGTAACTACGGAACCCTACGCCCGTGGCCCGACACGCACTTGGCCGTTTTTTTAAATTTTCCATCAAATATAGATTCAATTTGATCAGTGGTAGGCAAATATAGACATGCAAAACTTTTAGGTTAATTTGAATAAAGATATTTTGGCTTGATTTTGAAGACAATTTGGTTTGAATTTTTCTGTCAATTATTACCTAAAATAGTAGTCATATTATTAAACGCCAGTTGCCACCAATGAAAATAAATTATTTTTACGAGGCATAGCAGCTACTATCATGTTAGCAGCTAGCGTGATGGGTTTCACAGTTTTGCTTTGTTTATAAATTGCATTTTAATTTTATACCTTGAGTGATAATGACATTTTGGAAAGAATACAGACTTGGAGTGGATTTTCTGTTCGTAGTATTACTGAGCCCGTCTGGGAAAATATTTTTTTTCCAGAATCCTATTTTGTGTTGTACTACACCCCGGACACTCCATGCAACCGCGCCATTATAAACAGATGACGTCAGATGACGTTTTTGTACACGCGCAACTGTGTGTGTAAGTCTAGGGCTACCGTGCAGTTATACTGTATGAAGGCGTTCAATTTATAGTTCGAACTTTTTCGTTAGTAAAGTTACGACGCATTGCTTTGAATATCAAAATAAGTTGACAGTTGACAAACACGACTTAAAAGTTACGACGCATTTCTTTGAATATCAGAATAAGTTGACGTTGACAAACATGACTAATGTACGATTCAAACCAACCTGCCCGATTCGCAACGCAGTTTACCTCTGCCATAGGAAAATAAAGCGTGTATATAGTAGTTAAATTTCATATTGTAGTTAAATTTTATATACAGTAGTTAAATTTCATATTGCGGCTGCCGCGGCATGCGGACGGAGCCGACCGGCTGCCGCGGTTTCATGCAAATATGGAATTAACTACCTTTAGAGACGCTTTATTTTCCTCTGGCAAAGGTAAAATGCGTTCCGACTCTGGCCGGTCTGTTTGAATCCTTACTAATATTATAAATGCGAAAGTCCGTTTGTTTGTTTATTTGTTTGTTTGTTTGTTACTTCTTCACGTCTTAACTACTGAACCGATCATCATGAAATTTTATATACACGTTGCCAGGGGTACAGAGAAGGACATAGGGTACCTTTCATCCCGAAAAAAAGTATTGTTCCCGAGGGTAACAAAAAAACTTTCCACGCAGACGAAGTCGCGGGCGGCCGCTAGTCGTACATAAACGAGCATACGATTCGGCATACGAACTCGCGAGACTAAAAAAATTTCAATGCAAGACTAAAAAAAGTTCTTATTAAAAATTGCCACTATTCAATTAATGAATACTTGAATAAACCTAATAAAAATTAAAATGATTAGAAAAAAAATACGTAAAAGAATAATACCTAATATGAAAATAAAAATGACTTTGGATATCACAATCTGCAAATTCGTTTAACTTGATTTAATTTACTTACCTAGAAATTTGTTCTGAGATTTTATTTAACTTTAACTTTTGAAATAACAGCTTGTTTAGATTTTAATGCCCTCCTACTTTTACATTTACATTTGCTATACTCAAGAAGAGCAATTAAGTCATAAGTACTGTATTTATCTTTAAGAACTAACTGTACACTTAATTTGCAAATCAATAAATTGAATTGAATTGAATTGAGGTGGGGTGAGGTAATTGATTGTGGGGCGGGGCGGAGAGTGTCCTTTCTATGTACGGTAGACTTATATCTATTCTGTGGTTATACAACGGTATCCCATAGCGTTGATAGCGTTGTTTTTCAGTGAATGTGGGAAAAAGCTTTCAGTAGAAATTCAAGCTGTCAACAAGATCCATTGACGATGTTATTGAACGAAAGTATTTTTATACGTGGATGGTGCATGAACTTGAACATGAATACAGTTTTTCTTCCATAATTTGTTATAAGTAATTAATTATATCCCTAGGGATATAATTATATTACAACTTTTACTATCTTACTGCGACATATAGACTGAATTCGGTTGTATTATGAATTACACAATGCCTTCGACTCTAGCCAAAGCGTCTAGCAGCGAATCCTTATTATAAATGCGAAAGTCCGTTTGTTTGTTTGTTACGCCTTCACGTCTTAACTATCGATCATCATGAAATTTTGCATACAGGTTCGCAAGGATACAGACCTTTCACCCAGAAAAAAGTACAGTTCCTGAGGGATAGCAAAAAACCTTTCCATAAGACAAAGTCACGGGCGGTCGCTATCTTACTTGGGTAAAACAGGTTTGCTACTCCAACAGAGTTTAACCCATTTGATGGATTTTAATGAGAGTTAGTAACTTTTCGCCCAACTTAAAGTTAGTCTTAAACTTATTTCGCTTTTCCCTGCAAGACTCTTGTCAGTCAATTTGTACAAGTGACTGTGTATTGTGTATGTTTGCAATTACATTTTTTTTAGTTTATTGGGGTCTAACAAACAGTTTCACAATGTGTGTAATAAACAGTTTAAGTTACATGGAAAAATTAGCTAGTAAATGTGGAACCAACGAAACATATTATATCGATACAGTTTTTTTATAATATCATAAAATACAGTAAAATGTTTATGAACATAACAAACTAAAGGATGGAATTTGGAAACAATCCATTATTATTTTAGGGGATCCGTACCTCAAAAGGAAAAAACGCAACCCTTATAGGATCACATTGTTGTCCGTGTGTCTGTATGTGCGTCTGTCTGTTGAAATTAAAACCATATACTCAAGTCTACGGTCTCTTGAAGCTGTAAAAATTAAACTTCTAAGTTTACGTAAAAGAGATACGGCCGTTTATGTCGCAAAAATGCCTATTTTGACACTCGCGAGGAAATCAAAATTCATAGGGTACTTACCGTTGACCTAGAACTATGAAATCTGGCAAGTAATATGGTCTAATACTACAAATACAGGGAAAAATCTGAAAACTATACATTTGTAATTCAATCAAAAAATATATCGAGACCTAATCTCGAGAACGCATGGCGGTATCGAGTTGAAATTAAAATTATATACTAAAATTATGGTCCTTTGAATGGTTGACTGGTCATACAAAAGTCACAAGATTACCACTTTCATCGTACAGTAGTCGGTTCAAAACTTTACAACGACTCTTTCGTTATACTTATTGTAGTCATAAAGATGTTTTTGAATGACGAAAACGTTGTATATGAGTCAAGTAACAACACTTGTACGACTGATTTTTAATGTTTGTCAGTGACTCGTGTTTGTGGTTATGTTTTGAGATCTGAGTACAAAATAAATCTATTACAAGGAAACAAATGGTAAGTATTACATAATTTTCATATCTTGCTAACTGTGTCTGTCTCTCATACCGTTTAGTTCGTCTGGGAATTCAAGTCTTATGATAATATACCTATGTAAATACTATTCATATTTTCATGCCCCATCGTAGTTTTGTGTTTGAAACATAAAATATTTATTAATAAAATTATGTTTAATTCTAAAAATGTTAGCCTTGTTCATTTTGACGCACATATATTGTCCCTCTGTGATCTACTTCGATTCAAGAATACCCCATTTAAAACGTGAAATTAAATTCAAATATTCTTTTTGATTTAAATGTCAATTTAATTATTTAAGGTTTTTCAAATTTTCGTTGAAATAGTTTTTTTTACTACCTACTGACTCAATTGGACTTATTAAACGTTGCCTATTTTGTGACGAAGTCGGAAAACAATTTAAGAGCTTTATCAATAATAATTTATATAAAAATTGTTTTGCGATTTATTTACTCAATAATTAATTATTATTCTGGATGAATAATCACGTCTAAAAATAAAGTTTAGTACTTTGTCACTTTGTTGTAGTTGTCATTTGTTATCTTTGTTATTTATTTTGTTATTGATTTCTGTTAAAAAAGTAATAGCTTTTACAGTAACAAAGTTCTAATCTGTATACATTATATAAGACGTGACTATTCCGGAAGTCGTGTTATTTGCAATCCGTATTTGGCTGGTATTCATGGAATATGGCCAAGTCTATGTTAAGTAATACTATGCATGTAAATCTTAAATGGGTACGTTTCTAGGGTTAATCTAGTAACTAGATTGACCCCAGAAACGTACCCATTTAAGAATTTCAGTAACGGTACCCTGGGGCACAAGCACACCCCAAATAAAAAACTCTTTTTTTATTTTTAACTTCAGTATACGGTTCTAAGGTTAAGTATTAAGAAGTACTATTTTTTTATCAGAAAAAATATGTTTCTATAAGAACCCAAGTACCCATAACATAACACTTGCTAGTTAAGTTATGATATGAACAAAAAAAATTCTTACATACACTTTGAAGTAAGTACTTACGTGCTTTTATTTTGTACCTACACTCATTTTTTTTATAAATTACAAAACAAAATTTGAATCATCAGTTTGCACCTTAGTAGACGTTCAGGGAAGTGGACGTTCAGGGGAAAGTGCGTTCGGGTAAATGGACGTTCGGGGAAAGAACGTTAGGGTAAATGGACTTTCGGGGAATGGACGTTTGGGGAATGAACGTTCAACGTTTCACGTTCTGTGAAATAGACCATATGAATCGACTGGACATTTCGGTAATAGGACCTAACGTGCCTGAAGGAGTAAAGTTAAGGAATACAGATCTACCTCGAAGTCGTTGGAATCATATTTGAAGCCGTCACTGGCCATTTGTTACTGGCCCAATTAGAACGCAGAACTGAAGGTCGGTCTCAGAGGCATTCGTTGTCGGGACTATTGACATAGGTAGCAATAACAGATACTACGACAGTTGTTAACTGTCAAATATTCACATGTGTGTCCCTTTTGTATGTTAACTTATAAAACTAATATTAATCTAAGGAACTTTGGGGGTCTTTCAACTAAGTACCTATCATATATACACATCAACTTTGTCTAGGGATATAGGTGTTATTTTCATACAAACGAGGTAACTTTGAAGCCTTGGTTTTCTGCCAGGGATGCACCGTGCTGTAATCTGATGATGGCCATCTAGGGACTGAATGGAGTAGATTCAAATCGCCATACACACCCAACTGATCTGATCAGCATTCTAAAAGATTAATGGGTCAGAGTTCTCAGTTTGAGGATTTCCATACATTTTCATGCTATTTTCGCAGTTTTTAAACATGTTCATTACGTTTTTAGAATGCTGGTCATATCAGTTGGGTGTGTATAGCGATCTGAATCTCCTCCAATCACTCCCTGGATAGCCGTCATCAGATCACAGCACGGTACATCCCTGGCAGGAAACCAAGGCTTCAAAGTTACCTCGTTTGTACGAAAATAGCACCCGTATCCCTAGAGAAAGTTGATGTGTGTACATTAGGTTCTAATTAGGTATTTCTAGTTTCATATGTGTATTATTATGTAATTTCTAATGCGTATATGTTGTATTAAAAAAAACTCAAAGATTTTCTGATTGCCCTTATAGCGATTTCATTTTGACCCTTCCGTTATGGAAGGGTCGGATGAGTCGGGCTCGGGACAGAGAAAGGTTTTTAAACTCACCAAATATAATTAGGTGTACATCCAATAATAATTATTGAAACGTTGTAATCAGTGGATGAATAAACAACATCATCATGTTATGTTGTTATACCTTTATGGAGTAATTACATTATTGTTTACCCAATTATTTTCTACTACCCATTCCAGACGTGTCATTTTGCTGACAAGAAAAATGATGGACGTCAGAAATTTCAACACCAGCAACACATACAAGTAAATTAATCTCATGAAAGTTTTCAAACGGAAAATATACTTTTTCACTTCATTAAATATATATCAGCTGTCATATGACAGCTTAGTATAATAAAACGAAAATACATAACAAAATATTATTTCTTTCCTGTTAAAGTAATTAGAAAAGCACCCACATACTAACTGATCAATACCACAAAACGCGATTTTATAAAAATTCATTACATTTGCATGAAATAAAACACTCTTAACGGATATATTGAATGTACTTTGGTAATTAGTTGGTACTTAGTTTGATTTTTTTTTTCCGATGTTAGCACCTTTGGAGCTGCCGTGGTCACGGGGGACTAAAGCTGCTCGTGAGCCTACCCTCAAGCGATGATTATATACTTAAAGACTTTCAGAAATTCATATCAAACAAATAAAAATAAAAACGTACTAGTATCCATTAAAAGTGTTATATTTCATGTCTAGTGAGAGCGTAAGCTTGAAAGGTGAACAATTACATACAGTTTAAGTAGCAGCCGCCTCCGAATTTGTCCGTTTTTTGGGCATTGTTCCAAATTTTTACACAAACTTATTTCACTTCAATATAATACGCGATAAAAGGTATTATGCCCTTCTCCTTATATCCCCAAACTACTTTTTGATTTATATTTTAAAGTTTGCATATTTTAGCTTCAAAGATTAATCTATTGGAAACAATTCTAACTTCTCACCTAGATACCTTTTAATGGAAAGATTTAGTGTTAGCGGAGGTGATACAGGATAGCTCTGGAGCGTTTAAGCTCCAGCGTAGTCTGTTAATTAAGCGAAATCAGGATTTATCTATTTAATCTGGCTCGGCCAAGTGCTTACTTTCATTTGAAAGTAATCTTTGACTCCCATACAGTGGAAATTAAGCAAACATTAACGAGTGGCTTTATGAGCTGTAGACCTCGCGTTTGTGATATCAATAATCATTTTTCGAAAAGGCCGAAATATGTTTTTTTGTACGTTTTCAACCCCTACATTTATATTTGGCTCTATGAGCTGTATAGCTCGCGTTTGTGACATTTATAAACTTTTTTCGAAATAGCTGCCCATATTTATATTTTATGACTAGCGGCCACCCGCGGTTTCACCCGCGTGGTTCCCGTTCCCGTAGAAATATCGGGATAAAAAAAGTATCATACCTATGTTTTAATCAATCAATTATACTATATGTTCGAAAAATTTCAACCAAATCGAATGGATTTGGTACTTTTTGCGTGATTTATATAATATAAGCTAATTCAAGCTGATAAATCTTGTTAAATTTAATGGAAAATTGTAATTTTACGAAAGAGAGGAAAGAGAGAAGAGTGTAAAGATGAGTGGAAAGAGAGCCTACCTAAGATTGAGGATTGTATCATTCTAGCTAGTAAGGAGTAGAGTAGAAAAAAAGTTTACAACTAACATTTATTTACAACAGACCCACAAACAAGGAGCTAAGAGATTTAAGAGGAAACACCACGGTCGAGAGAATAGAATAATTTTTATACCGTTCAATTCTCTCGATAGTGATGTTTCATCTTAACCGCTAAAGTATGAGGGAGGAGAGGGCGAATCTTCACGGGTTTCAGAGGGACAGAGGGGACGTAATTTTTTTAGCAGTTTTTGGAGAGGGGAAACGGAAGGGGCGTAGGCTCTCTTTACACTCGTCTTTACACTTTTCTCTCTTTCGTAACGTTACAAAATGTTTATTATTTTGATTTCATGATAGTTGATGTTCAAATCTTGATAAATTATTTAAGTAGGTACTTATCTGTGATGTGACTGAGAAAACGGCACAATAAAAACACGCAGACGAACTAATTTGTGCAACATAAGTCTATGGGCAATTTACCAAACCAGTTGCAAAATTAATGTTACTATTTAAAATTCATTATACTCACTCCTTAAAAATCGCATATTCATTCCTCAACTAGGAAACTGTATCTTTTAAAGATATATTTTCTTTTACGATATCTTAGGTCTAAAAATTATTTGCATCCGATATTTTCATGAAGCCTTTGAAATAGGTTTTATAAAAAAAAACAATAGAGACGGCGCAGTCAAAAGGTATGTGCGTAAAGGTATTGTTCGCCTGTGGTTTGCATGCATGGCGCAAGTTGCATGTTTGCATAATAGGAATGTTAGCTTGGCCCACATTGGTTATTTCAGCGGCTAGCCGGCTGCATGCTAATGGGAGTCGAGACTTTGAGCATTTTCATACGTGACTACGTGCAATAATCATTCGGCAACGATAGCATTCTTAACCAAGAAACGGATGAAAAGCTAAATAACGCTTTTCCTTTCTTATTTAATTTTGATTGAAAAATAACAACAATTGTACCTAACGTATCTCATTTCTACCTAAATTAACAAATAGTTTCCTAAAATCTAAGCCAATTAATAGAATAGTAATGTAAAGCGGAAAAGGTTGACCTGTTCTGTTGCTCTCTTAGTGAATTCACTAGGATAGCATTATTTGTTATACTTATTTACAGAAATAATTATTGTTAAGTTAGACTTATATTCTATGTACATAAAATTATATTTCTACACTATCGCATTGGGTAAACACCTGTAATGATAGCTTGTAATGTGGTTATAGTACATTATGAGACAAGTTAGCTTAGGTTGGTCATTGCACACAAGGCTGTGGGTTGCAGCCCGAGCCGCAGGCGAGGGCGTAACTCAGCCGAGTGTGCAATGAGTAAAAGCTCACGAGTTTCATATGACGTTTTTCAACACATTTGCGAGGAAAATACAAAGTAATTTACCACACAGCAACAAATACGACAAAAAGAAAATATGACAATTATTGGAAAAGGCGCGTAAGTTTTTTTTTTTGTTTTTTTCACACGCCCAATGCAAGAATATTTTGCGAACAAAGGGGTGAGTAGACCATACAGCCTACTTCAAAACTATAATTTTAAGTGATAAAATGCAAATATTTTAATATTTTATAACAAAATATTATGAATTATGAATAATTTTATAATAATAAATATTTGTTTGACTTAATTAAAGACTTACACATTTATTTATTTCAAAAATGAATATGAATTTTCAGCGGCATAAAACCCCTTTGTTGTTACTAAAAAAAATAACTGTATAACCCAGTTAAATTGGGAATGCTCTGTTTACTCGCATAGAACTTGCAGTAAGGTACTAATTTAACTTTGTAGGGATAATTCTATAACAACCTAGTGTTTTATATATTATTGCACGCGTTTGTTATAGCTCGGTTTATGGCCCTAAAAGCGATGTGTTAGGGCTCACTTTACGAGCAAGTGTGTTGAAAAATAAATAAACAAATAAACAAAAGATATTTTACCTCGTCAAATCTTGATACCTTGATAATTTTACAGTGTTAATACATTCAGTGTATCTTCAAATTTGGGTACGTTTACATAAAAGGGGTACACAAATAGTACTTGTATTAGAAATCAGGGTCACAATCAGACAGACCCCCTCTATTCTGTGAATCAGAATAATTTTCTCGTTTGATGACCACATAAGAGTTGTGACGGAAGCTATATGCATGCTCACATGCTTCTTTTGTTGCATGTTAAATGCGTGTACTTATGTAACCAATATTTTATTAAAGAGTGCTTCATGAAAAATTAAAAGACACTCGCAAAATTAAAAAATAATTTTATTTGTGAATGAGGAAAATCTGAAAAAAACCCAGCCATATTCAAATTTATCAAAGCAGCAATGCGTAGCGTAATATTATGAAGAATTTTGTTTTTTCCTTTATAAAAAGATGTTCCAGCAAAAAACTTTGCTCTCTGATGGATCGATTTATTATACAAAGAAATGCAATATGTGATACTCCGTCACTTATTAAAGTGATAACTTTGGACTTAATAACGATGCTATAATAAAATAAAACCAAGGCAAAAATCTAACCGAAGAGCAAACAATGTCTATCATTTCTGCACCATGTTAATCCATTAAACTATTTTTTACCAAGTTTAACACCACCAATATCAATCGAGTTACTATTTGAAAGAAAACATACGCTAAAAGGGTAGGTATTACCAATTTACCCGCCTCCCGATATCGTTTAGAGGGTAACCGAGTCATACCGCTAAACGATCGTGTTTTTCTGTGATGGATGACGTGAACGTCTAAAGAACCCGTTCGCGCAAAAAAAACGAATATTTGCACACGTAACGAAAATGTAGGTAGGTACGTAAGTTGCGTGTCTGACAGCTGCTTTTTAATTTCCAGATTTTTGACAAGGCTTCTTTCATCGTTTTTATATGCTTATTTTCAGATGTTTTGATACATTCTATCACTTTTTTATTTTTAGGTATATGATCATTTATATTATCATCTCAGTCGCACATTATAAAACTGTATATAGGTGTGCGTTTTATAGCTCTATTGCTGTTTTCGTTAATTCAGGTATATCGTAGCTTAAACTGTGCTTAAACTAACGTAACATGAAAGTTATGCTTACCGCTTCACTGTTGATGAAAAATGATAAATTAGCTGCAGGCAAGGAGTCTCTACTGATGCATTCCACCTTCAGCTTCATACCAGGGCGGTACCTGCGTTTGAGTCCGTGCATTGTGGGACCTGCTTTAGGTAAGTCTGTAAAAAATAAAAATAGTTCTCAGCTCTGTACACTTTCTATAAAACATAATCTTCGAATGTATAGATATGCATTGTTAGAGTTATAATTTAAAAATTTAAGAAATTTGGGTAAAGATAAAATCAAATATATAGTAGAGTTTTAATGATAGTATTTTTTATTACATGATAAATTAGCATTTCTTTAGGCTACTAGTAAAGTTGATTGACGTTTAGTCGTGCTAAAAAGTGTGCGTAATAATATTCTACACGAATGTAAAACATTTATTGCTGACGCTTTTACCCGACTACGGCGAAGCCAAAAAACGGAGGGTATATGATTTTGACCAAAATGTATTCTATAATAAATAGGGCCCTTTTAACTTCTGTGTGGTTGAGTTCATTTAATAAACGACTCATTAAGTTACTATACTCAAATATAACCTTGATTTTGAATCCAGCACATTGCGAATGACTAAAGAGTTTCACAAAAATAAAATTCGATCGGCGACGAATTGTCTTTGATAATTTTACCAGCTGTCAGGGCTTCCGATTGTCGATGGGGATCATCGTTCCTCTTTGAACCTACGCCAATACTTCCCTTTCAATTAGATGAATCCGAGTAATCGAATCGGTGTGGATGTGTACTTAGCGTCGGCTCCTTTACTTCGAATTTGACGAAACGTTGGATCCAAAGGTTGGGCGTGTGTGTTCATCAATCATTACGCATTAGAGAGCCGGCTCATGTTTTACTCAGATGGATTTTAGGATGATATACTAAGTTTTGTTAGGTTACATTCAACAAAATAATATACTGCTTGAGTTCCTTAGTTAGAAGTAGTGTGTGTTAAACCTATTAGTTAGAATAATGAAAAAGAATCGTGACACGCTTAAAATAATTAAAATATAAGATCTTGCGTGCCGATAAGGTCATCAAATTATCTATACCAAGCAGATTTTGAATAAGGTTGAGGCATTCACTCAGTAACAGCACAAAATAGAGAGACTAACAGTAGTTTAGCTTAGTACTACGGGCGCTCGAGCATCGCACACACACAAAGACAGCTGTCGCCGCTGCGTCACGTACTCGAACTGTTTTGAGAGTGGTTTGAGATTGCAGTTATACAGTGTCGGTGAGAGATGTCTATGTGTGCGTTGCTCGAGCGCGCAAGTGCTAAGCTCAACTACTGTACTCTCTCTATATTGTGGTAACAGTGTTTTTGCAACCTGAAAGATATAGGTATGTGCCGCAGTAAGATAGTTATCTGTCTACCCATAAGAAAGGCCTGTGCCTGCCCCAGCAGTGAGGACAATAAAAATGGCTGATGGTCATGGTCAAGATAGTTAAAGTCGTGGTATTATTATATCCCTAGAAATATACCTATGTCCGGTAAGATAGTTGTTTTTCTGTGTCATACTGAAATAATCCTGTTCCGCTCGCTCGGCTCGCTCGTTTTTGGCACCCCGCACTCTGCACCCGTTTTTAGATAACTATATGACACGAGCACGATGTAGTAAAAAGACTTCTTATTTACCCGACTACGGCGATGCCAAAACGGAGGGTATATGATTTTGACCTGTATGTATGTATGTATTTTACCCGACTACGGCGAAGCCAAAACGGAGGGGAATTTTGTTGTTGTTTTCTCCCACCATTTTCGATTTTCCTAAAAAAAGTTACAGATCGATTTTCAAAAAATTGGTATCATACGATGCCCCGTAAGCTCTTTCATCTTTTTACACCACTGCCTTTTGTTTATCTTTATAAATTTCGGAAATATAGCAAAATTACACTTTCCACTAATAATATTTTAACTAATAATCAAAACTTAGTAATTAACTTATTGGAACAAAGTCATAACGACGAGTGTACTTAAAGGATAAGTAACAATAAAAATCTGGAGCTATAATTAAACAAAGAAAAACATTTTTAATAAGTGTAGTATTGTCGAAGTTAGTACCTAACTTAACAAACAGTAGACTAGTTTTTGAGTCTTATAAGTAAGCCAAACATAACATACCTAGGTGTACTTATTAGTTTCATTTGAGATCTTTCCTTGCAAATAAAATCAGTTAAAGTTGATTATTCCTACCCTCGCATTATGTCTATCTATAGACGAGTAAGTAATGAGTAAAACTTGCGATTTTCGAATGCTCCTAATATTATATTTAAGTGCAGTGCAGTTTTGGTGCATCAACATATATTCATTTATTTATTATAATTACTTGCATGTGAAAGTAATATTAAAAGCATTTGAAAATTGCAAGTTTTACACAAGTCATTACATACTAGTCTATAGTATACGAGGGGACTTGACCAGACTAGAATAGGTTAACGTTGCTTGCAAGCAACGTTTAATAATTAGAATACTTACTTTTGTCTTATACAAATGAATGAAAGAGCACAGAGCGCGGGCAGTGTTAGTTAACGGCGAAAAATAGTCGCGCGTCCCATCTGCCATGATTCAAATTCGAAACTCGAGAATTCTCGAGCTCCGGTAATTTTTTTCTCGTCTCGAATGATGCCAAATTTCTCGAGTTTTCTCGAGTTCGAGAAAGCTCGAGCAGAAACCCTAGATGCATGATGCACCCTTAAATGTTATTTAATAGGAAGGACTCACCTACAACATACATGTGCGCGTGGACTTGCGCGGTCTGAAATGACGGCGCGTCTGCGGACACCTCGCACGTGTACCGCCCCTCAGCCGTTTGCGCAGTCACCGGTACTAACGTCAAACGCTCCGCATCCGTTTCCTTTGTCTGAAAAATGGAAAATGTTTTACGGCGGATCTACACATTCGCCGATGATCGCCACAAATCGGCGTACATTGCCGGTTTTGTAACAAATGTGTCAAAGATGTTTTGTTACAAAACCGGCAATGTACGCCGATTTGTGACGATCATTGGCGAATGTGTAGATCCGCCGTTAGCATAGTGTGATAATATATTTTCCTATAGTGAGATAACGCCTTTGCGTTGACGAGGAACGAGAGAAATTACGATTACGACACTTACGACTAGTAGGTACTTAACTACAGTATGCACTTTAGGCAATGAAAAGTTAGGTGTACCTACCAGCACCCCCCCCTGCCCCGCAACCTACCTCGAGGGAAGGAGATACAGATGCCGGCATATAAATTGGCAAGAGAAAGATGAGGCAAAAGTTTATGGCTACTGCGCATCTTTTGTCTCATCTTTCTCTTGCCAATTTATATGCTGGACAGTATAATAAGAATAGAAATAATAAATTAATTTGCAAATATGGTGGTATATTTAGGTTATTATGAACTATATGAACATATTCCCAGCATGTTCTGTCGAATGTTTCGACGTGCAACTATTAAGATCGAAAATCTATAATATTAAAATATATAAACGCCATTTTTATAATGTTACAGTAGGAAATGTCACAACATAATATTATAAAGTTGCATAATATAATGAGACCTTGTGCCGAAAAGAAGCCGCAAGAACACCCAGGTTTGTTGTTTACTCCTACAAGAAAAATGTTACATATACCGTTCCATTATGACTCCATTGTAAAAGAGAACTTTATTTTGTTTGAAAACATGAGAAAAGGCATCCGAGGTTTTCTTTGTAATATTATTTCTTCAGATCTAACGTTTTTGAGAGACATTGGAAGTTCACTCATAAATTTAAAAAAAACCGGACAAGTGCGAGTCGGGCTCGCCCACCGAGGGTTCCGTACAGACCTTACATCTATACATAAAATAAAGCTATAGAAAAGTTGTGTCGGTACAAAGGAAATATTTTGAAAAAAAAGTGGTTGGTAGTTATTAGTTTTTTATATGAAAACTGTACTACGGAGAGTTCAAGCTTTATCCCAGGTTCTACCTACAGAAATTATGTGAAAAATTGCTTAGATTATAAGTTGGACTCCAAGCTACCAAACTGTAAAAAAATACCATCAAAATCCGTTCAGCAGACTGCTATATATAGATAACCATTTGAAATCCTTTGTCGCCACGTAGAAAATAACCCTTCCAGGGATTACGACAAAGAATTGACCACGGGCGAAGGTTTGAAATGGAATAGTACATTACTGCAGCGGCACTCAAGACAGGCATTGAAGAACATACGTGAGTCCATCAATGCCTAGTTGCGGCCAAGGCTTGTGTAGTACTTTTAAACTTTTAACTTTTTAGTTTTAAAAGTTTTAAGCTTTTTATTTTAATTTTAATTTACTTTCAGTAATTGATAAAAGAAAATGGAAAGTGGAATGTGCACATAAAGGCCTTTCGTTTGATACACATATTGAAAAAAAAAAACCGTTTTTTTTTCCTTTATTTCCAGTTTTTCATTTTTTTCCAGTTTTTTGGAAAGTGCTCATCAAGGCCTTTCATTTGATACCAATATTGCAAAAAAAAAATATTTTTTTTTGTTTTTTTTTTCAGTTTTTTGGAATGTGCTCATCAAGGCCTTTCATTTGATACCCATATTGCAAAAAAAAATTACCTTTCGTTTTTATTTATTTTTTTCAGTTTTTTGGAATATGCTCCTTGATGAGCATATTCCAAAAAACTTTTCAAAAAACTTACATTTGATACCCATAGGTAATGTAAAAAAAATTTTTTTCGTTTTTATTTTTTTTTTATCTTTTTGGAATGCGCTCATCAAGGCCTTTCATTTGATACCCATATTGCACCAAAACAGTTTGTTTTCGTTTTTATTTTTTTTTCAATTTTTTGGAATGTGCTCATCAAGGCCTTTCACGTGATACCAGTACCCTTAGCACGAACAGCTATCGAGAAAAAAAACGCGCGTAAAATTACTCGATAGAGATTAAAAATAATGTTCGAATTTCCAAGCATTTTTGAGAAAAAATAAAATAATTACAAACCCACCGCACCTGTTTATACAGGTGTGTACAATACAAGTACTGTTGATTGTCAACAGATGGCGCTGTATATCAATAGTACACTGTATAATGTTCTGTGAAATGGTTTTATCTATCGCAATGTTATTAGATAAAATGGGTGTATTCCGACAGGACCCTTTGGTTGTGTGAAGCCGAGACTTTTATTGTAGTGGTGGCTACCTCGGCTGACCTTACCGAGTAAACTGTCTTGATTATACTTGGTGCCAAATGCTCCAAGCAACATTGGAATGCGATGCACCCGCATTTTAATGTAAACTGAATCAATCTACCACTGAACTATTCAACACTTGACACTGGCAAAAATTACTTCCAAGAAGAAAGTAGATTGCCAAAACAAAAATAAGAAGAAGAAGACCCCCGTCATACAGTGTGACATACCGCCATGTTGCGAAAATATTTAGAGCCAAATTTATTACTTATTAATTTTATTTTTAAAAGTAATTAACTATATCAATATTTGAAAGGATCTGAATAATTAATAATAATAAATATTGATATTTTAAAAAGAATTAGTGGCGCGATTAATCCAAAAGTAATTAGAAGTTAAACTATGACCGCGCATACCGTTGTTTCACCAAGATGATTAATAATTACGTATTTTAATGACCATATTTTATTATGATTTAAATACAAATATACAGTTTTCAGATTTATTCCTGTAAGTATAGTATAAGACGCTATTACCTGCCAAATTTCATAGTTCTAGGTCAACGGGAAGTACCCTATGAATTTTGATTCCTTTGAGAGTATCGAAAATGCGTTTTTTGCGCCCTAAACGGCAGTATCTTTTTTTTACGTTAACTTAGAAGTTTGATTTTTTTACAGCTTCAAGGGCCCGTAGACCTTAGTGTATGGTTTAAATTTCAATTCGATACCTCCACGCGATTCCGAGATAAAGGGTCTTGACAGACAGACGGACGGACAGACAGACAGACGGACAACAAAGTGATCCTATAAGGGTTCCGTTTTTTCCTCTTGAGGTACGGAACCCTAAAAACATAACGTTTAGAAAATTTAATTTCCTTTGAACGTTGTGCTTTTGTGCTGTCGTCACAGTTATATTTTTATTTATAAATGCTTTTCTAAAATTAAACTGAGATATTTTATACCCATGTTACTCGCATAGACTTAAAAAATTTAATATTAAGTTTATGATTACTTATGTTACTTGCTTTTATAAGTTTATGGTTACTCGTTACTCGTTTTTATTGTGAGTCTTCCATTTTTTTGCAGGCGCAGACAAAATATAATAAAATGGAAGAAATACGCTAATTTAAGCACGTGCTGGGAAAAGCATCGAATAGAAATTTCTTGCTACAAACACTGATTACATATTTTAGTTTCCATTTAACAGAACATCATTAAGTAAGTACCCAAATATACCATTAGGTCTAAAACAAGGTGAGCACTAAGAAAGGGTTTTGGAAAATTCCCGTTATACAAGGTGCTACAGCGTGTTCCATTTAGTATGGGAATTTGTATAGGGTTTAATGTAGAGACACCATTTTTGGAGGGTAGATACCTTTTACGGTGTAATGTGAGCAGGGAACTAAGAAAGTGTTTTGGAAAATTTCCGCTATACAGGGTGCTACAGTTTCGGTGTTCGAGTTTGTATGGGAATTTGGATAGCTGAAGATAGAGGCACTATTTTTGGAGGGTAGAGGAAGTAAGGTAGAGGAGGAAGATACCTTTCATTCATAGTGCATGTTGATTGATAGTAAAAAACCAAGCGAACAAAAATTCTGACCCATTAACCCAACCCCCGTTGGAATACAGTATGTAGGTATACCCAAAGCTGGAGATTTTGGATACTCAAATTTCAATATTGGAATCTTCATGAAAATGAAAGTCAATTCCTTCGGTCAACTCTGGTCAATTCATTTTATTCTCGTGTCTATGTGCCAAAAAAGAAGTACCTAAAATAAAAATAATATTTCAGACCAGTTTGACATGTGTTTTTAGATCTTTCAAGTGTGAAACAAAACTGCCTATTTTGTATTGCTTGTCGAAGTCAAAACAAGGAAAAAATGGGGAAGAAGAAACACAAATATCAAAGTTGCGAACTTAAAAGAATGTCTGACAGCCAGCATTTGTCAGTGACAAGGATGAGCTTTGGCATATCCGGGGAGCGGTCAAGCTCTAATTCTAAAATATGATGCTCATATCAGCCGCGGGTACAGTGCTGACCGAAAGTGGCGCCATGGTGAATTTTATTTAATATTGTAGTACACTAATTCTAATTCTAATACACAGTTTTAATAAAACTTTAGGTTGAATTTTTAGGGCCCATAGTCTAATATCTTAAGCGGTATCATTACATTCTCTCGTAGTTACTGCTAGAAGTAGATAGCAAAAATGCTAAAAGTGGCCGTTTTTGACACATTTGCTATCTACTTTTATGAATACGGGGGAATGTAGTTGATACCGTCTAAAAATACTAGTCAATGGCCACTGAAAATTCGAAAAAGTTATATTATAATCCTTTTCTATTAACAACTTAATAAATAAAAACCTCAAACCAAATTGATTCACTTTGTTTGAAAGTCAGAAATTTTTTGTTAAACAATGACACTTAAGGATTCACCTGTAATACTTACAATAAAAATTTGTAGATAGTTTGTTATGAGTTATAATATTAATTAGCTCAATTAGAGCCAGAAAGTGCTAGATTTTCTTAGTGTTGCCACGTTAAAAAATCGGCTTATGGTATTTTTTAGTAGTTTATAATTTTGATCGATTTTTTTAGGTGCACATCAGCCCCCCTACTCAAATGGCCAACATTCTATTCGTTTGAACGCTACGCTTACTATTAAAACTTTGAAATAAGCAGTAAACTATAAAATTACGTGCTGTTAGCTTGACAATTCCATACAATACATCAAAGTCTGTGATTTACATAAATTTGCGACATGTGATTTAATCATGTATTGCTCATATTTAAGCTTTAAAAGTAAGCATAGCGTTCAAACGAATAGAAAGTTGGCCATTTGAGTAGGGGAGCAGGAACGACTGAATTCCGTGTAACACTTAGTTTATTTCGAATTTAGAAAAGTTGCTGTTAAAATTATCATATTAACTTACAGCAAATGATATGTGACCAATTATGATATATTAAAAACACTATAAACTCGCATTTAAATTATTTGGCCATTTTTTATTTTCATATGATAGTTGCAAATCCGAACAGTCCACAGAAATGGACAATGATATAAAAACTTTTTAAATTAAAAGATACAACAAAAATAAATACTTAGAGCAACGCGGCTTCCGTAAGCCGCGGAAGCCGCGTTGCTCTAAGAATAAATACAAGTAAGCATGCAATTATACTCGAAAAAAATTAACTATAGATATTATAAAATAATGTAATAATATTTTTGTGGCAAATAACCAAAGTTATTGTATCGGTACATTTTAAAATGGAGTCTTCCGGCGACTGCGCCCACTTTCAACTGGACCCATGGGCGCAGTCGCCGGATTGAATTATTTTAATATTTTTCGTCCGTCAACTGCGCCTATTTTTTACCGACTTCAAAAGGAGGGAGGTACTCAATTCGACCCGTTTTTTTTTTTTTGTTTTTTTGTTTTTTGTATGTACACCGATTACTCGAAGACGGCTAGACCGATTGAAATGATTCAAACGTTATTACATTAAGTACACTCCCAAATTGGTCCCATTTTTTTAAATTTTGAAATCGGTTTAGTACTTTTCAAGTAATCTTGAAAAAAGCACGAAAATAGTATGATTTTGTGTGAACTACCTCGATGATCAGTCGTATAACTTCTTTGTTTATGAACTGAATAAGATAATTATTTTTTTGTTGGAAAAGGGATATCTTAAGTGTAGTTCTTTAACCGACTTAAAAAAGGAGGTTCTCAGTTTGACCCGCATGTATGTATGTTTCTCCGCGATTAACTCACGTTTGGCTGAGCCGATTTTTCTACCTAAAAAGTCGGTAATAATATACCTACACTACCTAATACAAAAGGTACCTACACTAAAAATAAAAAAATAAAAAATTGTTTAAAAAAACAAAAAACCGACTTCAAAAAACCTACCTCTAAAAAGCAAGAAATAATATTCGTAATAATAAAACACGTTTATTGAAGTCGGGTGGGGCTTTTAGAATAAAAAAAAAGGGATTTGTACTCCAGCCCCACCCGACTTCAATAAACGTGTTTTATTATTACGAATATTATTTCTTGCTTTTTAGAGGTAGGTTTTTTGAAGTCGGTTTTTTGTTTTTTTAAACAATTTTGGTATGCCTAAAAGATCTATTGTTTAAATCGAATCCTGGTACAGTTATAAGAAAAAGCATTTGAAATAAAACAGTTTTTTAAGAACATTACTTATATTTTCTTGAATTTTTTAATAAAATTTATAAAAAAGATATAAGTAAGTACGTATATTACAACTATGTCTAAAAAGCATTTTTTGTAAGTGTTAATAATCAATATATAAAAAAAGAAGTTTTTTTATAATTATTTTTATTTTATAATTATTTTTTATATTTCTAGGTATCACACTAGATTCTCGACTGCAATGGGATCCACATATTGAGGCCTTGTCAAGTAGACTTAGTTCAGCGGCATTCGCTGTTAAGAAAATAAGGCTTTTAACTGATATTGAAACGGCAAGGTTAGTATACTTTAGTTATTTTCATAGTGTAATGTCATATGGACTGCTATTGTGGGGCTCAGCTGCCAGTATTGAAAATATTTTTGTACTCCAAAAAAGAGCTGTTCGCGCCATATACAATCTACGGCGAAGAGATACCTTGAGAGAATTGTTCAAAGAAATAAATATTTTAACTTTGGCAGGCCAATACATTAATGAAAATTTAGTTTATGTAAGGAAACACTATGATTCATTTGCTAAGAACAGCAATATTCACCAGTTTAATACAAGAAATAAAGATAAACTTGCCGTTCCAAGATTTAGGCTTGCAAAAGCTAGAGGTTCATTTATGGGGAAAGGCATAGCCTTTATTA
The DNA here is from genome assembly GCA_943789525.1 of Agriphila geniculea. Taxonomy (NCBI): domain Eukaryota; kingdom Metazoa; phylum Arthropoda; class Insecta; order Lepidoptera; family Crambidae; genus Agriphila; species Agriphila geniculea. Next base: position 21,060,667 of record OX038877.1, read on the forward strand.
ATAAAGTTCCACAACAAGTGATTGATCTTCCTTTGCATGAATTTAAAAACCATGTTAAAAAAACGCTCATGGGTTAAAGGTTATTATAAAGTAGACGATTATCTTAAAGATCAAAATGCGTGGAAATGATGTAACACATAACTTGCTACTATAAGTACTTTGTTGAAGTAATATAACAATAAGTCTATGTTGTTGCCAATAATCCTGTCACCTTGTTGTAATTATTTGGTAACGATATATTAAAGTTTGTAAATAATAAATCTGGAACGGGTGGTAGGAAAATATAGACGATTCAAAAGTACTTAATAATTAAGTTTATTTGAATAAAGCTTATTTGACTTTGACTTTGACTTTGACTTATGTACATAAGTACATTTTAAAAATCAGTCTTGTCTAAAAAATAACTAAATTATAAAAAAAAAAACATTTTTTTGTAAGTGTTAATCCTACTAATATTATAAATGTGAAAGTATGTGGGTTTAGATGTTTGTTCCTCAATCACGCAAAAAGTACTCAATGGATTTGGTTGAAATTTAGCACACAGATAGTAGTTAGAAAACGTAAGTTCTGAGTAGTTACTTGATATATTATTAAAATTTGACAGTTGCGATATGAAAATTATGTAAAATCATCTGTCAAGTTAGCTACTTATTTTAGAACTTACTTTTACACTGTGAAACAGGCCTCTAATGTAAAAAATAATTTAAAAATCAAGGTTTTTTTATGTAATTAAACTATTAAAAATCAGTAACTACTCTCTATACAATAACCTTTTCTCTCTAATAAAACTATGTGTAAGTATAAAAATAATAATAAAATTACAGTCTTACGTAAATATCAACAATTTGTAAACTTTTCTAAACAATATTCAACACATATTTCACCACGTAGGTATTAATTCATTTACAGCACCGTCTACTTTTCTTTTCCTTTCGATTGTTGGAGGCATCTTATTTGATATTTGGATGAGAGGTTTTTCCAATGCACCCGAATAATATTTGACATCCTTCTGGAGCCTTCTTTATGTTAAATTTTCTTAGAAGTTAATCCATGTGAATATAAATAAATCTTAAAAAACTCTTATTTCAATGGGGGAATGTCCGAAAAAAATCAAATTGGCTGAATATTTTTTCATAGGTAGGAATAAGCTCCTTAGTAATAGAAAAAAAAATCAATTTTCGATTGCGTGAAAATATTTAAAAAAATTAAAGTCTCTTCGACTTCACAAATGTAGGAAAGTAACAGCAGAATGGAGATTATACCTTTGCCAACACCTGCCACTATGACAACAAGAATTTAAAAAAAAAGTTTTGACATTTTGTGTTGAAATTTTTTTTAATACCATGTTGTGGTTGTGGCAGGTATTGGCTAAGGTATAATCTCCATTCTGCTGTTACTTTCCTATATTTGTGAAGTCGAAGAGATTAAATTTTATTAATTTTTTTCACGCAACCGAAAATTCTGTTTTTTTTTCTATTACTAAGGGAGCTTATTCCTACCTATTGAAAAATAATCAGCCAATTTGATTTTTTTCGGACATTCCCCATTAAGTACCTTTTTCTTCCAACTGTACTAATTTGATGTAAACAATAGATGTCCAAAAGTGGGCGCAGTTGACGGAAGAAAAATAATAAAATAATTCAATCCGGCGACTGCGCCCATGGGTCCAGTTGAAAGTGGGCGCAGTCGCCGGGAGACTCTTAAAATGTATGACCCAAAAATAGGTCAACAACAATTTTTTAAATAAACATTCTTCCACATTGAATTCGCGAGGAAAAGTTTTTAATTCTTCCTATTATCCGGTTGGAGTTTTACTATAGATCTTAGTGAATTTTTGTCTGTTTATACAGTGGGAATAAGAGAAAAATAAAATAAATTATTAATGATTATCTCCATTAACGGTTGTTAGGGAAATGTATAAGCATTTTACACCCCATTTGCACAATACAGCGTTTTGTGCCATTGTCAAAGTCTATAGATGTGTTGATGATGTTGAGACACCAGACTACCAGGTGGTAGTGTCTCAACGTCATTAACACATCTATAGACATTGACATAGCAGGTGCTATGGTGGGTTATACCAACCGTGTGGCAATGATTAACTTTCTACGATGTTTTTTCCTTATGTCCCGTGGCCATCCAGTTGTAAATAAGACAACAGACGTAAAAAAAGTTTAGTAACGTCTGTGTACAAACTTATTGTAGTCGCCAAGTGCCAACGGCTGTCGCAAAATTGCCGTCGAGGCGAGGTGCGAGGCGCGAGGCGCAGACGTCCCGTCGCCAGTTATTTATTTACGTGCTGCCAGTTCAGGCCGTCGGATTCTGACAAATTAGTTACCACACAAAATTCCATTTGTAGGATAAGGGATTACATTTGCGACTAATTAGGTTGAATGTGGAACAATTCTATTATCAAATTAGTTTGAGCAGATCGTGTGTACAGAGAATATTTTATTATCTCAAAGTGTTTCCAAAACTGACTAATTACCTTCTTCTTAAACATTTATAGGGGTTAGGGTAGTGTTAAGAGTTGCTTGTACACTATTTCTCCAAAAGCGCTATTTCTTTTGTACTCTCCACTCCTCACTTGAAATGAAGGGACTATCTGGTAACTCTCGTTAGGTATTTTTAGAGAAAATATAATAATAACTTACAAGGGCGTCGCCCATGGCACAGTATGATTGTAGGTACAATCAAGAGCACCTAGTGAATTTATTCAAATTTTGAGATGGGGCAAGATTTATCGGAAAAGCAAGTCAATTGCACGGTCTTAGGACTTTGGTTATTTGCAGTTGGCTACATTTTTTAACCTCTAGGGGGGGGGGGGGGGAGCAGCGCCCCCCCCCTGCCCACCCCTGGCGATGCCCTTGATAACTTATTGATCTTAAATATGTTGAGTATAATAAGCTTGATGAAAAAGTTTTATTCAACGTAGCCCGTAAATACCCCGACTTTTAGCAGTTTACGCCATCTGCAGCCAAAATCACACTATTCTACACTATCACATCACTATTTTTGAAACTTTGTGGTGAGATATACCCCCTCTAGGGATCCCATCGAGCTACTGGCTGGGTGGGACAACGGTAAGAACGCTGATCAGATTAGTCGGGTGTGTATAGTGATCAAGATCTCCTCTATACACTCCCTGGATGGCCAACATCAGATCACTACTAGATCAAATCCCTGGCGGAGAACCAAGGCTTCAAAGTTACCTCGTTTGTATGAAAATCGACTGGTGTTTCTAATTGTTCGGCCACCACTATATATCGAGGTTAAAATAATCAAAAAGCTCCTAGAACATGTGGTCCAAAAATGCTTAGTTTTGGAGATTTTATCCATCTTAATTAAATTACTTCAAAAGTTATCAGGTACCCTTATGACGATTCTTCTTTTTTACATATAGACTGGTCGAAAATCCTAAAAATCCGCTTCCTTTACTGTTTCAACGGCATTTTGTGAGCCATTTGAGCAACATGACTTTTCCGATGTCAAAAAGGTTGCAGAATTCGATTCTGAATGTTGCCACGCTAAATTTTAATTTTTTTTCAAGCGTGTTTTGCTCTTATAACAACTTGATTCAAGAAAATATATTTATATTCCTCTATAGAATTAAAATTATGAGGATTTACCTCAGAGGGGGAGCTCGGTAGCGCAGTGGTTTAGCGCCTGACCCAGCGATTGCGGAGATTAAGCAACGTTCGCAAGGGTCGGTCTTGGGATAGGTGACCAAAAATTTATTATCTCGAGCTCCTCCGTGCTTCGGAAGGCACGTTAAGCCGTTGGTCCCGGCTGCATTTGCAGTCGTTAACACCCACCAATCCGCATTGGGCCCGCGTGGTGGGTTAATGGCCCGTCCTTCTTATCCACCCATAAGGAAGGCCTGTGCCCCAGCAGTGGGGACATTAAAATGGCTGATGATGATGATGATGATGACCTCAGAAAAAATACACTGGTAAATAGCCCAGCTATTTCAATATACAGAATAATAAACTTGTTGAACATTTTTGTCTAGTAACTGTATTTAAAAAAATGTTGAATTTACTCAGCCATTATTTTTTTCAAAAATCCTCTACAGAATTAAAACTATTAAAATTTGTCCCAGAAAAATAAAATACTGGTAAATAGCTCAATTATTACCCTATACAGAATAATTTTGTTAAAGATTTTTGTCTAGTAACTGTGTTAAAAAAATATTTTGTGTCGCATGGCGGAATTTTCTCAATTTTTTTTTGAAAATCCTCTACAGAATTTAATCTATGAAAATTTGTCTCAGAAAAAAAATACTAGTAAATAACCCAGTTATATCACTATATAACTGGGCTATTTACTAGTATTTTATACACAAAAAATACTAGTAAATAACCCAGTTATATCACTATATAACTGGGCTATTTACTAGTATTTTTTTTCTGAGACAAATTTTCATAGATTAAATTCTGTGAGAATAATTGAGCTATTGAGCGCGAGTCTACATAGAATAATAAACTTGTTAAACATTTTGTCTAGTAACTGTGTTTAAAAAAAATAGTGTCGCGTGGCGGAATTTTCTCTCTTCCAGCCACATCATACTTCCGGTACCCGGACGGACTTCCGGTTATCAAAATTGAGTTCAACGACCCCTAAAACTTATGCCAGGTTTACACCACACACGACCAGAATTGAGTTCTAATAAGATATGGCTCCATTTTGGCCGCCATCTTAAATTTTGGGCAAAGGAGCCAAAATTGGGCTTGGCAACAGTCAGAACCGAATTTATCAGGCTTTTTTACTTCGAAAAAGTCACGTTGTGTCATAGGTCGTGGCCCGGCCATGGTGCCAAAAGGCTGTGGTTATGTCAGTATACTGTACGGGTACGTATGACTTTTTTACTTTATGGTACCCAAAAGGAAAAAACCAGTACCACTGTATTTCACGAGTTATAGCACATATTTTGTGGCCCGGCTACAACTTATGGGTCCTGGCCCAGCCACGCTTCTATCACCAATAATAGCTTACTTTATGACATTGGGTTACTATACGGGTTACTGTACGGGTTCCCCCAGAAAAATTGTTTTATTTCTTAAAAAAGTTAGTTAAATACTGTTTAAACACAAATTTAACTTTACGAGAAAGCGCCTCCCCATTATTTCAGAGTTACCCGTGGGTTGTAGCCGGGCCACAAAAAATGTGCTATAACTCGTGAAATACAGTGGTACTGGTTTTTTCCTTTTGGGTACCATAAAGTACGTACCCGTACAGTATACTGACATAGTCACTGATGTGCTGCTGACTGTACAAGCAGCTGTAAGTACAATAAGGTACACATGATTACAAACCCGAAATATTTTAGCCAGATCAATCTCTCCAGAAATGATCCAGTCTATCTTATAATTACGTTTCTATAGATCATAAAAGCTACACGTTGCTATCTTACAGCTTACTAGGATAACATACAATCACATCCGTCGGGCACTTTTACGACTTGTACGGAATATTAAGTAGTTTATTTATCAATTGCACGTGTGTTTTCCTGCATTGTATAAACTTTCAGACAAATCACATTTATTGAAAATAATGATTGTCTGATATACTTTTCACATGTTGTTTTAAAATAGCACGAATGAAAGTTTAATTTAGATTAGTAAATATTTTGGACCTGAAAATGTCACAGTAAAGTGATATTTAAATAAATATAGACAGAAATTTGATCTTTATTCATGAAGAAATAACCGATTTCGCTTTTGTTACAATTCACCAGTTGGCACAAAATGAGTTGTATCTCGTTTCCGTCTTTGTAATCCGTTCTTGTTTGAAAACGAAACGACGAATAAAAGCTTTTCTTTTATTTTCCTTAAACACGAGACAAATAATGGGACTAAACCTTTTGTATCATAAATGGGCACCCTGGATAAGAAATAAATTTTCGAAATTAAAATTTCAAATAATGTTAACGTATTTAATAATATATTACATTTTTAGTATTATATGGAGAGGGTTACGATTTTTGAAGTGAAAACTTCTTTAGCGGCATTGTACGCTTTTTTGTAATGGGGAAAAAATCTTAAACTCGCGTCAGTCAGTCAGGATCACGTGACCCTGATCGAAAATTCGTAAAACGGATGTTACGGATGGAGAGTAGATAGCCAGCGGCGGAAGTATCGCCCTCTCTTGAAAATGGCGGCGCGTCATGTCAAACACTTGTGTCACCATAGCAACGCGTAAATTTTTTTAATTCAATGTCAAAACTCTAGATTTTCTGTTAAGCTATGGATAAGACTTTCGTACAATACTGTTCTGTATTCGTAAATTCAAATGCAGAGTAAATTCGTAAGACGGCAATTCGTGCAATTATTCCCTAACCATTCCAAAATATCAAAAATGCACAACGTTAATATTCAAGTTTTCACTTCTGCCGGCACTCCCGGAGTGCAACCCGATTTTTTTTATATGCGTGTGTTTTATAATATACTAGAATCTGCCCGCGACATCGGCCGTATTGACATGACATTCGAAAACCCCTAGCTGCCGTTAACAGGGATAAAAAGAATCCCACGTGTTAATGAAGGTTATAAACTATCTGTTGAAGCGCTTATTGCGGAACTTGACAGATTGATCATGTTTGTTAAGCAACGCTCGGTCCAGTCAGGTGTCGGATGGGTGACCGTTAAAGTGGCTTTTACAACTGAGTGCTTCCGTGCTTAGGAGGGCACGTTAAACCGTCGGTCCCGGGAGGCCTTACAGGCGGCTTGATAAACTCTAACACCAGAGGTGGCCACTAATACTCTTCCGATAAGAAGAAGAAAAAGAACTTTCTGTTTCCCTTTCATCAAATCTATTCAGCCGTTTTTAGGGTTCTGTACCCAAAGGGTAAAAACGGGACCCTATTACTAAGACTCCGCTGTCCGTCTGTCTGTCTGTCTGTCTGTGTCTGTCACCAGGCTGTATCTCATAAACCGTGATAGCTAGAAAGTTAAAATTTTCACAGATGATGTATTTCTGTTGCCGCTACAACAACAAATACTAAAAACAGAATAAAATTGATATTTAATGGGGGCTCCCATACAACAAACGTGATTTATTTGCCGTTTTTTGCTCGAAATTAATAACGACAACAAGTAGCCAAATGAAATTTTCACAGATGATGTATTTTTGTTGCCGCTATAACAAAAAAAAACTAAAAACAAAAAAAAAGAACATTTTTAAGGGGGGCTCCCATACAACAAACGTAATTTTTTGCCGTTTTTTGGTACGGAACCCTTCGTGTGCGAGTCCGACTCGCACTTGGCCGGTTTTTTAGTTAATGAACATCCTTTCACATCTAAAATATTAGAAGGATTTTTAAATAAATGGTTTTTTTCGTCCAAATAATTTCTTTGTTATACAAAAATACCAGATAGTCCGAGTTTGACTCGTGCACCATGAATTCAGTACTCATTTAGTCTTAACCTAAAAAATATGTAATATGAGTTATTTATTACAAACCATTAACAAATAATATTAAAATAAAATTGATAATGATGCATGTATAATTGATAATGATGATGCACTTATAAAATCTCATAATATAGGTATTCATGTTTCACCCTTTAATTGGATCCAAAAAGTGATAAAGCAGGCTAATTAATTTCGAAACACGAACCCACAACATGTTTTCAACAAATATGATAATGAATTTAATTTTAAGCTGTTTGTTTGTATAACGTATATAGTACGAAATGTTATTTCCAAATATCAAGTAAATTGAACGACGAATTGTGTCCGATTATCGCGATTCTTTTTGTACAATAGGCCTGCAGGTTACTTGCCGAATGTACGATGCCGTACTTACTGCAAATGTACTTCAAAATGTAATTCACAACTGAGTCACTTACTTAACAGATGATTTAGCATATTTTTCATATCATCACAACTGTCAAATCACCTGTCAAACAAGGTACTCTTACTTTTTGATTTTGAAACAGGCCCTTAGACTAACATTTTAACGAATCTCACCATGGAAAGAGGCGAAAGGTAAAGCGACGAGAGGATTTCTCTTCATTGCGCGCTCTCTTTGTTGTTAAAAATACTTTTTTCTGTTCCGTGGCTGTTGTTAAATAACAATGCGCGGCATCACACACCGCGAATAAAGCTGGGTACTTATTGTCTAATTTTCAAAATCTATCGTATTCCCATTCATTTGACAGATGGATGTGACACATTGCTGCCTTTCTTTGGTAAGTTTTTATTTGTGCCAAAAAGAAGCATCAATGTGTCACACCCTGAAAGCGATTGCGATAGATTTTGAAATTAGACAATTAGCCCCCAGGTAATTCATTACGCAACTTTCGTTTAGAAACACGATGTTTAGTTTTAGTTTAGTTTCTTCATCAGTGTTGTGTATACAAGCTTAGTAAATATGTATCTGAGACATGCCCACTGTTTGTTTTTTACACGACTGCCCAAATCAAAAAGAGTGTATGTGTTCAGGGTTCATGTATGTTTGTGGGTATGTGAGCCTCTTTATTCCACCATAACTTCTAAATACCGGAACTGATTTGGATAAATGGGGTATCGTTAGAATCCTTACAGCAGTCCGAGTGACACTGTCTATATTTTTTTTAGAAAAAAACAATATGGCGACTGTACGACGCCATTATCAAATGTGAAAAAAGATTTTTTTTTCTTCTATTATTACAAAATGGCCATCAAATGAAAGGCCTTGATGAGCACATTCCAAAACAATATAATATGTCACTAAAATGTGTGAAATAAAAATAAATAAATAACTATTTACTAAAAAGTTAAACAACAAGTGTCATTGCAGTCGGGGGACCTCTTTGATCAAAAATTGTTCCATAATAAGGTCCCCCGACTGCAATGACACTTGTTGTTTAACTTTTTACTTCGTTTTTGGCAGGGCAGTCGTGTTTTTAATATTTTTTAATTAATTTATTTTTTTGTTAAAAGTTTGTCAGTTTTTTTTCAGAACTTTAACAGAATTGTGTGCAGTTTTTGCTGCTTCTTCCTTTTGAGATTCCATAAATAGAAAAAATTAAACAGTGTAACTAAAGAAATCGACTTGCCACCAGAATATATGATTCTCAGGCGGGATATTCATCATTCATGCTTAGTTTTAGGCTTATAGTTAGTGAACGAATGAAAAAGTTAGCCAAATCACTAAGGGCCAGGCCATTAGTTTAGCAAGTGTCAAAACATTATAATTGTGTGGAAATAGTCTGGTATTTAGTCGACTCTTCTGTGTGGAATTAGCGCAATACGAAAATACGCTATTTTAAATACCTGTTTTTAGGGTTCCGTACCAAAATGGTAAAAAAGGAACCCTTATGGTGTGACTCAGTCCAAATACTATAGAACAGAGTGAGTTTCTATAGTATTTGCTCAGTCTGTCTGTCTGTCTGTCGCAGCTGGATATCTCGAGAACTACTAATGGTATCAACTTGAAATTTGGAATAGTTTAAGATGACATTTGCCAAACTATTTTGCTAATGAGAAATAAATAAAAAAAATATCTTTTTTACAACAGAGACTGAAACAGGGTCTTAAAAATTTGAAGTGGGGCTACTAGGGCATGTGGGGTATATGAAAGAGCGCCGTTTGCACGTTTTCAATAATTTTTTTTTGTTGTATAGTTTTTGATTTATGATGAAAAATGTAAAAAAAATATCGTTCCCCCCCTTATCTCCGAAGTTTGCAAAGAGAAAAATCTGAAATAATTCTATGTGACAGCAGTTTATATAAAAATTACAGAAAAAATAAAACGATGTCTCAATATAGCACACTTTTTTAGAAATTATCAAATTTCTAAAAAAGTTAACATTAGTTCCACTATCGGTCAAGAAATGGCGCTGACCTAAAACTGCAATACTAATTTTATTATTCTACTCTGCAGTGTGGTTTGATGGTGCATTTATGATGGTACGGAACCCTCGGTGCGCGAGTCCGACTCGCTCTTGACCGGTTTTATTTTGAACAGTTACGTTTACTATAAGTACTCACTCGATAGCGACTGAAGTGAGCAATTTTGTATGCAATTTGGCACAGTACAATGTGGCGGTAACTACACCAAACTAAAAGTTGTCATACAAATCGACAGCAGCAAAGTAATTAGTCATCTACAAATCTAACAAATTCTTTGTATTGCATTTTTGTAACGAGAATTACCTATTCTTTGAGTGAAATAAAAAAATATTTTTTGCCCTTATAAACATGATTTCTTTAACGTATAAAAGTCAACTACATTAATATTTAAAAATCCAACTATGTCAAAACAGACAACTAACCTTGTCATTGTTTACGAGGGACGGAATGCGATGAAAGAGACAACTGTCACTTGTCATTAATTTCACCGGCGGAATAGGTTATAATGCGAGCTAGAATATTCAAATATTTTTTTTTCTGTCTTAAAGTTTATTTTTTTAGAATAAAGTATAAAAAGACAACTACTTAATTTTTTTCCTAAAAAATATATAAACAGCATCACTTATAATAATTTCTTATTGTTTAATCCCTTGAAATACTTTAAATTTATCAAACTTTCTCCCATCTCCTTAAATTCTTTGTTTTTAGGATCTTTAAATTTTGAATCATAAAAGCATACAAAGTTATGTGGCAGTAAATTCAATACATAAACAATGTATAAACGGACAAGTGCATTATCTCAGAAACTACAATTATTTAAGCAAAAATCAAATATTCTATTTTGTAAACCATGTAAAAATATGAATACGGAATAAATTTCAAACATTTTCGGTGGGAAACAAAAAAATAGGCAAAGTTTTTCGTTCTAAGCTCTGTCCTCAAAACTTCGATTTTTGCAGTCGTCCATTTTTACTTTGCTGTCGTCGAACTGTCAACTTCTGTCGGTATCGAGCTTAGAGCATCGCGGCTTCTGGTACAGAAGCGCGTCTTACTCTAAGATCGCGGCTTCGTCTGGTACAGAAACAGTACAGATATAATAAGCGTAAGCTCATAATACGCCTACTGACAATGAGGTTGACAGACAGAGCTGCTGCTGTTATCCTATCGGTCCGATACTATATGTTTCTTTATATACAAACGTTACTTTCCGACTGAATATTTAGTTTTTATACAAGTTTCCTTTAAAGAAAATCCAATCCAATCACAATGAGAAAAAAATACCACTCGCGAAATCTTTATCACATAGAAGTTTGTCTTTTAAAGTTACTTAGGACATGAAGACTAGTGGAAATGTGAAAAGGATATTAAAGCTGGGTCGTATCTACGACTTTTCTAAATTATGTGCTCGTTCAGAAGCGAACAACGGGAAAAAGAAAGGTATTATATGGTAACCACATAAAATACTTAATGGCTCTAGGCTTATGTGGAATCGCTTCAACATTTTTGTACTACAATGTAAGCTGTAGTAACATCGAAATTAATTTTATTAAGTAATGTTGAAAAGTATTTGGGAACTTTGTTGCTTGCCAATAATGCCAACAACATAGGCAAAATCACGATTGAGAGCCCAGATAAGAAAAGTTTAATTTCTGGGAAATAAACTATGAATAATTCATTGCTATTGTTGGAGATAGCGAGGACGTTTTTTTTTTCAACTTGTAAAAACGTATCGAAGAAAATGGCGAATATCAAACTTATACTTAATTATTTATACATTATGTACACACTATTGGGTATTTGATTTGAGCAAGTATTCTACTTTTAAGGTATAATAGAGCAGAAAGGGAAGCAAAATAAAACGCGAAATTTTGCATCAATTTGACGAATATAACTATGATTTCTAACGCTCGTATTATAGAATTAAACTCAAATCTCTGCTTGAGTACAGTTAAAAAGCGATGGTGCTATTCATCACATATAGCACCATCCCTTTCTAACTACTCAAGCAGAGATTTAAGTTTGAGTTTGATTCTATTATGCAAGACTAGAATTTTCAAATACTTCTCATTTCATATTTACACATTCTTTAGTATAATTAATCTTAAATGCAGTTTTAGTTCAGTTTTACCAAAACTAATATACCTACTTACTATAAATTGCATGTGAATTAATATTTATCACCCATTAATCCGCATTGGGCCCGCGTGGTGGGTTATGTCCCATCCTCCTAATCCACCCATAAGAAAGGATTGTGCCCCAGCAGTGGGGGCATTAAAGATGGCTGATGGATGGACGATGATATCAGGAGCATTTGAAAATTTACAAGTTTTACCACAGAATAAATAATGGTTTTACTCAAATCATTACTTACTCGTCTATAGATACGGGGGCTATACACAATAAAATTAAATCGTAATAAGATCTAAATATTTGCTCAAAATGGGGTGTCATTTTAGGCAAACTCCGCTTTAATTAATGAATGAATTTTATTGATTCAGCAAAATTGGTTTCATCCTCAGTGTCTGGAAATTATTCAATTAAGTTCGGTGACTTGGAATTTGCAAATCATACTTGCCTTGATATGACAACTGGTAAAACGCGGTAATGAAGAAACTTTATAAACGGTGGCTTCTCAAGCTTTTATTTTACGCAAAGATTTATTTTTACAGAGAAAAGTACCTATAATGTGTTACGGCTAATACCCGAAGTGCGGCTACAACTAGTTTTAGCCGGTGATAGTAGTAAAACTAGGTGTAGCCGATAGCTGCTGGTTAAAACCAAGGTGTAGCCTTCTTTGTGCTTCTACTAAAGGGGAGGAATTAAGGAGTATTATGAAAGTTATTTCTGTTATCTGTTAAAAAAAATACCTTGAAATTTAAGGCGATCGCGAAGCGAAGCGGAGCGTGAGCCTTACATTTCTAACCTATATTCAGGACCCACAGGAGTAAAACAAATCGATTACACCTAGTTTTAATCAACATCTAACAGCTACATTTAGTTTTAGCCGGCTAAAACTAGGTATAGCTGCACTTTGGATATTAGCCGTAAAATATGAAATTCAGATATTTATTTGTGTTAAACATGGTTCGTTAAACATTCATAAATGAAATAAAACTTATTTTTAAAGGTTTTTTCAACTAACTTTTTTTCTCCACACAGACCGTCTTTTCCTGTTCCAGGCCTACTGAAAGAGATTTTGATATGTAATAATCTGTGCCCTTGTACTTTTCTTCTGTTTGCTACTTTTTCCTTCAACATTGTGTCTAAAATGTATAAATAAATAAGTACTATTTGATATGTGCCACTTTTTTCGATACGTTTTGACAAGTTGGAAACAAACCTTCTTTGTCGATTTCATTTCTGTCTCGAACAATAGAAACTCATAGCAGTTAGTCAATTATTCAAAGAAAAATGTTATTATATGTTATTAAAATAAGACTTTTTACTTTTTAGGGTTCCGTACCCAAAGGGTAAAAACGGGACCCTATTACTAAGACTCCGCTGTCCGTCTGTCTGTCTGTCTGTCACCAGGCTGTATCTCGTGAACTGTGATAGCTAGAAAGTTGTTATTTTCACAGATGATGTATTTCTATTGCCGCTATAACAACAAATACTAAAAACAGAATCCTTACTAATATTATAAATGCGAAAGTCCGTTTGTTTGTTTATTTGTTTGTTACGCCTTCACGTCTTAACTACTGAACCGATCATCATGAAATTTTGCATACACGTTGTCAGGGGTACAGAGAAGGACATAGGGTACCTTTTATCCCGAAAAAAAAGTATTACTCCCGAGGGATAGCAAAAAACCTTTCCACGCAGACGAAGTCGGGGTCGGCCGCTAGTAAAATACATATTTAAGGGGGCTCCCATACAACAAATGTGGTTTTTTTTTTGCCGTTTTTTGCTCGATATTAATAACTACAACAGGTAGACAGTTGAAATTTTCACAGATGATGTATTTTTGTTGCCGCTATAATAACAAATAGTAAAAACAAAATAAAATTAATATTTAAGGGGGGCTCCCATACGACAAACGTAATTTTTTTTTGCCGTTTTTTGGTACGGAACCCTTCGTGCGCGAGTCCGACTCGCACTTGGCCGGTTTTTTATTACTTATCTTAGTATGATTTTCTATATACATTATTTATTATCTTTATGTATCCATCTTAAATATTATTATCTTTCGATCTTAACTATATCTTTAATATTAAAAAGTGGTAAAGTTTGCATGTTTGGATATGGATAGGTAATCCCATAGACATAGAAAAATTTTTGCTGCGCTCAAAAAGACCAACAGACCGTGGAAAAGAGAAGTTAACATCATACGGACACGGTCTATGTAAAAAGTGACAAATAGGATCAAGTGACATGTTATGTAATATTTTTTACAGTAAGAGGCCCTAGCGGCCCGCCTTGCAAAGGAGCAATCCCGATTTGCTTCAAATATTTGATAATCTTAATTAGAATTTAAAATAAAGGTATCGTGGAGCCATGGTGTCTTGTGATCTAAGTAATTGTGATGTGACAAAAAGAAACAATCCAAGTAATCACACTTTTCACAGGTAAATAAGATATTGCCACACATTTCTCTAAAACCAAATTTCGCTACATTTATTCGTTTATCGACAAAGAAAACAGTATGGAACATAGTTTATTAACTTCCTTTGCCATATATAGTCATATTTTATGTATCTAAGTCATATTTTACGTATCACATATAAAATGTATGCATTCGTTTTTCGGATCACCTGTTTATTGACATTGTTGTTCTTTGACATTCTATTTCTATAGGTAATACCCTAAACTTCTCATGCTGTTTAAAAAAATATTCACTGATAGAATACTTGACCATTTCTGGATGACTGTGCTTATAGTACAGTAGCCCGTAGAACATTTAAATCACCATAAAGGTTACCGTTTGCCGTTGTGATATAGTTATTTATTACGAAATTATAGATACTTTAACCCAAGTTTTACTGATCGTAACCCGCCGTAACCTATATTTGCATATCTCCAAAATTGATATTTTTTTATTTTTCGAGGTTTACCACATAGTTTAGCTATTGTCGTGTTCTACAGCTTGGTTTGATTGCCACAGATAAAAGTAAGACTGTAAAAAGTAGCCATACACTGATTTAAGATCTGGTGAAAATGGTTGGACTTTATCAGGTCTTAAATCTGTGTATGATTACTTTCCATAGTCTTACTATTATTAGTGGCAATCAAACAAAGCTGTAGAACACGACAATAGCTAAACCATGTGGCAAACCTTGAAAAATAAAAAAATACAATTTTTGGAGATAGACAAATATAGGTTACGGCGGGTTGCGATCTGTAAAACTTAGGTTAAAGTATCTATAATTTCGTAATAAATAACTATACCACAACGGCAAACGGTAACCTTTTTGGTGATTTAAATGTTCTACGGGCTACTGTACTATTATGCCTGTTTCACTTTTATCACCGCAAATCACTTTCTTCACACCCAAATCTTTTTACTTTCGCTTCTGAGTTCACCCGTTGGTTTTAGAAGAAGATCAACATAGTAGGTACCTAAAAGTGAGCTGTCACCTGAAATTTTACAAAATTGAACACACTAAAAAGTAGCAGCAAAGCAGAAAATGGATACTCTGTTAAGCCCGGTAGGGTCACGTCACGCCAACCGCTTTTCCATTTAAAAGAATTGCGCTTGAATAATTTTGTGTTCGGTTCGCTATTGTAAGGTCTGGCGGTTTTCATTTCCATAGAATTTATCACGCAGTAAAGCGGTATGGTTTATTTACGGTTCAATTTTATGGGGTACAAGTTTTATTTTTATACTCCGAATTGTTTGAGACTATTTATACGTTGAAGGGTTGAGTTGTCATTTCATTTATTGCCCGGAACAAAGCGCTCAATATCAAAACATGGTAAATAATTGGAAAACAATAATTGCACGTAAGATTTGTAAAGTATTGTTTTTATTAATACAGCTTCTATTATTAAAAAAAAATGTAATGAACAAAATATCGAGTCTATAAGTACTATGGGCAACAGCGTCGCTTAACCAGTTTGCAACAAAATTCGTATGCGCGCGTATCGCCCCTGCACGAACTAAACGTATGTGACAGCGGGCGCGATGTGCAAGCGATTTTAACCTTAGCAGTGGTTAAGTGACGCTGTTGCCCATGGTACCTATCTATTGTGCAGAACAAATTACTTATATTATAGCTGGCTGGTCCACGTGAAACAGCGAACGGCGACGTGACGAATTTCCGAATTTTCCGATGAAATTTCTTGTGATGCCGCGATATTGGTTAGGTACCACAAAGATATTTTTTTTTAAGTTCACAATATTAAGCATTTTTAAGGGGTCGGCCTTGGACTGTCTAGAACACGAATTTGACTACATACATTTGATATATGTCTTGAGCCATTGACCTGCATATATTTACACTGGACAGACTTATGTCAAACTGCTTTTGTGCCTATTTGATTTCCGCCATTTTGGCGCTGTAGGACGTAGCGTGAGCATAGCGTGCGTACATGGTACTAAAGTTTGAAGTCTGGAGGTGTCATCACGGCAACCATTTTCATATTGTACGTCAAAATTAGTTCTTTAGACGCACGCTAGTGGCGTTTCAAATAGGCACAAAAACTTAGCTGTCAAATCATACAGACAGCCAGTCCAGATAAATAAAAAAATTTTTTTTCATGTCTGTGGTCTTGAGCTTAAAATGACAACAATATACTAATCGAACACTCAAAACTCGGATCACGTTCCATTTTTGAATTTTCAATACAACTGATCAAAACAACTCTGCGCGAGCCGTAATGAGGGCGAACTTAGCAAATTGCTATTAAATTATTAAATAGATATATGGAGATACAAAACACGCAATTCATTAGACGTATTTGTCTCATAATTCCTAAAAAAATAAAACTTTCTAAAAAAACATATCTAATAGTGTACCGATTTGAGCATTTTTAAATATTTTATTTTCTCTGTGATTAAAAACATTTTTTCTAATTTTCTCTTTATACTGCACTCCTTGATAATACAAACAATAAGTGAAAAAATAAATATGAGTCGTATTCTTATTTGTTACAGCTGAACCTTTTGTGAAAAATACCTCTGACAAGCAAATTCGAAATACCACTTGAACAGATTGTCTTCGTTTTAAAATACCAGCCCCCCTACCCAAATGGCCAACTTTCTATTCGTTTGAACGCTACGCTTACTTTTAAAGCTTAAATATGAGCAATAGATGATTAAATAACATGTCGCAAACTTATGTAAATCACAGACTTCGATGTATTGTATTGAATTGTCAAGCTTACGGCACGTAATTTTATAGTTTACTGCTTATTTTAAAGTTTTAATATTGAGCGTAGCGTTCAAACGAATAGAAAAGTGGCCATTTGAGTAGGGGGGCTGATAATATTATGTTTTTCTCTCTATATGGCACTAATTTCAGAATTTTGCTTTTCGATTTTGATTTGCTTTCGATCGAAGATTTTGCTTCCTAAAACTAAAGCACACCCCGGGCACTCCATACAAGCGCCGCGTTTCAACTACTTACTTATTTTATTTTATATAGACGCTACACAGTGACGTTTTTGCACATGCGCAACTGTGTGCGTGAAGTCTAGGGCACACGATTCGGCACACGAACTCGCGCGGTGGGAAGAGGTAATTGATTGTGGGGCGGGGCGGAGAGTTTCCTTTCTGTACGGTACCTTATATCTATTATGTGACTAAAGTTTACATCAATAGCAATGCTTCCGTTCTTTAGAGAACTTCTTTGGAAAAATCGCTAATTTCTTTGAAATGTTTATAATATACAGTCTTGAAACACAAATTGACAAGTGCATATTTTTCCTATAGAACAGTATTTTTTTACGCTGACAGTAACAAAAAGAATGAGCACAAGAAACTTATCAGCTATCAGAAGGAACGATATTTTATAAAAATGTATATCGTTTTCAAGTATTACAATTCATACATAAAAAAAAAAGATAAATGACAATATTATTAAGATTTGAAATTACATGTCAATTCACAATGAATCAATTTACAGGGTTCTTGATAAAATTTTATTTTTTATTTATTTATTAATACCATTTAATTCAGGCTTCTAAAAGCAAGGCAAAAGCTATCATATATAGGTATTATTATTTATCTTGAAATCGGTCAATATATTTACGTTATATTATATACGTTATATATATATAACTTAACACCATAAAACACGTAGCGGCGCTTAACACCCTCTGTGATATTACATTCAACATAAATCTTTTAAAAAAATTATAAAACATTTCATTTATCCAGCGGGCCAAACATAACACTTTTACAAGGCTTCGTTATGAGCAAAAAAATGTCGAAAATGTAGCCGGTTAATAACACTGAAGTATTCTTTTATTTAATAAAATAAAACTCCACGAATGAAAATAGCGAGAAACGTATGCCTATGGTGCGACTCACATTTTATGAAAGAGATAAAATTCGATTATTCTTTGATACTTAGGGAATAATAAATTGCAAATAGATATCTTTTTTGTGTAGTATGTACCATGAGCAACAGCGTCGCTTAACCACTGCTAAGTTAAAATTGCTTAGAGAATTCCGATTTTCATACTTGAACTGTCAAATCAAGTAATTCTGTATCACGCCGTCTACAGCCTTGTGGCGCTGGCATCGAACAGCGGAGAAAACGAATTAGAGAATTTCAAGCTAGTGTTCACTGCTGTCACAGCCACTGCACTCAACTTTTACAATATTTGAGCTTAGAGAATTGCATAGCTGGTTAAGCGACGTTGTTGCCCATAGTACCTCTAAGTATAGGAATATATATATTTTTCGTATTATATACTTGAGTGGGGTTTGCGTTACATAGGAAAATAAACATCTTAGCTGATGTTTGACAATTAACGATAGAGTAGTATCACAGATAATATAATAGTATAATTACATATTTAATCGGGTAACAATAAATTCCCATTTTGGGTGTTAATAATACTGAATATAGTGTACTGAAATACTAAGTGGGCGACGGATTGAAGGCGACTACAAATATTGAAAACGGGTGACTTTAAAATACAAATTGAGTAACTAGTTATTCAGAACGGGCGACCAAATTTCTATTTGGGCGACAGCCGACAAGGGCACACAAATCATTTAAAATTTGGCATATAATTTTATTTAAAAAAGGCGACTATTAACCTAATCCAGGTGACAAAAATACCATGTTGGGCAGCTTAAAACAGTTATGTTACCTACTTAGTATAATAGAGTCGCCCACTCAATAGTTTTGTCAATCATTTAAATTATTTATGTCCCACATGTAGCTGCTCGTTTTACGTATTTTTTGTAATCCATAATTTGTCGCCCGTTTAGTTATTTTGTCGCAAACAAAATAAACCGCTGCCAGGTTTAGTATTTAAGTATCCCATTGACAGTCACCTTTATTATTTTCCAGTCCCTTTGACGATATCGCTCGAAAGATTGCTCATCTGAAGTGGCAGAAGTGGGCGGGATACATAGCGAGAAAAAGCGATAGCCATTGAGGTGAAAAGGTTCTGGAATTCATACCACGGAACATTGCTCTAAATGCCAATAAGTTCTTAAAATGGTTTGGTCTGCATTTGACTTTGGTCATTATATTCGTATGTATTGGTAGATTCAATATATTTTTTCTCCTATTCAAAATTAAAAAGTTTTTTAAACAAACCAATGTTAACGCTTTTACTTTTGATTTCTGTGATAGCGATTAAAAATTTGATCACGTTCCGAAACTCTTTCGCGTTTTCAGAGTTTTAGTATTCTTTTTTTTTATTCCGTTTTGAATCATTTGGCCGAAAAATCGGTCGAGCGTGCTTTGTTTTCTGAACGAATATCGAACTAAAAGATTGCATAACTGAAATATGCAAATACATCTCGGGCTCACAGTTAAATAAATGGTTTGGCAATTTTGGTCACTTTCACAGAAATTCTACCTGCACCTTGGCAAAAATTTACAAAATGTCTATCAACGCAAATGTGATGCGGGTAAGCATTAAAAAGGGTTGTTTTTAATTTAACCGCCCGGGAAAAAGGCACGGCTAGGAACCTTTATTTACAACCAAAATATAGATATATAAAGAAAAGTAATCCAAATAATCTTTTTGTAAGGTTTGGTTGAATACAAGAAATTTCAACGTTAAGAGGTTTAACGCCCAAATTTCCAATGCACAAGTACTTAGTAAAGTTGATCTTTTAACTCTTCCTGAACACGCTGCCCTTTCCCCTTCGAATTAGCGGGCGGTCTCTAGTTTTCAAATAAGTTGTATTTGACAGATACATTAAGAAACGGACAGTTTTTTAACGAGATGTCAACCAAAGAAGATTTTAGCTGAGAAACGTTTGGAGGCCGATAGTGTGCCAAATGTAGGGACATTTCTAATAGACCGAATGTTATCATGAGGATATATTTGACGTTAGTACCAAAAATTAAAAATAGCTTTTATCGATAATGTAAGCGTTCTTATTTGAATACCTTAATCCTGAAGTCGTAGTGAGGTCGGCATTCTTTACAACCTAGATAAATATCGGTGGCGGTAATAGGCACCTTTTGTGGCGCTCTCGTGCGTTGGTAACGAGAATAAGTTCTTTTGAGCTTGGATTCGTAACCATTAGTGTATTTCTTCAACCTTTCCTTGTAATACCTTTTTTAAATATCTCGTATCAAAGATTCTATACCGCACAAATAGATTTAATTCAAAATGTAGTACCTACTTTACCTTGAACTTATCGAAATAGAGGATTTAAAAGCCGTTAAGTCTCGCGTTTCCACTACTCTCAATAATAATTCGACGCTATTCGGTATACTTCAAATTGAAAAGTGATGTATTAAAATAAAAATAAACTCGACAGCTCGGTAATTAACATTGTAATCTAGTTTGTATCCAGAAATGTGTCATTACGGAAACACTCATATTATTTCATAATTGACACTGCTGGGCGCGCCTCCGCGGAACTTTATGATACTGTCAGTGCCAGTTTTGGCGAATTAACGCCATACTGCAGAGTGGCGATAAAATTTAAGTGGCCTATTCGGGTATAAAATGAAGGGTAGTAAAAAATAATTAACTCATAGATGGCATGTTGGGGTTGTTTATGACACACGACGGTAATGACGCTGTGAGGTAACGTAACGTCTTAATCACGTATATGTCTTCAAGCTGAACTCGTAAATGAGATTTTATGTCACTTTAAATGAATGTGCTCTTTGATTTTCTACCTTATTAGCTGAAGTGAGATTGCGTTGTTAACCCCACCTTATTCACATTCAAAATTAGCTTCATAGTCGTTTACAAAAAGCGTAACGATATGGAGATAACTTAATTTTACACCGTGGTAACTGTTCACTTTCTTCCTTTATCACTCCCATTTGATTCATATCTATTTGTAGGGTTCAGTTAATGTCGTTTTGTTAATTTGTGGCTGAAATAGTTTAATTGGCGAACATGCGAAATATTTTACAGAACAAATATTTCGGCTATTTAGTTTACAGTTATTTAATACGAGACCGACCGTAATTGATATATGATCAAATCACAAATGTTTAATTATACATTTTAAAAGATCAAATTACTGATATCAATTTCAGTTGGTTTCAAATCAAAGTGACATCGTACTTTGATTTATTTTGAAATAAAATATTTTGTTCAATACACACAAAAAGGACATTTAATTGCATTTGGAATTCAAAACTGATAAATTAATAACTTTATCAGCAGAATTTCTTTGTTACAAATTTAACAAATCTAATGCGATTTTTATAACCTGTATTATAGCAATGTTTTAATTAAATATTAATTTTAATATGATTGGTAATAAAACTGATCAGTAAATAAAAAACCAACACCCATAATAAAATTCTATAAAAGAACATTTCAATTTCAATATTAAAACACTTTTTACCTATATTGGTATTCCAGAAGTCATGAGAACATTTCAAATTCATAACTCAAATAATCCCTTGTTTTTTTACAATAAGTTTCTTTTAATTCTTATCCCCTATCTTCGATAAAAGGTAGTCCTATGGTCCAAGCAATCTATAAACAAAAACTTACTAAAATATTTTCAATAGTTCTGACGTGAGATGTTTACAGACAGACATAATAATTTTCACATTTAATTTGGATTATTGATCATAAGCTGTTGAAATGTCTCACAAAAATGTTTCGTCGTTGGAAATGTTTTAATTACTTTAATGGGCGCAACGAAAACTTTCACCTTGCTATCAAACGATGACATAGCAAGGTCAAATATAATTTAAAAGTTATACGCCAATTAGGTGGAAAGCTAGAGCTGAAAAGCAAACAGTTTTAATGACGATCGCAAATGTTGTATATATTTTTACAATAACTAATAAGTATTGGAAAATATCGTATACATTGCTATTATTCCAAAGTGTACCTGCACTGTATGAAAAAACGACTTAAAACAGTTTTTGGGTTTTGCATTCGAAGTCCCATATTTATGAGTTAAACTTTATTAATATGTAAGTACAAACAAACATTCGTCTCGTTTGCATTGCATATATTACCTTTGCTTTCTGCTGAGTACCAGCGAATTACAAAATAGTTGCTGTAATCTAGTTGCTATGTCAAAAATCTCAACAGATACGTTTTTCCAGTATAAAGTTTACCATATAAAAGTAGGGTCCAAGGTCCAGAGACAAGAGGGGTAAAGAAAGGGACCAAATGCGTGACTGATACACCCCTCACATTAAAAACATCGATAGGCTAGGGTAACTTTCTCTGTATTCTCTTTTTCGTTTGCCATCTAAGAAAATTCATCGATTTGGTGGCAAAATTCTTTAGAATATTTATAACTGTTTTATATTACCATAATAACGATAAGGTCATTATCATCATTCATAGTCAAAACCATTAGACATGAATAATAGTGATAGTAGCATAACAACATTTTGTCATAATCTCCCATGCTTTGCAGGCGGGATAGTGATTGCTATATCCATTTCCAGATCGCTATGTCCGTTTTGAGGTGTGTAGGCTTATTTAAAAAAAAAATAATGCACATGCACATGCATTGCACATACTTTAGTGTGCGTAATACGTGAGCGTGCAGATATGCATACAAAAACAATGTGCATGTACACGCCTAAGAACATTCATAGCCGACGCGCCTTCGTGAGATAAATCATCTGTACCTCAGTTATTAATTCTCTAAGGCTAAGTTCATATGAACGCGCGGTATGAGCATTCACATGATAGCGTGCACGCGCGGCAGTCTGGCATCAACATCATTGATAATGAGAATGGACGTGGCTGAAGCAATTTGTTCATCGATTTGTTTATTTATAAAAAGTTATTTTAACAAAGTATGTTTAATATTTTATGTTTGATTAATTTAACAAAGAAATAAAACTAATTTCTAGATAGATATTCTTTTTTTTCAGAATCATTATTATAGGTGAAAATTAAAACTAATTCTTCTCTTTAAAAAAATATTTAAGTACCTAGTCCTTGGAGTTAGATTCCAAATGGCATTTCTTTTTTCGACTTCGCCGATAAGCACATAGATAGAAATTTCGTCTTCGATACTTATTTTTCTAACTAACTAGATCCGTTCGTCTAAAACCACGCGGCTGAGGCGCGGCACAAGATCTTGCGCGCGGTGCCGCGCGGCATCGCGCGGTAATGTAAACGATATAACACAGTTTAGTATGATCTTGTACCGCGCGGTCATATGAACTTAGCCTTAGAAACCCTGCTGCTACTTTACTCTACCAGACGGCACACGGTATGTTACTCTACTCTTACTAATATTATAAATGTGAAGGTCAATTTGTTTGTTTGTTACGCCTTCACGTCTTACCTTCACGTCTTAACTACTGCTCCGATCATCATGAAAATTTGCAACCAAGTTGTCATGGGTACAGAAAAAGACTTAGGGTATTTTGCATCCAGAAAAAAACGTACAGTTCCCAAGCTATAGCTGAAAAACTGTCCATGCAGCCGAAGTCGCGGGTCACTAGTTTCCAATAATAATACAATACAAATGACAATTATTTAAAATTAAACAATGACATATCTCCAGGGACTAGGAAAGTTAATTCAAAACCATAAACAACCCGGGAAATCTTAATTTCTTGAACCCGCACCAATCTTTGCAGCTGGAAATTCGAGATATATCCACGTAGACTCCCTGAGGGAATAACGGCTACCAACTGGTTCGCGAAATTGTTGGATTACAGATACTTAAAGCACAGTTAAAATATGCAAGTCAGTATTCCGTATTCATAGATAAGATAGCCTTATAAGGTCTAGCTTTTGAAACAGTAAAATTATCTTTGCAGAAATATTGAATCTCACCAAGAACATTTCCATGTATAATGTTGCCAAGACTCTCGCATCACATGTGGCTCGCACTGTTAAAAAGTTATCAGACCCCATGTAGAGCCAAGCTTCTAACTCTACGCGCCCTAACTCTACAAGCCCTAACTTCAAAAACTCTACATCTTAGTCAAAATATGTGGCTTGGCCGTTTCGTTACTACAAGAACTGTTGTTTACCAGAAAGATTTCCATGTAGCGAAATTATCAAGCCATATATTTTGACATTTTAACATTGAAAATGTTTTTTCGTTCGCTCCGGTAGGGCCCCATTTTCGCTGAAAGTGTGTTTGCCCCGTGGTATATAGTAGTTTAGAGCCATGAGGACGTATTAGAGCTCAAAAGACGCAGAATTTAAATGGCTTTCATATGGTGAAAAATTTTTTTGTAAAAGTCTAAAACTTTTTTCGAAAATTGAAGAAAACCTAAAAAAAACGTTGATTTTTTAACACCTTTCCTCGGAATATCTTCTATATTTCGTGAACGAGGTCAAAAATCGAAAAACTGAGAATGTGGCCTAGAGATATTGAGAAGGGGAACATTTCATGTTTTTTACTTTTTTTGTGGGAGTAAGAAGGGGGGCGGTATGGAGTCCCTTAGCGGCGCATGGAGCGTCACCGTGCGGTATTTACTCGGGCGTCATAGCCCTGTGAAACTTCGCAGCTTTGAGATACGAAGATCTATTGGGATTTAATAGACGCGGAAAATTAAGGGCTTTAGGATAGTATAAACAAATTTTGGAAAAGTCGATTATATCTTTTAAAAATAAAAAAAAAATAAACAAATCCATGTTTTATACGAAAATCTATTAGGACTTAATAGACGCGGAAAATTAAGGGCTTTAAAAAAATTTTGGAAAAGTCGATTATTTCTTTTAAAAATAAAAAAAAAGTAAAAATCTATGTTTTATACGAAGATCTATTAGGACTTAATAGGCGCGGAAAGTTAAGGGCTTTAGGATAGTATAAACAAATTTTGGAAAAGTCGATACTTTTTTGAAAATAAATAAAATCAAGAAAATCTATGTTTTATCAAAACATATTTTTTAACAACGGAAACAATTATTCTAAGAAGTACATAGCTAGCACACATCAGATTTGGAGAATTGCTAGGTAGGTAACACAAGGAACAATGACGTTCTCTATTACAGGAGGTGTCTTAGCGGCGGTGCGCGGGTCTGTCGGGCATCGCGCACTTTTTAATTTTGAATAAAAGATCGCTTAAAGTCATTAATAAACTAAAATTTCGTGCCTATCAGTCGCAGTAATTGCGTCTCAGTTTGAACTCTCAGGTTTGGCTTGACGTAGTTAAAGCCAAAACAAATCTTAGAATTTTTTATATTTTTCAGGTAGTAATACTACCTTTCAATATAATAGTAGGTAATGTTTATAACAATGAAATATTTTTGTATGAATTTCATACACACGAATCGCAGTAAAGTAGATCCAAAATTGTTATGATTTCAAAGTATTGTAAGTACAAAGGAATATTTTTTATAAAATTCAATAAATTCAATCATCTTTAATAGGTACATTCATTTTTAATGCCCTTTCAAGTCGTGTAGAGCACGAGATCTGTGAATTTTTATTTGTTGTTTGTGTACTAATACTAGCTCACATACCAAATTTTAGCTTTGTAGGACTTCAGGAAGTACCTTATGAGTTTTGATGATCATGAGTGAGTTAGTGACGAAATCGGGGTTTTTTAGATATCAATAAAATCTATATTATAAGAGCTATGCAACTGAATCTTTGTATGTTTAATAAATTTACTACTGATACATCATATATCAAAAATGTTGTTTATCTGTCTGTTGTTAATTCTTTTACTTTTTTTAGCTGACAAGAAAAATGGGCGCAAAAAACTTATCAGCTTTATCAGATGAAACGATAGTTACAAATAAATATATCATTTCCAGACATAACATTAATATAGTAAGTATGTAGGTAGGGTAATAAATAACAATAAATAAAATAATGAAATCTATATAAATAAAAATGAATTGCCGAAATGTATGCAATCGCATAACTTAAGAACGACTGAACCAAATAAGATAACTTTTTGTTATGTTTGTCAAAATTTTTGCGAAAATTTTCAACGAAAAGACGTAAAAAAACGATTTTCCTCTTCTTCGTCAAATTCTAAGAAAATTAATCACTGAAATGTAAGTAAGCAGCGCATATCTTTAGGACGACTGCACCAAATTAAATAATTCTTTTGAATTATCTAATTTGGTGCAGTCGTTCTAAAGTTATGCACTTGCATACCTTTCAGTGAATATTTTTTTCTTAGAATTTCTATGACGGAAAAGAGAAAAGTCATTTTTTCTCTTTTCCGTCATTTAAAATCGCATTATAACTAATAGATAGCGCTACCCATGCGAAACCGGGTGGGGCAGATATAATTTGTTCACGGAAACGAGTTACATAGTAGAGTGCTATCTAACTCACACATTTTTTTTTACTGTGATTGGTTAGTTATAAACGCTAAGGCGGTGTACACAGTATGGGTACTTTTTAGTCTTTTTATACTCCCTGTACTGTGCAAAGCAGACGTTCTTTTACTTATGACTGTATGTTCATCTCGTGACCTAGCTTGTGTATTGAATTTTGAACCCCAAAGTGGCGCAAGTGTGCTAATGACCCGTTTATTGTTCTTTTGTCATAAATGAGCATTATCTTAAGAAAATACTTTTTTTCCAAATTTTTGTACAATAAACTAGCCCAGGGGGGCTACTCAAATGGCCACTTTTCTATTCGTTCGCTAACTTAAAAATTAAAAATAAGCCATAAACTCCAAAATTAAGTGTCGTAGGCTTGTCAATTCCATACAATACAACAATGTCTGTCATTTACATAAACTTGCAACGTGTGACTTGATCGTTTATTTGCTTATTTTTAAGTTTTTTTTTTTAAGTTTTATTTTAAGTATTTTAAGTATGGAAATATAAAATACTCAAATGAGTAGGAGGGCAGGTGTGCTAGTTCCATTGTTGTTCTCTGTAATAAATGGCTCTCAATAACTTACCAAATAAAAGTTCTCAAATAGGTCAGATGAAGCCGCGGGTATAAGCTAAGAAGCGAACTTCAACGTGAGCACGCATTTACTTCTCTAATGGCCGATTTCACCAACATCCCCTAAACCGTTACCTAACTATGTGCCCCTTTAAATAAAAGAGCCCCCAAACGAACCCCTTGTTTAGAATACGTTTCACCAACTAAACAGCCCATTAACTATGAGACCATAGCTAGGGGACAGTTTTTTCATCATTTTGGATGTCTTAACCGTAACTTTTGACCTTTAACTAGTAATTATTACGTTAATTTAATTACGTTAATTCTATTGATTTATTGTAGCAAATGTTCGACCCTAGATTAAAATATAAATATAAAAATACTTTTTTAAACTGTTTGAAGACTTTGGACTACCATAGAACAATATGTGTTCCGATATTCCTTTAGGAAGTCTGAAACCACCATGTTGATTTTTATTATTTATTAAGCCGTATTTTACAATATTTTTCAAATAAGAAATAAAATATTAAAAATATTTTAAATAAAATATAAAGTAAGCATTCAAATAATAATCACAATTAAATGTAAAAAATAACTATGTTGAATTTTATTAAGCCGTATTTCACTATATTATCCAAATAAGAAATAAATTGTTAAAAAAAAATTGAATAAAATATTAAGTAAGTATTCCAATAATAATCTAAATTCAATGTAAAAAACACCTACGGTCATGAAAATCCAAATTCTTTGCAACCTTCTCTAATATAAATAAATATTTGATAACCTATTAGGTATCTTTTTTTCTCTTTATTTTTAAAGAAGCTTTTGTATTAAGTTACATGTCAGCCCCAATCGTAACTTTAACTTCATGTGGGGTTATGCACTTATATTAAAATAATTATACTTATATTTTTATTGAATTTTTATATTTTTTTATATTGTATATTAAATTTTTTTATAACTATATATTTTTAAAAGTCCACGTTATCACTTTTTAGGGTTCCGTAGCCAAAATGGCAAAAAACGGAACCCTTATAGATTCGTCATGTCTGTCTGTCTGTCTGTCTGTCTGTCTGCCTGTCTGTCTGTCCGTCCGTATGTCACAGCCACTTTATTCCAAAAGTATTAGCACTACATAGTTGAAACTTGGTAGGTAGATGTATTCTGTGAACCGCTTTAGGATTTTTACACAAAAATAAAAAAAATAAAAGATTAAGGGGGGCTCCCCATACATGGAACTGAAACTGAAAATATTTTTTTTCATCAAACCAATACTTGTGGGGTGTCTATAGATAGGTCTTAAAAAATGACATTGAGGTTCCTAAGACTATTTTTTTTCAAAGTCAACCGTCTTAAAGATATATGCCGCCAAAGTGGTAAAATGTGTGTCCCCCCCCTTTAACTTTTAAAGTAAGAGGGTGAAAAATCTAAAAAAAATATAAGCTTAAGAATAGATCTTAATAAACACTTTCAACGAAAATTGGTTTGAACGAGATATAGTAATTAGTTTTCAAGATATAGTACATTTTCCAAAACCGCAAATATAACTTTGTCATTCATACAAACACTGTGAAAAACAAAGTTATTTTTTCAGACGAAAAATGATAGCGGTATTTAAATATGGTATGGTATAATGTACCTACGGAACCCTACTGCGCGTGGCCCGACACGCACTTGGCCGGTTTTTTAAAATAGTCCAGTCATTGTCGAATTATTCGATGTCGTCTAAATAATGTATTTCCTAGAATTAACTCAAAAATTTTAAAGCTTTCTACAATTCAAAGAAGTACCTACTTATCCATTTTCTTCAGTAATTAACAAATATTACTCTTGAAAAAAGATTTTTAAACTGGCACATAACGTTATGGACTGAATATTGCACCCCCTAAACTTAGCAGTCCTTTTAGCACCATAGGGGTCCCATGTGCGTTGGTAAAACGCATGAACGCGGTTATGTGGTCCCCTAACAGATTTGCGGGTCCTGTTAAGTTTAGGGGACGTTGGTGAAATCGGGCATAAGGCATCTATTACACGGTAGGTTTTGCTGTCAGTTTAACCACAGTCACGGCTGTGACTGACGATTAACCTACCGTGTAATGAGGTGACTTATGGTTGCATGAAGTTGATTTCTTCTTTCCATCAGTCAGACAATGAAACGTAATTCATGACTGATGGAATTCAACTGACGCTTGCATGAGCATGTAATGGCTGCCTAGGGTATTGTTAACGCCCACTGACCCTAAAAAAGTTTGTCCTTGTCATTTGTATGAAAATGTATGATAGAGAAGGTGCTATACTAACTCGTTTCCGTGATTAGACTATAGTTAATAATAAAATAAGATTTATCTTATTGACTATAATAGTGAGTGTGTGCGCTAAAACACTCACGCACTTCTGGTTCAGCATTGACCGAAAAAAAATTGCATTCAATTGTACTTCAAACGACTATTAAAGACTAATAACATTTTTATAAGAACATTTTAATACTCTTACAATACAGTAACTACTGAATTGTAAAAATATTCTTATTAAAATGAAATGAAAGCATCTTTGTGACAAAACCCTCGTAGTAAAAATCCACGAGATCAAGCCAGAAACAATTGCGGAGTAATTGAATTTATTCAAAAACATAAATAATTCGGAGCGGTCACACGGCGGGCGCCTTAATTTCTCAAGCCGGCATGCTATGCGCAGAGAATACGAAATTGCCTGGGCCTCGATTCTTTTAACGTTAACGTAACAATCGTGTCTCAATGGTGTCTCAATAGTATTGTTTTTTGTGTATTCATCAACGCCCGAGCGGTCTCCGGCATAGTAGAAACTAATTCTCCGGCGACCGGACCACAATAGAAAATCTATTGTGTCTCGTTTTTCGGATGTTGACGAGTTAATAAAAAAATCATTTGTCGCTGTATACCTATAACGCAGTGTGCCTAAGTCGCATTATGCCTAAAGGTAATTTCATATAAGCGTTTAGTCTATATCTCATACTTATTTTAAGTATTAGACAACATTACAAATATTGCTTAAATCCCAAAGTAAGTAGCTAAAGAACTTGTGATAGGGAAATCAGAGACAACGGTGGAACTATAATATCCAGACCTGAGCCAAAATAGAAAAGTAGGATTTTCTATATTGACCCACTTGGGGATCTAACCTTAGAGCTTAGAGATGGCGACACCCTGGAAACCGATATACAAACCACTCGACCAGTGGGCTGATTTTGTAATTTTGTTGCAATCAACTCTGACAGAAATCGCAGTCACATTGATGCATTAGTAAGAACCAATGTGACAACTATCTTACATAATGCAGCAATCTAACTGCGCTTTCAATCGATTTCAATCCAGAATTGTTAGCAACAGAGTTACGTAATTCGGGGTCCGGAGGTCGTCTAAGGAGGAGTAACAAGAACTGCATCATAAAGCAATACTATTGATACACCATTGAAACACGATTGTTACGTTTACATTAGTATAGAATCGAGACCATTGCTCGGGTCCCGGAGGAAAACAAGATTTCTATATTAGCAATAGTGCTTTTGGAATAGCGTACTAAAAGAGGTCATAAAGTAAAGCTCGCATCGGAGGTTTATACACAAGTATTGCCGATTACCGATTATAAAATCGGTAACGTTATTCTTTAGCATTTTTAAAGTTAAAACTGTTTTCAATTACATAATATAACGCAAAATCGGGAGCAAGAACGATACCACAACCACCCATAATTGTGAAAAATGTAGAATAGTTATAAGTTATAGACGACCTGAGTGGTGCAGTGGTCAACATGCCGCCTACCACGCAAGAGGTCCCGGGTTCGATTCCCGGTCGGGCAGAAATTGAAATGATGAATTTTAATTTCTGTGACGGGTCTGGGTGTAACTATGTATAATAAGTATATATTTAAAAAGTATATAAGTAGTATATCAATTGTCTAGCACCCATATTACAAGCTTTGCTTGGTTTGGGGCTAGATGGCGCTGTGTGAAACTGTCCAAGCATTTATGGTTATTAATTAAGTAAGTATCTACCTTACAGGGTATTCGTAAAACACACCAACAACCTCTCAGAAAAGAGATATAAATGCTGTTTAATACTTTGGGTATTATACAGCAGAAATTGTATAAAACTGTATTATACAGTATTATACCAACATCGACTGTATAATATGTATAAAACATAGTAACAAACAAGTTAATAATTTCAAACCCTTTTTGGTCTTAATTTGTCTATGATTAGATATTTTTCGTTCAAAACTACTATCAAAGATAGTACTTATGAACAATTGATTCGAATACCTTCTTGGTACTGGCATACTTGAGTATCGAAAATACATACAATAAGTATGCGGATACATATCTACTCGAATAGAGAATTCACTAGAAGTATTTGAGTACTGAATCGGGTTGACAATTAGTTGTAATTGTAATGGTAATTTTTTTTTTAATTGTGGGAATTAGTACATAAAACCAGTGTCACTTTGTCTAGTAATACATACTTATTGAACTATTTTGTGTATGAAACAATGCAAATTCACGTTACACTAGTGTCATAACAGTATTCGAGTCAAATTAAGTTTTTCAACGTGAATTAATTATTTTCAATGCGAGTATCTGGGTTCGAATACTGATAGTTTTTTTTTAACAAATATAAAAATACTTGAATACCAAAAACACCTGAGAGCCATCACTATTTATAATGCCAAAGTGATTTAAGTCTGGATTATAACGAATTTCACGCAAAATAAATCATTATTTTAAATACTTCACTTCAAAAAAATAAAATAAATAAAATTCAAATCATACAGTATTTTATTGTATAATACATAGCAATTCGGTTTTAAACGGTATGTACCGTTTAAAACCCTACTCACCCTACTTACAACTCTACTCAGGAGTAAATCACTACCATCATTATTACCTAACGTTATTGTTTTCGTTGTAAAGTTTGTTAGTAAAATTTCTGCGAGGTTGTTGGTATTTTACAAATGTATAACATTGAATTGACCGAGTAGGTACTCGAATTGTTGACTCGGACTTCGAAATAACAACATCAGCCAGCCCTTCGAAATTTAATAATAGCTTTAACCACTTTTTTGGTGTTCCGTTTTCGAGGAGGTTACATTAACATTCGGTGGTAGAGCTTGTTTTTGGACTGCCTGGATGCCAACCAAGTTGTCATACAACAATTTGACTTTGTTGTATACTTTGATGTAGTTAGAGGTACAATTCGTTGTTAGTAAAATTTCTGCGAGGTTGTTGGTATTTTACAAATGTATAACATTGAATTGACCGAGTAGGTACTCGAATTGTTGACTCGGACTTCGAAATAACAACATCAGCCAGCCCTTCGAAATTTAATAATAGCTTTAACCACTTTTTTGGTGTTCCGTTTTCGAGGAGGTTACATTAACATTCGGTGGTAGAGCTTGTTTTTGGACTGCCTGGATGCCAACCAAGTTGTCATACAACAATTTGACTTTGTTGTATACTTTGATGTAGTTAGAGGTACAATTCGTCATATTAGGTGAAATACCAAGTGTTGACCCGTTGTAGATAAAAAAAAATACTTACATCAACTTCAATTCCCGGTATTTTGAATATCTTCAGCGGTGGCACATCCCTAGGCGAGTACCGACTGAACTCTCGGTCTCCGCGGTACCACTTCACTGTGTACAACACATCTTGTTCTATATCGTACAAACACTTCATTTCCACTTTCGCACCACGTTCCACTGCTTCGGGCACCACTAAGTGAACGTTCCGTAGGCAGAGGAGACCTGGAAATAAAAAAAAACTGTTAATGTACGATGTGACCAACAAAAAAAGCGTTTCATCGTTTAGATCGATCTTGGATCTAGGATATTAGGCATCAGTCATTTTATTATCCCCACTGCTGGGGCGCAGGCCTTCCTTATGGGTGAATAAGGAGGAAGGGCCAAAACCCACCATGCGGGACTAATGTGGATGGGTGTTAACGACTGCAAATTCAGCCGGAACCAACGACTTAACGTGATTTTCGAAGCATGGAGGAGCTCGAGATAATAAATTTTTGGTCACCCATCACATGACCGACCCTTGCGAAAGGCTAATGCGCCATCGAGATCCTCAATATTAAGATTGACATTGCTTCATTGTAAGTAGTTATTAAGTACAGATTAGGGGGTCATGACAAAGTTGGTAACGATCGCGTACGTGGCTGACTTTGGGTTCACAGGATAGAGAGGCACTCTCTGATGCTAAATATGTCGGTCTGTTTGCGTTCTTTTTATATGCAGCCTGAAAAATGGTAACAATAAAGCATCTTTGAACTGGCGTGGCTCCATAACGCAACCGAATTTTGTTCAGTCCTTCCGTAATACGAGTGAGTACAACTAGTACTTACTAGCTGTACTATTTTCAGCCATTTACATTATCGTTTTTTTTTTTGGTAACGATAACACATTTTTCAGCCTGCATATAAAAAGAACGCAACCACTTCACGCAAACAGACCGACATATTAGTATCAGACAGTGCCTCTCCATCCTGTGAACCCAGAGTCAGCCACTTACGCGATCGTTACCAAATATGTCATGGCCTCCCAGAACAGTAGTAGTAGTAGTCAAAAGTAAGATTGTGATTCAATAGAAAACAAACAACAATTTTTTTTCTATTAAATTAATTATCTTAACAAGATGTTTATTGAAATCTATAGGATTTAATGAAAAAAGCTCAAATCCGTTGATAGTAAAAGGCCAACTAGAAGAATAGAATTTTCAAACAAAGAAAATCATTAAACATCGCGAATGAGTTTAATAAATCTGTAAAATAATTTTCAATGAGAGGCAAATACTTATTCTAAAGGATAACGTCTATGAAACAAAGGCCCATCATCGAGCTCATTAGTAGAGGAATGTTAGACACGAATTTATCATTCGTTGTAAATTTTCATTATTATAATATTCCGAAATATATCAACGTCTCGGATTTTGAACACAATTATATTGACTAATTATAATTTGTAACAGAATATAAATTCATTAAGATAAGACAAATGAATAAATACGAAACCTAAGCTGGTTATTAAGCTTGATCAAATAAAGGTAATTTAATAAATGGGTTATTAAAATATACTTTGAATATAATACTACACCTACTTACTTCAATGGGTGGTAAAAAATCTATTTATTAAAAAAAAATGCGTTTTAAAAATCTTCCTCTAATTTTTTATATTTTGAGGTCAATCCCAGATATTATTATTATTAAAAAACAACTTTTGTTACAACTCGCGAGCGGTCTTGTATATTTCCCTCCGAATGAAAATTTCAAGGTTCTATTCAATATATTTTTTAGAATTTATTTTTCTAAAAACCAATTCCTCCAATCAGGTTTATTTACCTTTAACATTTACAAGTTTTATTTTTTACAACAAAATTCTCTCGCCTCAAATACTTCGCCATATTAAAGTCAGAAATATGAAAATCTGATATCCGTATCTAGTGCGGCGGAGAATAGGTCGAAATATCTTAGCCATAGTATAGCTCAAGCAGTAGGTAACATGCAAATGTCCAAATCGCTACGAGACGACGTAGTTACTAACAAAGCTCTAAGCAGGTTCGCAAATTTCGCAATGCGTCGTGCCTGATTCACACATATCAGTAAAGTTACAGTGGTTCGCCCACCCGTGTAAGACGCAGGGGTCCCGGGTTCGATTCCCAAGGGGGGTACAATTCGTACTCGGTTTGGTTGGTGGACGGGCTTATTTAAAGTCCGCCTGGCTAGCTACCACCACCTTACCTAAGTCACAGAATACCTAAGTCTGACGCCATAACAACAATTTAAAAATTGTTGTGTACAGGATCTCTCAGTGATGAGGATTCCGGGAGTAGTGCGCTTCCACCTTCGGTCTTATCGTCACTTAAAAGCAGGTGAGATTAAGGCCAAGCACTATCCCGTTGTGCATAAAAATATGATTTAATAAATGAAATGAATTAAAAAGAATGCGGGATGTTTCACGTTTACATGGTGGTCTGGTTCACCACGTTTTAGGCGATTTTAAAAATAGAGACAAAATGTGTTTAGGTTTTGGGTTTAAGAAACAAGAACTGTGTCAAAAAGCATTACCATCATTGAACTACGATTTAGACGTTAACATTAGCAGAATTGACCCCCAGTTCTTGTTTCTTAAACCCAAAATCCAAACACATTGTGTTTCTTTTAGCCCAGTGAACGAAAAGATGTAGAGGGAAATGATTGGTATTGATATTTAGTACGGAAATTTCAATACTTATTTCCCACAGACCATACAATTTCCCGAAGTGCCTAAGTAGTAGTAGTAAGTAGTAGAAGGGAAGTAGTGTTCTAAATTCAAAGCAAAAGAACTCGTTAGTTACCTTTATTTTTGTAAAACTTTATGGCTGCATGTCATGACTGGACTCACATGGCCACACGAACCAATTTAAAAAATACGTTTCTGACTAAGATAGTTTTATTTCCTCGCACTTCTTTAGAAAAGCACTTTGCAAGCCTTGTAACTTGTACTTGTAACTTCCAGCCCTCAACTGTAATGTACTATTTACTGCTTCAGCTTTATACTGTGTCTTAGCATAGGTCATTCCCGTCCTCCAATCTTTTCCGCGCCATTCACCTCCTGTAGTTTTATGTAGCTAGGAATATGGGCGGCTTTGCCAACGTTTAGATGTTTCCACGAGATGACACCGGGCTTCTTGCTTGTAAAACGAAGGAGAAAAACCTCTACAATTTGAAACTGATATTCTAATATTTTGATCTTTGATATTTTAGTATTATATAAATAAAATAAAAAAATAATAGAAATCGTTTATTTGCGATTTTTCACAAGTAGGACTTAAACTTATGATTAAATAGTAGGTACATTTTGTATGTAATACAATACTTGTGGAGTCTGGTGCCTAGGATAAGCAAAAGCCTGTGTTCCAGGATCACCAGAACCCCAGATGTATAATTATAATACCAGAATAAAAATATCTGAAGTGAGAAACTTCTAATGATTTTGATTTTTAGGGTTCCGTACCCTAAGGTTAAAAACGGGAACCTATTACTAAAACTCTGCTGTACGCCTGTCTGTCTATGTTTGTCACCCGGCTATATCTCATGAACCGTGATATCTAGACAGTTGAAATTTTCACAGAAGGTATTTCTGTTGCCGCTATAACAAGAAATACTAAAAACAGAATAAAATTAATATTTGAGTAGGGCTCTCATACAACAAACATGATTTTTTGCCCTTAGTACACAAGTCCGACTCGCACTTTGCCGGTTTTTTTTTTAAGAAGATGCAGATACAACATAATTGGTAGGTAACAAAAGTTTGTGTTGTTGGTAAATATTTGGTAACACAGCAAAAGGTTCTGTTATGCTAACATTACATACGCATTAAGCAAGATGAAAATTAGCTTGTTTATTTTAAAAGACAGTTAATCATGTAGCTGGTTAACCCGGGGTGAGCACAGTGAAAAGTGTTACACCGAGTGTAGTGTTGGGTCAAGATGACCCGTTTAAAACAGTCATGTTTTTCCAATATACGAAGGTATTTTAAGAAATTGTTGCTGTAATTTTGTTCAGTGACTTATCATTCAAAGGGTTTTAAGCAAAAATAAACGGATTCATTATAAAATATCTGTTAAATGTAAATTAACAGAAAATAGTACGAGAAATCAACAAAATTTACATCTTCTGTCTTATGGCAATAAAAAGTTAACAAAACACAAATCTTCTAGAAAAAAACTAACCTAAGATGACAGTTCTATCATAAAACTTTGTAATAACATATAATAACTACAATTTTCAGTCTTGTAAGTTATCATTTTCAGGCTCTCCATTTGCACAATCGCCGCAATATAACATTGCGTGTTCAGTACATATATATTTATTGCAGCTGGAACATATATTATTAGTCTTTCTGTCCTTTTTGTTGTTCAAAAATTGTAGAACGTATTTAACGCTGTAGTTCAATCAAGGGTACATTATCGCTGTCGTCATCGGATGCGTCCTGGTCTGTGTCACTTTCATAACTACGACGACTCACGTGATCTTCCTCTTCACTTCCTGAAGAAATTTGTTCGTTTTTAGAGTCCGATTCTTCTAATATGGCTAAAATCCTGCAGTTGGTCGCGTTCTTCCCTATTAATTTTGAAAATAAAATGATAAACAATACAAAAACGTTTTGCAAAAATGGCGCGAAATTACGACATCGAGTGCATGGTTGGGTCATATTTACCCTTTTGGTCGTTTGGCCACGTCTATCTCTCGGTGTAAGCGCAACCCGATTGAATAGCGGTAAGAAACGAAGTAGGGGGACTGTTAGCTCCAGCTACTGAGAAGTATGGAAACGTCGCACTATAATTTTGTAAAATACACGCAATTTAAAATGGCGCGGGTCAAATTGACCCAACTGTGCGCTCCCCGGGTTAAAAAGCATTAATTCAATTTTAACAGTCTCAAAAGGCAACTACTGCCAGCAGTTTCGTTTGCAGCTTTGAAGCTTTCGTTTTTTTTGAGATCAGAGTTAGGAAATTAACTAAAAATGTAAGTAGGTACTCAAAATATTCCAAGACGACGAAAAAAGTACGAAGTCAGTGAGTGATCAAAAGCAGTGAAGTATTACTATGAAAAAAACTTTAGAAATGATTATAAATGCCACTCAATCCTATTAGTAAGGGTCTCCAATATGTTTTTTTAGCTTTTTAGGGTTCCGTACCAAAATGGTAAAAAAGGAACCCTTATGGTGTGACTCAGTCTGTCTGTCTGTCACAGCTGGATAACTCGATGATATCAATTTGAAATTTGGAATAGTTTAAGATGACATTTGTCCAACTATTTTGCAAATAAGAAAGAAATAAAAAAATATTTTTTTTACAACAGGGACTGTAAAGGGTTCCTAAAATGTTGAAGTGGGGCTACTAGGGCATGTGGGGTATCATATGAAAGAGCGCTGTTTGCACGTTTTCAATCATTTTTTTCTTTTTTTTAAGCCGCATAGTTTTCGACTTATGATGAAAAATGTAAAAAAATACCGTTCTCCCCCCCTTATCTCCGAAGTTTGCAAAGAGAAACCTCTGAAATAAATCTATGTGATAGCAGTTTGTATAAAGATTACAGGAAAAATTAAACGATGTCTCAATATAGCATACTTTTTTAGAAATTATCAAATTTCTAAAAAAGATAACATTAGTTTCACTATTGGGCAAGAGATGGCGCTGACTGGTGTATTTATTATGATGGTACGGAACCCTTGGTGCGTGAGTCCGACTCGCTCTTGACCGGTTTTATTTATATTTCAGCCGCAGTTTTATTTCAAACATTCTCAATGCATTATTTCGTAATAATAAGAAAAGTTATTTATGTTCTGTGCAGAACTCTGGACGTGCTTAAACTTTTTACTTTTGAGAGCGGAAAATATATTTAAGCATTCACTAAGTGTGTTGGCACAGCATACCCAGTTTTACTCGAGGCGACAAGTAATCCAAAGTTTCGAAGTAGATGTTATTATGTCATAAATATTTATAGATGCTATGCTAACGTCGCAAGAAATTTTAAACATTATAAGTACATTTCTGAAACTTGTAATGACTTGTGTGGTATAGATGTATAATATAATACAGGGGGCCTATTATAAAAATAACGTACGCAATTGCGTAACGCAGTCACTTGGTTACGATAGTCGTCCGCATTTCGTTGGTTGTAGTTTTAATAAACATTTTGCATTTGACTATCGTAGTCCATAGACTACTAAACGAACGATGTCGGATACGCTAGAGCAAAACTGTCAAACTCACGCAGTCACTTCGCAATATCGCATACGAAAGTGATTTGTAATATGAAACAATCGAAACGAAGCACGGACGCAGCTGCGTGTATCGCATTAAACTTTCCGTAATAGACCCTGGTCATGATTGTAGTCACAATCTTGTAAAAATCTCAGAATAATAAGAACTTGTATTGTAAAAAAGTATTTTTACTTTCTATGTAGACTAGCGCTATTTCATCAAGATTTAAAAGGTCAGTACCTTATTTTTTGTGTTTTTCTACTTTAAAAAAATGCATTGTGAATGCAAAAATCTAAATTATTTGTACTATAAATACCATATTATGATGATTCACAGGCATTATAGTTGCCTGTAAGACATTTTTTTAGCGATATCGCCACCAATTGCTCTTTTGTATATTTCTTTGTAATTACCTTGATGTACAATAAATCATATTTTATCTTTATCTTTAACACAATTATGCAGATGATCAAATAGTATCTAATCAATATCATTATTTCATTTAAAATATGCATTAAACGTTAATTAATTCAATCTAACTAAAACCTAAAACTATTGCGTCCATTACATATTTTAATATTTTTTACGCAACTGTCCTAAAATACTAATGTGATAATAGTATCGGATGAGTGTTTTAATACCTAATTATGTTTGCATACAAAATTTATCTAAGCCCATTTTTTATTTTTATTTGGGCAACCTGCCTGGGGATATCTGCGATTATCTCACGATTGGCCAAACGTGAGATAATCGCAGATAATCGAAAACTGAGAAGAGAACCTCCTTTTTTGAAGTCGGTTAAAATACCAAAACCTTTTCCTAAGCGTAACAAATACTTTTATGAAAACCGCAGCAAAATTGGTTCACCTAAACGCGAGATAATCGCGGACAAACATACATACATACGAGTCAAACTCAGAACCTTCTTTGTTTGAAGTCGATTAAAACACTAAAACCTTTTCCTAAGTATAACAAATACTTTTCTGAAAACTGTATCAAAATCGGTTCAGCCAAACGCGAGATAATCACAGATAAACATACATACATACAGGTCAAACTGAGAACCTCCTTTTTTTTTGTTTTTTGAAGTTGGTTAAAAATTAGTACCAAGTTTATGAGGTTTTATTGGTTTAGATTTATAGCGCTTTAATTTCAAACTTGTTGCTTCTGTTTCCTAACCAGACCAGCTTAAAGGACCCATTCATGAATCATGAATGGGTCCTTGCGATCATGATAGCCATAGCCCGGTTAAAAAAAATTGGTGATATAATTTATTAACGGTCCAGAAATGTGAATACTATAAAAAGTCCGTTTATTTTCTTTGTTTGTTACGATTTCGCGTCTAAACTACTGAACCGATCATCATGAAATTTTACATATACGTTGTCAAGGGTACAGAGAAGGACAAACCGTACCTTTCATCTCGAAAAAAGTATACACGATAGCAAAAAACTTTCTACGCAGACAAAGTTGCGGGCGGCCGCTAGTACAGACTATAATAGCCCAGGCGGGTCGAAAGAGGATTCATGGGTGTTCCCAACTGCTGGTTCTTAATAATATTCTAAAACGCGGAAAAGCTCGCGATATTGCTTAAATAGGTAAACGAGGTGAGTAATTTATACTAAAGAATGCTATAATAATCCTTAATGAGTACATACCTACCTAAATGTAGTAATTTTTTTAAATATTTTTTGTTAATTTTCACTACACGATTAAAATTAATTTACCGTTTGGAAATAAAAAAACGGCCAAGTACGAGTCGGACTCGCGCACGAAGGGTTCCGTACCAAAAAACGGCAAAAAACCAAGTTTGTTGTATGGGAGCTCCCCTTAAATATTTATTTTATTCTGTTTTTAGTATTTGTTGTTATAGCGGCAACAGAAATACATCATCTGTGAAAATTTCAACTGTCTAGCTATCACGGTTCATGAGATAAAGCCTGGTGACCGACAGACAGACAAAAGGACAGCGGAGTCTTAGTAATAGGGTCCCGTTTTTACCCTTTGGGTACGGAATCCTAAAAACTGACTTTAATTTCGTGACTAGCAAATTGAACTTTCTATACTGAAAATAGCCAAGGAAGAATGTTCAGAATTCCACAGTATTTTACATCTCGTGACAAAGCAGATGCTATGCCGCTGGCCTTTCTAACACAATTTCACCACACAAACTTCAAAGTAGTGAAAACTAGTCGGAACTCAAGTTATTAATAAAGTATCCCAATGGTTCCATTAATAACCGAAGTAATTACGTAAAAGCCCTGTAACTTTGCAGGTCATGTTATGTCCGGAGTTTCAGTGTGGTGGAATGGGAACTAATATTTTACTCTTGTCTTTGATGTTATCATAATGTTACAATATACACTCGAGAGCAGAAAAATGGAGGCAGGCCTTTTTCATACAAACGAGGTAACATTGAAACTCTGGTTCTCCGCCCAGGATTAAACGGGCTCTGTGATCTGATGATGGCAAAAATCAAAAATGAATGACGGAGGCCAAAAGAACTCTAACGGATTCGATGAGTCGTTTAGCTCAGGGTTAAACTTAACAGAAATACAAGCTAAAATTACATAAAAAAAAATGTAACACCAAAAACTCCATACAGGCTCTGGTGTAAACGACGCTTCTGATCCGTTAGGTTTTTTAAGCGATCTGAGCCTCCTCCATTTACTCTTTGGATGACCATCATCGGATTACACCCCGTTCAATCCCTGACGGAGAACAAAGGCTTCAAAGTTACCTCATTTGTATGAAAATAGGCCTGTGGCTCCATTTTTCTGCTCTCGGGTGTATTATCTTTTCATATAGTGAAACAACTCTTTGTCTCGGCGAAAATGCAGATGTACCGAGAAGTACTGCGGTACCCAGCTTACTTTTAATAAGGAAAGCTCAGGTACAGCTTGACCATAAAGAGTTGAAATTAAATAAAATGGAACTAAATGGCCCTCAATTTATGTCAACTCTTTATGGTCAAGGTGTACGGTTCGCCTGCGCGGTAGGCGGTGGG
The DNA here is from genome assembly GCA_943789525.1 of Agriphila geniculea. Taxonomy (NCBI): domain Eukaryota; kingdom Metazoa; phylum Arthropoda; class Insecta; order Lepidoptera; family Crambidae; genus Agriphila; species Agriphila geniculea. The sequence goes on from OX038877.1 coordinate 21,102,697, forward strand.
GGACGTCACTTTGCCCCGCACCTGCACCCTACACATATGCAATTTCACTGTCAGTGATCGTTTCGTCGAGTTTCTGACAGATGTCTTATATCCTGAGTCACTAGGCAAAATGCCATAGATTCCAAAGAGTTTAACCAGTAATAGGAATATGACACCTGTCTGACAACGCTGCCGCAGCAACTAACCACGACACTGCTAACTTTAGAGAATAGCATAGCGGATTACCCTGTCAACACGGACGAATTACCCTAATAGACTATTATGTATTCTGTGTCACTAGTAGTAATCATTACGCTATGATTTATGTGTAGTAAGTTCAAATGGCTCATTGCGACAAACGAACTAAGATAATCGGTCAACGTTCGTTTAGTAAATCGAACGACAAACAACGTCCGAACGCAATTAGTTTACGTAGTATGCCCTCAGACGTCCGTGCGTGCAACCAAGTCGTCGAGAGACACATCCTCCCGTAAAATATTATGGATTGAACGTTCTTATAAAAGAGCCTCACGTGATAGACTCAAAATTGTTCATCGTGCAATGGATCGGTTTACTGTTGCTATCAAAACTATTGTACAAAAAACACGTCGTTATTGAACAATCATACCCTAATTGGGCAAATCCCAACGAAGGGATGTATGAAAAGAAACATAGTCCCGTAAATAAAACCAATAAAATAATATTCAGTATATGGAACGTGGAAGCCATAAAAAGACACATAAAAAATAATTGGTACCTATCAGGTTTTGAAACTGAAAAGTTAGCTGAACCTACGCTCAACAGTCAGTCAATCGGACTGATTATCCTTTTATGTATATACCTATTTAAATTTGGGTACCTATACCTAGATTGTTTCTTGAATATACTGTAAATAAGACAACAGCTAAAAATACAATAATTACTTATCCACGTGTGGATTGCTCTCGTAAGAATTTTATCAAAAATATTTCGATTTTCCGCCATGCAATTTCTCCTAAGATATGCAAGAGGAAGTTTCGGCTGTGTTGCCACACGAGTTGGTATTACACATAAATAGAAACGATCAAGACAAATAGATGTTGCCACTTTGTCTGGTTTTGCCGTATGACTCGGGTAGTTTGATATATATCCGTTCCAAGGCGTTCCCGCAGTAATTTGTTCTGAAATTACTCGCCCGTTTATAACTCGTGGCGTTCCGTTCTCAAGATGGCACGTTTACGATCCGTATGAACGACTGTTCATATGAAGTCCCAAATTTCATTCTTCACACCCACATTCTTATATTGAAAGGAGGGTGGAGATACGAGATACGAGTCTGCAATTTGTATTTTTTATGTTCTTTACTTAAGCGCTAAACGGTTGACGTTTTTATTTCAATTGATTGATATCTGATTGAGTCTGAATGGGGCGTAGTTTCAAGTATGTTAGGCCAGCGCTTCTGAGAGAACACTTTCGGAAAAAAAAACAATAAATGGGTGAAAGCATTTCACCGCAGCGCAGGCTGGATAAAAAATTAATCGAGCTAATAATTGTAGAGGAAGCTAACATTAATATTTTATTTTAAGTAATTTAAGTTTATGTCTGAATATGTCAATTATTAATGTTATGTTAATGTAATTGTAAAATTAATTATTTTATAGCTTTGAATAGTCGAACAATTTTCAGCCTCCCCTCTCAACACTCCATCCCGAGGGTCCTGTTACACAAACCATTCAATAAATGTTCACACTGAGTTGAAACATTACGCTTTCCAGTTTATTACACAGAAAATCAGCTTGGGTTGACTTTTATTGCTGATTTATGACTTTAATTGTCCAAAATGTTTTTGGCTACACACTCGGCATAAGAGATTGGTTTAGATATTACTCACTTAGGGATTCGCTCCGCTTTAATTCAAGAAATAAATAAGACCCTTATTTTATTTCGAAGCATTTTTGTTTCATTACAATGTAGGTTGGTACCTATTAAAAAGTCAAAGAAGAAAGTTGTCTAAAAATTTTGACAAAACTTCCTGTCTACCAAGATAGCGGTGAGGTTGAGCTTAATCTGTCAGAATATTAATGCAAGGGAAAATCAACCATTGGACGACTGTACCTATATATTTTATATGACATACTTAGGCTCGTATTATAGAATCAAACTCAAAACTCTGCTTGAGTACAGTTAGAAATGGATGTTGCTATTCATCACATATAGCGGCATCCCTTTCGAACTATACTCAAGCAGAGATTTGAGTTTGATTCTATGATATGAGCCTTACCAGCAGCGAGGGGTGAAATTATGGCGAATGTAAACCATTCTACAAAAATGTCAGGATCTGCCCAGTTGGGTGGAGTACCCAACGGGGATACTATGCATTAAAAGGTAAGCCGCTGGGAACCGGCTTGTATGGACCTTCGCCACTGATACTTACATATTAATCGGAGGAATTAATAAATTTATGAATTTAAGGTAAGATAGTTTGTTCCTCAGTGGTGAGGATTCCGGGTGTAATGTGCTTACACTTTCGGCCTTATCGTCACTTAAGGCTTTGTCCAGACTAGTTCGTTTTGGCGTATCAGATCACCGTATCTTTAACATACATCGCTAGTTTGGTTAGGCGTGCGTTGAAGTAATATCAACGCACGCCCAACCAATCTTGCGATGTATGGTAAAGATACGGTGATCGGATACGCTAAAATGATACAAGTCTGGACAAAGCTTTTCATCAGGTGAGGTGAAAGCCAAGCATTATCCCGTTGTGCCAAAAAAATGGCGATTTACTTCAATGTTACTAATTACCCGTTGATAAACAACGATAAATTCAAATTAAAATAAAAGTTTATGTTTCAGTGACATTTCTGTGAACACTAATGATTAATGTGTTTAGATAAAAACTATTACCTAATCATGGCGAACGAACGAGGGGTCACGCTATTACATAATTACCTACATAACTAGTAATAATGAATATTCTTGCTGTCTTACTGACTATTTTTTTACGAAGAATAAAAAAGTTGATCTAGTAATTAATTGTATTATTTGTAACAAATGAATCACAAGTAGGGTTACCAACTTTTTTTGCATCAAATATAGTATTTTCAAGATTATTACGCGTAAAAATATATTAGATGGCGAAAAAGTCCAAAAAATATAGTAGATAGCCATTTTGTATGAAGGATTTTTAAAAAATTCAATTTAATATACTTACTAAAATTTTTATAATTTATTCAACAACCATCAACACAAGAGTTTAAACACAAAAATAAGGACAGATTCTCAAAAGGACAGATTCTCATAAAGACAGATTCTCAAAAGGACAGCAGTACAGGTAAGCAGAAAAAGAGAAAATACGGTTTCTGCTATATTTTGAATAGCTTTTTTTTCTTATTTTTCGTAATACAATACATCACCAAAGTACCAAGATCTCATAAATACGGAGAAGGTTAACTTCTATATTTTTGTCCTTTTGAGAATCTCTCTTTTTCAGAATCTGTCCTTATGAGAATAAAGGACTTACTTATGAGCATTTAAGTATAATTTTTAGCTGCTTTTGTTTAATTTTTTTTACTTGAAAAAATATAGTAGGTTTGCATACTACATATTTAAAAAAATATAGTAGGCGAGCCTGCAATGTATAGTACGGATGGCAACTCTAATCACAGTGACAGTTTACCTGACAGAACTGACTGTAAAAACTAAGCGATAAATTTTCTTGGTAACTTTCACCGAAAGACAGTTTTATTTTTAAGCCCGTTGAAAATTCACATTGTTAGTTATCTCTGCCAGCCCAGAATAGAAGACTGATTCTACATGTACAATTTGCGTTGCGTTCCTTTGCCCGAACTTCACTGTCAAAGTTTCAGTTAGAATACCTAGAATAGAAGCAATATAACAAGCTTATTCAAACAGTACAATATTCAAACGGGTTCGATCCCCGGCTGGGTCAATTTAGAAAACGAACTATTCTATATTGGCTCAGGTCTGGTCCTTTGTAGTTCTATTGTTGTCTCTGAAATCCATAATGCAAGTGTTTTAGCCACTTACTTTGGAATCAGAGCTATGTTTGTGATGTTGTATAATATTTTTTTTTAGTACATTGCAGCCCTTTCTCAACTGATTCTTTTTGCATTGAAGATTGATAACGAAGATGAATTTTAGCCACTACTATTCAAATCTATATCTATAAAATTCAAAGTCCTGACTGACTGACTGACTGACTGACTGAGTGAGATATCAACGCACAGCCCAAACCGCTGAACCTAGAGACTTGAAATTTTGCACACAGATACCTTGTACAGTGTAGGCATCTACTAAGGAAGGATTTCTGAAAATTCCATCTCTAAGGGGATGAAATAAGGGATGAAATTTTGTATGAAAGTCCCCAGTTTTAAAGCTAGGATCTTCAAATTTTGTGTTTAGGCTGATGATAAAAAAATAATAAACATGCGTCTCAGCGTTTTTCAAAATTCTACCCCCGAAGGGGTAAAAAAGGGGATGAAGTTGTGTTTAGAACAAAATCATTCATTTTCGAAATATTGTTATTGGTAGAATTTCAACCCCTTTGGAGATGAAATGGGGTAAATAAACCAAAAAAAGATATGGATGTCGTTATTGGGGTTTTCTGGGATAACGATTGCGAAAATGACATTTATTTTGCAGTCCAACACGGTGGACATGATTTAATTCCTAAAGGCGTGTAAATGGGGTTCAAATTTTGTATGGAAAAAGAATATAAAATAGACATTACAATTTTAAACTTCATAGGAGCACGTCTTAAAATAAATAGACAAACATATATTTTGTGATTTTGAAAATCAACCCTTTAGGCCTAGGGGGTAAATGGAGTAAATAAACATGAAAATTGATATGGATGTCGTTCTTGAGGTTTTATGGGATGGTGATTGCGAAAATTACATTTATTTAGAAGTCCAACACGGTGGATATGATTTAACCCCTCAAGGTGTAAAAATGGGGTTCAAATTTTGTATGGAAAAAGAAATAAAATATACATTCCAACTTTAAAATTCGTAGATGCACTTCTAAAAATAAATAGGCAAACATATATTTTGTTGTTTTGAAAATCATGCCTTAGGGGTAAATGGTAAGTATGTAATCAATTATGAAAACAGAGGTCGTACTTCAAAAATAAAACAACAATAATCGTACGTTAGTTCCACTTCGTAATTATCATACATATTAGAATAAAACGGGATTCTCGATATTTTTGCAGGTCTAGTGTTTGTGGTACCTTCGTGCTTCTGACTTCCATAGCTCAAATGCTTTTAGTATTTATTTTGGACCCCTAGCAATGGATGTAATTATAGTATTAGACCTAATAATTATAGTATTTATTTATAGCACAAACAAACAGATATCTAAGTATAAGCAGATAGGCACAAAACAACAGATATCTAAGTACCTAACCATAAACACAATAACAACAGGCTGTTTTTTAATTTAAAGAAGAAATGTTAAATTAAATAGCTTATGTATTTATTTCAGTTTCGCTGCATTCTGGTTTTAGGGTTCCGTACCAAAATGGTAAAAACGGAACCCTAATGGACTGAGTCACAGTCTGTCTGTCTGTCTGTCACAGCTGGATATCTCGAGAACTACTAATGGTATCAACTTGAAGATGACATATGGCCAACTATTTTGCAAATAAGAAATAAATAAAAAAATAATGCCTTTTTTACAACAGGGACTGAAAAGGGTCTTAAAAATTTGAAATGGGGCTACTAGGCATGTGGGGTATATCATATGAAAGAACGCCGTTTGCACGTTGTCAATATTTTTTTTTTGTTTTAGGCCGCATAGTTTTCGACTTATGATGAAAAATTAAAAAGAAAATACCGTTCCCCCCCCTTATCTCCGAAGTTTGCAAAGAAAAAAATCTGAAATAATTCTATGTGGCAGCAGTTTATATAAAGATTACAGGAAAAATAAAACGATGTCTCAATATACCACACTTTTTTAGAAATGATCAAATTTCTAAAAAAGTTAACATTAGTTCCACTATCGGTTAAGAGACGGCGCTCTGACCTAAAACTGCAATACTAATTCTATTTATCTGCAGTGTGGTTTGATGGTGCAATTATGATGGTACACAACCATCGGTGCGCGAGTCCGACTCGGTCTTGACCGGTTTTATTTAACTTTCGTACCTCATAAGAAGAGGTCAGACGCAGTTACTAGAACTCGTTAGCCTTAATGTTTCCCTTAAATAAATCTGTTTTGCTTCAAGCAAACATTTTTCACAACTTTCCGAGTGCTTTTTCCAATTCAAACTTTGTTTAGTACCGAGGTAAGCGATATATCAGATCTCCTCGTAGTTATAAAAATATTTGCTTACATATAACCACCTAACTCTCTCATTAATAAACGAAGAGTACCATGTTGAAATAAAACTCTTTTAACGGATACTAGCGCGATTTTATTATAATAACTTTGGTAATTAGGTGGTATCTGGTTTGATTTTTAGACTCACAAGCGACTTCAGTCCCACTGACCACGGCAGCGCCGAAACGTCGGGATCTATAGCTTTCTAATTATGCTTTTAAATAAACCAACGTGACTAAATTTGTGTATCCAATTAAAAATATAAATAGAAAACTTTCACTAAATAGTTATAGTACAGTAGCCCGTAGAACATTTAAATCACCAAAAAGGTTACCGTTTGCCGTTGTGATATAGTTATTTATTACGAAATTATAGATACTTTTACCCAAGTTTTACAGATCGCAACCCGCCGTAACCTATATTTGTATATCTCCAAAAATGATATTTTTTTATTTTTCAAGGTTTACCACAATGGTTTAGCTATTGTCGTGTTCTACAGCTTTGTTTGATTGCCACTGATAAATAGTAAGACTGTGGAAAGTGATCATACACAGATTTAAGACCAGATAAAATCCAACCATTTTCATCAGGTCTTAAATCTGTGTATGGCTACTTTTTATAGTCTTACTTTTATCTGTGGCAATCAAACCAAGCTGCCCAACACGACAATAGCTAAACTATGTGGTGAACCTCGAAAAATAAAAAAAATATCAATTTTGGAGATATACAAATATAGGTTACGGCGGGTTGCGATCTGTAAAACTTGGGTTAAAGTATCTATTATTTCGTAATAAATAACTATATCACAACGGCAAACGGTAACCTTTTTGGTGATTTAAATGATCTACGGGCTACTGTACTATTAGTGAAACATGGCAAGTAACAAAGCTTTCATTATTTACCATTAAGTTTCTCGCCCACAAGCGACTGATCACTGAGAGATTTTTTTTCGCTGAGAATAGAACATAAGTACAGTACAGATATCAAATACGCAAACGCCCATGAGCGACTTTTTGTAGCTGCTATAATCGCGGTGTTTTTTTGTCGCTGACTAAGTAAAATTAATATGTCATTTCGCAGGCGATTATTGCCACGATTATATCAGCTACAAAAAGTCGCTCGTAGGCGGGAGCCGTTATCGAACCTGCTCACAAATTTTTACTAAAATCGGTTGAGAAATGCGACCCTGTAGAGAAGAACAGCCGAACACATACAAAAGCATTTTTGCTCAAGTTGAAATGAAGACCCTTCGCTTAACACTTTAGTACTTTGTCGTAGAAACTTTTTTGGTTTTACAATTTGAAACATTAATCAATAAAATTATTTTAACTAAATACTAAAATTTTAAGCGACTTCGTTGCTGACCGTGCCTATATGTACTTCTTTTCTCTACTTCTAATATTATGAGAACTAAAATCTTTGATAGCATAAAAAAGGTACTCTATTGTATTTTATTGTAAGGCCTAAAAAATTTGGTTGGAAAAAGCATTCTACATTTTTGATTGCTTATAAGTTATACAGGGTTATTTGTAAAACACCAACAACCTTGCAGGAGTAGATTACTAACATAATAAACAACAACATTTGGTCTACGACTTTTCCGAAAACAGACAAATAAATATCGACTTTTCATACAAAACTCGATCAGCTGTTCGGGATATTTGTATAAGGAGTCAAATTTTTTTTGTTGGTTTTCGGAAAAGTCGTAGAACAAATGTTGTTGTTAATGATGTTGGTAATCTACTCCTGCGAGGTTGTTGGTGTTTTAAAAATAACCCTGTATATGTATACTTACACTTCATTTATTGAGAGTTATAGCATTGGCTTCTCAAATATTAAACCGAAAACTTTAAATCTAAATGTGAATTAAATAACTACGAGTAAATCTGAATTTCCTCTATAAAATAGTTTAACTGCTGCAGTTAAATTAATATAGTCGTAGTTATTTGGCAAACTGCAGAGTAATATTGAAAATTCCGTAATACAAAATGGGGCTCAAAGCTGGTGTTCAACTTAGTACCTACTTACCGTACACTTAGGTTATAAATCGATTAAGAGATACCTCTGGTAATCTGACGAGCTGCAGAGAATTTGCCCGTAGCGTGCCTTAGCCAATGATAATCACGTTTGTGGTCTTTTAGACGTAATATTAATCTTGCTTTCATAGAACCACAGAATAAATATAGAACACCTAGAATTCCACGTTATGCTTAAACTTAATTTAGAATATAATGCAATAGTTTTTAGGGTTCCGTACCAAAATGGTAAAAAAGGAACCCTTATGGTGTGACTCAGTCTGTCTGTCTGTCTGTCTATCACAGCTGGATATCTCGAGAAGTATCAACTTGAAATTTGGAATAGTTTAAGATGACATTTGCCTAACTATTTTGCAAATAATAAAGAAATAAAAAAATAATATCTTTTTTACAACAGGGCCTGAAAAAGGGTCTTAAAAATTTGAAGTGGGGCTACTAGGGCATGTGGGGTATTATATGAAAGAGCGCCGTTTGCACGTTTTCAATCATTTCTTTTTTTCTAGACCGCATAGTTTTCGACCTCTGATGAAAAATGTAAAAAAAAATACGGCCCTTCCCACTTATCTCCGAAGTTTGAAAAGAGAAAAATCTGAAATAATTCTATGTGATAGCAGTTTATATAAAGATTACAGGAAAAATAAAACGATGTCTCAATATAGCACATTTTTTGAGAAATTATCAATTTCTAAAAAGTTAACATTAGTTCCACTATCGGGCAAGAGATGGCGATGACTTAAAACAGCAATAATAATTTTATTATTTTACTCTGCAGTGTGGTTTGATGGTGCAATTATGATGATACGGAACCCTCGGTGCGCGAGTCTGACTCGCTCTTGACCGGTTTTATTATTATTTATTTCTGCACCCCTACAGCATTACCAACGAAACGCGATCGATAGAGCGATTTATTGCTTTCAACTGTCAAAAGACAATGGATTTTGTCAGTAGAGTGTCGTTAAAATGTTATATCGCGCGATATAATATACTTATCGTATTTCGGTAGCCATATTACGGACTTCAGCCCATTGTCACTACAAACAATCCTCGTAGTTCCTCGTAGTTATTGTGAACTCGTAATAAGGTGTATTAACAAGTCCGTAGCACACTTCGTAATAATGTCATACCAACAAAACAGAAGAACTTGCTTGTATCCAGCGAACTAAAATCTATGGAACAAGCATTGCGCTCAAAAAATAGCACCACACGAACGAAAAGTACAACTAAGTGGATGGAGCTAAAATGCTAGCATTAAATTATGCAGCACAAAGCGTCTGTGCACTGGTTGCTTATTATTATTAGCGACATAGTTTGTATGCTCATAGATATGTTTTATACTTAAACGAAAAAATGTGATACTTTCGTTATTTCCGCATATTTGTACTGCCTTCTTTGCGTCTTTTACACCATTTGACTACACAGGACGTCATTTCTAATAAACTTTCTCTTTCTCTCTTTCCTCTACAATACAAACTGCATTTATTGTAAAGAACGTTAACGTCAGTCACCAGGTGCGTGGGTGGCCCGACTAAAGCTTAGCGGGTAGTACTTTTTCGGCCCAGTGGTGCCATTTTTAAGCAATATTTGTTTGCAATTTTATTACACTTCCATAGATTTTAGTTCTCTGCCTGTATCACACCAACCAAAAGTTCACTATTTAACACTTTTTCGTAGTCGGCGCGGTTAACTTTCGTAGCACAGCGCATAGCTCCGTAGCTAACTAAATTCACTCGCGGATCGACACACTGAACGCACTATTTCGCACACTGACTCCAATAACAGTTATCTTTTGCTTAGCATGGTCTAACTTGTTATACGGATGCACTATATTTGAGCACTATAACCACTTATCTTGAAGCACTAATATGGTTGACACTGTCGCACTTACTATTTAGATGCAGTAACTTTACCAACTTGAGCACTAAATTATCACTGGGATCGTTGCACATCAATAAAACCTAATTTTTTTCACTATTTCTTCCTTTATTTTTTCCTTTTCTTCCTTTTCCAATAATATTAGTATCTTCAATGAAGCTGAACTGGCGCTTGCATAAACTGCTTCAACGCTTTATATAAAAAGTCTGAGCCGATCAGAACACCCGAATTTTACTCGATGGTTAAACTAGATTTTTACTTTTGTTTGTTAGACAAATTTTTTTCAACTTAAAATTTATCTAACAAAAGTTTTTTCTTAATGATATCTAAGGTATCTTACGAGTTATTTACAAAAAAAACATCAGGGCCGTTGGCATACATTATTTTCACTTAAACTTATACACTTACTAATAAATTCTAATAAGAACAAAGGCAAGTACTAAAAACTTAATCAATTATAAACAAAGCTTTCTGATACAAAATCTTAATCCGAAGAACTATTTTAAACATTTGAAACAAAATTCTTGACTCTTTAACTATTCACTTGACAGTTGACACTCATTGAAATCACTATTCACTTTTAGTTTGTTCACTATTGTTTAACACTTACTTATTACTTTTACAAAAAACACAATAATTATGTCGCGTCTCTACTCTAAGGCCGGGTTTCCACCTGCAAGAAAATTTCTGCAAGAAGTGTCCCATAGCCTGTCCTTAGATTATTTATATGTCTAGATAGAGTCTTAGGCTTTTGACGTATTAAACAAAACAGGCCAACTTTTTTAAGGTGGTGTGCATTTTTAGCATCATCGCGTCCAAAGAGTATTGTAATAAAACCTATGGCCGGCTCACACTACTGACAATGTGTGCGTGTTTTGGTCACCCAACTGTTGGGTGATATTTTTTTCGACGCTGTCGTAGCTTCGACTGTCTATCTTGACATATAAATAATCTAAGAGCCTGTCAGACAGTAACTTACATGTGTTAACTAATAGCAAATACACTGGCGACAGTTTGTCTCGCGTTCACAAGGTACTGTGTGACAAGCTGTCAGTGAAAATTCTCGCAGAAGTTCTTGCAGGACTGCAGGTGTATTCGCGGCCTAACAACAACGTAGTATTCAATACTTTATTTAAATCATCTCGTGCAGTCTCTGTAAGCCAGTTGAAGTGGGCGATTTGCCAAATCGAGACATATATCGTTCGAGCAGTCGGCCGATACTCGGTATGAACTTATGTATGCATGAAACGAAACGCAACCGGCCAACCGCCCTGAATATATCGGAGAGCAGGTAGTTTCTGTTTGTATTTCCGGTCAAGTTGTTTCGAGCTCACAGTTAAAAGTTACAGTTTTAGCTTCAGGCAATAGCTACTTACAAAAACCTTTCTCTGATTAAAAAATAAGTTGATTGAATTTAATAAATTTTACAAAATGAAATTCTAGAAATGTAGTTTAATTGCAATACCATAAGCTGCTTAGGCTTAATTATTTGTAAGAGTATTTATTATTTTATTGGTTAAAATTAATGGAACAGAATTCTTAGAACTTTTAATTAAAGGAATCAATTAATGTTAAATTTACAGATAAATTCACAGTTAAAATAAAGATAGGTGGACGTATTAACTACAATTATCAACTTTCCAAGCATATTTTTAAATAAATATAAGATAGATTACAAATAATAAGCCTTTGATGGTTATTACTGGGTATTGTGTTACTACACACTTTAAGATCACGAAAACAAAAAAAAAATATGTTTACACATCTAATATAAGTATATCTGTTTGATTTATTTTTCTATGTTATCGTTTCTTTGCTTGCTAGTGTATACGTACATATACAAGATGTATTTGTAACCACTCTTTAAATTTCACGGATATATTCAATCCATGAAACTGAACAACCTTTTCTAAGAAACATAGGGTCAAATATGTAAAAAAAATTGACTTTCCATACAAATCAAAGAGATCACGTGATCAGTTTAGTATGGGGTGACCAAAATTTTTTGGCGTATTTCGACACAATGTTTCATGGTGAAAGTTAATGCAACAAAGATAAAACAATATATTGTTTTAAATTTCCATGGTTAATATTTATGTTATTAGAATAAACTGTGTCGGGATATACATCAAGTACCTGTTTATTTTTGAGACTCCGATTTTCGCATGCAACTACGCTGAAATATCGGATTCTCAAAAAATAAGCAGGTGCATGGTGTTAATCCCGACATAGTTTATTCTAATAAAGATAAAACGTGAAACAATAAAATATCAGTAGTACAAAATGCCGTTTTAGTCCCAGATATAAGAGCGGCACCGTTAAACAATAGTGCAATTGGCGCCTGTCCGGTATCCTTGGCAACTTGCCAGAGGGTTTGTTTAAATTCCTGACACTGTTCCGGGATCTAGGAATCAATGGTCTGCCGGTTTGCTACTTTCTGTATCCCGTTTTCGGCATTTTAAGGACTTGCTCAACGTCAAACGAGAGCTATTTACATAATTATAATTTAGTTGAGTCAAAGGTTCCCTACTTTATTTTTGCGATACGAATATATTGTTTGTAATATTAAGGCGACTCTAGCCATCCTCTCATTGTAATTTTGCTCGCTAAGTATACATAAAGTAGCGAAAATTCAGATACACAGATTGAAGCTAAAGTTTCATAGTTTACTAGCTGCCCCACCCCGGCTTCGCACGAGGGCGGCGCCATATATTAGTTTTGCGATTAAAAATGACGGAAAAGTGAAAAAAATGTTTTTTTACGTCTTTTCGTAAAATATTTTGGTAATTTTCTTATACAAACAAACATTATCCTGATAATTACAAGCACAACAAAAAAATAATTATCTGACTTGGTGCGGTAATTTTAAAGTTATGCGCTTACATACATTTCGGTGATATATTTTCTATGACAGAAAAGAGAAAATTTGATTTTGTACATAGTTCCGTTATTTTTTTTTATACAAAGTCAAAGTCAAATAAACTTTATTCAAATAAACTTAATTATTAAGTACTTTTGAATCGTCTATATTTTCCTACCACCCGTTCCAGACTTTTTTAGCTGACAAGAAGAACGGGCGCAAGAAACTTATCAGCTGTAACAGCCATAAGTAACGATATTTACAAACTTTAATATATCGTTACCAGATAATTACAACAGGGTGACAGGATTATTGGCAACAACATAGACTTATTATATTAATTCAACAAAGTACTTATAGAAGCAAGTTATGTGTTGTTACATCATTTCCACGCATGATAATCGTCTACTTTATAATAACCTTTACCCATGAGCGAATTTTTTAACATGGTTTTTAAATTCATGCAAAGGAAGATCAATCACTTGTTGTGGAACTTTATTAATAAAGGCTATGCCTTTCCCCATAAATGAACCTCTAGTTTTTGCTAGCCTTAATCTTGGAACGGCAAGTTTATCTTTATTTATTATATTAAACTGGTGAATATTGCTGTTTTTAGCAAATGAATCATAGTGTTTCCTTACATAAACTAAATTTTAATAAATGTATTGGCCAGCCAAAGTTAAAATAAATATTTTAAATATTTTCTTTGAACAATTTTCTCAAGGTATCTCTCCGCCGTAGATTGTATACGGCGCGAATAGCTCTTTTTTGGAGTACAAAAATATTTTCAATACTGGCAGCTGAACCCCTGAGAACAATAGCAGTCCATACGACATTACACTATGAAAATAACTAAAGTATACTAACCTTGCCGTTTCAATATCAGTTAAAAGCCTTATTTTCTTAACAGCGAATGCCGTTGAACTAAGTCTACTTGACAAGGCTTCAATATGTGGATCCCATTGCAGTCGAGAATCTAGTGTGATACCTACATAGAAATTTCGTACTCTCAATAAACTCGACTTCATCGTCATTCAAATTAATATTTAATTTTGTTTGCTCAACATTAGGTAATGAGAATTTAACCCATTTAGTTTTTTTTGGGGTTAAGTGCTAAATTATTTCTATTAAACCAGTATGAAACTTTAGTGAGGGCACTATTTACTTCGTCTGAACAGTTATTACCTTCTGTTTACTTTAAAAACTAAAGAAGTATCATCCGGAAATAGTACTGTTTCACATAAATTATTCGCGTAATTAGGAAGGTCCTTTATATAAATTAGAAACAGCAATGGGCCCAATATTGATGCCTATGGCACATCCATATTGATGGGGGCTCCAGTAGATTCAGTTTTATTAATCACTACTTTCTGAGTTCAATTTTACAAATACGTACTCGTAACTGATTTATCAGAGACACCATAATGTTCTAGCTTCTTTAATAGTATTTAATGATCAACGCAATCGAATGCTTTAGAAAGGTCACAGAAAATGCCAATTACATCTTGCTTTTCTTCCCAAGCGTCAAGAATATGTTTGAGAAGTGCAATTCCAGCATCAGTTCAGTAGTACTTTTACCCTTGGAAAATCCAAACTGATTTTAATGAAGTATATTATTGTATGTGAAGTAATCTAATAATTGGGAATATATAATTTTTTCAAATATTTTACTAAGTGCTGGTAGTGTAGATATTGGCCTAAAGTTAGCTGGGTTACTTTTATCCCCAGATTTAAAAAGAGGAATCAATTTACTATTTTTCATTAGATCAGGAAAGACCCCTTCGTCAATACGTTTGTCAAAAATAAAAGCCAAGTAAGGGGCTAGCATATCGATTATTGATTTAATAATGCTTGTTGACATGCCCCAAAGATCTTCTGTTTTTTTAACATTAATTGTAATACAAGTAATACAAACCTTGTCCTGATATAACAAACGCAACAATAACAAACACACAAAAAAGAAAAAGAAAAATTATCTTTGGTGCGGTCTTTCTAAAGTTATGCGCTTACATACATTTTCGGTGATTCATTTTTATCTAGATTTACAAACAATAACTTCATTAAAATAAAGTTCGTTGTAGTAGTAGGCAAAAGTGCCTAAAGGGAGCACTTTTTGCGTGAGCAAATACACATAGCACTTTTTGCAGTAAAGTTTATTGTGTAATTATACATTTTGTACTGAGCGAGTAATAAATTTAATTAAGGCGCTGTAGGTAGTGAAACTAGCGCCACCACTACATTTATTTTTATTACTCGTAAACCAAGTCAATATTTAAAAAAAGCTCATGTAATAATCTCTTAAATTGTCTCTAATATTTTTTGAATAACTCTTCAACAGTTTTCATTCTTTCTGTAAGTTTTAAAATCCATTTTAGCTCAAAGTGGCCACTTTTGGCAATTATGGATTTTAAAACTTACAGAATAAATGATTACTGTTGAAGAGTTATTCAAAAAATATTAGTGACAATTTAAGAGATTATTACATGAGCTTTTTTTAAATATTGACTTGGTTTATGAGTAATAAAAATAAATGTAGTGGCGGCGCTAGTTTCACTACCACCGCGCCTTAAGATGAGGGCGCCACTAAAGGCTTTAGGGCCCTTAAGGCATTACATGCACCCGAAAATCAGTTAATCCTTACTATCCTTACTAATATTATAAATGCGAAAGTCCGTTTGTTTGTTTGTTTGTTTGTTACGCCTTCACGTTTCAACTACTGAACCGATCATCATGAAATTTTGCATACACGTTGTCAGGGGTACAGAGAAGGACATAGGGTACCTTTTATCCCGAAAAAAAGTATTGTTCCCGAGGGATCGCAAAAAACCTTTCCACGCAGACGAAGTTGCGGGCGGCCGCTAGTATTCTATAACTGTGCAGTCAACTTCTCGAGGGTTTTGTAACTTAGTTTATTCCCATGTAGCGTACAAATATCTGAATATGTGAATCCACATTTTTAAATAAAAACAAACATAGTTTGCAAGTCATGACTTCTACTCGTAATTTAGTTACTGATTAATCTTGCTGTAAACATAATTCTTGAAAGTCACAAAAAAGTTCATCATCTCTCCCGAAGAAAAACGTCACCCTAAAATATTTTTTGTGGCTTCAAAGCGCCCAAGTTCATAAAACTTTGCCAGTCAAACATCTCAAAATTCATGTACTTCAATAAACTTTTTCAGACTAAGACATCAACATATTTTTGAGGTGTTTTTGAATAAATCGTAAAATATTTTAACGAGATATCAACAAGCCTAACACAAATCGTGGTTCATCATTATTCTGTTTAATGTTATTTTGAAATTCAGATGAACTAATTTAGCTTTCTGCGAAACAAACGTAGAAACTTTTTCAACCATTTTTCGTGGCTGAGTACTTGGCAATCTTATACATTAGTTTATTCAGTTTGTTTTACACAATTCAATAAAAACTGAACTATATTTATACACAAGCATTTACTATAAAAGTTGCTTTTGTGGATCATACGATTCCATAATTCATTGGTCTGCGAGCGAAGCGCAACATCAAAATAATATTACCTATATATAGCTTTGCGGTGAATAGTTTGGTCGACTGGTTACTATTCAATCAGCTGCTCTTCCCAAAATACCTTGTGAATTGAGTTTGCTGCTAACATTAAAATGAAAATGTAGAATTTAGGAAGAAAACTTTTATAATTTATATAGAAATAGGTATTATAATAAATTAATCATAATAATAATCATGGTACAATAATATACATGTACTTATTAAACTTTTAGATTTTAGGCATTCACAATGCTAGATAATTAATATATTAGAAAAAATAGACTCACCCGTAGCAGCTCCCGTCTGATCTGCTACGGGTGAGTCGATTTTTTCTAGTATTTTTTCTAATCTTATTACGATTTGACTTCCCATCTGATGTTAAATTGACATCGAATACGTGAGAGAAACCTTGTATTTACATTCTCTTTGCGTGAGAAGGCCAACATAATATAATAGCAAGCGATCACCAATTAGTTTCGGTGCGGGTCCCTATAGCTATTGGTAGATGATGACTAGCAACCAAGGCTGAAAACCATTTGGTGACTCTGCACTATAGCTTTGAAGCTAGATGCAACAACCAAACACTACACTACACATCGCATACAACGAACACTTCAATCAAGTTGCTTAACACTGGCGACTGAACGCTACACCCCCACATTTTTTGAAAGCTGGTGACAGCTACTTTCGGAATGCAGCAAGTCACCAAACGGTCACTTACGACGACGACTATTAAAAGGACGACGTAAGTAGCTAGATAGTAAAACTGTCACTGTTGTTGGGGTCATTTCGGGACGCAGTTGCAATCGAGGGTTTCTATTTCTAGAGGTAGTTGAAACGGAAGTAAAATTATCTTTACTTAAAACATGTGGTTGTTGCATAACTAAAGTAGTTAAGTGTTATTTATACAATAACACAGAAGGTAATTTTATGACTTTCTTGACAAACTGTATGCAACGTGTCGTGTCGTGTATTGTGTTAAGCGGGTCGTTACGTTCCCTCAAATATGGTTGAGCAAAACGATGGGTCATGCTCGTGAACGGGTGCTGCCTGCGGGAATGGGTCTGCTTCTGTCTGCTTGTATTAAGAGCGTCGTATATACAGGGTGCATTTGTAATCACTCTCCAAATTTTAAGGATGTGTTCAGTCCATGAAACTGAACAACTTTTTCCATGAAACATGTGTCGAAATACGCCAAAAAATTTTGGTCATCCCATACTAAACTGATCACGTGATCTCTGTTTTTTTTTTACATATTTGACCCTATGTTTCTTAGAGAAAGTTGTTCAGTTTCATGGACTGAACACATCCTCAAAATTTGGAGAGTGATTTCAAATGCACCCTGTATAAAAACTTCTTACTCAAAACATAATTCATAACTTACCTTGTTTTGATTTATTTAATTGCAATCTTTTTACTTTCTATAGTCAGTAGTTTTGTAAAAGGCCTATGAAAAGCTTTGTATATTAATTTTCAATTCGATGCCTTAACATGGGTAGCCTTAGTATGTCATGCTCTCTTTAATCATTTCTGCGGTGGTGTCGTGTGAAGCGGGTCGTTACGTTCCCTCAAATATGGTTGAGCAAAGCGATGGCTGGTTCATGCGTCATGCTCGTGAACGAGTGCTGCCAGTGGGAATGGTCTGCTTCTGACTAACTATCTTAACGCATATTGAATTGTATGTTGATTGTATACTTTGAATTTAGCTTGAACCCTGTAATTTAATTAAGTAATTTGAAATTCATTAAGAAATGAGCTAGTTAAATAATGATATTTATTTGTTAATCTTTGTTAATATAAAGTCTGGAAACGATATACATATTTGTAAATATCGTTCCATCTGTTAACGCTGACAAATTTTTTGCACCCATTTTTTTTATCAGTTAAAAGATGTCATAATCGGTGGTAGGGTAAAAGATTTGACGATTGAAAAACGCTTATTATGTGAGCTCATTTAAATAAAGATTTTTTTCATTCTTTGATTCATTTTCATTCAACAACCACGTGTTTTAGTAAAAAAAAAATCAGTTGGCATTCCGGGAGTGCCGGCAGAAGTGAAAACTTGAATATTAACGTTACGTTACGTTAACGTGAAAACTTGAATAGTAACAATTTTGATATTTTGAAATTAGCGGCAAAGGATTAAAAGAGAAAAAAAAATCTAAAGATTTCGCGCCAGTGGCCTTTTTAATTTCTACATGCACGCATTCTACGATTTAAACTTATACGGCCGGTTTCTGTATTGAGAAATTGAAGTTGAGCACTACTTAAGTACAAATTTTGTATGGGTGAGTAAGGTTTGAGTAGTGCTCAACTTCAATTTCTCAATTCAGAAACCGGCCGATAGTCACAGAGTATAAATAAGTCTATGATTTCACCGAAGAGATCGCTGCTATTAGTTCCATTTCTAAATTAGCGCGTTGCTGGTGACAAAAGTGTTTACGTCATAAAATGACGCGCCGCCATTTTCAACGCGCCCCGTAGAAAGAGAGGGGGAAACTTCCGCCGAGAGCTGTCTTCTCTCCATCCGTCACATCCGTCTTACGTATTTTCGATCAGCCACGTGATTCCTGACGCGAGTTTAGCATTTTTTCCCCATACAAAAAGCGCACAACGCCGCTAAAGAAGTTTTCACTTCAATAATTTTACTTCCGTTTCATGAGTTTCTGGACTACCTCTACTTATGTGTTTCTTTCTAGTTTGTGGCTTTCTAGCTGCCATTATACTCTGTGTCGTAAGTTCGTGACGCGGCGCGAGATGTATTACCTGTGCTAAATGATAAATGTATTTGAACTTTACAGTGATTTAGATCGTGCTTCAATAAGTATTATTATCAATAGATTTTTTTTTTTTTATTTATTTGTTCATAACATAACAATTACAGAAGTTAAAAACTAGACGCGCTTAAAACCTAATTGAGGTTTATACTTGCACGAATGAGTCGTATTACAGCATTATATTTATAATCATTCACTTGATCCCAGTATATAGTATTTTTTTAATAAATGTTTACAGGTCTTGTAGTTCTTTAAGATACTATTTTGTAATGTATGCGGAAGCCTGTTTAATATATTGGGGAGCGTATATTTCCACGTCCTTTTACCATATTCATTATTATATTTAGGTAGAACAAACATTGGTGTACTGTTTAGTTTGCGCAGTTTACTATGCCTAACTTTAGCAGTTAGGGACTCAATGTTATGGTAGTCCTCAAGTACTATTTGATAATTAATTTTATTGTAAGCTGACATAATTCTGCAGTGCTTCAACAACCCTATTTCATTTTCTTTATATTTTTTTCTTAAATATTTTGGGATAATTGTTTTAAGTATGCTTAGTTGAAGTTTGTATATTAAGTCAATGTTAGTTTTATATGTTCGACCATAGCTACTGAGTCCATAACCTATTATTGATTCACCTAATGATAAGTACAACATTCTTAGTATATTGTAAGGTAATTTAAATTTAAGGATAGAAAATTTAGCTCGAAGTGATCTTAATTTGTTACATATGTATTCTACATGAGGTCTCCAATTAAGATGTTTATCAATGATGAGGCCCAGATAAGTATGCTGACTTACTATTTCAAGTTTTTCACAGCTACACGAGACAGGCTGGTCATGCAAACATTGGTGGCTATGTGATATTACAATTGGATCAGTAAGACATTTTATGTAGGGCGATCTTATATGCAAAAGTTTTGTTTTATTGGCATTGATAACAAGACCCATATCGTGCGCCCATTTGCATAGCAAGTCATAATTGACATGTTTTCATGTTTTACAAGGTACCTAAAATCGAAAACCATTTCGAGGTTTTTCAATTTCAGACACCGTACATATTTTTTCGGGGTTTTTGATCAATTATTTAATGAATTATGTGGAAAAACCCTGTAGTATCGAGATATAGGAATAATAAAAAATACACTCCTTTGCGTAAAAAAAGTTGTGTGATTGTCGTTGAACTGTCGCTGTCAAGGTTACAATGTAGGTATGTCAAAGTCTGTGTCAAGAATCGAAATATTTTTCACATTTGCTCGCTTTGTTTTGAATGTTTTAATTATATTATTTACTTGAATTAGTATTTTAGTTATATTTAACATCTCTCGAAATATAATATCAAGTTTTCTGAAGAATTTTTAATGGCAGACAGTCGCAACACTCGCAACCTCACTAAAGTGGAAATCATCATGATGCTGAAGCTGAAGTCTTCTGCGAAACGTTTATTTTTAGGAAAAAAAATATATTATTTACGTTTCAATTGGTTTAATAAATACAGTTTGATTTCAAGTGCATTAATTTCAATTTCCATAAAACTTTAAAGCAACACACCACTGTAAACGAGTAGACTTTGGTTTGGTACGTAAAACAGTGTTTGTTTGGGCATTTCATCATTTGGGCAGTATTTTTGCAGGCAGGAACTACACATGAGATTATGGAATCTAATTTACGAATATCTTTATCTATTATTGTTGAAAATAAGGTAAAAATAGCGACAATAAAAGAAAACAACCTCGATCAAAACATAAACAAACAAACGTCATTAGCGTCCATAGATTAGGTTGACAGGTTGACGTCAAAGTGTATTTTTTTATCCATATGGGCAAAGGAAAAACCATCAGAAATCCTATAAACTGCACTTACGCTCTTTTAGAATGAATAAGTTTTCAAATTAATATTATGACGACATAAATTAAAATTTTGGATAAGAAAAAAATACGTGTCTCTTGTTTTCATCAGTAATTTCTAAATAACAAATAAAAAACCAGGACAACAATTTTGAAATGTTGTCAATTGTATTGCATAATTTTCTGCGCCTCACAAATGTCCTTACTGTGCGCAACCAAACATGTGTCATCAGCAAATTGGTACACGGAGCCATTTTGGAAGAGATTGCACATGTCGTTAACGTAGACCAGATATTCAGTAGGTCCCAGGATTGAACCCTGGGCCGTGCCCTGTTCTGTGGGAATAGGATCACTGGTGTCCCCATTTACACTGACTAGTGTATGCCTATTTTTATGATAATCTCGAAACCATTCCAACATTGGGCCCCGCACACCAATCTGTTGCAACTTAGAAAAAAGCATACTATAATTCAAAACATCAAATGCCTTACTGAAGTCAATGAAGACAACCAGCACATGATAATAACTACTGTAACAACGGTTATACATATTTTGAAATAAAACAGATATTGGTGTCGATTCGGTGCAGAAACAGGGCTAACAGGACTAAACTAAATATAAGTTTGCATACTTTTCTTTACGTATATAAAAGAACAGACTGCTAAAATTAAGTTCAATCTCCGTCTGTACCAAATCGACACCAATACACGGTTAATTTTTAAGTAGGTAAGTATATCTAAAAATGAAATGAGTATATCTCTTCCCTATTCTAATCGAGTATGTACAGTTAAAAGTTTTAATAGTTAATAATTGGTCAAGATATTGAGGTTTATGTTCCAAAATTTTACTTATTTCTGTATTTAGACCTCATTCATAGTATTACACGCGCTCAATCAAAAGAGAGTATCTTATTTACTTACGTAAATAATTAAAAAAATGAATCTACGCACGTGTCTTTGTGAGTTTGCCGATTAACCAAGATTTTTTCCGATATTTTCAAACTATTAATTTTTAACTGGACGTTCATATTCACAAACGTGGTCTGATATCCCCATTTCATTTTTAGATATACTTAGAAATTGATGGTGTATAGATTTCCAAAGTTGCTAACAATCGTACAGCAATGTCTAATTTATCTGCGAGAGTTATGGTCAACGAAGCCCCGCTATAACGACGTGGCTTGGCCCCAAAGCTTGTGATCGTTACTCCTAAGTTTAGAGTCGAGTTTCTGGCCCATTAGTTTGCTTTCACGGATTGGTTTGACCTCAAGCTTCTGACTAAGGGGTATTACCACAGGATAAATAAAAGTACATACCTACAGTCTTTATCTTTTTGGTCTTATTTGGTAAAAAAATCTTCACCCTACTCTTTATTGAAAAAAACAATTTTAAATGGTTTTCCATACATAGATAATGAAAATACTATTATTAGTAACTACCTATTTGATTTATTAAGATGACATATTTTTAAATAAGATGTACCTATGCGAAAGGCCTACAACATGTAAAAAGTCGTTTACCAAAGGACAAGTAAAGTAAAACATACTTCTACACAGTGCTAAAGTAAACTAACACTGCTCTGCTGGCACCTGCTACTTACTTGCATGATACAATTTTGAAACTTTCAAAAAGATTCGGATATTTGTATGCCATTTTGAAAAAGTCGGTTTTGGCCACCTCTGACAAAAGTAGTGTCAGTCGATAGAAATCATCACAATATTTTTCATAATGGCGGACAAATAGGTGTATGCCAAAAGGGCCTGATGTTAAATGAATAATTTTATCTATTTGGTTTTTGTTGTAAAAATAATTTATAAGTATTAGAATATCATTTTATGATAAGTGTAATGATACTACCTTTACTATAAAAGATATCAGCATATCAGAATCTCTCATCATCTCTTATATATACATATATAGTCGAATAGTTCATAGCGGCCTCGGAATTTTGAAATTTATGTTTGGAATATGTGAAAAAAAATTCCAATCAAAAACCATACTACTTAAAACGCTCAGAATTAACTGTGAATTTCTCCAAGATACCTACATCCATATTATTACGTAAAATGTATTTCAGAATAATCTTTACTTCATAAGAACATCAAATTTCATACTTTTATTTGTTGACTGTACTTGTTTGTGATTCTGTGTATGCTCAAAGTTGACTGAGAAATCATTCACCAACTTTCATTTTTATGTCTAACCCTATAACTTTCCAGTGAATCATCATATTACTTTTTGTCGCGGATAGACCTAAAGGTTTCTCTAGGTTGTATCGCTAAAATCCGTCAAAATCGAAATTTCAACAAAAAAATGTCATAGGGCCCTTAAGTACCAACAAATTTGTACGGAACCCTCGGTGGGCAAGTAGGACTCGCACTTGTCCGATTTTTTTATCTAATGACCCTTACCAAAAACCTACATATTTAATGCAAACTTAATAAATCAAACTTACAAACTTAATATTTCAAAATTTATCAAACCTTTTTGTATCAGACAATGTGGTATTTCGCCTCAACAACATGACCATCAGCTATTTTTAATGTCCCCACTGCTGGGGCATAGGAATTCCATATGGGTGGATAAGAAGGAGAAAAGGCCACAAAACCCACCATGCGGGCCCAATGCGGATCTGTGGGTGTTAACGACTGTAAATGCAGCCGGTACCAATGGCTTAACGTGCCTTCCGAAGCACGGAGGAGCTCGAGATTATAAATTTGGTCACCCATCTCGTAACTGACCCTTGCAAAAGCTGCTTAACCTCCGCAATCGCTGGGCCAGGTACTAAACCAGTGCGCCACCGAGCTCCTTCAACAACATATACTATACTTATTACATACCTACCTAATATATGTATGATTTTTATACATATACACTAACTCTGAAATAAAAAAAAAACAAAAAGTACTTTCAAAGTCGTGACCTATATGCTTGTTTTTTATTTTATTTTAATTTATGTTATCTTTGCATTAATTATAGTAATTGTTTTTGATATAAGCTTTATCTTTTATTTATAGGTAATAAAAAAGCAGTCAACTAAGATTAACAAAGGTCAAGTCGCATTTATCAATATTAAAACAATATAAATGAAGGTGAAACTTTACTGTGAACAGATTTAAGACCAATTCAATTTTAGTTATTAATGACGAAAAATATTTAAAATATTAATTATATGAAGTTTAGGTCTTGATACAAGTTATTTTATTACAGGAGCTTTTGAAAATACAGGTTTACTTTGAAGTAAAATTTTTGGTTGTAATTTTATGATTTACGTTTTCATTTTGATCAAAAAGATATCGGCTATTTAAATTGCTTAAGGCGATTAGTGCCCTCACAGTGGCACCCTCATTATATTAAATTTATTGCTCGCTAAGTACACAATGTATCGAAAATTACGTCCAGATTGAAGCTAAAAGCACTTTTTGCTCTTTAATATTACAACTAACTATATTTTACAGAGGTTACTGTTTGTAAATAAACTATGTACCTATAAAACTTTAGCTTCTATCTGTAGGTACCCGTAGCACGAACAGCTATCGAAAAAAATAACGCGCGTAAAATCATTCGATAGTGCATTTTGTATTGAAAATTTGTACAACGCCATCTACCGCCAAATAGCGAAATTAAAATTTCCATAGATAATTACAGTACAGGTCGCCTAAATTTTTTATAAGTACATTGTGTACTTAGAGGGCAATAAATTTAATTAAGTTTAGGGTGCCACTGTGAGGGCACTAATCGTCTTAAATTTGATCCTTAATGGGACTTTTACACGGGTTGATTTTCCGGGTGACTTTCTAGGCATCTTTAGTCGACTAGGGCTTTTTATCGACAATCGCTAGTAAAACCGTATCACCACCTCACTGAAATTAGGTTTGCGATTCGAGTTTACAACCGATTGTCGATAAATATTCGCCTATAGTCGCCTAGCAAGTTGCCCGGTAAATCGACCCGTGTAAATGCCCATACGATTATTTTTACTATTCTGAACAACCTTGGAGTTATCAAAGAAAATTATTTAATAACGGCTATTCTCAAAGCACGCACAATAGTTCGATATAATAAGTGATATAAGAAAAGTTTTCCATTTTATGAGAATCCATTTCGATTTGGTTGAAGGTTATAGTCATTTTTCAGTACAAAAGTAAAAGAAACAACAGCATTCCTTAAATAGATGTGAACGATCTATTACTAAAAATATTGCCAAATAGAATGCTTATTCATAAACAATTATCATTATTATCAGGTATTTAATAAAATTAAAGTTTGAAGTTTAGAGTAAATTGCCTACAGTACCTACACAATATTTATACAGAAAATTGATTAAAACTGTATCACTAGTTTGTCTCATTTCTGTGGTGATTCCTTTTTTTTATAATAGTTTTTAACATTTTATATCATAATACAAGTATTTAACATACCTTGAACTGCTAGAAGGAAAGTTGTTATCTTTAAAACAATCCTTAAAATGTCTGTCATGTTGGGTGTTTTTAATCCTTCTTACAACAACAATGGCACGTAATACACTAAGCAACAACAACAACTGTTCACTCACTTTAACGAAACACTTCGTAGCGGTTCACTGTGCCGTAACGCTACGCGCCTACGACGTAGCTCGCGGACGAGCGGCAAAGAGCAACTGACTCCGAAGTGCTACGCGGCTCACCCCACCGCGCGGCACGTTATTATTAATTTATTTGTTCCTTTCAAACGTAAGCTTGCTTCAACCCGTTTCAAAGTCAACAACTACAGTTTTCTCGGGAGCTTTTTTGTTTGTTCAAGTAAATAACTTTTAGTTCTTTTCTGAGACTAGGTGAAATGGGTGGTTATAAATAAATTACCTATATAGACCTTTTTTGCGTTTTATGTTTGTAAATAGCGGTAGGTACAAGATACCTCACTCAAAATAAATTCAACAATATTAATATATAAAGTTTATAAAAAAAAACATGCTTTTATTGCTTTTAAAAATTAATGTATTGGCCAACGTCGTCTTCTTGATTATGCTGATGGTATTGAATCAATATTTACTTTTACTTTTGTAATTTGTCCAAGTATATAAAATTTATCCATGTGTCTTTTGTTCTCCATCTGCCTCATTTATTGTGTAACTGCCTCATTTATCGCTGTCGCTTTCAGTTTGACTGACTGACATTGTATGAACTGACATCGATTGCTGCAGCATTACAAATTTTACTGTCTTTTTATAAAGATTTTGATTCATAACTGGTTTATGCCAGTGGTAGGAAAATATAGACGATACTAAATAATATACTACAAAAAATTCGACTCGCACCAGATTAAGTCTCGGATGGGAATTGAACCCGCGACCGTTGGATATTCGGTCCAATGCTCTGACCGCTAAGCTACTGAGTCACTAATGCTACTGAATCACTGTTGTAATTATCTGGTAACGATAGATTCAAGTTTGTAAATATCGTTACTTATGGCTGTTACAGCTGATAAGTTTCTTGCGCCCGTTCTTCTTGTCAGCTAAAAAAGTCTGGAACGGGTGGTAGGAAAATATAAGACGATTCAAAAGTACTTAATTATTAAGTTTATTTGACTTTGACTTTGAATGGTCGCTTCTCATCTCAAGGGTTCGATTCTCATCCGAGAGTTGATCTGGTGCGAGTCAAAATTTTTCTAGTAAGTATATTATTCAGTATTGTATAAAAATTTGCATTGTGAATGCAAAAATCTCAAAATTTAAAATTATATAGCTATTTCATCTTAATCAACTGTCAAAATATCTGGAATGATATTTCAATTGAATGTCGAGGTTACATTGGTGAAATAACGCTGGCTTGCAGCGTAGGAGTTGAGATATACTAGAAGAAATTCGACGATGCCACTAGTGACTCGGTAGCGCAGCGGTCAGAGCATTGGACCGGACATCCAAAGGTCGCGGGTTCGATTCCCGTCGGAGAATTGATCTGGTGCTAGCAGTGAACTAAAACTATGGAATAAGCATTCCGCTCATAAAATGGCACCACACGAAAAGTACAACTAAGTGGATAGAGCTAAAAATGCTGGCATTTAATTATGCAGCACAAAGAGGTTGAACACTGGTTGCTTATTAGCGACCATAACTAATAGATCTTTTCTGTACTTAAACGAAAAAATAAGATACGTTTTTTCAGCATCTTTTTACTGCCTTCTTTGCATCTTTTACACCATTTGACTATAAAGAACGTCATTTGTAATACACTCTCTCTTTCTATCTTTTCTCTACAATATAAACTGCAATTTAATGAAAAGAACACTAACGTCAGTCACCGGGTGCGTGGCTGGCACAACTAAAGCTGAGCAGGTTGTACTTTTTCGGCCCCGTGGTGCCATTTTTTAAGCAATATTTGTTTGCAATTACACTTCCATAGATTTTAGTTCGTTGGGTGCTAGTGACTGGTGCTAGTGCATTGTGATTGCAAAAATCTCAAAATTAAAAATATAGACGATTTAAAAGTATAGATGTTTTGACTTTGACCTTGATGAATGTAAACATATTGTCATCTTGTAAGCAATCATGCATAATAGACGTTGATTTACACTTTAAATTATAAGCTGCACCTTTTAAGCTTTTTTTTATTCATAAAACCATAGACAATTCACACCAAATATAAGTACTTACTGAAATAATGAAAGCCTGTACAATAAAATGGATATTACATTATTAACTAATACAAAAATAAGCATAAGAAAAACATGACACAGGTAAAATTGCTTATGATCATCACATTAACCTGCTCCTGGTGGTTTTTGAACCCGAGATGTTTGAACTCGTAAAAGTGTCGCTAACCACAGCCATAGTAATAGTATGAATAATTTTCATGTGTATGAGAATACGGCGGAAGCCCGCTCTCTTTCAATGTGGATCACGTACCGACCGTAAATTCGCACCGCTCAGTGTGTCAAATAATAATATTCATCCCAGGGTTTTTTTTATTATATTTGCCTTTATACGGATCCTTTTCTTGCAATACAAGCTTGTGCCCACAATGATCACATCAACTTTTTTGTTTATTTCTGTTATTTTTACCACTTTTCCGTTATAGCATTGAATTATTGAATATTTCATCACAGACTTGTTTTATTTGGGTACGTATTGTAGAGAGTAATAAGTAATTTAAGTATACACATCAACTTTGTCTAGGGATTCAGGTGTTATTTTCATACACACGAGGTAACTTTGAAGCCTTGGTTTTCTGCCAGGGATGTACCGTGCTGTAATCTGATGATGGCCATCCAAGGACTGAATGGAGGAGATTCAGATCGCTATACACACCCAACTGATCTGATCAGCATTCTAAAAGATTAATGGGTTAGAGTTCTCAGTTTGAGGATTTCCATACATTTCCATGGTATTTTTGCGGTTAATTTAAACATGTTCATTACGTTTTAAGAATGCTGGTCAGATCAGTTGGGTGTGTACAGCGATCTGAATCTCCTCCATTCACTCCCTGGATAGCCGTCATCAGATCACAGCACAGTACATCCCTGGCAGAAAACCAAGGTTTCAAAGTTACTTCGTTTGTATGAAAATAACACCTGGTATCCCTAGACAAAGTTGATGTGTGTATATTATAAGAAAATTTAAGGAAAATTTACTAATTGCTAATTACCTATGTAGGTATAAGCGAGAGAACATAGCCATGGTAGAACTTCAGAGCCTTAGTCACCGTCGCAAAGTTGCTTGTTTATCGGTTTTTTATCCTCACTAATATTATAAATGCGAAAGTCCGTTTGTTTGTTTATTTGTTTGTTTGTTTGTTACGCCTTCACGTCTTAACTACTGAACCGATCATCATGAAATTTTACATACACGTTGTTAGGGGTACAGAGAAGGACATAGGATACTTTTCATCCCGAAAAAAAGTATTGTTCCCGAGGGATAGCAAAAAAACTTTCCGCGCAGACGAAGTCGCGGGCGGCAGCTAGTAGAATATACTTTGGAGAGTGTGCGAGGGAACTGCACGACCTGGTTCCTCCAGCCCCTTTCCATCATCGGGATACCAGACGCAGGTTAGTATATCACTCTTACATAGTAGATACTCCAAGGATCCGGTACTTTGGTACCGGATCCTTGCCAATACATTTCTTTTGCGAACTGCTAAGGAATGGAATGCGCTGCCTGCTCATGTGTTCCCCGATAGTTACAACCTTGGACTCTTCAAGGCAAGAGTGAATAGACATTTCCTGGGCGAGCGTGCTTTACCTTAGGCTACATTCTGTTTACCAAACAAGATGGTGGTCAAATGCCTGCCCAGTTACCAATAAAAAAATATACAGTTTTTTGTATACAGTGCCTTTGGTCTTGAACTAGCGATAATTTAAAGGCGTGAAATACACCTAATTTTATCGACATAAATAGCCACATTTGGGGTCTATCCCCACTCCTGTTGGAATGGCTGCCATTTTAAATTTGACTTTTTATTTTAAATGACCCTGCGGAAAAATATTAATTTCTCCGGATTTAAAAGTCCTACAGTTATAACAAAAATACTGTTTGAAAGATAATAATATTACCTATCAATTTAAAATTAAAATGTGTAAATTTTGGTTTAAATATGTCTTAAAATATTACTGAAATAAAATTTTAGACGAAATTAGTGCGATTTTTTTGAATTTTTATTACATTTCTCAAAAACTAGAACATTAATGTCCACTTTTTTTGCATTATTCAAATACACAGGAATATTATCTACAAACCAAGCATAAAAATTATTGCCCTATGTTGCATAGAGAGTTATCGTATTTAGAGAGTTATTTTTGTTTGAACTATGACCCTTACGTAATCAAAAAATGATTATTTTAGAAAATGGACATAATTACAAGCATTTTGAACATATTTTAAATGAGGTTGATAATTATATCTGAATAATAATTTCAACAAATGATAAAATCTAGTTTTGAGGAGTTTTGTTTTTTTTTTTTTAATTTTTGTAAATAGCCATTTAGTGCTTGTAAGGGTCATATTCAAACAAAAATGGCTCTCGAAATATGCAACATAGAGCAATAAATTTAATGGTCGTTTTGTAAATAATATCTCTGTGTAGTTGAATAATGCAAAAAAGTGGACATTAATATCCTAGTTTTTGAGAAATGTAATAAAAGCTCAAAAAATTACACAAATTTCGTGTTTAATTTTATTTCAGTTATATTTTAAGACGTATTTAAACCAAAAATTTAGAACTTTTATTTTTTAAATGGATAGGTAATATTATTAGCTTTCGAACAATATTTTTGTTATAACATTAGGATTTCTAAATCCGGAGAATTTAATATTTTTCCGCAGGGCCATCTAAAATAAAAAGTCAAATTTAAAATGGCGGCCATTCCAATAGGAGTGGGGATAGACCTCAACATGTGGGTATTTTTGTCGATAAAATTAGGTGTATTTTACGCCTTTAAATTATCGCTAGTTCAAGACCAAAGGCACTGTATATAGATTACACGACACTCGATAATTGATAGTTTTTATGTATAGGTAGAATAAGAGGCAAGTTATTAATTATTATTCAAATAATATTAAAAAGTAATTAAGGCGCCAGAAGAATAATAAAACTTCATTTATGTTCCTTCAACCGTATATAATGTTGTTGAATTAGCTCTAAAATCTATTGATCTAACATGCAGTGGTATAAATAATAATAATAATAAAAATATGCTTTATTTTCTCCACAATTACAGTTCATACATTTAAGGTTAGATTGTATAAAAGTAAGTGTTTTAAAAAGTAATGTGGAGACTGGCGCCCGAACTTAGGTTATAAACCCGTTTTACAGGTCACCAGGTCTCCAAAACCCGGAAAATGAATATAGTATTATACAATGCATAACCTATTTTTAAGTATATTGTTTAGATGTGATTCTAGGAGAAAGAAAAAGAACTATTTGCATAATATAATAATAAGCATTTTTTTTAAACACGTTTTTTTTTTTTTCTTCTTACCCACCATACTGATAGTCCCTTTATTTTATTAAAGTTAAAAGTTAAGTTATTTAAATTTTGAAAGAAGTTATTCATCAACTATATAGAAATATATATTAATATAAAAGAATAAGTAGTTAGTTTAATTTTATTAAAAAGTTTCCTTTTTTGTTTTCTAGAACGAATAGGTAGACTAATACCTATTATTAATTAAATAATAATACATTTTTGACTTACTTAATAAGGTCGTTTGTATAAGATGGAAAAAGAGTGACAAGTGTACGTAATAGATAAATCATGCTAGTTTAGTTGTAATTGTATTTTGATTAAAATATTGTATTTGTAGTTTCTAGTGTAAGTTTATCTACTATTAAGTGTAAGTATTAAATAGTTAGTGCTAGTTTATTGTAAGTTGTAATTGTATTTTGATTAAGATATTGTTTTTGTAACTTAGTGTAAGTTTAGGTACTAGTTAAGTGTAAGTAGTAAATAGTCGTACTAGTTTAGTTGTAGTCGTAATTGTATTTTGATTAAATTATCATAATTGCGTTGTTACTTAGTGTAAGTTTAGGTATAATTTAACAAAATCCTATCTTAAGAGTGCGCTAACCCAAGGGATAATGTTGGTGTTTGCCCTGTGATCGTATAATTGTTTCAATCTTGGGATCAAGGAAACAGTGCTTGCGCAATTGTTGATCAGTGTCAAGCATCAGGTTGAAGTAAATAATAGCTAGCGGAAAAAAAGGTCTTGATTAATAATATTAAGTAGTCGTGTAATTTATTCAGAAACTTTAATTGTATTTGTGTTAATTTGAGTAGTAGTTATGGTTTGGTATAAATTTTACTACACATATATAATGTTGTCAAAATATTACTCATCAAAATGACCCTATCTCAAGATGAACAAAAAGGGATGGTTCTGGTGCTTACCCTACGATTTTATTTTAATCTTGGGTTCAGTGAAACAGTGCTTGCGCAATTGGCTTTGGTTAAAAAATAAAAGGTATTTTTTTTATATTTTTTTTCTACAGATTAGGCCAATTTAA
The DNA here is from genome assembly GCA_943789525.1 of Agriphila geniculea. NCBI lineage: Eukaryota > Metazoa > Arthropoda > Insecta > Lepidoptera > Crambidae > Agriphila > Agriphila geniculea. Next base: position 21,134,895 of record OX038877.1, read on the forward strand.
GAAACTAATTTGAATATTTTAACATTCAAATTAGTTTCTTAAATTGGCCTAATCTGTAGAAAAAAAATATAAAAAAAATACCATATGAAGTTCAACCATGCAAAATTCTTACTAGAAAAGACTTTCGTCCGAGTGAGCTTGTGACAGGATTATTAATTCGCCGATTAGTCAAAATTTAATACAAACGCCATCAAAAATTACCATGCATATCAGCCATTCTTCACTGCAGGAGCACTGAAGACCTTAAAATGCCAAACCGACACGCAGACATCTATCCGGATGGATCCGAAAACCGTAACACATGGAGAGTCCTCATTCTGTGACTCCATCCTGTCGTGACCATCAGTCATGAGAATACGAGGAAGAAGAAGAAGAAGAAATTCCGATGAACACTTTACAAATATTTTCAACGAGAAACATTCCACAATTTGTATTCAGCGGCACTAGTTGACGCATGTACGTCCATTAACATTATTTTCCAACATGCCGCTAGTGACAGTCATAAAATGCAACACAGCTGCGGACTGCAGTTTCATACATTTGAACTCATCATAGTCGTTTGTCACCAGTAGTGCTATGTGACACCGCTACACGACAAAATAGCAGACAGAAAAGCCGGACTAAATTAAAATTGCTTTTCCGTGCACACACACGTAGACATTATGTACAAACAATCTCGGACTAAACCAAGCTTTCCATATAATGGCAGCCAGCGAACTAAAACCTATGGAGTGTAATTGCAAAAAAATGGGCTGAAAAATTACAACCCGCACAGCAATTAGTCGGGCCAGCCACGCACCCTGTGTAGTCAAATGGTGTAAGAGACACAAAGAAGGCAATAACGAGCTGCAGAGACAACGTATTTTTTTTTCGTTTTCTGTAAAATATTTATGAGTATACAGATTATGGTCGCTGTTATGCAATCAGTGTTCAGTCGCTTTGTGCTGCATAACTAAATGCTAGCATTTTTTAGCCCCGACCACTTGGTTGTAATTTTGCGTGGTGCTATTTTTTTAACGTAATGCTTGTTCCACAGATTTTAGTTCGCTGGTAGCAGCTAAGCTAAAAGTGTTTTCCGGCAGGACTAAAGCGGCGATTCTGTGTGGAATTCACAGGCTGCATATTTGCATCGTACATGGAAATCAACATAGTCATAACTCAAAAAAATAATTTTGAGTTCTTTCAGGGTAACTGGAAATATGACGTCTGCTAAAGATGAGGTCAAAATAAATATTTTTTGTTGGATAACTTTTTCTCGAAAAGTTCATAGTTTTTGAGACCAAAAGTACGCGTTCGATTTCATTAGGGTTCCGTACCAAAATGGTAAAAAAGGAACCCTTATGGTGTGACTCAGTGTGTCTGTCTGTCACAGCTGGATATCTCGAGAACTACTAATGGTATCAACTTGAAATTTGGAATAGTTTAAGATGATATTTGCCCAACTACTTTGCAAATAAGAAATAAAAATATCTTTTATACAACAGGGACTGAAAAGGGGTCTTAAAAAGTTGAAGTGGGGCTACTAGGGCATGTGGGGTTACTTGGGCATGTGGGGTATCATAATTAAAAGAGCGCCGTTTGCACGTTTTTAATATTTTTTTCTTTTATTTTAGGCCGCATAGCTTTCGACTTATGAAAATCTGAAATAATTCTATGTGATAGCAGTTTATATAAAGATTACAGAAAAAATAAAACGATGACTCAATATAGCACACTTTTTTTAGATATTATCAAATGTCTAAAAAAGTTAACATTAGTTCCACTATCGGTCAAGAGATGGCGCTGACCTAAAACTGCAATACTAATTTTATTATTCTGCTCTGCAGTGTGGTTTAATGGTGCAAAAAATTGAGAAAAACTGGCGTTTGCATAGAAATCAATCCTTAAATGTATTTTACTTTTTTACTAACTATTGCCCGCGACTTCGTCAGTGTAAACATTCGGAAAATCCCATGGGAACCTTTGACCGGGATAAAAAGTATCCTATGTAATCCAGGCAATAAACTATCGTGTGTCAAACCTTAAAATCTATTAATAAGTTTTATAACTCAATCGAAAGCTGAATAGATGGAGATGTTTTTAAAATATTTTGCACGCTTATAATTTTTTAAGATATTTAGTTTACTATTATTTCTAAAAAAACTTTTATTCGTTATCAACACTCACAATGTTTTCTATCCTAAAATAATAATAAAAATGAAATCAAATGAATAGTTACGTTTTATTTTATTTTTTTGTGCCTGAAAACATACTTGTGTGTAAAAAAATTACTTAATTTCAATTATCTCAAAAACTATGAACTTTTCGATAAAAAATTATCCAACAAAAATATTTGTTTTAACCTCATCTAAAAACCCCTTAGGAATACGTCATATTTCCAGTAATTCGGAATCAGTTTTTTTTCTCTACAAACCGGTAAAATAGTCATAACTCTAAGTCGTTTGCATTTTTATATACTAACTTAATAACTCTAAGTGGTTCTAGAAAGCAGTTTGTATATCCTTATATATATATTAGCCCCAAGTACTTTATTTATGAAATTTACAAACTAAAAGAATGTAGCTTTCTTACCATATAACAATCAGGTCATAAATATTTCACAGTCAGGAATTACGATTTTTTTAGTCTTTGTAACGCTGTAACTTAAAACTACGTTTTCGGAGTTAGGACTATGTTGATTTTCATGTGCGACATCAGACATGGTAACTCATGGCACAGACTAACAAACTATTTTGTGATCGTGTCGGCGTTATCACTTGTTTCCCTTGTTAAGCAGTTACGAGTTTACTAATTCCGCTCAGACCTGTCTCCTGATCTACTATTGATGTCCTTAAGTCGAAGTTCCGTATTCGTTTTGACGCATTTGAAAGCAATTTTACGTCAGCATTTCGAACGGGCATACACATTAAGAAATCTACAGATAGATCTGTTATGATATGATATACGCTTCGATCAAGAATATCCTAGATAACGCTTCACGAAATAAAACAGTACGCAAAAATGGCACCTCAAATAGCGTCCCACTTACAAACTTGGCGCTTATTTTAGCACTTCTTATTTTGTACAAACTTACATTTTATATCACTTTTTTGTGCAAAATAAGCTTATTTTGTACAAAACACATCTTTTATCACTTATTTTGTGCAAAATAAGGGCCCAGTTTGTAAGTAGGACGCTATTTGAGGTGCCATTTTTGAGACTCTGACCGGACATCTAGGGTATTCTTGATCGAAGGATATACGTTAAACATTCGCTAAGGATAAGTCCTTAAATAAATTTCTGGAGAAGGAGATTTACGAATTACTGATTTCGTGCAATAGAGAGTCCAGCATCAGTGGCGGCTTTTTGGGACCCTTGTGCTGTGCTTCTACAGGAAAGCAGTTTTTTTTAAAGATTTTTATTTACAACGTAAATGTTCTCGACGTCATCGTCGTCGTCGTCATGACGTCATTCTAAATCCAACATCAAATACATAAAATGGCGGACAACTTATTTTTAATGCACTCCTACAATATTGGTATCATAGTGTCAATCAAATTATAAATAAATATAATATCATGAAAGGGCTTGCTGAGAATAACTCAAAAATAAAGTGACGTCACTCTAAAACCAATATGGCGGACAAAAGTGTAGCTGAAAATAAAAGCTCGTACCAAAAAATAGTTTTTTTGTGAAATTATCCGTCAAATAAAATTGAAATACAAATACAAATACAAATACAAATCATTTATTTGTAAACATAGGTTAAATGTTATACAGCTGGTATGGAAAATTATAATGTATCACTATGTTCGGCCAACAATGGGCGTACAAATCTTAGTTTTAGAAATTAATTACGATTAAAGAATAGGTATGTCAATAAAATATAAAAAAAAAACATGTCAAAAAATTTTACAATAAAAAAAACTAAATCAATAAAATGTCAACAATATTAAAATAATAAAAAAGAAAACAATTAGAAGTCAGTAATGATAATCAATCAATCATAATCAATAAAAATCAATGTAGTTATGAACATAAATAGGCACTATATCTTATCATTCAAAAATTCTGTCAGGGTATAATAAGCTTTTCTAATTAATAATGATAACAATTCCCTGCGAAAAGTAGTTAAGTTAGCCTCTTTCAGTTTTTTTTGGTATTTTATTATAAATTTTAGGTGCCATACAGAAAAAGCTATTCCTCTTCAACGCAGTATTTCTATCCGGTGCTCGTAATGTATTTCCCCGTATTGAAAGTTCCGGGTTTCCCCGTAGTATTGAAAACCCGGAACTTGCGAAATAGGTTAAGTTTTCTAGAATATTAGGTAGGTATTTAATGTCTTTTGTATATATTTTTTTCGAATTCGGTGGGACCGATTTCTGGTTAAGACAGGCGATTTTCCAATTACTTTAAAAATCAAAATAAAGTCTCTCAGTAAAATTGAAATTAGTACTTACATTTTAATTTAATCGCATTGTATAGTTGCGCATGTGGAAAGAGCACACGACCACGATGCAGCATATCAAATAATGATAATATAAAATAGTCTTGGAAATGTGAACACAATAAATAAAGTAAAGTGGTAGAAAAGTATTTGCATACATTTTAATTTCTGCGATTTAAAAGAAAAAAACTGAATTTATGAGTCAATAACGATGTTAAAAGTATGAGAAATGAAATTGTGAAAATATTAAGAGGGCTCCACACTCGCGCCGCGAAAGCCCGCGAAAGCCCGCGAAGGCCGCGAACCGCGAGTGTGGAGGGTTTCGCGGCTTCGCGTATGTGCTTCGCGTTTGCGCTTCGCGGCGTTCCCCGTCCGGTGGCGGTTTTTTGGTCCACGTCAAAAGAGGGCTCTACACTCGCGCCGCGAACCGCGGCCGCGAATCACGGGCGCGGTTTGCGCATGAAAACGGTGCGAAAAATATAGCCCTCCAGACTCACGCGTGAACCGCGGCCGCGAATCACGGCAACATTAGTTCGGCACACAAGTTCTTTGACGCGGACCAAAAAACCGCCACTGGACGGGGAACGCCGCGAAGCGCGAACGCGAAGCCGCGAAGCCCATACGCGAAGCCGCGAAACTTTCCACACTCGCGGTTCGCGGCCTTCGCGGGCTTTCGCGGCGCGAGTGTGGAGCCCTCTAAAGAACTTGTGTGCCGAACTAAATGTTGCCGTGATTCGCGGCCGCGGTTCACGCGCGAGTCTGGAGGGCTATATTTTTCGCACCGTTTTCATGCGCAAACCGCGCCCGTGATTCACGGCCGCGGTTCGCGGCACGAGTGTAGAGCCCTCTTATAAAACAAAATAAAACGCAATAGTGTTTGTAAAAGCCATAGACATAGAAACATTTTCGCAGACATGGTAAAAGCGATACCAATATAATATTAACTGACAATTTTATGCCATTAAATGACAACTAGGAAATTTGAAAAAGTGGCATATTTTTTTTATAATCTATATAAAATTTATATCGATATTAAAAGAAGATTAATTATCTTAAAAGCAAAAGAATATAGGTCAAGTAAGGTTTCTTTTGTAAAAGATAAAAGGAAAGTTTACATCGAACAACACATGAAACTAAACTCCGTCTACTTATCTCTTGTCCTGTCCCCCTTCAATATTTATTACTTTGGTTCACAGATATCTCGAGTCTAGCGGGTTTTCTTTTCTAGGTACTAGTTTAGTTATCACGTCGCCTGTTCAATGACTTATGTGAATTTCAGGGTTATTTGCTATTGTGGGAAAAATACCTTAATTTATTAAAACTAGTGGCTCTGTGAGCTCTAGACCTCGCGTTTGTCACAATTTTGATCATTTTTCGAAATGGATGAAATATGTTGTATTTTCGAAAACTGAATCGAAAAAAAAAACTATATAATTATCGAACCTGGGGGTCTATTACGAAAAGTTTAATGCGATACACGCAGCTGCGTCCGTGCTTCGTTTTGATTGTTTCCTATTACAAATCACTTTCGTATGCGATATTGCGAAGTGATTGCGTGAGTTTGACAGTTTCTCTCTTACGTATCCGACATCGTTCGTTTAGTAGTCTATGGACTACGATAAAAAAATTCAAAGTGTTTGATATAACTACAACCAACGAACTGCGGACGACTATCGTGGCCAGCCAAGTGACTGCGTTACGCAATTGCGTACGTTATTTTCGTAATAGGCCCTCTGCTCACAGCAGTAAGCATTTTTGCCCAAGCTGAAATGAAGTCGCTTCGCCTGTGCTTCGCGCTCACTCGGTTAACTACAGAGTGATTTTTTGAACAGTTGACTTGTGGTGTGGCTTTGAAAACATCAATATCTGCTAGACCAAAATATATGGAACAGCTGATTATTTTTTTTTGCTCTGATTAAGTTGGTACCATAGGCAAAGTTGTTCAGGTTGACGATCTAAGCCACACCACAAAATTTAACTGTTTACGATTTCACCCAGCAGTGTTCTCCCGGCGGTCAAAATTCGACCATTATCTTATACGAGAGACTCTGTGAGCAGTAGACTTGTAATTTTACGAAATGGCTGAAAATATTTCCCCAATATTTCCAATATCTCAGTCATTTTGAAAAAAATCGAAAAACTGAATCGACAAAATATTCCGCATAAATATCAAACCTGCTCACAAAATTTTACGAGAATCAGTTGAGAAATGTGACTTGTAGGGGAGAACAGCCGGACAGCCGGAGAAGAAAGCATTTCTGCCCAAGCCGAAACGGAGACGCTTCGCGTTCGCTCGATAGATAGTTTTAAGGTAGTTATGTGCAAAATAAATACTATTTCTAAATCCTTTAGAAAGTGGAATTTCACATGGATGAAGTCGCAGGCGCAAGCAAGTAGTAATAAAATTTAATAACGAGTAACGATTGCTAATATTAAGCTATAACTATTGAATTTTGAGGGACTATAATTTTTGGGGAGATTATAAATATCTCTAAAAAATCCATATAGTCCAATAAAACTAGCTTTATCGGGACATAATAAGATAGCTGAAATTTTCTTTTTCTATATCATAAATTAGTGTTAGTTATAGTTAAAATAAAAGGAATTAAACATTTAGAATCTTCGCATAAAACTAAAAAAAAAATTAACTACTGAGAAATACATTATTATTAAAACGTAAAAAATAAATGTTTAATTTTTGTCTAAAATGTCTAAAAAGACGCATCATACCTTAATAAGATACAAGCATCATAGTTACCATTTTGGCTTATCTAGATATTGAGATCAGATGAATACTGTGAAAAAAACGAACATGTGAATTTGGATTCAGTTTAATTTTGCTATTAGGTGATAGCATTTTAATGCACCATAAAATTATACTAACAAGGTATTTGGTTAACTATTTTGCTTTTAGGAAAAAGCTAGGTACGAAATCCCATGATTTTTATATGAAACGGTTACCACTCCGGATTTCTTACATCACATATCTAATTAATATTTGACACTTAATATCAATATCCGATAAACTAATAAAAACAACGAGTTTATTAATTACGTCCAGATAAAGCTAGTTTTATTGGACTAATATCTCACTAGACATCTTCAAGAACAATTTCTTTTAATTGCATATTTCTCTTTAAAAAGCCGTGCATTTGTTTGCTCAATTTAGCTACATGAAAAATGATCTCAACATATCAAATTTCCGCTAAGACTGAGAGTCGACTGCCACGAAAATTACAAAAAACATTTTGAGCATTTCTATCTTTTATATCGTATTCCGTATTCATGAGCGCTTTTCCGAGTTCCAGGAGATTTTGTTATAATTAATGGATAAACATTTTTGTAGTGTTGTAGCTACATCTAAGCTTGTTACTTGCTTTCTTTGAACTTGAAAACAGAAAAGCTAATTAAACGCGTTAGAAAATATCTTTAATAACTCTTAGAGATAAAGTAAAATATTATCTCTTCTTTAGAAACGAAAAGTTTTAAAAGAACTGATAATCTTTTCAAGTAGAATTTTTTAAGTAGTTTAGTATTTTTATTTTTGTCATTGTCAATACGTTTTTGACTTTTAATACAGAATAAAAACTACCAAAATGTTTTTGTTTACAGAGAAAAAAGTTATTCAGTAAAATAGAAATTTGTACATCATGCTATTTTTGCTGATATTCGGAGATTTTAATGACTTGTTTTATAATCATAATAAGGTGATCGTCTGATGTATTTCTTGTTTCATGTAGACATATGGATGGTATTGTAGTTTAAAAGGAATTAAAAAATGCACCTCTTAATAGCTCGAGCAAAATATTCCGATAATCACCTTGACTTTTAAAAAATGAAAAATATTATGTCCTTACTTACGAAATTGACGTTTTGTGTGGATTTTTTTAACAAATTGCATTTTTCACACTAGCATTTTCATAATTTATTTGACAACCGTGAATGCAATCGTAACAAAACTTTTATGTACGAGTTTTTGAACATTAAGATAACTTAGGCAACATATAAGTACTTTAGCGAAAAAAAATAAGTTTAGGCTAAGTAGCAACGGATAAAGTGGTCATTTTCGTTAACTAAAAAAGGAGTCACTTTCAAGGTATTTTGGTTTTTACCAATATACTTTCAAGGCATTGGGCCGGATTTCCCAAGGATGTTAGTCACCTGACGAGCTGGAGATGAGTGGTTTTCTCTAATATATTACAAAACATAACAAAGGAACATAAAGTTCTCTCTTGGCTTTTGAATTCGTATTAAAAATACCTCTTCGACCGCCTTGTAAGCAGTTTCTTATTTATGTCATGGCTCATACGGCGCCCGCCGGATTCGAACACAAAAACCACAAACATTTTTTTACCTAGCCGATCCGCAATGAGAATACAGATTCATTTGGAATTCAGGTTTCACACTCTTTGTGTTTTGCGTTACAATTCCGTGAAACTCCATTATGGGACCGAAACTGGCCCGAACTCAGTAATGTAGCTTTTTGGGTTCTTATTTAGATGAGAACGTGCCACGGGCCCTTTGTGAACATTATTTCATTAGGAACAACAGGAAAAATTTATTATTTTGCATGTTAAAATTCTAGTAATGGGCTGGTTTTAAACGTGAGTGAGAAAATTAGCCGAATATCACTTTAATTTTTTTGTTGGTTATGTAGTTAATTTTAATCGTTGTTTATAAAAAAGTTATTTAAATTAAGGTGGTTACGGTCATATATATTAACGTGTGAGCTGAGCACCTTTTAGAATATTCAGTTACGAGAACGTAACTGTATATTTTGAAAGGGGCTCACTGGCTGCTTCCTAACAATAATAGATTCTCGGAGATAGACCTAGGTCTATCTACCTTAGATTAGTTATATGTATATAATAAATGCTATCTACTATAGAGCAGTTGCTAGGTAAGTATCTATGTTAAAAGGTTAAAACAACATGAATATAAAAAAAAAACAACAGTATATCAATAGATGAGGAAGTACTTTTCAAAACTTGACTATTACGCTTTTGACAAAATTGACTTTTGTATTTTTTTTTCGATAGGTAACATTTATACTCCGCTAAAATAAAATTGGACAACATCTCGAGAATTACTTAAGAAAAAAAAAGGAATAAAAGGCATGCTTTCGTCAAAAGTAGATTATATAGTAGTAAAAGTAAAAGTAGTAGTAATGCAGTGACCAATTAGTAATGCAGGCCTTGGGCCGGAATCCCAAGGGTGCGGGTTCGAGTCCCGTCTGAGCTGCTACGGGTGAGTCGATTTTTTCTAGTATTTTTTCTATTAAAATAATTATCTTAATATAAAAATAGCATTGTGAATGCCTAAAATCTAAAAATTCAAAATAGATTATTTCACTTCAAACTGACATTATCCATATCAAATATACATTTACAACATTTGGAACAAATTGTGATTACTCCAGTAGTTAAAAACTATTTTAGTCAAATTTATAACAAAACACGCATTTTTCAGTCATCAAAACATACAGCCTCAAATACATAACATCAAAACATGATTATTCCTAAAGGAATTCAGAAGGCACATAACAAGACTTGATTACTACCAATCAGCCGCGTCAGGACACATTTCAAATTTTAAATGTTTTCAAAATTTATTAATGCTAAATTTTTGAATCCTGTACAAAGCAATGACTAATATTGTCGTCTATAATAATGCAACAAAATTTCGGGTTAAATACTTTGGTACATACCTAAAAATCTATTTTCTCAAATTGTACAAAACTCAAAGTCAAGTTTTAAAAACCGACCAAGTGCGAGTCGGACTCGCGCACGAAGGGCTCCGTACCAAAAAACGGCAAAAAAAATACCTTTGTTGTATGGGAGCCCCCCTTAAATATTAATTTTATTCTGTTGTTAGTATTTGTTGTTATAGCGGCAACAAAAATACATCATCTGTAAAAAGTTCAACTGTCTACCTGTTGTTGTTATTAATATCGAGCCAAAAACAGCAAAAAAATCACGTTTGTTGTATGGGAGCCCCCCTTAAATATTAATTTTATTCTGTTTTTAGTATTTGTTGTTATAGCGGCAACAGAAATACATCATCTTTGAAAATTTCAACTTTCTAGCTATCACGGTTCATGAGATACAGCCTGGTGACAGACAGACGGACAGCGGAGTCTTAGTAATAGGGTCCCGTTTTTACTCTTGGGTACGGAACCCTAAAAAGTACCTCCTCAGATTTTTTAGTGAAGGTAGGCTATTGGAAACTGAACAAAGAAAATATCGAATTTCTAGTCATTGAAATAATTTTAAAATAAGGTTCCATACCCAAAGGGTAAAAACGGGACCCTATTACTAAGACTCCGCTGTCTGTCTGTCTGTTTGTCTGTCACCAGGCTGTATCTCGTAAACCGTGATAGCTAGAAAGTTGAAATTTTCACAGATGATGTATTTCTGTTGCCGCTATAACAACAAATACTAAAAACATAATAAAATACATATTTAAGGGGGGCTCCCATACAACGAACGTAATTTTTGCCGTTTTTTGGTACGGAACCCTTCGTGCGCGAGTCCGACTCGCACTTGGCCGGTTTTTTTATTGTTGTTATTTTTTTGGTTGTTAGTTAGACTTTAAATCTGCAATTAAGTGATGTACAATTCTAATTCCATTAATTAATCACAGGCAGAAAGAGCGGCAAATATTCGGGCAAGCTATTCGAGTCCCTAATTTAACATCCATCCCACTAATCCGATGGTCCTTGTTACAAATTACGCCTATTTGCGTTTCTCTACAGAAACATTGTTTGAAAAAATCTATCTCTGTTAGAGAATAGAATTAAGCTTTGATTTCTTTTTAATCTTTTTTGGTTTTTGTTTTCCAACTGTGAATGTACCTATGCTTTTATATCCAATTCAGCAAGATAGAAAAAACTATGGAGTCAAAATACAGTTCGTCAAAAATAATGGGGTAGCTGAAACATGTTTCAAATATACAATACTAACACGCACACTAACTGGTGACAATTTCCTCATGGCATGCATAAATATTCACTCATAAATGACAAAATATCATCAATCTTGCCTATACACCCTTAATTTTGTAGCTAATTTGAAATCTGTGTCACTTGTAATGATTTGTACAAATCGTTTTCAGGCAACCTCTCAAATTAATAATTATAATATTTTTTGTTGTGGGTAGTAGGGCGCCTTAAGTGGATTTTTTAAGGCAATTAGTGCTATCACAGTGGCTCCCTCATCTTAATTTTTACTGCTCGCTAAATGCATAATGTATCGAAAATTTACACGTACCGATTGAAACTGTGGTTTTGTAGTTTATTTACAAATAATAATCTCTGTAAAATATACTCGTATTTCGTTCTACAGTAGTGCAGAAGCAAAAGAGCAAAAAGTTACCACTTTTGGCGTATTGCCTACTACTACATTCACACCCTGCATTACGTGAAATTCCATGCTGACAAAGACACCACTCTACCTACTCGTTACCTACTCGAAACGAAATATAAAAACAGTTATAAAAGATTAGAAATAATAAAATAAGATTGAGGGTGCAAAATTGTACACAAGTACTTACTTCTTGTTTTTTTATTAGTTATCATTAGTTTATTTACTTCTTGTGAAAAAAAGTGTTAAAAGGGAATTGTTCTATCCCGGCTTTACGTGAACAAGTCGTTCTGTAAAATGTATATTTACAGAAAAATATAATTCAATTTAAAATGAATTTCCTCGTAAGTCTCTTCGCCGGAAAGTAAATATAAAAATAAATAATTTAAAAAGTATTTTTGCAAAGGAAATATAATCACAGAGTTGTCTTGTCTATTATGTAATGAGAACTTATTAAAAAACTTTTTCAAAGCATGGCAAAATACCAGTGTCAATCCACTGCCAACCAAAGTGTACATATAGTAAAAAACTACGTTTTTACTTTTTACCAACTTTTTTTACCAAAAGTGATAACATTTGAAAAAAAAAATCGCTTTGTCTCCTGTACTCACTGACCTGCATATTTATGTTAAATAAAAAAAAAATTTTTCATGTCAGTGCCCGTACTGTGAATCTGTACTATCTATGCTGTGAATGTTTTTTCGACTGCTTTTTCTTTGTAAACCCGATTTTCGTTGTTATTGCCGATTTATGTTATTATATTCCCTCAAAAAGTTTAAAAAGTGAGTAGTAAAGTAAGTGTAATAATAATACATTCATTTTGCAAAAATAATCACAAATAACTTCTTTCAGTCCCAAGATTACAATCTTAGACATGCTTATTTAGACACATTTTTAGACTTTCCGGTAACTATATTACTATAATTCATGTTCTTTAGATACAAAGTATTAATAATGGGAATCATATACAATTATATTTAATGTTCACGTAAAGCTAGGGCTGCCATCTCTAAAACCTGCCGCCCCGGACCAGAACCGTAAAAACCCCGGACTTTGGCGCCTTGACACCGGACATAAATTTTTTTATATTCACTTTAGCTTGGTTAAATAATACATTTTACCCAATACTTGACTGGAAAAAAATGGTATTTTAAGCCATTTTCGCATTAAATAGTGTATTTTACTAGTTATGATGTAGAGCTGGGGTGTCTAACACAATTTTGTGGAGGGCTAGGTTCCAGTTTTAGTAGTTTTGTAACCGTTCCAAAATAAATGCCCTAATAGCCAGGGACGGCCCGTAATAAAAAAAAATGGCCGCGCAGCGCTATTTTTGTCAGTTTCATCCACTAATCTTGTAATCTTGCTTATTTATAGTAAAAAAATGGCCGCGCAGCACGATTTTTAGTCAGTTTCATCCAGTAACCTTGTGTTGTTATTTGTGATCTTGCCTGTTTAAAAACGGCCGCGCAGCGCGATTTTCGTTCAGTTTCATCCACTAATCTTGCTTGTCTATAGTAAAAAAAATGGGCCGTGCAGCGCGATTTTTAGTCAGTTTCATCCACTAATCTTGTAAACTTACTAGTCTATAGTAAAAAAATGGGCCGCGCAGTGAGATTTTTAGTCAGTTTCATCCACTAACCTTGTGTTGTGTTGTGATCTTGCCTGTTTATAGAAAATACGGCCGCGCAGCGCGATTTTTAGTCAGTTTCTTCCATTAATCTTGTAATCTTGCTTGTTTTAGTAAAAAAAAGTGGGCCGCGCAGCGCGATTTTTTGCGGGTTGCGCGGTGCACAACGCGTAGTGAAGTGAGGCGCCCAGTAGCACGTGCGCTGAATATAGTACTTTTTTGAACGGATTTTATCCAAAAACCCGGATTTTAATTAAAGTCCGGGTTTTACCCGGACTACAATCAGAACCCCGCCCGGACGCTCCCCGGACGCCCTCCAAACTAGGACAAATCCGGGGAAACCCGGACGGATGGCAGCCCTACGTAAAGCCAAAGCGCCCTTACAAACCGTACCTTTATTACGTAAGTCTGTTGCTAACAATTCTCGATTGAAATCGATTGAAAGCGCAGTTACATTGCCGCTTTAAGTAAGATAGTTCTCACATTGGTTCTTACCAAAGCATTAATGTAACTGCGATTTCTGTCAGAGTTGATTGCAACAAAGTTACGTAATTAGGGGGCTGAACCATTTCCTTTTAAACATACATTATTGATTGGAAAGTTAAACAGTGATTAATATACATAAGTCATTGACTCCTCTCGATTATTATAATTTTTCTGCGCTCGATGTAGCTCGCATCGATCAAATGCCCCTCTGAAGATACCCATTGTAGGTACTCACTCACCCCAAATAATCAATCATTCTTAACCCAACACTTAGGCTCTATTTACACTGGCGAAGAGTCGAAGGGACAATGTGTAAAACATAAACCATCATCAGTCATTTTAATACCACTGTTGGGGCACAACACAAGCCTTCCCTATGAGTAAAATTCTTTATGAGTTGGTCCATAACCCAACACGCGGGCCCAAAACGGATTGGTGGGTAACTGCTATGCTATTTTCTAAAGTTGGCAGCATCGAAATTTTTGCAGCAGCAATTCTGTTCAGGTCATACACTAATTAGTGATTGAAATCTATGACATAATGCCTAGTGAGTAGATGTTTCGACTCTGCAGTATGAATGGACCCTTAGCAGCGATGTCATGAGATGTGGTTTGGCCACCACCGTTCCCTTTCAAATTGACCAAATCTCGAATGGTTTTAATAATAGGGCTTAGGGGACAAGTCGTCCTCATCTAAAACTGGGACCAGGGACCAGTTGCCCCCATTGAAATTTGATAATAGGCAAATAGGACCACATCGGTTGAGGCTTTGGGACGATTTGCACCTTTAATATTTACTAGGGGTTTATTGGTCCCATTGTGATTAGATGGCATCTAAGCGCGAGAAATTAACGTGGTATTAATTTTTTTATATAAAATTTTCATTATCCGAAAAAATCGAAAAAGTTATCCGAGATTTGAAAGTCTACAAAAAACAGGTGGTGGTGGTGGTAACAAAAAAAGTGGTTGGTATGAATGACAAAGTTATATTTGCGGTTTTGGAAAATGTGCTATATCTCAAAAACTAATTACTAAATCTCGTTCAAACCAATTTTTGTTGAAAATGTTAAGATCTACAGCATATTTTTTTTTTAGATTTTACACTTTCTTATTTCAAAAGTTAAAGGGGGGGGGGGATACAAATGTTACTACTTTGGCGGTGTATATCTTTCAAACGGTTGACTATAAGAAAAAATTGTCTTAGAACCTCAATGGCATTTTTAAAGACCTATCCAAAGAGAAAGTTAAAAAACTACAAAGACCCTACACGAATTGGTTTGAAGAAAAAAAAAAATTCAATTTCAGTTCCATTTATGCGGAGCCCCCCCTTAATCTTTTATTTTTTTTTATTTTAGCGGTTAACAGAATACATCTACTTACTAAGATTAAACTGTGTAATCTTAATACTTTCGGAATAAAGTGGTTGTGACATACGGTCGGACGGACAGACAGACAGACAGACATGACGAATCTATAAGGGTTCCGTTTTTTGCCACTTAGGCTACGGAACCCTAAAAAGGGGGGATATCCGGATTTTTTTATCACGGATTATCTGGATTGCATACCCTAATCACAATGGGACCAATAAACCCCTAGTAAATATTAAAGGTGCAAATCGTCCCAAAGCCTTAATCGATGTGGTCCAAGTTGCCTATTAACAAATTTCAACGGGGGCAACTGGTCCCTGGTCCCATTTTTAGATGGGGACGACTTGTCCCCTAAGTCTTTAATAGTGTCTGCCAGTAACGTAACAAGTACTTACCTACTAATACTCTGTCTACCTACCTAGATAGAATATTGCGCAATAAAATAATTAGTTTAGGTACCTATACAACATTATTTTTTGTAAGTATATACGAAAGCCGAAACACGGGGTCACATATTTTCATTTTAAGTACTTATAATACTAAAAATAACCTTGTACACGGGTATAAATTACTTCAGGTAGGTACAGGTAAAAATTCTATTTACTAAATAAGTATCAAATTATCTAGTCAACTTCATATTTTTTTAGTAAACTGCATAAGTACCCAGTATACTCGTATTATATATATTTTTTTCAAAAACTTATATATTTATAATGTGGTAAGTATTTAACGTTTTATATATTTACCTTTACTCGCAAACAGCTGTTTTTAATTTTCATTGAATTGGTTTTTATATAATCTTGATAATGTCAACTCTCAAAAAAGATACATTTTCAAATGAATGAAGATGAAATAGCTCTGAAGCAGCGTAGTAACGGAAAAATCCTTTTGAACCAAGCTGAAAAGCATAAAAAGTACTCTAGCATTCCTAAACACTTTCATTATTGTAACCCTCAATTTAAATCATATGTAGCCTTTCGATTTCCGCAACAACAGTTCTTATTTCGTAGCACACAAAGATCATTATTCCTTGGAGCTAAGATTGACCATTTTCTGAGAACCTCTTTGTCGAGTAAATGAGTAGTACGAACAATTTACTTTCCTTTCTTGAATGCCAAGCCCTTTAAAGACTGAGTAACAATTTCCAGATGGACCAAGTTTCTTTGGAGTTTCTCAATAATTAACTAAGACCTATGTAAATTCAATGAAGTTGTTTTGTCAACAAATTAAACCAATAATTGGGTTGATGCTGAGCGTAAAAGGGAACTTGTAACAAAACATAAATTACCCAGAAATCTCTTTGAAATGGTTATTGCAGGTAATTTGAAACGAGCAGCTGTATATTAATTCCAGTTCTGACGTATGTACAATGTACATCACTGGCTTTAGTATTGCCTGTTTTCATTTAAAATTACCACCTAACTACCGACGTACATTCATACGAATGAACTCACCAGAGTTTATTAATAATTCATAAAAGACATTATTATTTTATGAATTTTGCCACTGGTCACAATTTTATTAATTTTCAAGGATGCATTTTTTATGCACAACGGGATAGGGCTTGGCCTTCATCTCATCTAATATTAAGTGACGATAAGGCCGAAGGTGGAAGCGCACTACTCCCGGAATCCTCAACACTGAGGAACTGGCTATCTTACCTCTAACTGCCAGAATACATCAATTTTTAAATTGTTGTTATGGCGTCAGACTTAGTTAGGTAAGATGGTGGTGATGGTTGAAATAAGCCCTACTACCAACCAAACCGAGTACAAATTGTACCCCCCTGGAAATCGAACCCGGGGCCCCTGCGTCTTACACGGGTGGACGAACCACTAGACCACAGAGGCGGTAAAAGTATATTAGCAAAACTTAGATTATGTTCGAACCAAAGAAACCAAAGTACTTGAGATTTCAAAATTTTCCACATTATTCGATCGGAAAATTTGACGTCGTGGTCGTACAAACAAAACAGGCTACCTTTGTTGTATTTTTAAAATATCAAGAATAAAATATTCAAATATTTTTTGCGAACGATTTACGAATATGATTCCGATACCGTTTTACTGCCATAACTAGTGTATCATATTTTCAACTCCAAAAGCTTACATTGAAATATGGATTCAAAAATCCAAGAGAAATCATTGTAGAAGTAAGTAGCTCATACTGCGCTGTGACGTTCTGAAAACTGCAATAAACATAGTCAACCTCCAAAAGCGGCCCCGGGAATTTGTGGTCCGACTACAAGAATAGTTGGACCATGACCCTAGATAAAGCCCGCAGTCCAAGTTGGGCAGAGTAGTTGGTTCACTGCCCTAAAATGTGTATTATTTTGCTACTTTGCACTTTACTATTTGGAGTTTTTTTATAAAATGGATTTAAGAGGAGGCTCCCAGAATTTGGCAATATTTGAACTCAAATAGTGACGTCTGTACAATCTCAATGAATATCAAATTCAGATATATGCTTTTATGGACCTTCATTTAGAGGATGACGGCAGGATTTCAGAAATTATTGAGTTTGGCTCGATAGTTTTTTATTCTGAAAACATGTCCTTTTTAGGGGAATTTTTGAAATATCTCTTTAATTATACATCGTTTCTGAGCAAAATTTATGTAAATCATAAGCAAATTACGTGTTCCAGTGACTGACGGCACAGCACTAGCTTTCCGCCAGCAGGTTCGACCGCGTGAAGTACAGATTAAATCGTGCGGGCGAAGAGTGAAGACACATGCCACACCCCGGACTTTCCATACAACTGTGCCGTTATGTTTAAATGACGTCAGATGACGTTTTATACACGCGCAACTGTGTGTATACGTCTAGGGCTGCCGTGCAGTTTGTACTATTATGAGTGGCGTTCAATTCATTAATTCCAACTTTTTGGTAAATAAAGTTACGACGTATTGCTTTACAAAATAAGTTGACAGTTGACAAACACGACTATACGAACTTGCGCGGTGGGGTGAGGTAATTGATTCTAGGGCGGGGCGGAGAATGTTCTTTCTGTACATAGTACTTACTTATATCTACTCTGTGCCGGTGCGTAAAGTAGACTTATGTCCTTTCCCAAGGTTCCATATTATCAGTACCAAAATTTTGTTACCGATTTTGACGAAATTTTGGTACTGATAATATGGCTGGCGATCTATCTAGGCGTGAAAACGTAACAGATAGAGAGACAGACAGATTTCGTATTTATAATATTAAGAATATGGATTATTTATTATTACTTTTTCACGCACGTAAGCAACCTCTAGGTAGGTACACGAATTTCCTTTTATATTAAAATGTATCAATTCTGCTGATAAATGCGATGTGCATATTTTGTCACAAATTAAGGTAATTGGATCGTTCGAATGTTCCATGGATACATTTTATTATTTACTTTTGCGTTTTTATTTTATATGCTGGTTATTTTTGCAACTGATAGCAATAAAGTAATCATTGAAACTGCAACATCATTATATACCAAAGGATACACTTGTCATCCCAACAATATAAAGCTAATGACCTTCCGGGCCAAAACAATTCATCATCCCTTGTCTCTCAACCCACAAATCCACAATCCACGGGAGTACTTCCACGAATCTTTATGCTACGTCATAACTTCACTCAATTTGTACGATCGTACTGTTAATGACATCATTCGAAGCACCCCGCATTGCACTCACGACTTTATTGCTTTCTATATACGGTCCATAAAGCAATAAAGCCATACGCTTTGCGGTTAACACGGATAACCACAGTTAGTTTCTTGTTACTAAATTTTCATCCTTATGTACCTACAATAAGGTACACTCAATCATCTCGTTTCGAAGATCGTTGAACACAAAAGAAATACATTCGGCTTCTATAAATCTCAATGTCTTACGTAGTGTTCTGTGAAGTCATCTAGATTTGTGGTTATTGCTTTTTGTTTTAAGATTACTCTATGGTCATCTTTAGTTGCAGATTATAATGAAAAAGTTGTTTATACTAAAAATCTTTTTCAAGAAATCTTTGAATGCAGTTCCGTTTCTTTTTAAAAACAAAATGAAGTCTTCTTTCAGTAAACTTTCATATTTTCAATATTTAAGGTACTTTTCCTCCGTGTGGCAAAGTTTTGGAACATCCTTTATAACTATCGAATGCTTACAAAATTTCACGAGAATAGGTTTCGAAATGCGACTTATAGCGGAGAACAGATGGACACTGGACAGCCGGACAGACATACGAAAGCAGTTTTGCCCAATGAAACGGAGACGCTTCGCTTGCGCTTCGTGCTCGCTCGATCAATAAGTATGGGCACCTAAATTTGACCTGATTTCAAATAGCACATTTAACCAGCGATTGCGGAGGTTAACGTGGGTCAACTTGGCAGGAGACTTGCTGGTCGATTTTGGTTAACTAGCATTACTATCGACAATCGCTTGTAAAACAACTGCCACCTCATTGAAATTCGGTTTGCGATTAAAACATGCGATTGTCGATAAAAAGCGCTAGTTGACTAAAATCACAGAATAGATATATGTACTGCCGTAGAGAAAGGACACTCTCCGTCCCGCCCCAGAATCAATTACCTCACCCCACCCCATGAGTTCATGTGCCGAATCGTGAGTCGTGTTCGTCTACTTATTTTGATATTCAAAGCAATGCGTCGTAACTTTATTTACCAAAAAGATTGAATTATGAATTACCTTTGCTCACAATGATTGTAATAGTACATACATTATGCGACAAGTTAGCTTAGGTTGCTCACTAGTTTCATACGACGTATTTCAACACATTTTCGAGGAAAATACAAAGTAATTTACCACACAGCAACAAATACGACAAAAACAAAATATGACAAATAAGGGAAAAGGCGCGTAGGTTTTTTTGTTTTTTTTTTCACACGCCCCATGCAAGAATATTTTGCAAACAAAGGGGTGAGTGAGCATACAGCCTTTCAAAATTATAATTTTAAGTGATAAAATGCAAATATTTTAATATTTTATAACAAAATATTGTGAATTATGAATAATTTGATATTTGTTTGACTTAATAATAATAATAATAATAATGTATTTATTCGATCAAAAACAATTACATTACATTTCACTTTACATCATTTACACAAATTTTACAGTTTGAATGAACAAAATAACTCCAACTCCTAACTAATTAAGGACTTACACATTTATTTATTTCAAAAATGAATATGAATTTTCAGCGGCAGAAAACCTCTTTGTTGTTACTAAAAAAATAACTGTATTACCCGGTTAAATTGGGAATGCTCTGTTTACTCGCATAGAACTTGCAGTAAGGTACTAAATTAACTTCAAATCAAATCAAATCAAATGTTTATTTGCAACTAAGTGTACAGTGGTGTTACAATAATGAAGTGCATGACTTACCATTTAGGTATAGCAAATTTTTGACAGTACTATTATGGTACTATTAATTAACATTTACAAATAGGCACTTAAACCAATAAAAATAAAAAATATGAATTTTTGGGCAGATCCTAATATTTTTAATACATTTTATGCATTTATAAACTCTTTTACAGAGTAGTAACATTTTTGAATTAAGTAAGATTTCAATGACTTAGAGAATAATTTGAGGTTTGGTTCATTTTTAATAAAAGTTGGTAGTTTATTGAAGACTTTTACTGACATGTGATAAGGACTGGTATTAAGCATTTTTATTCTGGATTGTGGTAAGTACAATCTGTTTGTGTGTCTCGTATTAATGTTGTGAGTATCTTTTACTTTGGTAAAAGTTTTTATATTTTTATAGGTAAATATACATATGTCATATATATAGAGAGATGGAAGTGTGAGTAGATTAAATTTAATAAAGTATGGTCTACACGATTGAGTATTATCTATTTGAGCTATTATTCTAACACATTTTTTTTGCATAATAAAGAGATCATTTACGTTTGTGCTGTTTCCCCATAACATTATTCCATACTTTAATTGTGAATAAGCATATGCGTAATAAGCGGATAGTGCTGTTTCTGTATTCGTGCTATGTACTAATTCAAAAAGAGCGGAGCTGAATTTAGATAGTTTAAATTTAATGTGTTGTATGTGACTTTTCCAATTCAGGTGAGAATCTTTTACTATACCAAGAAGTTTAAATGTATCAACTGATTCTATTTCGTTATTTTCGAATTTAGTATTTATGTTTAAGGGGACTTTACAATAAGGTCGGAATTGCAATATTTTTGTTTTTGAATAGTTTATTTCTAAGTTGTGACTTTTTAACCAGGTTGTTTACGACAGACTGCGCGGCTAAAACCGCGGGGTGCAGTTATTACCTTTATAATCACAAAATTGTAAAAAATTATAAAGTTTTGATGTTTGGATGTTGTTCATATTGTTACTCAATCAGGTCTGAACGGGTGAACGGATTTAGACGAAATTTGGCACAGAGATAGATTATAGTCTGGAATACTTAACACAGGCTTCTTTTCATCCCGATTATTGGTTTCCAGGGAAAGACTAACAACAATTACAGACTCCCACGCCGAGGCGGAGCCACAGGCAAAAGCTATAGTATATAGGTAGTATAAAACAAAGTCACTTTCCGCCGTCTGTACGCTTCACTTAAACTACCTATGCATAAAAACCGCATTAAAATCGATCCATAAGTTTGGGAGCTAGGTTGCCGGAGACAGACAGACACACACACACGTCAATTATATTATAACACTCCTTGCGTATGTCGTATGTAGATAACCTGTAGTATAATCTAATAACTTCCTCAGACCAAATAAAAAAGTAAAGATGGAGTCTTCCGACAAAGCGGTGAAGCCAGTAAAACTACGCCTTGGCTGTGTACATACACAGTTTACGCACACATATGTAACGAAACTACGCCTTGGCTTTCGTTCGTCATTGGGCGAACCCTGCCGCCCGGCCCCCGCCCGCCCTCTAGTACGCACACATGTACCATCAAAAACCGGCTTCACTTAGTTGTTCGCAACCACTGCGCAACGCTCCATCTTCCTTTTTTATTTGATCTGAGATAACTTCACACTGACACCACATTATAGCAGCACAGTTTTACATTAGTAGGTAACTACATTGCACCCATGCGAAGCCGGGGCGGGCCGCTAGTCTACCATATTTGGCTTTATGGGTTTTTTTGTAACACGTCGTATATTAGCAAATTGTGCCCAGCATACCTAAGCATTGAAAAAAGCCTGGTGATGAATGAATGATGATGATTATGCCTTTAATTACACATTCTGACTTTCCGAAAACTGAAAACAGTAGTACTATGACTGGCTAAATGTTCCGTAGAGTAATACGATTGATTAGCTTCATATACCTATACAACATTAAAGGCCTTTTCAAACTGCAAACTCATGTGACTACTACTATACATTTACTGACATGGTTGCGTAATGTTAAAGGATATATCAGTTAAAATAAGGGTACTCGTATCAATAATTACAATTTACTTTGTTGAATCCATAGATCTAAATATAAAATAAAACAAATTAATGGGGAATGTCCGAAAAAAAACAAATTGGCTGAATATTTTTTATAGGTAGGAATAAGAATATAAAAAAGTTTCAGAATATTCTGTTGCGTAAAAAATTAAAAAAAAATTAAAGTCGATCCGCCTTTACAAATGTGTAAAAGTAACAGCAGAATGGAGATTATACCTTTGCCGCCACCTGCCACTACGACAACACGAATAAAAAATAAAAAGTTTTGTTGACATTTTGACATTTGTCATTTATGAAACATTTTTTTAATACCATGTTGTGGTTGTGACAGTTGGTGGCAAAGGGAAAATTTCCATTCTGCTGTTACTTTTGTATATTTGTGAAGTCGAAGAGACTTTAATTTTTTAAAACTTTTTCACGCAACCAAAAATTCTGAAACTTGTTTCTATTACTAAGGGACCTTATTCCTACCTATTAAAAAATATTCAGCCAATTTGATTTCTTTCGGACATTCCCCATTGTCCTTTTGAACAAGGTCTTTGGGGCAAAGATTTCTATGTGTATAATAGAAGTCTTTGCTTTGGGGTTATAAATCCACCGTTTATAAAGATCTTGCAATGGAGACTTTATCAAATATTATAAGACACCAGTCCCAGTTGTTTTAACCCTGTTTAGTATGACACGTTAAAAATATTGCAAATTACGAAACGTTAAACCAAGTGTCTACACTTTTAAACCATCTTAAATATTTTAAGGTAGATAAATCCCGTTGGATTAATGAAAGAAAAATATTATAATCGGATCAAAAGGGTTCAAATCAGGTTGCCTGAGGTTTATGTTTACGCAAGTTATGACTCGATTTATAGACCAAAAGGCTTCACTTGAGCTCCTTACACCGTGTGACCGATCGTTACGATAAAATTGTCACGATAAAATATCGTGACGATCGATCGCATCAAAATGCCACTCCACATACCTACGCTGCGATATGAAACTGCGATCGGTTGTTATCCATTGCAAGGCTCCTAATACCTACGAAACGAAAAACTGAATCTGTCATTTCTTAGAGATCGTAACGACTGATCGATCCGTGTATCGAGCCTTTTAGTTTCATTTTACAAGCTTTATCCATTCACAAATTGATTCGGCTGACTTTGCAGCGCTTAGTTTCAGTACTTACTCGTTATAGATTACGTGATCCAAATAAAACTTTGAGCTCCGAATATAAAAAAGTGGTGTAAGAATATACACTCACACACAGTACGGATAGGTACAGTAGACGACACGCTTGGTTTGCACAAAATGTCAAATTTTCTCAATCAATTTTAAACTTAAAAACAAGGTTCAAGATTCATTGGAGATTTTTAACGGTGCCCGCTTGGTGAGGACCCGCCTAATCACGTAAAAATGGCTGGTCGGATCCTGGTTGAAGGTTCTCTAATGATTTTCTCTAATATCCACGCGGACGAAGTCGCGGGCGAAAGCTAGTCTTCTATAAAAGGTGGTGCTATTTTTAAGCAATATTTGTTTGCAATTATAATTTCATAGATTTTAGTTCGCTTGCTATAAGAATCCAATTTTAAAAATAAATTAGAAATGTAGGATCCTTGTTTGTGTTTTGCGTTGTCTGAGTTGCCAGCTCTAAAGTTTCCGAATTCCATTTTCATTAACATTATTTGTAAACAAAATACCTTTTTGTTCTGGATTGTTTGATGACAGAGATATCTTAAATAAATAGGTAGGTACATAGAGTCCTTGATTCCTAATTATAAGTAACGTCGAAAAGGTTTGTACCATGGGCAACAGCGTCGCTTAACCACTGCTAAGGTTAAAATCGCTTGCACGCCGCGCCCGCTGTCACATACATTTAGTTTGTGCAGGGGTGATCGCGATACGCGTGCACACGAATTTTGTTGCAAACTGGTTAAGCGACGCTGTTGCCCATAGTACATAAGTATGTAGGTACGTGAAGTTTCAAATATTCGCTAAATTAAAGTTGGTCTTCCACAGAGGAGAAACACGAATATGCCTCAAGATGTATCAGATACGAGCCTCCGGGGAGGCTGCTACCGCATTACGACTTAGGGTTGCAGCAGACACGATACTTTTAGCATCGGCAATCGGTGCTTTATCTGCTTTTTGGAAGCTAGATGCAGAGACCAAACGCTCTACATTGCGTAAGCTTTAATAGTTAGTACGTTAATACGTCCCGTATTTCCCGGGACGTCCCGTATTTCAGGCATAATTTTAAACGTCCCGCCAGGACAGACTGTCTTGTATTTCAACATTATTCGATTAATATTACGATATCTATGAAAAGTGCGCACCGCGTCACGCATGACTCCGACCACGGCGCGCGCGCGCACGACAGAATGAATGAGTGAAGTGTCCGATTAGCCGATGTCAACCGATACTCACCCGCTCAAAGAAATGTTAAAAATTACACAATCTTCTTTAAAATGTAACAAGCAATAAAAACATATAAAAAATCGGATTGCACTCCGGGAGTGCCGGCAGAAGTGAAAACTTGAATATTAACGTTGTGCATTTTTGATATTTTGGAATGGTTAGGGAATAATTATGCACGAATTGCCGTCTTACGAATTTACTCTGCATTTGAATTTACGAATACAGAACAGTATTGTACGAAAGTCTTATCCATAGCTTGACAGAAAATTTAGAGTTTTGACATTGGATTAAAAAATTAGTGCGTTGCTATGGTGACACAAGTGTTTACGTCTTGAAATGACGCGCCGCCATTTTCACCGCGCCCCGTAGAAAGAGAGGGGGATACTTCCGCCGCCGGCTGACTACTCTCCATCCGTCACATCCGTCTTACGAATTTTCGATCAGGGTCACGTGATTCTTACTGACGCGAGTTTAGCATTTTTTCCCCATTACAAAAAAGCGTACAACGCCGCTAAAGAAGTTTTCACTTAAAAAATAAGAACGTAACGTAAAATAAAATCTTTTTCCTTTGTTCCGGGGAAAAAACCCGTTTATTTTTGTTAAATTGAGTATTTGTGCCTTACACTGCCTTACAGGATCAAAAAAATCTGGAAATCCTACCCCGCACCCTTTCTCCACGTAGTCAAACTGAAAAGTCAAACTAATTTGTCCAACAGGAATAACTTTTCCAGATAGTCAAACGCACATATCTGAACGCTGTGACAGCTATTACACGTTTTTTTTGTACACCGACCGCGAATGAACGCAGCAAGTTGCGCTAGAACGCGATATAATCGCAAAAATGTCGTCGGTCGCTCGTCTCGATGCTAAAAGTCTCGCGTCTGCTGTGACCCATAGACTCGTTCCCGCCTTAATAAAACAGAACAGAATAATACAAGAGATTATTACTTCTGAAGTTTCTTGAGCAACTCGTGTTATCGTATGAAACGCTGTAATACCACGCAGCTTAACAATAGGCACCAAGCGTTTTAATCTGGTTGCTGTAAGCATTTGAAAGTGTAGGATCATTTAAAAGAAAAACGTTAATCAATTAATAAATTCAATATAATAAAATTGTTTTCATAAACCAAAGGGCGCTGGTGAAAAGTACTTTTATCGCAGAAAATGAAATTATGAACGTATTTTTTTACTTGGATAAAAAGTAAAAAGTTACAGCGCGTGAAATGTTATTATTTCTTATTCTTATCCTTACTAATATTATAAACTAGCGGCCGCCCGCGACTTCGTCTGCGTAGAAAGTTTTTTTGCTATCCCTAGGGAACAAAATTTATTTTTCGGGATGAATGGTACCCTATGTCCTTCTCTGTACCCTTGACAACATGTATGCAAAATTTCATGATGATCGGTTCAGTAGTTAAGACGTGAAGGCGTAACAAACAAACAAACAAATAAACAAACAAACGGACTTTCGCATTTATAATATTAGTAAGGATGCGAAAGTCCGTTTGTTTGTTTGTTTGTTTGTTACGCCTTCACGTCTCAAGTACTGAACCGATCGTCATGAAATTTTGCATACACGTTGTCAGGGATACAGAGAAGGACATAGGGTACCATTCATCCCGAAAAAAAGTATTGTTCCCGAGGGATAGCAAAAAACTTTCCATGCGGACGAAGTCACGGGGCGGCAGCTAGTTTCTTATAAAGATCTACTTTGTGTATAACAAAGTCACGATTCTCAAATATTTTGACAATGACTTATATTGATATACCTACAGGGTGTTTGGTAGTAGCCTTATAAAGCCAAATATGGTAGATAGGAACCATCAAACTAAACAACTTTTATTATGGGACCAACTCTGAAATCGCGGAAAAAAAATCAGCTGTTTCATACATTTTTATATTTTCGTTATTATTTTTTGTACGAAACAGCTGGTTTTTTTTCGCGAATTTCAGAGTTGATCCCATAGTAAAGGTTGTTCAGTTTGATGGTCCTTATATACAATATTCGGCTTTATAAGGCTACTAGCGGCCGCCCGTGACTTCGTCTGCGTGGAAAGGTTTTTTTGCTATCCCTCGAGAACTATACTTTTTTTCGGGATGAAAGGTACCCTATGTCCTTTTCTGTACCCCTGAAAACGTGTATGCAAAATTTCATGATGATCGGTTCAGTAGTTACGACGTGAAGGCGTAACAAACAAACAAACAAACGGACTTTCGCATTTATAATATTAGTAAGGATTACCAAACACCCTGTATATTACCTATAATTAATTTCGAAAATCACTAGTATTTCTGGGGTTTCAAGACTTTCAAGTATTTTCGGGTCATTTAAAGGTGCTTTTATTTCAAACAAAGGTATTTAAAAATGATCATAATTACTAATTTATTTCTATCAAATAAGTATGTCAGACTTAAAGTGTCATCATCATACATTACAATAGAATTTGAAACATTGGACTAAAATATAAGCATTTCGTCAGTTAAAAAAATTTTTAAGTATTAAATGCTTGCTAAAATAGTTACTTATGCTTACTTTCTTTGTTTACTTGAGTAATAAATAATCTTTGTTGTGTACTATTGAATTATTATTTTGTGATTCTTTATTATTTCTGGGTTACCACAACTTTTAGGATCATAAAAATACTTGTTAAGGATTTCTTTACTTCATAACTCATAACAAAGACCGTCTCTCTTTGTACGTAAGTATTTATACTTTTGCCTTTCATTGTTATGAAGTAAAAATATCCTTTATTTATCATAATTCTTTTCAGATTGTACCTTAGAAACGTATTGATTGGCTTTCCTATTGAAGACCATCAAAGAAAAGTAATTTTCTTGTGACGCTTCAAATTACTGGCAATTTAAAATAATAAGGGACTATCGCCGTATCGGAATGTACCACCTAAGAGCGGGCGGAATTCCTGGAGGAGAATTTCATTAAATTCCCTTGCTCTCTTATTGATATGGGTGCCAGCCGCGCCGGCTCGCTCTTTATTAAGAAATCATATGAATGTTCGTCGGAATGGGCGTACGTGACGATACGCCTTATTACTCAAGCTCGTGATAAAGCTAGCGATAGACAATCATACTATGAACTCATTGATCTTAGTATGACTACTGACTCTTGGATGACGTAGGTCAGTATTCTCTCGATACAAAATATTTGATGGCTCGTTTCATTATTTGAATCTGTCTTTATGTTGACAAAGTCATTGTTTCTGTCATTTTGTTCGAGACTCAAAACTTAATAATAATATTTTCACCTTTCCAGTAGGTAGTGATTATTTCCTCTGTGATCTCCTCTCCAGCACGAAAAGAGCGCTTTTGGCGCGAAAAAACTCGTGAGGCAAAGTGCATTTTTAATTTATAACACCTACTTTTAAATTAATAAAGAAAAAATCGACAGAGTGACAAGGATGAGACTTGTAAAATTGATATGTGAGAAAAGGATAGATAGACTGCTTTATGTTGTCATACATGGATTAGAAAGTATAAAAAATTAGTTAGTTAGAGAGCTCGCGAAAAATACTGCAAGAGTTATCTCAAGGTCCTTCTCTCAATATGATAGAGTGTTTAGGGTGTACATGAGTCAGCACTTACTCCCAGCGCCAGGAAGTGGAGCACGCTTCCAAGTATGTAGAATTTCGACATGCTCTACAAGAGTTATCCCAAGGTTCAAATTTGGCAGTATAGTAGAGAATAGCACAGAAAAAAATTGATGGTAGTCAGACCGCAGTGTCATGGAACATGACGAGTCAGCACGCCACGTAAGTTGTATGAATTTCGAGGTCGATACAAGAGCTTTCTCAAGGCTGAAAATTCGTATACTGCTTTATTATTAGGTATGCATAATTTATGAAAATAATAGTCAGACCACAGTGTCATGGAACATAGGCAGTCAGCAGTCGCTCAAAGGTTGTTTTACTGACTTCAGTTGATATTTTGAAATGAAGACGTCAAAGCAGACAAACGAAATGGCAAAGCAGACAAACAGGGCTATTAGCTTATATAAATGAGAAAATTTTTAAGATGCTCAAAAATAGTTATAGGGAACTTAATTCTTACTTGAGGACTTTAAAGTAACAGTTTTTTTTTTCTAGAACTGAATACTACCTACTACCCAAGAATATAATTTTTACCCAAGCTGAAGCAGAGACGCTTTGGTAGAACTTCGCACTCGCTCGGTCAATTAACCGTTTAAATGGCTCGAATATTTAGATTTGTTAAAAAATTAACTGTTTGAGAATATTACTTGCACAAGTAAATACAAAATTACATTTATAAATACAATTTCATTTATTGCCAATTAACGCTTAATAACTGATGATAGAAAATTAACTTAAGATCTCCGTCCTTCACAACCACCGCGTTTTTTGAATAAAGGTAGGTAGGTAGTTATAAAAGTATAGGATACAATAAGTAGGAAGGTAGGTATTGCTTCATATAGATAGAGATCCATTATGAAGCAAATTCAATAAGTAAGATACATAATTACGTTCCTCTATATTGAATTATGCCATTTCAGTGACACGTTTACAGATTGGTCTGTAAACAATTTCTTGAGTTTCGATATTAACCCACTTGTGAATATGAAATCATATTTGTTGTTGAAGTTGACCGTTCCGCTGTCCGGCTGTCCATCTGTTCTCCTCTACAGGTCGCATTTAATTTTCTTAACCGATTCTCGTGAAATTTTGTAGGCAGGTTCGAACCTGCATCAACTGAAAAACAACAACTGAAAAACTAAAACTGGATCAACAAGAAAATTCTATATAACTATCGATAATTATATAGAATTTTCTTGTTGATCCAGTTTTTCGAAAATTGTCGAAAACATTTATATTTCAGACATTTCGAAAAATTTATATAAATGTCGCAAACAAATGCGAGGTCTGCAGCTCACAGAGCCACTAGTTATTAACACAATTACACTGAAATTGAAGCATAAACAATGTATGACGTTGTGTAACAAAAACTTATTTATTATTGGACCATTGTTCAAATTAACTCACATCCATTATGTAACTTATGGGAAAAGTACGGCTTATATTACCTCGTTTCCAGAACAGCTCATGTTTAAGTATAATAACATACAAACATATTTTATGATTAATTAAACTTTGCGTTTACAAAACAGGGTTCAAAAAGTTTGTAACGAGCTAACAAAGGAATTATTACCCAATGTTGTTGGTAACTTTCATGTGGTTTTTCAGAGTAAAACCAAATTGTTCAGTTGAAGCATCAACTGTCCTCATTTTTTGAAATTCATCAAAATACAATAAGTTTTTTTTTTGTTAATTGCCTCTGAGTTTGTATTTCAATACGAAACTGTTAATAACGCCAACTGATTCTCGTTTAGACTTTGTTTTCAATTCAATGATTTCTCATTAACTCAAATATTGGGTAAATCTATCTTCATCAAACAAAAATGAAATAATTAATAGGCAAGGCGTATAGTGTGTAGTATGATTAATAGTATTTACTCAGTTTTAGAAAGGGCCATTCTGATTTAGATAGCAAATATGAGTTCTTGTTCAGCTGCACTGGTGTTTAGTAAAGCTCGAGTTTCCTAGGATGACGGTGCCGTGATATTACGGCTATATTTTAGCGGCGTAGAACGTTTCTATGTAAACAATACAGCGCAGTTTTCTAGAGAGCTGTGCTAGACACCGTAAAGTCAAATAGTCTTTCTACGTCCGTAAAATTATGGCCGCTATATGACGGCACCGCTTTCTTAGGAAACCATAGCCTAAGTATCGTCAGAAAAACATTAAGTTTTGGAATGTATCCTAGCTTTAAAAAAGATTTTGCAAGGGTCGGTCATGGCATGGTTTGGGTGACCAATTTGGTGCTACTGATGCACATTCCATAAACTTATACATAGTCAAATCAAAGTCCTTGGGAACCTTTTAAACTAAAAATCTAATCGCGATATTCGTAAATGTCGCCCGGAGAGTTGACTCGTGGGGGCATTTACACGAGTCGATTTTCCAGTCGCAAACCTAATTTTAATTTGTTCATTAAGAGGTGGAGGAGGGAAGTGGGAGGGGGCAGGGGGAGAGGGAGGGGGAGAAGAAAAGGAGGCGTGCTTGGTGGAGGACCGCCTAATCACGTAAAAACGACTGATTTTGATGAAATTAAAACATAATATACTATCTATCCTGGAACCTTTAACCAGAATTTCTCGAATATCCACGCTGGCCGGTAGTCATTTATAAAATACTACAAATAATTTTCCACACATAGAATACGAAATATATCATTATTAATTAATGACAATTTGATATAGTTGACATATTTTTAAATCGCTTTTTAAGTTTAAAAGACGTATGACAAGACAACTGGCAAAAACTGTTTACTAAATACCGTAAAATGCTGTAACTTTGCCTGGATTTTGACGTTTTATGTCTTTATCTCTGAACCTATTTATTGAAATGGTGTTCAATGGGTTTCAGCCGGAAAATAGACCTTATAATTTCCCACTTAGGAGCTAAATTCTTTTAAAACCATGCAGTGTTTCCAGTTACAAGCACGCAAAGTCGCCGGCAAAGTTTTAGGCAAAAGACCCAACTTTGCCTAGAAGGATATCTCACTAATAATGGTGTTGCTATTTGTATGATTTTTTCGAATTATTGCCATAAAGTTAATACATTTTTTTACCATCTATAGGCAAAGTTGTAGCTGGTTCCAGAAACTTTCTATACAAAACTTAGGGTTGACTCAAACAATATAGATTAGGTATTATTTGTATGTTGATTGTTTTTATTGAAGTAAGAATTCTAACGATACCCCATACACCCAAATCCGTTAAGGCATTTAGAAGTTATGGTGGAATAAAGAAACTCACATACCCACAAATATACATGAACCCTGAATAGATTACACTCTCTGTTTTTTGGGCAGTCGTGTAAAAATAAAGTTAGTTGAAATACTTTAGCACACCCCGCCTAATCTTTTCTTTAAATTTATAAAATTCGAATAGTAGCAACCCTAGACCCAGGCAAAATTGTGTCACTCAATTTTCCAAAACACTGCACAACAATGCCTACTAAGTTAATTTATTTAAATCGAGTCTTTTCTTAACCCTAGATCACTAACCATTCGTCAAAATTACGACGCGTACCTTACTCATTCTGTGTTTCGGTAAGATCCCAACTTCCACCACGCCAGCCATTTCTAATACCTTCCTGATTGGCATTGCTAGTATACTTCAACCAGTCATTGTGGAATTTCGCTTATTGGATCTGGAGATATCGCGACACCCGTCGTAAAAATTACAAAGGGTTAGTAACTACGCAACTTGTTTTTAAAAATTGCCCTTATAATAATTTGTCTGTTATTACTACAAAAACGTATTATTTTTGTTATTATTAGAGTTTATTAATTACGGTAATTATAGTACATACAATTACACAACTATATTTGAATAACATTAGCAACTTATTGATATTTTGTTGCTTTTATAGATTTTCATTCATAAGACTAATCGATGGCTACTGTGCCTATTATACGACATTCTAAGTCTTTCCATAGTGAATGTTCTAATTACGCGTAAAATTTACGAATGGTTAATAATAACGTTACTCAAAATTAAGTTTAGTGATCTAGGGTTAAAAATATCAGCGGATACGGAAAATAGACACTCTTTTCTTACCTTGGGACGTTAACACTTGTTGAATAACACCTTTTTTTTGTAGTCTAAACGTAAAAAGTTGCGAGACACAAAAAAAAACTGCCAGTCCCTTCGAACTTTAATGCAAATTTGACAGAATATTATTGGTGCTACCATTAAAAAATATATAAAATATGTTGCCAGAATAACGTAAAATTACTACCAAATGGTAAAAAATAAGAACAAACTAAGCAATCGCGAGATATCGTAATTACAGATAAATCGGCAAAGTTGATCTTAAATGGCAAAGTTGCAGCGTTTTACGGTACGACAAGTAAGAATAAACAGACTTTAACATTCACCATTTGAAAGGAAATGCTATTGTTACATTACGAAACTGCCTGTGAAGCAGAAACTCAAACTTAAGGGGTCTTTCGTATTAAAATTGACAAAGCAAACCCTACTTGATTAACTTTTCAAATCAAAGTTGTGTTTTTGTACTACAAGTTATAAGGTCAGATACAAGGCAAACTTGAGTGAAAACTTGAGACGGACTTTGTAACATAATTTTGATACTTTGTTTTAACAAGAAGGCATATCCTATTTAGTTAATAATAATACTATTATTATTTTAAGCGTTTGCGAAAATAACCCATTTATGTCTTGTAAATATTTTACAGGTACTGCAAATGCAAACCATATAAACCCGATTTGCAGTAAGTAATCCTACAGATTCTTCGATTTCAACTCGTCGAGTTTCTAACAGCTGTCATACCAATTAGATACTGCCCATTACTGAGTCACTAGGCAAAATGTCATAGATTCCCAACTGTATAATGATACGTGCCATAAAGCGCCGCGCCGCGCGCCGCGTAGTGACGCATTTAGGGCTAATGCAGCTTGCCAGCAATGTTACGCGACTACGGTTGTACCAACTCGCAGTGACTTGATTCAACGTATGTTATAGGTAGGGTTGCCAACCCTACTATATAATATAGTATCCTACTATATTGAGGGCTCACCTACTATATTTTTTGAAAAAATATATAGTACGCAAAACTACTATATTTTTTCAAGTGAAAAAATTAAACAAAAGCAACAAAAAATTGAGATTAAACGCTTGTGTTCATGGTTATTAGATAAATTATGAAAATGTTTTAAGTATGAAAAATGCAACTTCTTTAAAAACCTCCATACAAAACGGCAACCTACTATATTTTTTTGGACTTTTTCGCCATCTACTATATTTTTACACTAAAAAGCTTGAAAATACTATATTTGTTGCAAAAAAAGTTGGCAACCCTAGTTATAGGGCTCAAGGCTCAATGCTGTGTGCCAGCGATATGTCACGTGACTACGGTCGCACTGACTCGCAGCATAGTAGAACCAAATAAGTAGGCCAACTCGAGCCTCGAGCGAGCGATACAGCTTAAACACGTAGGGCTGTCTCATCGCTAGTTTATTCAGTCGTCAAAAAATGCATAGTTAATCTCTATACAAAATATTTTTTCCTTATAGGGTAAGCATCAGGGATCTATAATACAAAGTTTTTTTTATATTTTTTTGTACGTAGACCAGCGGGTCTATCGACTAAAATAATGAAGTTAATGTTAATTGTAATTTGACAGATGTATGTGATACATTGGCTCTTTCATCTTGACACCAATAAAAACTTACTAAAGAAAAGTAGCAATGCATCACATCTATCTGTCAAATTACAATTTCATTAAATTAATTGTTTTCAGGAACTGACTACAATGTTTTCATTGCCTACGTCATGTTATGTGATTTGAAAACTTACAAACGAAATAGGATTAATTAATACGTGGCTTTACTAAATAATGTATTTATTCAAATAAAATAAAATCATTATGAAATTTTATTTTTTACACTATTAACTGTTTCTTACTTTTTCATTTACCTACCCTTATCAAAATAATAATCTTTAAATTCGGAAATTGAATACTTTCCATAATAGGCTTTTTCCTATAGGAATTTGTGATTTTATAACAAAATTACTCAATTGATATAAAAAAAATCGTCTGTTTCGACAAGTACAAAATGCCTTATTATTTAAAGTTAATGTAAAATTTATCCTCATTCTTATAAATCTTTTTGCAATAATATCTTTGGAAAGCATGGTATGTACTGTAGGTAGGTACACGTTGAAATTATTACGAACGGCGTGGCGGCGTGAAGCGTGCGTGAGCGCGGGCGGTATTACGTACGTACGGCGCAGCCATGACTGTTGCACCTTTATCACCTTTAAATTTTGTCAGTGTGTGCGTGCGACGACGCATACGTACGGGCGCGCTCACATACAAACCGCGTTCGTGCGTATAAAGAGTAAGATGACTTACTTATTTGGTTCTACTATGCTCGCAGTGACTTGATTCAAGGTGTTATACATGGCTCAATGCAGCGTGCCCGTGACTCAAACCCGGGCCAGACTGTTGCAAGCAAGCTTTCCACAGGGGTGACCTTGGTG
The DNA here is from genome assembly GCA_943789525.1 of Agriphila geniculea. Lineage (NCBI taxonomy): Eukaryota > Metazoa > Arthropoda > Insecta > Lepidoptera > Crambidae > Agriphila > Agriphila geniculea. The sequence continues at coordinate 21,170,099 of OX038877.1, forward strand.
GGAGGCTTGTGGAGCCCACGGTTGGTGTTTGCGTCCACACTGTTTACAACAAGGCTCCCACCTCAGTGTGTTGTCGACTCGTCGCCGTCGTTACAAACGGCGTCCCGTCCACAGAGTTTGTGGAAGTTGAAACGAATTTTGGTTGCAAACAAGTGTTTACACTGTTGTAAAAATATTAAAAAAAGTCTTGAACGGGAGGTAGGAAAATATAGACGATTCAAAAGTACTTAATATTTAAGTTTTTTTGAATAAAGCTATTTTTGACTTTGACTTTGTAATCTGCCAGTGGAGACCGATGTGGAGGGCTTGTTTGCAACAGTCTGGCCCGGCTTTAACAGTCGCTGTGTTGTGACCGTAGTTAATCGCGCGTTGCCAGCACGCTGCACGGGCCCTTAAGGTGCGTCCAGGGCCCTATTTCACCAAGTCGACATTTGTCAGTGACATATGTCGGTTAATTTTACAATTGTCATTACTTTAATTAGGGACAAGTATGTTGTGAAACAGCGATATTTTTTACAGGTCGACATGTTTGTGGATTTGTCAGTAATTCTTGATATGACATTGGAGCTGAGTCAAGTTTGCGTGACAATTGTCGACTTGTAAAAAATATCCCCTGTTTCACAACACAAATTGTCCCCTATTAAAATAAGGAAAGTACTGTAAAAATTGCCGACATATGTCACTGACAAATGTCAATTTGGTGAAATAGGGGCCAGATATGTTCTTTTGCCCGTTCCGTACCTCCGTTCCGATCGCCGTCGCGATCAAAGAACGCTAGTCTGGACGCATGTTCGGAACGGTACGGAGGTACGCCGTTCCGTTCGCCGAACAGGTACGCTCCGATCCACCTCGAATCTCTCGCTCTTTTGCCCGTACCGTATCTCTGGCTCTTGAGCGTCGCGAACAAAGAACGCTAGTCTGGACGTATGTTCGGAACGGTGCGGAGGTACGCCGTCTCGATCGCCGACAGGTACGCTCCGATCCATCGCGTGTCGGTTTTTTCGCCCCGTTCAAAGGAAAAACGGAACGGAGCGGAGGTACGGTACGGTGGTAGTCTGGACGTGATCGCGGCGTGCGCAGGTCGTGACTAGTGAATAGTGAATAGTATAGTCAAATTAGATAGAATTTGCAAAAAGATTAAATTTTAATTCGTGTATTTTTTTTTATGAAATCATTAAAAGACATGAATACACTTATCATAGGGTATTCTCAGAAATCGTGAAAAAATCTTTAGGGACAATAATTATTCAAGCTGGGAGAGCGCAGCGAATTTTCGTACTTCGAAATTTTCTTTCTTTCTTCTTGAAAAAAAATTATAAAAACCAATATGGCGGCCAACTTTTTTGTTTGAGGACCGATTTGGATGAAACTCTGTTTTTGGGACTATTTTGACAAGAAAACAGCTACGCAATTTTAAAAATAAAACAAAATCCAAGATGGCGGCCAACTTTTTTGTTTGTGGGCCGATTTGGATGAAACTCGGTTTTTAGAACTATTTTGACAAGAAAACAGCAACACTTTGTGAAAAATATAAAAAAAATCCAAGATGGCGGCTAACTTTTTTGTTTGAGGTCCGATTTGGATGAAAATCGATTTTTGGTACTATTTTGACAAGAAAACAGCTACGCAATTTTCAAAATATAAAAAAATCCAAGATGGCGGTCAACTTTTTTGTTTGTAGGCCGATTTCGATGAAATTTGGTTTTAAGTACTATTTTGACAAGAAAACAGCAACACTATGTGAAAAATATAAAAAATCCAACATGGCGGCCAACTTTTTTGTTTGTGGGCCGATTTGGATGAAAATCGGTTTTTGGTACTATTTTGACAAGAAAACAGCTATGCAGTTTTCAAAATAGATTGCCGCCATCTTGAATTGTTTATACTTTTAACATTGCGTTGCTGTTTTCTTGTCAAAATAATACCAAAAATTGAGTTTCATCAAAATCGGCCCTCGAACGAAAAAATTGGCCTCCACCTTGGATTTTTTATATTTTTTTACATTGCGTTGCTGTTTTCTTGTCAAAATAGTACCAAGACCCGAGTTTCATCGAAATCGGTCTACAAACAAAAAAGTTGGGCGCCATCTTGGATTTTTTATATTTTTTTAGATAGTGTTGCTGTTTTTTTGTCAAAATAATACCAAAAACCAAGTTTCATCGAAATCGACCTACAAACAAAAAAGTTGGCCGCCATCTTGGGTTTTTTTATATTTTTAAAATTGCGTTGCTGTTTTCTTGTCAAAATAGTACCAAAAAGCGAGTTTTATCGAAATCGGCCCACCAACAAAAAAGTTGAAATCGGCCCAAAATGATCGCGGCAACATTTTATTAGATTTAAGCAAGCTAGTTATGCAATGATAGGTAATTAAAATTTTAACAAAACGGAAAGAAAGTGTTGTTTTAGGTATTATATTTAAAATAATATTGGGACTTTAATGTTAATACCTAACAGGAATGGTGCAAACTCGGAGGAAACTTATATTCATGTCTTCTAATGATTCCAAAAAAAATTACAATTACACGAAATACTTCCAATCCTTTTGCTAATTTGACTGGACTACAAGCGATGGTCGCCGCGACGTTCGGAGGTATGTTCGGCGGTTTGATCGGAACAGTGGTACGGAACGGAGGTACGGAACGGGCAAAATAGCGTCCAGACTTATTCGATCGGAGCGCTGGTATGGAACGGAGGTACGGAACGGGCAAAATAGCGTCCAGACTTATTCGATCGGAGCGCTGGTACGGAACGGAGGTACGGTACGATCAAAAGAACATATCTGGATGCACCTCAAGGTGCGTCCAGATATGTTCTTTTGCCCGTACCGTACCTCCGTTCCGATCGGCGTCGCGATCAAAGAACGCTAGTCTGGACGCATGTTCGGAACGGTACGGAGGTACGCCGTTCCGTTCGCCGAACAGGTACGCTCCGATCCACCTCGAATCTCTCGCTTTTTTGCCCGTACCGTATCTCTCGCTCTTGAGCGTCGCGAACAAAGAACGCTAGTCTGGACGTATGTTCGAAACGGTGCGGAGGTACGCCGTCTCGATCGCCGACAGGTACGCTCCGATCCATCGAGAGTCGGTTTTTTCGCCCCGTTCAAAGGAAAAACGGAACGGAGGTACGGTACGGCGCTAGTCTGGACGTGATCGCCGCGTTCGCAGGTCGTGACCTCTTGACACATAGTATAGTCAAATTAGATCCAATTTACAAAAAGATTGAAAATTATTCGTGTAATTGTACTTTTTTATAAAATTATTAAAAGACATGGATATAAGTTTCCTCCGAGTTTGCACCATTTCTTTATGTACGGAATATCGTTTGATGTTAGGTATTAACATGAAAGTCCAATTTTTTAAATATAATACCTACAATAGCAGTTTCTTTCCATGTTTTGTTACAATTTTAATTACCTATCACTGCACATCTAGCTTGCTTAAATCAGATAAAAAGTTACCGAGATAATTGACAAAATCTAAACCTAGGAGGCGCCACCTTTGTGACATCGTAGGTACTTGTTCCACTACTTTCGCGTTCCGCGCGCATTACTGATCATCAAATAACTTTTTGTCACTCGCTAAAGTAGTGGAACAAGTACCTTACCTACGACGTTACAAAGGTGGCGCCCCTAAGTTTAGATTTTAGTAGGGTTTTTGATTTCTCAACCTTTATTTTTTCTTGAGTTTCGGGAATTCTCGAGGCCAAATTCTCGAGTTTTCTCGGGTCTCGAGTCTTTTAATTGAAACTATTGAAATCTGTTGAAATTTAATAAAAATACAGGATTTTTTAAATCTTAGATACTTTTATTGCGCCACAATCAATATTTTAAATTTGGTACTTCTTATTTGGGTAAGGAATGAAAAAAAAATATCTTCTTACATATTGAATATTAAAACTATTAGACTAGTCTATAAGAAAGACTGAACACATGAATGAAAGAGCACGGAGCGCGGGCGGTGTTAAGGTGCTTATAGCCGTCCACCAGCGCCGCCAATACATTTATTTTTATTACTCGTAAACCAAGTCAATCTTTACAAAACCGGCCAAGTGCGAGTCGGACTCGCGCATGAAGGGTTCTATATTACTTTATTCTGTTTTTAGTAATTGTTGTTATAGCGGCAACAGAAATACATCATTTGTGAAATTTTCAACTGTCTAGCTATCACAGTTTATGAGTTACAGCCTGGTGACAGACAGACAGACGGACAGTGGAGTCTTAGTAATAGGGTCCCGTTTTTACCCTTTGGGTACAGTGACTGAAAAAGAAACAACCATGCCCTCTTAAAATTGTCTCTAATATTTTTTAATAACTCTTTAATACTTTTCACTCTTTGTACTAGTTTTAATAAAACGCTATCGAAACGATAGTAGCCATTTTTGGTTTAAATGGGTTTTAAAACTTACAGAAAGAATGAAAGCTGTTGAAGAGTTGAATAAATATTGACCTGGCTTACGTATAATAACAATAAATTAATTGTTATTAATTATATAGGCTATAAGCACCTTAACGGCGAAAAATAGACGTGCGTCCCGTCTGCCACGATTCAAATTCAAAACTCGAGGATTCTCGAGCTCCGGTAATTTTTTTCTCTTCTCGAATGAAGCCAAATTTCTCGAGTTTTCTCGAGTTCGAGAAAGCTCGAGCAGAAACCCTAGATTTTAGCAATTATCGTGGTAACATTTTATCTGATTTAAGCAAGCTAGGTGTAGATGCAATGATAGGTAATTCAAATTGTAACAAAACATGGAAGGAAACTGTTGTTGTAGGTATTATATTTAAAAAAATATTAGGACTTTAATGTTAATACCTGACATTAAACGATGTTCCGTACATAACAGGAATGGTGCAAACTCGGAGGAAACTTATATTCATGTCTTCTGATGAATTCATAAAAAAATACAATTACACGAAATACTTCCAAACTTTTTGCTAATTTGACTGGACTACAAGCAATGATCGCCGCGACGTTCGGAGCGCTGATACGGTACGGAGGTACGGAACGGAGGTACGGAACGGGCAATAATAGCGTCCAGACTTCTTGGATCGGAACGCCGGTACGGAACGGAGGTACGGTACGATGAAAAGAACATATCTGGGCGCACCTTTAAAGGCTGCTTAATTTAGAGAATAGCTTAGCATCACCAGCGAAATGAAGTCTGATATGCTTATAAATTAATCCGGGTCAAAATTGACGTTCAACAAACAGTGCCAAATTGAATGTGGCGACATAATAGTATAGCATGCATAAACTATCAAGTTCTTCTTCGTATAAAATTAGCAGTTTCATTTGTGTACGCCCATATCTGCTCATATGAGCTTCCTATTTCGTTGCAAGTAACCTCTGTTTGCCTAGGGCGACGACCCATTCAGCCAGAACAAACAATGTGAAACACCACGACTGCGCATTCAGCGCTTTTTAGCGCAAAGGCACATGCATTTTTTTCAGGATGGTTTGATTCATTTTAGAAGCTACTGCATCTTTTATAAGTTATTCTCGAACACTGTTCTATAATAAGAGAGACACATTTATAAATATAGAGGTTATATTCTTAATATCTATTTCCTTTTGTTTTTTCGTTTATGTTTCACTTTTTTTGTTTTATACACGGGAAGATTGATAGTACTCATATAAATATTGATAATCGACAATATATTCACAATTATCATAATTACTAAATAGGACCTAGACCAAAAATATTTAGATCACCATTGAGTGTAAGTCAATTTTGACTCTAGGGACCCAATGGGAATGCAAACTGAGGAACTAATGGCGCCACAAACGCTTGTACCAAAATCGTTTGATTGGTTGTTTCAAATGTCAAATGTCATTTCTGATATATTTTAACCAATCAAAGTACTGTATTAGGAACAAGCGTACGCAACGACATCTAAAATTAGCTTTGCGTTGTCATCCCCATTGGTTTGGTTTTTATGAAAAAACCAAAACAATCACTATTACCTCGGTTACCTACGTTATCAACGCAACGTAGGTAACCAAGTTATGTTGCCAAAAAATGACAATTTTAAAAAGCATAAAGAAACCGAAGTTGAAAAAATTTGCACGTTTGGAACCCAGGGAGGTAGTTTTCTGGAATGGGTTTCAATGCTTCTTTTTTTCGTTGTATAGCAAATGAAAAAGACACATTGATAGCCATTCAGAAAAACTGACAAGCTTTAAGAGTAAATACCCCCGCAGGTGTATTTTCCGTTAGCGCTGTTTCCGCTTAGAACCGTTTTCGTGAATGAAGGCGCCACTCAGTCGCGCAGCGCTGTCTTGTCTCTGGCACAGATCTAGTTTCATTGTACCAAACAAAAAGCAATACGCATTCGTTTGTCGAGTTATTGAAGACGAAGTGGCTTGATCGATTTACATTATCCTTTTGGCAAAACTTACGGCGTTTTGATACGTTTCGAACTGGAGAATATGTAAACAGATACCTATTTAAATACTTCTGCCTAATAGTTTTAGGCTAAAGTTAATTATTTACAATTGATCGATTTTTCCGAGCCGATGACGTCTTCCACTATCGCTAACAGCCGAGACTAGACTGAATAAATTACTTTGAAATACATTGCTTTAACAAGACTGCTGATATTGATATTTTTAACAACTAAACACTAAATTGATAATTTTGCTTTTTATTTCCATCTTTTTTACTTTGCTAAAAGTAAAGCAAACTATACAACCCTAAGTTAATAATGCAGTCACTAAAGTAACACAATTAAAAACAATGTAACTTTACTTTCTGTGTAGTAAGAAAGATTTACAGACTAGTACGTCCTTCTTTTAAATTAATTTGTGGCTCCACAGAGGTTTATTAATTACCCCCCCTCCCTGTGTCGCAAGTGGCGTGCGTTTACAGGTACTATTTGTTACTCTCATGAATAAAAAATAAAAGATACCAAAGCAACGAGCCAGCCAAGAATGGGTTCAATAACCTCATACTTGAGGCTGTGGTTATCTGGCAATATGCCTCCATCTCGCGCTAGTTTTATCATAAATATTGTCGCATCTATTTCTGCAGCTTTTATGCAAAGCTGACCCCATTCTCCATATGACATTATATCAAAAATAAGAACAGCAGTGAGCAGATACGAATTTATTTTAAGAAATCTCAACGATGTAAGTATGTCAAGCTTTTTTGGGTCGCCTAGCAAACATCTTTTTCAATAGATATTTAAAAGCAAACCTCGTATAAGAAAAAAAAAATACGAAAAGGTGATAGGTATTTATATCAGTGAAATATTTATTGGTATTATTAGAATAAACTATGTCGGGATTTACACCATGTGCCTGTTTATTTTGGAGACTCGGATATTTCGTCGCGACAACAGAAGAACTGTTCTACCGTGATCATGGCGCATATTTCATACTTACAAAACAACTTTATAAATCTTAGTGGTTCAATTACAAAACTATGTAGGATTAGGGAATGGGACTTTGTATGAAAATCTTTGTTCTTTGTAGTAAAAACTATCATAGACTGGAGCATAACGGAATAATGACGAGTTTTAGGTTTTTGGATATTCGCCTTTTGTCGGTGTGAATTTTTGTATGGGAATATCGGTTTTCGTAAAGGTAGGAACAAAACCCATTTTAAAAATTGAAATTTACATACTGTAGTCTACACCGAAGCAATGCGAGGGCGGGTCGCTAGTGTTCAAATAAAACCAGTTTGGTAATAAAAAAAATTGTATTCGCTGCAAATTGCATAAAAAAACTGTGTAAAAGTATAATAATTGTGAATTTTCAATTCTGAATATAATACCAACTTCATTTTATGAATTTAAATACTGGTATTCCCAATATTTTATCATATCTTCATAGTCATATATTATTATATTGCTCTGATGTATTAATAGTACATTATGAGACAAGTTAGCTTAGGTTGCTCATGGCACAAGAGGCTGTGGGTTGCAGCCCGAGCAGTAGGCGAGGACGTATCTCAGCCGAGTGTGCAATAAGCAAGAGCTCACGAGTTTCATACGACGTTTTTCAACTCATTTGCGAGGAAGAACAAAGTAATTTACCACACAACAACGACAAAAACAAAATATGAAAATTATGAGCAGATGAGGGAAGAGGCGCACAGGTTTTCTTTTCACACGCCCAATGCAAGAATATTTTGCGAACGAAGTGGTGAGTGAGCATACAGCCTACTTGAAAATTATAATTTTAAGTATAAAATGCAATTATTTTTATATTTTTTAACAATATATTGTGAATTATGGATAATTTGGATGGCTAATTAAATAAATATTTGTTTGACTCATTTATTTTTCAAAAATGTACACACATCAACTTTGTCTAGGGATACAGGTGTTATTTTCATACAAACGAGGTAACTTTGAAGCCTTGGTTTCCTGCCAGGGATGTACTGTGCTGTGATCTGATGACGGCTATTTAGGGAGTGAATGGAGGAGATTCAGATCGCTTTACACACCCAACTGATCTGACCAGCATTCTTAAAACGAAAAGGATATGTTTAAAAATACCGCAAAAATAGCATGAAAATGTATGGAAAACCTCAAACTGAGAACTCTGACCCATTAATCTTTTAGAATGCTGATCAGATCAGTTGGGTGTGTATAACGATCTGAATCTCCTCCATTCACTCCCTGGATGCCCATCATTAGATCACAGCACGGTACATCCCTGGCAGAAAACCAAGGCTTCAAATTTACCTCGTTTGTATGAAAATAACACTTGTATCCCTAGACAAAGTTGATGTGTATATTTTTCTATATGAATTTTCAGCGGCATAAAACCTCTTTGTTGTTACTAAAAAAATAACTGTATTACCCAGTTAAGATGGGAATGCTCTGTTTACTCCCAAAAACCTTGCAGTAAGGTACTAAATAATTTAACTTTGTAGGGATAATTCTACAAAGTACTAGTGTTTTATATATGATTATTTTTGTACGGTGTATGTTATAGCTCATAGTAATTAAGACGTGAAGAAGTAACAAACAAACAAACAAATAAACAAACAAACGGACTTTCGCATTTATAATATTAGTAAGGATTATTATTATAAATATAAAATATATTATATTACACCTCTAAGTTGCTTCCACGTGGAAGTTATTTGATTCGTCGCCCTTCAAGGAAATTTTTCTATAAAGAGAAGATCTTAAATGTTTGAAAACTCCATAATATCCAATATCTTACCTCTACGACACTTATTTCACAAAGAGAAAAACTCTTTTTAGGGTTCCGTAACCTAATGTCAAAAAACGGAACCCTTATAGATTCGTCATGTTTGTCTGTCAATCTGTCTGTCTATCTGTCTGTCTATCCGTCTGTCCGTATGTCACTGCCACTTTATTCCAAAATAGGATTACACAGTTGAAACTTGATAGGTAAGCAGATGTATTCTGTAATACACACAAAATTTAAAAAAAAACAGAGATTGAGAGGGCCTACCCTAACGTGGAAATGAAACTACAAAAAAACATTATTTTCATCAAACCTATACCTATTCTATCCTATTCCTATTTAACATACCTACTTATATATATATATACAGGGTCACTGGAAATATGACGTATTCCTGCTAAGGGGTTATAGATGAGGTCAAAACAAATATTTTTTGTCATATAACTTTTTCTCAAAAAATTAATAGTTTTTGAGTTAATTGAAATTAAGTATTTTTTTACCAAAAGTACGTTTTCAGACACAAAAATTTTAAATAAAAAAAACTACTCATTCGATTCCGGTTTTTTCATTATTTTGGGATAGAAAACAATCTATGTGTTGATAATGAATAAAAAAAAATACAAAAAGTACAGGTGTTTATAAAAAAATCAATCCTTAAATGCATTAATTTTTTTATTTTTTTACATATTTTTTAGAAATAGCATCAAATATCTTTAAAAAAATCCTAGTAACTAAGCGTGCATAATATTTTAAAAACATCACCATCTATTCAGCTTTCAGTTGAGGTATAAAACTTAATAATAACTTAAATAAAAAATGAGAAATTAAGACTTAACTAAATAGCAGTCCCATTTTATGAAGCAAAAATTTCCTACTTCAAGCGCTTCGGAGGTGGCCGTATTATCCTACTTATATCATAAATGTGAAAGTTTGCTTGTTTGGATGATTGTTAATCAATCACGTAAAACGACTGAATGGATTTGGATGAAATTTGGCACACAGACAGTTTATAAACAGGATTTAAACATAGGAGGATACTATTATCTTGGTTAAAGGTTCCCTAGGGATTTTCTCGAATGTAATTGCGGACAAAGTCGCGGGCGGAAGCTAGTTTGCCATAAATGATCGTACTTACTAAAAATACTTTCGTCCGAGTGAGTTTGAAACAGAATTATTTTCCGCCGATGAGTCAAAATTTTATACAGACAGCATCAAAAATAACCATGCATATCAGCCATTTTTAATGACCCGCTGCTGGGGAACAGGCCTTTCTTTCCTTTTGGGATAAAGCGGACGGGCCATAACCCACTACGTGGGCCCAATGCGGATTGGTCGGTGTTAACTCAATGTACCTTACATTGAGCCCTTGGTTCTGGCTGCATTTACAGTCGTTAACACTGACCAATCCACATTGGGTCCACGTGGTGGGTATGACCCGTCCGCTTTATCCATCCACAAGCCAAAAGGTAGGCCAGTTCCCCAGCAGCGGGGCATTAAAAATAGCTGATATGCATGGTTATTTGTGACACAGTTTGTATAAAATTTTGACTCATCAGCGGAAAATAATCTTGTCTCAAACTCACTTGGACGAAAGTATTTTTAGTAAGTACGACCATTTATGGCAAACTAGTTTCAACCCGCAACTGCATTCGCATTTACATTCGAGAAAATCCCTAGGGAACCCTTAACCAAGATAATAGTATCCTCATATGTTTTAATCCGGCTTATAAACTATCTGTGTGCCAAATTTCATCCAAATCCGTTCAGCCGTTTTGCGTGATTGATTAACAATCATACAAACAAGCAAACTTTCAATTTATGGAATAAGTAGGAAAATACGGCCACCTCCGAAGCGCTTAAAGTAGGAAATTTTTGCTACATGAAATGGGACTGTTATTTAGTAAAGTCTTAATTTCTCATTTTTTATTTAAGTTATTATTAAGTTTTATACCTCAACTGAAAGCTGAATAGATGGTGATGTTTTTAAAATATTATGCACGCTTAGTTACTAGGATTTTTTTAAAGATATTTGATGCTATTTCTAAAAAATATGTAAAAAAATAAAAAATAAATGCATTTAAGGATTGATTTTTTTATAAACACCTGTATTTTATGAATTTTTTTTATTTATTATCAACACTCAGATTGTTTTCTATCCCAAAATAGTAAAAAATCTGGAATCGAATAAGTAGTTATTTTTTATTTTAAATTTTTGTGTCTGAAAACGTACTTTTGGTAAAAATGTACTTAATTTCAATTAACTCAAAAACTATTAATTTTTTGAGAAAAAGTTATATGACAAAAAATATTTGTTTTGACCTCATCTATAACCCCTTAGCAGGAATACGTCATATTTCCAGTGACCCTGTATATATATATATTTTAGTAATTTTATTTGTTTGTTTGTACCTACTTATATTAGGTCTTTAAAAACACATTGAGGTTCTTACATTATTTTTTCTCAAAATCAACCGTAAAACAATGTTATTTTTTGCAGAGGGGAAATGATAGAATTATTAAATATGATATAAGGTAACAATGGAACCCTACTGCGCGTGGCCCGACACGCAATTGGCTGGTTTTTTCCTCTTCTCTGATTTTTTCATATCTTTAAACATATTACCCATTCCATTTCAGCAGATCAAGGAAAAGCCTTTAATTTTTATCAAGTCTTGAGCAGTCTTATTTGATTATTTTTCCCCAATTCAAAGAAACGATTACTCCCGAAAAAGATTTTCATTTCAATGACGATTTACTTTGATAAATGGAAAAATACTGATCAAAAGCAGTAAAGCAAGGGTTTCCTAAGAAAGCGGTTCCGTCACATAGCGGCCGTAATTTTACGGACGTAAAAAAACTATTTGACTTTACGGTGCTTCACGGTGTCCAGCACCGCTCTCTAGGAAACCGCGCCGTATTGTCATAGTCAACGTTCTACGCCGCTAAATTACGGCCGTAATATAATGACACCGTCATCCTAGGAAACACTAGCTTAAGCGGGTAATTAAAGCAATGTAAATGATAAATACAGTTAAATAATAAACAAAAATAAGATAAATATGTACAGATTCCAAAAATTTTTTCTTTCAAAATAAGACTTCTTACGAAAGTACCTAATTAATTTTTTAATATTTTTTTTTTACTTTAAATAATTGGAAAAGCCCAAAACTCAGATTATACTACCTGAAAGTAAACATATTAATGTGGTTTTCTTCCCTTTATTACACGACTGCCCAAAAAAGGAATGTATATGTGTTCAGGGTTCATGTATGTTTGTGTATTGTGAGTTTCTTTATTCCACCATCACTTCTAAATGCCTTAACAGATTTAGACGTATGGGGTATCGTTAGAATCCTTACATCATTCCGGGTGACAATGGGTATGTTTTTTGAAAAAACAAATATGGCGGCTGTACGACGCAACTTTCAAATACGAAAAAAGGATTTTTTTATTAAATTATTACAATATGGGCATCAAATGAAAGGCCTTGATGAGCACATTCTAAAACTATATAATATGTCACTAAAATGTATGAAATAAAATAAATAAATTTAAAAAATATTAAAAACACGACTGCCGTGCCAAAAACGAATTAAAAAGTTAAATAACAAGTGTCATTGCAGTCGGGGGACCTCTTTGATTAAATTGATTCACAAAACAAACGGTCCCCCGACTGCAATGACACAAGTCACAAACAGTCGATTTAGATTAGTGTTTGGGAAAACGCGTATTTTCGAGTTTTCATGCGTTTTCTTTTGACGCAGAATATAGTCGCTAATTTGGTTCAACCGGCCACTGTCCGTCTGGTCCAGTGGGTTAAGACGCGGACGGCAAGAAACGAGTGTTACGGGTTCGAATCCCGCTCGGTGACGTTTTTTTTATTTATGTTCAAGTTTATATATAATATTTCAATTTTTATTGTTTTTAGACAAGTTAAAAAAAATGTAATTAATATTTGAGATAACAATGTACCTAAACACCACCATATTACAATAAAAAGTAATGATCAAGCTAAGCTCCGTTGCCCAAATATAATATAAATTATTGAACTAGCCCCCCTACAATGAATGTCAAAAGTAATATCGAAGCGATCTTGTGATTGAGATGGCGCTATACGGAATGTACTTATAGTTCTGTCTCTATAACAACATAACTTTGATGTTGCTAATAGGCCTCTGTAAAGAAAAACAGACAGACAGATATACGAAAGCTTTTCACTTTTAGATAAGTATGAAGTTTTTTCCTGGAAGAAATATCAAGTTCTTTTAAATTTACTTTTATTTCTAGGAAATAAGAACAAAAGTCTCGAAAAGTTTTTGAAACAAGGGTTAAAGAGGATTTGTACGTCATTGTTATAACTCTAAAATAAGTACTTGTGCCATGGAAATCAGAATAAACGAGGCGACGGTAGGTACCTCAAACACCCACATAGAAAAGTTCCAGACATAAACAAGTTCATTAACTATATTGACTCACTCGAGAATTGAAACCGGGATGAATATCTGTGTAAAAAGATCACAAAGTCCCACATAATATTATTTAATATCAAGTAGGACATGATATGAAATCTTAAGCGACGTGAATTTATGGCAATACCGGATATTATATGAGAATCTCATACAATTTGAACGTAAATTAATTCTACAAAGTACTAAATATTGCTAATTCACTACGCGTGGAGGTCCCGTGAGCCTAGAAGAACAATCAACAACCTACTAATTAAACGTGAAACCGAGTCGTGGGAACAGCCTGTGATTTATCTTCTGCTTATAAATAAATAACTAAGAGGTTGGAGGTGGGATTAAAAAATACCACTCAAGAGGTTACCTCTTAGTCATGAAATTTTTTTTTTTAATTAACTGGACTGGCTGTCTGTATGATTTGACAGCTAAGTTTTTGTGCCTCTTTGAAACGCCACTAGCGTGCGTCTAAAGAACTAATTTTGTCGTACAATATGAAAATGGTTGCCGTGATGGTCTCTCCAGACTTCAAACTTTAGTACCATGTCCCTCACGCTATGCTCACGCTACGCCCTACAGCGCCAAAATGGCGGAAATCAAATAGGCACAAAAACAGTTTGATATAAGCCTGTCCAGTGTAAATGTATGCAGGTCAGTGTTAAAAATAATATCGCTGAACATAACAGTCTTTACCCAGCCTCCCTAGCATGACCGACGAAACACGATATACATATATCGCGTGATTTTATAAAGTTTACTAATAATTTAATCCCTCTGCGTATACAATTTTAATGATTATACGAAATTAATATTGTAAAGATAATATAGTTCTGATTTGTTTGTTTTTTGAAACTTAGTAATTTATTCTGGCAAATAAATGGTATAAATACAGAACCATAAAAAAGTTCTTTTAGAGTAGCTTTGAAGACGAGTCCTTTGTGTTGAAAGTTAAAGATCTAGTTTCATTTGTTCTTTTTTACTAACGTAAACTTAAAGAAGCGGCCAAGTGCGAGTCGGACTCGCGCACGAAGGGTTCCGTAAAAAAGACGTTTGTTGTGGGAGCCCCTTTAAATATTTATATTATTTTAATTTAATTCATCATTTTTAAAGTGAATATACAACTAAATATTCTGTGAATATTTCAAGTGTCTACCTATTGTCTTTATTCTGCAATCAGTGCTTTCCACTATGACCAAATTAATGAATTCCAGTGTTTGATCGGTGTAGAGTGAGTCCTTAAGCAGAGACATCTCCTCCTTAATTCCTCCTACAGGATATTTTTCCATTAGAGGCGCTTGGTATAGCTTCGAGTTAAAAGCTGTGATGCCAGAACATTTGGGTGTCTATCTAGTCTACCCAGGTATCTCTGGGTTGCATTGGCAATCTCTTCCATAACTGTACTCATTTCCAGGTGTTCATGTATTTCAGAGTTAGTGGTATACCATGGCACTTCACTGATGGTTCGGAGTATCATATTATGTACCCTTTGGAGGCATGCGATGTTCGAATTGCTGGCACTTCCCCAGAGTTGGATACCATAGGTCTAATTGTGGTTTAAGGACTGCTTTATATATTTAAAGTTTGTTGTCTAAATGCCAACTTGCTGTTTCGGCCCAGTAGCCACAGGAGACGCTTATAGCGGATGTTTAGTTCCTCTCTTTTTAGGGTTCCGTACCAAAATGGTAAAAAAGGAACCCTTATGGTGTGACTCAGTCTGTCTGTCTGTCTGTCACAGCTGGATATCTCGAGAACTACTAATGGTATCAACTTGAAATTTGGAATAGTTTAAGACGATATTTGCCCAACTATTTTGCAAATAAGAAATAAATAAAAAATAAATATATTTTTTAGAACAAGGACTCAAAAGGGGTCTTACAAATTTGAAGTGGGGCTACTAGGGCATGTGGGGTATCATATGAAAGAACGCCGTTTGGACGTTTTCAATCATTTTTGTTTTTGTTTTAGACCGCATAGTTTTCGACTATGATGATAATGTAAAAAAAATACCGTCCCCCCCCCTTATCTCCGAAGTTTGCAAAGAAAAAAATCTGAAACAATTTTACGTGATAGCAGTTTATATAAAAATTACAGGAAAAATAAAACGATGTCTCAATATAGCACCCTTTTTAAGAAATTATCAAATTTCTAAAAAGTTAACATTAGTTCCACTATCGGTCAAGAGATGGTGCTGACCTAAAATGGCAATACTAATTTTATAATTCTACTCTGCAGTGTGGTTTGATGGTGCAGTTATGATTGTACGGAACCCTCAGTGCGCGAGTCCGACTCGCTCTTGACCGGTTTTATTTTTCTTATGTGTTCTCGCCAGGTAAGACGTCTATCCAGGTGTAGCTCCAGATATCTAACGCAATCCTGATGGGGGAGTGTAACATTATCCAATTGTACTGGAGGGCAATTGCCTTTTATGAGGGTGTATGCTGCACCTATATAGAGGCACTGGCTTTCATTCGACATTTTTGAAGCCATTTTGTAATTTCATCCAGCCCCTTTTGCAATGTTTGGGTTGCTATGTCTGGGTTTTTATTGCTTGCAAGAATAGGAGTGTCATACAAGCATACCACTTTCAGTCTGTCCTATCCTGTTTGTTTCACAAAAACACTCTAGGTAGGATGTTTTTTCAGTCTAGTCTAGAGTGATAGGATAGGACAGACTTATACCACGTGGTGTTGGAGAACTAATTTCGGTTCCCTGCTTATTTATTTCTGTGTCATATTATGGAAAAACGAACAAATTGTCATACCTATAAATAAAAAACAAAACGTATTCCGTTTCACTCACGAATAAGAAATACTGACAATTTGTTTCATAAGATTGTTTCTTTTCATGTTTAGTGTACGTAAAAAAAAAACGATCTTGTGTGACGAAATGTTAGTACCTACTGTAAAAATAAAAACGCATTTCCGCCCCAGGAGTGTTTGAAATAAAAATTAAAAAAACAATATTACCACCATCCATTGGACGAAAGAAACGGAAGCGTTCAAGCAGTTCTTTGTAAAAATGAAAAGTTTGTAGTTTCTTTGTATAAAAACACAATATAAAAAGAAACATGTTTCATATTTTTCAGTTAAAAACGCTTTTAGAAAAATACTTGAGCTAAAATAACGCATCTTTAAAGAATCTCTAGATAAAAAAACCGGTCATGAGAGTTCCGTACAATCATAAATATTATAATATTTGGATATGTTACTTTAGTACAGTCTTTAAAAAGGTAGGATAAACGGCAGACAGGTGGAAGGGCGAACAGGCGGACAGTTAATTTACAAATCTTAACCTCAGCTGCTTATGGTGACTGAAAAACGTTTCAGCCACTCCATATTGTAAACTGTTTATATTACTAAGTAGGAACTTATTCTTCGTTTATTCGTACGGCAAATAGTAGGTAATTATATTAGAACCAGCCGCCAATTTATTATTGTAGTGTTAGGTTGCGCCATCTCTTAGTACTCTACGATAGTGGAACTATTTTTTTCTTCTTAGGTTAGCATGCTTAAGACAGCGCCATCTGTTGACTGGTAGTGAAACTAAATAATTTTTGTTTGTTTTTTGAATTTCTAAAAAAGTGTATTATATTAAGACATCGTTTTATTTTTCCTGTAATCTTTACATAAATTACTATCACATAGAATTATTTCAGATTTTTCTCTTTGCAAACTTCGGAGATAAGGGGGGGGAACGGTATTTTTTTTTTACATTTTTCACCATAAGTCGAAAACTATGCGGCCTAAGAAAAAAGGAAAAAAAATGTTTTAAAAATTGCAAACAGCGCTCTTTCATATGATACGCCACATGCCCTAGTCACCTCACTTCAAATTTTTAAGACCCCTTTTCAATCCCTGTTGTAAAAAAATAAATGTTTTTTATTTATTTCTTATTTGCAAAATAGTTGGGCAAATGTCATCTTAAACTATTCTAAATTTCAAGTTGATACCATTAGTAGTTCTCGAGATATCCAGCTGTGACAGATAGACAGACAGACAGACTGAGTCACACCATTAAGGGTTCCTTTTTTACCATTTTGGTACGGAACCCTAAAAGCACATTGCTTGTACATTCAAAGCGCTTCGCAACGTTTTATAACATGCTGAGCCACGTTAAGCTGACATAGACCGAGCTCCCGTTGCATGAAACCTTACCTCACAAGGTGGAAGATCAGAAATGTGTTGCAGCAATAGATATTACTTAGGAACACTGGATTTTAGTGGGTTGCCATCGCTCATCCTGGAATAACATATATTTTTTTCGTTTTCGTACCGCAATTTTGACCGAAGATTACATCATGAGGTGGAAGACCAAAAAGTTTACCCATCGAAAGAGAAACATTTGGAGGTCAAAACCTGCATGGGTTGCCAGCCCTACCCTGGCAGGTTTCAAGGTCAACCAAATTTATGAGGCCCAATAATGGGGTCACTTACCTCATCTGGTGGAGAGATAAAATTGATGTAGAGCTGCAACATATTTCTGATCTTCCACCTTGTGAGGTAAGGTTTCATGCAATGGGAGCTCGGTCTAACACGTGTAAGCACGTGTAGGTTTTCATGCACACTTCAGTATCGTACAAAAATAATTGAACATGGTTTCATCGAACTTGATACAGTAAACTAGACACTAGTGGCTCAGGGAGCTGTTGACCTCGTGTTTGTGAGATTTTTGAACGTTTTTAAAAATGATTGAAAATGGTTTTTTTTCGAAATATTTCAGAGAACTGTATCGACAAAAAATCGATCCTGCTCACAAAATGTTACGAAAATCGGTTAATAAATGTGACCTGTAGAGGAGAACTGACGGACAGCCAGACAGACATACGAAAGCATTTATTCCGTAATCTGAAACGGAGACGCTTCGTTCTCGCTTTGCGTTCGCTTGGTCAAAAACGAAACTCAAGTCTTAAAACTAACTATAAAGAAATTTAACTTTTGATTGTATTCAAAAAGAAAAAGAAAAGTTTCATACATACGTTTTGGACTTTACACAATCTTCAATTTATTTTTTTACCTTCGTTTTGTTTTCATTCAACTCTTATGTTTTTTTTAATGTGCAGAGAACCAATCTTATTTTTTTCCGGAAGAACGACGAATTCTAAACTGCATATTGAAAAAGCGCTTTTCAAGGATAACAATTTTAATGCTATATTTTTTACTTTTGAAATCATAACCATTGAAAGTAAAAAAAATACTTAACCTTATTACGATTTGTTAAGAGTTTCAATGGTTCCCAAAATAACATTTCTCTGGTTTGGCCGTAATACAATAAGCCAATATAGCAGGAGTAAATATTGAAGAAGGCGAGTCAATATGGCCAGCGCTTCATATTGCAGGTAGGGTTGTCAAATACATATACTAGCCTACTATATTTTGGGTCATGCTACTATACACCCAAAACTTTGCCACACGGAGGGAAAATACCTTAAATATTGAGGATAGGAAAATTTATTAAGAGAAGACTTCGTTTTGTTTTAAAAAAAATAATTCGAATTGCATTCAAAGATTTTTTTTGAATTCGCATTCGTTTCTATATAAATTAATACAATACGTAACAATTAAAATTTGAATTTTACATGGTCTTTCTTTTGTTTAAGATGATGTGTTACTTACTTCTTACTTACAAAAAACAACCCTTATGAGTATACCATATCGTAAAAATAAAAGAACAGTTTTTTTCTAATTTGGTGGGTTCGATTCCTGGTTAAGGCAGGCAATTTTTCAAAAATCTTTGAATGCAGTTCCAATTATTTTTTAAATCAAAATGAAGTCTTCTTTTAGCCAAATAGGAAATCAATAATATCTTCAATAATTAAGGTACTTTCCCTCCGTGTGGCAAAGTTTTAGGACATCCTGTATATACTGTTGGAAAAATATATTGTAACCAAATCTGCTATATTTCAGCAATACAGCGGTAACACTGTCAGTCGGGTTACTATTTCAATAATATCCACTCCATTTCGGCTTTCCGCGGAGACCTCAAAAAAACCGTTCGACTTAAGGGTGTCGTAGGTTGAATAATAAATGTTGTAAAAATCTGTTTCTCATTAATAAATAACGGTTACTGTATTTTTGATATTGTCACTATTTTTTTTTACCCCATAAATGGAAATCTACTATTTTGCTTAAAAATTTTGGCAACCCTAATTGCAGGGGTCTGCGATGTTGAACAAATGTAAATAGATATTGTGTATTAGGTATGTACCTATATTTTAGGGGCACGGTAATAACAACAATCCATAAACGAGTCTTTCCATTCCATATGATTTGCCGTCCCTTTTGTGGGCAATCAACAAAAGTGATTATTTCCTTCTCGTCAAATAAGTTATTTACTAAAGAAAATACGTTTTATACACTGTTTTGGCTTCCCGTCACTAAACACGCCCGTCACTGTCTTCCCGTCACTACACAGCCTCTAGTTAGTTTATTCAGAGAGATTCAAAGTGAGGTTCGAGTTTGGTTACAGAATCTACAGGCTGTTTGTGTGTAGAAAAAGAAAATGAAAGGAGCAAGTAATAGTTATGACGAATATTTCTTTTATTTTACGTTACATAAATAACCTATCAAAAAAAGAAACATTGGTAAAATAATTATTTCGCTAGCGTGAAAACTGCCCGAGATATCACAGTTTGAAATGCACACAAATTCGACTCTCCCAAAAACGCTCCATACTAAGGGCTACCTAGATATGTCGTCACGCCTAGGTAGTTTGTGCTCGGCAGTTTATCAAAATGGTTTCTAAGACAAATTTGCTATACATTTTACGGACTAATTAACGGTATTATTTATTTTAATAAATTTTATACTTTTTAAATGGACCACCTAAATTTGAAGGATCATAAAACAAATAATACGCAATATATAAAACCAAGAGGTATACAATACAAGCTACTCTGTTTAATATGTTTACGATTTTTATTAGTATTTCGTTATTTTATTCATTAGTCGTCATCCCTATGATTAGAGGTGAGCATCGGACACATACAAGTTGCTTGATTATTCTTTCCGGTTAGGAAGGTTGCCGTTCTAATTATTTAACTTAAATAAGATTTTTCGCAATGTTTCTTTACTTCCATGTGCAAATTAAGATAAATTTATTTCTACTTCACTACGACAAAGTTAAAGCAAAGAAGAACTATAAAGACAAAGGTAGAGTTTATTAATATAATTGAAAAAATATTAGAAAAAATCGACTCACCCGTAGCAGCTCAGACGGGACTCGAACCCGCACCCTTAGGATTCCGGCCCAATGCACCAATTATGCTACCGAGTCGCTTAGCTCGGTAGCATAATTGGTAATCTTAATCTTAAATAATCTTAATATAAAAATAGCATTGTGAATGCATAAAATCTAAAAAGTCTACAAAGGTAGAGCCTCAAAAGACAAGCTTATAATGTTAAAAAAACAGTTAAATTTTAAATAATATTTTTAATACAGAATTTTACTGATATTTGATAAAAATCGAGGCGTAGATTCATTTGCATAATAAAATGAATACGCAATCTTGAACATTTGGCTAGTATTTTTTTTTTTAGTTTCAGTGAAAATATGACTCAACAGAAATATAGAGTAATTATAGTTCATGCTTTACAACATCGTACGTTATTGTTAAAAATTACACAGTAAGACGCTTGCTGGTTCTTGTATGAGTACCTAGATTACCATGAACTGATTTCATACATGTACAGTAATGGGTGTTAAACATTAATAACGGGCATCTGCATTAACATTTGAAACCTTAGACCACACATCGTTAATTTTCGTATAGGTATTGTATGAATAATGAATGAGAGAAAGCGAATGATTTACGCACTGAGTGAATATATTAAGGCGTAAGTTATTTTGCTTCACTTAATTGCCTCTGGGGCATCTCTTTGCGCGGGTTGTATTAGACTTATTATAAGAGTTGTACTTCTAAGAACTCGGATGAGATCGTGGGCGGCAAAGCTTGAAAAAATAATTTAGTTGAGCTCAACGATAATATAAGCGTTTTTTATGCAAGTAAAATGTTTATGTACACACATTGTTCGGTATTTTCTTATTACTGTGCTAAGGGGGCGAGGGTTTATTATCATAACACGTGACACGTGATAGTGATCTAGTACATACAGCTGTTCCCGAATACTTTTGGCTTCGGGACCCTTATTGGTTCACCGCTTTTAGGCGGAATCCTAGCTCAAGTAAGAAGTAAACTAACCAGGGTAGTTACATTCAGGTAAAGAAAACTTAAGACAAGGCTGCATAAAAAAAATTTTGGGTCTATTTTCTAACTAAATGTACGTTGAAATCATTAAAACTGGCAGTAAAACCACTGTAGAGTTTGTACTATTAGTTATTCTGTGGTAGAGTCTGGTAACTGGTAAATGAAGGACATGTTGAATGTATGTGAATGTTTGTAATTAAAATACTCAAAATCAATGGAAACAAACGGGCGGGTCAGCAAAGTAAGAGTAAAATAAAAAAAGGAGAACCACTTAACTGAAGGGAAAAAAATACTTTTGATTTAATGTATTAGGTATTTTTATTTTGACTCTGTTTTCATGCTAATTTTCTATTACTACGGGCCTCTCTCATTAATTGCGCGTCATTTTTATATTTACTTACGAATTCCGAACAAGACATGTCTTTTGCAATTCTGCTTTCATTAAATCTACAGAGCAACGATTTCTGACATTAGAACATTTAAGCGTCATATGAGAAAACCTCGCTCAACATAAGGATTTGAAAGCAGTATGCTTAAAGCGCGAAATACAATGCAAAATAAGGCATTTAAGATGTTGTCCTTTATGCTTTTAAACATTTGAACCCATTTTTATTAATACTTTGATTGTGATCGCGTGTTATCATCAAAAATCTGGACAAAACTAATGGATCGTCGGGACGCGGGAGTATGTAGTTCCAATTATTTAAAAAAATAAAATGAAGTACTTATCTTTAGTGAGATAGCCTAATTATTTCCAATTAGTGTGAAAAAGAAAGTCATAAAAATCTGTATGGCGCAATTTTTTGCGACTGGCTTATTCACCAGAAATTGGTAACCATCTAGCAATGTTATATCTAACAACATTTCTGTTTTTTACACTCAAAGCCTGTCTTTTATAAAACCACCACTGTTTTTCCACTCACGCCAGTATTGTCGCGCCAGCTACGTAACTTACTTGGCTTTAGAGTTAGACAATAGACGGAGTCGTAACTTTATATTGCAAACTTTGCACACATCGAGACGTCTTGGCACACAGTTTCAAATGCAAGATACACTTTAAGTTGGCCCGTTTTCTTTGCGTTAAGTTCAATACGTCAGTACTATTATTAATTCTGTGGTACAGTTTTCAAATTTCATCCAATATTTTAGTTCAAGAAATCAGCTTGGTAGTTATTTTGAAGCGCTCATGCGGAACTTGACAGACTGATCGTACTCGATCACGTTTGTGAAACAACGCTCGGTCCGGCCAGGTGTCGGATGGGTGACCGTTAAAGTGGCATTACAACTGAGCGCTTCCGTGCTTCCGACACGCTAAAATATGTTGTGTAAAAGCTAAAATCCTGGGAAACCACGCTATGATTAAATCAGCGCCATCTATTTGGCCTATAGTTTCGAGTCCACTATCGAGAAAAAAAAACGCTCGTAAAAGTACTCGTTAGAATAATTCTCTCTGGAAAATCTCATTTCTCTTTTCGGTAGTATTATGGAGCTGTACAAATTTTTCGGAATATGCCAGATTTTGATGTTTTTACGCGCGCTTTTTTTTACATTTAATGGACTTACTCTTGGCCACATTCGAGAACCATAAGGCTAAGAAGAGGCGAAGATGAAGCGAGCTTGCCCAGAAAAAGATTAGAGGCACCACTGGCGGCGCCTTTGAGCGCGCGCAAAACTGAGACAGCCTCACTCACCTCAATCTAAGCCGTGCGTGTGCGAGAGTGTTGCGCCTCAAGGTTGCAACTCGCAATGGAGATTGACAACGATACTTCTATTAAATTAATGAAAGAAGCGCTCATGGCGAAACTTACCAGACTGATCGTACTTGATCACGTTTGTGAAGCAACGCTCGGTCCGGTCAGGTATCGGATGGGTGACCGTTAAAGTGGCATTACAACTGAGCGTTTCCGTGCTTCGGAGGGCACGTTAAACCGTCGCATCGGTCCCGGCTGCTGTCATCTGATAACAGTCGTTAAGCCAGTTAGAGGCCTTACAGGCGGCTTGATAAACTCTAACACCAGAGGTGGCCATACTAATCTTCATTCGATAAAAAGAAGAATTAATGAAATTATACTCTTTTGCGATAAAATTTATTTTCATCATCGATGCTTCTCCTTTATTTGCAGTATTGTCCTTTTTTAACCGACTGGAAGGAGAGTTTATGTTTTTCGCGCGTATCTTGATGTTTGTATTGTATTTATGTTTATATGTAATATTCTTTATTTCCTCATATCTTTGAAACGGGTGAACGGATTTCTATAACTAAGATACCTATCATTAGATTTGTCTTAAGAGCCCAAGTGTTCTTATTTAATAGTGCCAATGACTATTAAAGCAGCAGCTAGGTAGTCTAGCTAGGTACGCGCGTTTGTGCCATTATGGTTATTTGGTCGCAGTTGTCGGCCTGTGGGTCAGAGGTCAGTCTTGGTCGTCTTGATAGCGTCTTTTTTTCAGTTTAGCACCAGTTCCGTCCGGGTCGATCGTCAGCTGTCCGTCCGTTCGGTACGTCTTCCCTGTCACCCTCTGTCTGTCAGTCATTACTCAAAGGAGGTTGGGCGCCGCGATAATGGTTTTGCTCGAAACTGGTGGATCGCGTTGCCTCAGTTCGATCCGCAACGTCCTCGACCCTCTGCCTCGAGGTGAGCAACGTCAGTCTGCCAGCTGCCTCCAAAACAGGCTGCTTGGCCTGAGGTTGCTCAAGTAGATACGAGGCTTAACAGCATTTGAATAATCGAGTAACATATTAATTTAATTATATATCATTTCCTAAAAATCTAACTAGAAAGATTTAAAAAAATTGAAAATGCAAAAAAATGTTTTCAATTATCTTGTACCTATGTAATACTACTCGTTTTTCCATCCTCCATCCAAAATTCCCGAAAAAAAAACAAACATTTTTGCTTCCAGCATCCATTTCTTGCTTCCAGCATTTAAAGAATGAGGAAATGCTACAGTTTCAAAATGAAAAGGGACGCGACCTTGTTTTGTTTTAAAAGGAGAGTGAAAAATTATTATTATTCTAATAGCCACATTACGCAGATCACGAATCTCCATTTAAACCGCAACGTTGATAAACTAAGCATCATTTGTACTTGTCAAATGAAGCGACACGACGAAGCCGAGAATTTTGCTTTTCCTGCCAAAGAAATTCTGTCTGAGTAAGCAATAAACAATACCATCATTGGAAATTTTGAGAAAGTACCTCAGTCATCTGAAGTGAGGTGCCATGAATGTCCTTTTAATATTTTTTTTTTGTTTTCGATGCAATGTGTATTATTTGCAAGAATCTTATATTCATATTCTATGACACGTAATAAAATTTATTGACCGAGGCGACCGAGCGAACGCAGAGCGTGAGCGAAGAGTCTGTGCTTCAGCTTGGGCAAACATTATTTGGTGTGTCCGGCGGATGTCTCTGTCGATTTGTTTTTGCATTTCTCAACCAATTCTCGTGAAATTTTGTGAGCAGGTTCTATAATTATAATTATATTACAGAATTTTTCAGTCGAGCCAGTTTTCCGACTTTACTTACTGCACAGAAATCAAGTTGTCAAGGCGCCGCGAGCTTATTCAAGCCTCCAAGAGATTACTTGCGGGATTTTTACTTCCAAAAGCCTTTTGATTTGTGGTTCAGTCCGAAATACTATTTTGTAGAGCTCTCCCATATGAAAGGACGGAGATCAATATTAGGATAAGAGTAATCACATTCGTTATTGCTAATTAATTCTGTCGTTAGACAACAGGATTCGCAAAAGCGTGCGCTAAAAGATTTGCAAAAGCATGCGCTTATTACAAAATATTAGTACATTATATTTAGATCTTTACCGATATTATGTCACATACTACAGAGAAAATAATAACTTCTATGATTAATAATATTTATCGATATTACATTGAATCGAATTAAAACCATGATAGGCAATTATCAGTAAAAATTAAGTCTCTATTGACCGAGCGAGCGCGAAACGCGAGCGAAGCGACTCTGTTTCAGCTTGGGCAAAAATTCTTTCGTATGTTCAAAATTCTTCCGGCGGCTGTCCGTTTCTTCTCCTCTACAGGTCGCATTGCTCAACCAATTCTTGTGAAATTTTGTGAGCAGGTTCAAAAGTTATATAGAATTTTTTTCTTAACAGATAGTGATCTTGAAAGTGAGTTTTTTTTTTGTAAGCAAAAAAGGGTGATCCGGAGGGTTGTAACTTAGCCAAAACTTATTTTTTTCGCTTATCGTAAATGGAATAAGTTAGAACAGTGGTCAAATATTAGTACATGAAAGTTTTGTTACATGAGTGTTCACGGTTGTTAAATGAACTTCTTGAAAATTCTTCATGAAAATCGGCAATAGGTAAAGACCTTTTAATGCCATTGAAATGAAATGAGATCTTTGTTGAATAGATGTTTTGCAATAAGTACCAGAATTTCGTTTGTTGAGACAGTACGATTCCTTTCTGAAAGTTTTAATAAAGCCAAACCCTGGAACTACCTACTTACTTTTGTTTAGTAAGCCGCTCTCATTTAAGGGTTAAGAATGTGACTGTTCACAATGTATGGAACCCTCGCGTGAACAAAGAAGGATTTTGTAAATAATACTCTGAAGCTCATATGATTAAAGGATTTTTGTGATTGCTGTCTCCGCAAGAAATGAAGATAGAATATTCCAAAAAATAATGAAGTAGTAAACCAATGAAAAAAGTATGATTCCATTGTGTTTTAGGCAATTATGTCGTCATAGAAATGTATAAAACTTGACAGAACCTAGCAACTTCTTTCGCTGGCATAACTATAATTATAATATAATATAACAAACAAAGTGATTTTCACATTTATTGACCGAGCGAGCACGTTAGTGCGAGCGAAGCGTCTCTGCTTCAGCTTTGCCAAAAATTCTTTCGTATGTCAGGCTGTTTGTTCTCCTCTACAGGGGCACTATTTTTGAATCGCTCGAAGCCAGGCGAGCGCTCGTTTCTACTGATTTTCGTTCGACATCTCATTGTTTTGAGTCATATGTCGAACAAAAATCAGAAGAAACGAGCGCTCGACTGGAGTCGAGCGATTCAAAAATAGGGTCCCAGGTCGCATCACTCTCAACCGATTCTCGTGAAATTTTGTGAGTAGGTTCGAAAATTATTTTGAAAGTATACACGAAGAAAAAAGAAACATAAACAGATAATTAGGTTTGGTTAGTATTGCGACCAAAAACGCGCAAGCGGAGCGAGCAGAGCGAGCGTGCCGCGTCAGCAGCCGGCGAAGCGCCAGAAACGACGTTTTTGTACGTGAAACTTCTCTGCTCTCGTCTTTCACACACATTGCCGGCTGCGCATACGGTATTGTATAGAATACCTAAGTATAAGTATAAAATGAATAAAATTTCATAAATTACTTGCACGTTTCAAGCATTGTATAATAAACAATACCGGATCCCGTAAATATTTTATATTTGTAAATCAAAAATAATTACACATGCCTTGAGTAAGATAATTTGACACAGCTAAACTTTGCGATGGATGTTAACTTTTTGGTATAAATTGTTTGAAAAAGACAAGTTAACTGAAAAGATGGAAACAAGATTAAATATTAAAGGCAACATTATAACATGCAGTTGGAGGCATGCATAAAGAAAGTGACATTATGAATGATTTGAGTTATATGCCTCCGACCGCATGTTATAATGTTGCCTTTAATATTTAATCTTGTTTCCATCTTTTCAGTTGACTTGTCTTTTTATGCAGGAGGGTTTTTATTTTTTTTTTAATTGATTTTTTTATTTATTTCTTTTTAGTTATTATTTATTACAATCATGATATACCTTTTTGAAATCATTTTAATGAGACCTTTAATTTGACACCCATATTGCAGTATTCTAAATAAAAAAAATTTTTCCACTACGTATAATAGCACCGTGCAGCCGCCATGTTGGTTTTTTTATAACGCCACTTTCTTAAGAACACTTGGGCTGGCAAGACAAATCTAACGGTATGTTAATCATGGAAATCCGTTCAGCCGTTTACAAGATATGAGGTAATAAAGAATATTACATACAAACAAACATACTTACTTACATACTTACATACAAGATACGCGCGAAAAACATAACCCTCTTGCAATCGGGTAAAAAGAGAATAATTACCATTTTGAGCAAATTGAAAGAAAACAATTTATACAGATATTAGTTACAGTTTGAAACAGTTTAGTGGTAGCAATTTATCTTATGGCATATGGCTTGCATTATTTAGTTCTATCAATACCTATGGGAATAGACCGACGGGCAATATGTCACTCAGCTGTGTGCGACCCATATTTTCTTCACACAAATAAATAATTCAGAGGTCAAATTCATTCTCTACCGTAAAAAAGTTCCTGAAAGTTAAATAACAGTGTAACTGGAAACAGTTATAATATTATTGTCTCCAGACATTGAAGAATTGTCTTGTAAGTATAATGAAGTTTTTATTTGTCACATTATTATGAGAAATTCATTATTTCTAGAAATAGAAAATTTCAACAGGACAACTTTTGTCTCAGCAATATTTTGACCTAAACCATACATTTATTATTAAATTAAAAACTACTTCATATTTGTCATTTTTTAAGTTGTGTATCTAATGATTTCTTTTTCGTCACTTGACGTTTGAATATTAATATCAACATTAAGTATGTGTGTTAAAAAAAATACTTAAGTCTTTTTACGCTCCCACCAGCCTGTTTCACAAAGTCCGCTTCAGCCCGAATAACTTTTTGCTACAATTTTCATACATATAAACTCTGTTTCCATTTTTTTTCTTATTAAAATAACCATATAGCTTAATCATAGACTGTGAAACAGGTTATACCTTAACTTAAATTTAAGTAATATCCCAATGTTTTAGAGACAGGAACCAGGAGTTCCATAGCACGGGGTTTACCTAGTTTGGACTCCTGTCTCCCATCACTTATAAAGTTGTATAATAGTACATTATGATACAAGTTAGCTTAGGTTACTTATTGCATACAAGGCTGCGGGTTGCAGCCCGAGCCGTAGGCGAGGGCGTAACTCAGCCGAGTGTGCAATAAGTAAGAGCTCACGAGTTTCAGACGACGTTTTTCAACACATTTGCGAGGAAAAAACAAAGTAATTTACCACACAGCAACAAATACGACAAAAACAAAATGATAATCATTATGAGAAAAGGCGCGCAGGTTTTTTTTTGTTTTTTTCACACGCCCAATGCAAGAATATTTTGTGAACAAAGGGGTTGGTGAGCATACAGCCTGCTTCAAAATTATAAATTTAAGTGATAAAATGCTAATATTTTAATATTTTATTACAAAATATTGTAAATTAGGAATAATTTGATAATAATAAATATTTGTTTAACTTAATTAAGGACCTACACATTTATTTATTCCAAAAATGCAAATGAATTTTCAGCGGCATAAGACCTCTTTGTTGTTACTAAAAAAATAACTGTATTACCCGGTTAAATTGAAAATGCTCTATTTACTCGCATAGAACTTGCAGTAAGGTACCTTTTTAACTTTGTAGGGATAATTCTATAACCAACTAGTGTTTTATATATTATTGCACGCGTTTGTTATAGTTCGGTTTATGGCCCTAAAAGCGATGTATTAGGACTCACTTTACGAGCAAGTGTGTTGAAAAACCTTTATTGTACTGATGTAAAGGGGAAAAATAAATAATTAAAAATAAAAAATTTACATAGCCAATGAATCTCCCTTATGAAAATTGAACCCAGGCCTTTAGCTTTGGTACCGATGACCGTATCACTAGACCCCCAGATATGTGGTAAGAGCAGAATGAAAACTGAAGCTTTTAGGAGCTAAGCTACTTAAAGTTGGGTGCTCACAGTATTCACCGCAAACTGAGGTTCATGCATAATTCCAACAAAATGTTTTGTTTCGATAGTAGGTAGCTTCACATTGTTACATGGAAATCTCTCATTGTTACGATAAACAAAGCAGTCTCGCACAGTGCTAATAAATTCATAGGTTTCTCGAATACAATCAAATCATTTTTACCCAGTTTTTGAAAGGTTAAAACGCTGGGAAAAAAAATCTGTTTACATTATATATCTATTTTTAAACAATACTAAATAATATACTAGGAAAAATACGACTCGCACTAGATCAATACTCAGACGGGATCACGGGAATTGAACCCGCGACCTTTGGATATCCAATGCTCTGACCGCTTAGCTACCGAGTCACTAGTGACATCGTCGAAAATTCGGAGCATTGGACCGAATATCCAAAGGTAGCGGGTTCGATTCCCGTCTGAGTATTGATCTGCCCCCCTACTCAAATGGCCACTTTTCTATTCGTTCGCTAACTTAAAGCTTAAAAATAAGCAATTAAACGATCAAGTCACACGTCGCAAGTTTATGTAAATCACAGACATTGTTGTATTGTATGGAATTGGACTTGGAGTTTATGGCTTATTTTGAATTTTTAAGTTAGCGAACGAATAGAAAAGTGGCCATTTGAGTAAACCCCCTGGTGAGAGTCGTATTTTTTCTAGTATATTATTTAGAATTGTTTAAAAATAGCATTGTGAATGCAAAAATCTCAAATTTAAATATCTATTTTTATTTAATAAATGCGAATTGTTTTTTATATTGCAAGTTGATTGCAAGTGATACTCTTTCTGCGAATTTGTTCATGTCTAATTTTAAAGTATGGTCTCGGGGGCGAACCACTAGACCACAGAGGTAGACCTAATGGACTATTGACATGGGTCGATTTTAGTCTCCTGTGCTGCGACGGTCGACTTTAGTCGTTAGCCTAGCAAGTCGCTTCCAAAATAGAATCGCAGGGTTAGAACATCGCGGCTTCGTCTCGAACAGAAGCGCGTCTTACTCTTAATAGCCCAGGACTTTTAGCAAAAAATTCAAAGAAACCTAGGACTAATTCCGGCGGAAGGTTTTTTGTTTTTAAAGTGTTCCTTAGGTCTCCCTGAATATACCTGGAAAGTTCCCCGTGAATCCCATGTACGCTCCCCCCTCCCCCCCCCCCCCACAAACGTCTCCCTGATTTTAGTTTTTTCTACTTATCTCAGAAACGGTTGAAGATAAAAATTAGTACAAAGAATGATTTCTGGGCAAAAAAAATTTTTGGTGAAATGTCTGTAGGTATATTTCAGAGACTACAGCTCACATCGAAATGATTGAAGTGTCGATGGGTTAAATATTTTAAAGCAATCATATCATACGTTGACAACTTTCTCCTATCTTCAACCGTTTCTGAGATAAATAGAAAAAACTTAAATCAGGGAGACGTTTGAGGGGGGGGGGGGAGAGGGGAGTGTACATGGGATCCACGGGGAACTTTCCAAATATATTCAGGGGGACCTAAGGAACACTTTAAAAACAAAAAACCTTCCGCCGGAATTAGTCCTAGGTTTTTTGCTAAAAGTCCTGGGCTATAAGGTAGGATTCCGCGGGACGTGGCAGGCGGCAGGCGGCAACAGCAGATGACGACGACATGTGCCGCAACGGCAGACGGCACTACTTTGTAGTATTAATTTGTATGAGACCGATTCCGACATACGACTGCAACTGTGACGTCCTGTCGCGCAAATCCAAACAGGTGATGGCGTCGCCGTCGCCTATGTAGTTGATGGCGTAACCAAGGTAACAATATGTCGCACATCTAGTTCTTTAAAGTCATAATAGTACATTATGATACAAGTTAGCTTAGGTTGCTTATTGCACACAAGGCTGTGGGTTGCAGCCCGAGCCGCAGGCGAGGGCGTAACTCAGCCGAGTGTGCAATAAGTAAGAGCTCACGAGTTTCATACGACGTTTTTCAACACATTTGCGAGGAAAAAACAAAGTAATTTACCACACAGCAACAAATACGACAAAAACAAGGTTTTTTTTTGTTTTTTTCACACGCCTAATGCAAGAATATTTTGCGAACAAAGGGGTTAGTGAGCATACAGCCTACTTCAAAATTATAAATTCAAGTGATAAAAAGCTAATCCTTACTAATATTATAAATGCGAAAGTCCGTTTGTTTGTTTATTTGTTTGTTTGTTTGTTACGCCTTCACGTCTTAACTACTGAACCGATCATTATGAAATTTTGCATACACGTTGTCATGGGTACAGAAAAGGACATAGGGTACCTTTCATCCAGAAAAAACATACAGTTCCCGAGGGATAGCAAAAAAACTGTCCACGCAGACGAAGTCGCGGGCGGCCGCTAGTATTTTAATATTTTTTAACAAAATATTGTAAATTAGGAATAATTTGATAATAATAAATATTTGTTTCACTTAATTAAGGACCTACACATTTATTTATTCCAAGAATGCAAATGAATTTTCAGCGGCATAAAACCTCTTTGTTGTTACGAAAAAAATAACTGTATTACCCGGTTAAATTGAAATGCTCTGTTTACTCGCATAGAACTTGCAGTAAGGTACCTATTTAACTTTGTAGGGATAATTCTATAACCAACTAGTGTTTTATATATTATTGCACGCGTTTGTTATAGTTCGGTTTATGGCCCTAAAAGCGATGTATTAGGGCTCACTTTACGAGCAAGTGTGTTGAAAATGTCATTTTCTTAATTTTACAGTAGAGCCTTGGACGAATCAACCACGTAGAGCACATTAAAGTTTTTTTTTTGTTATAACTGTGTTTGTTGCACTGATGCTATAGTGACAGTGGCGCCGTCTTCCACACAGTTGTTGAATTAAAAAAACGATCTTTAAGCACTCAATAGATTCGTTTAAAAGGAAAGTTGTGGCATAGTTAACTCAATTTTAGATTTTTTGACATAAATGTCATGTTGACATAAATGTCATAAATGTCATGTCATCTAGTTCTTTTTGACTTTAAAGTTAATTTATGACTTTAAAGAACTAAATGTGCGATGTAATAACATAGTTTCTGTTTTGGCCACCAGATCAAATAATTTTGTTTAGTTACCTGGCGGCCTAGGCTGAATTGCCATTTTCACTGTTGATTTTCGCCGTGCGGTGAAAGTTGTGCGGCTTTAGTCGCCCATGTAAATACCCCATTAAGGATCCAAACAGTTACAATTAAAACTTTGTTATAATTAAGCTATAACAAATTCATACAAAACACAAGTGTCTAATTAATCTAAAATGACTCGTTGTTTACTTTATATTATGATGGAAAATTTTTTGCCCGCCCTAGATTGTTATATTGTTAAAAATACAATTTATAATGAATTGAAAACATTTCATATATCTGACGCAATTTGGTCTACCTACCTACAGTATTCAAATATGGTTTATAAAGTCTCGTCATTATAGACGAAATTCATTTGTGACGTTGGTTTTTGGAGATTTATCAAACCACAAATATAGCTTTTTCACTAATTATTCCTGTAGGTGCAATGGTGCAATCAAATTGCAATTCAAAAATATAACCTTGTTAAGGTGGTACCCTGAGCGAAAGTGGCGCCGCGGTGAATTTTATTTAATATTATAATTCTAATACACAATTTTAATAATGTTTATCGTGGAGATTTTAGGGCCTACAGTCTAGTATTTTTAGACGGTATCGTTACATTCCGTAGTAGTCACTGCTAGAAGTGGCCGTTTTTGACACATTTGCTATCTACTTCTAGGAATTACTACGAGGGCATGTAGTGATACCTTCTAAAAATACTAGACCATGGGCCCTAAAATCTCCACGATAAACATTATTAAAATCTTTTTCTATTAATAACTTATTAAATAAAAACCTCTGAGGGCGCCACTTTCGGTCATACAACCGCCTTAAGTAAAAATATATACAGCTGACGAGATCTGGGTTACTCCTGTGTACGACGTCATCAATCAATTTTATCTCCAAAAACCACAGATTTTGCATAACTTTATGAGAACAAAACTAATTTAGTTATATTTCATACTTACTTAGTTACGTTTGGTTCTATACTTTTAATTAAAAATGATTTTCTAAATTAATCAATAAGTCAAAGACGAAAAAACCTCGCAACACTCCCTCGTTATCAAAAAAAGTTTTATGTTGGGTGTTTTTCTTAAAAGTTATTTTTCTGAAATGTGACGACGCAGTTAAGGAAGCGTGAAAAAAAAAACTAAGTGATTCATAACTTTTTCTGTCGATAACAGCTGTATGGATGCGGGTGGATGTTTACTTTTTCAATCAATTCCGATGGCCCACTTTATATTCAGATGGTTATTGAGTGTGGCGAAACTTTGTGGTCTACGCTCCTCGGGATCAATTGCGGAGATAGAACTTTTGGCTCCTCGTTTGATTTTCTTCTGTTTCTCTTTGGAAATAATTGCATAAATGATCAGTCTTCGAATTGAGCAACCAAATGGAAAGGTTCAAGATAAGCATGAAGTCTCCTTTGAATAAAGACGAGAGAGTTATAAGCTTCATTTTTCTTAAAAGTTGCTGATATGTTGTTTTAATTTTAACGCAAAAATATTAAAGGAAAAAAAACAAAAGTTTGTTTTTTCTTTTAATAATCTGATAGAACCAGTCTTTAAATATTAAAATTAATATACAAGTTGTTTAATAATACTCCTAATAACCTAATACAATCCCGGAAAATTATTATTAGGTAAGCCTGAAAACATTAGCCCACTTTAAATGCACTGAAGCTTAAAGTTTAGGTTTTATTTTCCATTTAAAGACTACTTGGTAAATGGCAGAACACAAATGGACCGCTCGTGCGAGGAAATCTTAAGACGTGCTCCGCTGCTTGACTCTTTATCTCCTAGTCACTACAAAAGAAATGCTAAAAGTATAAAATTGCTTCTAAAAAATTAGCATTTTATTTTAAAACCTAGATTCAACAAGCCTGTATCAAAAACACAAAAATATACAGATTTCACGCTCCACGCAACTATCAGAGTCCATTGAAAATGAACATTAAAAATAAACAGTACAATTATTTTTGCATAGTTGAGCCATTGACCTGCATATATACATACACGAAAAAACAATTTTCATGTCAGTGAGTTCAGCCATCTGCTTGTCTATTGAAATCGGAGAGAGTTCAATTTTTATGATTTGTTTTAGAAAAATTTCTAAGCTGCTGTGTGGGAGCACCTTTAAATAATACATTAATTACATATAACCTTAGAATAATGACACCTAGAACGATAGTTCTCTACAAAGCGCACTGTCAAAAGTGAGGCAACTAAAACAGCCAAAATGGCTGTCCGTTCCGTTTTCAGATTGTTATTCTACATTATAACCTAATCATACCGATTAAGTACAAAACTGTTTCAATTTTCTTACATTTATAAGATTAGTTACTATATTATTGGGTTTCAGTTACGATTAGTTAACGTATGAAGGATATAAATTTGAAAACTAAGCTTGGTATTAAGTTGCCTCACTTTGCATACGAGGACACGGCTTCTAGGTGTTATTATTCTAAGCATATAACTAGATTCTTAAGCACTTACTGAGACCTCACGATAACATATGAGCTATATGAACTGCCGAACTACAAACCACTCCCACCTTTGGGAACCTCCGCAGCCCACATCTGTCGTCCGATCTTCTATCCAACGGGCTTATTTTGTAGCCCAATTCAATCTTCAAATGTGTTTTTTTTTCGAAAATTTAAAGAAACATGTTATTTTGTGCACTGCAAGACTGCAACAGAGGCAGAGTAAATAGTAAGGTACTTTAAGTTCTTTGATTTTTGTATTGTAAGGTACTTATTATTATTATTTAGAAGGGGGGACGCCAGCGAAGCCGGACGGGTGATCAGTCACCTTGATCGGAAGCATTTCACCCATTTCCCCAAATCCCCAGAAAGCTGAGAGCATGAGGAGGCGGGTTGTAATGTAAGGTACTTGGCAACACCTGTTTTTTATTCCATATTTTTCTCATATTTCTGTTTTTTAGATCCATTATATTGTTTTTTTTATCCGAGTCCTAATTATTTCATATACTTTTAAGTTTAAGTTAAGATAACGTTGGGAGAGAGGGCCGCTCGTTTGCCACGTGCGAGTTATCTTTTTTATAGCGGCCGCCCGCGACTTCGTCTGCGTGGAAAGGTTTTTTGCTATACCTCGGGAACAATACTTTTTTTCGAGATGAAAGATACCCTATGTCCTTCTCTGTACCCCTGACAACGTGTATGCAAAATTTCATGTTGATCGGTTCAGTAGTTGAGACGTGAAGGCGTAACAAACAAACAAACAAACAAACGGACTTTCGCATTTATAATATTAGTAAGGATGTGATATTATTATGATCCTTTTTTGGCATTTTCCTTTACTTTGTTGTAAGACCTTGATTTCTGCTAAATATTATGATTTCAGGTTATTATATTTAATAGTATATTTATTCATTCACCCCATAGGTTTTGATTTTTCTTTCGTCTCGTTCGTTAGTTTTTCTTTTTTAGGACCCTAAGTAACAGTTCTCGTTTCAGAGTTTCTCCTGTCTTACCTTTTTTTCCAATAGGATCTTCCAATTCTTTGAATTTATAGTAATGATGATCAATTGTATTTTGTCGACACTTATCATTTTGTTGTATTTACAGGTATATAGCATAAGTTTAATCTTTCTAACAATTTATTGTTAATACAATGTTAGTGTTGCTTAAATAAATAAAACAAATAATACTTATTGTCATTTTGTGACTTGTGACACAGTACTATTAACAAAGGGCAATTAACATTTAAAAAAAGAAAATACCTAGGTTACAAATAGTCAAAAGTGTATACTTATTTAAGAATTCGACTTTACCTCGAAAAAAGTCGCTGTTTTGTGGTTGGCACTAAATAATGATGTAAAAAAGTTAACATCAACATACTTACGCCCGTATTCAAGAACAATACTCAAACGACCCTTGCTTATGCGAACGCACTGCATTGAAATAAAGATCTGTGATTGGTTCGTTTGTTTGACGTATTACGTGTGATTGGTAGTTGGAACACTGTGCGTCCGCAGGCACTGTGAAACCTCATAGTAATGTTTGTGAAAACCTTCTACTGCTAAACAATTTTGTTGTTGTCAATAAGTAGAAATTCAATTATCCAGTGATCCATCTTCCAAAATTTCTGAGTAATAGAATTCTTCCGATTCTATTAGAATTTCCAATCAAGACTTTGCGTACGTTGCGCAAGTGATAGAAAATCGTAGTTTCTTTCTTTTTATTATTATTTCTTAAATTATTTCTGACCGACTAAGGTTAAAGAAACTAACATTGAAACGACTCTTTTTATTGGACTAGATTCAACTGGCACTTATCATTAAAGATTGATGTTCAATAAAATATATCAACTGGTAATATCCTAGCACAGTATTGCTATTTATCAAACTTAATCAAATATTATTAGGTATATTTATCTTATTATCAAATTTTATTCAATACTTACTTAAAATATACTTACTTTTAAAAAGAATACAATAATTTTAATGTAATTAAATCATAAATTAATACACTTCAAACCAATTTATGAATAAAATAATTCTATTTAAAGTTTAAATTGTAAATATTTTTCGAATATTCAATTTTGATTGAAAATTGCGCTGCCCTCAACAACTTTCACAAAATTAGTATTCTGAGGAAAATTGGATAATTTAATTAAGGAAATCAAGTTGGTTTTGTATGCATTTATAAAGTAAACGGCCAAGTTCCACTCTTGATTGGCTCACAGAAATATTTCAAAATGCTCGTAATTTTCAATATTGGTAACATTCGTTTGACATAACCACTTGCTTTTGGCTGTAACAGTGATTGGAAGAGTAAGTTTACATCCGGTTTAATAAAAAAATATTGCTTAGCAATATTACTCTTACGTTTGATGTCTCAAAGCCTCATATTCCTAGGCAAACTTTTTGGTTAAACTAGGTGTAAAGTTACCAACTCTCTCAGATCAAATAAAAAAGTAAGATGGAGCGTTGCGAACAATGAAGTGAGGCCGGTTTTTGATGGTACATGTGTGCGTGCAAGGGGGCGGGCGGGGGCTGGGCGGCAGGGTTTTATATGGAAAGCCAAGGCGTAGTTTCGTCGTGTGTGCGTGTCGTGTATTTACACAGCCAAGGCGTAGTTTTACAGGCCTCACCGCTTTGTGTGGAAGACTCCGTCTTACTTTTTTTATTTGGTCTGAGCCTTCTCTTCGTTTATCAATAAAGTGGTAATGGTTTATAAAAAGTGTATAAAAATCATTTTCCGTCGCTGAGAAAATGAAATTGATTAGAATAAAACCTTTTTACGTGCATGATCTCAGGTGCGTGAATTTCCAATAACTATTACCTAAAGGTTTGCGAACAGAAACATTGTTATTTAACAATAATATTAACAACAGACGTTACAAACTTAATGATTCAACAAATATTCCACCAACTCAAATAATAAATTGGAATCGAATGGGCAGAAAGGATATTCTGTTTTGCAATAACGTTCGTCTTTGAAGATAATCCCATTATTATACGCCTTTAGGAATTCCTCGCGAGATGATACATCTTCTTGTTTTGGATCTAACCTGAAAATAACAAAGAGACCATTTTGAATTAAGCTTGAATATGAGATAAAGGAAATTTAACTAATTAAACCATACACGGCTTAATGTAGGAAGATTTGTATCTTTAAATGAATTTAAGGGACAGCTTACGTCCATAACAGGAAACATTCATACTTTTTCACTTCTTAAGCTTACGCGCTCACTAGACATGAAATAAAACACTTTTTAACGGATACTAGCGCGGTTTTATGGAATTTTTATATGAATGGTTATATTGGGGGACAGTCCCCCGTGACCACGGCAGCTGCAAAGGTGCCGAAACGTCGGGAAAACCAAAAATCAAACCAAATACCAACTAAATACCAAAGTACATTCAATAAAACCGCGCTAGTATCCGTTAAAAAGTGTTTTATTTCATATTTATACTTTTTTTAAATCGAAAGTAATATGCGTGAGAAAATCAACTATAATATAAAAAAAATCTCTTGCATTTTTTCTTGTGATATAGTTTCATGAAGTTAGCATGCAGCAGCACGCGCCGAAAACGCTCTATACAAAACGGTCATGAATTGTGACGTCACCGACCGTGATTTCAGCGCGTTTATTATGGAGTTAGCAAGAATTTTCAATTGTCTCCCTAAATGTTGTGTTTAAGTACATAATGTGTCACACAAAATATTTTTTTTTTGATATCGGTATTGTCTGACTGTTAATTTCATTATATACGAAAATGAAAAAAAAAACGTAATTTTCCTCTGATTTCATCGTGTGATAAAACTAAAATAGTACATTTTTTTCTGTTCCATCATGTTTTTATACGTGTCCGCAGCGATCAAGCTCAAATTTATCAAAATCGGTGACATGCTCTTAAAAAAATCCTAGCGTTTAATGTTAATCGGTCGGTCCTACCAAGTTGTTGGAATAGATGATACCTACATAGAACCACAGTATATATTATATTATGCCTTAATCGCGTTTTAGGTTTTCAAACGTAGACAGACGCTACAGTCTATTGTTTGACGCTGTTGCTAACATTTTGGCACTTTGTAAGAATTAACTAGAATTTTTGCATCATGTTCGTTTTAGTTATTTGTTTGATTAAATGTTGTTTTACTGTACAAAAACTAATTTATAATAGTAATAGCCAGTAGGTATGGGAGCGCCTAGCTGAGGTAGTAATTTTATACGATTGTTTTTATAAATAAAATATTTTATTTCGACTTATATAGCCTTCCTAAAACAGCACAGTGCTATAGGAGATAATTTCATTATTGTACAATAAATTTCGTCTGCCGTTTTTATTATAACCGCCCAAAAAGCAAAAGTTAGCTTGTCTAGTTATTTTGCTCGTTAAATTTTTACTGTTTCGTCATAAAATGGCTATCATCCGGATCCATCGTACTTAATTATGAAGGAAAATTATACCGGCAAAAGTTTAATGTACGTAAAATAATGTTTTAGTAGTGTTGGTTAAAAATATTAAACAATTACTGAGTTATTCTTTACAGACAACCACAATAAAGGAAATTCTGCTGATTTCCGTTACATACGTGTTTTAAACAGTTGCCTTGTATTAAACATTACTGACAACTGACAATAATAATAATTATCTCAAATTAACGTAATTATTTCTATAATAATAAATATTATATGTACTAACTAAAAAAAATTTGACTCGTCACCAAATCATTTTGTAAGGCGGGAATCGAACCCAACCATTGGAAGTCCGGTCCAATGCTCTTTCAACTAAGCTGATCTGATCTGGTGACAAGTCAATTTTTTTCCAATAAGTACAGGGTCACTGGAAATATGACGTATTCCTGCTAAGGAGTTATAGATGAGGTCAAAACAAATATTTTTTGTCATATAACTTTTTCTCAAAAAATTAATAGTTTTTGAGTTAATTGAAATGAAGTATTTTTTACCAAAAGTACGTTTTCAGACACAAAAATTTAAAATAAAAGATACCTACTCATTCGATTCCGGATTTTTTTAATCATTTTGGGATAGAAAACAATCTGAGTGTTGATAATGAATAAAAAACAATTTCATAAAATACAGGTGTTTATAAAAAATTCAATCCTTAAATACATTTATTCTTTTTATTTTTTTCAGATTTTTTAGAAATAGCATCAAATATCTTTAAAAAAATCCTTGTAACTAAGCGTGCATAATATTTTAAAAACATCACCATCTATTCAGCTTTCAGTTGAGGTATAAAACTTAATAATAACTTAAATAAAAAATGAGAAATTAAGACTTAACTAAATAGCAGTCCCATTTCATGTAGCAAAAATTTCCTACTTCAAGAGCTTCAGAGGTGGCCGTATTATCCTACTTATTCTATAAATGTGAAAGTTTGCTTGTTTGGATGATTGTTATTCAATCACGCTAAACGGCTGAACGGATTTAGATGAAATTTGGCACACAGATAGTTTATAAGCCGGATAAAACATAGGAGGATACTACCTATTATCTTGGTTAAAGGTTCCCTAGGGATTTTCTCGAATGTAAATGCGAATGAAGTCGCGGGCGGAAGCTAGTTTACCATAAATGGTCATACTTACTAAAAATACTTTCGTCCGAGTGAGTTTGAGACAGGATTATTTTCCGCCGATGAGTCAAAATTTTATACAAACTGTATCACAAATAACCATGCATATCAGCCATTTTTAATGCCCCGCTGCTGGGAAACTGGGCTTCCTTTTAGCTTGTGGATGCATAAAGCGGACGGGCCATACCCACCACGTGGGCCCAATGTGGATTTGGTCAGTGTTAACGACTGTAAATGCAGTCAGAACCAAGGGCTCAATGTAAGGTACATTGAGTTAACACCGACCAATCCGCATTGGGCCCACGTGGTGGGTTATGGCCCGTCCGCTTTATCCCAAAAGGAAAGGAAGGCCTGTCCCCTAGCAGCGGGTCATTAAAAATGGCTGATCCATCATGGCTGAGTCATTAAAAATTTTGACTCATCGGGGGAAAATAATCCTTTATCAAACTCACTCGGATGAAATTGTTTTTAGTAAGCACGATCATTTATGGCAAACTAGCTTCCGCCCGCGACTTCATTCGCATTTACATTCGAGAAAATCCCTAGGGAACCTTTAACCAAAATAAGAGTATCCTCCTGTGTTTTAATCCGGCTTATAAACTATCTGTGTGCCAAATTTCATCTAAATCCGTTCAGCCGTTTAGCGTGATTGATTAACAATCATCCAAGCAAGCAAACTTTCACATTTATGGAATAAGTAGGATAATACGGCCACCTCTGAAGCTCTTGAAGTAGGAAATTTTTGCTACATGAAATGGGACTGCTATTTAGTTAAGTCTTAATTTATCATTTTTTATTTAAGTTATTAATAAGTTTTATACCTCAACTGAAAGCTGAATAGATGGTGATGTTTTTCAAATATTATGCACGCTTGGTTACTAGGATTTTTTTAAAGATATTTGATGCTTTTTCTGAAAAATCTGAAAAAATAAAAAGAATGAATGAATTTAAGGATTGATTTTTTTATAAACACCTGTATTTTATGAATTTTTTTTATTCATTATCAACACTTAGATTGTTTTCTATCCCAAAATGATAAAAAATCCGGAATGGAATGAGTAGTTATCTTTTATTTTAAAATTTTGTGTCTGAAAACGTACTTTTGGTAAAAAATACTTAATTTCAATTAACTCAAAAACTATTAATTTTTTGAGAAAAAGTTATATGACAAAAAATATTTGTTTTGACCTCATCTATAACCCCTTAGCAGGAATACGTCATATTTCCAGTGACCCTTTATATTATTTAGATATTATATAAAAATAACATTTTGAATGCTCAAATCTCAATTAAAAATAATATAATTATTTCTACATAATACGAATCTACGAATCACCTTTTGTGAGTCGGGAGAATTCTCTTTACGAATACACACTCGCCTCAAATAGAGGGGGCATAGTCACTAAATTTTGAAATCCCACCTATTCAAATTGCTTCTATGGTCTATCTAGGTGTTCATCTATCCGAGTAAGATGCGGGGGTCACGTGTTCGACTCCCAAGGTACATTTGTAATCGAGGTTGGGTAAGAGGTTACTGACATGAAAAAATTTTTTTTTATTTAACTGGACTGGCTGTCTGTATGATTTGACAGCTAAGTTTTTGTGCCTATTTGAAACGCCACTAGCGTGCGTCTAAAGAACTAATTTTGACGTACAATATGAAAATGGTTGCCGTGATGGTCTCTCCAGACTTCAAACTTTAGTACCATGTCCCTCACGCTATGCTCACGCTACGTCCTACAGCGCCAAAATGGCGGAAATCAAATAGGCACAAAAACAGTTTGACATAAGCCTATCCAGTGTAAATATATGCAGGTCAGTGGTAGAGGTTGTTTTAAAAATACCTGCCCCCCTATTCAAATGGCCACTTTTCTATTCGTTTCAACGCTACGCTTACTATTAAAACATTAAAATTAGCAGTAAACTATAAAATTACGTGCCGTAAGCTTGACAACTATTGCTCATATTTAAGCTTTAAAAGTAAACGTAGCATTCAAACGAATAGAAAGTTGGCCATTTGGGTAGGGGGGCTGGTGTGTACCACCATCTTACCATTGTTTGACGCGTGTTTCCTAGTGCTTCTTCAGCCTAACACTCGTATATACACTTAAGGCGGTTGTAATACCGAAAGTGGCGCTCTCAGATGTTTTTATTTAATAAGTTATTAATGGGAAAAGAAATTAATGATGTCTTACGTGGAGTTTTTAGGGCCCATGGTCTATTTTTAGAAGGTATCACTACATGCCCTCGTAGTCGTTCGTAGAAGTAGATAGCAAATGTGTCAAAAACGGCAACTTTTAGCAGTTTTGCTATCTACTTCTAGCAGTGACTACGAGGGAATGTAACGATACCGTCTAAAAATACTAGACTGTGGTGTGGGCCCTAAAAATTCTACGTAAAATATTATTAAAATTATGTATTAGAATTATAATATTAAATAAAATTCCTAACCTTAAAAGCAAAAATATCGAGCCACTGAGTGATTCTTACAAACATTCTCAACACTTCACATTCTCGTAAATAAAAAAGTTAATGTATCACTGCAATGACGTTATAGATATAAGATTCAAGAAGAAGTTCCAAAAGGATTCCGAGTGAAGTGAGTTTCCACCACCTTCAGCCTTATTATCACTAAACATCAGTGTGGACAAATAA
The DNA here is from genome assembly GCA_943789525.1 of Agriphila geniculea. Classification (NCBI taxonomy): domain Eukaryota; kingdom Metazoa; phylum Arthropoda; class Insecta; order Lepidoptera; family Crambidae; genus Agriphila; species Agriphila geniculea. The sequence continues at coordinate 21,213,557 of OX038877.1, forward strand.
AATGCTCTCAGAGGCTTCCCTGGACATGCAAATAATAGGGGCTAAAGTATGAAATTACCTATTTTTTCTCACACACAGAGGCTTTCATATCTTTTATGATGTTAAAAATGCTTCGGTCTTAGGTTATTTGTTATTATTCCGAATTTTGATCATAACGGCCCACTCAGCAATAAATCAGCAATAAAAATATTTTAGATTTTTTCTTGAACTTTAAAAAAAAGTATCATGTAAGTGACTCCTTTTTTCGTTAGCAGAAATTACCACTTAGTTAGTTGTAACTTAGCCGATACTTATTGCATTTGTTAGCTGAGTGTTTAAACATTTGTGTATAAAAGTTTTAAAACATTAGCGTTACTGGTTGTTAAATAAAACAAGAAAATGTTAGTATGGAAAATGCGAATCCTGTAAAATTCTCCATACAAAACGGACATACTTTAACCCCGAATACGAACAGTATCTCTCACTATCTAAGTACGAAATGGTTTTAATCGTCAAAAAATTCGAACGGTGGCTGCAAAGTGATTCCGGCGAACTACTACCGCAAACGTAATACCTACTCACGTGAATAAGTAAATACAAAATGGTTTTAATCTTCAAACAACTCCAACGGCGTACGTAATACTCACGTTAACATATAAATGAATCCTCTCTGCACCTCGGTGTGCGCCGAGCGCGCTCCGAGATCGCAGAATAGATACCGCGCACATTGGATCGAGTCGTGTAATAATATCATTTTCCATCGCACGTTGGGTTTCTAAAAATAGTTTATTTATAAATTAATATACAACGTGTTACATAATAACCCCTAATTCCAAAGATGGTAGATAGGGACAATCAAACTGAACAACTTTTACTATGGAACCAACTCTGAAATCACGAAAAGAGTCAGCTGTTTCATACATTTTGATATTTTCGTTATTAATTTTTGTATGAAATAGCTGATTTTTTTTCGTGATTTCAAAATTGGTCTCATAGTAAAAGTTGTTCAGTTTGATGATCACTATCTAACATATTCGGAATTGTAAAGTATGTAACTAAAACACTTGCAGAGACAAATATGGAAATCAAAGATAACGGGTAGTATCACAAACACCCAGACCTGATTCGACATAGAAAAAATTGTTTTCTGAATTGACCCAGCCAGGGATCGAACCCGGGACACAGAACAACTAATAGCACAAGTCCCGCTACCTCAGGGATGGAGATACCTTGAAAACTGGTGTACGAGCCACTCGACCACCGAACATGACATTTGACAAGACAAACTCCGTTTTCCGAACAAATTACAACAATTAATTACTTCCGAACAAAGCACAGCTCGTCATGGCAACTAGGTGATTAGTTTATAATTACCTGCATAAATAGAAAACCTGCAGATGGGTTTATTTTGACCAAGTTTTATGCCTAACTTGGAATGTTACCGTTGCAGCAAACGTAACATATTGGTAAAAGTTTTAAGAACTATCATTGTTTGCACTCTCACAAATTAAAACAAGTACTGATTGCTGTCTGTATTAATCGGAAGGCAAGGGACTACTAAATTATCAGTTTCCAAAGCTGTTTTTGTTATATGAACTGTGGTTTCAATAACCGTAGAAATTGAAAGTTCTATTGTAGAACCTTCAATTTCTATCAAAATCTAGTTCTTACCTTCGACATAACAAAGAGAGACTTTAAAGATAACCTTAGAAACTCTTGAAATAGTTGAGATACTTGCTTGTTAGTGAGTAAGCTATTATTAGTCTGAGGCCCAAAGTATTGGTAAATAAAATTGTAACCTCTGCAAAGGCTGGGAAACGAACATACTTTCTTAAGATACCTTTAAGATAGAACTAGGTTATCAATCACTCAGGACAAAAACTCACGATGTTATAGCGGAATATCCACTGACATTGTGTTGACTCCAACAATAAGTTTTCTTGTCGGTAATAATTCAGAAGCGGGAACAAACAACTCGACCCACAGGTATGTTTTTTAATACAATTAAGCTAGCTGTTTCTTTTGGCTGGCTCAAATTGAGGCGTTTAGTATAAATACTTAGTCACATAAATAAAATATTTAAAGCCACACAACCCATTGCATTTAGAAATCGATGAGTATTTTAATAATAGCTTATTATTAAAATAATATCTGTGTATTTTTGTTCCTGATGTCATTACTGTGCTCGGCTGTGCTGAGTACAGTTTTAGCATCACAAAACGATGCGCAAAGTTAGTGTACTATTGTACCTTGTCTTTAGTTTTTTCGTACTGTCTTTGAAATGGAGTGGACCATTGTGTGCTTTCAAAATAACTATATTTTTTTCATTCTTTCTTTTCTAAACTTAAGGTTTCCATAGCACTGAAAAGTCTTTATTAAATTGCCTGTGGTTAGGAAGTTTAAAGACATAAACATTATTTTAAATGTCCGAATGACTCTACCACACGAATTATTCCACTTTGTCTCACCAAGTGTCCCCACTGGTGAATGAATATAAGTATCAATAAAAAGTGAAAATATAGAAGATACATTCTCCATCATCTGTATAATTTCTTTTATTTTGCGCGAAAGCGAATCTGTCCTATAGCGTATCTGTCGTAGAACGAATCTGTCATAAAGAAGCGAATAAGGGCATCAGTGGGGACACTTGGTAGGGCACAGGTGGAATAAACCCTCACCATAGTCATAGGGTGGTTGATTGATCCAAGATCCCTCTTGAATAAGAACCGCATCAGGAGTCTTGGTGCTGTCAGGGCCTGGTAGTCCCTGACCAGGAGATGAAGGCTGTATAGGACTCCAACCAGAAGCGCTAGTAGTATGATCAGTCTGTAAACACGACGAGTATTGAACTAACGGAAAACCGTAACGATTTGTTCAACATAGAGCGAAGAATATTTTTAAACAGGTTTAGTTTCATATTAAAATTTAGTTGGTGGTAGGGCTTATTTCATGTCCGCCTGGATAGCTACCACCGTCTTACCTAAGTTTGACGCCATAACAACAATTTAAAAATTGTTGTGTTCCGGCAGTTAGAGGTAAAGATAGCCAGTTCCCCAGTGATAAGGATTCCGGGTGTAGTGCGCTTCCACCTTGGGCCTTATCGTCACTTAACATCAGGTGAGGTGAAGGCCAAGCACTATCCCGTTTTGCATAAAAAAACATCTTCAAAAAGATTTAAAAGTTAAACGCTACAAAAATAAATAAAACCGGTCATGAGCGAGTCGGACTCGCGCACCGAGGATTCCGTACCATCATAATTGCACCATCAAACCAAACGACAGAGTAGAATAATAAAATTAGTATTACAGTTTTAGGTCAGCGCCATCTCTTGACCGATAGTGGAACTAATGTTAACTTTTTTTTAGAAATTTGATCATTTCTAAAAAAGTGTGCTATATTGAGACATCGTTTTATTTTCCCTGTAATTTTTATATAAACTGCTATCACATAGAATTATTTCAGATTTTTCTCTTTGCAAACTTCGGAGAGAAGGGGGGGGGATGGTTTTTTTTACATTTTTCATCATAAGTCAAAAACTATGTAGCCTAAAACAAAAAGAAAAAATGATTGAAAACGTGCAAACGGCGTTCTTTTATATGATACCCCACATGCCCTAGTAGCCCCACTCACACTTTTAAGACCCCTTTTCAGACCCTGTTGTAAAAATGATATTTATTTTATTATTTAATTCTTATTTGCAAAATAGTTGGGCAAATGTCATCTTAAACTATTCCAAATTTCAAGTTGATACCATTAGTAGTTCTCGAGATATCCAGCTGTGACAGACAGACAGACAGACTGAGTCACACCATAAGGGTTCCTTTTTTACCATGTTGGTAGGGAACCCTAAAAACGATTAGATATAAAGCTTTGTTATAATTTATTCCTTCAGAAACAGTTGTACGAAGACAAAAGAAAAGTTTATATAATTACTACTGAGGCTGGCTCAATTATTTTCTTTATGATTAATTCTATGAAATAATAATGCCTTATTAGATAAATAAGAAAAAGATAATTAATTCAAATCTTTGTAGTAATCACCAAACTTCATTTGCATATGTGCTTTTAAACGAAATCAACACAACATCGGGTGCAAGTTACAAGTTTAAGGGAAATTTTAACTGGATAAAATTTTTATTTTTTATTTTTTATACACAACGGGACAGTACTTGGCCTTCATCTCACCTAAGTTAAATGACGATAAGGCCGAAGGTGGAAGCGCACTACACCCGGAATACTGGCTATCTTACCTCTAACTGCCGGAACACAACAATTTTTAAATTGTTATTATGGCGTCAGACTTAGGTAAGATGGTGGTAGCTAGCTAGGCGGACTTGAAATAAGCCCTACCACCAACCAAACCGAGTACAAATTGTACCCCCCCTGGGAATCGAACCCGGGACCTCTGCGTCTTACACGGGTAGCGAACCACTAGACCACAGAGGCGGTTAAAGTTAGTCTATCGCAAATATTGTTCATTCCGGGAAAACAGACGATGCGGGTAAAAGAGACAGAGTCATAATTTTTATAAGCAATAATAGGCATTCTTAATTTCCTTGAACTAACAGACAAATCTATCGATAGATTTGTCTGTTAGTTCTAAAAATTAAACATAGAAAAATGTGAAAAATGGCGAGACTTGTTTAGCCGGGTCAATTGCGCTTAGGTATTTTAATTAAAATTCAGTTGTGTATAAATTTAAAGGTAAATTAAAATAGCTATTCAACTAAAATAAAATCTTTTCATCAATCAATTATTATTATTGCACTGAAGTAAAACTTACATTAATTAATTAATTTAGTTTATTGGAATCATTAAATTGTATTGAACTTCGCGAAACTGAATTTCTACAAAATTATTTCGTTTCGACTTATTGAACATTAATTGTTTCTCATGTGGGATGTGGAACTAACTGCATTAAACTATTGCCTCTATATCTGTAAGTTTGGAAACTGAGTTTGAAAGAAGTCTTACTGACAGAAAGAAAAGTTAATTTATAATTAGGTGGTCGATTTAACTTACTTATAATCAAATTAAAGACTGGCTTCTACATTTATCTATTTACTTTAGATTTTATGAGAATCTTTTACTCAGGTACCTATAAGTAAGTTATGATTCAATTTAAATCACAAGACATTGAAGTTTTTCAAGTCTTTGTCATTTCTACCGTAAAAAGAATAAACATCGTAAACGTACCTCATTACTAGCAACAAATCCAATTACATAGCTTCAGGACCCAATTACAACTGCCGTAAACAAAATGAAAATACGTTTGCTTACTCACTTTATTCCCATTTCAACCGAATATCACGAGTGCGGCAAAAATAAATTGCAAAAGTAAGTAAGAGCGTGCCGGCGCGGGGACACTAAATTTGAAATTAGCGGGTGTCGGCACATCGTATAGTACTTAGTGTGTCTTAGATATAACCCGGCGAAGAGTGGTGGTGCGGTGCGCGAACCGCAGCTGTTTCGTTTATGGGAACGCTTAAATTGGAGCGTTTGTAAGCCGTTTGTGGCTGGAGGAAAGTGGTCTAGCCGGTGCCGCAACGAGTTTTGTTGTATATTTCCTCTAAAGATTAAGAAGGTAGACGGTGGGGTTCTTATCTCGGTGCATCTCGTAACGTGTGCCATTACCGCTGTATAAACATGTGGGGCATTGTCTTCTTACGTGAAACTATGTAACAGTGCATTAATGCTCATTATAAAATATTTTCCAGGTCATAGAACATTTATGTTGTATGTATGGAAATTATTGTTTCTGAACAGTTGTTGGAAAAATACTATCTTTTAACCAAGTTATGATGGTGAAATCAATGTATAAGTGAGAAGACTTGGTTCTGACTAAGATAATTAAAACTAAAAAACAATGACTTAACTATCAACTGCTTATATCTGCAGTTTTATAAGTATCTTAATAGTCACTGATCTATAAAATCCTATAAAGTACGCTTGCGCAACGGAGAAATGGCGGGGCGTTATAAACGTTTCTTAAGGCATTTCCGCATAGAGAGGTCTAGAAAGCTGTGTAATGTATTCTGTGGTAGTCTTCAAGTGTCTTTAGAGTGTAAAGTGGGAAAATTAATTTTGGAAACGGCATGATGTAACTAAATACGGTGTAACGTAAAATAACAGTCGAAGTTTAAGGTTACATATTAGCACGTGATTCGCTATTGTAAGCACATAACGTGGTTTCTCAGGATTTTAGCTAGCGTGTTCCGACAACTAACGGCAATTGTTCACTATGAACTAAGTTATCTAAGTAAAATTATCTCATTAAATGCAATATGTTTGTAGTATACACATCAACTTTGTCTAAGGATACAGGTGTTATTTTCATACAAACGAGGTAACTTTGAAGCCTTGGTCTTCTGCCAGGGATATACCGTGCTGTAATCTGATGATGACCATCCAGGGACTGAATGGGGTAGATTCAGATCGCAATACACACCCAACTGATCTGATCAGCATTCCAAAAGATTAATGGGTTAGAGTTCTCAGTTTGAGGATTTCCATACATTTTCATGCTATTTTCGCGGTTTTTTTAAACATGTCTATTACGTTTTTAGAATGCTGGTTAGATCAGTTGGGTGTGTATAGCGATCTGAATCTCCTCCATTCACTCCCTGGAAAGCCGTCATCAGATCACAGCACAGTACATCCCTGGCAGAAAACCAAGGCTTCAAAGTTACCTCATTTGTATGAAAATAGCACCTGGTATCCCTAGACAAAGTTGATGTGTGTATTTTACGAACTATAGGGTATATTTAATAACTTTAGTGAGAGACAAGTGTGTTTTAGTTTCAAAACCATACGTGTCTTAATAAATTTATATCTTAACTAGCATAACAAAATCGGATCTATTGGACAACAGTATTTTTGAAAACAAACGATTCACTTATTAACCATTATAGAAATCAAAATCATGACCTTACTTATTTAATATGTTTACGAGGGCGGTTTGATAAGTCCATGCCTTTAGTTAAAACATAATAATTTAATTTTGTTTCTTATAAAGAAACTCTTTACGAAGCTCACTTTCCTTTTTTGTTTCGAAAAATATTATTACTTTTGGAAACAAAAAGCTCAAGCGACTTCTAACTTGTCGATCCTCTCGGCTACACTCATGACATAAAAACTTATCGAATTACTATACGAATTATTGCTTTACTCTCTAGATTTAACACGCTGAGATTTTTTTTCTCCTACCAAACAGGAATAAATGTATTGGCGGGTAAAGATTTTCATCGAACCAAAGTAGTGCTTGAAATGGGACCCCATTCAGTTTCCACATTTTTCAAGCGATGAAAGATAATAAGATAATGGGTTAATAAAGAGGTAGGATCTTCGTTGGACTGACTACGCAAAGCTACAAAAAGATAATGTAGAGATTATAAAACAAAATATACCGAATTCAAAATGAAAAAGTGTGTTTGAGTGGCCGGCCTCACAAACATTCGAAATTTTTAACCAACATCAAAGCTATCAAAGGTATCACCGTCAAAATCTTTAACAGAATACAATAATGGCAAATCTGTTTTTGACGTTGAACCATTTAAGTAAGCCGGCTTACGAACGTTTATCTGTCAGATGGGATGTAAGAGATATAAGTTTGATGCTCACCCTGCTCAAATGCTCTGTACCTGGAAAATACGATGTTCTCATAGAAAGGATTGAGTTCAAAGAACACGTTCAATACTCTGTCCCCTAAGGTAGCGTTTGATTCTAAATCACTCCCTCATTTCGGGGATATCCAAATTGTGTCTACATAAAACAAAAAAATAGGTATAGGTAAGTACTTACTTTCTCAATTCAATCATAAAGACAGGTATTTTTTTACTCAGAAATTGATAGATTAAATAAATTGCTCGGAATAATTGACGTTTCTTAGAATATATTTCTGATTAAATCACGAGCGTTTCATTCTGTGATTATTCTCGAGACCGAAACCGTAGAAAATGAAAAACATCTTTATTAATATTCAATTCAAAGAGAAGCGTAAAAAACTAATAAATCTGTATGAATATAATTTGTTACCACAAAATATATTTTCGAAGTTTCGTTTCAAACTATCATTTTCATACCGCAGACGTGAGCAGACGTATCGAAAATTTATTAAAATAATTAATTAATCACTGGCAAAATCGTGACCTCGTTTTTGACCGATCATCAGTAATCACAAACTGTGTCATTGTGTTAGGTATTATATACATTATAAATTATTTAGTGAATTAGTGAAAATGTTTAGTGCATAGGAGATTAGATAAAAGATGGATAGTAGCCCATTTAACCGGGGTGGCAGGACCGCTCGCACCCCGCCTCCAACACCCTCGCCCCGTGGCCTGGAACATCCGAGATCTCAAGACCAAGAAGAAGAGCCCCTGGAACTTATACCAACTCCAGAAATCCAGAACTGGATGACGAATATAGAGCAGTGCCTTAATGAAGTTTGCCATATTGCCTCAGAGGGTAAATTAAACTCGGATCAAAAACTACGCATAAATAATCTATGTCGTAAAGTGAGCCACGGAAGTTCGCAGATGGCTGTACAGTATCAGTCGCTGAAACTGAAAACCGTTCAAGCCCATACGAAGATTCAAACCCTTAACGCCCAACTTGATCTGTCACAGCAGTTACAGGACCTCAAACTAAGACTTAAGGATACACCAAAAACTGATCCAGGAGTGTCCTTCTCTGACATGGTCAAAAAGGGCTCTAATAATTTTATTAAGACCTCAAATGTAAGTGCTGTCGCTATTTACCCAAACGACAAAGGAAAATCAAGTGAGGAGACAAAGTCCCTTGTGCAAAAAATTATCTGCCCCGAAGAGATGAAGCTGCAAGTTAGAGGTTTGCGCAAAACCAAAAACGGGGGTGTTATAATAAGCACCGAGACCAAAGACGACATTGAAAAGTTGAAAAAATCCTCTCAACTTGCAAACTCGGGCCTTTCAGTCGATGAACCCCATAAGCGAAAGCCCAGAATCGTAGTTATCGGGGTACCCGTGACCATGCAAGAAAAAGAGGTATTTACTTGTATATACCAACAAAATTTAGCTGACCAATTGGAAAACTCGAGCCTCGAATCGTTCCTGACCTCGATTAAACTTAGCCACAAGTCGGGCAAGAAGGAAGCCGAGACATGCAATTATGTCATAGAAGTGTCCGCCGAAATACGAAAAGCCCTTATATCGAAAGATAGGATTTTTGTTAATTGGTCATCTTGCCCTGTAAGAGACTTTACTTTGGTCACGCGATGTTATAAGTGTCAGCAGTACGGACACGCAGCCAAATCTTGTCGGGAGCTGATCTACACCTGCGGTCATTGTGGTGAACAGGGACACTCAATAAAGGAGTGCACAAAGAAAACTGAAGAACCAAAATGCGCTACATGCTCAAGGTTCAAAAAACCTAATGGTCATAACACAGGTAGCGCAGACTGCCCTGCAAAATGTTTAGCCGAAAAAAGGTACATTAATTCTATCGATTATGGAGGCGCCTAGGAGCGCCGCTTACAAGGGTATTATCAGCCCTTCTTAATTTAATTTAATTTTCATTTTCTTTAATCTATTTTTGTAATTAATTATCTTTTACTTTTAATAATATATGATTAATAATTTAATTGATGAGTTAGACAATCTCTCTGTATCTGAGTCTAAGTTGTGTGAAGTAGAAAATTGCAAACAATATCTTTCCATCTACAATAATTCACTTACCATACTAACACAAAACATTCGCAGCATAATTAAAAATTTCGATAGTTTTAGTATTTTACAACAGAGAGTAGACATTAATTCCGACGTCATCGTTTTAACCGAATGTTGGTTAGACAAACATTATAACCTTCCCTTATTACCAGGTTATAACATATATAAGACTAATAGAACTCATAATCAAAATGATGGGGTTGTAGTCTATGCAAAAAATCAATTAAATGTGTCTACTGAGGAACTCAACATTGATGAATGCAGCAATTTACTTATTAAAATGGGATCTGAATTTGCAATATTAGCTTTATATAGACCATCCGCTTTTAAAAATACAACTAACTTTGTTGATTCTCTAAACAATATACTGCGAACTTTATCCTCATTTAAAAATATAATTTTAATTGGAGACATTAACATTAATATAGATCCCGAAAAATTTGACTCAGCTGCCCAAGATTACCTCAATGTATGCTCATTTCATGGCTTGCTTCCCGCGCATACATTTCCTACTCATCAAAGTGGTTCTTGCTTGGACCATATCATGCTTAAATCAAATTTTTCTTCACTTGCACTTGTTACTAACTCGACAATAACCGATCATAGAGCTGCCCTACTAACCTTAAATTGTAAACTACCTAGGTTAAACAATAGTCGCACAGTCACTAAATTAAATGTAAATAATCTAGAAGTTGACTTACGTAACATCGATTTTTCACCAGTATATAATTCCGCTGATCAGCATTTTTGCATGTTATATTTAGTACAAAATGTACAGCAAGCGATTCAGATAAATACATCGAGTGTTAAATTAAATAACAGAAGTTTTAATATAAAACCATGGATCACTCCGGGTCTCATTAGATGCATGAAACATAGAGATAAACTGCACACAAATGCAAAACGTAATCCTAATAACCCGATATTACAATTGTCATATAAAAGATACCGGAATTTTTGTAACAATATATTAAAAAAGGTTAAATCTGAGTACGAAAAATCAGAGCTAGAATCAGCGGGAAAAAATAATAAAAAGATATGGAAACACATCAAAAATATTACCTATACTTCAAAACAACATGACTCATCATTATGTTTACTTCAAGAGCACTCGTCGTCACATTTAATTTCCGCAAACAACGCCAATAATTATTTTGTCAATGTTGGTAAATGTCTCGCAGAAAAAATCCATAAAAATGTACAGAGTCCAGCACTTGCCTCTCCTGCCTGTAGCGCTTCCTTAAAATCCTTTGCATTGCTTGATACTGACGAATCTGAGGTTGAAAAAATTATCATGTGTTTGAAAGATGACTGTGCAGTTGGGTGGGACAATATATCTAATAAAATAATCAAGCAATTCAGTCATATTTTGGTGCCTCCTTTGACTTATATTTTTCAAAAAACTTTGTCTACAGGTATTTTTCCCAAGTGTTTAAAAAAAGCCATAGTTGTTCCTGTATATAAATCTGGATCAAAAAGTCTAATTTCAAACTACAGACCCATATCATTATTACCATCTTTTTCTAAAATATTGGAAAAAATTATTAATAATAGGTTAGTTCAATTCTTAGAAGAAAAAGCGATTTTGTCTGAGTATCAATTTGGGTTTCGACCAAAAGTGTCAACTGCTGATGCTGTACATCACTTAACAGATTATATTGTAAATAATTTGGACAAAGGTAATCACACAGTTGGCATTTTTCTGGATCTAGCGAAAGCTTTTGATACGGTGTCCATCCCTATCCTTTTGCGCAAGCTTGAGACTTTAGGCATAAGAGGTACACAGCTGAAACTTTTCGAAAGTTATCTGGAAGAACGTACCCAATGTGTGAGGATTGGAAGTGTCCTCAGTGATGAGCAGGATAATACATCCTTCGGAGTTCCTCAAGGAAGTATTTTAGGACCTACCCTGTTTCTGATTTACATCAACGATCTTTGTAATATGAAACTAGACCATGGGATGATAATATCTTACGCTGATGATACTGCACTCCTTTTCGCGGCCGACTCGGAAGAACAAGTTTACAAGCATGCGCAACGAGGATTCAATGTTGTAAATAATTGGCTTAAAAATAACCTTTTAACACTAAATGCCGAAAAAACTAACTATATTAAGTTTTCTGTGCGTAAACAATGTTTTCCTAACACTAGGCCAGCACTTCACGCTCATTATTGTAGAGTCCATTCGGCTAACCAATGCATGTGCCCCAAAATTAATCAAACAGATAAAACTAAATACCTGGGTATAATATTAGATGAAAATCTTTCATTTAAGCCACATATTGCGGCTTTAAATAGCAGATTACGTAAGTTAATATTTGTATTCAAAAAGTTACGACATATTGCTGAACCGACAATAATAAGGCAGGTGTACTTTGCGCTATGTGAATCAATATTAACTTACTGTATCACGACATGGGGAGGTGCATGTAAAACATTGTTATTAACCACAGAGAGAGCACAGAGAGCGATTCTCAAAGTGTCAACTTGCCGCCCTTTTCTATTTCCTACTAACCTTTTGTATAAGTCCTGTAATTTGTTAACAGTTCGACAATTATTTATAATGAACGTTGTATTAAAACAACACTCAGCACTTACATTTAGCTCTGACATAATTAATAAAAGACGCAAAGATATAGTTTGCACTCAAAGAGTTTCTACTAATTACGCTTTTACAAGAAAATTCTATTTATTCCTGGGCCCGCTGCTGTACAATAGATTAAATCGTACAGCAAACATCTACCCACTTAATTATAGAAATTGTAAGATCAATTTAAAAAACGTCCTACAAAGCATGTCCTATGAAGATACAGAGAGACTATTGGTTGTATTAAAATAGTATTGTAATTTTATTTAAGTTTTAATCTAAAAATAATTGGTAATGTATGTATACTTTAAACCTTTATTCTGTAAAAATATTTTTTGCTTTTCTAAATAAGTTAGTGATTTATTAATTTTGTGAATATTATTTGCCTAAATCGCCTGAAACACAGGATTTCCTAGTTCAGGCACACGTTATATACTGTTCCTATGTAAACCTTGTACAAAAACATTGTATGTGCACTTATTGAAAATAAATAATTATTCTATTCTATTCTATTCTAAAAAAACCTTCTATTGCGTGGATCCTTATAAAAGTCTAATTCACATTGACCCCAACAACTTACTATACTGTTCGGTTCCTTTACACTAAAGTTTATTTGCTATAGTTGTTTATAAAATTCGGCCGCGTACAAGCACGTTATATAATTAATTTATCACTTCAGTACCTCGATTAAAAATATAATGAATTAATATGACATGGATACGAAGCGTAAATTGCCTCATAAAAGATAAATTTTATAATCAGCGTATGAACGAGTTATGGGCAGAGTTTTTTTTTTTTGTTTATTCAAACATATTTTATTTATTAAAATAAACTCCTAGTACATTTAGGGACTTTTCAGCAGTTTCTAACAACAGTTGTTAAAGCTTAATGGCTCATTAACTGTCATAGCAAAGTTTGATTTAAAACATAATTCCTGTACATAATTCTCTACTTTTTGGGTAATTATGTTTTTTGAATGGGATAAAATACCACGTTAGTTATTCGTGTAAAATTACAAATTTTCTAACAGTCGAACGTAAATGCCAATTTGACTAATTATATTACCACTGGGATTTACAGTTAAATATATTGGTTTTCACTAAATAAAACATGGCAATTTAAAGCCCTTGTTTAGCTATAAGGATTTGCGCAAAAATTTCGCTCGAATTTATATTGGTTATGATTTTGTAAATACATACACTTACAAAATCTTTATTGCAAACTAAGTGTAGGTGCACAAGTGGCAATGTCCAGGCAGCCCATGAAAATGTTGAGTACACTTAGAACCTTGTCATATTTAAACCTCTGTTATACTAATGTGTCACTGTCTCTCTTTGCCTTATCTGTCATTATTTTGACTCAGTACCTGTTCGAGTATTGGGAGGGTGCGAAGGTATAATAATCGATCGCAGCGCTCATGGTGGCAAAAAGTAGAAATAATGAAGGCTCTGTAATCTGCTTGAAAACGATATTTAATTTATTACTAGTGATACAGGAACAATTATATATGTTTATTATCACTTAGTAAATTATTAAAGTAGCTTTATCCACTTGTTTTACAAAATCTACAACTAAAAAAGAAGTAAACAAACCCTGATATAACCAAAATAAAACACTCTTTTTGAATAGATCCTACTTGCCATATTTAATTTAAATGACCAAAAATGATTTCACAACACTTTGTCCACCCAATTCATAGTAATTTTGAAATTTACATTAATAACATAATATGGTATAGTATTTTTTTACATTTTGTCACAATGCCGCCATTACATATTAAAACGTCAAAACGGTCAGGTCAGAGCCAACAAAGTTGCAACACGCTAGGTGGCGCTAAAAGCGTGCACGGAGCCAATAGTCTGTTTATCCTTACTCGTCTTATTTGGTAAACAATCTTCACTCAACTTTTTATTAAAAAAAATAATTGTTATTAAGTGTATAAAATAAATCAAATGGTTACCACACATAGATTACGAAAGAAATTAATAACTGTCAATTTGATTATCCGAATCCAAAAATAAAAAATAAGTATCAAAAGACAAAATAATGATAATATAATTTTAAGTAAATACAGTAACAGTAAACTAAATTGATACTTGCAAAAATGACAAATTTTAATGCCTGAAGGTCGATCCATAGCAAGCATAAAAGAAAATATAGGTAGTAAAAATGGATCTAACACCAGATCAGATTTAGGGAGAAATATTAGTAATATACACCAATTTTGTGCCGCAGCCAGATATTAAGCTAGATTCAAGCTTTATTCCACCGCACATGCGACGCTAATATTTTCAGGAAGTGAAAATGGGATATTACGAACGACGCAATATTAATATCCAGAGTTTAATAAAGAAACGAATATTATTGTGACAATATTGAAATAGCTTTTTGATGGGATGTGTATACGACTAAAAGCATTGTTTGCATTATGCTTTCAAGATAAACTATTATTTTGTATGACTTTTCTTCAAACACTCTTATCTATATCACACGCTAAAATTTTAGTCATTTGGTTCCCGAAAGGGGATGGTTCCACTCATGATTACAAGCAACTTTTACTATGGCCAACTCTGAAAACGCGAAAAAAAAATCAGCTGTTCCATACAAAAGCACAATACCTACTTAACCTAAATGTTTGGAACACCTGATTTTTTTTAGCGATATTAGAATTGGCCCCATAGTAAAAGTTGCTTGTAATCACGAGTGGAACCACCCAACTGCGGGAACCAAATTATTAAAATTTCATGCTGTATAAATAATAATAATAATAATAATAAACACTTTTCAACTGAGAATTTATAAAACAAAATAACAAATAATAATAAATAATAAATCTTTATTGATATAATTTTAGTACATACAATTTAACAACTTGTCTAAAATTAGTATTTACAGGAAAAAGGAATACAAATAGTGCCTGAACTAGGTTTGACCTGTGTTTCAGGCTAATTAGGATTAACATTACTCTTACAAAATTATTAACCAATAAAATATAAGTAAATTAATAATTAAATTAAAACAATAACAAAACATTTCGAGAAGTGGCTTATAAATTAAAATATCAGTGTAGCGAAAAATTGTAGATTCTACTTGATGATAAACATAGTATCCGCGTCATCAAAAATCTAAACTCGGTCAAAGTCAATGCTGCATCGAATTGTCGTCAAGTTTAATTACAATTTTATTATCAATATATTTTTTCTTTTATTTTACGTGTGCAATTGGAATTGTTAGTTTAGATAAATTACTATTACTAGGTTAGTGGAACAGCAGCACTTTGATCGGTTATTTTATTGTTTACATGATGTTGAGGGAAATAAAGTATTTAATGTCTACCTAACCTAGTCAAAGCAGACTAATATTAATCACATAAAATAAAAAAAAGAATTTAACATTATGAATATATGTATACCTATTTGTGTAAGTTCGATAAATACATTTTAAATCTACTGTACAGAGAGATCATTTATAGCGCAAACAAAAACAGAGTTAAATACCGGCGCTTTTAAGCTCCACCATAATCTATAGAGTTAATGTATCTTTTTACTGCCATTATTTTCGCGGTGCAATCTGCAGAACCTGTGCCATGATTATGAGCAATTAGCACACTTTGGTTGAAATGATTGTTTAGAGCAGTCTTGAATAGAATGACCTTGTTCAGCACAATGGCCACAGGTGTGATCTGATTCCCTACAGGACTTAGCCGCATGTCCATATTGCTGGCACTTATAGCATCTTGTAACCAAGGTAAAGTCTCGGACTGGGCAAGATGACCAGTTTACAAAAACTCTCTCACTGGAAATCAAGGCTTTACGAATTACTGCTGGTACTTTTATGATGTAATTGCAGGTCTCGGCATCTTTCTTTCCCGACTTGTGGCTTAATTTAATTGAGCTCACAAAGGATTCAAGGTCAGAATTAGTAAGTTTGTCAGCTAGATTTTGATTATATAAACAGGTAAAAACTTCATTTTCCTGCATAGATGTGGGCACACCGATCACCACTACTCTAGGTTTTTGTTTGTAGGGCTCATCGACGGTGAGGCCAGAATTTGTTCGTATTGCCGATTCTTTTAATTTTAAGATGTCATCGTCGGTTTCTGTGCTTATTCACACCACCGTTTCTTGTTTTACGTAGTCCTCTGACGTGAAGGTTCATCTTTTCAGGGCAGATAATCTTCTGAACAAGGGATTTGGTGTCCTTACTTGACTTCTGTTTGTCGTTGGGATAAATAGCTACTGAGCTGACATTTGCGGGCTTAATATAGTGGTTTCCTTTTTTAACCATATCGGCGAAGGACGTTCGCCTGTCCATTTTAGCAGACTCTTCAATTCTTTCCTTAAGGTCGCAGAGTCGTTGTGACAGATCTTGTTGGTCTTGGAGATTTTGTATAGAACGGTGTGCTTGGACTGTTTTTGGCTTAAGGGACTGATATTGCACCGCCATCTGTGCTGAGCCATGGCTTACTTTCCTGCACAAATTATGGATACGCTGTTTCTGCTCTGAGAAGCTTCAGAAGGTAAGCTTTAGCTTACCTTCTGAAGCTATATGGCAAACCTCATTTAAACACTGCTCTATTGACGACATCCAGCTCTGGATCTCCGGGGTGGGGATAACGTCAGAGTGGCCCGCTGCATCTTCCTGACTGTGCGGTCTTGATGGTGTAGATCCCGGTGAAGGCGTTGGTGGTGGAGAGCGGGGGGTCATGGCACTTGTCACAAGGGTTCTATTAAATGGACTTGTCATTGTCTTTTAATTGTCTTGAAAACACTCACTCACTCATTTTTTCACGACTGAAATAAAAATGAATCGCCGAAATCCTATCGCCTACCTAATCGTATAACTTTAGAACGACTGAACCTTTTTTGTTGTGTTTGTTTGTTACTATCAGGACAAGGTTTGTATTAAAGGAGATTTTCATAAAATTGTAAAGAAAGACGTAAAAATCCTATTTTTCTTTTTTCCGTAATTTAAATCGCAATATAACTAATAGATGGCGCCACCCACGCGAAGCCGGGACGAGGCGGAGCGGGGCTGCTAGTAGCTATTAAGCCCGCCGACATAAACGCCGAAATCATAATTTTAAAATTACAGCTTGGCCATAGAGAGTTGAAATTTAATAACATGGAACTTAAATTTTTCAGTACCTCATTTTATTGAAGTCGGTTAAAATGTTAAAATGTTAGTGTCAACCCTGACAAAAAACTCGATTGCCCCTAGTTTCAATTCTATTGACCCCAACCGGCAGGAAGGCAAGAAACCACCTAGCGACCGGTTTCAGTTCACAGATGAATGTGATACTTTGCTACTTTTCTTTGCTATGTTTTTTTTACCCCAAAAAGAAGAAGCAATGTATCACATTCATCTCTCAAATGAGACCGGTCGCTAAATAGTTTTTAATTAGATAATCAGCCTGTCGGGGTTAATCGGGTTTAGCAGCATTTTTTGGGATTTTTTAGGCGATTTTCTTAGAAAACTTGATAAATTATATAGTGTAGTTCGCTAAAATGGACAGCCGGAAGTATAATGAAGTATTCAAATGCCATTTTACTAGATTTTTAAATAGATTAAATATGGCAACAAAGTTGTAAAGTTACCCTATTCACCCCATTTTACGGTACAAAGTATAGTAGGTTTTGCCAAATTATTCGTGATTTTGATGTGTTTACATAGAAAGTGGCGCCCTCAATTTTTGTCAACTCTTTATGGTCAAACTGTATGTACGGAGAAACTAGCTGCGTCCGGAATTACGTATGTACGGATTCGCATCGGGATTCCGTCTGTATGTGGTCGGGCTTCGACGAGAGGGCTGTTAGCTTGTTGGTGATGAAATGAAATATAATTAGTAAATTCAAACTAAGTTTTTTCAAATTGTTTGCTGCTTGAATATCAAGTTAAATAACGAATGTGCCGTAAAGATACAGAATTTTTTTAATAACTGACTGACGAAAGTCTACTTATAAAAAAAATCGGTTGGCATTCCGGGAGTGCCGGCAGAAGTGAAAACTTGAATATTAACGTTGTGCATTTTTGATATTTTGAAATTAGCGGCAAAGGATTAAAAATATTTCTTTCCTATTACTATACAGTCACACATTTCAATCAGTTTGTAATTAGAGAAAATATCTAAAGATTTCGCGCCAGTGGCTTTTTTAATTTCTACATGCACGCATTCTACGATAAACTTATAGTCACAGAGTATAAATAAGACTATGATTTCACCGAAGAGATCGCTGCTATTAGTTCCATTTTAAAAATTAGCGCGTGGCTGATGACACAAGTGTTTACGTCATAAAATGACGCGCCGCCATTTTCAATGCGCTCCGTAAAAAGAGAGGGGGATACTTCTGCCGAGAGCTGTCTTCTCTCCATCCGTCACATCCGTCTTACGCATTTTCGATCAGCCACGTGATTCCTGACGCGAGTTTAGCATTTTTCCCCATACAAAAAGCGCACAAAACGCCGCTAAAGAAGTTTTCACTTCAAAAACCAATATCACTACGTGTCATTTCTTTTTGTAATTTTTTATTTACTACGTGTCATTGCTTGCTTGGTCTTCATCTGAACTGATTTTAAGTGTCGATAAGGCTGAAGGTGGAAGCGCACTGCACCCAGATTCCTTAACCACCATGTAGGAACTGATTTAACTGCACAACAATGTTTAAATTTGAGATTTTAGCATTCACGATGCTTTTTTTATACGGGTGCCATTTCGGTCGCATAATCTTTTTAGTTACGATATAATTTCGTTTGGCATAACAGTTTTGGCATAAAGTCTTTTCGCATAATTTATGATAAGCAGAGTTTTATGAACGCAGAAAGGTTTCATCGGCATAATTCTTACTCACTCTAATCTCCTTTAACATAATTTTAATTACCATAAAAGGAAAGGGCATAATTGTTATACGTCTAAAGGTAATTTACCATAAAATACGAAGTGCATAATGGATTTAACCATAAATATTCAAGTCAGAAACGATTTTTGGAAGGATCATTTTAATTCAGATTACCTTAAAAATATAAGATAAATACGTAACGTAACATTGTAAATAATTATCTTTTTTATGGTTAATATAATTTTGCTTAACTATGTAATTAAAAATGTACATAAGTAGGTAAATACTAATGTTTTAAAGCATAGTATAAAAAAGCATAACCAATTTAAGAAATTATTATTAATGAAGAAAAACTTTTAATGCTACCTTCTTGTCAGTTAAAAAAGTCTGAAACGAAGGAAAACGTAAAAGCGCTTAGTTACTAAGTATATTTGAATAAAGGTATTTTTATTTTGACTTTAACTTTGACTTTGACATTGGTGGGTTAGGTTAGGTTAGTGTTTTGACCACTCGTAGCGGAGCGCGTGAAGGGGTGGAGCTTAAAAATGCTTGCATGCATGTTGCGTGCTTGCTTGCTTGTTTGCTTGCATGCATGCATGCTCGCTTGAATGCATGCTTGCATGTTGGGTGCTTGCTTGCAAAATGCTTGCCGGGGGTGCAGGGGGGCTGGCCCCCTTGCTTGGGGGGGTCGGGGGGCCTGAGGCTCCCCACTATAAAGAAAAAAAAATAATGCACTATAGGTAGGTTAGGTTAGGTGAGTGTTTTGACCACTCGCAGCGGAGCGAGCGAAGTGAGCGGAGCTCCACAATGCTTGCATGCATGTTGCATGTTTGTATGCATGCTGCATGCTTTCTTGCATGCTTGCTTGCATGCTTGCTTGCATGCTTGCTTGCATGTTTGCTTGCATGCTTGCTTGCATACGGCATGCTTGCTTGCTTGCTGCATGCTTGCTTGCATGCTGCATGCTTGCTTGCATGTTGCATGCCTGATGGTCATGGTCAACTCTATACGCCTATGCTTCAATTATAGCAAAGCTTCTAAACTATAAAACATAAATAAATTTTATTTACGGTGTTACTAATTTGTTAGTATAATTTCTACCCGTTAACATTATGATATTTGATAAATGTGACTTGGAATATTTATGATAAAGATTGATATGCAAATAAATGGTATGATTAGTAATCGGTATAGCAAAAATATTTATGCAAAATAGAAATGTGCCGATATATTATTATCATAATAGAGGTTATGCGGAAAAAAAGTATGCGTTATGATTTATTCTGTATGAACGTTATGCGAAATGATGAGTATGCCAAAAAACGTTATGCAGTGCAAAAATATGCCTTTCTGTTTTATGCAACCGAATATGGACCCTTTTTATACAATACTAAATATTATACTTAAAAAATACGACCCGTACCAGATTAATTCCCGTCCGAGAATTAATCTGGTGCAAGCCGTATTTTTCTTAGTATTTATTTTTTAATATTACAACAACTTTTGTTATGGCGTCAGACTTAATAATTATAAGCAGCTAGCCAGTTTGCAACAACTCTAATATACAAAACAATGTTGCTTTTTGCAATGTTATTTTTCAACTTCTCGGTAACGTTCGAGTTTCGGAGAGATTGAGCCTTTATTAGCTTGCTTGTTACGTGAATCCGTAGAAGCTGGTTAAGTTATTATGAAGTTCCAAGATCTTGTTATCTAATAATGTTGCCTTATACAGTTCAAATGTTAATGACTGTAAAAGTTATTTATCATTAAGTTTTTATTCCTGGTTTTAGACAGTACGCCAGCTGTGTTACTTATTTAATTTTATGGCAAGTTATATATATTCAGAGATATTATACTATACACTGTGTTACAAAATAATGCTGAATATGGTAGATAGGGACCATCAAACTGAACAACTTTGGGACCAATTTGAAATCGCGAAAACAAAATCAGCTGTATGTATACTTTTGATATTTTCGTTATTAATTTTTGTGTGAAACAGCACATTTTTTTTTTAAGAAGTTGTTCAGTTTGATGTTCTTTATCTACCATATTCGGCGTTAGGGGTTATTTTGTAACACATAGTAGACGTTACAGAATTATTTTTGAAACCGGAATTGTATAATCTTACTAGTAATTCATCAAATTACGGATTATTGTGATTGAACGTCAACTACAAATGGTCGTACTCATGTAAAGTAATTTTTATAATAATTCTTTAAAAAAAACTAAGCATATTAGTGCAGGGCTCTCACAGCGCGACACAAAGCTACGAGTATATTATAACTAGCTCTTGCCCGCGACTTCGTCCGCATGGACATTCGGTAAATCGATATGGAACCTTTGACCGAGATAAAAAGTATCCATGTTTTACCCCAGGCTATAACTATCTGTGTGCTATTCCAAATCCGTTCAGCCGGTTTCACGTGATTGAGTAACAAACATTAAACTTTCACATTTATTATATTATTAGTTTCCATTTTCGTTTTTATTCCTGTTCCAGATCCCGTATTATTTTTCCATAAAAATTTGAACCCCCGTTTTAGTTCTTTAGGTGTTGAATAATGTCCACAGTGTCGTGTTGGACCCTAAAATAAATGACATTTTCGCAATAAACATCCCATAAAACCTCAATATCGACATCCATATCTATTTGTTTGCTTATTTGTTTTTAGAAGTACTCATATGAAGTTTCAAGTCGAAATGTCTATTGAATATTATTTTTCCATACAAAATAAGAATCCCATTTCACCCCCTTAGGGGTTAAATCATGGCATCGTGTTGGACTTCAAAATAACTGCCATCTTCGCAATCAACATCCCATAAAACCTTTTAACGACATCCATATCGATTTTAAGATTTATTTACCCACTAACCCCCATTAACATTTACGGAAAATCACGAAATAAGTGTTTTTTCTTAGTTTTTAAAAGTACTCTTACGAAGATTCAAGTCGACATATCTTTTATTAAAAAATACCATACAAAATTAGCCCCATTTCACCCCTTTAGGGGTTGAATCATGGGCACCGTGTCGGACTTCAAAATAAATACCGTTTTTTTAATAACATCCCATGAAACCTCGATAACGACTTCCATATCGATTTATGGAATAAATATAAGAACTTCTTAATTTTATTTAAAAATAATGTTTGCCTGCTATTGTTAATGGTTGAATAGGAACATCTTTTCAAGACATCCAGTGTACCCTAATCAAATGCAAATAAATGATACTTTTCTATGGGTTTATTTAAAAATACGTATTTCCTTTTAATAGTTTAGTTTTTAAAAGTACTTCTACGAAGTTTCACGTTGAAATGTCAATCAATATTATTTTCTCATACAAGACATGAACCCAATTTTGCCGCTTTAGGGGTTGAAACATAGCCATTATGTTGGACTTAAAAATAAATGCCATTTTTGCAATCAACAACCCATAAAACCTCGATAACGACACCCATATCGATGTTGGGCTTTTCTTACTCCATTTACCCCCTAAAGGGTTGAGTTTCGGAAAACCACGAAACACGTGTTTGCTTATTTGTTTTTAGAAGTATTCCTACGAAGTTTCAAGTTGAAATGTCAATTTAATATTTTTTTTCCATACATACTTTGTACCCCCATTTCAACCCTTAGGGTTAGAATTTCCAAAAAACCCTTCTTAGTGGGTGTTTTCACTTTATTAAGTATCTATGCACAAAATTTCAAGTCTCTAGGTACAGTGGTTTGGGCTGGGCAATAGTCTGTCAGTCACCCCTTCACTTTTATTATATTATAATGATCAAAAGTTACCTATCCAGCTGCACGCAAGACGTAGTAATGCTAATAAGGGCGCATTGCGACGTCTGATACATCTCATCTTTGTGGGTACGTAGAAATCATTTGTATATCTAAGTATACAAATGATTTCTACGTACCTCAATATCATAACGTCTGCATTCTGAAGAATGTGAAGCTAGCAGCACAAAATATAAAGTCCTTTGAAATCGCTGTGTCGTTTTCATATTTTGATGCGTGGGGATGGCTCGTAGATAATTATGTCTTTTTTCGGAAAACTGCTTGTCTGTCTACTTTATATTTTTTTCTAGCAGTATCTTCGAAATATTGGTTGTGACTTAGTTTTTCTTTCATATTATTAGGTTAACATAAAATGAGGAGTGAGAGGAGAGATTTATTAAATATAAATATTTTTATCACCCATTTTTGTTGTCCCCACTGTTGGGGCGCAGGCCTTTCTTATAGGTAGATAAGGAGGATGGGCCATAATTGCCATAACCCACCACGCAGGCCCAATGCGGATTGGTGGGTGTAAACCAACGGCTTAACGTGCCTTCCAAAGCTCCTCCGTGAGCTCAAGATAATAAATTTTTGGTCACCCATCCCATGATCGACCCTTGCGAAAGTTGCTTAGCCTCCGCAATCGCGCGGCTAGGCACTTAACCACTGCGCCATCGAGCTCCTCAAATATTATATATTTTCGCTTACTTAAGAAGTCTTTTTTTGTGATACCTTCGGTAAAATGTTTACTTTATATTCCAAGAGCTACATATTTAAATATTTTCTCAATAAATCGAAATAAAAACCTAGTTACCAAAACTAAGTAAATCAAAACAAAGGCACTTAACCTGTCAAGTACTTACAACAGACACAGGTATAACCACATAAGCTCGCTCCACTATCAACATAGTGAATTAGTAATGAATGGGCTAAGTAGTAACAGTGCGCTACCTACATCAAACAGCTTAGCAAGTATACAAACATATAGACATATGTCGATACAAAAAGCAAAATTAAAGTAGGTACTTTTTTAAAATCTTTATTTCATTTAGGGACTTATACACAGAATATAAGTCAGTCCCATTATACCCTAAGTACTTTATAACTCATCAAGCACGTAATTGCACCATGTCACATACAAGCCTGGCTGCTTCCGATGCGGGATCCGTACTTTGGAAAGCTCCCACATCAGATTGCTGTCTCTCCCTTTGGTTCTTGACACATTCCGTCAACAAGTGATGCACATCATCTACTTTACCACACGCATTATAGTTCGGCGATTCAGTTTTCCTCATTAAATGTGCAAACTTGTTGCACGGAAAGTGTCCGGTCCATAGTCTATGTAAAACTACAACATATTTGGCTGGCTGAAAACCAGCGCTTCTGTGGCATTCTGCGTTATGCCGCAGTAGCACAGCTGAGACACTACACATTGGCCTCGCACTCTTTCTTATTTTCTTTCCTTTTTGCTAATTGTGTTTTAGTTTAAGTTGTATATGTCTGTATTTGTGCGTTTGAGGTCAATAAATGTTTTTCTTTCTTTTTTTCTTTCTTCTATAATTGCACACCAGGGTATAAGTACTTACTTAAAGGGTAAATTTTGGACCTTCTATAGTGGCACGTGGCACGTCATTTTTTAACAGCAGTACAACCGTTTTTAACTATTTCATACACAGATTAGGTACTTGAAGAAACATTTTTATTCCCTAAATTAAATAGGGCATGGTAATTTTCATGCGCACACACACACGCACGCACACACACACACACACACATACACACACACATCACATCGCAGTCAATTACTAGCACTAAATCTTTTCTTTTGTTTTATTTTTTTACCAATTTGTATTTCTGTAACATAAATGTATTTGTAAGAACATTGAGAAGGAGCGAGATCTTTTAATACAAGTATACTCTATACTTAAAAGAGGATCTCCACGCACTGTTATAGTCTGTAGTTCTATTGTTACGAAATAAACATTTTTGATTTTTTTTTTTTGAATTTTTTTTTTTGCTTTCAATCAATATTTATTCAGATAATATGTTGCTTTGAATGTTGGCATCATGGTGGTTGACATTTAACCTACAATTTTTTACTTAGTCGTAGAGTCTTAGAAATCATAGTAAAATTCGTCAAATCGGCACAAT
This sequence comes from Agriphila geniculea, assembly GCA_943789525.1. Lineage (NCBI taxonomy): Eukaryota > Metazoa > Arthropoda > Insecta > Lepidoptera > Crambidae > Agriphila > Agriphila geniculea. The sequence continues at coordinate 21,238,590 of OX038877.1, forward strand.
TTTTTGCATACGGGTTTATTTTGCAAAAAGTAGGCAAAAGTGCCTAAAGTGGCCACTTTTTGCTCTTATAGCATCTGTTATCTCTTAATTATTTATTACTAGGGGTCCAAAATTTACCCTGTATTTGGTAAAAAAATAACCTGCTGATTTCAATTGAAATTACACTCCTAATTTATCGACGGACAGGATAACTCAAAAAATAATTTAACCGAAAATATAAAAAAAGTTATTAATAAGAAAGTTGAACGAAACAAGCGATTCTTTATCATCAAAACTTCAAAATTGGCTTTTAGTGTCAAATAAAAGAGATTTAGCACTTAAAAACATAAAGGCTGGAGATTTATTTTACTCGTGAATAATTTATAAGGGCTGACCGTTTTCAAAGCAAGAGAGAAAATGTTGGATTAGAATGTAAAAGAGAAGATTTATATATGAAAGCATCTTTCTGTATGAATTGGAGAAAAAAGTAATAAACCTATTCTTCGATCTACGTCCACACGAGATTTTATTTTATTCGTTCACAATTTAATAAAGCCAAGCCAACTTATGGTACTTATATAGTTCTATTTTTTATTAAGGTTCCGTACCCAAAGAGTAAAAACGGGACCCTACTAAGACTCCACTATCCGTCTGTCTGTCTGTCTGTCTATCATGAACCGTGATAGCTAGACAGTTGAAAATTTCACAGATGATGTAAGTATTTCTGTTGCCGCTATAACAACAAACACAAAAAACAGAATGAAATAAATATTTAAGTGGGGCTTCCATACAACAAACATATTTTTTGTTGCCGTTTTTAGTACGGAAGCTTTCGTGCGCCAGTCCGACTCGCACTTGGCCGGTTTTTATTGGACCTGTCATTGTTGTTATTAAAAAAAATAAACTCACATCATGTAAATTTCAGTCCAAAAGCAAATGTAAGTATTTTTATAATTATGTAATACAATATTAATATATTTATTTAATTCTTAAATAGTACCTATGTTATTAGTTATTATTACGCCTTTGCTATGTGATTCCTTCTTGTCAGTTAAAAAAGTCTGCAACGCTGCCGTCCATAGCATAGTTACAGTAAGTTGGATTTTTGTCAAAACTGAGTTAGATATACAGCCGTGATCACGATAACGAGATCTAGATTTTCATGTTACCCATTTTGTTTGAATCGTTTTTTAATCCAAATTTAACAATTTAAAATTTACAGTAAGTCGAGCATTTTTTTACATTACCAAACATGATTACAGTCGGTATACTTACTGCAAAGGTGCTTATTCAGAGTCTCTTGGCCAAATTACAGACATCTATACTACTTATATGTTAAGTCATTTACTGTATAAAGATTGGATATGAACTGAGCAAATAAACACTAAGAAGATAAACTGTTTTGATCCTAAGCAAGTTCCCCAATATTTACTAAATGAGTGGTCTAGTCTTAAAAACAGTATGCTTCGATACTGTAATTTTGTTTAGTATCAGTGTCATCCTGTGTAACAGTAAATTAGCTATACTGTACTCATGCTTAGGAAGTCCATACATATACTATGATCTTACAACTTATTATAAGAATTGTAAGTAGTTTTCACTGCATATCTGAATAGCTGCGATGTACTGCCACGTCATAAATACAGTGCAGTAAAGTTGCTTCACTGTAAACACAATAAGTCTTTGGAACTAAAAGTCATTCAAATCTCAAATTTTAAAATTATACATACCTACACCAACGAAACAACAAATTTGACAACAATCGAACTGAAATTAAGATATACCTCCGCAACTAAATTTTTTTAATTCAATTCTACACATAATCACATAGTAAGGTACAGACAGTCAACAGCACGTCAGGATGCAAAACTATAAAAAATCTCTTATTTATTTTGAATCTTAATTTTTTCACATATTTTAACAACTGCTCCAATAATTATTGTGTTATAATTAACAGTCACATTTTTTTATTTTACAAATTAATATTACCGACGTTTATTATTCAATATGCTTTATATAAATTGAGTAGCTGTTCCGGCATGAAGTACTTTCTCACCTTTCCCAGAACGCTAAGCTTTTTCGATGCCAATTTTGCTTTATTCTCAATTAAAGAGCCAAAATTAAGTGTTGGAGTCAATGATATGCCGATAATCTCTAGTTATTTAGTAATCAGCACGGATACACCTCAGAAAGTAGGAGTCAGGTCTAAACTACAATCAAAAACGCAAGCGTGTCTGTTCTCTGCTAAAAAGCAGAGAACAGACACGCTTGCGTTTTTGATGAATTGAACCTGTTCATGCGTCAGTTACAGGTTCATGCGTCTGACCGTCACCTCCCTAAGACACTGGGCTTGTTCTGCACTGGCTCTAGCATCAGATATGTAGCTTTCTACTACAAAATACCGGGTATTAACAAGCTCATTAATATGCAGCAGGAACAGCGTTGCAAATAGTACCGATCCCTGAGGGACTCCGGCATTGATAGCCAACTGGTCGGATGAGCAGCCATCGATGACAACTCGAATCAAGCGATCCCTCAAGAAGCCCGATATCCAGACACACAAACCGGTGGGAAGTCCGTTTGATGAAAACTTGCCAATAAGGCTATCATCATGCTTTTTTTGGAGTTGGAAAGCCTACATGCCATACCCTGTCAAAAGCTTTCGAGATATCAAGAGAAACGGCGAACGCCTCCTGATGGCTTTGCTCCATTTGTAAGTGGCGTATGCTAGAAGATGTCTTTTTCAGCGAGAACTTTCGACGAAACCCGTATTGACGGTCACTGGGGAGGTCGTTTGCTTTTAGATACGACAGGAGCCTATGGTTCAGTACAATATGTTTCATTATCTTACAGAGAATGGACGTGATCGAGATGGGCCTGTAATTAGCAGGGCCGGCACGATTGCCCTTTTAGGCAAAGGTTGCACATTTCCAACGTGACGTTGGTCAGCTTACATGACTTTCGTACTTGTTCCTTTACCAGAGACAAGCGGTACACAGGCGTGTTAATACCGGAGCTAATTCAGGCACACAAGTCCTTTTTTGTACCGGAGAAAATGCAATCGCATACAACCCCCGCGCTGGGAACACGGGGGCAGTTATGTCATGCATCCATTAAAAACCCCGGGGTGTTCCTTTCACGCATTGGACGAGGACAGTCGGGATTGGTGTGGCAGTCACTGCGTCCCCGCCAACGGTCCCTTCGGACTCCGGCTCCTTCAGGACGCCAAGCATCTCCTACAGTGTGCACTCCGGAACACACGAGCGCTCTTCCACCTCCAGGTCCTAAATGGACGACAGCGGTCCCCCCCATCCAGCGGTCTTCGCCTCCGGGTTTTCGGGCCGATTATTCAAACAACCCCTCTCTCCGCCCACCAAAGTTTGGCGGTTGCTGGCCAAGTTTTTAATTGAACAAAATGATAATTTACTTATTAGGTTATTTTCGGCATCAGTTAGGTAGTACCTAACAGAATATCTGTTTTTTTTTTTAAATATATTAATAAAACCAATAGCTAAATGTTTTATTGTCACTATCAGCCTGACTAAAGAAAACATATAAACCATTAAAATTTATATGGTTACTTAGCATAAATACAGTAAAAAACACACTTCCTGTGTTGATGCTAAGTGTTTCCTATTAGTGAGTTTTTAAGAGATACTTAGTACAACAAAAATAATGAATTAATTTTGTTTTTCAATTGCTCAGTATTGGTTTCCAAATAAGTGATACATAGGTGCTGAGGTCTTCTTTCATTTAAGGTATCAACCCCCATGATCTGATTTCAAACAAAGGATTTATGGAAGATTTTCGCGCCAAAACTTTAACCGCGTTTTTCTCGAAACCGTCAAGAGAGCACTTACTGTAATTATGCTACTGACGGCAGAACGGGTGGTAGGAAAATACCCAAACGACTCGTGGTCACACTGGTTCCTGAATAAAGGATCCGATATTCAGTCGCTTCTAAATTCAGAGAAGTTTAATTGCATTCAGGAAGGTAGGATCCGATTTAGCACCCGTTTTTAGGATGAAATGGTCTCCGACGTAACGTATGCTAAATCGGAGATTGAATATCGGATCCGTTATTCAGGAAGGTCTAATAACTTCTTTAGAGATGTAAATTAAATACCAAGTAAGTAACAACTGGTAGGTATTTAGTTTCTATTTAAGAATATTGGCGAGGGAACATACTACATTATAAACTAATAAAAACGAAACGAGGTTTTTGGCATTTAGACCCTTTTTTATTTATCCTGCCATTAAAAGTTGTCCTCCAGTCGCACCCAACTTCAGTAGATGTTTTTATTAAAATTGATATGCCTATCCAATGATTTGAATATTATTTCTTGTTCTTTAGAGCTAATTAATTTTGAAGCTGGTTTTCTTTCTATTTCAGGTTTTTGAAGGAGGTTTTTCTTTTTACAAAACAAAAGGCCCATGAGTAAGATTCACATAATGGGTTCACCTTCACTGTTTTGTGTATAATGGAACTATATGTACTATGGGCAACAACGTTGCGTAACCAGTTAGCAACAAAATTCGTGTGCGCGCGTATCGCCCCTGCACGAACTAAACGTATCCCAACTAGCATACTAGTGAAAAATGCAGCTTTCCTAAAAGCTCCAATGTCTATAGGGGTGGCATAAGGGGAAAATGCAGCTTTTCTTAAAGCTCCAATGTCTATAGGGGTGGCATAAGGGAGTCAGAATTAGGCACAGGTTCGATTATATACTATACGAACAGCTAAAATTATAGCTATGGCCGCAGAAAAAACCTTAGGTATTTTTGTGACATCTTATAGTACCATTAACTGCACAATAGTTAGATTTGTAACTTTTTTGTCACTTTTACTCGCATAATGGTTTCGCATAGCATTTCAGACCACCATTGACTGCATTGTAGTTATAATTACATATTTATTAGTACTTTTAGTTGCATTACGGTCCCGTGTGGCCTACTTTACCACCCTGTTCTGCATAGGATAGGAAATTGTAACTTATTTACTTCTTATGGTTTCTGTTATGCCTGTGAGGTAAAATTAGCTCCTAAACTCGTAAAATTCCTTTTTGTGGAACTATTATGGAGTCTGCAGTGCTTCATGATAGAAAATAATAGCTTAAGCAACATGTGTTTTAACCGACTTAAAAAAAACCCGGCCAAGTGCATGTCGGGCCACGCGCCGTATGGTCCCGTTGTTAACTTATACCATTCCATATTTAATACCACTATCATTTTTCGTCTGCAAAAATAGTATTGTTTTTCACAGTGTTTGTTTCAGTTTAGATATGATTTTTTTAAAATAAAAATGTAAAAAAAAACATATCTACTCTGTTATAATACTACTTTTTTTTAATCAATCCAACAATTTCAAGCAAGGTTTTCCGGCACTTATTGCAGATCCCTAAATTATATTTATTGTATATGCTGCAGTGCAGGTGCAAACTTTATATCACATCAAATTCACACTAGGTCATAATATCCACTTTATTGGACATTGTATGGAGGTATAAGTTCTAGAATAAAGAATTTAGCAGCTTAATTGGATTTAGGAGTTTCTGAACAGTGATTTTTATCATCCATTTCTGCAAAAGGGGGCTACAGTAGCGAAAACGAGAAACCAAGGCTATTAACTCCATTTTCTGAGAAAATTTATTTCATTTGTTCATATATTTCCGTTTATTTAAACACACGGGTCACACGGCACAGTTTAGTATGATCGCAAACAACATGTTATCGTTAATTATCTATAAATAAACATAATTCAGTGTAATACTTATCAAAATTAAGATACAATTTTTTGACCCGCAGTTACAAATTAATTAAATTTTCGTAAAATCTTCAATAAATTGAGGGCCCATTAGTTTTATTCCAAAAACACCATACACGTTTCACAGTAAATTAAATTTGCCGATGTTTATCACCTAAACAAGCCGCGTAACTCAAATTGTATATTTACACTACAATTCCACCATTTTATTATTTCACTACACGCTGCCAGCCATAATTATATAAAACATCTTACATGTAATAGAAATTAAATGCTTACACTAAAACCACAAACTTCCCAAAGAAAGTCGCAATTTTCAATCAAAGCTGTAATTTACGCTTCGGAGTGAATGAAATAAATTAGCGGATCTAACGTTCATTCATTCAATTAGTGCCAATAGGGTGCTTATGGAGTGAAAATAGCGGTTGTAAGAAATTACATGCGCTATTATGAAACTCTACTGGACCTTATAAAATAAGATCAAAATAGGTTCTAAAGTCGCCCCTTCAGATCAAAAGCAGCTGCAAAAGGGTTGCATAGCGCGTTATGCAGATGACTCTTGCAGCTTATAACTGTAATTATATACGCTATATAGGTCTTAAGCAGACGTCTTGTGCTAGTTGGGATGGTTGTGACGGCGCGGCGTGCAAGCGATTTTTACCACCCTTGCCCATGTTACCTACGTAGACCGTCTCTCAAGAATCTTTCACTCATATAGTCTCATATAATACAACTAAAGGAACAATCTTTTTACTTTAAAAGCAATCGCAGTAACTTAGTTAATTAATTCCGAATGAACAAAAACAGTCGATCACAAAACAAGACATAAAGAACATAGATATTCTAATAGATTCGGAATACCTGCTGAATTTTGTACAACCAAGTACCTACATACCTACTTATTCGCAATGCTCGCCCCCATTACACAGCAAAGATCAACGGAACAGACTCATTCATCATATCAACTATGATGAATGGGCTTATGATGAATAATAAAGTGGTAGTCGAATGAATATTGTAAGGGCATACTCCCTTCCATAATAATATCAATATTGTTCTCTGTTCTATTATAATTAAAGATTATTGTCTTGTTGCTATGTTCAGTATTTATTTTCTATTTAGTTTACAAGACAAAAAGTTATTCTAGGATTACTTTAGTTTACAAAACTTCTTCTTGGATTGCACAACAGCAAAGCAAAAAACAGACGATTTTATTTTTAATTATTTGTGGTACTGCTGTAGATGGTCCCTAGGTAGTTAGAAAATACAGTTTTTTTTTAATTTTATAAAACAAACAGTTCAAAATTTTATAAACAAGTGTTGTATTTGTTTTTTTAAATGTTTTTTTTCACTTCATCATTCTTCTTAAAATCAATTTGGACATGGGCATTTATAATATTTCATTTCTAGACAATTTTCTGACTTTATATTATTTCGGTAAAAACATTCCAGTAGAAGTACATTTATTTTAAAATAAACAAACATGCCAGGCATTCATTCCTTCTCAATTAAAATCAGTATTAAATCCTTTTTTTCCTTAATGTTTTTAACATTGTTTAAAACTTGTTTTAAACTATGTTTTTAAAGGGAACAATATTTTCTGTCACCTAAGTTTAGATGTGTCACTAATCTGCAATACCTTAATAATAATATCTATCCCCAAGAAATATATTACACATCTATTCATCAAAACTGTCTCTAAATATAAATCATCAGATTAATATAAATATGTATCTTAAATAATAGTTTGATCACTTTTTTCTATAGCCTGAATATAAGACCCGTCCTCTGAAATCTAATCAACAAACTATTGGTATAATTTAATTCATTCAATTATCAAAATAATAGGTCTGTCACTTATTAAATAGATCAGTTCCTTAATATTCAAAGAAAAATTACCTAACAGGGGCGGAGTCAAATTGGCGGGCTATACAATTTGACAATCCTTGGACCGACTTCAACGAATACAAAATTCAGTTTTGGAAGGCAGCTTCGGGGGGGCTAGGGTATAAGGTTGGGAACCCCTGCTCTAAATCAAAACCAGCCCCCCTAATATGACCGACGAAACACGATATATATCGCATTTTGTCGACACTCAACTGTCAAAATTTGTTGGCTCTGACCTGACCGTTTTGACGTTTTGATATGTAATGGTGGCATTGTGACAAAATGTTACAAAATACTATACATGTTGTGTTATTAATGTAAATTTCAAAATTACTGTGATTTGGATAGACAATTGTGAAATCATTTTTGGTCATTCAAATTAATTATGGCAAGTAAGATCTATTCAAAAAGAGTGTTTTATTATGGTTATATTAGGGTTTGTTTACTTCTTTTTTAGTTGCAGATTTTGTAAAACAAGAGGATAAAGCTAGAGATAAGGATAATTTTATTAAGTGATAATAAACATATATAATTGATCCTGTATCGCTAGTAATAAATTAAATATCGTTTTCAAACAGATTACAGAGCCTACATTGTTTTTACTTTTTGCCAGCATGGGCGCTGCACCCAGCGAATAGACTCCTTTGACATTTGACTCAAAGCGTCATATTCCTAAACGAACTTTATGGATATAAGATTATCTTAATTTTATTACTACCTATCTTTACAAAGATGTTAGAATTTTTAAAAAGAGGATCTTTCGTAAAAAATATTTGTTATGTAGTTTACAAGACAATAGGTTGTTCTTGGACGGACGATTTTATACTTTAGACGCATAATACCACATAAACAAAATACCAACTCGAGATTTTAATATTTTGAAATCTATTTATGGCATTTCTTACTTTTGACATCTCAAAACGTCATATTCCTAAATAAACAAGGGAATATCATAGCCTTCTCAGAGTCCTGAAGAACTCTAGTAACTCTTGCGGTATATAAAGGAACCAATGTTTTCGGGCGCTTTTCACCTTTTCCTCACAGTTGCTTTTATACTGAGCGCCATCTAGGAAAAACAGGCACAGTTACAATTGTATCATGCTTTTGGAATGCATTGTTTTGTTTTCTTCAAGCACGACTTACTCAAGTTTTATCACAAGTCTGACAGGTGTCTCTACTTACCTCATTTTGAACGTAATTAATATTTGTTTATTTACAAAAATAATTTATTGTTTTTTTGCTATAAATTAGTTGTTCATATAAATTAGGCATTTAAAACATGTTAGTCTATTGCTGATTGGATAATATTCCCTAATGTGAAATAAAAACGAATGAAATTAGGAATTATTAATAATTAATCATTTAGGCGTACGTCTCGAGATCAATAATATTAAGGTGCCTTCCCACGGTGCGTGCTACCACGCACCGCACCGAGCCGCACGAGGACGAGCACGGGCGCACCGTGGGAAACGCTGGCACGGGCCGTGCGTCGTTCGGCTATGTTCGGCGCACGGCCCGCTGTACCGTCCCCACGGTGCGCCCGCGTCCGTGCAACGACGCACGAGTGATGATGGCACAGTACAAATAGTCGAAAAGCGAGCCATACCTACGCGCCTCGAGTTTAGTCTGACTGAACTCGGTAGGTAGGTACACAGACAGTCACGAATGCGCCGCGCCGCAGTGATGAACGATAAATTTATGATCTTTTTAACACGTTTTTTTTTATTAGGTTGCTTTCTTGTTTGTTTGTTTCTCCTCAAAGTTTGCGAACGATTTTGTACCAGCGTCCCGATGAGCTAGAGCAGTGTTTTTACCCACTTCTTACTACCGTTGTTTTAAAACAACGCATAAGATATAAAAATATTGAAAAAAATGGGGGTACTTTTATTTTATTTTATTTGTGTTACTTGATAGGCAAGCACTTTTTCAATCACCATGATTCAATAAATCATCTTGATTAAATACATTTTGTGTGTTATTAAAAAGTTATTTCAGCAGATTTCGACGAAAAATTTATCAAAGTAAGTATTTACAATAAGTTTCATATTCTTTGGAAATAATTTATAGAAATCGTAATGTTTGTTCCTTAGACGCCACAAAAATATTAAATCATATATTTTTAGAGCCTTTAGACAGAAGTTATAGCTAAATATAACTTGTGTTGTTTATAAACGACAGTAGTAAAATTGACTACTTTGTTTTATTTTAGGATTGAAAATTTGACGCTGAATGTAATTGTCGAGGAGTTGGAAAATGACGATGAAGGTCCTGTATCAGATTCTTTTCTTATATTTCCCCAGAAAACTGTAATGCTGACGTTACAGATGAAGATTCTGGGGATAAAAACCAAGTCATCATCATCATCATATCAGCCGTACGACACCCACTTCTGGGTCTATACCCAGTAGTGGGTGTCGTCCACACTTCCCCCAAGAATCTCCACGACGATCGCTCCTACGCTGCCCGCATCCAATGGTTTCCCGCGACTTTCACCAGATCGTTGGTCCACCTCGCCTACCCGCGGAGCGTCGTCCGGTGCGCGGTCGCCATTCAAGAACCTTTCCTCCCTAATGCCCATCGGTTCCTCTCGCTATGTGTCCAGCCCACTGATGCCACTTCAGCTGAGCAATCCTTCGAGCGATGTCAGTTACTTTAGTTCGCCTGCGGATCTCCTCATTTCCGATTCGATCACGCAGGGAAACGCCGAGCATGGCTCTCTTAGTGACCTTGAGCCTCTTTATGACACCCATAGTTAGCGACCACGTTTCACTGCCGTAAGTCATCACTGGCAACACACACTGGTCATAGACTTTCGTCTTGAGACACCGAGGTAAATCGGACACGAAGATTTTTCGTAGCTTCCCGAATGCGGGCAGGATCCGAGTTGGATTCGACGAGAGATCTCTTTCTCGAAGTTGGACTTACCTGCCTAACTGGACTGCCTGTTCTAGGTTTACATAATGGTCAACAACTTCAAGTGTAGTGTTCCCAAACAGAAGGTACATACCTTCTAGGAACTAGGTACCGCTCTGACCAAAACATTTCCTTGTACAGAACTGATTGCATACTGCCTGGATATGACTTTGTATTATGCATGGCAACTTATAAAGCCAACAAAGGTGAATATGATCACCTAAAATTTCGCAGGAGTATAGCAACCGGAATTTCAGAAACTTTCAAAAAGGATCAGCGGATGCCTGGTCGTGCGTGTGGAACACTTCATGAGTCCTCAGTCCTCCTATATGATTGCATAGAGCACATTGTAAAGTACAGAGACGGACAGTTACGCTGTGCATTTTTGTAAAAACGCAATTTTTTTGTAATAAATGCAGTGTTACATTGCACCCAAAAACCTGTTTTGAGTTCTATCTCACCATGTGATTTTTTTTTCTTTTTTTACACTTATTTTTGTTTGAAGGTCCAGTAAAATAATGAATAGTAATAAAATAGTTTAATTTATAAAACACACCACAATAGTAGCATATTTTACTACCGTTGTTTATAAACAACAGCAATTTTCCGAATTTCCACTAGGAAAATATTTTTTTTATTATTTTTCCCAGTGTTATTTAAGAGTTATAAGGCCGCATCCAAAGAATCATTAAGTTCAAACACAATATTATATGTCAGTAATATCTGGGTTAAAAAGATTTTTTTCAAGTAAATTTTATTCATTGAAATACCTGTACTTACTATGGCGGCCTTATTGCTAAAAAGCAATTTACGTAATACGTACAATCACAATACTAGAAAGATACGAAAGTATTTAGATGAAATTAAAATACTGTAGGTAATTATTTAAAGGCCAGGGCCGATTGACTACTGATAGATATCATACTATGACGCGCGGCATATTGACAAAGGCGACGAGCCGCCACGAACGCGGACGCACAGCGCTACGCACCAATCCTTTGAAGTTACCGACGCTCGATGGATCGTACGCACGACGACGCACCGCGGCGCACGGTCGTTTCCCACGGTGTGTCGGTTCGGCCTGGTGCGCTCTCGTGCGTCTCAAGACGCACCGGTGGGAAGGCTCCTTTATACTTTTATGATCATCTTTCCTAGGTATTTCCATCTCAGAATTTTAGCACAATTTAAACCTACCTAAGTACTTACCCATATTAGTTTTTTAATTTTTTTGTGACACAGTTACGTTGTACTAATAACTTAATTAGTTAGAAATTCGTTAAGTTGTGCTTACCATACATACATAGGGTAAGCTTTACTTAGCACCCCCACAGTAATTGGCACTTTAACATTTAAACGCAGATATAACGGATCCAACAAGGAAGAGGTATGGAAAAATTGAATTTCTTAGAAGTGCAAATAATAATTATTGTTACAAATTATATTATTTACCAGTTTTCAATAAAATAAATCATGTTTATTACCGCCTCTGTGGTCTAGGTTTTTGCCTACCCGTGTAAGACGAAGGGGTCCCGGGTTCGATTCCCAGGGGAACAATTTGTACTCGGTTTAGTTGGTGGTAGGGCTTATTTCAAGTCCGCCTGGCTAGCTACCACTATCTTACCTAAGTCTGACGCCACAACAACAATTTAAAAATTGTTGTGTTCCGGTAGTCAGAAGTAAGATAGCCAGTTCCTCAGTGCTGAGGATTCCGGGCGTAGTGCGCTTCCATTTTCGGCCTTATCGTCATTTAACATGGTGAGGTGAGGCACTATATCCCGTTGTGCATAAAAAAAACATAACTTCAGTTTACAATGTTCCGACTATTGGTTAAATAGCTTGTACCAAAGTGTAGTTCTTTAATTGGCTGTGCCAATCACTACATTTTTTAATAATGTTTTTACATACAAATTATTAACATTATTATACTTTATATGTTGCTGTTCATACATTTTCATTATGTGTGTGTGCTAGTGTGCTAATTTGTAGTATATTCCCATTGCTAATCCCAAATAATTGTAGTGGGTATGGGTACCAAATTACGCTTAAATATGTTACAGAGATAATATAATCAACAAATTGAGGAAAGATTCGCTTAGGGTGCCAATCATTGTATAGTTTACCCTACTTAAAATTGAAAATTGAAATACCGCTACCGAGACAAACCAACTGCTTAATTAAATATTTCAATTAACTCTAAGGTGTGAATCTATTTACATTTTTATACCGCTTAAATTACAACCACCCTTTCTTTTTCAAATTTAATAATACATAAATCATATTTATTACAAAAGTAGACTATTGCTAACGCAAAAATGCTGCTAAATGGGTTCAAGGGTTTTTATTTCTGCCATAAATCATTATAATTGTTTTCGTAAGCGGCGGCTACAAAGGGTTCGGATTGTTGTGAGCTATCCCTTAATGTCACACGGCACTGCTTTTGTTTCCATCCACCTCTTATTTGTAGGATTTAACAAGTGAAATGAAATATCGAGACTGGAATTGTATACAGGGCTGCATTTTAAATTCACTCTCCTAAGGATGTGTTCAGTCCATGAAACTGAAACTGGAAACATATGTGTCGAAATATTATATAGGTACCTTACCTGTTTAACCTTACTTGTATAACCTGGTCATGTTGTGCAGACCGTTATCTGTCGCACAGGACGATAGTACTTATATCTATTCTGTGACACAGGTTCTCCTAGTGCAAAGGCCAGTCTCTCACATAGACTACCATCAAATGGTTCCTAGATGTTAGTTAGAGTTAATGAAGGTTTAATTTATTATTATTATTATTATACCTGTTAATGATTTTTTTTTACATTTAATGGGCTTACTCTTGGCCACATTCGATAACCATAAGGCTAAGAAGAGGCCGAAAATGAAGCGAGCTTGCCCAGAAGAAGCCATTTCACTCGGGCTTTAAATATCGCTGGGTTATATGCTTTCGGGAATACAGACGCAGGCAGGGAATTCCACTCCTTGACTGTGCGCATTAAGAAGGAAGATGAAAAACGCTTCGTGCGCATGCATGGACCAATTAGGGGTGAAACCTCGCCGTGCGTCTGGATGTCCGATGGTAGAACGGGGATGGCGGAATGAGCTCATGCAATTCAAGAGCACACTCTCCGAAATATAGTCTGTAGAACACCGCCAGACAAGCTACTTCACGGCGGTGAGAAAGACTGTGAAGCTTGGTTTTTAATAGCGTACTATCCCCTATGAGTTTTCTGGCTCTGCGTTCAACCGAGTCGAGTGCATCTAGCTGTACTGTAAACGGTTGTTGCTATTTTTCTTTGACGGATACACTGCTAGCATCAAAATTATCCATAAACCTTTTCTCCACCATTCACTCCTACCCATATTAATAGTAAATTCCCACCGGCAATATACTGACGTCCACGTTATCGGATTTATTGTTATTCGTCCGATATCCCGCGTATTATAAAGGGTTCCAGTTTTATTTGGGACTCGGACCCGCATAAAGTTGGTTTGACTCAGCGCTAGTTCGACATGGTGGTCTTTCATAGTTGAAAAGTACATACAGCAGTATAATATATTATATAACAGGTGTAAAAAGACCCTCAACGATGCCGAAGTCCACGCATTCCGCCCATCTTTAGGGTCATTTTTGTCTATTAGACTATACCTGGGAAACCAATAGCTGCGAAGTTCAAATTCAAAAAAATGTTTTCAAATTTTTTATGAAATATTATTTTGTTCGTTATTTACTAATTTTTGTCCAAAGAAACATTATCAAAATTTTTAGTATTTCGCAACAAGCAATGGCTTCAAAACGTCATCACTCAATGTATCTCATGAGCACGCACAATGCACATAAACCGTTAAAAAAATAACGATATAAAAAATAACTATAAAAAATACCGTTAAAACATTTTATCGGTAAATTTACCGGTAAAAATAACGTTAAAAATATTTTACCGGTAAAATTAACGTTAAATATAGCGTTAAATTTAGTACCAGTAAAATAAAGAAAGAAAAAAGTAAGAAATAACGTTATATTCAAAAATAACGTTAACATTCCCTGCTTTCAACTTCGCTGCACGCAGCTGTGTAGCATATACTCGCAGGCGCGGTGAGTTGTACGCGTAACATTACGTGGTAATGTATGCAATGCTTTTTAACACCAAAACTTAAAATCCTTTCCCAGCAATAATTTTGAACAGAAATGGTCCTGATGATGAGCAGAATACGTAGACCTCGGCTTCGTTGAAAGTCTTATTACACAGGTAGGTAATGTATGATGTAGAGATAGAAATGCCAGTCGGTAAAAATCGTGGTTTTCCGGTGCACATTACCCACTGACGTCCATTATAAAAGTACACTGGACAGGAGAACGTCACCAGTCATTTGTTCCGACATATTGGCGCTGAGAGCAGTAGATTCTACTATGGCAGTAGTGAGTGTACTTGGAACTAATTAGTTCCAAGTACACTCACTACTGTCATAGTATAGAATCTATTATGGAATGGAACTAATTAGTTCCAAGTACACTCACTACTGCCATAGTAGAATCTACTGCTCTCAGCGCCAATATGGCGATTTTCAAATCGGCACAAAAAATTTGCTGTCATTTCATGACATAAGCCTGCCCCCCTAGCATGACCGACAAAACACGATATATATCGCGTGATATAGCGTTATATCGACACCCAGCTGTCAAAATCCATTGTCTTTTGACAGCTAAACGTGATAAATCGCTATATCATATCGTGTTTTGATGGTCATGCTAGGCAGGCTGTCCAGCGTACTTTGTATAATGGACGTCAGTGACATTAACAATGTAGCAAAAACCACTATTTTCGGAATTCACACCCAAAGTTTAAGCAACCCCTTTCAATTAAGCACTTGGAACTAGAATATCTTAAAAGAACCCAAGTTTAAAGCTAGACAGTTTGAAGCGTGGCAAGTGACATGGACGCCCTATAATTTGTTCCCAGCCTAGTTGCAAACTTGCTCCATTAGTGTAAAGTTTGCTTGGCATGCGGATTCACTTGTTGCAAGTAGAAACTTGAAGGTTATTTGGTTTATATTATTTCCGGATTAGTATTTGAATTACCTACTTTGTTAAAATCATTAAATAATCTCTATTGATTTCTACAACGCTACTAACTTCCGTTCACGGCTTCGTCCGGGTGGGATATTATTCATCTCTTTGAGATACTAACGACCGCCTGCGACGTCGTCCACGTAGACGTTGTTCTAGGTCTCCTATTTCACTCCCTTCGATATTCATTTTCACGACAAAGGGCTATTTATATCTTTCTCCATAGTTTATTCTATCGCTATACCAAAATTCAGCAAAGTTAGTTCAGAGGTTCGGCCCCCTGGAGGGTAATTATGTAACTTTGTTGCAATCAACGCGCGTAGTTACGCACGTAACCCCCTGACACACCGAGTTACGCATACGTCTACGCGGCACGCAACGCAACCTGTCCCTTGCGTACCCAACCGCTACGGCAGCCATCTTTGCGACTCTAGTGCGCGATATCAGACGAAGATTGAGTAAATGGACTAATTTTTTCGCACTTGTTAAATTAGTTTTTCTTTAATATCGTTATTCATTATTTAAAAACAAAATAAAACACCACTTACTACCGGTAGTACCGGTACTATTTGTAAACAAATACAACTGAATGCGGAATCACGAGCGTGGTTACGCGCGTACGTGTAAGATACGTGCGTGTTCGAATTTGTTCGGTGTGACGTCCAATATGGAACGCCATTGACTACAACGTCATCAATGCGTTCCGCTCTGCGTAGGTACGCAGCCTGTTTGTCTCATGGGAGCTGCAATGCGTAGGGTTACGCATCGGTCTACGTGCACGCGTACGTTACGCAAGCGGTGTGCCATGTCTCATAAAGTTTCAGGCATTACAACGTCATGGTACGTCTACGTGCACGCTTACGCATACGCTTACGCATCCGGTGTGTATCGCTTCTTAAGTAAGAGTTGTCACATTGGTTCTTACTCTGTCAGAGGTGATTGCAACAAAGTTACAAAATCAGAGGGCAGGTATGAAAGGTAACATACAGAGCTTCTCCCACATTCATAATGTTAGCAAGTATAAATGTCTCCAATAAAAAAACCGGACAAGTGCGAGTCCTACCCGCCCACCGAGGGTTCCGTACAAATTTATCGACCAATTGACTTTTAAGTGTTCTATCAGTTTTCCTGTCCACAAACATAAAAGTATATTTCCTTGAAAATAAATAATAATATCAACTAACTTAAAATTAATGGTTTGGTTTAAATGTAATGCTTTAAGTATCATTTTGGTAATAGAAATATAAATTTGTTTACATAGTTTTTCGTATTTTAACGGTTGTCCGAAGAGACGTCGATGTTCCCTTTATTTGTATGAAATTGATGAAGATGTCCACTGGACAACCTATAAAATACGAAAAAATATGTACCTAAACAATATATTTATTTCTGTTACCAAAATGAAAGGAATCGAGTCTCGCAGCTTTTTTCCGAGGTTTTACCGAATTTTTTAAATGATTTCATTACAAATGTTAAGTTTTCAAATTTTTCCTTGTATTTGTAGTATTATGACGATATTACTTGGCAAATTTATTCTATAAATTTTGATTCCCTTGAGTGTCAGAATAACGTTTTTTGTGGCAAAAACGGCCGTATCTTCTTTTTACGTTAACTTAAAAGTTAAATTTTTTTCACAACTTCAAAGGACTGTAGACCTCATCACATTTTTAACTACATGGTTTTAATTACAACTCGATACGACGCGTTCCCGAGATAGTGGGTCTTGACAGACGAACAACAATGTGATCCTATAAGGGTTCCGTTTTTTCCTTTTGAGGTACGGAACCCTAATAAACTGGTATGTATCTGTATATTGATTTGGCTTGGTCTGAAACAAGCCTAAGCAGTTGTTTACATCATTCTGAAGCATAATGACCATTCGCGAAATGACTAATACGCAAATTGACTAAGGCCGGGTTTGCACCTGCAAGAACTTCTGCGAGAACTTGCACTGACAGCCTGTCACACAGTAGCTTGTGAACGCGTGACAAACTGTCGCCAGTGCATTTGCTATTAGTTAACACCTGTAAGCTAGTGTCTGACAGGCTGTCAGTGTAAGTTCTCGCAGAAGTTCTTGCAGGTGGAAACCGGCCTAACACGTAAAATAACCAACCTATAATCATATTTTGAGAGCCGTTAGATAAACAATTCTATTACTTTTAGCCGCAAGTCATCGGCAGTTGTTTTAATTAGCAAGAATGAGCTTCAGAACGCTAATTACAGAATTAGTCCCGACTGAGCTTTCATTTAATATTAACGATGGCGGAATGAGTTTCCGTGCTTTTAGTTAAAAGGGTTATAAGCTTTTTCAATGCAGCGTTAGATTTAAAAAAGGTTTCGAGAATTTATTCTCAGGTTTTGAAGAATTTATAGATCTTATGCGACAAAAATCAATTAGTAATTTTTATGTAGATATGTGTTTTAAGGGGTACGTATCAGAATGTCTAAAGTTAGAATGTCTAAACTTAAAATGGCAAAGTTCAAAATGTCAAAAATTTGAATGTCTAACAATTAAAATGTAAAAATTTCAAAATGACAAAAACGAAAATGTCAAATGGTCAGATAGTCCTAAATTAAAATGTCTAAGTTCAAATGATCAAAACTTAAAATGTCTAATATTCAAATTACCAATTCATAATAAATTCCAATTACATTTTTTCATACAAAACTGTAAATCGCAATAATTTTTGTTTGGTTTGGTATTTTGGATTTTTTATTTAGTTAAATAATAGGTTTTTACCTATGAAATTGCCGATTTGTATGGAGATTTTTCAAGAAGTTGCATTTTTCATAATAGCATTTTCTTTGTTCATTTAACAACCATGAACACTCATGTAACAAAACTTTTATGTACTAATGTTTGAACACTATGCTAACTTATTTCCATTTAAGATAAGCGAAAAAATAAGTTTTGGTTAAGTTACAACCCCTTCGGTCACCCTTTTTTTTGCTCACAAAAAAAGAGTCACTTTCAAGTTTTTTTTTTTAATGTCACGAAAGCTAAAATATGGACTTTATTTTTACTGATAGTTAACTATCATGATCATAATTCGATGTAATATTCACGATTTTGTTAAAATTTTAAATTATAGAAGTTATTATTTTCTCTGTATGTGACAAAATATCGGCAATTTCATAGGTAAAGACCTAATATAACTAGATAAGTAATGTCTTTCTTTATCCAATTAATAACATCACAAAAAAGTTAATTATGGTTAAATTGCGAATCATTTTGATGTTATGTTAATACTTTGTATGGGAAGCTCACGGTTCGCCGGAGTAACGGATACTAGCGCGGTTTTCTTGCGGTTTTATTAAAAGTAGTTTGATAATTAGTTAGTATTTGGTTAGATTTTAGATTTTCTTGACGTTTCAGCATAGCCATAGTCAAGGGGGGCTTTGAAAATTGTTGTGTTAAGCCAGTAGCTCAGTGGTGAGGATTAAATATGTTCCAATCGCAAATCATTTTGGTATTACCTACCACAGATAATGGGGAATGTCCGAAAAAAATGAAAATGGCTGAATATTTTTTTATAGGTAGGAATAAGCTCCCTTAGTTTTAGAAAAAAGTTTCAGAATTTTCGGTTGCGTCAAAATTTATTAATAAATTAAAGTCTCTTCGACGTCACAGATGTACGAAAGTAACAGCAGAATGGCGATTGTACCTTTGCCACCACCTGCCACAACAACAGCAAGTATTAAAAAAAAAGGTTTTGACATTTTGTGTTGAAACTTTTTTTTTAATAGCATGTTGTGGTTATGACAGGTGGTGGCAAAGGTATAATCTCCATTCTGCTGTTACTTTCGTATATTTGTGAAGTCGAAGTGACTTTATTTTTTATTTTTATTTATAACCAACCGAAAATTCTAAAACTTTTTTCTATTACTAAGGGAGCTTATTCCTACCTATAAAAAAATATTCAGCCAAATTGTTTTTTTTCGGACATTCCCCATTATGTATTACGTTTGTATGGAAAGCTCACTGTTTGCCGGAGTCTTTTTTCATAGAGGGGATCGCTTATTTTCCTGCTTTAATGTTTGGTGATAAGTGTAGCAGTCTACCAAAATTGAAGCTGAGAAAGTGTGATTTGAATAAGTTAAGAAATAATAACAACTTGATTACGACAACGTCAGCGCGTGCACAACGGGCGCGGTGCATTGGTCGAGCAGCGTGCGCTCCGCGTCTCGTGGTGGCTTAGTCTTGACTGGTGATCTCGGCGAGTGCATCCAATTGATATATTGCAATGAATCAAAGAAATGCACCCAAAAAACTGGAGGACAATAGGCGCATGTTAAGGTGGGTACTCACTTAGGTTCCCGAACCTGCAGCAAAAAAAATATTATCCTGTGCTGAAAATAGTTTGCCATAGTGTGTACGTATGCGAACTTGATTCGCACAGGTACATACTATAGCAAAAGTGAAAATAAAAGGGAACAAAATTTTCTGTCACCTAAGTTTAGATGTGTCACTAATCTGCAATACCCTAATAATAATATCTATCCCCAAGAAATATATTAGTTATCATATTTACCAAAACTGTCTCTAAAGTATAAATCATCGGATTAATGTAAATATGTATCTTAAATTATAGTTTGATCACTTTTTTCTATAGCCTGAATATACCTAAGATCTATGCTCTAAAAAGTAAGTTACGGGCAGGAATAATACACCTACCTAAAATAATAAACCTGTCACTATAAATCTAATCATCTAACTATTAGCATCGATTAATTCGTTCAATTATAGAAATTATAGATCTGTTACCTAATTAATAGAAAAATTCCTAATAGGGGCGGAGTTTTTATAACGGAGTTTTTAAAACCATTTTGATATTGTTTGGTGATTCAATTTCAGTGACACTTTTAATATTTTGATAATTGATATTATTTCCAAGTTATTCTTAATTAATATTTAGGTAATCGTTTTACATTTATTTGGTGATTCAATTTAGGTGAGAGATCTACTATTTTAGGAACAAATATTATTAACTAGGTCACTGAAAACGGATTTATTAGGTAATTGATAAAATCATACCCTTAAAATAATAGAAAATAAATATGATAAAGAGGTAAGAAAATCATAATTTATATTTACATCATAATATAAAAGCTTTACATCTAAGTACCTAAATAATCACAGTAAGTATATTATAATAGTAAAAAAATTATTTTTTTACACAATAGTGTAATAATGTTACATCTTAGGTAAATAATCACAAATTTTGAAAACATAATGATACCCTCCTCCATGTTACAATTTAAAATTGTAACGCAATTACTTAGTTTCTAGTAATGAATTGCTCACAAAATTTTGCAAGGCGATAAATGAAAAAAAAGGCGAATTGTTGTTTTCAAATCATTGTAAACCTTTGACTTATGGACCATTGATATTTTAACTAGTTTGATGTTTGAACCGTTTGACATTTTGAATTTTGCTATTATGAATTTATACATAATGATTTTTGACATTTTAAACCATTTGCATTTTGATTTTTGACATTTTAAACTTTGCCATTTTAACTTTAGACATTTTAACTTTAGACATTCTGATACGTACCCGTTTTAAGCTGTAGAAGTTTGGAGGATTCATACGAATATTACTTTCAAAGACTTCTCTAAACTTCAAAATAAAAATACATTGTATCATACTAAATCTATATTAATGTATTCCTGGCGTCTTTTCTCAGTCTACCATTACCGTTGTCAGGCCTTGTTCCTAAGCAGACAATATTAATATCACTTGCAAGTGTTTCATGCGTAGAATTCTAATTATTTTCTCGTTTCGTTCTAACGGTTTCGAGATAGGGACCAGACATAGCCAGAATAATACTACTGCAGTGCTATCAGTAGTTGGAGTAATTTAGTTTCTCTTAGTTGCCTCAACTGTAGTACGTACTTCGTATTGGCTGTTGTCAGCTTTTGCTAGTTAGGCCAATGCTATCCACATTGCTTGAATTTGATTCAATTCAATGTAAGTATTTTCGTTATCAAATAAGTTTCAATTTCTTGAGAAGAGAAATAGATCATGGTTAGATTTCAATTTTGTTTTAAAATACTTTTTTCCCGTTGAATATCAAAAAATTCGTTATGTTCTAAAGACAAACATTTTATACAGGGTGTTAATGAATGAACCCAAAATAAGAAAACCATTTCTTCGGACCATGAAACTGAACAACTTTTCAAAATTGGTCCCATATGGAACCAACTCTGAAATCGCGAAAAGCATCAGCTGTTTCATACGCTTTGATATTTTCGTTATTAATTTTTATTTGAAACAGTAATTTTTTTTCGCGATTTTAGAGCTGGTCCTATAGTAAAAGTTGTTCAGTTGATGATCCGAAGAAACGGTTTTAATTTTGGATTAATTCAATTACACCTTGTATTTGTACAAGGTGCTTAAGTTTAGAGATCGTAGTTTGTAATCCATATTATATTTCTATTAAGTCCGTAATTTAATCTCAACAATTAGTTAAAATAATTTTAATTGAGGTTCGTAACGTTAGGCAATAATTATTGGGCTTTCTCTTCAATTATTTAAGAAACAAAGCTTTCCTTAACCTTTTCAAATCCATGGTCTCCCTAACTCAAGCTCAGTTATCAAGTAGGTCAAGTTTCAGACTCCAAACGGCGAGAACTGAACACCGGCTATTAATCCAAACGCCTTAACGATTGTTTTCAAGCCTTAAAAGCCATCTGCGGCGGTCCAGGGCCCCTCCCCTAAAAGGATTTGGGGATAAATTACTACAAACGAATTCTCGATTGGGTCAGACTGTGTGACTTAGTCAGGTCAATGACTTTTTGTTTGAATTAATAAACAACGGCTGCAGTTATCTTCACCAGCTGAGGCTTTCTAATCTCCCCCCCCCCCCCCCCCTAAAATTAAGGGATTATATTATAATGATAGCACAATAAGTACTATATTATCTAGCAGCAACTTCCATATAACAAGATAGTAAAAAATGCAAGCTAGGCACATAGGTATTACCGCCTGCCCGATCACAAATCACAAATACAGAGTTGACTTAACATTTTGGCGCTAGTTTCCACCTTTCTTAACGTTTGTATTGGTTTAATGGGTGTATAAAAGCGTCCAGTAAAACTTTTGTTTGTTCAATGGTCATGACTATAACTAAATAACTCATCAAGATGAGTAACAGCAGCAAGAAGACATAATATGACTTAGGTAGGTATAAAAGAGAAAAGCTGAACCACAGTAACACTAGGTATTGTAACTTCAAGTAACAATAATAACCTAAGGTAATAGTAAGGTTTCTAGTAAGTCTCACTATTTCCAAGTGTTCTTAAAGAGTGCTAAGTAAATGTTTTATACCACTTAACTAAATTAGGAAACGTAATATTACTTAAGGAGGTATAAACGGTATAGTCGGAACCATCATAGCACCTGCTTTTATAAATTCAAGTATCAGAAAATACTTAAAGTAATATTATAGTTTCTTATAACTCTTTCTACCGACAAGAGCTCTAGAAAGTAGTTAGATTTTTTTTTATCACCTAAGTTGATATAAAAGTGTCAATCACAACCTATTTACAGCTACTTAATTTAGTAATTAGAAACCCCTATATATGATAGCAATTGGTATTATGGAGTTACTTTTAGAGCCCTTATTGTTACAGCGGGGTTCAAATTTACTTTTATGCTATTCTAAGCAATATTAACATGCAATTTAACCATTGTAACTCTTATTTTCACTTGATATCATAAAACATATAAAATATTACTTTTATAGATGTATAATGTCTCTAACCTCTAAATGTTATCTTTTCTGATCTGATTACATGCAGATTACAGTGATACCTATAAGTAGTCAGAATTTTGTGATTTTTGCCATGAGTTCGTGGATAAAACGAAAGTGTCATTGTCAGTCAGTCAGTTAACAGAAACGTAACCCTAAAATACCACTTCCTTTACATCCAAGTTGAACCATAGTAAAACCAAACACCTTAAACGTGTACTCTTATTACCTTTAAAACCCTGTTCTGGTATTACAAGTGCAACAATAGTTCTAATTACAGGCCATCTAGCACTTTTTGTTCATTAACAGTAATAATAGGAACCTAGGGTAATAAGGAATAGACGCCATGCTAAATCAAACATAACCTAAAAATAATTCAGAAATAAAACTAGTTTAAAACCCATTTTTGTATAATTTTCTCATTTTAAAACACAATATTATTACTACAATACACAATAACTGTAAAAGACAGAGCCAATATCCTGTTTTTATATAAATGTATATTGTGTGTCTGCCCCGCGTGATAAAATACAAATTATTTTTTATTCAAATATCACTTATTTTCAAGGCCCTTCAAAATTGAGATGCAAAACATATATTATTCTCTCAATAAAGTAGCCCTCGCAATAAATGTTAGCCATATGATGAAGAAATCAAACTTGACTGATAAAGTTATTGACAATCTTAATTACACTTCCTTAGTTGGCCATCAATTTTTACACGATATCACACATCACACATCACCAGTAACACATTAAGAACTAAAATAATGAAAACTAATAGAAGAAGAAAACGCGCTACAGCTCTGAGTTGCGAATCAGCACTGATCAAGATACATAAAGTAACTCCAAGAAAAAAATGAACCTAAAAAAGAACTAATATATTACTATAAAAGTTATACCAGCAGACTTTAGAACTTGTGTACCACCTATAGTTTTTATTATAACCACAACACAGACTTTAAAGTGCTTGAGGTAGCAACATTTATATTATACCACCATTATAGATACGAAAAATTGTTTGCCATTAACGCCACTCAATAACTGTAATGTAACTCTCAGTGTTAAAAGAGTGAGCATTATAACCATTCTATTACTTATAGCGCTATAAGACGTGGGCCCAAATAAGAGGTTGTAAGGAGTTAGAGCGTGCTCTAACACCAATTGCTAAAACCTTTGTATAACTCTTGCTTGCCAAAATCACTTTTAAATAACTATTTTAACACCAATTCTTATTACCAAAATGCTAGTTGGGGGGTCAGTTTGACCAATGGATCGACCATGGACATTATTGTTTACAAAGAATATAATATTTTGAATGGATGAACAAATTATATGACAGATTATCACAATGAATTATATTATTGTTAGGCACTTAAATTTTAATGTTTAACTAATTTAACATTTAACATAAATTAAAAAACCAATTAAACATTTTTGATGTCACAAGAATTGAAAATTAACAAAATAATTATCTTATAATTGTTTTCCTTTCTATCTTTTTATCGCCGGAGGAAAATAACAAATTAATTAAGCTCAATGAAGATAGGGAAACAAAAGGCTCGGGCGACTGCTCTTTGGTATCGTGTTTCAATAAACAATGAAGATGAAAATTAACATCTTGATATTTTTATAAGAACTTTGTATTTTTGTTTAAATTCTAAGACGGGCACGCACATTCGAGCCTTATGCAACGGTCATCTCCGTTTGCATGCGCGGACTACTGACGAATATCGAACACTGTGCACGTAAGTTGTACTTACACACATTGGCATATTTTTTTTTTATGATAGGCAAACGCTTGACCGCTATCACGCCTGAATGGTAAGCAATGATGCGATCTACGATGTAATTCGCTTGCCTAGAAGATACCTAGATTGTACCTATCGGGAAACACAGACTCGGGCAAGGAGTTCCAAACGAGACCTAGATCAGCGGTTGAACCACAAAATAAATGTTGAACTGTTAAAATTAATTCCTGTGACCTTCACACTTATCATTTAGCCTAAACTAGCCAGAGCTTGTTACTACAGTGACTTACTGACAAAAATATTTCGATATTTAATTTCAAACATCCGTGACTCGGAAATACACATGGCAAATCTTAGCGAAAATCTTACTCCCATATTACATCATTTATCGTTACTTAGAACTAAACCCTCGAGTGAGCGCTCTATTTTTAAGGGGAGCAGATTGCCACTCATTCAAAATGTTTTTTTTTTGTAAATAGTACAGAACCCATTTATTTTTATATGATAATGTTAAAATGGAATTTAAACTTTAAGAAAATCAACTCAGTATTTATTTTGATTGTGTTATACATTTTAAGGCTTTTAATCATCTTTGGAACAAATAAACACATATATACATACACACACTTTTGTCTTAAATATATACATAAAACAATAGATTTCTAAAAATATTACACATTTCTACATGTTTTCAACATCAAAATTATATAGGTACTTGAGCAAAAAAACTCCCCACACTATTGTACAAACAATGTTGATTGCACAGTATTTTTGTGAAAACATAACACACAAACAAAACAACCCTCTTTTTAGTGACAACTATCTCGTCCCGTGGCCGCCTCTGCACTGATCCAGCTGATATTCATAACACAGGTAGCTTAAACTTAAGGCCTACTCAAACCTGACCGGTATCCGCCGCCGCAGTGAATAACGGTATATATACCCGACTGATATGTTGCAAAACCTGTACCGCATACGGGATGGGCACGCGATACGCACCGCGTGTTCGGCTGGAACTTTACCTCCCTCCCGCGGACGCACCCCGCGCCGCCTGCCCGCAATGCCAGACAGTACCGTTACCGCCTCCGGTAACGGTAAAGTTCCGTTATGATTGACGAGTGTGTTATCTGCGTGTCCATCGGGATATCATTACCGCCACCGGTACAGGATACCGGTCAGATGGCCTTTAGGGAGGCAACAGCTACTAAAAAATTTGACTAATTTCACAAGATATTAATAGTTAATTATCTGTGGCAGCAAAATGCTCCCCGTGCCCACTCTAGGGTTAAATGGGTGCCTATCCCGTGAAAATGCAGACGTGTTATTTGGAGCGTAAGTGGCATCGACGTTCCTACGAGTAGTTGCTTCCTACGCAGATGGCACCGCCTACGTATATCTGAAATAATTCCTGAGATAAAATAATTTTCGGATATGAAATTCTTTAACCTGCAAAAACGATTTTATGAGTATTAAACTGTACTTAATAGCTAGGTACCACTTTTTTACTAATTTTCTTATGGGAAACAAATCATACAAAGTTAATAAATGCAAAGTGAAATTACATAAGGAAAAAAAGCACGTTTTACTAATACACCTATAATTTTATTGAAGTATTTAAGTTTTTATTACATTTTTGACTTAAGAAACGACGTTTCGTCACCTTTGGCATAACAATCTAATGGTCGTAACATACAGAGAAAATTATGACTTCTATGATTTAATAGTTATTTATGCAACTGTACTTAGGTGTGTTAAAACACGAATGTGGGTTTATGAGGCGAAGCCTCGTGTGATAATAGTATCACATAAGTGTTTTAATACCTAATTATGTACAGTTGCATACAAGACTTTATCTACACCCATTTATTTATTTTTTTATTTTTATTTTGAAAACAAACAATATTTTAATACATATGGATTAAAAAACCCTTGATATTCTATCTTCTATGATCTTCACCCATGTTAAGTATCCTCTACAAAGGGTTTTAACTTTGACTTTGTCTTTGACTTTGATTTTCCTCCTCCTCCTCGTCATTAAAATTTCCGAAAGTGTGTTATAATGTTGTACTGAATTTTATGAACTTCGCGCGTGTGCGCGCGGCGCAGCGCGACCTCCTCTCGCTCGGATACCGTAATGTTGGCAGTAAGCTAACCATTTCAGAACCCTTTACAGGGGGTTTTTAAAGCATAGGTGTTGATAAAATATTTAAGAATATCTTGGTATTATATCAAATTATTCATGATAGTACTATCATAGATAGATAATACTATCAGTAAAAATAAATAAAGTCCTCATTTTAGCTTCATATACATAGGTATATGAAGGTTCATATACATTTAATGAGCTTTCAATTAATAATTATTTGATTTAATCAAAATAACATTTACCACGCCATAAAAGGGAAATAAAAGGGTCAATTCAGAGAAAAGCGGGTAAATTCGCTATCGAGATGATGGAGAAAACACATTTCAACAGTTCAATTAAAAAAAGGAATACCTAAGATGGAAACTATTGCCCATGAAGTTGCTCAAATATTGCAAAAAAATGAGGCAATGTAATGTTGCTCGGAAACTGAATTTCAATAATTGATTCCGTTCGACGAATCTTCCAACGGTTTCTGGAGACTGTTGGCTATGTCCGAAGGGGAAGAAGTATATAACAACGCTTACCATTAAATTAGATAGGATTAAATTAACTTTGAAGAAAATTTTTAAAATGTGCGATTTTTCTGACGCCGCGTGTATAAGCACCAATCGCTTGGTATCACCGAACACGAGCTATAATACATCGAATAAGAACTCTGAAAGGCATTATGCGATGCCGCTAGGGGCTGATGTGAAAACGGTGTTACCCGAAACACATTCATTTTATAGCACTATGTTCGTAAAACTGAGTTGGATTTTTAGGTAACACAACTTATGTAGACAACCGATTTGTATACCGCCTGGTATGAAGCAGTACAAGCGAATGCATTTTTAGTTTAAGATTTTTTCACAGACGTATATAAAAAAAACTATCGACCGCCCGCGACTTCGTCTGTGTGGATAGTTTTTTTTGATATCCCTCGAAACAGTACTTTCTTTTTGGCAGAATAGTACCGCATGTCCTTCTCTGTACTCTTGAGAACATGTAAGTATGCAAAATTTCCTAACCACCCATCTAAACTCTCATTCTAAATTGCCGCTTTTAACAAACGAATATAAAATCACGTTTTCACCTACTATTTCTAACTGGCAACCTAGTTTCCATCATCGAGTTGTATCATGAAATGCAATACTGAATATCAGTCGTTCGTATATATTCGCAAGTGTTAGAATTGGAAGTGCCGTCTCGCAGCTGTCTTTTTCCAATTAGTCTGTTTATTACCACGGAAACTACTCGATACGTCCGTCGTTTGTTGTAGTTAACGATTTTCTGACATTTTCTTTTGTTATTGCTCGTCTTCTGTTGAGAAACAATATTATCCAGAAACCATTATTAATGTGTCCAACTTTATAGTTCTATATTATGACGTCAGTCGTCGGTACTTGATTTGATGAAAAAGGATTTGTATAATCATATTGTTGACGATGAAATAATGAACAAACTAGGTGTCTACCAAATTGTATTAATTATTTAATTATTTTTACTATGCAGACCAGTCAACGTTATTAGATATTCATTTTATGTCACCCATTACCTCTTCTTAGTGTTAATTTAATTAATAGCGTGTCAAAGAATAAAAATAATAACTATAAAACAATATGTTTAACCATAGGTTTATTAGTAGTGGGAAAAAAAAGTTTGGTGAAACTCTGAAAAACACGAATTTAAAAATAATTTAATTTCAAAATAAACTTTTTATAAAAGTGAATTTTAAAGCATTGTTAATAATATTTAACATAGATATTTTTATCTTAGGTTCTTGTTTTGACACTGAATATTAATAGGTGTAGTACTTAAATAAATGTTCACTAAATGCTGTCCATTATAGGGTCTGCTTCAAAGTGAATCCATTAGGCAGGTGTCAACTTTCTTTTCATGAGCCTAAGCCTTTCATAAAAATCCCAAGTGGCCCTTGGAAGACCTGTGCAATTTGAAACTATTTCCAATGTGTGGAAAATGTCTTGAAAAGAAAGAAATATAACTGCAATGTCGTTGATTTACAAGTGATTTAATCTAATCTAGAATCGAAACTACACGCTATATTCGTAAAAGTGTTTTATTTCAATGTTTAAAAATATGGAAGTGTCTATAAATACACAAATCAAATAAACTAAGTATTTTGCATTAGTAGGGTTCGAAATCAAGACAAAGTTTTTCGGAGTAAGTATTGTACATGGACGTGACTTTGAACAGTACTTTGTTCTAACAGCTGTTTTTTTTAACCTGGGGAAAGCTTATAGTTCACCCACCAGGCTACTAGACTGGCAACGTTATGTAATCATGTTTCTCCTCTGTACACAAGCTGGTTGACTAGATGCCCGAATGGAAATAGTTTTATCCACACACTTAACAATGCACAATATTAAAGAAAACAGACATTCATTTCATCTTTTAGGTTGTGAGCTGTTCTACAGTACCTAGTGAAAGGGTAGCCGGTTCACCATAATGTTACGGGGGTGATGTTGAGGTCATAAAGTTGTTTTTACACTCGACGTCAGAAAAGTCGCACCTCTTCGAAAATAAGTTTAGACTTGGCCACCTGCTATTGCTAGCTAACGTTTTATTGTGTAAATGTTGATATCTATTGAAAGTGCATTTAATGAGGTTTCAATTAATAATTGTTTGATGTGATTAACATAACAGTTACCATAAGGCTTGCGCCGCCATAAAAGGGAAATAAAAGGGCTCAATTCAAGAAATGCGGGTAAATTCGCTATCGATATGATGGAGAAAACACACTTCAACAGTTCAATTAAAAAAAGGAATACCCAAGATGGATACTATTGCCCATGAAGTTGCTCAAATACCGCAAAAATATGAGGCAATTTAATGTTGCTCGGAAACAGAATCTCAGTTATTGATTTCGTTCGACGAGTATTCCAACGGTTTCTAAAAACTGTTGGCTATATGGGGAGGGGAAGAAGTACGAGTATATCAACACTTACCAATAAATTAGATAGGATTAAATTAACTTTGAAGAAAATTTTGAAATGGTGTGAGATTTTATATTTACGTGGTTTTGGTGCTGGTGCCATGGGGCTTTGGTGACAATCTTACTTTCTTATCCACAATGGGCCAGAGCTTAGCCTTCACCTCACCTGATGTAAGTGACGATATAAGGTGGAAGCGCCCTACACTGGAAACCAGCGGATTGTCGCTTTTCAAGGGACTTCTTCTGTGATGAGAGATGGGCTGACGGTCTTTAACGAAAGATCCTGTGAATGTTACCACCTAGAAATGAAATGTCTTCGAAAACTGTTGCTGGAACATAATACAAACTGAATCTAACTTTAGCGAGACCAATTTAAAGTTAATCTTTATGCAAACAAAGTTGGCAGGCTTATCATACGGTTAAACTCGTACGTTACTCTACTATGTATGTATCAGAAAGTTAGTTTCGTAACTTAAATTATGAAGGGTTGGTCTAATACTTACTTTGTAGTCCTATCTACCAAGCTTTGATTGTGGCTTCGAAATTGCTTGAATATGTTTGAATAATGATTTACTCTTGAGATAAGTATATTTTTGGCCCAGTAGCCTTCGCAATCAACCAAAATTCAATTCATCATTTTCAGATTACCTAATAGTTTAGAAACAAAATTAAATATAAAGCAAACATCTGTTTTTATACATTGTGATTGTGTAAGTGTTATGGTATTGTTGAAATTACATTTTAGATGTTGACTGTAACTAGTATTGTGTCATTTCTTTTAATTTTAATGAGGCCACAAAATCTTAAGAATACCTACACCACTGTTTTTTCTACCTACATCTGATAATGTATCAGCTGTTAGTAAAAGTCACCCAGGAAAACATTTAACAACGGCACTGGCTTTTAAAATGAAATACCTTGTGAAATTCGAGATACCAAACAATCCATATGGACTGGTTTTCTATCGACCGTGCAGTTGAAATCGGCTTAAATTGTGCTGCTCGATATGGGAGGGTGCGAAGGTATAATAATCGATCGCAGCGCTCATGGTGGCAAAAAGTAGAAATAATGAAGGCTCTGTAATCTGTTTGAAAACGATATTTAATTTATTATTAGCGATACAGGAATAATTATAAATGTTTATTATCACTAAGTAAAATTATTAAAGTAGCTTTATCTTCTTGTTTTACAAAATCTACAACTAAAAAAGAAGTAAACAAACCCTGATATAACCAAAATAAAACACTCTTTTTGAATAGATCTTACTTGCCATATGTAATTTAAATGACCAAAAATGATTTCACAACACTTTGTCTACCCAAATCACAGTAATTTTGAAATTTACATTAATAACACAATATGTATAGTATTTTTTAACATTTTGTCACAATGCCGCCATAAAGGAGCTTTCCTACGACCTGTGGTGTCACAGATCAGGCCGCGCCAGGCCGAGCCAGCACGTCGTGGGAATCGACGCGTCCGTTGACGTCTGCCGTGGCGCGCCGTCGTCTGCCCGATCCATCGGGTGTCGGTAACTTCAAAAGATCGGCGCGGCGCGGCGCGGAGCGTGGCCTGCCGGCGCCTGCCGCCTGTCGGCATCTGCCGTGCGTCACAGTAATGATATCTATCAGTATTGTAACTCGGCCGTCCTTGAAATACCTAATTACACCATAAGTCGGTTCATATTTCGAGAGTTATTGTTGTTTGAATATGACCCTTACCATCTTACGTACCTAACCAAAAATTATTATTTTTGAAAATGGACAAATATGAATGAATACAAATCTCATCAAACGATTAAATCCAATTTTTATGAGTTTTGTTTTTTATTCATTTTCGAAAATTAACATTTAGTGCTTAGGGTCATATTCAAACAACAATAACTCTCGAAATATACAACACAGCAATGAAATTTTAGATTCGTTTTGTAGATAACATTTTTGTGCATTCGAATTATAGAAAAATAACTAAGAATATTAAAATGAGGTGTATTTCACGCCTTTAAATTATCGCTAATTTAAGACCAAAGGAACTGTATAAAAAATATTTAAGGTACCTACTAATACTTAATCTTTTTTTCGGACTTTCCAGGCAGGTATTTTTTTTAATCTGTGGATTAGTTAATTTGTTAATTAAATGTAATAAAAACAGCACAATCTGCGCTTTTCCATAATAGTAATAAAGGTATATAAGTAAGTATCTTGAAATTTTTTCGATGGAGTGGGGATAAGTTCGATCGTGTGAGCAACCAATAGCGCACGCCCCTCTCGCCGCCCACGTAGGTACCTACCTCACTACTTAAGTACTATATTTAACGGTAAAATGTATTTTCGTATTTTGTATTCCTCTAATCGGCCATATTTTTACACTCCCATGATCGCGCCAATGAGCATGCAGCGGTATTAATTACATTGTTAAAATAATTTCATTTCATTAAAGTACTTTCGTATCTTTCTAGTTTTGTGATTGTATTGTACGCACGACAGCACGTCAGGTTAAACAGTTGAACTACGAAAACAGCTTTTATTACGCACGGAATAAAGGCGGTCTCAAGGTCAACATGTATAGTCTGACGTGCAGTTCACCGTACACATGAGGCACCTCAGGCCGTTCTTTTTTGGTCTATGTTGACCTTGAGACCGCCTTTATGCCCTGAGTAATAAATGTTGTTTTCGCAGTTTAATTGTATAACTTGATTGAAGTGCTGTCGTTTATCGTAATATTTTAGAATCCATATTATTATACGGTCTATCTTCACCGCGAAATCAATTTCTAAGCAATCAAATACCTTGGTAACCAAAACTAACGATGAAAACAAAAAACCAAAAAAATGCGAAAAACCTACCTACACATATTAAAAGAAGAAACAAATTAGTTTCGATTCCTTCTGAATGTACAGTGCCTTTGGTCTTGAAGTAGCGATAATTTAAAGGCGTGAAATACATCTAATTTTATCGATAAAAACACCCACATGTTGGGGTGTCTATGTCTATGTTGGAATGGCCGCCATTTAAAACTTGACTTTTATCATACCTAAACCTACTGTATTTCACTATTTTATTAAACTGTGACGCCGCGCAGGGCGCGCGCCGCGGCAGGCGCCGGCGCGCCGTGGGAATGCTCTGCACAGGCCCCGGCGAGCCCCGGCGAGCCCCGGCGCGCCAGACGTTGTCGATTCCCACGACCTGCGGGTAGACAGACGGGCTCGGCTCGGCGCGGCCTGTCTACAGGCAGGTCGTGGGAAAGGTCTTTTACATATCAAAACGTCAAAACGGTGAGGTCAGGGGCCCTATTTTTGAATCGCTCGGCAGGCGTCGAGCGCTCTTTTCGACTGATTTTCGTTCGACATATGACTCAAAACAATGGGATGTCGAACGAAAATCAGTAGAAACGAGCGCTCGACTGGAGTCGAGCGATTCAAAAATAGGGTCCCAGAGCCAACAAAGTTGCAACACGCTAGGTGGCGCTAAAAGCGTGCACGGAGCCACATCGTCGGTTATTTGACAAACACTTATCTATTTGTGGCTTAATTTAAATCATAATTAATCTTGATAGCCATTTGTTTATCTAGGTTGATAAAAAATAAAATAATATACTACTTTTAATTATTAAAAACTACCATTTAAGCACTTATTTGATTTTCAGACTAGGATCCACCTCCAAAAGTTATAGCTGCATCCTTTCTAAACTAAAATTTATCAAATCCTTTTCAATCATTTAAATAATTGTAATTATTTTTTATAACTAAACAAAAAAATTGAAACATTTTTCCTAAAATTATTATCCAATCAATTTATACCTTTATGAATTCGTTGATTGATAGCCCGGATTTTGTATCATACCTACAAAAGTAATAAATCGGTATGTCATAATTTAACCCTTCCCTAAAACGTCTATTTTTACCGGATGATGAGGGGAGATACATACCATACTAAATCAAGATACGCCATAATTCTGTTTGGTATACTCTTCTAATTCCGAGAACACCTGAGACCGAATCGGTAGCTAAATCTTTACGCAATATGAGCACAAAAACATGTTATTATAACGGGGCTGGAATTTGGTAGTAAACGACGGCGGATACTGTAAGGATTTAGCACCTATATTTATTATATTATGATCATGAACATTAGCCATTTTTTTAAATGACCCCTAAACTACATATTTAATTATAATTAACATTTTTATATTCTTTTTTATCTCAAAACTAGCGACCCACCCTCGCTTCGCTTCGGTGTAGTGTGGAATTTGACACCATGTATATACCTTCCTCTTGAACCACTCTATCTATTAAAAAAACTGCATCAAAATCCGTTGCGTAGAATTAAAGATTTAAGTATACATAGGGATATAGGGACAGAGAAAGCGACTTTGTTTTATACTGTTTAAAACATTTTCATGCATCACCTGAAACTTACAACTTAAAGCTACGTGAAGGGGGTCAAAATTTTTCAATTTATCTTTACATTGGCAGATTCCTTTAAAAATTTCATTGTTGAAGAATAAATTATAAACATAAAAGTCCAAGAACGTAAAACAAAAACACAACCACCTTTGTCCCCCGAACAAAAACGTTCGCCGTTTCATTGTTTTCTTTAGAGGCACAAAGACGCAATATGAAATAAAGAAAACGCTCTATCTCACACTAAGGATAAAGCTCTGCCACAGAAACTGAAGCCGGCCTGTAATTGAAACAGCGCGAGGCAAGAAACGACAGATGATGGAAATTGTTTCATGAGGCTGATCCAGCAATTTCATTAGCGCGCTGGATGTGAATGCGAATGCGAATGCGAAAAAAAAGAATGAAAATAAATATTATCATCGAATAACAAAGGAAGACGTGGACACAGTACAATATGAAAGGACGTAATGTAAAAAAAATATGCAAGTAACTAAAGATGAGTCTTTATTATGTTAATGTTGGATTGCTGGAATTTTGTATTAATTAAGACAGTTCGCAGTCTTTTACTGCACAGTATATAGATATTCGTTTTTTCAGTAATATCTTACTGATCACGTTTCATTACGGGTGATTGGCTTTAAAAACTGTCCAGAAGTAAATAGCATATTGCAACACACAACGCAACCTACTCGCGATATTTTAATACTAAAATCGGAGCGCCGAGCGTGGCAGTGTATGATCCGTATTTATCATCACACTTCAATACAAACTAGTGGACGATATACTTTTATTACTCTACTATCATCTTTAGACGATCTTATGTATCGTGTCTTATTAAGTGTCTGTTCAAGCATCGAATTTAAGTATATCTTGTTGTGGAGAGAAACTCCCACTTTGTTGAACCTATAAAAGTAATTAGTTCATAAGACGCTCACATAAGCATCACATTGCTCCTAAATCCGACAACAGAGAAGAAGTAAACATAAACTGTTGCACTATAGTCGAGAATGGCGCATAAACGAGTCCCCAGCACTTATCTCGTTCTTTAACCCCGTATTATCACGAAGTGTACATACCAGCACTTTCGAGCTCGCAGCTAAATTTTAACACTTTCCGCAGTTCGCTGACGTGGATTCATTGTGTATCTCAACTACTACTTACGTCATGTGAATGGAGATGAGGTTTTATGAGACATATCAAATTTGATGAGCGTTTCATACCCTTTCAAAAATAATAGATCTAATAGGTAAGAAAATGTTACACAATTTCAGGATTATGAAGCAACAGAACATTCAAGTTCGAACGAATTGTACGTTGGTGCTACAACATATTTTCTAGAGGTAATAACGAAAAAGTTTGACTATCATAATTTCGGAGTCAAATCAAGTACATTTTTGAGGGTTTGATGATTAATTTTATACCCTATTTATTATAAATTATTATATTATTTAGTTGCACCCCTGTTAACGATCATTTATCAAACCTCTGTTAAATATAAACTATAATATAACGGTTATATAAGGCTGACAAAATTATTAGGTACTGAATTTTGAATTAGTCGACAAATGTGACATTTATGGGTCAGAATTGTTAGACAACGAAAATCACAGGTAAGTTTTATTAATTGCTACGTAGTAAGCGTTTAAAACGTAGTCATTAAAATTAGTAGTTACCCATGTAACTTGTTTTACGTCGTCGCTGTGGGGGAGCTACCTATAAATTACTTTGGTTACATCCAGGTACACATGACAACAATTACGTTATACACACACGACACCCTCAACAAGGAAAAGTAAACCTTGAAAACTGTCATTAAACTCCAAAGTCGCTTGTTATCATTTCTACACGATTATACTGTTGTTCTCAAAATTAAGCTTCTAAGATAAATTATAACATGGCTACGTTTCACGGTGTTCATCTAAAAACATTTTATTAAGAGGTTCTGTCACCAGTAAATTTACTTTTGATAACTAAAAGGCATGCGGAACGTGACTTCGCGTAAAAGGAACATTTGGCTTAATTTACGAACAAAATTATAACAATGGGACGGCTTTAAAGTTGTCCCGAAATTAAATTAATTTAATCCCGTTTATTAGAACGACTTGCTGTAAAAGTATGACGATTCGCTATTAGGTACAATCATTTGGAGGCTTTCATCATCTTGGAATTCATTTGAATTGTTACAAACGTTAAAATTATTTTCATGAGTTTTCGCTCAGTGATAACTAAAAGTAACGAAACATAATATGCATACATACCACAATATTGCATTAAAATGTTAGTGCTTTTTAGACTAATTTAACTACTACTCTTATTTTTCTTTGAAAGTGTTTAATTATAATATTATCGTTAGTTGGATGTTTTTTCTTTTATTTAAGTATTATAAATCTTGTTTTTGTCATACATTCTATTATATTTTAAAATGGTATGCTTATTTATTTTTAAAGATATTTCTTTCATTAAAAATGCATCAACTTTGATAAACTAAACTCAAAATAACTGGTCCTGTCTATTCACTTTATAAGCATTCTCTTGAAAATTATTTTCTTATTCATTTAGTTAGCAGCTCTAGAAAAGCAAAAACACCTTTCTGAATTCCAAGATTCCAGTGAATAATGCTCGAAATTTTTGCAAGACTCGAAACAGCTAATTTAGTTCTAAAACATTTGAAACACGATCGTAATTTAATTAGCTTCGCTTGTAGTATTCAAAGAATGAATTTCTATTCACGTTTTGATTAATATAACTAGGAAGCCATTTCACACCGCCTTTTGTAAAGAACAATAAGAAAATATACCAATTGTGGTTTGGTCTGTTGACGTAGGTCTACATAAATAATATTACAACAATTTAGATATTCAGTTTTATACTTTTTCAAAAATTAGGTTGTCAATATTTTTTGTACAACACGAGTTTACTATCAAGACACTGCAAACGTTTTACAATATAGTTAGCTTTTGGTAGAACCTAATGATATTTTAAGTACCCAATAAATTAGTTTCATTCATGCAACAAAGTATTAAGTTGACATTTTAAAGTTCAAGCGTTCCACTGACGTGAAGAAATCTTAAAGATTTTAAGCGGATTTGTTCAGTGATTTTACAACCAAAGTGAAATAACGAGGCGAAAGAGCGATCAATCGCGTAATAGCTTTAAAATGAGACCTGTCGTGGGTTTGGGGCATTATGTAAAAGAGCCTCTGGAGCCATTTGGACGAGTGCCAAGTCCGAACTGTTCAACAGGTAAATAGTGTGTCACTTCGTAAAATTGAATAATAGAGGAGAGTAATAACGTTAGTAACGTATGGAAACGAAACGCCAGAATAGTGGCGTGTTATAGAAATGAACGTTGAATTTTACGGCTTCGATGGCGGTTGGTGGTCGTGCAGCCCCCCTACTCAAATGGCCAACATTCTATGTGTTTGAATGCTACGCTTACTATTAAAGCTTTAATTATTTACTGCTTATGCAGTAAACTATAAAATTACGTGACGTAAGCTTGTCAATTCCATACAATACGTCAAAGACTGTGATTTACTTAAGTTTGGGACATCGTCTATTGCTCATATTGCATCGCGCGTCCACTAGCCCCGCCAATCAAGAAAAATTCATTACAACGAAATAGCTATGTTAAGGCGGTTGTATGACCGAAAGTGGCGCCCTTAGAGGTTTTTATTTAATAAGTTATTAATAGAAAAAGATTTTTAATAATGATTATCGTGGAGATTTTAGAGCCTATGGTCTAGTATTTTTAGAAGGTATCACTACACGCCTTCGTAGTCATTCGTATAAGTAGATAGCAAATGTGTCAAAAACGGCCACTTTTAGCAGTTTTTCTATCTACTTCTAGCAGTGACCACTAGGGAATGTAACGATACCGTCTAAAAATACTAGACTGTGGGCCCTAAAATCTCTACGATAAACATTATTAAAATTGTGTATTAGAATTATAATATTAAATAAAATTCACCGCGGCGCCACTTTCGCTCATGGTACCACCTTAAATAAAATTCTGAAAAATATTAAAAACTAGTATTAGCCATCAACTATTTTTGTATGCGTGAAATTCTTAGTTTAAATGTGTTCGCGTAGTTAAAATCTGGATTAACGCCAAAAGTGGCTACTTCAGGCGTTGTTCCAGGTTTTAACTACA
The DNA here is from genome assembly GCA_943789525.1 of Agriphila geniculea. Lineage (NCBI taxonomy): Eukaryota > Metazoa > Arthropoda > Insecta > Lepidoptera > Crambidae > Agriphila > Agriphila geniculea. The sequence goes on from OX038877.1 coordinate 21,277,337, forward strand.
CAGACATATTTAAACCAGGAAAATAAATGCATACAAATATAGATTACAACTAATACTAGTTTATAAATTTTTCAGAATTTTATTAAACATAGCAATTTCGTTGTATTGCATTGTAAGCGTATCGTTCAAACGTATAGAATGTTGGCCATTGGACTAGGGAGGCAGGCAGGACATGTTATTGTCTCGCGATTGTCTTTATATAGTTTTTTGTGATTTCAATAATTGCTCTATTTTTTTTAATATAGACTGGGCAGGCATTTGACCACCATCTTGCTTGGTAAACAGGATGTGGTCTAAGGTGTAGCATGCATGCCCAGGTAATGCCTATTCACTCTTGCCTTGAAAAGACCAAGGTTGTAATTATCGGGGAACACATGAGCAGGTAGCGCATTCCATTCTTTTGCTCTTGCTTTTGCTCTATGTTCTAATTCAATTTTTATCGTACCTACCTGTAGTTAACATTATATTATCATTACCTCAAATACTGAGATGAATCTCTCATTTTCCAGATTTTGAAATTACAAAGGTCTCAGAGCATAAGTAAAAATTTGAAAAACCGTATTTTTTGAGTTAAAAAAATAGGTCAGTTAAGACAGTCTGTTTTTTATTGTTTTTTTTTACTAAAACCTCTTTCTATTCCCCACATGGCACAGAAAGGTCATGCCCCTCTTTAACACTAGTTTTCCGCTGGCATTCCATTTCTATTATTGCTAAAGGGATAGAAACGTGTCAGCATACAGTAAAGTGCATAGAGTATGGAAAAAGTCAATACGATGCCACAGAATACATAAAGTACAAACGATGCGCAGATACATATATTTGTTTGAAAGAGTATATGCAATCTCCTTGGAGATAGATAAGAAAATGTTGAAAGTACATTATCAAAAGTGGCGTAGTATAGGGATAAGGTGAAAAGTTCATATCATTTTTCGTTTATCGTGTTGCCATAAGTGTCATCAATTTGTTGTTCGCTTTTATAAAACGGCACAACATTCTTTATAACGTTCTAGAACGTGTGGCTTAGTGAGCTGTAGACCTCGCGTTTGTGCTTTAAAAAGTAGCTCAATTTAATTTACTATTTATTTATTTATCATAATAAAATGAGCTCATGCCCAATGACATAATTATGCTTACTAATCAAAATTAACAACATCAAGTTGAGATAGAAATAATTTGTTTCGTCTAAATGTATGTTTTATAAAAACTAATGTAATAAATGTCGCCACGAGGTTTTAAGGTGGCACCCTGAGCGAAGTGGCGCTGCCGTGAATTTTATTTAATATTATAATTCTATTTAATACACAGTTTTAATAATGTTTCACGTGGAATTTTTAGGGCCTTCAGTCTAGTATTTTTAGACGGTATCGTTACATTCCCTTGTAGTCACTGCTAGAAGTAAATAGCAAAACTGCTAAAAGTGGCCGGTTTTGACACATTTGCTATCTACTTCTACGAATGACTACGAGGGCATATAGTGATACCTTCTAAAAGTACTAGACCATGGGCCCTAAAAACTTCACGCAAAACTTTTTTTTTCTATTAACAACTTATTAAATAAAAACCCTCGAGGGTGCCACTTTAGGTCATACAACCGCCTAAAGTGCTGTTTTGTAGGTATTTTTTTTATATCTAATCGAGGCTAGATGGCGCTTCTAATTTTGAACATATTTAGAAATTGGTTCATTCTTTTTGAATAACTGGCTCGATGAAAAAAATCTATTAACGAACCTGTTTACAAAATTTCACGAGAATCGGTTGGGAAATGCGACCTGTATAGAAGAACAAACGGACATACGAAAGCATGTTTTTTTTGCCCAAGCTGAAGCAGAGACGTTTCGCTCGCGCTTCGCGCTCGCATGGTCAGTGAAACATCTATCAGCAAGAGGATTTAAAACGAAGACGAAGAACATAATATTTATTTTACTAGTTAGGGGATGAGATTTTATGGGAGAGTGATGGCACTTCTGCATATCGTTTTTACATCATACAAGACTCAAAAAAATTAATTGCTATCTGATATCAATGGTTTTAAGTGCATTTTTCCTAAATTCTCATCCACCGCTTGAAAAATTCATATTTTTCCGGCTTCCAACTCTAAGGGATCGATAACCGACCGGTGGCCGGGCTGGATGGCAATTTGTTTCCATTCCAGTCCAGTTCCAGTCTGTATGTGATGAAGAACAAGCATGCCAATTTTCAAGAGGCTGGTCGCACCAAGAGGGATCGCAATAAAAGTTTCATCAGCGTCACACTTCCAGGCAACCACTGTTTCAATCGGCTGCCTCGCGACAATTTTTTGATTATTTTATTTTATCAATTCCTTTTTTTTTTTTGCTTAATTTACACTTCACGTTTACTAAACAATACAAATGTCCAAATTTTAAAAATAAAATATAAAAAATATCAAAATACGCAATAAACAGACAATAACTTTTTCTTCAATTATTATTTTTAGACAAGCAATAATTTAGCATAGCTATGTATTTTTCATGTTAAACAGTTTTCTGTGTCCTCTGTAAAAATAACTTTTTGAACTATGTAGTTCAAATAGGAAACCAAGATCAATTAAATATGTTTCTTTTTTTTCGAAAAACTGAATAAATTACAATATTGTTACAGAGTGTTCAATAAAATTCCTAATGAATTCAAATCATTTAGACCTGAATCATTTAAAAAGGAATTATTTATTATAAGTGCCTTATTAATAAAAAAAAATATAGCGTTATTGAATTATTTGACTAACGAAGTTTTTGACTAAGCATAAAAATGATATTTGACTATAAATAGAATTAACTTATAATGTTACTGATAATTTGAATACGAAATATGACTTAATTTGAATTATTTTATTTGTGAAATTGATTTTTTAGCTTCATTTATAATGTCATTTGCTTGCCATATTAAAATTGGTTAAACATGAGGCCATTTTAAACAACTTAACACCTTTATACCATGTTTTGTGTTAACATGCTGTCATCAGTTTGATGGCGAGCGGTATTTGAATGCCATTTTACAAAGTGCATAGCTGACGTCAACGGTTACGGGCGTCGTCGGCCCCGCTAGACAGCTTACATGGTCATGACATCATGGAAGCTATGTATTCATTCATTTATTCATATGGCATACACAACAGATGACAGTCAACAATAGCACACAATAACAGCTAGACATGTTTTGAACCAAACTGACATCCAAACACGTGCTCACACAGAAATTCATGCGATGCGAAAACATTTAAATTATGTGTGTGAATATAGCAAGGTTCGTGGTATCATGCCAGTTTACTGTGCAATTTTGTGTCGTAGTCGTATCGTAAATAATATGGCCTTTTTTAACTAGACTAGAACAGACGGTACAAATTACAAATTGATTTATTTGCCTTAAATAGGGGAACATGAATGTGGTGTTATTATAAAATTAGGGATAAGATTCTTGAAGCCTATTTAGCCGTATTCAACAGCATGCAAACTTATGGTAATTTATCACTAAATAATGATACATTTCATAGCATCGATCACACTCAACACAATAAACAACTATCATTTAAATTTAAAAAAGTCTTATATTGAATAAAATGTATTGTTAATCAGCCATTTCCTTAATGAAACACAAGATTTAATATATTGTTATTGTTTTATGTCATTGGGTATTTTATTGTAAATTTTTATACACATCGAATAACTGTTTCTTTGGAAGCGTTTTGTTTTTGGCACGGTATTAAGAATAAGTTCATTCACATTTCTCAAGTTTACTTGTGTTGCATCTTTTGTCCGCATAAACAAGTTCCCATTTTGCTTAACATATTTTCCTATCTCCAATATATAGAGACATGGGACTGGCATAATATTCATTGATTTAAAATATGGTTTGCAAGATACATCCGGTGCAATGTTGCATATGGCACGGATGCATTTTTTTTTGTGCAACAAACACCTTTTTTATATTAGTTCCATTACCCCAGATTAATAGACCATACCTTATTACCGATTCGACATAAGCATGATATGCCATGATCGCTGTTTCTTTATTTGCCAGTAAAGCAAGCTTGTACAATGCAAACACAAACCTATTTATTTTACCACACACTTTTTCTATCTGGTCTTTCCACATTAATGTCACATCTATAATTAAGCCTAAATATGTCACATTAGTCGCATTCGAGAGAATTTGTCCATTTATGTCAACGTTAATATTTTGATTTCGAAAATTATTAAAGTTAATTAAGCATGTCTTATTTAAATTAATGTCAAGATTATTTTTATTAAGCCATTCAATTATATATGTCATTGTGTGTATTATGTCTATTTTGTGTTGTTCTATGTCACTATTTTTGTTAGTTGTTATCAATACTGAGATGTCATCAGCAAACAATGTCAGTTTGTGATTTGAAATGCTATATATGTCATTAATGTAAATCAAAAATAATAGTGGTCCAAGTATACTACCTTGGGGGACCCCTATGTTATTGAACTCTAGTTTGGACCTGGATACATGCCTAGTATATTTCGTATCCAATTGCTCTATTTCAACACATTGTGATCTATTTTCTAAATATGATTTTAACCAATTATATGCAGGACCCCTAATACCATAATTGTCTAATTTTTCCAGTAGTTGACTATGCAAAACGCGATCGAATGCTTTTGACATGTCGAGAAAAATCACGGAGGTAAATTTCTTTTCATTTGTGTTTTGCAAGACATCATTAACCAAATGAAATAAAGCTTGTGTTGTTGACTTGTTTTTTTGGAAACCATATTGATTCTTGTTTATAACGTTAAATTTATTAAAAAAAGATACAAGTTGATCATACATTGCCCTTTCAAAAATTTTTGCAAATATTGAGATTAAAGTAATTGGTCGGAAATTTGTCATGTCAGTGTCACCTTTTTTGTATAATGGTTTGACAACAGCTATTTTCAATCTTTCTGGTAAAGCACCAGATTCTAGAGAAAGGTTTACCAGGTACGCCAAAATTGGACTGAGTTGTTCTTTGCATGATTTAAGTACTGCGGTACATACATTGTCATAACCTTCAGAGTGGGTATTATTTAGTGAGGAGATTAATTTAAGTATGTCATTTTCATTTATAGGTTTAAGAAAAATTGAATTATGAAATAATTGACTTTTGTTACATGTATTTTCTGAATTGTGGCTTGATTGATTGGGTGCGTTAATAAAGTATTTATTAAATTCTAAAGCAATGTCAAAAGGGGTCGGTTACATCATTGTTGTTAACAACTATTTTGTCAATATATTTTTTTGTTTTAATATTAGTTGTCTCATCTTTTATTAATGTCCATGTTGATTTGTTTACATTTTTGCTATTTATGACGTAATTTCTGTGGGATATTTTCTTAGAACTAATGATACATTTTTTGAGTAATTTATTGTAATTCGTAATAGGTCTTTACCTATGAAATTGCCGATTTGTATGGAGATTTTTCAAGAAGTTGAATTTTTCATAATAGCATTTTCTTTGTTCATTTAACAACCATGAACACTCATGTAACAAAACTTTTATGTACTAATGTTTGAACACTATGCTAACTTATTTCCATTTAAGATAAGCGAAAAAATAAGTTTTGGTTAAGTTACAACCCCTTCGGTCACCCTTTTTTTTGCTCACAAAAAAAGAGTCACTTTCAAGATCTTTTTTTTAATGTCACGAAAGCTAAAATATGGACTTTATTTTTACTGATAGTTAACTATCATGATCATAATTCGATGTAATATTCACGATTTTGTTAAAATTTTAAATTATAGAAGTTATTATTTTCTCTGTATGTGACAAAATATCGGCAATTTCATAGGTAAAGACCTAATATATTTAATTTTATCAGTTGGTTTCTTACTTGTGTAGTATTTGTAACGTAGTAATCGTTTTGTCAAACAACTTTTTTTTAGTCCTTTCGAAATCCAAGGGAGTTTTTTTGACATCTTAACTTTAACTCTGATTATAGGAATACAAAGGTTATAAAGAAGGCAGAATATGTCATGAAATTCGTTAAATGCCTCCTGTACGCTATCATGTTTATAGACTTCGGCAAACGATAGACCTTGAAGATGTTGCTTAAATCTTTCAATATTCTCCTCAGAATAAATTATTTTATGAATAAATATAGTTTTGGGAGTTTCTACTTTCTGTATCACTGCAAATTGTAAGATTTGAGCAGTATTGTGATCAGAGAGGTACAATGGGAGAACTTTTCCTATAGCGTGTGTTATATTACTGATTATTAAGTCAAGGCAAGAATTTTGTCGAGTCGGTTCTGTTATATGTAACTCAAGATTATACCTAGTCAAAATTTCCCTTAAATGCGTCACATTTTTATTACATTCGAGCATATTCACGTTTAAATCACCTGTGAGTATGATTTTTTATTTGGAAATTTTAAAAAACATATGTGTAATAATAACTCAAGTCTTTCCAGAAAACATGTAATATATCTTTGTACCCTAGATGGTGTTCTATACACACAGATAACAACAATATTATTAGAAATTAAATTTACAGCGCAACATTCAAAATGGTATATCAAAGCAAGGTTATCGAGAGTGTTGATTTTTTTGTATTAAATTCCCTTTTTTATTAGTATACAAGAACCTCCCCCTTTTTTTGGTCGTGAATAACTTGATGCCAATTCAAAGTTATTGATCATTATGTTATATTCCTCACCACTTTTAATAAATGTTTCTGTGAAGCACAATATGTCTGGTTTGATTTCCTTACTCATCTCTGAAAGGCTGAGCTCTATTATTTCCTTTTTAGACTTAAGGCCATGTGTGTTCTGATGCAATAGTGTAAAATATTTATGTTTTTTGGGATCGAAAAAAATTCACATGTTGAGGTTGAGAAGGTGTGGAAAGTTTTTTTGGGCTAGTTGATATTACTACATCTTTTTTACAATTAATAACTGTTTGATTAATGACACAGTTATTCGATTGCATTTTTTTGAAATAAAAAGGAATAGTTCCTTTTTTCGGGCTGATGGCAGGCTTTGCTTTCATACTATCAATATTTTTTTTTATATTAGATGGAGTTAAGAAGTAGTTAGTAGTAGTAGTAGTTCTTAGCTTAACGCATGTATCTGTGAGTCTACCTCTGGCCTCATAGCTCCTTATCGAATAAACAAATTTAGGTCTCCCCAGATTTTAAAAGAAGTCGAGCGTTCTGAACGGTCTGTCATGAAAATGATTAGTAAATAGCGTTTGACGCTTTTTAAAAAAAATAGGGCCCCATATTTTGTCCTTTGTTGTTCAAAAGCTGACTTAATCGATAGTGTAACTTAGAACTTAGTTATAGATATTTCAAGAAAATCGGTACAGCTGTTGCAATGTGTTCAGCTCTTTTCTACTTAATAAAAAGAGAAGGAGATACCTTACTGAGTAAAGTTAATAGTTATAGAAAATTCTTGAAAACGTAAAAGGCACCAATTTTGCTTATAAATTCCGGTACTTACAAGAATATTAAAAGTCTGTTGCATTTCAGTAGGTTCTATCGTAACATTAAAGTTAAAAATTATATCATAGATTGTGGATACCTTGTTTTGTTCGGATGTTAGTTATCTCAGTGGTTAGAGGTAGTGTCTCATAGTTTGACAGGATTCGACAAATTATAATGAATTAATACTAAAATTATCATTTTGTCATTCTTATAACATACGAGTAATTTATCTAACCTCACATCAATATTCAACTGAATTCGAAACGTTTCTAAGTAGTAAAAAAAACTGGCCAAGTGCGTGTCGAGCCACGCGCCGTAGGGTTCCGTAGTTACCTTATATCATACCATATTTAATACCGCTATCATTTTTCGTCTGCAAAAATAACTTTGTTTTTCACAGTTTTGGTATGAATGACAAAGTTATATTTGCGGTTTTTGAAAATGTACTTTATCTCAAAAACTACAAAATGTATGTCGTTCAAATCAGTTTTCGTTTAAAGTGTTTATTAAGATCTACAGCATATATTTTTTTTAGATTTTTCACTTTCTTATTTCAAAAGTTAAACACACATTTTACCACTTTGGCGGTCTATATCTTTCAAACGGTTGACTTTGAGAAAAAATTGTCTTAGGAACCTCAATGTCATTTTTAAAGACCTATTTATAGACACCCCGCACGTATTGGTTTGAAGAAAAAAATTTTTTTCAGTATCAGTTCCATGTATTTTTATTTTTGTGTTAAAATCGTTAAGCGGTTAACATGATACACATTTCTAGTAAGTTTAAACTGTGTACTCTTAATACTTTCGGAATAAAATTGCTGTGACATACAGACAGACAGACATGACGAATCTATAAGGGTTCCGTTTTTTGCCATTTAGGCTACGGAACCCTGACAATATTTAATATAATCGCTAATAACGCTAGAACGGCATAAGGCATAGCTATAGCCTACACATACTTAGTTCAACAGTTTGACACAAGGAAATTGAAAAGCGCATTTGTCGTCACAAAAGGCATTCGACAAAATATTCTTCCAATGTAATAATTTAATACAACGTGTAACAGAACTAATAGCTAAACCAGAAAATGGTAGATAGGGACCATCAAACTGAACAACTTTTACTATGGGATCAACTCTGGAATCGCGAAAAAAGCTGTTTCATACATTATCATATTTTCGTTATTAATTTTAGTATGAAACAGCAGTTTTTTTTTTTCACGATTTCCTAGTTGGTCTCATTGTAAAAGTTGTTTAGTTTAGTTAGTCTTTACCATATTCTGATTTAGCTATTCATTTTATTACACGTTGTTTATCTCTATTTTCTTAAAAAAAAATTGGGTTGCACTCCGGGAGTGCCGGCAGAAGTGAAAACTTGAATATTAACGTTGTGCATTTTTGATATTTTGAAATGGTTAGGGAATAATTTTGCACGAATTGCTTTAATTATCAGTATAAAAGTACTATCATTTATGAGGTAGAATACAATATTTATTTATTGCGCTATCGTACACAAACATGACAATCTCTCCGAAAAATCAACCTGCCGAACGCCAAAATGACGCGCTGCCATTTTCGCCGCGCTGTAGAAAGAGAGGGGGATATTTCCGCCGCCGGCTGTCTACGCTACATCCGTATTACGAATTTTCGATCAGGGTCACGTGACCCTGACTGACGCGAGTTTAAAATTATTTACCCATTACAAAAAAAGTGTACAACGCCGCTAAAGAAGTTTTCACTTCAAAAACTCAGATCAATTAATTTCAAACATAATAGTACAGTAGCCCGTAGAACATTTAAATCGCCAAAAAGGTTACCGTTTGCCGTTGTGATATAATTATTTATAACGAAATTATAGATACTTTAGCCCAAGTTTTACGGATCGCAACCCGCCGTAACCTATATTTGTATATCTCCAAAAATGATATATTTTTTATTTTTTGAGGGTTACCACATAGTTTAGCTATTGTCGTGTTCTACAGCTTAGTTTGATTGCCGCAGATAAAAGTAAGACTATAAAAAAGTAGCCATACACATATTTAAGACCTGATGAAAATGGTTGGACTTTATCTGGTCTAAAATCTGTGTATGATCACTTTCTATAGTCTTACTATTATCAGTGGCAATCAAACAAAGCTGTCGAACACGACAATAGCTAAATCATGTGGAAAACCTTGAAAAATAAAAAAATATCATTTTTGGAGATATACAAATATAGGTTACGGCGGGTTGCGATCTGTAAAACTTAGGTTAAAGTATCTATAATTTCGTAATAAATAACTGTATCACAACGGCAAACGGTAACCTTTTTGGCGATTTAAATGTTCTACGGACTACTGTACTATAATGTCTTAGCAGAGAAACAACAGCTTCGTTACTGTGCTAGAACGAAGTATAAAGGCACAGCCGCAGTCCACATACAACGGTTCAACAGCTTGACACAAGGAAATTGAACAGTATGTTTGTCGCGACAAAGGGCGTAACAGACGACGGGATGCGCGCCCCCCCCGCCCGCCCAACCCCATTCCAGAACTATTTTTAGGGGCGACTAAAAGGATTTAGCTGTTAATGTCACTGTGGATTCAGAATTTACAATTAAGAGTCCATGAATAGTTGTTGGCTGCGGAGAGGTATTTGGAACGGAATGTTAATAAAAATATAGTCAGGTGGGGTAAGTGAAACATACTTTATTTTTATTTTAATTTAACAAGGTTTAGTAAAGCTATAAAACTAGCAATTAAAGTAGCTGTGTAGGCAATGTACTCCTAATTAAATCAGCTTTTAACGGTATGAATATAAATATCTAAAGACTTGCATTAAGTAACAAAATCACGAAAAGAATATAAAGGCTAAGAAGTGTTTCACTTACCCCTGACAAGGGGGAAGTGAAACAGTGGCCAAAATAGCTTTAAATATTGTGACCATTTAATTAAAAACAGGACAAAAGGATCATGTTAAACCGTTAATATCCAAAATGTATCAAATTCTAATAAAATAAGGTCCAGTTTTAAAGATTTATCAAAAAAACATGATCCGGGGGATCCGACATCTAATAATAATAATAATAAAATGTTTTATTAGCCCCAAATAAACACAAAAAACAAAAAAAAAAGTAAAAATAACAAAAACTTAAACTAAAAAAGTACCTACAAAAAGTGACGAAATGGAGACTAATGGGTCCTGTCTTAGCGTGTGTTGCTGCGACGTTCAGAGAACGCCACAGCACGCTCTTATTCTAACAGGGCCTAGGGAGCTGTGGTCTTATAATATACTAAAAGTATCATAAAAGATATGAGAAATAAAAATAATATATACCTAAATACTATAAAAAATATATAAAGAAGGCAGAATGTATACGATCCTTGGCTATATCGTTTGCTCTAGTCTATGGCAAAGATACAAGTGTAGTGTCAAGTTGACATTGACATGACAGTGACAGGCATGCCTGCTGGATAAATAAAAGAAAAATTATTTAGCGGGCGGAATCTTTTGTCCACTTTTAATGTGTTTGATTGCTATTTTCTTACCTACTCGCTAATAATGAATTTCTTTTTGGTTTACTAGCTATTTTAATGATCGCAGCAATATCTGTGTTGTATTAAGGGAAGTAATTCGTCATTCCTGCTTTATCGACACATCGCTATGAGAATAAACTACGATAGTTTCTTAGATATGGTTGGGTGTTTCACTTGCCCCTGTGTTTCACTTACCCCACATGACTATACATTTTTATTTGCTCAGGGGATTACATTATTAGAGATACCTACTTGATTAGGTTCCGCCCGCGACTTCATCCTTCAGACTTCATCCGCGTGGACATTCAAAAAATTCATTAACCGGGACAAAAGTATTTTCGGTTTTCCATCAAAACCCGATCAGCCGTTTTTTCGTGCTTGACCAAAACCACGTAAAAGAAAAATTACAGTTTAAAATAACACTAGTCTAATTAAAATAACATTTTTTAAATATAAATTTATGTATCGCGACTTTTAATTTTTATAAGGGAATTAATTTATTGGGTGACTGGAAATAGTTAAAGTCGACTGTTAGTGGGATACTTAAATACTAAACCAGGCAGCAATTAATTTTTTTGGGCGACAAAATAACTAAACGGTTGACAAACAGTGGATTACAAAAATATTTAAAACGGGCGACTACATGTGGGTGATAAATAATCTAAATGGGTGACTAAAATTCTGAGTGGGCAACTATTATACCAAGTAGGTAACTATTATAACTGATTTAAGCTACCCAACATGGTATTTTAACACGTTTTTATTAGGTTGTTTTCTTGTTTGTTTGTTTTTTGTCATCTCGATTAGGATAATAGTCACCTTTTTATAAATGAAATATATGCAAAATTTTAAATGTTTTGTGTGTCCTAAGGTTGTCGCCCAAACAGTAATTTGGTCGCCCGTTCTGAATAACTAGTTACTCAGTTTGTATTTTAAAGTCAACCATTTTCAATATCTGTAGTCGCCCTCGCTCCGTCGCCCACTTAGTATTTCAGTACGCCGTATTCAGTATTTTTGATACCCAAAATCGGAATTTATTGTTTCCCAATTAAATAATACTTACCCTTTTTATAAGTACTTACCTAATTCACATTTTTAAAGTGCCATCTTCGTGTTCAGTAACTGGCCTGCATGCTCGACAGCGTATTTTCTCGCATCGATAGTCGTATAACGAAAATGACGGATTCAAAGTAGAGAGGATGCGGGGTACGAGGACGATATGCCGGATTGGCGCCCGATTAGATTAGAGCACCGACTCACCGGTGATAGGATATTTCTTTTAAACTTTAAAGAATTTTTCTTGAAGGAAGCTTGACATAGATGAAGGAAATTGACTGGTGTGCATCTTGGTAAAAATAACCAGTTTTTCCAATAATAAAACAGTGGTTCGGATTTTGAGTTAGTCACTTTACGTTTTTTTTCTATCGAGAAATGTTTTAATATAATGTTTCTGTCAATCACACAACTGACTATAATCTACTTTGTACATTATTCTTTAGGGACCGAAATAATAATAAATAACAAATAAAATAATCTTTATTTGTTCTCTCACACAGATCATTAAATACAGCACTTTGACTTAAAGTAAGTTGTACAAAAATAATGGTTAAACATACAATCTATGTGAGAGACTGGTTTCTATACTAGGAAAAAACCTGTATGACAGATAACCAGCCTCTCCAACTGTGGACCAACTGGTGCATTAAGTACCATGAAGTACCTCTTACTGAGCAAAATTAAGACAAACAGTGAGTGTGTGTGTGTGTGTGTGTGTGTGTGTGTGTGTGTGTGTGTGTGTAACTGTGTGTATGTGTGTGTGTGTGTGTGTGTGTGTGTGTGTGTGTGTGTGTGTGTGTGTGTGTGTGTTTTTTTGTATTGTGGATATTTGGACAATTACGAATGGAATTTATTATGACATGGAAATGATTTGAGTCTAGAAATATTATGTCCATGAATTAAAAAATAAGCTGTGTTTATCAAAAGAATGTCTTCATCGAATCCATGATGATAGCTAAAAAGACTGTTTGAGATGTACTATGTAGTTTAACCAACATTGTCTTGTCAACTCTGTTAATTGACAATTTTAATGTTCAATGTTGGCTTAACATGTCAATGCAGTGGAAACCCACGGTCCGAACTATTATTCTATTAACTTTCAGACTTCAAACCCATTAAGTCAATACTACTGCCACAAATGTAAAAGTCCGCTTTTCACTTCGCATTTCAAGAAGCCGAATGTGGATTCTGGTCCAGTTTGAACATAAATAATTCATCGACCCACTTCAAGCGCTGCGTTCCAAACTTTTAAAATATCATTTTTCAAACTTTAGTTTGTTGTTGTGTATGTTGTAATTTTTATTTCGGTAATATCATCCAAATATTTAAAAATAAATATATTATCCCTGATCCATCGGGTGCGGAGCAGCTCCAACAGTCTCTTACAGACTGTTGTGGCGAGGTTGGACGTGGATAGTGCAATTATGCAACACTGGACGCGCATCCACCTCTCTTTATTTATTTATTTTATTATTTATTATAAGTAAAAGTCATTTTAACTACATTAATGGCATCAATAAGTCGACGAAATCCTAAAAAAATATTGCCACATCACACGAAACAAAAAAATCGTTACGAAAAATCCTAAAACAAATTGGAACCGGAAGCGAAGGGTTTAAATTTTATAGCGCGATCAGTTGACCTGGATCCCGTCACTCCAGGCTATGTCTATATCAATTTTTCAATGTCACGACTCACTAGATAACCTTTGGTAGGGTGGAGGGGTTAAATAAAGGAAAGGTCGAGTGGGAAAGGGCGATGATGAGGTCATCAGCGAAAGTAATTTAATTAGACCGAATAAAGCTTCGCTCGTGACGAGGATTTGCGTGGGCTGAATTCGTGTATGCTTTCTATGTAAGGAGAAAAGTTCTTCGAAGTACTTACATCATTCTTCACCATGTACTAATGTAACGACTGCTAAAGTTTCATCTTAGTTTACTTATTTCGTATGGGTGTGGATATAATTATCCTTACTAATATTATAAATGCGAAAGTCTGTTTGTTTGTTTATTTGTTTGTTTGTTTGTTTGTTACGCCTTCACGTCTTAACTACTGAACCGATCATCATGAAATTTTACATACACGTTGCTAGGGGTACAGAGAAGGACATAGGGTACCTTTCATCCCGAAAAAAGGATTGTTCCCGAGGGATAGCAAAAAAACTTTCCACGCAGACGAAGTCGCGGGCGGCCGCTAGTTATATTAATATTTTGCGTTTAAGTTTTGCTATCGAACAAAAGATTACAGATCAATTAAAAATCAAATCTGCTTACAGTCATAAATACATTATTTTGTCAAAAATGTATTGAAAATTTGTGGATAAAATAACAAAATTAAAAAAAACAATCCACAGAAAAGATTTAAGTATTTATAAAAAACTAGCGACCGCCCGCGACACCGTCTGCGTGGACAGTTATATCTCTTTCCCTCGGGAACATTAAGTTCTTTTTTTTCGGGATGAAAGGTACTCTATATCCTTCTCTGTACCCCTATGTAAAATATCATGATGATCGGTTCAGTTGTGAAGGCGTAACAAACAAACAAACGGACTTTCGCATTTAAATATTAGTAAGGATAAATAACATGGGATCTACTTCGCTCAACTACAGCTCTATGAATGTTATAGTCGTACAACTAATACTGAAACGGAGAAAGTTGCCAAACTTTTACGGTTCTTTTCACTATTCTTTTGGTCACTGTATTACGTGAACAAAACAATCCTTGAGGTTGTTTATCTAGAATAAAAACACACCAGCAGACGTAAACAAACCTATTTAGAGGCGACCGACGCGACGTATTTTCATTTTGGAAGCTCGTCAATAAAGGTAATGTTTATTATTTATAGCTTCATTGCTTTTCATTTTGTTATGGCTATAGGTACGCTGTTTTCGGTTGAAAAAGGCAATCGTTTTTGCCTTTGATGTTTTAACAAGAAGAGGATAAAGTAAAAGATTTTAGCTTGCTGTCATCTCTCTGATAAATAAATAAGTTCAGATACATTTACAGTTATTCTACCCTACCTTTTTTTCATGATTGTTAAAATTGAGTCGGATAAACAGTAAAAGAAAAGAAAAATACTATGCCTCAATATCTAGTAAATATCAGTGATTTAACCTATGTGTGCTACACTTTTATATAATGTAATTATTATATTTACATGATGAAAGGTTGTATGGGCACAAAAGAAAATATAATTTTACTACACTATTTCCAAATACACACTATCTATTTTGTTTTATTATTTTTTAAGTAACTAACAGCGAAAAAACCTTTTCCAAAATACTCTGAACCAGAGATCCCATCGAAGCTGTAACTTCTGGCTTTTATTTTGGCTTCAGTCTGAAATCCAGTTAACACTGGGTTATCCCTTTCTCTTCAGTTCAATTTCCGGGAATAGGAATATTATTTGTAATAAAAGTATGTACTTTCATTACTTTATCAAGTATCATACTTTATAAAGCAATTTGTATAATCCGCTTTGTGACATAAATCATCGCAATAACATCTTCTTATATTTTTGATAACTATAAATGCCTTTATTTTGAAATAGTCCAGTGTATTAATATCTTGTTTTACCGGTACCTAATTCGCTACGCTCTATTTAGTAATATCCCTACCCCTAGTCATAAGTGTCACTGAGCTATATTATTTGAAAAAAAAAACAGAACCGCATCTTCTCCATAAAAAAAATGCCTTACATTCAAAAGCAATTTGTACATCATACGTACTAAATTAACTCAAACTGTACTTGATATTGCAGATAATCTTGTTGTGTCTTTATTTATCTATATCTTACACATACAATACCACATTTAACTATAGTATGTACTTAGGTATACTTGTAAACTAGTATTGCTTAAACTAATTGTAAATATTTTTTTAGTAAGTTAGTTAAAGTCGAAAAAGTAGTTTTATACTGTCGCATTGCTAATGCTAATTGAGAAAACTATATTGGCTAATGCATTGTCACTTACATCATGTCATTTTCTGTTTGGTTTCCCATAAAAATAAATAACACATAACACCTGCACAGTTACGCAATATGTTCCACCCGAAACCAACGTCATATCTAGAACTCACCAAAACTTATGCCAGTACTATGCTGCTTATCATTAAGTTGAATTAGTTGGAAACGGAAACTAAAAGCAACCGTGCTCGCTGGCCCAATGGGCAGATTACTGAGATAAATCAACCCCGCACTTGCAAACTCGAACCCTTCTCAGTTGTGGTCCGTCACAATGAATCCATTAACTCACGGTGATTTGGGAACTATTGAATGGCAGCCCTCAGATATGGATGCCTTTGTAAACAGACCCCGAACTCTCCATGACTTGTTATAATATCAATCTGTTGAGAGTTAGACACCATGATTTTACAATTATCCCTGAAACATAAGAATTCTGTGGCATTCTTGTAACGTATTTTCAGCAATGTGGTGTAGTGTAGTGGTAATTCACAATCACACGAAAATCAAACTAACTTAGAATATTATTCAATTTATTATTTATTATTAAATCAGAAAATAATTAAGTTAATTAACATGATTTTAACTTATGAAATTTTTAGAAGCAATTAAAAATAATTTTATTGACACATCGAATCTAGCTTAACTTAATGACGTCAAAAACTAATAAAGTAATAACGGCGCATAAAGCTCAAACTTCCAAACATTAAATAACTTCGAAACTAAAATTTTGTCACAAAAGAAAATTACTTTTGCTCGATGTTCGATCTACAATACGAAAGTTGCATTTTACTTTCGGTAATAAAACATTTACGACTTTTCACCGCAGCGCGTAGCTATATGACGTTAATCTATTTCAAATGGGCCGCTCTGAGATGGTCATTATCTCGTAAGTAACATTTCAAATTGTACTGTGATAATTACTTCTATTAATGTTTTTTAAAACGTACCTATCGAAAATATTATTACTTATGTCATTTTTGCGTTTGAACGTTGAAGAAAAACGCTTACTTTGTTTTTACACGACTGCCCAAAGCAAAAAGAGTGTATATGTGTTCAGGGTTCATGTATGTTTGTGGGTATGTGAGTTTCTTTGTTCCACCATAACTTCTAAATGCCTGAACTGATTTGGATAAATGGGGTATCATTAAAATCCTTACAGTATACCGTCAACAGTGACACTAGCTATATTAAAAAAAAAAACAATATGGCGACTGTACGACGCCATTTTCAAATGTGAAAAAAAATGTTTTCTTCTATTATTACAATATGAGCATCAAATGAAAGGCCTTGATGAGCTCATTCCAAAACTATATAATATGTCACTAAAATATGTTAAATGAAAATAAAAAAATTAAAAAAATATTAAAAACACGACTGCCCTGCCAAAAACGAACTAAAAAGTTAAACAACAAGTGTCATTGCAGTCGGGGGACCTCTTTGATCAGAAATTGTTCCATAATAAGGTCCCCCGACTGCAATGACACTTGTTGTTTAACTTTTTAGTTCGTTTTTGGCAGGGCAGTCGTGTTTTTAATATTTTTTTAATTTATTTTATGTCATGAAACGTTGACTATTCGTTCCTTAGAGCATATTCGTTCTTATATACGAGCTGAAATCGCGCACTTGAAGCAACGGTGGTTACTTGACTTTAAGTATCTCCGCACACAGTCCACTAACCACAACCACAAAACTCCGTCACTGACCTCTTTCCTGTAGTTTTCATACATTTTTATATGAAACACCGGTGGTCGCCACACGCCACACACCAAACACGCTTATATGAAAGGCGGCGTTTGTGGCTGTGACACTATGAAAAACTAGGGGGAAGAGATCCGTGATGGCGTTTTGTGGTTGTGGTCAGTGGCCCGTGTGCGGAGACACACAATATAAATAAAAAAAATCTTACTGACGCGAGTTAAGCATTTTTTCCCCATTACAAAAAAGCGTACAAAGCCGCTAAAGAAGTTTTCACTTCAAAAATAAAAAATAAAAAGATTTCGAGAACCTCCTTCTATTTTTGAAGTCGGTTAAAAACAGCCTTTGTCTATCCAGTCCAAATGTGGCTAACATTTGGCCCCGATATAATTACAACACGTACCTTCCATTTGCCTTTAGCCCGGGCCTTAGATGGGGTGATAAAAAAAGATTAAAATCTTTTTTATTGCTGCCCTCCTCGAGGGGGTGTAATGCACCTAATAATGCTAATGTCGGAAAGTGTTTTTAATATAATTACAAGGGTTGCAAATTAGGGTCGAGTAATTATTTAAAAGCGGATGTTTTAATTTACTACCTTTTACAAATATTTACCTGCCTTTTGAATAAATTCCTATTGAATAATCCTTTAAAATACTTTTTACTTCATAAAAGTTTCTCCCATCTTCTTCAATTCTTTGTTTTTAGGATCTTTACATTTTGAGGCATAAAAACGTACAAAGTTATGTGGCAGTTAATACTTAAACAATGTGTAAAGGGACAAATGCATTATCTCTGAAACTACAATTATTTAAGCAAAAACACTTATTCTATTTTTAAACCATGTAATATATGATTATGGAATGAATTTGAAACGTTTTCGCTGGAAAATAAAAAAATAGTCCAAGTTTTTCTTTCTAAGTGCTCTGTTCTTAAAACTTAGATTTTAACAGATGTCCGTTTTTACTTTGCTGCCGTCGAAATAATTAGTTATTCTATTAATATGCTAAGTTGATATTATTATTATCTAAGGGCTGATTTTGCAATGCCTATAAAGTTTTATCCGTTTGATAGCCAATTTGAAAATGTTTGTCATTCTGTATGACAAGTGTAACACTGGTCTGACATATTTTTAGAATGACTTTTATCATAACTATTTGGTTAATATTTAAACTGACTGGTATCTATTGATTGGGGAATAAAAAATCAGCCCCAAGTTAACATTTTTAACTTAGTTATGTACTGTGACATCATAAGCGAACTATTTCGGTTCTGTAACTCTTTGGTTACAATCAGCGAACTTAAATTATGAATAATGACTTTTTATACTTAACTAGCGAACTAAAGCTATGGAACAAGCATTGCGGTCAAAAAATAGTACCACACGAAAAGTACAATTCAGTGGATGGAGCTAAAAATGCTGGCATTTAATTACACAGCATAAAGCGTCTGAATACTGGTTGCTTATTAGCGACCATAATTTGTATACTCATAGATAATTTCTATCCTTAAACGAAAAAATATGATACATTATTCTACATATTTTTAGTGCCTTCTTGGCGTCTTTTACACCATTTCATTATACAGAACGTAATTTGTAATAAACTCTCTCTTTCTCTACAATACAAACTGCAATAATTGTAAAGAACGCTAACGTCAGTCACCGGGTGCTTGGCTGGCCCGACTTAAGCTGTGCGGGTTGTACTTTTTCGGCCCCGTGGCACTTCCATAGATTCCAGTTCGCTGGTTACAATAAAAAAAAATATTTACAAACACGAACGGCAATTCCTTATTTTTGTTTTATAGATCATTCCAGATTTTAGGCCGCGCCCTTTATGGTAGTGTGTTGTAAGTAAAAATCTTTCAAAGAAAACTATTAAAAGTCTTCAGATAGTACCTAATAGATAGATAAACATGAATACGGTTAAGCTGGAATACGACGAGTAAGGTACATGAAGAATCCGGAACAAATCGATTTAACTCTATATATATCCACAACGCTTGAAACCATATGAATGTATCCACAGGCGTATAAGTTGGAAACTCATCTGGACAACTTATGAGAATTATTTCTCTATAACACACAAGTAGAAGTTTTATTGAAAAATCAAACTCTAACAACTTCAAGGATCGCAGTTTCTCGTCGGACGCTCTTAAAATGAGCTTAGGAAATTGTTGTGTTGTTCTGAATTACTTTGCAAAGTTGCTTTTAAACATTGCTCTACTTTAGAATCAAGCTTTACTGGAATAAGTTCCATTGTACATTATCTGAATTTTATGATTTTTGTTAACCATTAGGGTAGAAGAGTAAAAGTAGATAAAGTTAAAGTTAAAACGTTTAGTCAATGATATTAAAAGTATAGATACGTTACGCGCACTCCAAAATGGCAAGACGAAAGTCAGGTAATTGCCCGACTTTTAATTAGTCAGGCACAGGCTCGCGACACGGAAACACACGCGGCTCTCGTCAGTCAGACGCGATAAAATTGTGAAATTCCATTAAAAAATATGTCTCCTTGCGTCTTTAGACGATGTACAAATTATACAGTAACAGTCAGAGATCGGAAAAATGCTTAATTTCACACGTAAGTACTGTATTTAATAAAAATATGTATTTTCTATTACTTTATCCGGCCATATTGTACAAAGAGCGCGCTGTCTGCTTTGCGTGTGTGAGTGAAGGAGACAGCTGACGCGCTTTCAATTCACGGCCAATGCGCATGCAGCGGTCAATGTGTGTATCTATAGTACCTTTGCGCTGTTTTAAATAGCAATGATGTTGGCGTATAACTCATCTTTACTTTTAATATCATTGCGTTTAGTCACTTATTTAAGTCAAAAGACGAAGCAAAATAGCTTTTAGGCGCATAATATCAGAAACGCAAAATAGTCGATTCGCGAAAGTCTAAAGCGCCTTAAACAAATTTAGATTAGAAGATCTCTCTATATAATATACATACCTACAAAAATGAAGAGATCTTTCCTTTCTAAATTAGTAACTGAAATAGCATCAATCAAATATATGTTTTATAAAAATAGCTAATTTTATTTTAAAGAAAAACAATGTTAAATCTTTATACAGCGAAATACTTTGACTCTCGAGGCAATAACATTCATTAGAAACCTCTCGGCGCATAATGTCACGTTCGCATAATGTCACGTTCGTATAATATCACGTTCTCATAACACGTTCTCAAACCTCAAAAGACGAATCTTTAAAAACTGAGCATCATCAGGAGCTCTTATTCGAAGTTGTCACAATTTTAGATCTCCATAACGTTTTGCGTTTTGAATGCGGCTCTCGCATACAAGAGTGCTTATAGGTGAAGCGTCGTCATCCGCTCACTCGGGACAATGGGACGCAACGTTTAGAATTGGCGTGCCGCGAAATAGGTTACGAGGAAGGGTTTACCCATACCCATGGCGTGATATTGCCTTTGCATTAAAAGCCGTATCATCTCTCGTGTTATAAAAGTTAACGTCACCTTATGGCATATTTTGCATTTTCAAGTTTCCTCGTATTTTATTAGATTCTGTTCCGCCTGCGATTTCGTCACCGTAAATTCCACTTCCCGTGAATTTTAATAATTCCACTCTTAGCGCATGCCGCCTACGTCATACTACTATATGCGTCCCAAGTAGGTATCAGTTGGTTCCGTTAAGTCTATAAAAACTTCGAATTTGAATCCGCTGTGAGTTTTTACGGTTGATAATTCGAATTTAGACTAGCGCTACCCTTGCGAGCGTGGCAGCGAGTTGAACTAAATTATCCGTGAGATTTAGACAAATAAAGTATGAGATGACGTAAGAAGTGGCATTCAGTGATTCTCCCGTCATCGATGCTCACTTTGCACAGTAGTGCTTTAAACTGTGCGACGATGAATCAGTTGTAGTTCCATCTGGACATACTTATACAGGGTCATTTTGAACTCACCACCCAAATTTTGAAGATGTGTTCAGTTCATGAAACTGAACAACTTTCTCTAAGGAACACATGGTCAAATATATAAAATAAAAATCGACTTTCCATACAAATTAAAGAGATCACGTGATCAATTTAGTATGGGATGACTAAAATTTTCTGGCGAAATTTGACACATGTTTCTTAGAGAAAGTTATTAAGTTTCACGGACTGGACACATCCTTAAAATTTGGATGGTAAGTTCAAAATGACCCGATATATCGTCGCCGTAGAGCGAAAAGTCACAAAGTCGGTCAAAACGTGTTTTGAGTTGTGAAGGTTTAAAGTTTTATAAAACAAAAAAAATATAACTCGTTTTTGGTATGAGATAATTCAAATTTTATGGTTTCATATCTTAGAAAATAGGTAAGCACATAAAGTTACATTATTTCTTTTGATGTATTACTTACAATTACTGAGATAATGAAAAAAAACCGACTTAGTTACTTTTTACCCTCAAATTTAGTCACAACATTTTTAGTTAAGGAGAATTAGTGACTTTTCGCCCGTGTTTGGATCACTTTTAATAAGAATAACTCCAGTTGGTTAGTTTATTACTGATCTTTGAAAATTCAAAAGATGTTTTAATTATTACTCGTAACTCTCTAATTTAAACTATTTTCAATTTATCATTAACTAATTTTAAAATTAAGACAAAGGAAGAGTCAAATTAACAGATTATCAACATACTCCTCTAATTTTTTTATTAAAAACACAAACAGAAACGTATCAATAAACATAATTACATTTATTCGATTCTTCTTTATTTTGATCATTAACATCAGGTTCCAATATCCCGTCTACACCATCTTTGCTAGTAGTTAGACTTCTTATACCATGTGTGGAGTTCTTAGGGTATAATACCCTTGGGATTAAAACCAATAAAGGCTATTGGAATAGCAAACGCTTCATATGAAGCTATCAAATCACTCCTCCTTGTTTCAGAATCGTACTCTCATGTCTCATGGTCTACCTAAAATTTCCTTTCTTCTTTATTTAGTTCAAGGAACCACTTTTTCTTGTTTTTGGAATGTCGAATACGAAGTACGAGCCATCATGAGTGTAACGGAACAAAACTATGCCTGAACATTGCTGTTCAAACCCAAGAAATTTGATTTTAGCCATATAATTTTCTCTCTGTTTTACTCTTGCTTGGGTTACTGATAAACTTTTCATTTGAAGCTTTTACATCAAACATTTCATTATTAAATAAGTTGTTAAAAAAGGGAGCAGAAAGTTTACTCAACGATTGATTGACTCACTGCCGTTAATCAATCGGCAATAAACACTAGTAATAGATTTACGTCTTGTCTTGAGACACTGAAGTAAGTTGGATGCGAAGATTTTGTAAAGCATCTCAAATGCTGCCCTTCAAGTTGGGTTCGACGAGAGATATCTTTGTTGAAGTTGGATTTTTCTATCTGGACTACCTGCCCTAGGTATACGTAATGGTCAACCTTTGAGAGTAGTATTCCCATGAACTGGAGCGGATACAACATGGGCATTCGACATGATTTTCGCTGTTCGTTCATTAGTTCATGTCCAAGAAATTACTAATGATGATTATCGTGATATGAAGGCTTTAATCTAAATGAAAGGTTAATCAGTAACACGAGTAAGGAAAAGATGGAAGGAAAATGATGTGGCTAAAAATCAAATATTTTGGGTTTGAAAACAATGTCCCGCAAAGTTAAATTCCGTTACACTCACGATGGCTCGTACTCCATAATTGACTTTCCAAAAAGAAAAAAGAATCCTCAAACTCAAAAAGAAGAGGATTTCAAGAAGAACAAGAGTGATAATAATTTATTTCTGAAACAAGGACAACCGATTTGATATCTGAAGCTAGCCTCTTCTGATTTCAGAGGCTTCGAATAAAGACCTTATTGATCTTGTCGCAAGGGTATTATACCCCAGGAACTTCACACATAGTATGAGTCTCTATCTGCTAGCAAAGACTTTGTGGACAGGGTGATGGAACTCGATGCGATCAAAGTGAAGAAGAATCGAATTGATTGAACTATGTTTATTGATACGTTTTTATTCGTGTTTTTTTATAAATACATTGTAGAACTATGATTAATGCATTAATATCAACTATTTTTGTCTTAAAGGGCCATGATAGGCAAACATGGTTTGCAGGGGTCATATTTTTATATGGAAACGTAAAGTTGTAGCCACAAAAAAAACATACGACTAGCTAAAGAGATTTTCTAGTCGCTACAAGTAATAAATTGCATATAAACCTCACAGATGATTATAACAAAACCAGAATATCATCAAAACAGCTTGAGTAGGGTCATATTTTTGGCGTAAATAATAGCGGAAACGTATTGAAATCTATATAAAAATACACTTTAACGTACTGTGAAGTAGCTCCAATAACTTTTTTCAAGAAAGACAATTGTGTTAAAGATAATGATGAAAAAACAACGAAAAACATCAAAAAGTGTAGAAATGAGGTTATTTTCCATACTCTTTATACGTAAAGAAAAAGAATAAGAGAAATGTTTCCGCATAACCGAGCCTTAATTATAAAATTAGTAAAAAATAAATAAAAAAAGTGTGAATAATAAAGTTAACAATAATTATTAAAACATCCTATTGAATTTCCTAACATCAGTCATAAACTAACTGGAATTATTCTTATTAAAAGTGATCCAAACAAGGGTCAAAAGTCACTAACTCTATTCTAAAACACAAGAATAGAACATTTTGATATATAAATGTCGATCGAGTAGTCATTAAGATGAGTTGGTTAATTTTCGCTTTCATGTTTCATATCGAACCGATTCGAACTAGTCATTTTAAAACTAATCAACTTATTTTAGTTGATTTTGCCCTGGATTGAGTTCTAGTTATAATTTATTTTGTAAAGGGGAAAAGTAACCAAATCGACTTAGGTACAGATTTGCAATGTCTCCGAAAAATGATAAAGTGTTTAAGTAAATTAATTAGTTTTCCACTAATGTGTTGTCGTCCAAATGTAGAGTTAGTTATTTTTTGCACTATCTAAAATAAAAACTATGATAGTTAGAGACATGGCTGTAAGTTTGAAAGACGTAGAAAAATTTGGAGATTTTGATGACATTTCTAACTCATTTTTGGCCAAATGTCGACTTGGTGACTTTTCGCTCTACGGCGACGATATTTTATATATGTATCAATCTACCAACCATTATCATGTTATCTCTCCAGGGACCCTACTCAAATGGCCAACTTTCTATTCGTTTGAACGCTACGCTTACTATTAGAGCTTTAAAATAAGCAGTAAACTATAAAATTACGTGCCGTAAGCTATTGTCAATTCTCATACAAATCATCGAAGTCTGTGATTTACATAAGATTGCGACATGTGATTTAATCGTTTATTGCTCATATTTAAACTTTAAAAGTAAAGTTCAAACAAATAGAAAGTTGGCCATTTGAGTAGGGGGCATATTACCCTTTTGTTTCTAAGGGAATCTAATATTAGTACACTTGGTTAATATTCAACGGTAAAACTAAAGGTCAACTGTAAATGTTTCCGTTTTTACCTCAAGTAAAGAACCTAATTAAAAATATAATAAGAACCCTTTCTCCTCTGTACACAGAGTATTGAGGACAAGATGCCCCCGAACATCTGCACACCCTCGGAAGCCACTCCCGTTCAAGTAAATTAATTTAAGTAAACGATGTTCAATTTTCTCTTTGCGTTTAGAAAAGTGACGCTCCCTTAGGAAACCGGTGCTTAATTAATTAATGTAATTTACCTGAACATTAGGCTCGGGAACATATTGTTGTTGGTATATGTTAAATCATGATGTTACCTATAGAAATACTTAAGAGCCTGTTTCATCTATCTTATGGTTTATTTCAAAATGTAACACAATTTGTATGAACATTATTCAGACCCTATAAAACTGTCCTTTAGTCGTGTTGAGTTAGGGTTTGTTTCACAGGTCGAGATATTGCTTCTTTTTACTTGTATTGGTATTTAATAAAATAAAAATGCGGTACAAATAATCCTAAAACAAATCATAATATCAACTACAAGGGTAGTAACAAAGTATACTAACTAAGTAGTAAGAGAAGTATATATTCTGCCAAGAACATTATGTTTTATTAATCAATATAAAAAAACATCAGTTTTCAAAAGAGTGGACATCCAAATAGCACATCCACACCTATCCAAACTCATCTACATCTATCCAAACTGTTGTGATATCACCAAACGATTTGTACAAGAATTTAAAAGTTTCCACCTGCGATAGTCCCGGCAGAGCGGGGGAATCAATACGTTAATCTCGCGCATTTATCTGTCCATGGGGACTCCTGAACATCCATTAGCTAGTGACGTCGTGGTGATTATTCTTCGGTTCTTCTTATTTCAGATCAACCCTCTTAATTAAACCCTCTCAGGTGTGACTGCGACTTTGGAAGTGCGTCACAGTGGCGAGGGGTGAAATTATGGTAAAGGTAAGCCGTTCTACGAAAATGTTATGATCTACATAGTGGATCGGTTGGGTGGGATTTTTAAAAGGTAAGCTGATAGGAATCAGCATGTATAGACCCTTTGCCACTGATGTACCTACATGTAAGTTATTTTTAGTTAATGACTTGACTTTTTCAGTTCTATAATAGGAAAAGGTGGCGCATGTTGAATAATTGAAACAGTATTTTTTTTTTCCTGCACTGCAAAGAAATTCTTTATGAACAATTTTTTTTTTATTAGCCAATTTCTTTACCTTTATTTGAACACGTAAGATCAATGATAATTTGACTCGCAATAACTTGTTTGTCACATTTAGTTAAGGCAAATAACTGTGCCCGATTGCAAATATAGGACACTGAACAAAATAATATCCAGATCAAAATAACTCGAGTAGCAAACTAATGGATTCTTTATCGGAACTTTCAACCCTCGTTCTACAATAATAGGTACATCCAGCAGAGATCATGCTAGGTACCTTTAAAAGTAAATTTCTTTAATCGGTTTTCACAACATAACATTAAGGTTTAAATTCGATTGAAGAATTCAACCGGTAGAACTTGTAGTGCTACTACCGGTACAGAATCCGTTGGCAGTAAAGTATTCGGTTGATTCGCAGTTTGTAGAAGATTAATGGTGGTACCAGCTACAGGAACAAGTTTTAGGTTAAATCTATCTTCGTGTATATTACTGTACATGGTAAAGTTTTAATAGAATTGTTTCTTGGCTTCTTCCTGAGGTAAATAGGTGTCTTTTTAAAGTTCACTTAGAAGGACGACTACCTATTTTTTCTAAAAAGGTATAGTACTGTAATGACTGTTATAAACAATAATGATTACAAAGTACTTACAATGATTAATTCTAGATACGAACAATTGACCACCGTTGGTGACACGATATGTGAGGATCAGCGCAAGAGCGAAGAAAGAAGTGATGTCTGCCTTCACCTATAGAAATATTGTGTGTTTAAAGATAATAGAGTTTCTAAATTATGCACAACTATTGAGTGAGTAATTATCGGTCGAATCACAATAGCGCGATTCACATTCGTGCGAAAATTCGATTTTCGTGCGAAAGATCGATTGCACGAAGAACGTTTGTGCGAAAAATCGATTGTGCAATTCACGCTCGTGCGAAAGACCAGTTGTGCGATGGACAACTGGTCTTTCGCACGATAGTCGAGAAGTGAACAAAAGAGGAAACCGAGAGTTTCTGGAATATGCCGATGAAATTTGTCAAGTGTGCCACTTTTTGCTTCCAAAAACTCCTAAAATATTTTTATCAGAAATAAATACTTTCAAACAAAATATTTTCGTTCGTCGCACAACTGATCTTTCGCACAAACGTGATTCGCACAATCGATCTTTTGCACAAACCTTCATCGCATAATCGATCTTTCGTA
Organism: Agriphila geniculea; assembly: GCA_943789525.1. Classification (NCBI taxonomy): domain Eukaryota; kingdom Metazoa; phylum Arthropoda; class Insecta; order Lepidoptera; family Crambidae; genus Agriphila; species Agriphila geniculea. The sequence continues at coordinate 21,304,849 of OX038877.1, forward strand.
CGAACATGTATCGCACTATTGTGGTTCGACCGATAATTACAAACTCAAAATCATTGGATTACGATTTTTGTTGATTTTTCTTCACTACTTTTTATTAATTTTTGATGGTAGGTATATTTGTACCACTAATCATGATTCTTATTTTTACAGGGCTTGGTACTTGGTAAGTTTACGCTGAAGATGTAAGTTTGGACATAATTATTATAATGAATAATTTTAGGGAAACTTATGTAAAATGGAAACATTTGAACTTCTTCTGGGCTCCGGTTTATTTCAAATATATATTATAATTTTCGCACTGATATTAAATTAGTTGAAAAAAGCGCACACCACAGTAAAATGTACTCATCAAATAATGCACGACGTTTCGTTGCAATATTAAATTGAGAATCCAATTTACACAAGTAATTTGGGTAACAGGTGCTACGCGTTGATTGATCGGTCGCCGACGTCGCCCAAACTAATGAATTATAAAATTTGCGAAGATTAAAACATTTCCAGGGACCATTTTGTTATGAAATGATATTTTCCATCGAATCTTTGTTGCATAAATGTTTTGAAAAATATTCATCATCATTAAATATCATCAGCCGAAAGATTTTTATGTCTGTGTTGGTTGGGGTTTTTCTTGAGTTTATTGCAAACGGATGATAGTCCACCCTCGAGTGTCTGTAAATACGAGTTCATTCTTTGTTTACAATAATCAAAACTTGGTTTGTAACACAAACATCCAAAAGTAACAAAAAAAATGTTATTTAATTCTCAAAATAAAGCAGTTGAAAACCTTATTAAAATTAATATTTCACCCATTACATACCACAACTCAAGTAAAATAGACCGTTATTAAAATAGAACTCAAAGCTTTGTCCGCTTTTCAGACCAATTAAACGGTAGATAATCATGGTAATCATGAAATTGTAAAATAAATTGAGCAATTACAACTCCAAAGAGTTACAGGAAATTATATGGGAGCAATTGAGCGAGAATTAATTTCATATTTTCCCAGTGTTGGATGCTAGCAACAATTTCCCAGGAAAATTAATATCCTAAAGTCGGGTGGCGGCTTTTAGAAATCTTGCGCTAGTTAAATGAGCCTGCATTTTGCATAGTAAATCATGATACCTTATCAGGTACCAGAGAGTCGGCGTCTCTTATAAAACGTGATGCGTTTCGTTGAATTAAGAAAAGCAGATTTGTGTACTTTTTGAGGGCTTTTCAAATTGAGTTTGAAGTTATCAAACACGACCACACAAAAACTGTGTTGTTATTTTGTGTCTGATCTTTTATCACAACTGAAATTTATTTTATCTACTCTCATATCGTAAAATTCGAATTATGAATTTCAAAACGAATTTATATTGACATACTTTATACACGCAATACCGAAAAAAAATTAAAATAGTAGTTTATGAAACTGATGCATAATGAGGGGTATTAAAACATGAGTGTGTGTTTAAAAACCGAGCCGTAGGCGAGGTTTTTAATAGTATCACACGAGTGTTTTAATACCTATTTATGTACAGTTTCATACACTACTTTATCTACTCTCATACAATTTGTGATTGAACCTACAAAATAAAATATCAATAGTAAAAAGAGTAAGTAGTTTCTCGACTTTGATTTAGGTAGGTAGGTTACTTACCTAGGTAAAGTAAGACGTTTTTCCGTCGCCGCATCTAAAATATCGGGGAGTCTTTTTTCACACTCACTACCTACTATCAGAAATTTTTAAGCGAAATAAAAATTAAAATAAAAAATGGCACGTATTCTATTAGAAAAAAAATAATGATATGAGTGAATTCCAGCAGACGAATCGTTACGCTAAGTCACCGATCACCATAGAGTACATTTTAATCATGGAAAGTATATGGGAATATCATTGGTTTTTTTTTTAATATCGCGGCACCTGCTCTTCTTGGATTGGCCCTGTATCGTAATGAGAAAAAAAGTTATTTTATAGCATACTTTAGTATAGCGAAGGTATGTTATAAAATAACTTTTTAATTTTTTTTCGGTATTGCGTGTATAAAGTATGCCAATATAAATTCGTTTTGAAATTCATAATTCGAATTTTACGATATGAGAGTAGATAAAGTTATTTTATCTACTCTCATATCGTAAAATTTTCAAGCATTACTATGTGCTGTTTGATATATTATTTGATATAATTGAAGCTAGATGGCGCTTCTAATCTAGTTTTTAGGGTTCCGTACCAAAATGGTAAAAAAGGAACCCTTATGGTGTGACTCAGTCTGTCTGTCTGTCTGTCACAGCTGGATATCTCGAGAACTACTAATGGTATCAACTTGAAATTTGGAATAGTTTAAGATGACATTTGCCGAACTATTTTGCAAATAAGAAAGAAATAAAAAAAAATATTTTTTTTACAAAAGGGACTGAAAAGGGGTCTTAAAAATTTTAAGTGAGGTGACTAGGGCATGTGGGGTATCATATGAAAGAGCGCTGTTTGCACATTTTAAAACATTTTTTTCCTTTTTTCTTAGGCCGCATAGATTCGACTTATGATGAAAAATGTAAAAAAAATACCGTTTCCCCCCCCCCCCCTTATCTCCGAAGTTTGCAAAGAGAAAAATCTGAAATAATTCTATGTGATAGTAGTTTTTGTAAAGCTTACAGGAAAAATAAAACGATGTCTCAATATAACACACTTTTATAGAAATTCAAAAAACAAACAAAAATTCTTTAGTTTCACTACCAGTCAACAGATGGTGCTGTCCTAAGCATGCTAACCTAAGAAGCAAATTTATAGTTCCACTATCGGTTAAGAGTTGGCGCAACCTAACTCTACAATAATAAATTGGTGGCTGGTTCTAGTATAATTACCTATATTTGCCGTACGAATAAACGAAGAATAAGTTCCTACTTAGTAATATAAACAGTTTGCAATGTGGAGTGGCTGAAACGTTTTTCAGTCACGTCACGTTAAGATTTGTAAATTAACTGTCCGCCTGTTCGCACTTCCACCTGTCTGCCGTTTATTCTACTTTTTCAAGACTGTACTAAAGTAACATATCCAAATATATTTATGATTGTACGGAACCCTCGGTGCGCGAGTCCGACTCGCTCTTGAGCGGTTTTTTTTTAAATGTGTGATTCTTTTCGATAAACTTCGAGAAGCTGGCTTGACAAAAAAATAAATGCAAATGAATCGCCGAAATAAACCTCATGTAGGTATCAAAAAACCCTGTCAGATCCTGAAACAGGGGGCCTATTACGAAAATAACGTACGCAATTGCGTAACGCAGTCACTAGGCCACGATAATCGTCCGCAGTTCGCTGGTTGTAGTAATAACAAACATTTTGAATTTGGCTACCGTAGTTCATAGACTAGGTACTAAACGAACAATGTCGGATACACTAGAGAAAAACTGTCAAACTTACGCAATTACTTCGCAATATCGCATACGAAAGTGATTTGTAATAGGAAACAATCAAAACGAAGCACGGACGCAGCTGCGTGTATCGCATTAAACTTTTCGTAATAGACCTCCAGGTGATACTTAGGCCCGTATTTATAAACCGCTCTCAACGTTGAGAGCTATCTTGAGATCATACTCGAGATGCTGTTCTGATTAATAGATCATACTTAAGTACAGGTTTAAGTTCGTGGTATCAACTGAGATCACTCATATTAATAAACAACACTCTGCACTTGAGATAACTCTTGAGATGATGATTGAGAGCCTGTTCGCCAAGTGCTGCAAAACCGTGACTTGAGAGCAGAGTTGCCAACCCTACTATATAATATAGTATCCTACTATATTGAGGGCTCTCCTACTATATTTTTTGAAAAAATATATAGTTGGCAAAACTACTATATTTTTCAAGTGAAAAAATTAAACAAAAGCAACAAAAAGAATTACTTATACGAGTATGTACATAAGTGTAATTGCATAGTATTTTTTTGTGATTAAACACTTGTCTTTGTGGTTGTTGAATAAATTATGAAAATGTTAGTACTTACTTAAGTATGAAAAATGCAACATCTTTAAAATCCTCCATACAAAACGGCAACCTACTATATTTTTTTGGACTTTTTCGTCATCTACTATATCTTTACACTAAAAATCTAGAAACAACTATATTTGATCTAAAAAAAGTTGGCAACCCTACTTGAGAGCGTGCGCACGCGGGATAGTTATTTTATTTTGAACTGCTACGTATGTTTTTGTACCTATGTACGTGGATAAAATGATATCTTAATCAATTGTTAAAATATCTGGAAAGATATTTCAATTGAATGTCGAGGTAATTCCTCACATTGGTGAAATAACGCTGGCTTACAGCGTAAGAGTTTAGGATATACTAGGAAAAATTCGACGATGTCACTAGTGACTCGGTAGCTCAGCGGTCAGAGCATTGGACCGGATATCCAAAGGTCGCGGGTTCGATTCCCGTCTGAGTATTGATCTGGTGCGAGTCGTATATTTTTTCTAGTATATTATTTAGTATTGTTTAAAAATAGCATTGTAAATGCAAAAATCTCAAATTTAAAAATGATATGGTTTCAAAATCTTATACACGGAGTTAATCATTATGATGATATTGATTACGATATTACATAAATTACGAAATGTATTAGTCATAATAACAATAACAATATCCCGCCAATTTTTTTCGTTTCTTTAATCATGAAACAGAAAGGCAAAGGCACATTTGCATCATACAGCCACGAAATACATAATCCAAGACTTCAGTCTTCTTGAACTGACGTAGTAATATAAAGTGATATTTTATTTATGTGTAAATAAAGTAATATAAATAAATATTTAATTTTACCACTTGTCTAAAATGTTTTGCACTAATTTATGAGAGTACAATTATAAAACTATATTTTTTTTGTAATTTGAGCTAACTATTCTACACAGCTTTAATCTGTTCAGTGATGTACGGCTTCAGCAGTAGATACTTCCGGTTGAAAACCAAATTGAAACTTAGACAAAATCGTTTAATCCTCTAAATATCTAACTAACCTAATATTTATATATTTTTCTAATATTTTGAAAGAGATGGCAATAGAGATATAAGCCTGTAGTTTGGAACTTGAAAACTTTGAAAATATAACCAATAGATGCCGCCATTCTTGCTAATCCGGGGCTTTATTTCATTAAAAAAAATTCAGGGTCAGGATTATGTATCTTAGTTTCTTCCAGACCGACTCGGTTTTGATTTTCCTGATCCCACAGCATCAGAATATTGATCGCTGTTTGTATTCGGTGGTGCAGATGCACCTGAAAGGTACATATTATGGCAATAGATGCTGCTAACGTCGCCACTCACGCCTCTGAATAAGTGGCAGCCAAAGCCGACAGGTGACATCGCCGTCTGGAGAAAACTGGGCTTCACTGGCGTGATGGGTTGACCTCGCTGGCTATCTCCACAAATGGCAAAATGCGCTGCAGCGCGTGACACTAACACGGCAAACATCTACGAAAAAATCACAGGGATTTTAGAACACAAAATGATATTTCAAGTTATTTTATAATAATTCATCGACAAACATACGAAAGAATCACCAGAATGTTAAAACACAAATTGACATTTCAAGTTATTTTATAATAATCAATTTATTTCAGATAACAAGATCTGTATACCATATACAGTCATACATAAAATAATAATTTATTTCCTGGAGCGTAGATGAAGAGCGATGAAGTCGGGTTGGGATTTTAGAACAAAAAATTGGTTCCCCAGCCCCACCCGTCTTCAATAGACGTGTTTTATTGAAATTGATATGCGTATCTCGTATGTAATGATTTGAATATTATAATATTTCTAGCTTTTTAGAGACAATTTTGATGCGGTTTTTGTTTTTGTTAAGGTTTTGTGAAGGAGGTTTTTCTTTTTTGTTAAAAGCTTTTTAGAATGACGTTGGAGCTGAACCGCACCCTGCGCACCAATGACGCACACCGCCGGTGCATGGTTGCATAAAAACAGGCGGTGCGTGCCTCCCTCCGCAAACAAGCCCGAGGCACTGCAGAATCAGGGCAGCCCTAAAATCTCTCTAAACGCGTTGTTAAGGCCCTTATAGCCATCAAATAGCGCCGCCAATTCATTTATTTTTATTAAACGTTATTAAACCAGGTCAATATTTAAAAAAAACCGCCTTAAAAACCTAAAAAAAAAACAAAAACAGCTTCAAAATTAAAAAGCACTAAAAAGCAATAATAATAATGTTCAAATCACCAATACGCAAATCAATTAAAAAAAACCGGACAAGTGCGAGTCGGGCTCGCCCACCGAGGGTTCCGTACCTACATTATAAATAGTCCAGAAATCGAGTCTCGCAGTTTTTTCTGTGAGAAAAAACCTTTTTACAAAATTCAGTTCCCAAAACTTATAATTTTGTGCTTTATAATTCGTGATACGAATCATACGAACTTTACATTAAGGTAACCTACTTATTCTCTGTTTATACACGTATTTACGACTTTACTTAATGACATATACAGACATATAGGTATGTACCTATCTTGATATATGTCTGTGGAGATGTGGTATAGATTTTATAAGAAATATACTTACCAGGGGCCGTACCGGCTAACTTACATGGCTATCGTAATCGCTTTCATTTGACAGATGGATGCGATACTTTGCTACTTTTCTTTGGTTAGAAGAAGTTTGGTTAAAAAGAAGTAGCAATGTATATTTGTACCCAAAAGTTGGATGTGACACATTGCTACTTCTTTTTGGTACAAAAAATCTTTCCAAAGAAAAGTAGCAATGTATCACATCCATCTGTCAAATGAAAGCGATTACGATAGCCATGTAAGTTAGCCGGTACGGCCCCAGGCATGGTCTTGAAGTTTTCTCAGTTTGATATAGGTACCTAGTTAATTTCTCAGTTTGATATAACTTAATTCACCCATGTGAATTAAGTCTACGACGGGGATCGAGTTACTTTAAATTACCTATACAGCAAATACTCAGGGACGATATTCTGTGAAATGATTTATTTAATAAGCTACGCCATCTAGCATATTTTGTGTCAAACTAATTTAAAAATATTTTTTATTAAGCAAGGGTTGTGCTTTTTTGCGAGTTATGTATTATTTAGATTAGTCTAGATGGCGCTGCGCGATGTCGTATCGATATTTTGGTAATCATTGTGTAAAAAAACTGAACTGAATGTGATATTTAGTTTTTTTAGGGTTTTTTATGTTTGTATAAGGTACAAGACAATTAAGTAGGTTAGGATTGTGTTTAAATATATGGCTAAAGGGCGGGGCTTATCTGTGCTAGGTACTCGTCTGACTGCAAAATTAAGTTGGTTTGTAATAGGAAAATTAGGGAATTTAAAAGAAAAAAAAACAGGATTATCAGTATATTGGTATTTGTTGGTGAAATATACGTAATAATAAACATTACCACCAAATTTCAAGTTTATAGATCAATTAGATGTTAAATTATGACAGCGCATACCGTTGTTTAACGTCGATGATTGACTACGTACTTTAATGTCAATTTTTTATATGATTTAATTACAAATGTATAGTAATCAGATTTTTTCCTGTAAGTGTAGTATAAGACAATGTTAATTGCCAAATTTCAAAGTTCTAGGTTAACGGGAAGTACCCTATGAATTTTGATTCCCTTGAGAGTGCCGAAATATGCGTTTTTTGCAGCATAAACGGGCGTAACTTTTTTTTAAGTAAACTTAGAAGTTAGATTTTTTCACAGCATCAAGAGTCTATAGACTTAAGTCTATGGTTTTAATTTCAACTCGATACCTCCACGCGTTCCCGAGATAAAGGGTCTTGACAGACAGACGGACGGACGGACGGACAGACAGACGGACAACAAAGTGATCTTATAAGGGTTCCATTTTTTCTTTTTGAGGTACGGAACCCTAAAAAACGTCTAATGAAGTCGGGTGGGGCTAGAGGACAATTTTTTTTAATTCTAAAAGCCCCACCCGACTTCATTAGACGTTTTTTTTTTTAAATTGATTTGCATATTGGTGATTTGAAGCTGTTTTTGTTTTTATTTTTAGGTTTTTGAAGGCGGTTTTTCTTTTTTTTTTAAAACGCTTTTTTATTTTCAATTTTTTGTGGTATGTAAGTGTGTAATATTCTTTCCTTTATTTGTTTTCAAAATGCTCATAACTCAATTTCCATAGGAGTTCCGTTGTGCCTTCTTCGTCCAAGTCTAGTCCAGAACGTAGCAAACAGACCATAGCTCGGTTTGTTTTGGATTTTCATAAGCCTACCAATATCTTAATCACAATACGTATATCCTATTTGAGTTTGAGGAGTTCCCTTGGATATATTAGAGGTCCAAGGTTCAATGTCAATAAAATTAAAAGAACTACACTTAAAGTATTCCTTTTCCAACAAAAAAAAACCGGCCAAGTGCGTGTCGGGCCACGCGCCATAGGGTTCCGTAGTTACCTTATACCATACCATATTTAATACCACCTATAATTTTTTGTCTGTAAAAATAACTTTGTTTTTCACAGTGTTGGTATGAATGACAAAGTTATATTTGCGGTTTTGGAAAATGTGCTATATCTCAAAAACCAATTACTATATCTCGTTCAAACTAATTTTGGTTGAAAGTGTTTACTAAGATCTACAGCATATATTTTTTTTAGATTTTTCACTCTCTTATTTCAAAAGTTAAAGGGGGGGGACACACATTTTACCACTTTGGCGGTGAATATCTTTCAAACGGTTGACTTTGAGAAAAAGTTGTTTTAGGAACCTCAATGTCATTTTTTAAGACCTATCTATAAACACCCAACACGTGTTGGTTTGAAGAAAAAAAATTTTTTCAGTTTCAGTTCCATGTATGGGGAGCCCCCCCTTAATCTTTGATTTTTCTTATTTTTGTATTAAATTCGTTAAGCGGTTAACAGAATACATCTACCTACCAAGTTTCAACTGTGTAGTCTTAATACTTTCGGAATAAAGTGGCTGTGACATACGGACAGACAGACAGACAGACAGACAGACAGACAGACATGACGAATCTATAAGGGTTCCGTTTTTTGCCATTTAGGCTACGGAACCCTAAAAATCAGCTAATTTGGTTCATGAATAACAAAGTCGTCAAGGTAATTAATGCAAAATATAATATAATATTTTCAGGATTACTTAAAAACTACTGAACTGATCTGAAAAAAAAATTAAATGGGACCATTTTGCAAGAAAATTCAATCAAAAAAGAAAGAATGATCAAAATTGGTCCATTAATAACGAAGATATGCGCGAACAACAATAAAAGAGTCTTCAAGATAGTTAATGCAAAATCATAGTATTTTCAGGATTACTTCATTCTTTCTGTAAGTTTTAAAATCCATTTACCAACCAAAAGTGGCCACTGTCGTTTCAAATGCATTTTAAAACACTAGTTTTAAAATGCTTTGTACTAACAAAGAATGAAAAATATTAAAGAGTTATTAAAACAAATATTAGAGATAATTTAAGAGGGCATGGTTGTTTCCTTTTTTAAATATTTACTTAGTTTACGAGTAATAAAAATAAATGTATTGGTGGCGCTAGTTGACCTATGTAAGCCCAAAGACTTATATAGGATACGGTATGGAGGGTGCTGCAACTTCGCTTATTGTAGTCCGCCCACAGGCTGCACGAATAGAGTGATGAGCAGTAAGCTCCAAAGAGCGTTATTTTGACCTCCTGTGAGCATTGCGCAAACTTTTGTGATATCATATGTGCTCTAATCGAAAGCACCCTTCCCCGTTCCCACATGTCTGTGTTGTCTTTTAAGGTCTTCTATGACCATGTGTCCCAGAACTTCAACTGAGTAACGAAATCCAGTGAAAAAACCTTCAGGCGTACCGGTGGTATGTTCTGTGGAAATTTTGGACTGCCCTAAAAATGTTAACTCTGGCTTATAAAAGACCTTGACAACAAACCCCAAATGTGTTTAAACCACAAAACTCATTATGGTAATGTCTTCAAACGCATTAAACTAGATGAATGTATGTACCTACTTGTTTGAAAAAAAATTAAACTTTAAATGTTTAAATACCTACTTACCAAAAGAGTTTTCATGTTGTTCCACTAAGATGAGTAAATTTTGTGATTCACAAATGCAGCCAACGAGACTTTTACGCTTGAGATGCAGCATATCATTCCCCACCTTCAACTCTCCTTTGGCCTTCATTGAAATATGCGATAAAAATGCAAATTTTGATATTTTGTGTCTATACTATTTTTATTGCCTTAATGGCGAAATCAGTTATGATAATATCTCGTAATAGTGGTCGGCGTACAAGCTCAAAATCAATGGAAAACCGCAAATCGATGTACAGCATAGCCGTTTGGTACACGTATACTTGAGGTCAAAACATTATTTCGAGGAGAAGAGTATGGTGTCATCTTTTTTTTTGTAAGGGGAATTTTTTTTCTTCTTCTTAAACCTATCGTGTGTTGTGTTGTGTGATACCACATGAGTAGATAAACGGAACAGAGTACAAGCTCTCAAAACTTATACCCATTCTTTAAGGGTTGGAAAGTAGGGAAAATTAAATAAGAATAGAATATAATAGAATAAACATTAAATTTAATAAACATAAAATAAGGTAAGTGAATACTAAAATGTGTATTTGAAATTATCTTACTGCACATGATTTCTTAGGTAGGTACGAAAAAAGACCTTATGTTTTCGGGAATTGTTCATACATACGGTGCAAGAGTTTGGCATATTTAATTATTAAACAATGTTGTATCGATCGATTTTATATTCTTTTATTTTACACACTGAAATGGTAGAATGGAATCCCTAATTCGTCAACAAAATCATTCGAAAAACTCCCAGTATCCCGTTGAATGCACGTGACTTATAGTATGAGAACTTGAAATCGGGTGGGGATTGCGCGAAACGCGTATTTTGGGTATGCGTAGCGATGAGGGGCGCGGGCGGCGGGAGAGAGGCGCGCGCTATTGGTCGCTCACAAGAGCACATGCGCGAACTTATCCCCACTCCGTCGAAAAAATTTCAAGATACGTGCCTAGTACTGTACTTGGATTTTTTCTTCGAGTCAGAGGGCCTAGTACGAGTTGTGTTTCTCACCCCACTTTGCGAATAGTATCGGGTGAAAGATAGAAAATCATGCGAATGAGTGAAAGAGACAAGACGATAGTTAACTATTCGTAAAGTGAAGTGAGTACAAAAAACCAACTCATACTAGGCCTTCAGTAATTTGACGCTTAGAACTGTCACTGTCATATTAGTATAATCTTTTTGTTTATTGTTTTGTGTATTTATTCTTTAATTAAGTATTATCACTAATAAACTCTTTCTATCAATCTTATTTAAAAATATAAAATCACAATTTTAATCTCAGTTGATATGACTAACAAAATGAATGACAAAAGCAACTACACTGATATTGTCAAATTACTGACTCGAAGAAAAAATTTAAGAAATTGAAGTCTATCTCTTAGCGGCCCCACGTGGCGGCCCTGTCGGTTATACCATGACTGAGCCGGTGCAAACCAGTTTTTACCCCGGCTGACTACTTTTACACCCGTCGGTGAGAGGTCACGCACACTTCGCCGCGCTATATATGAGTGCACCGACAGCGGACCGTTTGTAGGCAGGTTGAACTCTGTTCAGTTTACGTTTTTTTATTCATGTGGTGATACCACACATAATTTGAAATTATATATTTATTTTTACAACATACCGGAGTATATATAGTATAGGTAGTATATATATAAAATACAAGTGGGTCTTTCCACCAGGCCTTTATCATGTCTGAAAGACACAGACTAACTATTTTGTGTTCCTCAGTGATGAGGATTCAGAGTGTAATGCGCTTCCACCTTCGGCCTTATCGTCACTTAACTTATCAGCTGAGGTGAAGGCCATCACTATACCGTTGTGCATAAAAAAATATAATATTAGAAAATTAGAATTTAACACAGGTTCTCTTTCAACAACGATTACTTACATAGGTTCTATTTTAAACAGATAAATGTCAAATAAAATTATAATAATAATTTTCTTAAGTCAGTTGCTATAAATAATTCAAATAACAACAACATAAGATTCATTTTCTTACGCGGCGATAACACGGGGAACAGAAGATTATCCTGAATATTCATAAATTCATATTAATCCGTCGCCTTATAGTCTTCATTTTTTTGTCCTTGGCAAATTGTTTTCTTAGACAATGGCATGTTGTTTGCTTAATAAACTCAGGACCTTATGAAATCTTTGCACCGTTATACCTGGAAAAACTTTACTTAATTTTTGATAAAAGGAAATATCATTTTTGAGATTATAAAGACTGGGTTACTTATTAAATGACTACCAAGCTGCTTTCAAATCGGACATATGTTTCAAATGAAAATATTAAATCACCATAAAATATAAATTTTAATAACTTTATTCAAGCACGGAAATTGTCTTGACTTGAATAAAAAAATAGCAAATATAAAACTCAATTTATGGCTGCGCTCTTTGATTAAACTCATTGAAAGTTAGTACAGTTTCAATTTGATTTCGATTAAACTTGTGCCAAAGTAAAATGTTCAGCTTTGCGAAGTGTCAAAAACCTAAGTTTTATTGCTCCTACTTTCAAGTCAAAGCAATCGTTGAAAAGTTAGCGCAAGCCATTCTGAGTCGTAAAATGATAAATACATTTATTTGAAAATATACCTACGATTCCTTATCTACGCATAAGATTATTTGATACTAGACGTAGCTTTTTAAGGTTCCAAAGTTAGTTTTGTAAACTAAAACCAGACCAGACTACAAGGTAAGAAAAATTTTATAGAGCAAGTCTTAAAGGTAGGTATTTTATGTTCGAATAATTTACAAAACCTGAAAAGCTCTACTTGAGTATGTGCCAAAAAATCGACCCACCTATAGTGACATTTATGTATGAGTTCACCGTCAATAGATCACATCGTTAGGATCTTTGATGAAGTAATGTACTTCGCCAGTAAGGTTGTATAACGGCTCACCATTTCTAATATGTCCTTATTAGTTACTTCCTTGGTTACGTCACGCTTTACCTGTCGAGGTTTGATGCGTATTAAAGCCTACCTATTTGTGGTAAGGACATAGAGAGACATTATTGTCCACTGACTTCAACCTCGGGTCGCTTCGTGATTGGTCAGCGTTAGTATCAGTGTCGGCGGACAAAGATGACTAAGTCCGTATTTATGAGACCATACCCGAGATGCTATTCCTATAAAAAGAGTATCTCAATATCTCACGATATTTCTCAACGTTGAAAGCGGTTTATACAAATACGGGTCCAAGACTTACGTATACTTAAGTGCAATTAGTTGTAGTAAACATCACACTAGAATGTATTAAGTAATGTATCCTGCAAAATTTATTGTTTTTCGGATATTTAAAAATCAGTTAAATCACTAACAAATTTAGATACTTATATATTCATGATGGCAAGGCCTGCTGAATTTTCTACGCTACGGTGGCGTTGCGATCATTAGTAAATATCTACTTACAAAAATAGATATTTGTATACTCCCGTCCTTCTACCGGCCAATCTCATCAGCAAAATGTTATTACAGTAACAAGATACAATATGATTTTCTCTTGTTACTTTGTCCATTATTTCTTTGAATCTAGTTCTTACCTAACTTCTTTTCTGTATACTGTATTATATTTTGGCTATGCCAATTTAAAGAAAACCAATGTATCTGTTGTAATTTTTTCGTGGATTCGGAATTTTAAGTCGAGTAGAAGAACCCCATTATTGGTGATGGTCTATTTTCTCCGCATTTAGACTCCCATTTGGTCCGTTATGCGTGAACACAGCATTGGTGTGGCTAGTCAAGCCATCCCAGCTCCTTCCAGAAGCGCAGAAGCCTCCTGGGGCGTTCACAGGCTTCTAGGAGCGACCTCACGTCTTTGAGGATTTCTGTCCGGTGTGTGGCCAAACTCACGCACTCCAGGATCACGTAGGCGGCTGTTTCCTCTGCGTCCAGGCATCCTCTACATAGGGGACTGTCTGTCGCATTCATGATGAATAGTTGTCGGTTTAAAGCTGGGTGAAGGTAGAAGTACCCCATAGACCTAAATATTATTTTTAGAAACTCATTTGAACACCTAAAAATATCCCACACTCATATTACTTTGTCGCCGAGTATTATTATTGATCACGTCGTCGCACTCCGCGGTTGATCAAGAAAAGCTTTGTCTTTTGATTCATTACACAATTTCCTTTTTTGCTGACAAAAAAAAAAGCTATATATATATATATAGATTTGGAACCCACAGTACGGCGTCTATATAAACAGGTTGGAGACTCTTCAACGTAAGTTTTTGAGATACTTGCAATTCAGGTGTAAAGGTTCTGAGAAATATTATTTTGCGAGATGCAAAAAACATCATACCTTATTGATTCCCCGCATCTACTATCACTAATAAATTTCAAAGTTCCAAACAGAAACAGTAGGCACATCAAACCTTAGTGTTCCGTTGTGCTACCAACTACAGAAAAACTCGTGTTTTATTCGATCAGCTGTTACTTAACTCTAAACCAGAACAATTTAGAAATGTTTTGTGTAAGAACTGGTATGATGTGGTTTCTCAAGATTTCCTCTTTTATTTCGTCACCGATTTTTGTCGTTTTCTAAGTAGGTATAATAGCATTATATTTTTTTTAAATAAGCCAAAATTATTTCTTCCGTCCGATTCAAAAATGTATATTATTAAAATCTATACTTTGTGAATAATGTGAATACAAATAAGCTTCTTGGTGTTTATATGCGAAAACAAGTTAAATGAGTATTTTTGTACATATTTAGTTATGCTAATAGTTAATAAATAGGTACTGTATGTTTCCCAATGAAAATAAAATAAAATATTATGTAAGAAAATACCAATTCGATCTCAGAACCGCGTTCGTGTTTCAAGAGTAACCCCGGGTCCATATAGATTTGTATGAATATAAGCTGCGTTTGGAATTATTCCGTTTCGAAATTCCGTACATACGTAATTCCGAATGCAGCTAATCCGTACAAATCTATGTTCCTACCACAAACATGCGCGATTTTACCGTACGGAATTTTCATACATTATCGATATTCCGTTTCGGAATCCCGAATCGAGATTCCGTCTGTACACTGACGTCCATTATACAATGTATAATGGACGTCAGTGCGTCTGTATGTGGCCGGCTTCTTCTTCTTATTTTTAGTTTGGCAATCTACTCTCCTCTTTAGGGACTTATTTGACAGTGTCAAGTGTTGAATAGTTCAGTGGTAGATTGTTTCAGTTTATAGTTAGGGAGGCGAATAGGGGAATTTTCGGTAATACTCGAGCGTGGCAGTTTAAGATATGAGAGATACCTTGGACCTAATAGAACAACCTTGTAAAGTATTTAGCTCTATATGTAGTGACGCGCGCCTAGGATAGACGATCAGATTAGTAAAAAAAAATCGATAGTCTGAAATACTCGAGCGCGTCAGATTAAGATATTGGGGGTTGATTTTAGTGTTTTAAGACTAAATTTAACTAATCTGACGATAAGTCCTTGACGCCGCCGAGTTATAGGGTCGCGAACTTGTAAAAAAAAACGTTAATCCGGCATTCTCGAGCGCGATTTTTTTATTTTTTATTTTGAAGAATATAATCTAAAACGTACTAAAAATACAAAATCTGCCGGTTTCCGCATGACCGGGAGTGTGGAGGAGCCATTTCGTCTTCCGAAAAACGCGTTGCGGCATATAAGTCGCGAACGATACATTTTACAAAAAAAAAGTTTAAATAAACAAAAAAGGTAATTTTATTTTACACAGTATTTTACACATTATTCTCTCAACGAAATTACTGAATAGAAATAATTGTTACGGATGTTGCAGGCACTCAGCAGGAAAGAATTGTGGATAAGGAGCCACAATATGAAAGTTCGAGTGAAGAAAAAGAAGATGAATTGTATTGAGCAAAAATGTAAAGATCATACTTAACAATACAATTATAATCCATTTTTTATATCATTTCATTTTTTTATACAATAAATAATACAATTCGTACTACATTTCATCTACATTTACGTTGGTTGTAACTATCGCTTTATTGTCATTCTTAAATTCCCCGTTCTATCAAGGAGAAAGAAAGGAAAAAAAAAAACAAAAAACCATTCCGGTCAGATTAAGAGAACACACCAACATTTTTGTCAGATTAAGAAAATATGCTTTCAGGATACCGAGATAAACCTCCCCTATGAAAATCTGACGCGCTCGAGTATTTAAAAAAAACTTTTTTTTTTTGCATTTTCAAAAATTCATCGTAACTTATGGTCACGCCGAAATCGTCAGTTTTTTTAAAGGGGCCTACTTAACGCCCCTTCCGAAAATCTGACGCGCTCGAGTAAATTTTTTTTTTTTGCATTTTTGACTACTGTATATGCCTACCCCCACAACGCAAACCGGCAGATTAGTATACCGTTGTTATCAGAGGCACTTGGGGCATACGTAGTATGAATATCTGACGCGCTCGAGAATGCCCAAGTAACTGTTTTTTTTTACATTTTTGAAAAACCGTACACGCCAAACCCACCGCTAAAATGGTTTTTACCATACGAGCTTTTCTTTTCGAAATTATTTTATCTTTCGATTTTGATAGGTCTCGACGGCGCCGTTGAATTACGCCATTTAGCTACCTCGCCTCCCTAACTATTACATTAGAATGCGGGTGCATCGCATTTCAATGCTGCTTGGAGCATTTGGCACCAAGTATATCAAGACAGTTTACTCTGTAAGTTCTGCCGAGGTAGCCATACAACTACACTAAAAGTCTCAGCTTCACACAACCAAGATCACGCCTATTTCAATTATCTCACGTATTGTTCAGTTGCGTAGACACTTGTACCACAAAACTGCACCAATTTTAAGACACAATATTCATTATGAATCAATTTGCGAATAATTAAAATAGTCACCGAACCGAACTCGAAAAACGGCGCCAAAAACTCCATAGCCGGCTACTTAAGGCTAAACCAAGTTAAAAATAAAAAAAACGGGCTGCACTCCGGGAGTGCCGGCAGAAGCGAAAACTTGAATATTAACGTTGTGCATTTTTGGTATTTTGAAATTAGCGGCAAAGGATTAAAATTATTTCTTAACTATTACTAACAATCACACAATTCAATCAGTTTGTAATTAGAGAAAAATTCTAAAGATTTCGCACCAGTGGCCTCTTTAATTTCTACATGCACGCATTAGAGTATACTCTGTGACTATAAGTTTAAATCGTAGAATTTATAAATAAGTCTATGATTTCATCGAAAGCTGCTATTAGTTCCATTTTCAAAATTAGCGCGTTGCTGGTGACACAAGTGTTTACGTCTTAAAATGACGTGCCGCCATTTTCAACGCGCCCCGTAGAAAGAGAGGGGGATACTTCCGACGACAGCTGTCTACTCTCCATCCGTCACATCCGCCTTACGCATTTTCGATCAGCCACGTGATTCTTACATTTCTTACTGACGCGAGTTTAGCATTTTTTCCCCATTACAAAAAAGCGTATAACGCCGCTAAAGAAGTTTTCACTTCAAAAATAATAACTTTCAAAAAAACATCATTTCATTCATTTGTTTTCACTTCTCATGCTCGTAAAGTTCGTCTTTATGTTGGGTATAGGCTGCATAAAATCGCTTTTTATGCTCTAGTGCATAAAGTAAAATCTTCGTCTAAGTTTCAGACTTTAAGACAAAGGTCGTCAGGCAAACAGCCACACACGCAATTTAACTTCGTTGAATTAACTTGTTATTTTATTCTGTTTCTTCATTTTTTGTTGTGTTATAATACATTTTTTATTTTTGAAAATGGGTATCATTTTTATTGAAAGGCTTTGATATATTTTTTTTCATTTTTTGAATATGCGTGTCAAATGAAAAGCCTTGATGAGGACATTCCAAAATTATATTTTTTTTTTTTTTTAAAAAGTCATTTTTCAATTTTTGAATATGGGTATCAAATAAAAGACCTTGATGAGCAAATTCCAAAATTATATTTTTTTGTAAAAAAAAATTGAGTTTTTTTTTCAATTTTTGAATATGGGTATCAAATGCAAGGTCTTGATGAGCACATTCCAAAAATATATAATTTGTCACTAAAATTTAAGAAAAAAAATATTTTTTTTAATTTTTACGTTATTGTTGTTTAATTTCCTCACAATCGAAGTGAAAAGCAGAGTGTATAACTCGTACATAAAACCCATTTTACCCTCGACTTGACTATCCACCCTCGCCTGCGGCTCGGGTGGATATATATGTCTCGGGTAACATGATGCGTTTTATGCACTTGTTGTACAATCTACTATTTTCTGCATTACAATGTAGATATTGTAAAAAATAAGTTTTTTTTATTTTATCATTTTTAAAAACTCGGGGTAATTTAATGTTTGAAAAAGAACAAACACTTGAGACTAAGGCTCGGACACGAATAATTTTTAACAGGTTTTGGTAAGTATAAAGTTAAAATCTTTCTTATTTATTTTTATTTACTTAATCATTGTAGCATAACGAAATTTCTTACATCAGGCCCGAAAGATTTCAGTTTAATTGACTAAAACATTACTTAAGTACCTACATACTTAGGTACTTAAGAGTGTTAAGCTAGTGTTTCTTAAGAAAGCGGTGCCATCACTTAGCGGCCGTAATTTTACGGACGTAAAAAGACGGTCGTCTTTACGTTGGAGTCACGTGGAAAGTTACAACTCTGCCGTTTTTTTTCCAGAAACGTACCTATCTGAGAAGAAAATGGACGATCTTGATTTAGCTTTAATTATATACTTGGATCATGATCAATGATCAGGAGAGGAAAATAATTGTATGGAGGAAGATGATTTATTCCATGTTCGTGGTACAGATGCAAAAAAAACTCAAATGTATTGTATTTGAGCTTTATTGGCATCGCTGACTACTGTGAATGCGTAATGATGAGAAACCAAGGACCGAAACCGCTTACCGTTAAATGTATTTTTGATTGGGTATTTCATAGACTTGTTTTCAAAAACCCTATCAATACGGTAACCCTATCGAAAGGGTAACCCAAGTAAGGACTCACCGAATACGAAAACCCTATCGGGAAAACCCTATGAAGGCTTTATGAAGGGGTTTTAAAACGTGTTCAAGCAATTTATACCTAGTTCCACCTTGGCCAAAGGACCGGAACCGCTTACCGGTTAAATGGGTTTTGATTGGGTATTTCATGAACCGGTAACCGTTAAAAGGGCTTTTGATTGGGTATTTCATAGACTTAATTTCAAAAACCCTATCAATACGGTAAGCATGACGTCGACTAACCCTAACGAAACGGAAACCCTATCATTTGGTAAGCTTTTTAATAGGGTTTCCCTATCAATTATGTTGACCAAAAAAGGGGTTTTCCGGTCCCTGTGAGAAACTCAGGAAATAATTTCGCTTTGCACCAGTTTAAACTCATTTTCTAAATAGCGGCACCGCTTTTTGTCGTTGCGGTGTCCAGCACCGCTCTCTAGGATACCGCGCCGTATTGTTTACATAGACAACGTTCTACGCCGCTAAATTACACCCGTAATATGACGGCATCGTCATTCTAGAAAACCCTAGCTTTATACTTAAATTGTATTTGCTTTCTTTCTGATTATTATTGGAAAAATAAATCAGGCAGTAACTCATGTGGTAACATCTGTCAGTAACCACTGTAGTGGTTACTTACAGATGTCCTTAGGCTGATTTTACCTCACTAGACTAGCTACACTAAGGCCCGTAATGATAAATAGCTTTCAACGTTGAGAGCTATCTTAAGATCATAATAGGCACGTTGACTATTTTTTTTATTTTATGTTACATAAATTACCCCTAAAAAAAGAAACATTTGTATAAGAATTATTACTCTAGCATGAAAACTGCCCGAGATATCACAGTTTGAAATGCACAAAATTGGACTCACCCGAAAACGCTCCATACTAACGGCTACCAAGTTATGACGTCACGCCTTCCTACGTTGTATGCAACGCGTAGGAAATTTGTTCGGCAGCTATATTAAATATTGTGTTTATCAAAATGGTTTCTTTGACAAATTTGCTATAAATTTTACGGACTAATTGAATGTATTATTTATTTTAACAAATTTTATACTTTTTAAATGGACTTGTCCACCCAACTTTGAAGGGTCATAAAACAAATAATACGCAATATATAAAACCAAGAGGTATACAACAAGCTACTCCATATGTTTGATATGTTTACCATTTTTATTACTATTATGTTTTTATATTCATAAGTCAACATCTTTATTTTTATACAATCTAACCTTAAATGTATGAATTGTAATTGTGGAGAAAATAAAGCATATTTTTATATATATTATTATTATCTATTGTATGGAGGAAGATGATTTATTCCATGTTCGTGGTACAGATGCAAAAAAAACTCAAATGTATTGTATTTGAGCTTTTTTGGCATCGCTGACTACTGTGAATGCGTAATGATGAGAAACCAAGGACCGAAACCGCTTACCGTTAAATGTATTTTTGATTGGGTATTTCATAGACTTGTTTTCAAAAACCCTATCAATACGGTAACCCTATCGAAAGGGTAACCCAAGTAAGGACTCACCGAATACGAAAACCCTATCGGGAAAACCCTATGAAGGCTTTATGAAGGGGTTTTAAAACGTGTTCAAGCAATTTATACCTAGTTCCACCTTGGCCAAAGGACCGGAACCGCTTACCAGTTAAATGGGTTTTGATTGGGTATTTCATGAACCGGTAACCGTTAAAAGGGCTTTTGATTGGGTATTTCATAGACTTAATTTCAAAAACCCTATCAATACGGTAAGCATGACGTCGACTAACCCTAACGAAACGGAAACCCTATCATTTGGTAAGCTTTTTAATAGGGTTTCCCTATCAATTATGTTGACCAAAAAAGGGGTTTTCCGGTCCCTGTGAGAAACTCAGGAAATAATTTCGCTTTGCACCAGTTTAAACTCATTTTCTAAATAGCGGCACCGCTTTTTGTCGTTGCGGTGTCCAGCACCGCTCTCTAGGATACCGCGCCGTATTGTTTACATAGACAACGTTCTACGCCGCTAAATTACACCCGTAATATGACGGCATCGTCATTCTAGAAAACCCTAGCTTTATACTGAAATTGTGTTTGCTTTCTTTCTGATTATTATTGGAAAAATAAATCAGGCAGTAACTCATGTGGTAACATCTGTCAGTAACCACTGTAGTGGTTACTTACAGATGTCCTTAGGCTGATTTTACCTCACTAGACTAGCTACACTAAGGCCCGTAATGATAAATCGCTCTCAACGTTGAGAGCTATCTTAAGATCATAATAGGCATGTTGACTATTTTTTTATTTTATGTTACATAAATTAACCCTAAAAAAACATTTGTATTAGAATTATACGCTAGCATGAAAACTGCCCGAGATATCACAGTTTGAAATGCACAAAATTGGACTCACCCGAAAACGCTCCATACTAACGGCTACCAAGTTATGACGTCACGCCTTCCTACGTTGTAAGCAACGCGTAGGAAATTTGTTCGGCAGCTATATTAAATATTGTGTTTATCAAAATGGTTTCTTTGACAAATTTGCTATAAATTTTACGGACCAATTGAATGTATTATTTATTTTAACAAATTTTATACTTTTTAAATGGACTTGTCCACCCAACTTTGAAGGGTCATAAAACAAATAATACGCAATATATAAAACCAAGAGGTATACAAGCTACTCCAAAAGTTTGATATGTTTACGATTTTTATTAGTATTTCGTTATTTTATTCATAAGTCAACATCCCTATTAAGATGTCCTTCCTATAGGTACATCTCAGGTATGATCTCAATATAGCTCTCAACATTGAGAGCAGTTTCTAAATACGAGCCTAAGATAATGGTTTGTGATTTAATGACTCATTCATTTGGTTGAAATTGTATGCAGCAGAGAATGTAAATGAAAATAATGCTATTTTAATGACTATAATTTGTGATTTGTCATATTGGAATCCTTACTAATATAACAAATCTGAAAGTAAGTTTGTTTATTTGTTTGTGTGTTTATTTGTTACCCCTTCACGACTTAACTACTGAACCGACCATCATGAAATTTTGCATACGTATTGTCGCAGGATACAGAGAAGGACTTATGGTACCTTTAAACCCGACAAGAAGTACTGTTCCCGAGGAATTAAAAAACCGGCCAAGTGCGAGTCGCTCTCGCGCACGAAGGGTTCCGTACCAAAAAAGAAAACAAATTAGGTTTTTTGTATGGGTGCCCCCCTTAAATATTAGTTTTATTCTGTTTTTAGTATTTGTTGTTATAGCGGCAACAGAAATACATCATCTGTGAAAATTTCAATTGTCTACCTGTTGTTGTTATTAATATCGAGCAAAAAACGTCAAAAACATCACGTTTGTTTTATGGGAGCCCCCCTTAAATATTAATTTTATTCTGTTTTTAGTATTTGTTGTTATAGCGGCAACAGAAATACATTATCTGTGAAAATTTCAACTTTCTAGCTATCACGGTTCATGAGATATAGCCTGGTGACAGACAGACAGACAGACGGACAGCGAAGTCTTAGTAATAGGGTCCCGTTTTTACCCTTTGGGTACAGAACCCTAAAAATACATTATTAAAATAAAAATACTCGTTATTAAAATATGAATTCAATAGTTTAAAAAGGCAAGACACCCTTTCCTATGACAAAGTACAATCCAGCTTAATAGTTCCCTTCAGAAAATCTCAACTCTACTGACTCGATATAAGCTGTGGCGGAAGCTCCGGCGTACGGTCGATGCGGCGGGAGGGGACGTCAGTGCACCCTGGACCGGCCGCGCGTACCCGCGTCCGTCGCGGCATGTGAAAAACCACAATCTACAGGTGCTAGCCCGACGCGTGATAAATGACGACTCACGGTAGGAAATTGCCCTTACAAGTAAACAAGTTTTCTTTTTTTTTCGGCGTTAGCCGTCTTTTGTTTCGCTTGTTGCGTGTTTTGGTTCTTCTAAGCTTTTGATTGTGGAAACTTTTTTGGCGTCACATCGATTTAAACCTTTTTTGTTACGCTGATTTATATTTAAAATTAGAATACCTTTTTTGTCATAGTTTGATTGCGATGTTATTTTAAAAATAAATTCCAAAAAGTTTGCTTATGTATAAAAACTTTATAACGTTTATTGAAAAACAGTTTTCTTAATACAAGTTTGAAGTTCATAATTAATGGTGTTAAGGTTCAAAATGGCGTGCAGTTTTGTGCGCATGACCTGCGCAAGAGGTACCTAAGTACATAGTGAACCTGTGCACCTGTATACATAATAGGTAATAGAAAACTTTCCTGTGACCTACATTTTATTCGCGAGGCTGGAGAACTATAAAGGAAGTCATCTATCAAAGATACTGAGACCTTTAAACCTTGACTACCTTTAGTACTTTAAGCTTAAAAGAAGTTTGTAATAATAAATTTCAGAGATTCCTAAACGGCAACTGAAAGAAATTTATTACGCTTTGGATAAACTTTTTAGTTTAAAACTCATATTTTTGTGAGCTCCAAATAAAATGCGCATTTGGAATGTAGATACGCTACATAGTTTAAAAACGTTACTTAACAATATCAACAAAATCGTCGGGAAAATAATTAATAGCAAATGATGACCTTCAAGATTAAATTAATGATAATATACTCAGGATTGCTAAAGTTCCCGTTCTCTTTCACTTTTATCTGACGCATGCCTCCAGACTTTCAAAAGCGCACGGTGACCGTGCGCTTTCGCTTTCCTCTTGCGTTTTCAGCAAAGGCATGCGTCAGGGCATGCAATGGACAGGCAATAGCGCATGCCCCTCTTTTCTCCAAAAAAAACCGTCAAATTTGTATGGCAGAAAGTTGATCGTGAAAACGCACGGTTTAGAGGCAATATTACATGCATTTTACACAAGTTGACTTAAAAATTGAATTGAAAGTGAAGCGACTCGGAGTTGACTTGAAAATTGAATTGAAAGTGAAGCAACTCGGTGAGCAGACCATAAGAGTACCTACTACATAGTACTAAATATGAACCTACTTTATTTTCGTAAATATCTTTTCATTTTGAAGATATAAACTCCTCGAAAAAGTCAACGTTATTATTACAATAACCTCAGCAAAATTTTAATAATGCAAACAAAGAATATATTACAAATCCATTATTCCCCAAAAAAGCTGAAAGAAACATTAATTTTAATCCAAAGCCCCTTTTGTAATGGAAACGAAGAACAGAAATTAAGAAGAAAACAGAAAACAGATTTGAATCTTACAAAAAGGGGATAGGTATTATTTTCGTGGTGTTATCCGCTGTGACCTTGTCTTGACGGAAAGTACCTCGATGACCAAACCTCGAATGAAAGCCTTTCAATTAGGAAGATAGTAATCAGAGTTAAGCGTACTTAATTATTCGTGGTATCCATTGTTTAAGAGGTTTAAGTTCTTTTGTTTTGTTTTTAAAAGACTTTAACTTTGGCCATTCTATAAATATAATCGCATTTGAGTTTTATCGATTCTCGCTCAGTTTCAATTTTCATGTTGCTGAATTTTCATTTCTGCTCTATATTATGTTCACTATCTAAGATTTAGTGCGTACTTTTTTATTCTTAACGAGATAGTGCTTGGTTGAGAAACTGGCTACCTTACCTCTAACTGCCGGAACACAACGATTTTTTTAAATAGATTTTTAAATAGATTTATGGCGTCACACTTAGGTAAGATGGTGGTAGCTAGCCAGGCAGACTTGAAACAAGCCCTACCACCAACCAAACCGAGTACAAATTGTACCCTCCCCCTCTCGAAATCGAACCCGGGTCCCCTGCATCTTAGGGGCCATTCAAGAATTACGTAAGCACTATAGGGGGTGGGGAATCTTTTTTATTTTGGATGATATGGGGGGTAGGGGAGTCTAGATGATTATTACGTCATCGGTAGTTATTTACTTTTTTACACGAATGGCAACCCTCACATTGTCTATGCTTGAAAATGAAACGCATTTTCTGGGATTCCCGCAAATAATGCAAAGCACTCGCTTTAGAACTGATGAGGGGAATTACCACGCGTTATTCACTTGTCTAAATATAAAAAAAAATACATTTATGATTAAAAAATGTTTACGTAAGCGTAGGGGGAGGGGGTAAGAGCTTTGCTTACTTTTGCTGAAAAGGGGGATGGGGGTTAAATAATTGTAATAAATCTGCTTACGTAATATTCGAACGGCCCCTTACACGGATGGCCAAACCACTAAACCACAGAAGCGGTTAAACTACGAGTATTTATTTCTTTAAAAAAAAGCTTTTACGCACACTAAATCGGTTTTTGATGTTTAAATTAGTTGTGTATTAGATTTTTTGATTTCGCGAAGCAGCTACTTAAGTTGGTCACCCCACCCGTGACCATACGTGTAACGTGGGGTCGTAAAATAATCTAATAAAAAAACTAATCAAACACATGCACGTCTCAGAAGACCTCTGATAAAACCGCGTTACTATCCGACAAAGTTTTATTATCAATGTATAAAATAATATTCCAAAGGAAGCGCTTTATTTTCTTATCATTATAAACTATTAATGTAGAGCTTTGACTTAAATAATTGTAATAAGGGATTTAGTAGCTACAATTTATATCAAAATACATTGCATAAAATAAAACTAAGTCAA
Source organism: Agriphila geniculea (assembly GCA_943789525.1). Taxonomy (NCBI): domain Eukaryota; kingdom Metazoa; phylum Arthropoda; class Insecta; order Lepidoptera; family Crambidae; genus Agriphila; species Agriphila geniculea. The sequence continues at coordinate 21,330,501 of OX038877.1, forward strand.
GTTAACAGTCATTCATTATATTATCTGAAACAAGTAAGGTACAATAGTTAAAAAATCAAATCAGTATAACTATCCCGTAAAATTTAATCAACAATATTCTGTTGAATTTATCATTTTTATAATTTAATTAATGTAAAACCTCTCTTCCATCTTAACTAGGCAGTCTTATTAATTACTAAGTATTTTTTCTCGAGTTTCTTCAGGCTTAACTTATAATTAACTTAAGCCCTGGCAGTGATTATAAACTTATCCGCTTAAAAGTTTTATAACTTGATTTGATATCCATGTTCTTGTAGAAAGCTTAATAACGTTAAGCCGTGCTTGTAACATTATGTCACTTATTGCTAAGTTAATTTGTTTAACTTATCAATGAAATATTTCTTGTTTGAAAAGCTATTCCTACACAATATGACTTAATTATAAGGTAAAATAAAACTATGCGACCGTGTTGACGTACGTTTTGACGAAGTACTTATAAATATAATTTATTGCCATGTACCCAAACTGGGTACTATTAGTAGGGAAACATTTTTTAGGGTTCATCAACATTATTCGCTTCGTTGTGCAAGTGTCAATAGCTTAGTAATATTTAAGTATAACATAATAAACAAGTGAATAGCTAATTATACAAAAAAAAAAATAGACTCAACCATAGCATTTAATACAGTACTATGGGGTGAGTCAATTTATTCGATTATTTCTTCTTCTTCTTCTCTTATATAAATGTGAAACGGTGACTGACATATCAATACCCAGCCCAAACCAAATTTTGAACATTTTGAAAATTTTGAAAAGTGTAGGCATTCACTGAGAAAGCATTTTTAGAAATTCCCCCTAAAGGGTTGAAATAGAGGTTCGAAATGTGTATAGGAAAAAAATAGACATTTTCACTTAAACCTTTGTAGGATTTAAAATAAGCAAACACGTGTTTCGTGGATTTCCGAAACTTAACCTCTCAGAGGGTAAATGGGGTTAAAAAAAGCAAAAGTCGATATGGGTCACGTTATTAAGGATTTATGAGATGTTTATTACGATAATGACATTTATTTTTAAGTCCAACATGGTAGACATTATTTAACCCCTAAAAGGGTAAAATGGGGTTCAAACTTTGTATGGGAAAAAACATAAAATAGACATTATGACTTGAAACTTCGTAGGAGTACTTCTACAAACAAATAAGAAAACAAGTAGGTATTTCGTGAATTTCCGAAAATCAATCTCTGGGGGGTATAAAGGAGCATAGTGGCCATGTTTCAACCCCTAAAGGAGTAAAAAGGGGTTCATATTTTGTATCGAAAAATAACATAAAATAGACATTTCAACTTGAAACTTCGTAGGAGTATTTCTGAAACTAAGCAAACACGTTCAATTCGTGATTTTTCGAAAATTAACCCCTTAGGGTATATAGGTAATAAACCTTAAAATCGATATCTATGGATGTTGATAATGAACTTTCATGGGATGTTGATTGCGAAAATGGCATTTATTTTGAAGTCTAACGCGGTGCCATGATTCAACCCTAAAAGGGGTGAAATGGGCTTCATATTTTGTATGGAAACAGACATTTCGACTTGAAACATCGTATGAGTACTTCTGAAAAAATTGGAATAAAATCGATATGGATGTCGTTATTAAGGTTTTATAGGACGTTTATTGCGAAAATGTTTGAATGTTTGTTACTCAATCACGTAACAACAGCTAAATTGATTTGGAATGGCTCACAGATAGTATAGTCAGATCTAAAAGCTAGGATACTTTTTATTCCGGTCAAAGGTTACCTAGGGATTTTCCGAATATCCTAGTCTCAATATAAAGTTAGCATTGTGAATGCCTATAATCTAAAAATTCTATAAATAAATAGCTTAATACTATTCACTTCTCAAGCTTACGCGCTCATTAGACATGAAATAAAACAATTTTAAACGAATACTAGCGCGGTTTTATTGAAAGTACTTTGGTAATTAGTTGGTATTTGGTTTGATTTTTGGTTAGCTTAATACTAAATAATATAACAGAAAAAATACGACTCACACCAGATCTATTCTCGGACGGGAATCGATTTACAAGTCACATTGGTGAAATAATGCTTGCTTACAGCGTAAGGCTGCGTTGAAACGATTACATACGACCCGACCTCAACCCGAACTCAACTCAAACTCACCTCAACCGCAGCCGACCTTGAAATACATCGCTTACAATTTTGAGTCTTATGACACATTAATAAGCTCTTGTGCAATGTTCAGGTGAGTTTGAGGTGAGTTCGGGTTGAGTTTGAGTTAAGTTCGGGTTGTGTTCGGGTTGAGTTTGAGTTGAGTTCGGGTTGAGGGTGAGGCGTGTGCAGTTGCATCGACAAAATATAACGGAGCTTATTAATGTGTTATAAAACTCAAAATTGTAAGCGCTGTATTTCAAGGAGTGGGCTCCGGTTGAGTTGAGTTTGAGTTGAGTTCGGGTTGAGGGCGAGTCGTGCGTTATCGTTTGAACGCAGCCTAAGAGTTGGATATTCTAGAAGAAATTCGACGATGTGACTAGTGACTCGGTAGCGCAGCGGTCAGAGCATTGGACCGGATATCCAAAGGTCGCGGGTTCGATTCCCGTCTGAGAATTGATCTGGTGCGAGTCGAATTTTTCTAGTATATTATTTAGTATTGTATAAAAATAGCATTGTGAATGCAAAAATCTCAAATTTAAAAAAAAAACCGGTCAAGAGCGAGTCGGAATCGCGCACCGAGGGTTCCGTACCATCATAATTGCACCATTAAACCACACTGCAGAGTAGAATAATAAAATTAATATTGTAGTTTTAGGTCAGCGCCATCTCTTGACCGATAGTGGAACTAATGTTAACTTTTTTAGAAATTTGATAATTTCTAAAAAAGTGCTCCATATTGAGACATCATTTTATTTTTCCTGTAATCTTTATATAAACTGCTATCGCATAGAATTATTTCAGATTTTTCTCTTTGCAAACTTCGGAGATAAGGGGGGGAACGGTCATTTTTTTACATTTTTCATCATAAGTCGAAAACTATGCGGTCTAGAAAAAAAAGAAAAAATTATTAAAAACGTGCAATTGGCGCTCTTTTATATGATACCCCACATGCCCTAGTAGCCCCACTTCAAATTTTTAATACCCCTCATCAGGCCCTGCTTTAAAAAAAAAATATTTTTTTATTTATTTCTTATTTGCAAAATAGTTGGGCAAATGTCATCTTAACCTATTCCAAATTTCAAGTTGATACCATTAGTAGTTCGCGAGATATCCAGCTGTGACAGACAGACAGACAGACTGAGTCACACCATAAGGGTTCCTTTTTTACCATTTTGGTACGGAACCCTAATAAATAGCTCTCAGGAAGAGGTATTTATTATTGCTTTGGCAAAATGTTCTTTTGTGTGTAATATCAGACTTTCCTATTTTCGATAGTTGGAAAATGTCAACTTACAAATTCAGTCTCATTATAATCAGTTTTACAATGAAAAGGTGGCGATTACATAAATCGCATTAGCTTATTTATTTATGAAGTAAGTACCAAGTAGTTTCACGGTTTAATTTTTATTACAATCATCAAAGCTTTTAGCAGAAATTGACGATAAGTTTATATATTATATATTCTTTATTGCACTGATAATAATTGTTACATAAGTCATTATGATAATTGTAAGCAAAGGTGGACTTATCTCTAAAGAGATCTCTTCCAGCCAACCTAAGAGGTGTCAGAGATTTATAGTAAGCGGGTACATAAAGTGCAAGACATAAAGTAATAATAACTAAATAATAAGATAATAATACAAAACCTATACTTGTTCATAATATATAAAATACATATGCATATATAAATAAAATATAATATACCTTTAAACTAGTAGTTTATATATATATATATATATATATATATATATATATACATATACCTTCAGATATATCAGATATATATATACCTTCAAACAAATAGTTTCAAACTAAAAGAATTTAATTTTATAGAATGTTTACTTGCAACTTTCAGTGATGGTTCTGCTCTTGTATAAAACTGTTTTTACCTTTCTTCTTTTCTCTTGAGAAATATATTGTTGCTTTTTAGCTAATACTATATCGTATTATCATTTTGCTAACCACCGCACAAATGCTGCACCTGACCTAAGCTAGAAAAATACAGATTTATGAAAAGGAACATAAAGTGTAAAGCAATATTAGATAAAATGTTTTTTCATACTTTGGAGACCGCTTGGAGGTAAAATAAAACTTTTCATTAAAACTGGATCTCATAAAAATGCAAGTTGTTCGTAATAATCTTAATTTTGTTTGGAAGCTCAACAAACCTACCAATCAAATGATTTTTGATGACAGCAAAATAATTTACTTACGAACTTTAGTAGTTGTTGTCAAATAAACAAGATGAACATTAAATAAACAAATATTGGTTTATGAAACGGAACCCGAATCATCCTGATATGTCACAAACGTGAACGCGATATCACGTCTGCCCTATTTGGACTAACTCGTTATTTATTGTCAAAACCAGACGCTGATTTTGATCAATGTAGTTAAAGATAGGGGGAGCTGGGCACATTGTGCAATACGTATATTACAGTTACAATAGAAATTGTGATGTTTCTATCGAACATAGGGGGAACTTTGCGTACCTTTCCTCCATTTTGTGAAGATTGTGGGTTTCTGTTGGCTCAAAAAAATACTTTTTATAGGTCTAGAATTAAAAAAACTTTTCTAGGTAACGCATTACTAGTAAAAATGTTTTGATGTTTCGATTTTTTATTAGGCTTCTACGTTTTTCCACTTTTCGGCATTTTTGCAGATAGATTACTATTCCCAAAACTTAAGGAAATATTTTTCATTTAGTTTTTGGTTTACCATTCAAAGTGAATACGATCTGGCTCCTTGGAAAACCGGTTCATAGATCTGTACCGACAACACAAACGTATTTCCTAATCTTATCTTAAGGGTAAGACCAACAAATCGTCTGAGTGTATTGTTACGACAATAGGAAAGAGAAGTCTTAGGTAACACATGTTATTTGATGGCGGCTTTATTTGACTTTGGTTAGTATCGTCATTGTCAAGCTGATTAATTGAGCTTCATTCTGCTTAGCAAAGACATTTACGATTAAAGAAAAAAAATCTTTCTTCTCTTGATCTTCTTTAGGCTCTTTGTACAATTTGGGTGCTGCGGACAACACCATTGGCTGTGGTTTGGGTGGCGGTTCTGGTGATACCAACTGCGGGCCCGGGAGCCCTGGCCTGAAAAAGGGCCCACGAAGTAATCAGGCATTCCATGACTAATTCTTTGTACCTGGGACACACCACACACAATATTTTAATATTGTAAAAAATATGGAGTTGTAAAAGGTTGTAAAATATTAGAAAAGTCATAATTTCTATCTGTATGCGAAGTTTCAGCCTGATCCATTCAGCTGTTTTAGCAGTTCTGTGCACTGATTTAGCAGTCAATAAGTCAGATAGGCTGTTAAATAAGTAACAGAATTCAGTAACACAAATAAAAAGTACTTACTAGTGGATCTATAAAGCCGTAGACCTCGCGTTTGTGACATTTCTGATATTTTTCCAAAATGGCTGATTTTTTTTATTTTTTTTATTTTATTTATTAAGGTTTATCAACTAAGTACAATTCGGAAATTAACTTAAAAACATATTAGACAAAATAGCCTCTTAAATTAGAAATTGTACCTAAATTACAGGTAAGCACAATAATAAGGCACACTAATAATAAGCACAATAATAAGGAAATATCATCAATATCTCTGCCATTTTGAATAATATCAAAAAACTGACTTGACAGAAATTCCATATCATTATTGAACCTGTTCACAAAATTTCACGAGAATCGGTTGAGAAAACAGAACAAACGGACAGCCGGATAGTGGGACCATAGACATAGAAAAATTTTCGCTGCGCTCAAGAAGACCAACAAAGCGTGGAAAAGAGAAGTTAACATCATACGGACACGGTCTATGTAAAAAAAAGACAAAGGATCAAGTGATATGTGCCAACATTTTTTACAGCAAGAGCCCCTAGCGTCCCGCTTAGCAAATGAGCAATCACAGTTTGTTTAAAATATTTTTTAATCTTAATTAGAATTTAAAATAAAGATATCGTGGAGCTATGGTGTCTTGTGCTCTAAGTAATTGTGATGTGACTAAAAGAAACAATCCAAGTAATCATACTTTTCAAAGGTAAATAAGATATTGCCACATATTTCTCTAAAACCAAATTTCGCTACATTTATTCGTTTATCGACAAAGAAAATAGTATGGAACATAGTTTATTAATTTCCTTTGCCATAATATAGTCATATTTTATGAATCTAAGTCATATTTTACGTATCTCATATAAAATGTATTGATTCGTTTTCGGATCACCTGTTTATTGACTTTGTTGTTCTTTGACATTCTATTTCTATGAGCGGGACGGACATACTGCATTTTTGCCCAAACTGAAAGAGACCCTTCACTCGCCCTTCGCGCTCACTCGGTCAAAAAAGTATTCTCAAATAGTTTTTTTGACAAGAACATCAACAAAGGTTTGTCGTATTTCGTTACAAATTAATTAGGGTTTCTTTTCTGAAAAATCTACTTCCATCTTTTTCTCACGAGCACACCAAAGTCACTGTGGCTTGCAAATTAATCACTGTCGTTCACATTGTCTTTTGATTTATGCAAACTCATTCAAACATGAAACAATCTGTAACGAGTTGAAAAAAAAACACGACCGGAAGCTTGTTTGTAAATTTAACGTCTGTAGCGAAAATAAAACCGGGTCTTGAATTTTATATTTGTGTTGAGCTTTCAGCCTCGCTATATTACTTAGATTCATTCAATTTTATTCATTCATACGCATGTCCCCGGTTCTTGTTGGATTGTGATGAATTCTGATGCCTTTTTACAATGATATTACTTTTATTCACTAGTGGTTAAGTGAGCTGTAGACCTTGCGTTAAAAAGTTGCTCAAATTGTATGTTTATTAAAAACAAACAACACATTAGTTTTTTCAACTAATAAGTATCTATAATTTGCAAATAATATAGGTACGCAGTCCTAGGTTCTGTCACAGTCACAACCTTATTTATTTTTAAATTTCGAATATTTGCCAGAATTGTTTTGATTGATGAACTTTTGAGTCTTCTAAAAATAAAAAAATAAATCTACTTAGCACCGCTAACAAAAAAGGTCTGTTACATTATTTAGATTTTTCGAAACTGCTGAAATATTTGTTTTTTTTATATAATATCTCCGCCATTTCGAAAAATTTCGAAAAACTCACAAAATTTCACGTGTATCGGTTCAGAAATGTAGAGGAGAGCAAACGGACAGCCGAAAGGACATTTTTTTTGCTCAAGCTGAAGCAGAAACGCTTTGCTCGTGCTTCGTGCTCTCTCGGTTAATTAATATTACATCGGTTAATTAATATGCCACATATTTCAAAGTAAAGATATTAGGATGACAATGACTTTTGGACCAGAAAATGTTCAGTGGAGTTTTCCGATAAAAACGTCTCCAAATCTGCGATTTCCAACCCGCTTGCAAAATATTGAGATTATGTTAACGGCCTGTCATGTAATATTGACACCACCTTCTGTTATTTACACTATAAAGTTATACAGAATAGGTACAAACACCTATATCACATCTGTTATTTATATCAAGAGGTACGGTGTTTATTTATAAAGTATTAGAATCAGAATATGGGTTGAATAAAAAAAGCCTTGTGAAATGTCAGCGGTAAATATAAAGTAGCTTTTTCTAAAGCGATCGAAGCCTGATACAACATCTAAATTTAGTCCAGTATCTGTTAAAAATAAAACATGAGCCATAGTGTAATTACACAGTGCCTGAACGATACATTAAATTTGAGCTTCATGAATACTTACAGCGAAAATGAGGTCATTTACGCTGTTGTTTTTCCCAAATTGACCTTATATGAACTTCAATTTTCTCTAAACATCTCTCTATTCTATGTGAATGTCTCTTACGTTATTGTATATGTGTATGGGGTGGTGCAGCAAAAAGTCATCTAATAGTCGTAGAACGCGCACAAAGAGCAGTGTTAAAAGTAGCCATGTATCTATCTTATAGACACCCAACAGAAGAACTGTACGAACAAACCGATGTCTTGTCAGTCAGGAAGTTGTACATTTATGAGGCATTGCGCAGATTTCATCGGACTATAGTTCCGCAATTAGTACCAACCAACAAAAGAGTAGATAGTATTCCACTTCCTAGAGTAAAAAGTGCCTTTGCAAAAAGACAATTTTACTATAGAGCACCACAATTATACAACAAATTTAACAAACTATACAAAATTAAAAGATATAATAACAACACAATTAAAAAGGTTATTTACACAGGTCTTAAGCAGTACAATTACAGTAGTACTGAAAATATTTTATCAACACAATATTAGTTGAGATTATTCACACATTTAATAGTTTAGTAAGATTATTACAAAATTTGATTATTTTAATGTTTGTGAGCATTTATATTTTTATTTAAAATCATTTCAATGTCAATTTTAAAGTTTTTAAATTATTTAACCTAGATTTGGAATTTAGTAAAGTATTTCTTTTTTTATAATTGGTACAGTAGTTTAAAGTATTTTAATGTTATTTTTTTTTTTCTTTTTGGTGATGGTTTAATATACTTTAGTCTTTATTGTCAAATGTATCATGCTAAGGGAGAGGACTTTGTTTTCCATAACACAGACAAATGTCTACTGTGGAAGACAGATGAATCGAATGATTGTTACGACTTTTTTATACAATAAAGCATTTTATTATTTTATTATTATTATTATTATTATCAGGTGCTATGACATTTTGTTGTTGTTCCAGCTCAAAACTTTATAACAAAATTTAAAACCCTTATCAACTTATGTTTCTAACAAGTAATATTAACTTTCGAATGACTTTATTCCCGTAGCGTTTGAAATAATTTTTACATTTTTTTTAATTCCTTAATAGGTATTTCTTCTTGTCTCGTGCAGATGAAAGTTTAAAATAGACGGTGAAGATTCTCTCAAGCAATGAGTAAAATTTAGACCGCCATTTCGCGTGGGCAAACGTGAAGCTCTTGTCACGTATAAGTAAAGGCTAAGTTACGGGTAAGCACATGCACTATTTTTGCTGTAACTTCGCGAGAACATTAGTGGGAGACTTTATTAAATTACGAGGAAAACTAAAGTCTTGTTCAAGCATCAAATTATTTATGTAACTTTACTTACTTAAAGGAGAGTTTGAAATGCGTTGTGTTACCAAAGTTATTGTGAAATGTAAAGTTGGGGTATTGTTGTGTTTTCATATTTATGGTTTCGATGTTAACTTTATTTTTAAATTAAAATTTAAATTACCTACCAAAATGGATTTTACACTTATGTATTAAGAAAACTTTAAAATAGTCGGTGAAGATTCTCTTAAGCAATAAGTAAAATCAGACCGCCATTTCGCGTGGGCAAACGTGAAGCTCTTGTCACGTAAGTAAAAGCTAAGTTACGGGTAAGCACGTGCACTGTTTTTGCTGTAACTTCGCGAGAATATTAGTGGGAGACTTTATTAAATAACGAGGAAAACTAAAGTCTTGTTCAAGCATAAAATTATTTATATAACTTACTTAAAAGAGAGTTTGAAATGCGTTGTGTTAGCAAAGTTTTTGTGAAAAGTTGGAGTATTATTGTGTTTTCTTATTTATGGTTAACTTTATTTTTAATTTAAAATTAAAAATACCAAAATGGATTTTTGTTTTAACACATCGTTTAAAACAAATAAAAAACATTATGGTATTATAATTATTGGAAAAACACTTTCTTTTTACGAATTATTGCTATGTAAACATCTTTAACATACTAAGGTTCTATGTTAATCCTAAGAACTATGATGTATCTGACCCATGTTTATTTGGAATCGTAGTCTTGGTTATTTCAGCTATTTAAAATCTTGATTCTCACAAAAACATTTAGCTGACAGTATACCTACGTTAAATATTGTGTTGTCCATTGACCCGGTAATAGGTCGACCCACTGAGACCACGGGTAACGAGTGGTCAGCTAAGCAAGCAACGTATCGATCACAACCACAATAGTTGATAGTCAATTATTCTACTCTATGACATCCAACTACATAAATTTTGACGTTCCTTATCAAAGCGACAATTTTATTTGTGTATTCAATAGTAGTTTATGATACAAGGTTGGTAAAGAGGTTTTTAAAAAACGAGTTGACGTTTTATAAGCCCGAGCCGCAGGCGATGGTTTATAATCGTTACGAGTTTTAAAAAACCTTAACAACCGTGTGCCATGCGACGTTTTTCAATACAATTGCGAGAAAATATTATAGGTACTACTGAAATTGTAATAATAATATTATAAAACTATAAATTCTGAGATTTTGTGCGCGAATTACGCAAAAACCGTTGAACGGATTTTGATGGGTTTTTCACAGTTTGGTAGATTGAGGTCTAACTTAAAATCCAAGTTAGGTTTCACCAAATTCAGGTGGGTGGAACCAGGGAAACAGCTTGAACTCTCCGTAGTAATAGCTTTCATACACTAAAGAGGTAATTTAAACTGGTACGCTATATTTTTCTACTGTCCACGCGGAGGAAGTCGCGGGCGGAAGCTAGTAGAAATAAAAAAAAAACGTACGTAAACAAAAACGCACGGCGCCGGCGTGCGGTAAAATCATATTTCCGCACGCTGTATTAAACCGTAAACAAAAACGCACGGCGTGCGGTAAAATCAACTTACCTTTAAGCAACTGTATTGAATAGGTTTTTTACCAACCTTGTATCATAAGTTACTATTTGAGCAATTTATTTTTTAATAAATAAGTGATGAATATTGGACACCATCACACACTTGCTCTAAATTTCAAAATATATAGCTAAAGCTACTTGTGTATGAAAATCAGAGACAACGGCGGTAGTAACACAAACACCCAGACCTGAGCCAATTGACATGATCCATTCTTAAAATTAAGTCAGAATGCTATTAGCGTTGCTAAAGTCATATCTGGAACCTGTGAAACGGGCCATAATAGAGTTAATTTTAATAATAACCTTTCTTCACCGAATAATGGACATTCGAACATTAGACGTATCCCTAAAAAGCCTGTGACAGCCAGTTTGTTTTTCAAAGCCTATGCTTAAAATATTGTAACGACTACGAATGTAAAAACACAGCATGGATTGTTCTCAGTTTTGTAAAAAAAACACACTTTCTCATTACACGAGTCTTCATTATTATAGCTTTTTTACTGGACCGAGTGAGGGAAATTCATATAATTATATCAGTCAGTCTCAGAAAAACAAACTTTAAGAAAGACTTCTAGTTGTATTCAGATTTAATGCCAGTGAAGTTGTATAGTAAAAAATACGGTATAATTAACTGCTTAAAGCAAAAATACCTACGTACGGTACAAAAGTAAAACATTCTCGTTAATTCAAATTAAATTTAAGTATACGATAAATTACATTGGAATTAAAACGTTCAACTTTATTCTGCTTAAACAAAAAAATGTTCCAATTTAATAACTAGGTATTGAAAATTATAGACTTTGTAAACATGTCACTAGTTATTAAGGTACCCGAGCCATTTGCAAGGAATTACATTTTAAAATATGTACCATTTAAACGAAATATCGAATTGAAACTGCATTTTTTCCCTCGAATATCTATAACAGTTATACAATTTCATCCTATTCATTGAAAGGCCTGCGACAGGCGTCTTTTACACAGCTCGTTGAGCCAAATACTACACACATCCCGAGTGTAAGCGAAAAGGAATCTTATATCAATGGCTTAAGTTCTTCAGGCGATTACGATATTTCTTCAGAGATGCAACAGCTGCTGCCATGTATGCATTTAAAATTTATGCTCAACCATTATTTCCGCCACCTGTAAAGCCTTTGGAAATTTTATTTAATGTCAAGAATTTTTATTCGGTAAACTTTACCGTTTTACGGATTTTAAACATTAAAAGTTTTCATGCATATTCTATAGGTATGTACATAGTGTTTGGATTGGCTATTGGCCAGATCTAGACATTTCATATTTTGGTGTTTATGTACATTTTTTATTTTGAAAATAAAACGCAAATAAATGTGGGATTTGACAAAAAATGTTAAGTACTTCTTGTTTTCCTATGCTAGCAAAAATCAATTAATTTATCACCAACAAAAGCAAAATTTTATTTTCTATTAACAAAATACTGCTGTGCGTTTAATATCGGCACCCGATTGAATAGCGACAAGCATTGAATGGGATGGGGCCATTCGCCACCATTCGTGATTTATCGCCCGTGTTTGATGATTGCACACCCATTCAACTAGCATTTCACACCTCGACACTTCTGGAATACTTCTATCAAGTGTTTTTCATTACGATCCACTTTTCCTCTAATGCTACGGCTCCACCTGCGTCTTAACGCGTAACCTAATACGCGTTAAGACGCATTAACGTGTAAATTTACAAACGACCGTACTAAGCTAGCTAAGGCTTAGTTGGACATTACTAGGGCACGGATAAATATGTATTAAAAAAGCAAAATATGTACATATAATATGGACTAAAAAATCTAAACTACGTAAATAATATGGAATGATAAAAGAATACCTATCCTCTTAAATATTCATTATTGAGAAAAATCAAACATTGTAGTTTAGTTTTATAGAAAAAAAAACAAAAAATATAAAGATAAGTATAACAAATGTGTAATCCAAATTAATAAAAAAAAATATCAATTCAATTACCATTAATTACCTAGATTCTCTTCATTAAATTGGTTACAATATACACAGCGTACTTTTTTAAATTTTCACAATTAAAACTTTGAAGGTTTTGCCGAAATATAGCCTTGTATTGGCTAAATGACCTTTTTACGTCACATGATATTACTGGAGCATACTTAAATAAGCATAATTCCGATAGCGAGAAATCCAAGTTTATGATGCCCTCAAAACTTCCGCTCAGCATATCATCAATTTGTTTCACAGTAATTCACTGCGGTAGAATGAAATAAAATTTGACAAATAGGCGACAGTGCGACACATCACACGTAGGTAGGTATTGGCGCACCGCACGGCCGCGTGGTGTCGGAAACGCATATACGTACACGTTATACCTATTTTTGAAAACTAAATCTTGTTCTATCGTATATAAATTGAAAATATTGATGATTGTGATATTTTTATTCAAAATATGCACTTAACCCTGACATATGGAAAAATATGGAAAATTAAAATTAGTTTTTTCCGTTCCAAATACGATAATTGATGTAAAGAATTAATTCCCCAACGAAAATCGTGTGCATTAAAAATATGTATTTACATATTATTCCGGGCCCTAGACATTACCATTAACGTTAAAGTTAACGCAGGTGGAGCAGTAGCATAAGAATTCATATTTAATCTGTTCTAAAATAAGCTTTTTTTTGTACTCTTAAAGCCTAGTTTATTATTTGGCAAACTTTTTGTATGAAAGCAACACTGAAATCACAAACAAGAAATCAACAATTTTTACAAAATTTTAAGTATTTGAAAATGTGCATGGCGCAATAGAAAACTGTCGCGATTTGAAAAAAAAAAATATTTCCGTAATGTACAAAAATTGGTTAAAAATGACAGGTAGGTTATTTTTGGTTTTCAGGTTTTGTGTAAACAAATTCTAATGGTCCGTAATGAATAATACGAGGAAGTTTCAAATTGCACCAATTACGGATAAAATCTCCGAAAATCGTCTTCGTTTGTATGACCATGTTCAAAAAAGGGATGGAGATCATGTGGTACAAATTGCATTGAACCTACCAGTACAAAAGAAAGGCAGAGGCCACCCACCCGCAACTTAGTGGAAGAATATCGAAAGAGACCTCAAGAAAACAATTGACTGAACCGACAGCCATTGATCGTACCACCTGGCGCAAGAAAGTAAGGAGACCCGACCCCAAATAATGGGACAAGGAGAGGAGGAAGAAGAAAAAGAAAATCTAATGATAAATTTTACAATAGTTACCTTCAAAATGTTATGACATCAGACACTATTACTATTACTACATAGTTATTTACCTAAAAAAATCCTAATACAACATAGCTTCGTTAAAAAAGTGGTATCATTTTCTGAACAGAGCAATATCCAATATTTGCGTACGGGAGTACACACATTTTTAATTACAGCCCAAAAAGGATAACCATCTAATTTGCATTAACGACTATAACAGAGCAATAAAAAACCAACCCCATGGTTTGGTACTTTACAATTCATTAGCAATACTGCAGTACATCGTGACATAACTCAATAATTCAACAATTCAACCTTAAGTAATATGGAGGCTATACTTGACACTATAAGTTCTTTTATAAGGAGAAATATCCCTACTATTCAGCCCTAAGTTATACAAGGGAGTTTTGTATCCCTTTAGGAGTTTCGTGTTTTAATGAACACCATTGTAGAGCTAGTTGCGTTAATTACTCCTTTTGTGCAACTATCAGCGCTCCAAAAGAGTTTGTGGTAGCTTGCTTAGAACTAAAAGCTAACAGTAACTGTTAATTTATTATATGGGTCTTATAGTCGTAAGATTCGCTCAAAGCTAAAACACAGAAGCTTTGGTCTTCATTGTAGGGATAATAATCGTTGCTCTACGCCCTTAACCTCTATACATTGCTCTTATAAACTTGCTTTGTCACTATAAGCGTTATATTTTATTACTAACTTTTGTCACCACAAACTATAATTGCAGCTACTAATACCATAATCTACCTTCATAACTCTTTAGGTTCTAAAGTAAGCTCTATTTGCAGCCATAATGTTTGTTGGGTGGCTCAGTAGACCGAGCAGTCGCCCGGATAGCAAGTAGGCTGAGAAGACGTGGGTGTAATTCCCCTGAGCAAACAAACTTTTTTTTTATTAACCCAAAGGGAAAAACCATCTAATTTGCATTAACGACTATCACAAAGCGATATACAACCAACCACAATGTTTGGTACTTTACGATTCATTAGCGATACAACGTGACGGAGCGTCATTCAATTCGCGCTTTATCGACCGTGTTTGATGATAGCGCCGCGCAATTAGCGTAGGTATACCTACACCTAAAAGCCATTGCGGTAAAGTTCATTATTGAATGAAAACATTTCTATTACGTATTCAACCATTTGTTGGACACAAAGAGTGACCACAATACACTATTTGAAGAACTTATAGCTCTAGTTACCTTATATTCGTCTGGATCACGCGCGGGCGCGCGGCGATTCCGTGCTCTGTTTTCTGGATACAATTGGCATATTTTCCGTACTGATGCAACAGTAAGATAATTTAATAATAATAAGCTTACTAGTTACAAAAAGTTAGCAAATATACTGTATTGTTTAAAGTGACAAGCAAGGATCTCTCGTTTGCTGCTAACTATTTACATGCAAAACATACGGGTATACTTCGGTACCCCACGCGTGACTGAATGTTTCCATAAATAACGCGTATACCAAAAGGGTATGTGTGTTATTCATAACACTTAGTAAGTTAGTAAGCAAAAGTCGTAAATCAAGTGCAGTATCAAACTTGAATACCAAGATCCTCGCTACAATTAATTGCATTCAAAATACAGTAGTAGTAGGATCCTGCAAAACCTGTAGCAAGTTGTGCCTTTGCTTGATATTACAGGGAACAAACTGCGTCTAAACCTAATGGCTTCGGGAGATCTAGGGATTTGTTTGTTAAACGCCTTCCTTAATGAAAATTGCTGCAGTCAGAACATAGTAAATGTGTATCTGCCAGTGGCGAGGGGTCGAAATATCGCGAAGGTAAGCCGAAAAAAAAACCACCGCGTGCTGCAAGCTTCAAGCGTTTCTTCAGTAGTTAGGCCCTCACTTTCACCATTCAAAAAAGCACTGATAAGAGTGACAGTGTCTAGCCCGTGCTATTTCATACTGAGTTGGAATCAGAAAATAATAAACATGGAAAACAAATAGTTTTATTGAGTTTGCAACTGCCTGTCATCCACGTATATTTTTTGTACAAAGATGTAGGTTTGATATTGAAAATGTTTAAAAAAGCCGTCTTGCTAACGTAACTATAACTTAGTAACTAAGTTTGGAAAACAAAGTTTTACCGGTAGGTAAGTAAGTAGACACGTAAACAACACTCCATATGAATTAAAGCCATTATCCTTACTAATATTATAAATGCGAAAGTCTGTTTGTTTGTTTGTTTGTTTGTTACGCCTTCACGTCTCAACTACTGAACCGATCGTCATGAAATTTTGCATACACGTTGTCAGGGGTACAGAGAAGGACATAGAGTACCATTCATCCCGAAAAAAGTATTGTTCCCGAGGGATAGCAAAAAAACTTTCTACGCAGACGAAGTCGCGGGCGGCAGCTAGTGGCAAATAAAACTTACCGCAATGAACAAATCGGTATAAGATAAACACAGTAAAATAAACAAAACTTGCGAAAAGTATCGATTTTCACTCACTAATTCACTATTTTGCAAAAAACTAATCACTTTCCAAACACGCACATAAACAATAATAATGGCGGACAGGTACTAATTATTATTTATTAATCACTCGGATGTCATTTCGTTTCATTCGCGTCATATTCGCGTATACTCGTAATAGACAGAGAAGGGAAACGTAAAATCGCTTAAAATAGAAAGAGATGGAAAAATACAACCCGGTGGTGCATCGGGTTATTTTAGCCGAAAGGCATGCATGCGTGTGAATGAGACAGAGTAATAACAATGTTACGGTTACCATGGCAACGCACGCCAGACGCAGTGCGAACATGAAGCCAAAAATTATCGGCTTAACTCGTCGAACTTTGCTATGGAAATAATTGTAGGCGCTTTGAAATAATGATACAATAATACTGTCCATGTATTTCTCCTTACAATCTTTTGACAATAATTAATGATATGTTATAATCTGCATGGCGGATCGGTGGTGGGTACTGGGGTAGTTCAGGGATTTCTCAAAGGGAAGCCGATGGGAATCGGCTTGTATGGACCCTTCGCCACTGGTATCTGCTCTTCAGTGGTTATGAAATTTCAGTTGCCCTCATTATAACAAAATTGTGTATTTTATGTTAAAATGTCGATATGTGAGAATCGTATTATTTGCAACGTCAAGTCAAAAGTAAACTACAGAATGAATGAGAAACAGAACACAGTTTGGTTGCAACCATGACTTTACTTGATCTTAAATCTAAATCCCAACTTTCCCATACTATATTAAAATTATAGAGGGTGATTCCAGAGCACAGAGACCGGTTATAACATCAAGTTATCCAGACTTGGATGGTTCGTATCGCTGAACTTAACAAGCCACGACTTCCTCCGCTCTGTCATTAGTTTAATGAAAATTGACTGCTGAGCACTTTGCTCCAAGTAAAGGAGCGCCATAAAAACTAGTGGTTTACCTTATTAGGTGCTAATAAACCTTTGCGACGGTGAAATGAAAATGATAATGTGGAGTTATTTGGACTTTTGATAAATGTAACAAAAATCTTATAACTCATAATGAAACCACATTATTTTGAGTTTGTGAAGATTTTTTTTGCATTACTCCCCAGACATGAGTTCCAGGCCTTTGTTTATCTGATTACTCATTCATTCTAGTTCTATCAATTATGCTTCTCGTACTTTTATTCTTCATTCTTTATCTTTCTATCATACTTCCACATACTTCTTTCTTTAACGGGTGGAGAGAGTTAGGGCGTGTAGATTTAGAAGCTTGGCTCTACATGAGATTTAATAATTTTTTGACAGTGCAAGCCATAATGTCTCGCCTTGGCATCTTTTTATATGAAAATGTTTTTGGTGGCATTGTGTTTTACTTGGTATGTGGCGTGTAAGAGTTCTGTACTCTCAATTTCATTACTGGACAAAGTCATTGGCCACTTGTTTCATAGCTCATGTTTAACTTCAACAGGTATGGGCTATTTACATGGGTCGATTTTAGTCACCTGTAACGGTCGACTTTAGTCACCTAGCAAGTCGCTTGTAAAATTTAATCTTAGGTGTGTCAAATCGGTGAAGGCGACGCTATCGTCTATATAGTCGATGTTGTAACTTCCTAGGTAACAATCTGTAATAACGTAGTTCCAGTTTAAGCCACCGGATAAGTTTGGTCAGGCACCTGCAATCTAGGCCGAATTCAAACAGTCGATTTTCGCCGTGCGGCAAAAGCCATGTGGCTTTAGTCACTCGTGTAAATACCACATTAACAACAGTCATAAAATTCTATTAACATAGTTTGGAAAGCTGTTGCCTAAATTGCAAAAATTTCCTGGTCTTAAAACCTAAAAATTTTATAATAATAATATATATCTCGTTGTGGCATACGTAAAAGGGTTCATCACAAGTTGAATAATTCAGCTGTGTTCAGGAATGTTTTGTGTTAGATAGGATTTACGAAACATCTTTTTTAAATGTTTAGAGCACAATCTGAAAACAGTCCAAGCTTAAAATGAACTCCCTTATGACTACCTCGATACCTACGTTTGTTAATAGCAGCGAAGTATTCAAGTTAATTTATGTTCTCATATTGCCAGTCCCGGGACGCTGCACGTATTGTTCCTTACATACAGTTCTGCGCATTCTATTACATGTATATAAACCTTGTCTATTGTTTGACGACCACCATCTGTCGCAATTATACTTTGCTTAATGCTTTTCTGTACATGCTAATTTCCAAATGAAACATTGTGTTTTCATCTTCTGTTTTGTTTCCAATTTGTTCTCGTTTTACTGAAACATTTCGCAGTTTGACCCCTTGAAAGCGTTTCTTACTGTAATAGCTTCTTTTATTTCTTACTGTCTTCACATTTTCCACTTAACATCAGTTGAAGAGAGTTCTTCTGCCGAGCTTCAATAAAAAATGCTTTTGTAGTTACTCTAGAAATATTTTTCTAGGTAGTAAAGTGTTACGATTGAGAGAATGCGTTTTGAAAGTGGTTGTTTATAAATGTATTTTTATAAAGAAACAGCTTGATTTTTAGATATTGCTTTTTCAATTATTTTAAAATTTCATTATAACACAAAATGTATTGTGGATACATTTATAAGGATAATGGTAAACCATTATTCTAAGGTAGACCTTTCAATTACCGAATTTTGAGTCTGCTTTATAATAAAAAACTAACTAACAGTTTCTATACTGTAAGTTAAAAAACATACAGTATAGAAACTTACTGTCTATTAAGTTTACATTTAATAACTCGTGAATTTCGACGTAAATTATTATCAGATGGAACTCTGCAAAAATTTAGTTAACTTGAAAACAGTTGTTTCCTTGAAGTTACTGGTTTAGATAACAGTTTAAATGGGTGGTAATGTTGACAATCGTAGGTATATTTATTTAGAACATGTTTGCCAAAGCTGTAAAAAATTGCTACTGTTTGTTAACGTAAGCGTATAAGTAGCTATAAATACTACTTCTATACAATTACTAATATTATGTATTTATTGCAAAATTTCATTTCTGCTCTTGCTCGGTCGCAATACGTGATAATTACTTGTATATTTTTTAATCTAGTGAAGCTATTTAATTAAAACTATTTCTGTGGTTTTGCTTTTAATAAATATTTTTGTAAAAAGATACTGTTTGTTGTCAAAAAGGAAATAAAAATAAATATTCAAATGTATTAATTTACTTTTTTACTTTAACTTTTCGATGTAATATAATTTACCAAAATTCTTCGCTCCACATGATTATAACCAACACTTTTAATTTATTTCACTGTACCTACAAAGTTGACGAATTATTTGCTAGTTTCTCCATTTACACCCCAAGAAGTCACTATTAAACCGTGAATTCGAGCAAGTCACTATTAGTTGAAACTCTACAACAATGTTGTGAGTTACCGAATAGTTTCGCCCCAGGTTCATACTTTCCGTACCTGGCAGTCCTGGCACTCGGCAATGTTGACTGCGACTGTTGAATAAATATATTTTTAAAAACAAAATGAAGTCTTCTTTCAGTAAAATTTCCTACCTTCAATATTTAAGGTACTTTCCCTTCGTGTGGCAAAGTTTTGGGACACCCTATATATTTAATAATATGCTTATTTCATCTAAATGAATTAATTCTGCTAGAAGTCATTCATCCCAAAAATATAAGTGAAAAAATTTGAGGGACAGGGCAAATACCGGGGGTAGGGGTACAGTTCCTTTTTAATTGCTCCAATGCCAACCACACCACACACGCTAGGTTATGCATGACGGTTTTGACCACAGGCATAACCAAGCGGCGTGCATGAGCAGCTTGCATGAAGGTTTTGCAGCTGGGTTAAAACTGTCATGCGTAACCTTACGTGTGTGCTCTCTATTGAACTCGGTTTTGCATGAAGGTTTTGCAGCTCGGTTAAAACCGTCATGTATAACCTAGCGTATATGGCCTGCTTAAGTATTCCAAGTAAGTAATTCCAATCATTATATTTTCTGTTATTGTTGAAAGTTGGTATACTTATTTTACGACACAAATCTAACTACGCATATACATCATGTATCAAAAAACCCTGTGTCAGATCCTGAAACAGGTGATAGTGTTGCTAAAACTAAACAACTTTTTCCAAGGAACATAGGTCGAAAAACGAATTATTTTTTCGCCTTTCTGTAGTAAGTCGCAGCGAGGTGTGAGATAGAGAGATGTTATTTCTCCGAAACTGTTCACAGCTGCGTTGGAGGACATTTTTAAACTCTTAGACTGGAAAGGACTCGGCATCAACATTAATGGCCAGTACCTAACACACCTTCGTTTTGTAGATGACATAGTTCGTATGGCTAAGACCTTGGAAGACCTGAACACAATACTCGAAGATCTCCGTAGTGCTTCCCAGTGGGTCTTAGGATGAACATGGATAAGACGAAAATCATGTCGAATGCCCATGTTGTGCCTGCTCCAGTTCATGTTGGGAACACTACACTTGAAGTTGTTGACCATTATGTATGGACAGGCAGTCCAGTTAGGTAAGTCCAACTTCGAGAAAGAGATCTCTCGTCGAATCCAACTTGGATGGGCAGCATTCGGGAAGCTCCGAAAAATCCTCGTGTCCGTTTTACCTCAGTGTCTCAAGACAAAAGTCTATGACCAGTGTGTGTTGCCAGTGATGACTTACGGCAGTGAAACGTGGTCGCTAACTATGGGTCTCATAAGGAGGCTCAAGGTCACCCAGCGTGCAATGGAGGCGGGGCGGAAAGGTTCTTGAATGGCGACCGCGCACCGGACGAGGCTCCGTGAGTAGGCCCCCGACAAGGTGGACCGACGATCTGGTGAAGGTCGCGGGAAGCCACTGGATGCGGACAGCGCAGAACCGATCGTCGTGGAGATCCTTGGGGGAGGCCTATACTCAGCAGTGGGTGTCGTGCGGCTGATATGATGATGATGATTATGATAGTAAGTCGGTCAGCTCACCAATACATTTTTTATGGGAGTATACATTTTTTTTCGTTCTTCGACCTATGTTTCATGCTGGAGAATGTTGTTCAGTTTCAGCAACACTATCACCTGTTTCAGGATCTGACAGGGATTTTTGATAGGTGATGTAAATGATTAATTTTACTAAGCGACATAACAAAACAAACATTTCGAAATGTACTTTCTTGATTTAAAAAAAATACGAAAAAAAAACTACTTTAGACATTGACATCTATATTATTACACTGGACTGGCTGCTGTCAAACCGCTCTTGTGCCTATTTGATTTCCGCCATTTTGGCGCTGTAGGACGTAGCGTGAGCATAGCGTGAGGGACCTAGTACTAAAGTCTGAAGTCTGGAGAGACCATAACGGCAACCATTTTCATTGTACACGTCAAAATTAGTTCTTTAGACTCACGTTAGTAGCGTTTCAAATAGGCACAAGAACTTTACTGTCAAATCATACAGACAGCCAGTCCAGTTAATAAGAAAAAATATTTTTCAGATCAGTGACTTTAGACCATAATACATTTCAAATTGAACGCCCGTAGGCTGACTACGAGGACCGCTACACAGTTGCAGTACTTAATGCTGATAAAACCTGAAACTCGGCACTACGCATACTAATTGCTAAATCATTTTTTTTTTCATCTCTTATTGCCACAATAATGCAGTTCCTAATAAAGTACATTTAATTTGTTTCGCAAATTTTTAATGAATAATAATGTGAGTGAATACGTTCAGAGTAAATATACGAAGATTCGATACCTATCACGTACGTCCCGTGATGTACGGCCGGTGGTTTACGGTCCGGAATGCGTCCTTTCCGTTTCCTTCGCTTTTATTGGTATTGAAAAACTAAACGAACAGATGTAGTTTGTCTTGGGTCTACTATTGGGCACTTTATCACGAAATTCTACATCATCTTTATTGTTGTTCACATTTTTTCTTGATCACTTTAAGTAATAAGTAGTAGGTACTTATAATTTAGTTTTTTATTTGTGAAAGTAGGTAATAAGCTTTTATCTACTCTAATATTGTAAAATTCGAATTATGGATTTCAAAACGAATTTATATTGACATACTTTATACACGCAAAGCCAAAATAAAATTAAAAAGTTATTTCATAACATACCTTCGCTAACAAATAGTATATTATGAGACAAGTTAGCTTAAGTTGCTCATTGCACACAAGGCTGTGGGTTGCAGCCCGAGCCGCAGGCGAGGGCGTAACTCAGCCAAGTGTGCAATGAGTAAAAGCTCACGAGTTTCATACGACGTTTTTCAACACATTTGCGAGGAAAATACAAAGTAATTTACCACACAGCAACAAATACGACAAAAACAAAATAGGTATGACAATTATGGGAAATGGTACGTAGGTTTTTTTTGTTTTTTTCACACGCCCAATGCAAAAATATATTTTGCGAACAAAGGGGTGAGTAAGCATACAGCCTACTTCAAAACTATAATTTTAAGGGATAAAATGCAAATATTTTAATATTTTATAACAAAATATTGTGAATTATGAATAATTTTATAATAATAAATAATTGTTTGACTTAATTAAAGACTTACACATTTATTTATTTCAATAATAAATATGAATTTTCAGCGGCATAAAACCTCTTTTTGTTACTAAAAAAATAACTGTATAACCCAGTTAAATTGGGAATGCTCTGTTTACTCGCATAGGACGTGCAGTAAGGTACTAATTTAACTTTGTAGGGATAATTCTATAACAACCTAGTGTTTTATATATTATTGCACGCGTTTGTTATAGCTCGGTTTATGGCCCTAAAATCGATGTATTAGGGCTCACTTTACGAGCAAGTCTGTTGAATAGTATGTTATAAAATAACTTTTTTTCTCATTACGATACAGGGCAAATCCAAGAAGAAGGCAGTGCCGATGCCGCGATATAAAAAAAAAACAATGATACTGCCACCATGAATTTAGTACTTTGCCACATACTTTCGATGATTAAATGTACTCTATGGTGATCGATGACTCAGCGTAACGATTACTCTGCTGGAATGCACTCATCTCATCTCATTATTATTTTTTCTTATAAATTACGCGCCATTTTTAGATTTTAATTTTTACTTTTGCTTAAAAATGTCTGATAGTAGTGAGTGTTGACTCCTTGAATATCGGGATATTTTAGATGAGGCGATGGCAAAACGTCTTAACCCAGGTAAGTACTATATACCTATCTAAACCAAAGTCGAAAAACTACTTAAGTACTCTTTTTATCATTGATATTTTATTTTGTAGGTTCAATCACAAATTGTGTGAGAGTAGAAAAAGTAGTGTATGAAACTTTGCATAATTAGGTATTAAAACACTCGTGTGATACTATTAAAAACACACTCATGTTTTAATACCCCTCATTATGGGTCAGTTTCATAAACTACTATTAAAGTCGGACTACTATACTCATTGACATGCATTATAAAAAAATTGTTTTCATGTCAGTGATTATACTAGTATCCCAGCAGAAATATAAACAAAGAAATATCACTGTCAAACTGACTTTGATAGTTACATTTTCGGATTTTTATAGCCACTTTTATACCTTTTTGATTTATTTCATACAGTTTTGAGTCTTAGAGTAAGACGCGCTTCTGTACCAGAAAGAGAAGCCATACAAAGCGTTCCCCTCTGCCGAAGTACAAGCCCAAATGGGCATACGCGGTTAATAAAACCAGTTGCGCCCGGATTTCTTTCTAGACCGAGTCCAGTCGCGCATGTGAACGCTGCAGTGTTTAAAATGCCGAATCGATGAGTTTTTTGCTGTTAAAAGAGATCTGGAACATCAAGTTTACAAAAAGACGGTGTTACATTTCACATGAAAGTAATTTTTTGTCGTATTATTGATATTTGTTTTCATTTAAACATTAAATTCGTATATTTTATTCTTGATTAGTTGTCAAATTTGTTCAGTGACATCGGGTCTGCTCGTCCATGGCTCGTCCGTACAAATTTCAGATCTGTCGCTAGATAAAACCTGGATATTGCGTCACCTTTTGGGGCTTGAAGAACGAAAAAATAACCTTGAATGACGTCAACGATATTTTCCATCTCTTTCATTAGGGTGACAACAATGTTATCCATTCGTAGGACAGTCACTACAAATAGGTACTTACTACAGACTATCAACTTATGCCTACGGCGTAAGTTTTTTGGACGACCAATCCAAACATTCAAAAGTGTTTAGATTCTAAACATTTGAATGTTTAGAATAGTTTAGATGTTAGTTAGTGCCAAAGTTTGTATGTTTGGGTATCTCTAAACGTACAAACATTCGCATTTAGAATATTACTGCATTTATAGGATTATTACTACTCTTGACCAACCATATTATAACCTTTCTATATATTCATTCAAACCCCCCTTTTGGCCAGCGGCGGCGCGCAACACAAAATATTTACTTAATGATTATTTTCGGTTGGCTCCTCTCCGGATGGACGATACTGTTTTGGAATGGTGGTCACACTGGGGGTCAAGTCTGCTATTGTTAACATCATATAATCGTGTTTCAATGGTGTTTGAACGGTAATGCTTTTTAACACAGTTCTTGATTCTTAAACCCAAAACTGATACACAGTGTCTAACGGGTTTGGATTTTTAGGAAAAACAATGTGTTTCAATTTTGGGTTTATAAAAACAGGAATTGTGTCAAAAAGCATTACCATCCAAACACCATTGAAACACGATCACGGCGTTAGTCACGATAATAGCAAACTTGACCCCTTGGTCCTGTACGGTCCGGCTGGTTAAAAGTCAAAACTTGGAGATACGTGGTGAGGTTTAAGACTTAGGTACAGATGCCGGCATATATATTGGCAAGAAAATGAAAGAGACAAAAGATGCGCAGTAGCCATAAACTTAGTGTTTATGGCTACTGCACATCTTTTGTCCCTTTCTTTCTCTTGCCAATATATATGCCGGGCAGTATACACACCTGCCCTTCCACCCTAAAGTCACGTGTATTTTTATTTTGTACAATGAGGAATGTCCAAAAAAACAAATTGGCTGAATATTTTAAAGGCAGGAATAAGCGCCCTTAGTAATAGAAAAAAGTTTTAGAATTTTCGGTTGTGTGAAAAAAAAAATTAAGTCTCATTATTAGTCATTGTATTAAAAAAAGTTGCAATATAAAATGTTAAAACTGCATTATTTTGGCCGTTGAAAATAATTTCCCTCTAACGGTAATTGGGATATACTATAAATATTTCTTTTCCTCATCGTTTCGGAATCTGAAAAATAAAATAAGATTAATTTTTATTTTGTTACTACGAATAAACAATGGGTGTCAAAGACCATAATAACTAGTATAGTAGTAAGGTAGTAAGTTAGGTAGGTCCGATTCTTAGCTGAAACTGATCTGAATTGTTTAACTCAACTACGTAAGATAATATTTTAGTTTACATTACATTTTTTCTCTCTGTTAAGAATACAAAATAATTCCGCTCTCAAAGTTAAATGTGGCATAAAAACATAAAATGTAATGTTCAATGTAAACGTAAATTTTTCATCTTTCTTTCTTATTCAAAAGTTCTGCTGTGATTACGGTCACCCTGCGATATGCAGATAATATTTCTAAAGCTTCTTATGTGTCGAAAATTAATACAGATTTGTACATATTATATTTATTATATCGAAATAAAAAATACGTAATTAAGGTGGAATTATAATTAACTTCTATAATATTTCCGAATTAGATCGGAAACAATCTTTGAAATCTGCTAAAATTCAGATTTCTGAGAAGGAAAAATTGAATGCTGAAATTACTTTAAAAAACACTTACTTGTGAAATATAATGTTAGAATTTGGTTTTGAAACACTTTTACAATTTTGCACAATGCAACACATGCTTTGTAACGTGAATTTTATTTAAATAATTTTATATTTTTGTACATAAACGTGAGATGCGGTGGAAAATCATTGACATTAGTGACATGTCAAATCAAAGACAATTCCATCAGTGATGCCACCTTATTTTTATTTGGTAACTTAAGAAATATGGAGAAATTACTGTTAAACGTAAAATATTGTAATAACAAAATGGACTCATCTGTCCTCTAAATAATTACTTTGGCATGTACTAATAAATTTTAACATCATGTAACTAATTTAAAGTGTGCCGATATTTACATTTATTTAGAAAATCTAATTAATTTTTGTACATGACCTGGGTAAATTGACTATGGATTGGGATATTTTGTACTTAGCATGGCAATTTCAGTCACAGTGTGAGAGGGATAAAAGAAATCTGCAAAGGTGAATGACCTCATCCCCAACCATCCTTCAGTAGTAGAATGTCCAGTGTCATAGAATATGAATATAAGGTTCTTGGATAAAACGGAGTTCTCGCCGATGGGCAACTTAGTGATGTCCACAATGATGATCACAATGTTTGTCGATAAAGGACATGGCCTGGTCCTGCTCCAGGCAGTCTCATAAATGAGATATACCTGAAAAATCCTTAAATATTCATTAATTCTTATTAACTTCTGACAGACTCAATTTGGTCTTTGCAGTTTTGCACTGTCACATTCTGCGGCAAAGAGTAAAATAATATCACAGCATAAATTAATTGGTTCTCTCACAGAATAAATAATCTTTTTGATACATCTTGTTGTAAAAATGAATCATAATCATAATAAATAGGGAATGTCCGAAAAAGTTTCACAATTTTCGCTGGTTGACTTTGGAACTCAAATTCGGCACCACTGGTGAACCAAACCATAGACAACAAGGCGTGCGCACTAAACATTTTTACCTAAACAACAGTTTCGAGACAAAAGAAACAAACATTAAAAATTACCTCTTTGTTGTTATTCACCCCATCGTAAATTCCTTTTTCCGTATCGATATTGCTGCATCGACAGTTGAGTTCAGCCCTTTATATCAAAAACGTGTCATATTTTGATGTGTGACTCATCCGTACACAAATTTTTGCTGTTTTGTTTTATTTTTTATGAGTTAGTGTCGTCATTACAGTGTTGTTTTTGTATGTGAGTATGCGGAACTTCACTTGTGTGCACTTTCCCCCCCCCGCAAAAAATGCCAGAATAATTTGAATAGAGTAATAATCGCTAAGGCTGCTCCCTTCCAGACGAAGCCGCGATGCTCTAAGGTTTTGAGTCATATATAATATAAACAGTTGTCTCAATAACTTAAAACTCATAACAAAATCACAAACTAAGCATCTTCGACTGATCCCCCAATATCAAAAGACGTCAAAATCAAAGTCAAATAAGCTTTATTCAAATAAACTTAATTATTAAGTACTTTTGAATCGTCTATATTTTCCTACCACCCGTTCCAGACTTTTTTAGCTGACAAGAAGAACGGGCGCAAGAAACTTCAGGCGGTTGTATGACCGAAAGTGGCGCCCTCAGAGGTTTTTATTTAATAAGTTATTAATAGATAAAGATTTTAATAATGTTTATCTAGGAGATTTTAGGGCCCATGGTTTAGTATTTTCAGAAGGTATCACTACATGCCCTCGTAGTTATTCGTAGAAATAGATAGCAAATGTGTCAAAAACGGCCACTTTTAGCAGTTTTTCTATCTACTTCTAGCAGTGACTACTAGGGAATGTAACGATACCGTCTAAAAATACTAGACTGTAGGCCCTCAAATCTCCACGATAAACATTATTAAAATTGTGTATTAGAATTATAATATTAAATAAAATTCACCGCGGCGCCACTTTCGCTCAGGGTACCACCTTAACGAACGAATGACGAATGTTACTACTACAGCTACTCTACTACTCGTATTAAATACTCCCTAATATATATATTTTTTAAATAAACCAAATGTTGTCTACGGTTTGCAGTTGAAGTGTGCACAGTATCATAAAAATGTTTTCTACTATAAAACTGTTATCATGAAATATTTAAGTATATTACTATTTTGTTTTTGCCGTAAAACTTATGATTCAGAATATTTATCTTATTTATTTTTATTAGGTTTGTGGTGAAAAAACATGTAAATGTGTTTATTTCTTGAGTTAACAACACACTATTTCTTTTTGTTTTGTTTTGTTCTGGCAACAACTTTGTTTATATTTTTGCTGGGGGACTAGAAATTGAACTTTAGGTGATAATAGTAACGTTATTGGTTATTATCAATTGTAAATCTTCCTGAAATCATAATAAATAAAATAAACTTTCTTTTTCATCCAAAGGATTTTTTAAAATAAATTGGGATGATGACTAATGAATAAAATAACGAAATACTAATAAAAATCGTAAACATATTAAACTTTTAGAGTAGCTTGTATACCTCTTGGTTTTATATATTGCGTATTATTTGTTTTATGACCCTTCAAAGTTGGGTGGACAAGTCCATTTAAAAAGTATAAAATTTATTGATATAAATAATACCTTTAATTAGTCCATATAATGTATAGCAAATTTGTCTAAGAAACCATTTTGATAAACACAATATTTAATATAGCTGCCGAACAAATTTTCTAAGCGTTGCATACAAACTACTCAAGCGTGACGTCATAATTGAGTAGCCGTTAGTATGGAGCGTTTTTGGGTGATTCCATTTGTGTACATTTCTAACTGTGATATGTCGGACAGTTTTCATGCTAGCGAAATAATTATTTTACCAATTTTTTTTTTGAGAGGTAATTTATGTAACATG
This sequence comes from Agriphila geniculea, assembly GCA_943789525.1. Classification (NCBI taxonomy): domain Eukaryota; kingdom Metazoa; phylum Arthropoda; class Insecta; order Lepidoptera; family Crambidae; genus Agriphila; species Agriphila geniculea. The sequence continues at coordinate 21,359,603 of OX038877.1, forward strand.
AAATAAAAAATAGTCATCATGCCAATTCTTCACACACTATAGATACAGCAGCGCGCTGGGTACCACTTTTAACAACTTTAAACTAACGCTAAGCATGTTAAAGTTTTAAAATTAATTGTACTTTGATAGTTCTGGATTACTGATGTACAGATAACTGTACAAATGGCTCTATTAAACCTTAATTATTCCTGTACATAAACATTTTATAGGCTAACCTAATTTACTTATTTATTCCTTGGAATTAGTAGCCTTTAGCACCCAAGCAATTAGAGCGTGTATTCACAAAACCTAAATTCTTACTAAGACCTAAATACAAAATGCTAAAACAAGCGAACATATGGTAAAGCACTGATAGTTGTTTTTTTCTGAGTCAAACCCTCATAATTTTAATTCTGTAGAGGATTTTCTGTAGAGGAATCATTGACCCTATATTATTACACTGGACTGGCTGCTGTTAAACTGCTCTTGTGCCTATTTGATTTCCGCCATTTTGGCGCTGCAGGACGTGGCGTGAGCATAGCGTGAGGGACATGGTACTAGAGTCTGAAGTCTGGAGAGACCATCACGGCAACCATTTCCATTGTACACGTCAAAATAAGTTCTTTAGACTCACGCTAGTGGCGTTTCAAATAGGCACAAGAACTTTGCTGTCAAATCATACAGACAGCCAGTCCAGTTAATAAGAAAAAAAAATTTCATGTCAGTTAGAGGAATATAGATATATTTTTTTGAATCAAGTCGTTATAAGAGCAAAACACGCTTGAAAAAAAATTAAAATTCGGCTTGGCAACATTCAGAATCGAATTCAGCAGGCTTTTTTACATTGGAAAAGTCATGTTGCCCAATTGGCTTACAAAATGCCGTTGAAACGGTAAAGGAAGCGGATTTTTAGGATTTCGACCAGTCTATAATCCTAATAAAACTTAAGTCAAAAGTTATACCCTTCTTCATAATTTAGATCTAAGGGCTCCCAAATCTACGTAAATCAGCCGCTGTCATTTCTATACTGCAGGTTCCATAAAAAAAATCTTATCCTGCTTCAAGCAGCAGTGAATACGTAGTAAAAAGCCTTAATCTGACGCGACGGCCTTGTTCCGCTCATATTTTATTTAAGGCAGAAAGGGACTGGGCTGTTACATCGTCATACACCCCAATACCCTAAATAACATTATGTCATCATGTGATGTTTGCGTCATACAGAGTGGATTTGTTGGGGCTATTTTGGACGATAATTTTGGAAAAGAACAGTTTTTTAAAACACCATACGAGGAATCGCTTTGCTCTTTATCCCTACTGAGTCCTGAAGACCTGTTTTACTTAGAATTAGACTGATTTTACATCAGCCACGGTCCTTTTAACGAAAGGCTAGGTCAGACACTAGAGCCTGGTAAACTTAAACTTTCATCTAGTCACAAACTTCAGAGTGTAAAATATGATAGCAAGTAATGTCTAAGTTGCATGTATTATTGGTCAAGCTTACAAGCCCCACAGTTACACTAATGTGTGTCTAAAGATAATCATCACCAATAGGCATGTTAAAATCCGTGTGGTGCTCGGCAGAGCAACCATTTCAGAAATCGATCATTTATATATTAAAATAATGTATCTTAAACGTACATTACGTACGTATGCTATTATCGCTATACGTACGTGCATCAGGTCATAATAAAATAGACATTGATTGTGGCTCTGCAGAGCATACTAGCTAGTATGTAGAAGACTTGAAAATAATAAAATTTGCTTACACAATAGATAAACTGCGCAAAAATTGAATAGGTATCAAAATTGAATGAATGTAATCACTTACCAAGCCTTTTATGTGACAAATGATCATGACAGAAAAGAGCCATGCGAAGTAGCGAACGGCGGTGCGGCGAGCGATTACATATTTCCATGTTTTACTACCAGCAGCACCGCTATAGTTCCGCCACAGTTCAGCTATGAGTTGTATTCTATCGACGACGATATATAAGGAGGCCAGAGAGAATACGCTCACCGCGCTGCAGTTCGCCTTTACGCGTAGCCTGGCTCTCTGTTATGATGTCATCTAATATCGGCGTAACAGTTATAATCCCGGTCAGAGCTCGGTTACGTCATGCTACCGTGAACCTGTCATGTCTTCACCAGAACGTTTTTGTGCTTAAGTTAATGCTTTAAAGTAGTTACAAGGGTTATAATTGTAGGTGATTTAATATTAAGGTATTAAATTTTTAACGTTTAAAAAAATATTTTTTGTTATGTAAAGTATCATTTGAACGTAAGCAAGTATATGTTAAAATAAAATCAATAAAAAACGATGCATTAAATATTATTTTAATGTCTAAAATAAATCAGTATGTCTTTGAAACATTTAAACACATTGATATTTTTCAAAAAATACTTTAGTGCTTGTATTTAAAGAGCTTCAAATTTTTAGATAGACAAGAACAACGCTACTTTACTAGTTTATGACGTTATATACACGCTCCATGCAAAAAAAATTATACATAACATACTTGTATTTTCCCAGATTAAATTATTTTTTCATAAATGTTATTGTATCATCATTTTATTCATCATATCATCATCATATCAGCCGCATGACACCTACTGCTTGGTATAGGCCTCCCCCAAGGATCTCCACGACGATCGGTCCTGCGCTGCCCGCATCCAGCGGCTTCCCGCGACCTTCACCAGATCGTCGGTCCACCTTGTCGGGGGCCTACCCACGGAGCGTCGCGCACCGGCGCGGTCGCCATTCTAGAACATTTCTGTTATTGTATAGTTACTTAAAATAAAATTATAAAATATCAGCCTCTTAATAACAAATTGAAAACTGATAGGCTTTTATGTAGTAAGGTTTTGTAGACGCGTTGGCTGATAGACTTATTCCAGAGTCTCATTTATGAATCAAATGGAATAAATGTAAGCCCTGAGACATTTTGTGACAAGTGATCACGGCAGAATTCCTAATGATTGTCATCCTACAGTTGTAATCCCGGTTAGAGCCACGTCATGCCATCGCCACCGTAAATTTGTCAGGTCTTCACCGAAATGCGGTTGAATTTACTCAAGACTTTAATTAGCTGTAAAGAACCTATTATTCTTACTCAAATAAACTTTACGGGTCAATTTATTATAACAATTGTCACAGCAACAGAATTTCCATTGGAGCCCGTGGCTTCATCATGCCACATGAGTAAATAAAGTACGTTTTTTTACTCATGTGATCATGCCACCATTGATTGGGTCTTAACAAAAGTAAAACTGGACGCTTTTAAATAAATAAATAGCTATCCGTTAATAATTGTAACAATTTCTAACAACCTACCACTTATAATTAACACTTACTGTTGTATTTTTCTTAAAAATCCATTACATTCACTTCACCATAACTACTTGTTATTGTTTTCATAGTACTAAAAACAAGTATTTACAAAATGAAAAAAAAATGTGTTCTTTAATAATTTTAGTAAGGTAGTGGAATCGAATTTAAGTTTTTAAGAGTCCTTGGATAAACTTAAGAAAGTTATCTAAAGGTATACTGACTCGAGGATGTTACTATCCGTATGTTGTTACTATTTTTTATAGTACATTGTTAATATATTATTATTTAATAGTACAATAGCAAGGCTTCCTTGTCGCCGAGAATAGAATAGAATATACAGAGTTCACGTAAACGCCCACGAGCGACTTATTGTAGCTGCAATGCGATCACGATGCGATAATCGCGGCGATAATGGTGGCTTTTTTTGTCGCTGGCTAAGTAAAACCTTTGTCGTGTCATTTCGCGGGAAATTATCGCAGCCAAAAAAAGTCGCTGGTGGACGGGAGTTAAGTCTCTACCAAGCAGAAACATGCCTTACTTTAATAAAACCGGCCCATAAATAATTAAAGCGAGGTGGTGTTACACCCACATTCATTTAAGTAACGCAGGACAAAGTAAAGGGTTCTCTTCACTCACAATTTTAAACCCGTTCACGATTAAGCATCACGCTCACTGAAAATGCGGTTTTAATTTTAATACCACGCAGTAAAAAGCTAGCCGCGTCGGACTAAAGTATGCAATCTAAAACATGCCTTTCTCTCCTGTTTGTTCCCTTTATTTTTTGCTATTATATAAATTGCGGTTCTCGGTTCAACATGGTTTTTGATTTTGTTATAATATTCTTATGAACATTACATTGGCCGGTATTGGCATTAAATAAATTCCTAATATAAGCTGACTATGAAATGGGCTCGTTAGTATAAAAATAATAAATAATGCGAAGTGGAATTTCTTTTGTGATAAAATTTGAAAAATTATAGATATCAACAAAACATCGTAAAAGGTATATCTTCACATTATCAGCATTATCATTAAGATTGGGTAATGCGAGAGTTTCGGGTGATGCTTATGTTTGAAAGTAATGAAATAATCGTCATCAGATGGTTATTTATTCTGAAATCACACTGAGAAAAATTTCCTCTGCCGCACTACGTAAAATAAGGATAAAAATCGACCACTATTACGTACGTAACCCGCTCCATTACGCGTAAGTAGTCAGTCATACGTAGTCGGCATACTGACGCTCATCATGTAGCGGGATACGTAATTTACTCGTGGTCGATTTTTGTACGTACGTACGTAGCCCGACATCCGGCTACGTATACGTAGTGCGCAAGTCGCACTGAATACTCCTGAAACTACGACTGCAACTCCCGTATACTATTGTTGCGGGCACAGTAGAACACGGTGAACCATACGTGTATACCATGCCGGCTTAAGTACGATACTGTAGCGGGCACAGTAAATAATGGTGAGCCATACGTGCGCACCGCGGCGGCACACGTACGATACTGTGGCAAACACATTAAAACACGGTGAGCCGTACGTTTGTACTGTGGCGGCATATGTACGATTCTGTAGCGGGCACAGTCAATAATGGTGAGACATAAGTGTGTAATACGGCGGCATACGTACGATACTGTAGCAGGCACAGTAAATAATAGTGAGCCATACGTATGCACTGCGGTGGCATACGTACGATACTGTGGCGGACACAGTAAAGCACGGTGAGCCGTACGTGTGTACTACGGCGGCATACCTACGATACGGTAGCAGGCACAGTAAATAATGGTGAGCCATACGTATGCACTGCGGCGGCATATGTACGATACTGTGGCGGACACAGTAAAGCACGGTGAGCCGTACGTGTGTACTACGGCGGCATACGTACGATACTGTTGCGGGCACAGTAAATAATGGTGAGCCGTACGTATGCACCGCGGCTACATACCTACGATTCTGTAGCGGGCACAGTCAATAATGGTGAGACATAAGTGTGTAATACGGCGGCATACGTACGATACTGTAGCAGGCACGGTAAATAATGGTGAGCCATACGTATGCACCGCGGCGGCATACGTACGATACTGTGGCGGACACAGTAAAGCACGGTGAGCCGTACGTGTGTATTACGGCGGCATACCTACGATACGGTAGCAGGCACAGTAAATAATGGTGAGCCATACGTATGCACTGCGGCGGCATATGTACGATACTGTGGCGGACACAGTAAAGCACGGTGAGCCGTACGTGTGTACTACGGCGGCATACGTACGATACTGTTGCGGGCACAGTAAATAATGGTGAGCCATACGTATGCACCGCGGCTACATACCTACGATTCTGTAGCGGGTACAGTCAATAATGGTGAGACATAAGTGTGTAATACGGCGGCATACGTACGATACTGTAGCAGGCACGGTAAATAATGGTGAGCCATACGTATGCACCGCGGCGGCATACGTACGATACTGTGGCGGACACAGTAAAGCACGGTGAGCCGTACGTGTGTAATACGGCGGCATACGTACGATACTGTTGCAGGCACAGTAAATAATGGTGAGCCATACGTATGCACCGCGGCGGCATACGTACGATACTGTGGCGGACACGTTAAAGCACGGTGAGCCGTAAGTGTGTACTACTGCGGCATACGTATGATACTGTGGCGGACACAGTAAAGCACGGTGAGCCGTACGTTTGTACCGTAGCGGCATATGTACGATACTGTAGCGGGCACAGTAAATAATGGTGAGCCATATGTGTGCACCGCGGCAGCATACATACGATACTGTTGCGGGCACAGTAAATAATGGTGAGCCATACGTATGCACCGTGGCTGCATACCTACGATTCTGTAGCGGGCACAGTCAATAATGGTGAGCCATACGTATGCACTGTGGCGGCATACGTACGATACTGTGGCGGACACAATAAAGCACGGTGAGCCGTACTTTTGTACCGTAGCGGCATACATACGATACTGTTGCGGGCACAGTAAATAATGGTGAGCCATACGTATGCACCGTGGCTGCATACCTACGATTCTGTAGCGGGCACAGTCAATAATGGTGAGCCATACGTATGCCGCCACAGTGCTGTGGCGGCATACGTACGATACTGTGGCGGACACAGTAAAGCACGGTGAGCCGTACGTGTGCACTATGGCGGCATACGTACAATACTGTGGCAGACGCAGTAAATCATGGTAAGACATACGTGTGCATTGCAACGGCATACGTACGATACTGTGGCGGGCACAGCAAATCATGGTGCACCATACGTGTGCACCATGGCTGCATACGTAGGATACTGTAGCGGGCACAGTGAAGCACGGTGAGCCATACGTTTGCACCACGGCAGCATACTTACGATACTATGGCGGATACAGTCAATTATGGTGCGCCATACGTGTGCACCATGGCGGCATAGGTAGGATACTGTAGCAGGCACAGTAAAGCATGATGTGTCAGACGTATTAACTGTCGTAGTAGAGGTAAGGTACCGTTGCCGGTACAGTAACGCATGATGTACCGTGCGTATGTACTACGGCAGCGTACGTACGATACTGGTGCGGGAACAGTAAAGCACGGTGAACCATACTTATGTACAACGCCAGCGTACGTACGATACTGCTGCGGGTACAGTAAGGCATGGTGCACTATACGTGTTACGTATGGCACACCATGCCTTACGATACTCGCACCTGTATTTTCCTTATGCTGGCATGATACATACAAAGGTGGTCAGATAATTATTATGAATATTAACCAATCAAAGTCAATGAAATTTTGTAGACACCATCGAGAAACTAATATCTGGGTCTGTGGTTTATTACATTTTCGAAAAAAAGTATGGTTTAAAAACTGCAGGGAGTTGTGAATGAAAATATGAAAACCTGAAATATTTAAACTATACATTTTTACGAAAATTTAATAAACCACAGACCTGGGTATTAGTTCTAGACCATGTCTACAAAATTTAATTGACTTTAATTGGCTAACATTCAAAATAATTATCTGAATACCTTTGTATGTACGGCCAGCGTCATAAATACATATATATAAGCAAGATCAAAAATATCTACACACCTCTATGTCACTGACAAAAAGGTTGGTGTTTACATATTTTGACTCAATGGCTATATATGTATAAATGACGCTGACTGTAACCATGCCAGCATAAGGAAAATACAAAGTATCATAAGGCATGGCGTGCAATCCGTAACACGTAGTGCAGTAGTGCACATGCCTTATACCCGTAGCAGTATCGCATGTACTCGGGCGTGTGTCTAATTAGACACACTTGATTTTTTAGGTTTCCGTTTTTCCTTTTTGATGTACGGAATCCTAAAAATCAAGTATGTCTAATAGCCCTCTATCTATGTACATACATATGGTGAATGGTATGGTGCCTTATTGTCCCGCACACTAGTGCGAACTGAGAAGAAAAATAAAAGATCTGATACTAATCAGACCTTCTATTTTTCTTCTCAGCATATATATTTGTTCAATGCTGGACATTATGCCTCTCCCATGGTTTTTCTATGTCGTCCTCGATGCGGCGTATCTGGTCGAGGTGGGTCCTGCCATCTTAGGAATGGCGGTCTGCCTACGCTTCGACTTCCCGTTCATACCTCTACTATAACAGTTAATAAGTTTTATACACATTATGCTATTTAGTATAAGTAGTACAACCTGCACTGGTTACATAGATATCTAAACTTACAAATAATGGTGTTGGTACGGTAAAAAAAAGAATGATGTATCATTATAAAGCTGACCAGATGTTTTAAAACCCGCGTGCGGTATTTTAAGATTTAATATCTTTTACTGGCAATAGTTACGTATAAATATATCACAAAAGGTCACGTCCTCATTGCAGGGTTTTTTTTAAACTCTGGTCAGGCTTTACCTACTGTTATTGAACTTGTACGATATTAGTGCGGCTATTATTATTATTATTCTAATGCAAAATAATTTTATAGCAAACTTAACAGCTGCACCGATATAGCACCAAGTAAGTCCGGACCTGTAAGTGAAAAGCATACAATAATTGGTAATTTAGATAAAATAATGCTTCACGATACATATACATTTAGTGTACACAGCAATGATACATCATTTTTTATTTTTTTTAACTTTTACAAGGTTATTAATAGAAGAAATGTTCTAAACTGTTCTAAAACCTTGTACGTTTTATAGCTTTATAAAAGGAAATAGACATAAAAGATTCATATTATTTATTTTCAATCGTAAAATTGAGACATACAAAAAAACAAGTTTAATTATCACACTATTATAGAATTACATGGTCGTCAACTTGGCGTACCCGTTAAACATAATAAAAGATTCATATTTTCAATCCTAAAACTGAGACATACAAAAAACCACAACAAGCTTAATTAATCATACTATTCTAGAATTACATGGTCGTCAACTTGGCGTACCCGTTAAACATAATAAAAGCTTCATATTATTTATTTTCAATCGTAAAATTGAGACATACAAAAAAACAAGTTTAATTATCACACTTTTCTAGAATTACATGGTCGTCAACTTGGCGTACCCGTTAAACATAATAAAAGCTTCATATTTTCAATCCTAAAACTGAGACATACAAAAAACCACAACAAGCTTAATTAATCATACTATTCTAGAATTACATGGTCGTCACCTTGGCGTACCCGTTAAACATAATAAAAGCTTCATATTATTTATTTTCAATCGTAAAATTGAGACATACAAAAAAACCACAAGCTTAATTAATCATACTATTCTAGAATTATATGGTCGTCAACTATGAACGATGAATTTCACTGTCTGTCGGTTGTTGACAGGCGTCCACCATTGCAAGATTTTAAGGCCTACTCAAATCTGACCGGTATCCTGTACCGGTGGCAGTAACGCGCTGTTCAAAGGTGTTCCGCAACTGCTGCCAGTAATGCCATACAAAATACCGGTCGGGATATCGGTCGGGTATACCAATACCGCCACCCCTTCCGTCGCAGAATGTCCCTTTCGCAAAACATCCCTTTCGCAAAACGTCCCTTTCGCAGAATGTCCCCTTGGTATCAAATAAATATCACTAGTGCCAAATTTCCATTTTGTTCGAAATGTTCTATGTAATGTCGAAATATGTCGAATTGTAATAATCATCAGATATGAAGGTACTTATGAAAATATACGTATTTTTTATTGTTTCTGTCAGCGAATATTGCGAATAAATCTTGTACGGTTGCAAATTACATGTACCCAGTGTTTAAAGTAAAAATATGTATTAATGTGTGAAGAATTTTATTGTTACATAAATTGAATTAAAGATATGCGTATTTACTTAGAAAACCTGTTTTGTTTAAACATAATGAACATATTTATTAGTTTTTTATGATTAATAATATACATAACTAGCGGCCTCCCGCGGTTTCACCCGCGTGGTTCCGTTCCCGTGGGAATATCGGGATAAAAAGTATTCTATGTTTTAATCTAGGCTATCTACTATCTGTGTGCCAAATTTCAACTAAATCAATTCAGTCGTTTTTGCGTGATTGAGGAACAAACATCCAAACCCACAAACTTTCACATTTATAATATTAGTAGGATGACCTACATAATTTGACTTTCATTTTTTCATTTTCATAGAAAATTTTGAACAAAATGGCAATTTGGCGAGAGTGTTATATGATATTATGCTTCAAGGGGGACATTCTGCGAAAGGGACATTTTGCGAAAGAATCATTTTGCGCAAGGGACAATCTGTGACCAGGGGACATTTTGCGAAAAGGACATTCTGCGACGGAGCCCCGCCACTGGTACAGGATACCGGTCAGGTTTGAGCAGGCCTTTACAATCCGTAATACGGGAAGGACGAGAGGATTGGCGATTAGATATTTATTAAAAATAAGGGCGTCAGTAGATATCCTACCTTATATAGATTTCGTCTGAGTGTAACCTAACTTAAAGCTCGTTCACATACGAACGCTAATACATACGCATAAACCTAAATAGTTGCGGAACCTATGTCGCAAGGCCCGACTTTATACTGATATAACCGGTATTCTACAAAAAAAAAATGAGGGGATCGCCCCGTTTCGGTAGCGATCCGAGAGCCACCTTTTGGCAGTAGGGGCGGTGCTCCCCTACCCCAGGGCCTAGGTGAAGGTTAAACATCAGTAACGAGTTTCGATATTTCTACTTTACGAAATTTGACTAATTTTAAAAGCATAAATGACACAATACGATGAAAGGATACAAACAACAAATGAAACTCAGTACTGATGTTTAACCTGAAGTTAAGTTAAAGAAACAAATTGGTGGTGGGCCCGTATTCACGCTTTGTAAAACTGTAAGTTACGGGTAAGTAAGATGTGTATACTGTATCACCTGCGGGCAACAGATCCACACAGGTGGGTGTGTTTCTGAATTTTTGCACGTGTTGTATGTGTTATAGTCAAGCCCCGAAGTCCCGGCGCTCTTAGGTTTGTCAAGTCAAACCTCAGGTTTGACAAGAAGGCTTAGTCAAAGTCCAAAACTAATAGCGTGTTTCGACCTTTGCCTAACGCATTTATGTCCAAACCTAGGAGAGACTAACTTAGAAAGTCAAACGCCGAAACGCAATTTGACCAAATCGGGGTTTGACCAGTCAGACTTAAATTAGGTACAGAGTTTGTTTTTTGTATTTAAATGTATGAAAGACACATTCTTTAGAGTGAAAATTAAATTAAATTAACAATCTTCCTGTGAAACAAAGATTTCTGTTGTCTGTTAAAAAAATAACCACGAAATTTAAGACGATCGCTCCGCTCTGCGAAATTTCCAACCTGCATGCAGGACCACATGACCTGACCTGTAGGAGTAAGGTAGTTTTGACTAAATCTAACATCGGAAATGAATGATGTTTTTCATACATATTTTTTTTTAACAGACAATAGAAATTTTTGTTTCACCGGAAGATTGTTGATTTAGTTAAATTTTCACTCTGAAGAAGTTATTTTTACATATAACCCATTCTGTCCCTAATTTAAGTCTGACTGGTCAAACCCCGATTTGATCGTATTGAGTTTCGGCGTTTGACTATCCAAGTTGGTCTCTTAGGTTTTGTCATATTTTTTTTGTCAAAGGCCAAAACACGCTTTAGTTTCGGACTTTGACTAATAAGGCTTCTTGTCAAACCTGAGGTTTGACTAGGCAAACCTAGGAGTGCCGGGACTTCGGGGTTTGACTACATATGCATGTAAGTGTGTGATTAATTAGGTACAACAACAGACAGACCAAATGGGAGTCTAAATGCGGAGAAAAGAGCCCATCACCATGTACAATGCCATTTTCAATCCCATTCTTTAACGGCGTGGGTAGTAAGCGCGGTTAACCGTAATTTCCAGTCCCATTCTTTATCAAAGTACTTACCAATAGCTTACAGGTACCTAATAAAAGTACGTAATTATTATTCCTGTCGTTTCCACAGCTAAACTTGAACAACAAACATGATACGCAGGCTGAGGAAACTCTCCGAAGTTTCCCATGTCCACGGCGTAATCATCTTAACGGCAACCCTCGGGCGACCAGAAACAAACTCTTTGAATAGCTACTTATCGAAGGATGCTGGGAAAATTACAAACAAAATTCAACTTTGCATTTCATTCTTTTGTAGCCATGTACCTAAACTTAAACACCCGTTAGTTACATTCTTGTATATCTATCTATTAGTTCTTGTGTTGTTTTTTATTTTACCAATGAAAATGGTTATCAGATGCAAATCGCCTGAGACGTATTATTGGCCATATCTCCGAGGATTTTGGGAGGATCGAGATGGGAATAGTACCAAAAGTTGAGGAATTTATCGAGACACGTGTGAACGTTTGAATTTTGCAAAATTTGGGTTTTTTGGGGGTGTTTGTTTAATAAATTGTAAATATTTCGGAAAAAAACCGACAAGAAAAAATGGAAAAAAGAGTCCTTGGTATGAGTTTGGCTACAAAATGACGAAAAAAAAGGTCCTACTTACCAACTTAACACATTACCAATGTTTTAGTTTAGGTTCAAGATATAAAAGTTGTAATTTATATGATTATTTAGTTTCGCACAATTCACTATCGATCAGAACAATGTGTTAGGCAGTAACTCCTCAGTTTTAGTTTTTTTTGTGCAGATCACAGTCATAACCTAACCAAACAATTATGTTTATTTAGGAACCTTTTATGCTTAACAGTATTAATGACTAACCTCCGTTTACTGAGATAATTTCATACAATCATCTGGTTTAAGGTAATTAAAACTAGTGGCTCCGTGACAGCTCACGGAGTTAGACCTTGCTATAAAAAGCGGTTCAAATTGTACAAAAATAAAATTTTGTCATAAAACCTCAAAGCACACAGTACGTGCTATTTGGTATATTATTTGGAGATTGGTGAATATTTTTTTAAAAAAAATTGGGAAAACTGGCTCACTAAACAATTCTAGATAATTATCGAACCTGCTCACAAAATTTCACCAGAATCGGTTGAGAAATGCGACCTGTAGAGGCAAATAAACAGCTGGAAAGCCGGACCGAAATATTTTTTCTGACATATCTCCGTCATAATATTTCGAAAAACTGTCTTGACAAAAAATCTGTATACTTGCTCACAAAATTTCACCGGGATCAGTTGAGAAATGTGACCTATAAAGAAGAACAGACAGCGCCCGAAAGCCAGACCGAAATATGTTTTTTTTACATAATTCTCCACCATTTTAGAAAAAATTGAAAAGCTGGCTTAACAAAAAAAACTTTTACATTTTTCAAACCTGCTGACAAAATTTCACGAGAATCGGTTGAGAAATCCAACCTGTAGAGGAGAACAGACAGCGCTGGAAAGCCAGACTGAAATAAGGCTTTTCAACATATCTCCACCAATTAGATAAAATTTCAAAAAACTGGCGTGACAAAAAATTGTATGTTATTTTTAAATCTGCTTACAGAATTTCACGAGAATCGGTTAAGAAATGCGACCTGTAGGTGGAAACAGACAGCCGGACATACGAAAGAAATTTCACAAGCTGAAACAGAGACGCTTCGCTCGCATTTCGTGCTCGCTCGGACAATAACTTTAAACCAGAAAATGGGGACCCCTCCTAAAAGTTAAACCACCGATAAACCACCAAGCATAAATTGTCAACTTTAAGTTGAGCCTGTGATTAGAAAATAAAATTATAAATTGCAGATGAATTTTGATAAGGCTGGTTAATACCTCACTAAACTAAAAATGTTGTTAACGTTAGAAACACATTAAGCCTTATTCGCATACCTAACAGTCTAATCTGAAAGACGAAGTCTGTAAAATATTTGTTTGCGTTAAGCGCAGTTCACACTGGGAGTTAGACTCGCTCTATCGTTTTGCTCTTGTTGCTACCGTGGCTTTTCATTATTTGGGTTCAAACAGTTAACGATAGAGTTCAGCTCCCTATAAACACTTGTATACATAGACAGAAAATTTTTCGCTGCGCTCAAGAAGACCAACAGAGCGTGGGAAAGAGAAGTTAACATCATACGGAAACGGTCTATGTAAAATAGAGACAAATAGGATCAAGTGACATGTGCCAATATTTTTTACAGTAAGAGGCCCTAGCGGCCTGCCTTGCAAAGGAGCAATCACGATTTGCTTAAAATATTTGATAATCTTAATTAGAATTTAAAATAAAGGTATCGTGGAGCCATGGTGTCTTGTGCTCTAAGTAATTATGATGTGACACAAAGAAACAATCCAAGTAATCACACTTTTCACAGATAATTATTATAGATATTGACACACTTTTCTCTAAAACCAAATTTCGCTACATTTATTCGTTTATCGACGAAGAAACCAATATGGAACATAGTTTATAAATTTCCTTTGCCATATATAGTCATATTTTATGTATCAAAGTAATTTTTTTCGTATCTCATATAAAATGTATGCATTCGTTTTTCGGATCACCTGTTTATTGACATTCTATTTCTATGCTTGTATAAATGACAACAAAAGTTCGATAGTTGTATGGTTTTGACATTTTAAAATCGATGGTCCCAAAAACTTATTTCTATCCCATACCATACATCTTTTGTTAGCAAATCAATAGCGAAGATTTGCAAATGTGTCAATGGCTACAGAACTTGCAGGTACAATCTACATACAGAGCCACAGAACAAAGTCTTTTCCCCTGTAGGGGGAAAAGACTTTGCGCTTCGCTCTGTAGAGCGAAGCGCTTTTAATGTAGACTACGCCTTATAGGCACATGGCAACGTTCGGCCGCGTCCCAATAGGTTTGAGCCGATGTAAACGGCCGCGTTATCAGATTTGTTTTACGCCGTTTCTTAATCTTTCACGCGCTCCCTTCGGCATTTTGAGGACAATTTCCCTTCGGATTTACACCTGAATTTTCATACCCTTTCGAAGAAGAACATGTTAATGTCGACCCTTTACAAATTGAGTGTAAGTATTTGCTGGGTTTATGTTAATTCAATGGACGAAAAGAAAGGCATAGAGATCGATGACTTTTATTGACTACATGGTGAAAGCGAAGTCATTGGCAATCTTTTCAACTAAGAATCTAACCGCGTTATTGATAACTTTAGGACATTTTTTTAAAACAAAGTAATCAAAATTTAAGGAACAATAAACAGTACTTAATCTGTAATTTTTTAATAACAATTTCTTGTGATTATTTTTATGTTTAATTCACCTTAAAATTTTATTACTTTTATTTAAGATTTTTTCCAAAAGTAATCAATATCTAGGTTAGATTGTTAGTTTAAAAGATTGCCAATGAATTAAATTTCACTCTGTATAAGTGAGCATTCGTCCACAATCACACATGGTGTTAATTGATGATGCGAACTACGATGGGGCATGCTCACTTATATAATACGTATACTCTAACCTTGAAAAGGCCCAAGTTATGCGCAATAGCGCAACACATTAGCAGGCAGCCTGTTCCACTCCTTTGCTGTTCGCATTATAATACACTCGTCTCGGCCTGGGCAAGTTGTAAAAATCAGTTGAGAGGTTTTGAATATACGAGGGCGGTTTAATAAGCCCATGACTTTGGAGAGAAGAAACACTTTCTTTTCAAAATTTATTTTTGTTTCTTAAAAAGAATGTCCTTACGAAGACGCTACAATTATTGGCAAAAGATTATTACTTTTGGAAACAAAAAGCTCAAGCGACTTCTAACTTTTCTTAATAACCCTGTCGACTCTCTCGGCTGCACTCATAACATCAAAACTCATCAAATTACGATACGAATTTTGCCTTTACCCTTCCTATTCTCTAGATTATTTAGCCCTCTTAGTATTTTTCTTCTACTAAACATTAATAAATGTCGCGGCAGGCAAAGATTTTCATCAAGCCAAAAAGTGGTGACTGAAATGGGCCCTCATTTCAGTTACCACATTTTTCAGGCGATGAAAGATAAAATTAATGGGTTAAAGAGTAAATTATAATATTTTTTTTACTATCTACACAGTTTATGAAAAGTTATTATAAAAAAATATTTTTGCTATTGTAGACGATTTTTCTATGCAAGCGATTTTTTGTGAATCTACATTTAGATTTCATTGTTATCAATTTAATACTCGTATATTCGAAACCAACGACAAATTATTCAAACAGTTATTTTTTCGGATTTCAGTTTCAAGTAAAATCAATGATTCTTATTCAAACAACCCGTTGCCTAAGGGTCGTTTACGCGGCATGCATAAATTTTAAACAGAAAGGGGTTGGCAATAAAAGTTTGAGAATCACTGTTCTACGGGATAACTGTGTGGATCAGTCAAGCGTGCTCGAAGGGCAAATTGGGCCCTTTGTTTTATCCCTGAGCTGTTCCAGAGAAAATCTTGTTATACCCAATAGTATCTGGTTGTTTTGTATTCAGCGCGGTTGCGCGTGTCGGTGTCGCTTTATTATGTGGGACCATCAGCGTATATGTAATTGTATTTCGAAATGAAAACTCATTGTTGTGCGATATGATTTTTGCTTTTGTTTGTAACAGGGTAAAAAGGTTTGCTTGTTAAAAATTTCCTTGCTGATAATCAAAATAATTTTAGACTTTAAGTCTTTGAATTTTAACTTTGTATACTTAGACAAATTTAACGGAAACTGAGACAATAGATTTTCTATAGTTGTCTGGCTGCATTCAGCCGCGCGGATATTGATGAATTAAAATATTAGCATTTTTCTACATAAGTTGTTATTACTAACGTTAAAATATTTAATTAAACTTTAACATCTCACAGAGGTAAGTTAGAGTTTATATCTCTCTTTGATAATAATGTTAGCAACACATCGCTAAAATGGTATAGTTAATCTTGTTTTTGGGTAAATGTTATTAACAGTTATTAACACTCACTAATCCGTATTGGGCCTGCGTGCGTGGTGGATTAAGGCCCTTTGTCATTATCCATCGATGAGGAAAGACCTGTGTCCCACTGGCCTCAGCAGTTGAGACTTTGAAGTGACGGCTGGAGATAAACTTCTTAAATTTTTTTTGTACTTGTAAATTAATCACATTGTAATATCGAACAAATAAAACATGAGATTATGACTATTTTGTAACTGACATTTGTTAGTTCCAATCAAAAATCTCTACGGCTGTTCTTCCTAAGCGTAATAATTCTCAGCAATATTCACGTTATAACTTTTCCGAGTGAAAATACTACATAAAAAGTAATTGCGAATTAAAACCTTATTTTCTTTTCAACCAATGGAACGTCTCGTTCCAGTGGTGCCTGGAACGCCATTAAATTTTGAAACAAAGATGCTTACCCCCTAATGAGCAAGATGCCCAAGTCCGACCTCGTTAAAAGAACCGGGGAGCACATAATATAAAGAAAACAGAAGAGTCACTTTGAACAAATAGCCGGCTATCTGTGCACGCACACATTACGCACAGGTAATCTCCAGCGAACTTAAATCTATGGAACAAGCATCCGCTCAAAAAGGGCACCACCCAAAATGACAACCGAGAGAACGGGGCTAAAAATACTGGCATTTAGTTATGCAGCACAAAGCACTGGTTGCATAATAGCGACCGTAATCTGTATACTCATAGTATTTTCTATACTTTAAATATATGCCTTATGATAGGTTATCACTGCATCTTTTTACTGCCACATTTGCGTCTTTTACACCATTTGACTACACAGGACGTAAATTCTAATGAATTCTTTCTTGAAAACTAAATGATGACACGAATCTCTTACTGATGTCATATGACGTAAATATAATCTTAAAATTTTGACCGGAAGTGGAAAATTTTCTCAAGCTTCCGGCTAATTTTATTTGCGATAATCTTCTGATCCTCGCTCAGCACAACTTTTCCGACCGTGTGCCATGCATTTCATCGTGATGTCATATGACGTAGGCAATACTGTCGCGGGCTCACAGACTATTTACAAAGTTTATTAAATAATCCCCTGAGCGGTGCTTCTGCCTAGCACGCATATATTATTATTTGGTTGCCGCTGGCGTTTACACGGCACGGTTTTATCGCAGGGAAGACATGATTAATAGATAGTTATTTTGTTTTACAAGCGGTAAACTTGATGTGACTGGCCGGGTTAATTTATGGCATCTCTTTTTAGTTACTTTGGTAACCATTTTATGGGATATAAACTTAGTGATAAATCATTTCAAAGGTAGGTTCAGATTCTTTTCGCGTGTGCCCGAAGTGTTGGAAACAAAGTGGCTTCATAAACACTTTTGGCTTGGTATTTGGTTAGCAATTCTGTTCTGCCTCATTGCACCGACACAACAACGGTTTGAATCCTGGTGGCGTTATAGCGTGTCGAGCAAAAGCATTTTAAAAATTCGATTCATGGTCGTTTTCTTCTTGTTTATGTATCCTTACCATTATTTAGTTATCCTAATTAGCTCCACTTAATATGGGACCCCCCACTTAATATTGTTTCCCTGCGTGATCGAATCAGAAACGAGGAGATCCGCAGGAGAACTAAAGTAACTGACATCGCTCGAAGGATTGCTCAGCTGAAGTGGCAATGGGCAGGACGTGGTTAATTCGTCCAAGGGCAGGACACATAGCGAGAAGAACTGATGGCCGTTGGGGCGGAAAGGTTCTGGAATGGCGACCGCGCACCGGACGACGCTTCGTGGGTAGGCCCCCGACAAGGTGGACCGACGATCTGGTGAAGGTCGCGGGAAGCCACTGGATTAGAGTTATGATTGTTATTTTTTTATGCACAACGGGATAGTGCTCGGCCTTCACCTGACCTGATGTTAAGTGATGATAAAGCCGAAGGTGGAAGCGCATTGCACCCGGAATCCACATCACTGAGGAACTGGCTATCTTACCTCTAACTGCCGGAACACAACAATTTTTAAATTGTTGTTATGGCGTCAGACTTAGGTAAGATGGTGATAGCTAGTCAGGTGGACTTGAAATAAGCCCTACCACCAACCAAACCGAGTACAAACCCCTCCTTGGGAATTAAACTCGGACCCGCTACATCTTACACGGGTGGGCAAAGCACTAGACTACAGAGGCGGTTGGTATTATATCCCTATCTCCAGTAAAAGTCTGAAAAATTGTTCAGCAATATTCAGTTTACTTTAAGATTTTTGTATCTTGAACGTTGGAATTCATCTTATCTTTTCCACTACAATCTCAGTTTTCACCGGGGAGGTAACTTTTGCAGGCAGCCAGCCAAATAACAATATTGTTCTGGTAGTAAGAAAATTATACAGATCGGAGTTGGCAAATCCACTGGAGAATTCTAAAATTTCTTAGGATGAAGACTTATCGTATAAGATAACTTTTGAGACTATTCCCAGTTTTACCTATCTTTTTACCTCAGATTAAAACAAGGGTAACCGTTTCCAAAAGCTATAGGTAAGAACTAATATATATTTTCTTCCATCAAATTAAGTCAATGATTTGACTATATTATCTATAACATTTTGTAGGTCAATTAAATATACTTCTAAAAGTTTTACAATTTTTAGGGTCGGTTGCACCATCTTGATTTAACTTTAACAGAACAGACAAGCTTATCTGAGCCAGTGGTCAAAAATGGAACTAAGGTGTTATTACATAATATTGTTACGCCATTCATACGCCATAGACGACAGCAACGCTGTCACCGAGTCAGATAAGTTTGTATCTGTTAAAGTTAAGTCAAGGTGGTGAAACCCAACCTTAGATTTGGTTATTTACTAACTTTAACACATTCCTATTGACAAGACAATAGTTGTCGATTGTAGATATTTAACATATAAGCGGAAATTTCGCCACATTGCCTTTATTTGAATTGTAACTCAAAACTATTAATATAACAATAATAGTAACTTTACAGCGCCCGCTAGTACACCCAATTAATGCACAGTCGAGCAGAAAATGGCGAATTTACATTTACCTACACACTGAACACGCTATTTGTTTTGATTATATTCGGCTTGCAGCGCTACCCAGGGGTGTTTTTGTCCCGTTACCTAGGTGTACGCTACACGGACGCTTTCCGTGGGAAAACGCTATAGTAAAGTTTTATCTGCTGAAAAAATATGATGTGGTTGGTTTTCTCTGCGCTATGACCCCGATCAACTTATTTCCGTTGTCCCCCACTGCTTGTCCAACACCGCACCGGTGGATATCGAGAAATAAAGTATGGACACTTATTCCCGTTGTCCCCCACTGCTTGTCCAACACCGCACCGGTGGATATCGAGAAATAAAGTATGGACGGTGCATTTCCGTTGTCCACTACTGGGGGATATCAGGAAGCAAAGTATAGAAAAACCCAATTTTTCTCGATATTTGGACAACCGGAATAGGACAAAATTTGGACAACCGGAATAGGCCTCCCAAACCGCATCAATGTTAAGAGGCTTTTAAAGTTTTCATATATTTAAAGAGATCTAAAGAGATCTATGACATCTTTACAACTAAAGTGTACTAATATCGATAACGTCTCTGAGCGTTCTATTGTCATTTATTTGATTTTATATGTTGTTGTTCAATAGTCCAGCATTTTTTAATCACTTAAGTTGTACTTAGCTATTTTGAGAGTTTGCCATCTCCATATACATATCAGTGAAATAAATTCTTTAATGAAGTCAGTAGCAGTTTAATTCCGGCAGAGGCGGAAGTACCGCCCGTCTAACGTCCCCCTAGCACGGAGTAAACCTTGTTATGCCAAAGTTATGGACTTGTTTACATTCTGAATGGGTACGAAGATCGGACGGGCGGCGAGCCAAACCGAACCAACAGGTGGGTACGTTAAAGTGGATACAATCCTTGATCACTGTAGCGTTTTCAGCTTATTAATAACGATTTAACTGTATTCATTTCTTTTAGCATCACGAGCAAGTGGCTAGCATAAATAACCATCACAAATAAGAAAGTACTCAGGTGCTCATGTACTTTTTTACAGAGAGCCCAGTACGAGTTCTGTTTCTCACCTCACTTAATAGTATCGAGTGAAAAAGAGGAAATCATGCGAGTGAGTGAACAAGTGAAAGAGAGGAGACGATAGTTAAAAATTCGCAAAGTGAAGTAAGAGCAATAGTCATAGACATTATGGTCACTTTTTGGCCTAAAGCTGCATTTTGTGATGGAAGCAAGCCTCTTTGCACAGTGATAGTGGGGGCCAAACTAAGCGATTTCATCCGAGGATAAACGAGATTCACCCCTTAGGAACAGAGTTGGCGCCACTTGTTTAAAAAAATCTTTAAAAATTTCTAAAACCTAAACGGATGAACCGATTTTGATGATTAAGGTGTCTATCGACAGACAATCAGTTGTTTTACTATTTAAAAAAGAATAAAGTAGCAGAAAATAATAATAAATACCAAAAAGCCTTCATTTAGAAGAAAAAAAATTTATTTTTTCAGTATTTATTTAATTTTATAAAAATAATGTATGAATATGGTCCTCTTTTATTTATTCGTATTATTACCCATTTAGTTGCACGTTTAATAAAAAATACCACATATCAATATCTTGATTACCTAATGGAACGCATAACTTTATTTGTCCTAAACATGAAACGCATACTGTTAAATGGCATAATCATCATTTAGCATAATATTTTATAGCACAATTTCAAAACGCATAATATCATAAGGCTTAATTTTGTTAAGCATAAATATTCAATGGCATATTTTCAAAAAGCATAAATATCAAAACGCATATTTTTTAATTGGCATATTGTCTAAAAAGCATAATCATCAAAAGACATAATCTTATTACGCATTGTAATAAGAGACCTAATTTCTTTAGGCATATTTTTTAAAACCCATATTTATTTTATGAATAAGTAATCATTAAAAATATGAGCACTTCTGTTCCCTGCACCTCCCGGCTAGCACTCTGCAAGCAAAAACCCAGCCTGCAGCATCCGTACGACCAAGCACCCAACACGCAAGCAAGCATGCAGACAAGCAAGCAATATGCAAGCAAGCATGCAGGCAAGTATGCAGCATGCAGGCAAGCATGCAGCATGCAGGCAAGCATGCAGCATGCAGGCAAGCATGCAGGCAAGCATGCAGCATGCAAGAAAGCATGCAAAATGCAGCATGCATGCGAGCATTATAGAGCTCCGCTCGCTTCGCTCGCTCCGCTGCAAGTGGTCAAAACACTAACCTAACCTAACCTACCTAGTACACAAAAAGTTTTTCTTTATAGCGGGGGGCCTCAGGCCCCCCGACCCCCCCGAGCAGGGGGGCGAGCCCCCCTGCACCCCCCGGCAAGCATTTTGCAAGCAAGCATCCACAATGCAAGCAAGCATGCATGCATGCAAGGAAGCACAGCATGCAAGCAAGCATGCAGCGTGCAATATGCATACAAGCATTATTAAGCTCCACCTGCTTAGCTTAGAGTGGCCTAAACTCTAAACACTGACCTAACCTAACCCACCAATGGTGGTCACAATTAAAGTTTTTTTTTATAAATTAGTATTCAAATTAGTTATGTTTCCTTTTATATTATGCTATAAAACATTAGTAGTTATGTATATTAGACATAAGAAAATTATGCCTTTCAAAATATGCTTACTGACAATATGCCAATTGAAATTAGGAATTGTAACTATTATGCTTTGAAATATTATGCTTTTTAAAAGTTATGCAATTCGATGGTTATGCGTATCGAAATTTATGCTAAATAAATAGTATGCTTTGTGATTATAATGCCAATCGAGTTATGCCAAGTGACTTTAGGACAATCGAAATTATGCGATGCGAAGGGCACCCCAATATCTTGTATAGTTCTAAAGTTATTGAAGAAAACACTACATGGCGATGGTATATCCCTTAATTCGCTGAACAAAAAAAAATCCAAAATTGATATTTTTTTCTTTACATATGCTTTATTTATGATCTCTATGTATACAGAAAAATAAAATAAAAAATCTATAATTTACCAATTTCGAGAAATTATATGTATAATTCGACGAGTGATCTTTATTTTTGAGTTTCGAAGGTGCTGGTTACCCTGAAAATAAAATAGCAATGAAAAATATCATAATAATAAAATAATAATAAAAGACGCTAAATAACATTTGAACTAAATCTTTATTTTACTTACGTATTTTATTTTCGCATTCGCCTTTGCAGGTTTTGCACTAAAGTGCAAGGTAGGCCAACGCCTCGGCAGCCACAACGCATTGTGTCACAGTTCAATTTACATCCACAATGGTCAAGGAGGCTTAATTCTGGCCAAATTGCAGTAACCTTCGACCATCGTGGAGTCCATCTATCTTTGACATCTTTCTATCCCCAAGAAGATTATTATTATTATTATTTTAGAAGGGGGGACACCAGCGAAGCCGGACGGGTGATCAGTCACCTTGATTGGAACCATTTCACCCATTTCCCCAAATCCCCACAGGGGGGAGGCGGGTTATCATTTACCCCACCGGCGTCGGACCCTCGAACCTACCTGTAAGCTTACAGTACCTGTTGAGTTGACTTATCGTTAACTGCTTTAGATCCTCTTCCTTAAGCTTGTCCGCTCCAAAGAGCTCCCAGCGCAGTGATGCGTACATCGGGCATTCTGCCATGAAGTGGTAGCTTGTTTCTTCTCTTTCTTTGCATTGCGGACAGATGGGGTCCTCTGTCCGTTTGATCACTGACAAGTGTCTGTTTAACGGACAGTGTCCTGTCAGTATTCCTACAATCGTTCTTATATTTCTCCTGCTCTGTTTCAGCAGCTCTCTAGTTTTCTTCTTGTCAACAGATTTAATGAAGATCTTAGACTGTCTACAGTCCTTTTTTTTTCATCCATCTCTGGTTGGTTTCTTTGATTGTTCGAATTTCAATAATGTTCTTAGTAATTCTATGTGTGATTGGCAGTCTTGGTTCGGGCCCAATGAAAGGTTCATCAGCCCCTGTCCTGGCCAATTCGTCGGCTTCCTCATTGCCTTTATTACCTTCGTGTCCAGGTACCCAGGCAATTTCCACCTCAACCAAGTTTGCAAGTTCCTGGATGCTTTGTTTGCATTCCTTCACCAAGGCTGAGGTAGTCTCCGTTTTGTCAAGGGCTTTGATGGCTGCTTGACTGTCGCTATATATTATTATTTTTCCTACGTTATGATCGCTTATCTCACTTTTAATCATATGCGCACACTCCAGTATCGCGAATACTTCCGCCTGGAATACGCTGGCGTATCTGCCCAGATTGAAAGTAGCTCTTTTAGTGTTGGGTTTAGCTATGTATATCCCAGCTCCCGATAGCTTAGTTGATTCCTTTCTTGACCCATCAGTGTAGCATACTGCGGTGCTATCCAGATTGTCTTGTTCTAGGTTCCAGTCGTCTCTGGATCTGATGCTTATTCTGTACTTTTTGTCGAATATCCTCTCCTTTTTTATTAGGTCATTATTAACCAGTATCATAGAAAGGTTTTCTTCGTACTTCTTCCCCAAGAAGATGGACTTTGGATTGATTTATCCATAAGGCATTTCCCCATGCACGCAGATCATGTTGTTCAAGGGCAGCTGAAGTAGGCGTAAGACTTGTCACTAGCCTGCTTTTAGTCGAAAACAAATCTTTCCGAACCGCCATAACAGTAATGTTCTCTGTTTGTGCATCGTACAGCTGGCAAGTGTATCTGGAAGCATGATTAGCTTTATTTGAGAACGAGTGAAATAATTATGTTAACTTACACTATATATATACAATAAAACAATGGGTACAAACCTTTCCAAATGAGCCAATATTTCTTCAGAGGAATTTCTATAGGATAGGACTCGACATACTTGCAAAAGCAGTAGTTACTTCAGGGTGTGAAACCCATGTTTTAACATAAGTGTTTTACCTTTTTTATTCAAATAACACCCTGTGAAAGCATGAAAGCCTCGAAGCGCAGTTGACATTTCATGACCTAAAGTATAAAGCTATTTTTTGCACTACTGCTACGTAACGGCGTTTGTTAGCTGTCCCCGTCAACATCGACATTACCTGCAGACCTTCATCTTTTAAAATTTCGTACTTAGTACGAAATAAACAGAACCAACACATTTGTGTCAGAAGATCGCATTAACATATGGGTTGCTCCTTGCCTATGCCCAGCGATCTCTATCAATTATAATCATCGACTAAAAGCAGGCTGGTGACAAGTCTTCCGCCTACTTCAGCCGCCCTTGAACAACATGATCTGCGTGCAGCGTCTAAGAGGGCGACATACATTATGGGGAAATGCCTTATGGATAAATCAATCCAAAGTCCATCTTCTTGGGGATGGAAAGATGTCAAAGATAGATGGACTCCACGATGGTCGAAGGTTACTGCAATTTCAGAATTAAGCCTCCTTGACCATTGTGGATGTAAATTGAACTGTGACTCAATGCGTTGTGGCTGCCGAGGCGTTGGCCTACCTTGCACTTTAGTGCAAAACCTGCAAAGGCGAATGCGAAAATAAAATACGTAAGTAAAATAAAGATTTAGTTCAAATGTTATTTAGCGTCTTTTATTATTATTTTATTATTATGATATTTTTCATTGCTATTTTATTTTCAGGGTAACCAGCACCTTCGAAACTCAAGAATAAAGATCACTCGCCGAATTATACATATAATTTCTCGAAATTGGTATATTATAGATTTTTTATTTTATTTTTCTGTATACATAGAGATCATAAATAAAGAATATGTAAAGAGAAAAATATCAATTTTATGTCGTGGCACACAGTGACGTGACAGTGTTATGTCGTGGCACGAGCATGTCCAGTCAGTATCTTCTCGTATCAGGAAACTGATTTTTGTCTTTCGTAAACTGCGAGGTAGTGCTGATGAAGGCACCTTGAAGATGGCCTACATAACTTTAGCTCAATCAATACTGAGTTATTGTATCACTGTATGGGGCTCCACGACAAAAACCAATCTCATCGTCCTGGAACGGGCTCAGCGAGCGGTGCTGAAAGTAATGGCATTCAAACCCATCTGGTATCCAACTGTACAGCTTTATGAGCTATGGAAGGTTCTTTCTGTGCGTAAGCTTTTCGTTTTACATATTATTCTACGTAAACACAAGTTTTGTACCTTTGATCGTGAGTTGGCTTTAAATACTAGAATGTCTAATAGAATCTTTACAGTCGAGAGTTGTTCTACTAAGCTGGAGGGTCGACATTATTTATACCTTAGCCCAATCATATATAATAAAATCTTAATATATAAAATCGTAAACTGAATGACTGACTGACTGACTGACTGACTGACTGATCTATCAACGCACAGCCCAAACCGCTGGACCTAGAGACTTGAAATTTTGCACACAGATACCTTATACAGTGTAGGCATCCACTAAGGAAGGATTTTTGAAAATTCTATCCCTAAGGGGATGAAATAAGGGATGAAACTTTGTATGAAAGTCCCTCAGTTTTGAAGCTAGGATCGTCAAATTTTGTGTTTAGGCTGACGATTGAAAATTAATAAATACGGGTCTCAGCGTTTTTCAAAGTTCTACCCCCGAAGGGGTCAAAAGGGGGATGAAGTTGTGTAATGAAGAAAATCCTTTATTTGCGAAGTCAAAATTGCTAAATATATAATTTAGGCTTATGGATGGAAATCTAACGCAACGTATATTGTTATTGTTAGTATTTCAACCCCTACGGGGATGAAATGGGGGTGAAAAGGGGTAAATAAACCTAAAAATAGATATGGATGTCGTTATTGGGGTTTTCTGGGATGACGATTGCAAAAATGACATTTATTTTGAAGTCCAACACGGTGGACATGATTTGACCCCTCAAGGGGCGAAAATGGGGTTCGAATTTTGTATGGAAAAATAAAGTTAAATGGACATTACAACTTTAAACTTCGTAGGAGCACGTCTAAAAATAAATAAGCAAACATATATTTTGTGATTTTGAAAATAAACCCCTTAGGGGGTAAATGGGGTGAGTAAACCTAAAAATAGATACGGATGTCGTTATTGGGGTTTTCTGGGATGACGATTGCAAAAATGACATTTATTTTGAAGTCCAACACGGTGGACATGATTTAATCCTCAAGGGGTGAAAATGGGGTTCAAATTTTGTATGGAAAAAAATATTAAATGGCCATTACAACTTTAAACTTCGTAGGAGCATGTCTAAAAATAAATAAGCAAACATATATTTTGTGATTTTAAAAACCAACCCCTTAGGAGGTAAATGGGGTGAGTAAACATAAAAATCGATTTGGAGGTCGTTCTTGAGGGTTTATTGGATGGTGATTACAAAAATGAGATTTATTTCGAAGTCCAACACGGTGGACATGATTTAACATGTGAAAATGAGGTTCAAATGTATGGAAATAGAATATAAAATAGACATTACAACTTTAAAATTCGTAGGAGCATGTCTAAAAATAAATAGGCAAACACACATTTTGTTATTTTGAAAATCATCCCTTAGGGTGTAAATGGGGTAAGTAAATAAATAAATAAATAATAAATAAAAACTTTTATTGTGCATAGAATAATACAGATCGTACACTAAAAATACAGTTTAAGAAAAACTTACATTTAGTGTTGAGGGTACAATACGAAAAACATCCGTTACCTCCCGTCGTAGTACGAGACTGTGTGACAGCAAGGTAATTGATTCTCTTCCATTATACTAATGATAAGTTCAATCACTGTGATACGCACTGGTTAAAAACACCATAGGTATAAGTTAGTTAGTCGAAATTTAAACAGCAATTATTGAAAACTTAATGCATATAATAATGCAACTATTTCTAAGGACATCCCTATTTAAACACAATAAACAGTAACACCACAAAACCAATAAAAAAACAAGGTTATTCGTACACCTGCTTATTATGATTGCACTACTGAGTTCATCGAGAAATAAGTAAGTAAGTAAGTAAGTAAACATGAAAATCGATGTGGATGTCGTTCTTGAGGTTTCATGGGATGGTGATTGCGAAAATGACATTTATTTTGAAGTCCAACACGGTGGACATGACACATCATGGACCTGTACCTGGACATGCACATCCAGGTAACGGGAATGAGAACAGGCACGGGCACGGGAACAGGATCGGGAACAGGACGAGAACGGGATGGGAACGGAACGGGCCGGAACGGAAACGGAACGGGAAGGGAACGGGATAGAAACCGGAACGGAATAGGAACGGGAACGGAACGGGAACGGAACGGGAACGGAACGAGAATGGAACGGGAAAGAGAAAGGGACAGGAACGGGACGGGAACGGTACCGGGAAAAGGAACGGAAGGAGTACGGGACGGGAACGGGACGCGAACGGGAACGGGACGCGAACGGGAACGAAACGGGAACGGAAAAGGGACGGAACGGAATGGGAATGGAACGGGAACGAAACGGGAACGATACAGGAACGGAACGGGAACGAGAACGGGGCGGGAACGGTAAATGAACGGCACGGGAACGGAGAGGAAAGGATCGGGAACGGAACGGGAACGATACGGGAACGGGAACGGGAATGGGATGGGGCGGGAACGGGAACGGGAACGGGAACGGGAACCGGACGGGAACGGGGACGGGACGGGAACGGGAACCGGAAACGTAAAAATGACTGGTCAGATCCTGGTTGAAGGTTCTCTAAGGATTTTCTCTAACACCCACGCGGACGAAGTCGCGGGCAAAAGCTAGTTAACTATAAATTGCATATATACAGCTTATCTCAACGCGAGTGTAAGAACGTTTTGTATGAGTGGCTTTTTAGCCTAAAATATGAAGATATCGAGTCTCTTGTAAACAACTCCGAATGACATTCAACACACACACACACACACACACACACACACACACACACACACACACACACACACACACACACACACACACACACACACGCACTCACATGCACTCACACTAATTTTCATTTGCATTCTATAAGAATGTTTGTTTCACATAATAGTAACCTTTTAGATTCAGTAAATTTATTTTGTGTTTAACTGTTACATTTCTTTAAGTTCGAGGCGGGCGCTAATAGCTGCGACACAGTCTATGACTAATGTGGTTATTAACGTTTTATCTGATTTTGTTAAAATTTTTAGACACAAATAAATAATTTTTAATTAATTTTTTTAATTTTAACTTTTGAGATTTTTTTGTTCAGCGAATTAAGGGATATACCGGCACCATGTAGTGTTTTCTTCAATAACTTTGGAACTATACAAGATATTGATATGCGGTATTTTTTATTAAACGTGCAACTAAATGCGTAATAATACGAATCAATAAAAAAGTACCATATTCATACATAATTTTTAAAAAATTTAATAAATACTGAAAAAAAAATTTTTTTTTCTTCAATAATGAAGGTTTTTTGGTATTCATTATTATTTTCTGCTACTATTTTATTTTTTAAATAGTAAAACAACTAATAGTCTGCCGATAGACTCCTTAATCATCAAAATCGGATCATCCGTTTAGGTTTTAGAAATTTTTAAAGATTTTTTTAAACAAGTGGCGCCATCTCTGTTCCTAAGGGGTGAATCTCGTTTATCCTCGGATGAAATCGCTTAGTTTGGCCCCCACTATCACTGTGCAAAGTGGCTTGCTTCCATCACAAAATGCAGTTTCCTTTTCCATAATTACTATGACTACAAAAAACCAACTCGTACTAGCTAGGCCCTCTGGATTGTAATTCATTGATTTTATTTGAATATTGCGTCATCCTTTTTAAAAGTTTTCGTCATAAAGTTAATATTACCTCAGGTATATTAACTTTCTGGTTTTCGTTGAATGTAATACTTTTAGATTTGACGTTTTAAAAATCGATTGTTAACGAAAAACTGTCAATCTCAATTACTTACTTATATCTTTCTAAAGAGAAGCATTTACGAAGATTTGCTAATGTTACTTTGTCTCTAGGAGCTCAGCCCCCTGATTACGTAACTCTGTTGCTAACAATTCTTTATTGAAATCGATTGAAACCGCAATTACATTGCTGCTTTAAGTAAGATAGTTGTCACATTGGTTCTTACTAAAGCAGCAATGTAACTGCGATTTTTGTTAGAGTCGATTTCAATAAAGTTACGTAATCAGGGGGCTGATCGTGATTAAAATCGTGGTCGTGAAGTGTGAAAGGTCCCTTTGACTAGTCGCCAGCCCAAATTCCATATGCACCCGAACTCGGATAAAACACAAAATTTTATGGTACCATTCGTATGTTATGATGACCTCTTTGATAAAATAAGTTAATCATAGCCGAAATAAATTCTTCAAGATTTACCTTCGTGGAATAACGTTCGTGATCGGAATCCAAAATCGCCGAATTAGGCGGCTATCTAGCCAGAAATTATATCTTTCCAGAAGACATGCCCTGAATTTTATCATGGAGGTAACGTGAAAGTGGATATTTTACGTGATTAGTTGTAATGAAATCTAGTAAAAGATTGTATGCGAAAAATTCTAAGGTATAAGGACTGTCAAAAGAAAGAATGAGGTTATTTAAATGTTGGTTAGTTAGATTTGTTCATTCAGTCAGGCCCAAACTTTGATATGAATAATGAATGTATTCGGTTCGATATAAATGATGTATTTGTGTAGTAATATAACCACGAGCAATTCAAAGTTATTGACAATCACAACTTCTAAAAGACTTGGTATTAATAGTACCTTAACTTCTTTAAAATGATCATAAAAAAGTAAGGCTTTTCTTTCATCGTAAGTGATTTCTAATAAGTATACATTTCAATACCAACGGAATAATAATGAAGGCTATCACCATTAATAGCACGTCTGAAATAAATTCTAATAGTGTAAGTCACGAACAGTCTTCAGCCAGGCTTGAATTAATAAAGGGGGAGATTAATTGTCGCATGACACCCCTGGCAGGGCTGCTCATTTAGCAAAAAATAAGGTACGATAAGCTGTGTATACGATATTACATTACAGCATCTAAAATACTCTTCAATTTAAATAATTTCCGCAATTCATTTCTGTAAAACAAAAGTAACTTAAATTCAGAAATCTGAATAACGACTAAAGAATATGTGTATCTCAATGCATATCATACTTATTTTTATTATTCTTCTCATTGGAGAAGCGATTGCAGTTAAATATCTCAATTGTGTTTGCTCGTAATGAATAAAATTATATTGATTGGTTGTGACAACCCTTAACCTGGGTAACAAAGTAGACTACAATGTTTATAATATTAGCTAGTAACAAGTTTCCTTTTTAAATGAAAATCGTGTGTTTAAATCCAGTGCCATTATGTATTCCACGCAAACATTTCTCTTAGAATTTTAAAATTCTACGAGAAAAGAACCTTAACTACTTACTAAAATTATATAAGTTGAAAATGAGTTTGTACTAAAATTATATTTGTTGAAAAAAATGCCTAAGGATCATTTATATTTTTATATTTTTCTTTTTTCGCGATTTCAAAGGTATTTACTTAAGTAGGATTGAAATACTTTAGTTCCTAAGGCCGTGCAATTGACTTGCTTTTCCGATAAATCTCGCATCTCAAAACTTGAATAAATATATATTAGCTAATGAACATGATATGGAATACCGCAGGCAGCATTCAGTACAAAATCAATAGGAAAACGCAACATTTAATTGCAGTGTAACCAAACCACTAACAGAACTTACCGCAGCGATCCAGCGAGCGGTATTAGTTCAATATTTATTATTCAAACGATGGCATGATAAACAAATATATTCAATGTGAAAGTAGCTCTATCTGTTTGTTACCTTTTCACGCCTTAACCAATGAAGCAATGTGGATGAATTTTAGTATTAATAGATTGGACCTGGGGAAGACCAAATAACACTCGTGTAAGATGCGGGGGTCCCGGTTCAAATCCTAGGAGTGGGGTACAATTTGTACTCAATTTGGTTGGTGGTAGGGCTTACCACCATCTTACCTCAGTCTGACGCCATAATAACAATTTAAAATGTTGTGTTCCGGTAGTTAGAAGTAAAATAGCCAGTTCCTCAGTGATGAGGATTCCGGGTATAGTGCACTTCCACCTCGGCCTTATCGTCACTTAACATCAGGTGAGATGAAGGGCAAGCACTATGCCGTTGTGCATAAAAAAGGGACGTGGAAAAAAGTCCATGTGGACGAAGACGTGAGGTGGCCGCCATGGACAAAGTGGTTGGCCAAGGTGGCTTCTGGTATAGGGGCAATATTTTATACAAACTTAAAAAGATGGTATGGTCATAGTTGGTTTGCGCATGCACCGTATGCGCCAATATCCAAGTATACCTATGTTACCAGGTAAGTAATATTACTTTTTTAGGGTTCCGTACCAAAATGGTAAAAAAGGAACCCTTATGGTGTGACTCAGTCTGTCTGTCTGTCTGTCTGTCTGTCACAGCTGGATATCTCGAGAACTACTAATGGTATCAACTTGAAATTTGGAATAGATTAAGATGACATTAGCTCAGCTATTTTGCAAATAAGGAAGAAATAAAAAAAATAATATTTTTTTTACAACAGGGACTGAAAAGGGGTCTTAAAAATTTAAAGTGAGGTGACTAGGGCATGTGGGGTATCATATGAAAGAACGCTATTTGTACATTTTAAAACATTTTTTTCTTTTTTCTTAGGCCGCATAGTTTTCGACTTATGATGAAAAATGTAAAAAAATACCGTCCCCCCCTTATCTCCGAAGTTTGCAAAGAGAAAAATCTGAAATAATTCTAGGTGATAGAAGTTTATGTAAAGATTACAGGAAAAATAAAACGATGTCTCAATATAACACACTTTTTAAGAAATTCAAAAAACAAACAAAATTTTTTTAGTTTTACTACCAGTCAACAGATGGCGCTGTCCTAAGCATGCTAACCTAAGAAAAAATATAGTTCCACTATCGGTCAAGAGATGGCGCAACCTAACACTACAATAATAAATTGGTGGCTGGTTCTAATATAATTACCTACTATTTGCCGTACGAATAAACGAAGAATAAGTTCCTACTTAGTAATATAAACAGTTTGCAATGTGGAGTGGCTGAAACGTTTTTCAGTTACCATAAGCAGCTGTGGTTAAGATTTGTAAATTAACTGTCCGCCTGTTCGCCCTTCCAACTGTCTGCCGTTTATCCTACTTTTTTAAAGACTGTACTAAAATACCATATCCAAATATATTTATGATTGTACGGAACCCTCTGTGCGCGAGTCCGACTCGCTCTTGACCGGTTTTATTTTTAACATAACAAAAACCCCTTCTAATTTAATGAAATGCTTTCACCACACACATACCTTTACTTTTATCATATTATTACATTATTATCATAGATCAATGTTTGCATTACATAAATCAACGTTAACTTATTGAAGTACCATTGAGCATAGAAATCATGTTTAATTTGTGAACGCAAATCGAAGTTGCTCTACGTTTAATTTTCATTCGGAAACTCGGAGCCCAATTTCACCTTCGAAAGGAGCGGAGCATGGGCGCGTGTCTCTCTTCTCTTATTCGATGGGCCGCGGTCACGAATATAGCGATGAGCGTACCTGTAGGTAGTGTATTTAGTTAACCATAACTAATGTAAACGTAATATACACATCAACTTTGTCTAGGGATACAGGTGTTATTTTCATACAAACGAGGTAACGTTGAAGCCTTGGTCTACTGCCAGGGATGTACCGTGCTGTAATCTGATGATGGCCATCCAGGGACTGAATGGAGTAGATTCAGATCGCTATACACACCCAACTGATCTGATCAGTATTCTAAAAGATGGGTTAGAGTTAGAGGAAATCCTCAAACTGAAAGTTTGAGGATTTCCATACATTTTCATGCAATTTTCGCGGTTTTTAGGGTTCCGTAGCCAAAATGGCAAAAAACGGAACCCTTATAGATTCGTCATGTCTGTCTGTCTGTCTGTCTGTCTGTCTGTCCGTCCGTATGTCACAGCCACTTTATTCCAAAAGTATTAAGACTACATAGTTGAAACTTAGTAGGCAGGTGTAT
The DNA here is from genome assembly GCA_943789525.1 of Agriphila geniculea. Classification (NCBI taxonomy): domain Eukaryota; kingdom Metazoa; phylum Arthropoda; class Insecta; order Lepidoptera; family Crambidae; genus Agriphila; species Agriphila geniculea. Next base: position 21,393,276 of record OX038877.1, read on the forward strand.
TCTGTGAACCGCTTTACGATTTTTATACAAAAATAAAAAAAATAAAAGATTAAGGGGGGTTCCCCATACATGGAACTGAAACTGAAAATATTTTTTTTCATCAAACCAATACTTGTGGGGTGTTTATAGATAGGTCTTTAAAAATTACATTATGGTTTCTAAGACTATTTTTTTTTAAAGTCAACCGTTTGAAAAATATATGCCGCCAAAGTGGTAAAATGTGTGTCCCCCCCCTTTAACTTTTAAAGTAAGAGGGTGAAAAATCTAAAAAAAATATAAACTATAGATCTTAATAAACACTTTCAACGAAAATTGTTTTGAACGAGATACAGTAATTAGTTTTCGAGATATAGTACATTTTCCAAAACCGCAAATATAACTTTGTCATTCATACAAACACTGTGAAAAACAAAGTTATTTTTTCAGACGAAAAATGATAGCGGTATTAAAATATGGTATGGTATAATGTACCTACGGAACCCTACTGCGCGTGGCCCGACACGCACTTGGCCGGTTTTTTTAAACATGTGCATTACGTTTTTAGAATGCTGGTCAGATCAGTTGGGTGTGTATAGCGATCTGAATCTACTCCATTCAGTCCCTGGATCCCTGGATGGCCATCATCAGATTACAGCACGGTACATCCCTGGCAGTAGACCAAGGCTTCAACGTTACCTCGTTTGTATGAAAATAACACCTGTATCCCTAGATAAAGTTGATGTGTATATTACGTTTACATTAGTTATGGTTAACTAAATACACTACCTACAGGTACGCTCATCGCTATATTCGCGATCTTAATCTCCTCTATTAGTGAATAGAGGAGATTCAGATCGCGAATATAGCGATGATACAGGGAGTGCCCTGGATAGCCATCATCAGATCACAGCACAGTACATCCTTGGCAGGAAACCAAGGCTTCAAAGTTACCTCGTTTGTATGAAAATAGCACCTGGTATCCCTAGACAAAGTTGATGTGTGTATAAGGAACATTACGTTACGTATGTACGAGGCAAATATCTTGACACTTTTTCGACTGAGTGGGGATCAGATTGCACATGTGCACTTGAGAGCGACCAATAGCGCGCGCACCTCTCCTGCCGCCTGCGTACCTCACCGCTACGCAAACCCCAAATACGCATTTTGCGCAATCCCCACCCAATTTCAAAATGTATGCCTCGTACTATAACGTAATGTTCTTTCGACAAGCCAACCTTTTATCATATCATAAGCAATAGAGCTAATGATATGATAAAAAATTGACTTGATGACAAGGGACATTAACGTTTATTCCGTTAAAACCGCCCACCGCACAGTTTTCACCGCCGCCCGCCCGCCGCCACGCCCACAGCTGTCCTAGCAAACGCAAGGTTGCCTCGTCAACGGTACGCCACGCTGCCGACATCGGTCTCATTTCCTCTGTACACGACAGCCCCCGACATAACAAGTATACCATGTCACCTAAGTATCGCGGAATATGTGTTTTCGCTGCCATTTTAAAAATAACACGTTGGTGGCACCCTGACCGAAAGTGGGGGCGCGGTGAATTTTATTTAGTATTGTAATTCTAATACACAATTTTAATAAAACTTTAAGTGGAATTTTTTTAGGGCCATAGACTAGTATCATGTCTTGTGACTCGAGTCACTGCTAGAAGTAGATAGCAAAACTGCTATCCACTTCCTTTTCTGACTCGTGGAACACCTGCGTGGTTGGTTCGCCTAGCTAGGTGTTCCACGGGTACCTTTTTTGTAGCCGTGGTCTACTCAATAGGTGAACCATGGGTACCTAAATACATAAAGTGAAGTGCCCAGCTCTGCTAAAGGCCGTTTTTGACACTTTGCTATCTACTTCTACTAATGACTTCGAGGGCATGTAATATTAGACCATGTGCCCTAAAAAAATCCACGTAAAGTGTTATTAAAATCTTTTTTTATTAACAACTTATTAAATAATTAAAACCTCTGAGGGCGCGCGCGACAAAATTGTTATTTAATTAACAAAGTTGCAGTCTAAAAATTTTGTGATTTATTGTTAATACCTGTTAATCATTTATGATTATTGCCCTTATTCCATTCCGATCAACTAAACCGATCAACTAGTTGTGCCGTTGAGTGCCTGTATGCGACTTTATTCTTATCGGATCAACTATTTGACTTTTCTATTAAATGATGATATTGACATTTTCCTAACGGGACGGGAACAACCAAGGGGTTCTAAATGATAACACATTGTGTCTCTGCGCTGTCTTCTCCCCTGAGGGAGGGCAGTCGCTTCCGGATGAAGGTTCGTTGACTGTCCGGTCACGTAACCAGATTAAGGCGGTTTTTAGTCAGTACGAGTCTGACATAACCAGATTAGTCCGGTAGCAACCGGCTAGGTGGTATCCAATGAGGATTTCCCGCCTCCTTCCCCCACGCGGGGGAGGGTGGCTCAAAGCCCCTAAGGTGGAGAGCCCAAAAAAAAAACACATTGTGTCAATAGACGCATCGAATGGTCTCTAGTAAAAATATAAAAAAAAACATTACTTGTTTTTCTAGTGGGATCTAATTTATAGGAAATAACCGCCGCAGATAAAGAAAAAATACTAGAATCACATAAATCTAGATAAAATTACCTAACTTTTATATAATTTTAATATATACTGATGTAAAAAGTACTAATAGCAAAAAAAAAATATTTAAAGTACCAGGGTCACACAAATCTAGAGAAGGATAACTTCTATAAATATTTTCAATATAATAAGGGAAAGAACCTAACATACTAAGGTAAGGATACTTATGAAAGAAGACTTCATTTTGATTTTAAAATCAATTGGCCCTGCATTTAAAGATTTTTTAAATATCGTCTGCCTTATCTAGGAATCGAACCCACCAAATGTGAAAAAAAAACTTTTTTTTACGATACCTTTTACGATATGAACCTAAGTAGTTGAGCTGTTGAGAACTAAAATAGTTGATTCGATTCCTTCCCAATCGATCAACCAAATAGTTGTCCTGTTGGGAAGTAAAATAGTTGTTCAGTTTCCAGTTGGTCGGTTCAGTTGATCCGAATGGAAATAGGGAAACATTGTATGGTTTTTGCCTTTGAGTTTTGTTCTCCATACAAAAATGACATCTTTTAACTTAAATAAGTTTATATAAACAGAGCGGCCATTTATATCTATGTGTCACGTCACGCAGCGTCATGCACGCATCTATTCATTACAAACTTACATTTTATTACTTTATGCATTAAACGGACTCGCTAAGACTGACGAAAAGCTTACGAAAAGGTCACGCATTCCTCCCAACTGAGAATACTTCTATTCACTTACTATGATTTTTAACATTTCTTTTACTTCATCCATTTTCTTTGCGTTCCTCATAATATATTCTGCCTGCCAGGCCCTCAGCACCAATATCTATCAAGAGAAACTACAGTGCCATCTACCGCCGTAAAGCAAACTGAAATCACTCATACAAAATTACTCTATTGATTTTTTACGTGCTTTTATTCTCGACAGATGTTTGTGCTAAGGGTCACGATTAAAATAGACATCATTAACATCAACAGTTTTTTGTGTTCCCATTGGGCACAGTAGGCCTTCTACATTTATGGATCGACAAGGAGGATAAACCATTGTTCACCATGCAGGTCCCATGCGGATTGGTAGGTAATAAAAATAGTATCATAACGAGGATAATGAGGACTTTTCAAAGTGACATTTGAAAAATAAAAATAGTAACTATTTGAATCACTAGATGGCGTTGATGGAAAGAGAAGTGTCATAATTGGCTTTTAAAAATAAACGGCCTGTACCAAAGAGGAAAGTAAGCGCTCGCTGGCTGACATCTGCCCAAAGAGAAACATTTTTGGGTTACATCTGCCTGCCTACCTGAGTACTCTTCGAAGCTTCATTCATTTTTATCAACGTCATCTATATCGAGCCTACAGTTTTTGTCATTTTGAAAAGCCTCATTGAATCAAAATATCAATAATCAAAGGCAATCCACTCTTTTTTTAGGGTTCCGTAGCCTAAATGGCAAAAAACGGAACACTTATAGATTCGTCATGTCTGTCTGTCTGTCTGTCCGTATGTCACAGCCACTTTATTCCGAAAGCATTAAGACTACAGAATTGAAACTTGGTAGGTAGATGTATTCTGTTAACCGCTTAACGAATTTAATACAAAAATAAAAAAATAAAAGATTGAGGAGGGGCTCCACATACATGGAACTGAAATTGAAAAAAAAAATTTTCTTCAAACCAATACGTGTTAGGTGTCTATAGATAGGTCTTTAAAAATGACATTGAGGTTTCTAAGACAACTTTTTCTCAAAATCAACCGTTTGAAAGATATAAACTGCCAAAGTGATAAAATGTGTGTCCCCCCTCCCCCCTTTAACTTTTGAAATAAGAGAGTCAATATATATGCTGTAGATCTTAATAAATACTTTCAACAAAAATTAGTTTGAACGAGATATAGTAATTAATTTTTGAGATATAGCACATTTTCCAAAACCGCAAATATAAATTTGTCATTAATACCAACACTGTGAAAAACAAAGTTATTTTTGCAGACGAAAAATGATAGGTGGTATTAAATATAGTATGGTATAAGGTAACTACGAAACCCTACGGCGCGTGGCCCGACATGCACTTGGCCGGTTTTTTTTATTTCTATAGGACAATGCTGGGTTTGTTACGAACTCTATTTGTTAAACAATATTTTGTTTAGAATATTGCTTTGTAAACTACGTCAGTAAATAAATAATAAAACGCCATTTTTAGTTCATTTTGACATTGAGTAGATATTGCCGCCTTTGATATTACACCTATATGATAATTTTTTTAGCTCCCGCTTTTTAGAGTTCCGTACCAAAATGGTAAAAAAGGAACCCTTATGGTGTGACTCAGTATGTCTGTCTGTCTGTCTGTCACAGCTGGATATCTCGAGAACTACTAATGGTATCAACTTGAAATTTGGAATAGTTTAAGATGATATTTGTCCAACTATTTTGCAAATAAGAAAAAAATAAAAAATAAATACCTTTTTTATAACAGGGACTGAAAAGGGGTCTTAAAATTTTGAAGTGGGGCTACTAGGGTACGTGGGGTATCATATGAAAGAGCGCCGTTTGCACGTTTCCAATAATTTTTTCTTGTTTTTAAAACCGCATAGTTTTCGACTTATGATGAAAAATGTAAAAAATATACCGTTCCATTCATAATTCTATGTGATAGCAGTTTATATAAAGATTATAGGAAAAATAAAACGATGTCTCAATATAGCATACTTATTTAAAAATTATCAAATTTCTAAAAATATTAACATTAGTTCCACTATCGGGCAAGAGATGGCGCTGACCTAAAACTGCAATAATAATTGTATTATTCTACTCTGCAGTGTATTTACTATGATGGTACGGAACCCTCAGTGCGCGAGTCCGACTCGCTCTTGACTGGTTTTATATGATAATTTTTTAGAAACAGCTCCTGCTTTTCCGAAAACTGTAAGTAGATTTGACCGGGCGTAAGGTGCCCAATCTGTTACTGTCTTAACGCCTAATTAATTGAATCAGTTGCGAAGTCTGAGAGTAGCGAAAATTCAGAAATTGGGAGAAAAGCTAGTGTACCCAATTACCTACCTTTTCTTCGCCTTGAGGGAGCGAAGTATAAAGTAATAACTTTTCAAGTAACTATCTTGTTTATGGCAAGTAGGTAATTTATAAGATTCAGTAATCAATGAGATCATTAGGTATCAAAGAACATGGAGATGGAAAAAATATATAATCTCATATAATGTAAGTTAAAATAGAAAGAAAGAATGAAAATAATTTAAATTTATAAATGTATTTCGGAACCACTTAAGGTGCTCCCTCACCGGGAGTATTCACGTGAACTGTAACATTATTGATTCGTCTTTGAGCATTACATTACAATGATACCTCCCTGACTGACGAGCATTCGCGTGTTTCTCCTCCTTCACTGATGTATGCCCGTTTTGTATCATTACAAGGTGCGCATTGTAATGCTCGGAGAACCTCCTTCACTAACGTAATGCTCAAATCTGTAATGTTACATTACACGTGAATGCTCCCGGTGAGGGAGCACCTTTAGATTCAATAATCTATTGCTATAACTATGCTAGAACTAAATTGCGTAATGGTATAGAGAGCGTGGTAGCTAATTATACAAGGTGTATTTTTAAACACTCTTCAAATTTTAAGGATGTGCTCAGTCCATAAAACTGAACAATTTTCTTCATGAAACATGTGTTAAAATACGCCAAAAAATTTTGGTCATCCCTTACAAAAACTAAACACGTGATCTCTTTGATTTGTGTGAAAAGTCATTTTTTTGACCCTATGTTTCTTAAAGAAAGTTGTTCAGTTTCATGGACTGAACACATCCTTAAAATTTGGAGGGTGGTTAAAAAACACCTTGTATAACTTAAATAATAAAGTGGCCCTAAATAGCATCCATTCAGCATCAGAATCTGTCAAGAAACCATTGACTCCTCGGCGCTGGTCTTCTATGGAAAAAATACATCGTAATTTGCCACAATAGTGTGTTATGAAGTTGTTTACATACAAATACTTATAGTTATATTTATATTATTTATTCAAAACAACAATTTAAGTTCATAGCAAACCGAATAACGTCAAATATAAAATGACGACCTAAAGAAATGAAATCATTCCATCGAAAATATTAGGACAAAAAGACGAACTGCTTTAAAAGTGTGCCATATATTGCGGCGGATGTTATATTATTATGGATCCAATAGCAACGGAATACCAGCTTCATTTCCTTATGGCTGATGCATGCCAAGTTTTCTGCTCTACTGACATAGAATTTATTAGTCATAGGAAGTCTAAACGGGCAATATAAAATAAAGAATTAATACACCACGTGTTTTGTGTTGGAATTTGCTTTCCAAAAATGTTGCAGTCGTAAATATACGTTTTTAGCGCAATTCTCACTTATTAAAATTCCCATTATTCCATCATGATTTCCCACTTATAAATTTATAAGAGAACAGTTGTAATTAGATTCCCTTTACTTGGACATAAATTTAATAATATGACACAACGTTTTAGATTAAGCTTTATTTTAATTTATGCATTCACAGTTCTTTGTTCCTGCATTTAATTAAAAAAATCAGCATGAAAGCAGCTTCTCTTTTTAACTCGTCCGACATACCTTAGAAATATTACTTTGGAGGTATGTACCTACTCTAGAAATATCTCTTGATAGTTATAATAATAATATTCCCAAAATAATAGTAGATTATGCAACAAGTGAAAAAAGAGGGAATTTAGTTTGTAACGGTTCAAAACTGAACATGCTATTTTATCTCAAATATTTTTCGAATTTTGTTTCATACTGAGCATAATATTATTTAACTATCGAACAAGTTATTATAATAAAGAGTAGTTCAGGTTTTGAGTTAGCAATAATGTAGGAAGTTCTTTTAATCTTTCACGGCGCTAAAATTCAAATATTAGTCTCTGTGTAGGTAACGACGCTAATAGGCTTAAAATTTATTTATATTTATTATTGTTTATTTATCAAATTTTATTAGAGCCTCTCGAATATTATTATAATAATTTATTTTAGAAGATTACTTAAAAAAGGATTGAATTCGGTGTTAATTATTTCTGTAAGTTGTCAGTAGTGTCACACCACGTGATGTGTTTTAGCTAAAGTACGAAGAAAGATTGATATGAAGTTTCTTCGAAAGAGAGATTTTATGCTGCAGGTTTATAACTCAAATGAGGGTAGGCATTTAAAAAAAATGTAAAAGTAGTCCGATGGGTGTTGCCAGTTAGGGTTTTTAAAGTACCAACATTGTGATGCTAAATTGATCGGAAATTTTAGGTTTAATTGGACCGAATACTTAATGGAAAATGTTGTAATACGTATTTTAGCAAATTGATTCTAGAGGTTATGATATTTTGGGGAAGGCGAGATAAAAAGATTGAAAAAGGTTGGATTCAAATTGTAGCATATGGGAGGTTCAATTTGTTGTGAATATAAAATTCGTATTAATCAGAGTTCTATGATTATAGTACAATAATTTCATATGATTCTGGATAAATATGCTGAATATTATTCAAAGTTGTTAGTTTTGTTAGAAATGATGTAATGGGGAAAACTTGTTGATTTATTTATGATTGAAACGTTGATTCATACAATTGTATGAATTACTTAAATCAAATGTAGCTGAAATGTCAGTATAGAGAAATATTTAGGTAACAGATTAATTTTAATTTGGTTACAAATTGAGTGGCATTGTGCGCTTGAGTATAGAGAATCTTGAACATAGGAGGTTATTGGTTAGTTGAATTGTACGTTGAAATTATTGATTAGTATAGGGGTTCATTTTGTAAGATTAGTAACTTAAATATTATAAGATAAGATAAGATAAAGATAAAATATTCTTTATTGTACACCATAGTAATTTACAGAGTATTACACAAAGAAGAACAATTGGCGGCCTTATCGCTAAAAAGCAATTTCTTCCAGGCAACCATAAGTTGAGCTGGATAAAAATACTAGATAGTAATGGGTAGTTTATGGTGTTCCATAGAAGTACTTATAATAAAATACATAAATATATATACATCTTAAATATATTATTATTATATTATGTTATAAATATAAAAATAATGATATATACATATACAATATATAAATATATATTTATACATACAGTTCCATAATAATAGATATCGGATAAAATTTTGAAAACAAAATTATAGCGACAGATAGTGTTCCTTGACTAGCCGTTTAAAACTTTCCAAAGACTGTGCACGTCTTATTTCCTCCGGCAATGCATTCCACAGTCGGGCAGCTTGAATTGAGAACGACTTGCCGAGGAATTTAGTGGAGTGCTTGGGTATCTCTAACGTCATGTTCTCCGACGATCTCAAAACTCGAAAGTGCGTGTCACGAAGGAAATTGAAACGCTCCTTTAGATAAGGTGGTGAAAAAGGGTGAAACAAAATATTGTAAAGAAGGGAAACTATGTGCGCATTCCGGCGAAGGCGAATTGGCAACCACTTGAGCTTGACACGGAAATCGGAGACGTGGTCATATTTGCGTAGTCCAAATATGAACCTTATACAAAAGTTTTGGAGACGCTCAAGCTTATTCAGCTGCTCCTCAGTAAGGTCTAGATAGCTGACGTCGGCATAGTCCAAGATGGGTAGGAGAAGGGATTGTGCTAGCGCAGTTTTAGTGGCCATAGGTAAAAAGTTGCGCAATCTTTTCAGGGATCCAGCTGCAGCAAACATTTTGCGACTGACTTCTCGTACCTGGGGTCCCCAGGTTAAATTTTTATCAATTAACACACCTAAATTTTTGACGGTGTCACTAGGATTTAAGGAAACGCCATCAAATGTGATAGCAGGTAACTGTGACCAGTCAATTTTATTCGTAAACGCAGAGCTACCGATGATTATGATTTGAGTTTTGCGAGGATTAACTGTTAAGCCATGAGACCTACTCCAACAACAAATCGTTTCCAAGTCATTGTTTAAAATATCGATAGCTCGGAAGAGTTGACTGGTATGTTCTTGAATATATATTTGCAAGTCATCTACATAAAGGTGGTAGGATGAAACTAGTTGAGAAGAGATAGAATTAATAAAGATAGTGAAGAGCAACGGAGATAAAACGCCACCCTGCGGCACCCCAGAAGCAATATCGCACCAAGAGGAGTAAGTATCCTCAATGCGAATCCTCTGACGGCGTCCAGACAGGTAACTGCGAAACCAGTCAATCACGATCGGAGATATGTTAATGGAGCGGAGTATGCCAAGCAGGATATCAAAGTCGACAGAATTAAAGGCGTTGCTAAAGTCTAGTAACGCAAGGACTGTGACCTTGCCACTATCCATTCCCGATCTGATATCATCTGTGACGTTCACCAATGCTGTAGTAGTACTGTGCCCTGTTCGAAACCCGGATTGGTAAGGATTTAGGAGTTGGTTTTTAAGAAGGAAGGAGGACAATTGAGTATGGACAAGGCGTTCTAGGACTTTGGAAAGGAACGGTAGTATGGAAATAGGCCTGTAGTCTGCGAAAGATGACGGTTTGGAAATTTTGGGCAACGGGGTGACATGGGCATCTTTCCAGGCTGATGGAAAAACACCAGTTTTAATGGAGTGATTAAGGAGATGTGTGATGATAGGAAGGATTTCGTCCAGTATAAGAAGTATCATCTTACGACTGATACTGTCGGTACCAACAGCACTAGAAGTAATTGACATAATGCTCTTCTTAACATCACAATCGGTGAATTGACGTAGAGAAAATGATGAGTAATCTGGGCATGGAAGAGATGTAAGAGTATTTAATGTATCAACTTTAGTCGTTGTATCGAAGCTGTGAGAGGAACTGAAGTGTTGATTTAAAGTGTTAATATCTATATTTTTAGGATTTAAGGTTTGTCGTAGTTTTCCAATGCCCAAAGATCTTAAAAAATTCCAAACTTTCGTCGGGTCCTCATTATCAACAGAGCTATGGATATGTTGGCGTTGAGCATTTCTACACACCTTATTGCAATGATTGCGGGCTTTAACGTACTTTTCCCAGTTGTAAGGCGTAGGCCGACGCTTGTACCTGTATTTGGCAATATTTTTAAGCTCAGACACACGTTTAATATCATCTGTGAGCCATGGTGATGGACGATGCTTAAGTTTCACGGAACGAACGGGTGCATGAATGTCGTACAGCATAATAAGTGTTAACATAAATAATTCTAATTTACCATCCATCGAATCACAGTTCAGAAGTTGGGTCCAGTCGGTATTAGCGGCATCTTCCTTGAGATTATCATGGTTAATTCCACTAAAATTGCGCTGCAACACGACTTTGGGCTTTGCCTTAGGTGGACGAGACTTATAAGAGACATAGATCAAATCGTGATAAGAGAAGGCATCGGCTGGAAATTGGCCATGCTTAGCGATGTGCTGGGGAGAAGAAACAATCATCAGGTCCAGAAGAGAGGGAGAACAATTTGGAAAATTATGAGTGGCATTTAAAGGCGGCAGAAACAAATTATTAGAATGAAGGACAGAAAGAAAATTTGCCGACCGAGTGTCGTTTTTAAGAAGACAAGTATTGAAATCGCCCATTATAATACTGTGACTGTAAGAGGGACAAAGATGTTCTAACTTGTTTTCGAGAGATGAAAAGAAATTAATACGCAAAGAGGGGCAGTAGTAGACACCGAGAAGTATTTTTGAACGACACAGACTAACCTCCAAGAAAAGATGCTCGCCGGCATTTGGCGGTGGTGGTTGTGGCGACATATCTATTACAGTGAAAGGAATATGCGTACGAAGATATATGGCGACACCGCCCCCACCGCCCGCGGTACGATCATTTCTTATAAGGTTAAAGCCTGGTAGCGAATAGGAAGTTGAGGGTAGACATGGCTTAAGCCATGACTCAGAAACAAGGATGGCATGAATATTCTTACTATCAAAACTTGTCAGCATATCAGAAAAATGTGCCGGAATACTTTGGGCATTTATATGGACTACGTTAAAGTTCTTTGAAACGTCGGAGAAACATGAGTCAAGAGAATCAGATAAAGTGGGAATGCTAACAAAACTATCATTGGCACTGCTAGTTGCAGATATAAAACTATCGCAGCTACTATCGTCATCCGATAACATAGTTAACAATAAAATATTAATACATAAAACTATATATAGGTACTTAAAATATATAAACGATAATAAAACAACGTAAATAATAATAACAATAATAAAAGTAACATAAACACCATAAAACCACCCGCTAGTGCTTTAAAAAAGAAAAATTAAAACCAAAAAATTAACACAATATCACAAAATTAACACAATATATATTTATAAGTTGAGTAAGACAAAACTGAATTCTCCCCATTTTTGAAGGAGAAGGGAAAATTTTAGGAATAATTTATGTAAAGTAGGGAAATGAAGGTAGAAAAAAAGATGCTTAGATCGTGTGGGGTGAGTTTCCTGCAGAGAGTGAATGATTCTGGGGGATTATAAAAGGCGAAGTTGGGGGGAAATCGCTCTCTTTACTTTCTCCGATCTCAGCGAAGCATCAAGTGGAACTCAGAAGAAGCCGTCGATACCCTCTCTGTAAGAAACTTCAATCAAGTAGTATTTTATTTTAACGCAAGAAACATCAAGAAGTCAGGAAGATAGTGTTTTTAATTGAGGTTTTGACGTATAGGTCCGCAACCGGGTGCGAGTCTTTTGCTTATATGCTTTAATTAGGGCTTATATGGTATAAGTGAGCTTGAAATTAAAGTATGTAGATTTTGCTTGCGAATTTTCATGAAGTAAAGTAAATTTCCCAATAGTTTCAAGAATTTTCATGGTTTAAGGTTGTTCGAAATTTGTTTAAGCAATCAGGGGGAAATAAAGGGGGGGTAGATTTCTCTTTAGTTTTGTGTCTTTATTGGGCGTTCGGTCAATCCTCAAAGGGGTAGGTAAAATAGCATTGCTCTGTGGCGTGCAATGCGGGTTTCTGTTGAAAGATACCTAGTTTAGTCACTTAAGGTTACCAAGCTAGCCAACTCGCTCATCAACCAACGGTCCGAACGGTGTGTGGATGTAATCCCGTTTGAACGTGGAGGATATGGCTTGGTAATGTTAATCCTCTTCTGTCAGGACTCAGCGCTGTCCCGTCCCACCAGCGCTGAGCACGTCCAAGCTGTTAGGGGAGTTTAGGCGAGTCATGCTTGCTCACGCTGTACAGGATCGGGGCGTCGGGGATGATGGTAAGCATCCCAAACATTGCATAGGAAATCGGAATTTAGTCGTTGGTAGGCAGGTAAATTCATTAGGTTTATAAATTCATTGTTAGGCGCGTAGGAACAGTAGCTTAGGTTAGCATCTCAAGGCAAGAGGGAAACTTGGATGCTGGTAAAAGGTTAAACATCCTCAAGAAGGTCGTGTTGTCAGCAAGGTAACAGCAGGAACGGTAGACAAGCTAGGAGCTTTTAGGTAGGCGGTGGAGAGGTAGATCACTTCGTAGTGCTTCGGATTTAGGTAGGCCGCAAATAAGTAGGCGTCGTCAAGATGGCCGCCGAGGTTAATAGGTAGTGATTCGAAATTTAGGTAGGCGGTGTTGAGAATCGGGTCGACAGAATGGCCGCCGTGGGTCACCAAGTGGAACATTCGAATTTATATAGGCGGTGAAGAGGTAGGATGACTTAGGAATGGAACATGGTGAATGCGGAAGTGTACAATATAATGGACGAAAGTTTATGTGGAATTACTGGTTATAATCCAATAGGATAGTATCAATCTTCCATAGAATCAGTGTTGTGAATGATTACTACAGTGTGCTAAATTGTGTAGACTTTGCAAGCTTCAGTAAGTACCCACAAATTAATTTACTCTTAATTTAATTTAGATATCTTTTTCAGTTAATATTGAATAATGATTTAATAGATGGAGTAGAATCATAAATAAAGAATAGATTATTTATCTTTGAATTGGATTGGTTGAAGGGAGCTATGGTTGAACCGATTGTTTATAGATAGAATAAACTATTTTGGTAATTTTGAGAGGAGTGCTGAAACAAGATCTGAGTGTATGGAATAAGCTCGTGTCTCTAGTAAGTTAAGGTCGATTCACAACTTCTAGGTCACTAGATCAATGCTTTGAGTAAACCTTTCAAATTAACAGAATGATGTTTATGATTAACCGAGAAATAATACTTTGAAAAGTATCTACCAACTATGAAAGTATCATATTATTTAGTGAATATATAAAATTCACAAATAATAATGACAACATATCTTTTATCTGAGTTCAAATATTTAAACTATGTTCCACCAGCCAACTCAATTGAAAGATGTTAGAAATAGAATCTAGTTTACAATTGAGAACAAATATTGCCAAGTCTACTCAATATTAAATCGAAATACTGCTTTAACCTTTAGTAAATGACCTGAAGTCAATTCAGTTTATGGTTGCATATTTATAATTTAGTTGAGATTAAAGTATGGAAATCCCATCATAGAATTTTACCTTGTTTAGAATTGTCTTTCCTTCAGAATTTGAGAACTATCAGTGTCCCAAGTATATGGATAGTAATGTCGTGTCCATCTGTTATAATGTTAAACAGTCATACTAGAACTAATTATTTAATTATTCTAAATTTAAATTCATAATTCAGCCATCGCAATTGAAGGAGAATTCTTCATTGTGAGAAACTGGTAGTTCGCTTGAAAGCACTCTGCTTGCCCTCTTTTATTAAAACTGACTGACAAAGACTAAGTACTATAACTTAAAAATATTCATTAATTAAATTTGTCATGAAAGAATATGGCTGGCCAGAAGGGAGTTGACCAAGTACGGAGACGAGACTCATTGTATCGGGCGGGGAGCGGGCCCATACCTTAGCTGGCAAAAACACAATTGCATATTCATTACTTGTATAATAACTTCAGAAAGTAAAAGAATTCTTATTTAATAGCGCTGAAAATTTTATTATACTTTGATCTCAGGCGACTAAAACTTCTTAACTTACCTGAAATAATCTCTCTTATTATAATGAACTAAGTTGACAATAGATAATTTACATTATTTGGAATAACGTCATACATGGCATATAATTTGACACTTGGCAGCGGAAGAGAATTGCTCAAATTTAGCTTTTCTCTATAACCCGACTTACCTCTTTTTGCCTTGCAGTCTATTACGGTTGAACATACCCTCTTTTACCTTATAACAATACTCCATTTAACTCATAAATTCACTTTGATCATTTCCTATCAACGTAGGTTTATTTCGCTCATACTTACTTCATCTACGGAACGTAATTGGGAACGCTTTCCTCTCTATTTATAGTATTCCCATTTTTTGACACTAAAGAACTATGGGATTTCCCTTGGTAGTATGACAAATATTAAGAATTAATATGAAAGTAAAGTAAACTCACTAAAGAAAAATACAGACTTAATTTCTATTTCTCTGGTTATATCAATAGAGCAATATCTTTTATTTAGTGGTATTTTCTTTTAGAAATAAATGTAATAGCAGGAATAATTAAGACCTAGTAAAGAAAGCGAATACTTCTATTGGAAAATGAAAATCAATACTAATCACACTTTTAAAAGAATTTGGGTTCACTAATTATCACATCCAGGGTTCCTCCATTAGACTTTCACAGGCCCTCTCAGATCACACAAAGCTTGTTAGTAAAGTTCTTTGTAGGTTAGTTAAGGTTGGATAAAGTAAACTTAGTAAATTGTATTTTGGAGGTTATTTAATCCAGTAAAATTAGGTTCAATAGTTTAGTTATAATCAACGGTAAGTAGTAAGCGGATTTTTGATTGTCCTCCTGTCCTGTAGGTTATTAGGTTTCCACTTAGGTTTTAGTCTCTTGCATAGGCTGTGATCATCTAGACCCATTGTAGTTAGGTCGTCGGTTACAAGTTCGAGGGACTAAGTTGGATCCCGAGAGCAGCGAAGGATTCTAGAGTTGAATCCCGAGCGTAGCAAGGGATTCAAAAGTAGAATCCTGAGCGAAGCGAGGGATACAAAGGACCGAGATGAAATTTTTTTTCACGAGTTGTGTACTCTACTTTTTACCATTGACTGCGAGAAAACAAATAGCAGTACTTATACCTATAGTATTTATAGTTATTACATTTTTATTTAGGTAGGTAATGAGTAATCTTTAAACATTAGAAAATAGTGAAACTAGAAGTTTTCCAACAATAAAACAAACACGCTAAGAGGGACATTACACGACCGGTCTAGCATCAGTCCATTTCATCAGTTTGTATAGACTGAATTTTTACAGTCTGAAAATCGTACCAGTCTGTTGGAATAGACTGATGCAATGCAAGACTGGACATCTAATCTCCTTCTATTATATAGAAAAGAACCCAAAGATAAGACACTAAAAAGAACCTAATTAATTTGGCGGGATATTTTTTAGAAAATTATCCAAAGGTAAGACACTAAAAAGAACCTAAATAAAATTGGCGAGAAGCTTTATCTATGGAATAGCTCCATACTTCTTCTTCTTCTTCTTATTTTTGTTATGGCAATCTACATTCCTCTTGGAAGTAATTTTTGCTAGTGTCATGTTTTGAATAGTTCAGTATTTCTAGATTTTCTAGTAGATTGTTTCAGTTTACATTAAAATTCGGATGCATCACATTCCAATGCTGCTTGGAGCATTTGGCAGAAGTATATCAAGACAGTTTACTCGGTAAGTTTTGCCGAGGTAGCGACCACTACAATAAAAGTCTCAGCTTCACACAACCAAGATCGCGCCTATTTCCATTATCCCACATATTGTTCAGTTGCGTAGACACTTGTACCACAAAACTGCACCAATTTTAAGACACAATATCTACTATGAATCAATTTGCGAATAATTAATTAATTAAAATAGTCGCCGAACTGAACTCGACAAAATCCCGCCAAAAACCCCAGCTCCATACTTTCAGCACGTTTTATTTTTTTGTATACGCTTGTTCCAAATTCAAAATATTTTTATTCACTCGGTGAATAAAACAGCGTTTTATTCACTCTAATCGTTGAATTAAACGCACTTTTTCGAGTGGCGATGGTAAAAAAACCTTTTTTGCTTCAATCGTAAAGATGTTTCGTTACATACCTATTCGACTTGGAAACAGCAACAAAGTCCTCAAAGTAAATGAATCGAAAAATCCATCGGGCCTCGAACAAAGGAGCCTTTATTGTTTATTTTTATTTGTTTCGGACCGAAAGTCCTCGTTCTAGAAATTAATTGGCGATTAGTGGTGCAGCGTCCACCACGTTTCACGAGACAAATGAGCTTTCTTTGAAACAATTTGATTCTAAATCTGGACGCGCCAGGTTTCTGTGAAATGGTACGGGGACTTTCAACCAATAGATTTGTAAAAGCATTTTGTGGGTCCGTAAATATTTATTGGACTGGGCTATTTAGTTTTATGTATAGTTACGTGTTAGCAACAGAACTGGGATTTCTAAGACCGCAATGTAACCATGTTCTGGCAAATAACCAAATTTTATTATTTTATTATTCTAATATTTTAAGCGATTTTTGTGGCTTCTATATTCTCATAGCCCATGCATTGTCTAATAAAAGTTGGTGATTTTTAATCAGTTATCTTATTTATTAAAATAAACTGATTAATAAATAAAATTAGAATTAACGATGAAAATGTTTATATAGCTTACTTTATTAGCCCCATTCGTACAACCCAAAAAAATTAAGAATACGGCTATACGTGAACCAAAGGTTTCCTTCGGTAGGATTGATCCTTGTGTTCCTAAAATGGGTTTACGAAGTGGAGCCACCTGGATTTTTCAAGCAGGTGGGCGGGGAGGGGGGAATTCTGCCTAAACGAAGTCCGAGATTAATAACTGCCTAAGTTTAGATACGAAGCCAAGTTTGGTATCATTTTCGGATAAATCAATGACGTAGAATTCATTTCTGGTATAAAAAAAGCAATTTATTAAGAAGTTTCCTAAACATTACACAATAACCAATATTTTCAACTACATTTTTTTTACTTTAAGTCACCGTAAATATTAAGTTGATGTTCTTATTTGCAAACAAAAAATATGTTTACAAAGCTTATAGAATGAAGACATGAAAAAATATAACTTACAAATTTCTTTATTAACAATAAGTAGCAAAAAAAAGAATTCAATGTCAAGTGCCGTCAATTTCTTTTACATCTACGGAAATATATTATTTTTTATTGTAACAATATGGGTATCAAATGAAAGGTAATAAATTGCCAATTCCAAATGTATACACATTATAACACTTTTATGTAACTGTTTTGAAAGAAACTTAAAAAGTATAACGCAGAAGTAAAAAATATTAGTAAATTATAAGAAAAACAAAAAATGCCAGTCAATATCGACAAAAAAAAGGCAAATATCACAAGCGCGCATGTAACTACGATTTTTTCAGATGTTGTTAGGTACCTTGAGAGTAGTTTTGCCCAAGTTTAACCCTTGGAAACTCTGTACTGCTGGAAAAACTTGGCACTTGTTTTAATATTTTCGAAAAAACTACCTTAAGGAAGCGTTTTTCAGGTATCTCTTCTTTATACTTTTATAAAGCTAACTAAATTTGCTACAATTTGAGCTTATCACAAACAAGTTTTGATATGATTTTTAAAATTTAAATATTTAATAAAAAAAATAACTTCCTTACAACGGTAACGAAGTTATTTTTTTTTAATTAACCAAACAAGAATATTTTATTTTATTATTATTTTAAAAATAAAAGTATAATAGAGCTCCTACGAGGTATTTTTCTTTTTCAGATATTCCAATTTGTGTATTTAATGGAAATTTTTTTCTTTAATCAAGCGCGTATTTTATTTTTGTTTTTTTTTTTTAAATAGTTTAACAATTGAATCGCACAAATATGAATCCAAAAATGAATTCGACATTGGCATAGCAGCTAAACTAATACATCTATCGAGTTTGGGCTGAAAGCCAAAACTTCAAAAAAATGACTACAAAAATCGAGGTGGCTCCACTTCTTATATCCATCCTAGGGTCCTTAAGGACCAATCCTACCAAAGGAAATCTTTGGTTCACAAAACGCCGTATTTTTCACCCTACTGACGCCACTCTCTCCAATAAGAAATAGAATTTACAATGAAATTTTGAGAAAAATATTTTTATACCTAGCTTACTTTTATAATAGTGAAAAACAACTTAATGCTTTTACGGACAATGAAAACTCTCTCCAATAAATAAGGTTTTGAAATAAGTAAACTACAGCGTGCTACGAAAGCCGGGAAACTATTAGAACTTTCTCACTGGTCGCCATGCTGCGCTATTCAACAGAGATTAATCAAGTGTTAACTCCAACAGCATTTGGAAAAAGTTTTGGAAAAGAATACCTACCTATGAATAGTTTCTCGAGGGGACTGACTTGTGCTGTTTTCTTCGATGGCTCAACAGAAAAAAAACTAGATAGAAATAGTGCCACACGTATAACAACCAATCTGTGTTGTGTCCAATCATTAAGTACGATTTGAATGGCTTGTGATTTTATTTCCTTTTGTTTTTTTACCCTGACGGTTATTCAGGGCGTTTTAATCACTCGACACGACAGTTCGAAATAGAGAAAAAAGGCGTGTTTTATTTCACCACAAACTGTTTTAACCTCAAAGGTTTTAAGTGAGCTTTTTGTTTTATTACTACTATTAAACCACTTAACATTAAAGTGAAAATATTTTACACCGCACCCGTAAACAACGTAAAGTTCTAAATATGAATTCAAAAACCGGCCAAGTGCGTGTCGGGCCACGCGCAGTCGGGTTCCGTAGTTATCTATACCATACCAACCTCAATGTCATTTTTAAAGACCTATCTCTAGACACGCCGCACGTATAGGTTTGATGAAAAAATTTTTTTTAAGATTCAGTTCCATGTATGGGGAGCCCCCCTTAATCTTTTATTTTTTTAATTTTTATGTGAAAACCTTATAGCAGTTCACAGAATACATCTACCTACCAAGTTTCAACTGTGTAATCTTAATAGTTTCGGAATAAAGTGGCTGTGACATACAGACAGACAGACAGACATGACGAAACTATAAGGGTTCCATTTTTTGCCATTAGGCTACGGAACCCTAAAATGATTGTATACTTAAACCTCTGAAAAAGGAAACACCTGGAAGTGGCATAAACTGCATTCGTGACGTCAGGCGCGTGCCGTGTCCGCCATATTGTGTTGCGTTTACATGTTACAATTTCGACTCTATGCTGTCTACATAAGGTGTATGTACACTAAGCTAAGCCGCCATGTTTAGTTGCGTTTGAATGGAGAACAATGAAGTAGGTGTGCACGCTTTTTTCGTAGGTATGGCAGCTCCATCTTATTCCTTCGTCATTGACTTAAACACGTACTTTTTGGTCATGGATAAGTAAAATTAGAAAAAGCCATCGTTCAACAATCAGCATGATCTGCATCGTAAAAAAACTTTTTAATTTTTGTAACACACTTTTATTTTTTAATTTATTAGCACGTATGAGCTCACTGTAGAATGGTCTGTGGTGCCGGGGCGCGCCATTTTTTATTCAAAACAAAAAAAAGTATTGGCTTAAATTTTTTATATTTTGTTGTACTGAATTTCATAAGTTTTTTTTATTCTCGCTTAAAATGTCTGATAGCAGTGAATGTAAAGAAAATTTGTCTCTGCCCGATATTTAGATGTAGCGACGGAAATGACTCATATTCAAGGCACCTAATAAAAGCAAAGTCTCTCTCTCTTTTCTAACGTTGATCTTTTATTTAGTAGGTTCAATCCCAATTATATAAGTGTAGATTAAGTAGTGTATGAAACTACACATAACTAACACTCGTGTGATACTATTAAAAACACACACTCATGTTTTAATACCCCTCATTATGCATCAGTTTCATAAACTACTATTATGAATGGTGGAGTCTCGAAACAACAGACTGTCGACATCATTTTGCTATCATCAATCTCATCGTAATATTAATATTTCTCCTTTTTTCCGCCACACGCACAAACATCGCATCGTCGCCTCATTAAAAAAACATGGTTTCCCGTTCCTTCAAGTCTGTCGTTTCACCCACCTCGCTACGGGTTAAATTAAAGCAGGCAACAGCCTCTCTCCAACTTAGATGAGTCTCGAGTTTGCTTCGCGTGTAATTAAGTATTCCTACCATGTGATTTAGCTAAAAGCATTAAGAATACTCCTCCTTTTAGAATGCTGGGGAATTCATTGTAAGAATCGTTTTGTTTGCTGTTTTTGGCAGGCACCAGTGGCGGAGGTGGCAGAGTTTCTATGAATAGAAATTATTAAAATAATCCTACTAATATTATTCGTGAATTTATGTTTGTTTGGATGTTTAGATGTTTGTTACTCAATCACGCAAAAGTTACTGAACGGATTTTAATGTTTGGAACGCAGATAATGTCGCGATTGTTTCAATTTGAAAAAAATATCAGTCTTGAAATTAAACTGTATATACGAAGAGAATCCAGTTTGCGGTCACCGTCTTCCTGCTTGAACTATTAATGGCGTTAGTTAGAAAATAGCTTCTAGAAGTATTTCTTATTATTTATTATGCAATAGGACCATGAAACTAATTGGCGGTTTCTAGGAAAATAAGCTCAAGCATTTTTCAATCTCCAGAACTATTTTGAACAAAGATTGCATGTGATTATTTTTATTAGTCGTAGTTTGATAATGTGTGTATATTTGTGTATCTGTTTGAGGCAACGTAGCTCCAAAAACTAATGAACCGATTTTAATGCGGGTTTTTTTATTTGAAAGCTGGCGTAATCGAGATGGTTCTTAGTTATAATTTATGAAGATCATTAGCTAATTTCCTACTATTTGCTATCGTAGATGGGGTTTCTAATTTTGATCATTTTTCGAAATGGGTGAATATTTTTTTTATAAAAATTTGGAAAAACCGGCTTGACTTAACAGTTTTATATAATAATCGAAACTTCTCACAAAATTTCACCAGAATCGGTTGAGCAAAGAACAAACAGCCGGAAAGCTGGACTGATGTATGGTATTCTACATATCTCATTTTAATAAATTTCGAAACACTGTCTCGTCAAAAAAAACTATATATATATAAATTAACCCTGCTCACAAAATTTCGACGGGATTGGTTAAGAAATGCGATCTGTAGAGGATAACAGCCAGCGCCGGAAAGCCGGACTGAAATATGTTTTTCCGCCATTTCAAAAAAAATCTTAAAACTGGCTTGCTAAGAAATTTCTATACAATTTTCAAACTTGTTTACAAAATTTCACGAATGAGAAATGCGACCTATAGAGGAAAACAAACAGCACTGGAAAGATGGACTGAAATCTGTTTTTTTTTACATTTCTCCGTCAATTTGAAAATTAAAAAAAAAAACTGGCGTGACAAAAAATCTAAATTATTTTCGAACCTGCTCACAAACTTTCACGAGAATCGGTTGAGAGATGCGACCCGTAGACAGAGGAGAACATACAGCGCTGGAAAACCGGACTGAAATAGGTTTTTTAACATATCTCCGCCATTTTGAAAAAAATAGAAAAGCTGGCTTGATAAAAAAAATCGGGTTGCACTCCGGGAGTGCCGGCAGAAGTGAAAACTTGAATATTAACGTTGTGCATTTTTGATATTTTGGAATAGTTAGGGAATAATTTTGCACGAATTGCCGTCTTACGAATTTACTCTGCATTTGAATTTACGAATACAGAACAGTATTGTACGAAAGTCTTATCCATAGCTTAACAGAAAATCTAGAGTTTTGACATTGAATTAAAAAATTAGCGCGTTACTATGGTGACACAAGTGTTTACGTCTTGAAATGACGCGCCGCCATCTTCACCGCGTCCCGTTTAAAGAGAGGGGGATACTTCCGCCGCCGGCGGAACTACTACTACTGCTCTACTCTCCATCCGTCACATCCCTCTTACGAATTTTGATTAGGGTCACGTGATTCTTACTGACGCGAATTTAGCATTTTTTCCCCATTACAAAAAAGCGTACAACGCCGCTTAAGAAATTTTTACTTCAAAAAACTACATCATTTTCAAACCTGCTTACAAAATTTTACGAGAATCGTTTGAGAAATGCGACCTGTAGAGTAGAACAGGCAGTGCAGGAAAGTCGGACTGAAATATGTTTTTTAACATATCTCCGTCATTTTGAACAATTTCGAAAAACTGGCTTGACAAAAGTTCTATATAATTTTTAAACCTGCTCACAAAATTTCACGAGAATCAGTTGAGAAATGCAACCTGTAGGTGAAAACAGACAGCCGGACATACGAAAGAATTTTTGCCCAAGCTGAAGCAGAGACGCTTCGTGCTCGCTCGGTCAATTAGTATGTTATCTTCATCTTTTTCAACATGTATTTGGTCAAAATACACATCTAATGAATTCGCAAAATGTCCTGTCTACACGTCATTAATAAAGTAAACTACAATGTTAGTTTCAATGACTCAGACCTTAAGTTAAATTGTAAATTTATATACCTACCTATGGTCCCAAAATGACCCAACCCTTTCGTGTCTGTGGTCACAGGGAGGCCTGGAGGGTTAAGAACTGTCATAATAACAATGAGTGATGGTTATGAGATGAAATGAGGACTTTAATTTACAAAATGTACTTAAATTTGTTTTTAATTGTATAGTCACTTGATCTCGTTTATCACGAATCGTTTCCATTAATATTTGTCACATACCTAGATATATATAACTTTCATAATGTAATAATAGGCACTCTAGGTCTATAAGTTTAATAATTATTAGTTTAATTTATGTCGATGTACACGACTGTTTGTTGTCACTAAATAAATGAAAAAAAAAAATCTAAGGTTTATTTTTGTTTCAATCGAATTACTTCATTTCCATGAATAATGTAATAGGTGTGTTGAAATAAATCAACAATTTATTAATTAGGCCTTTATCTCAATATTATATTACACAGAATCACGAAAACATTATGTACGTCTTCCTAAAATTTTTCATAGAGTGTAATTAATTAAAATGTATAAATCAACAGTTTATTTGTATCAGTTTCACAGTATTAGAAAAAAAAGGAAATTCCATGTTATGTTGTGAATTTTCACAACTTTTGCAAATACAACTAGGTTTGACTAGGTAGTATTTTAAATCATGGGAGTCGCTAGGTAGAATATATTGTTGGGACCATTAAAATTACCTATTCATGCATTAGCAACTGACTTTTGACCTAATTTATGGGGTCGCTGGACACTAATATTTTAACAAGGGATGAACAGGTACATTAACGTCGAAAAGGGTCCAATTGAAGCTCATAGGATCGGACACTAAAACGTTGTCCTATATTTATAACGAACCTTTGGATAGAAATAAACCACTCTGTAATAAGCACAAAAGGAAATACAAAAAACAATAATAATTATTTCCAAAAACCAAAATACGTGAACGGGAAGGAAGTTAAACTCTGCGGCATATAAAACGTTCATTCAAAGAAATATAGAACACTTTTCAATTTAAAAAAATACTGATATAGGTAATGTTACTAAGATACATTTACTTACTTACTCCAAGATACATTACTTACATGTGTCTTAACTGAGATACTTTTTCAAGCTAATTAAGAGATTTAAAAACAGGAAAGCAAAATACATATATGATAATGACATCTAATCGATATCCTTATTTCAATGAGGTGCATCTAGCAACTCTCCCGGAAAATCTCCCGGAGAATCTTCTGGACGACAGTTATCAATCGCGGTTAGATACAAAAGATTGAAAATGACTTCGATCAAGTTCATTTTGTACTACCAGGGATTTGCCACTCCACGCTCGAGTATAAAGCGACGACAAATTTTATTTATAGTCCATTCGTTTAGATAGTGTCGGTACCAAGACATAGAAAAATTTTCGCTGTGCTCAAGAAGACCAACAAAGCGTGGAAAAGAGAAGTTAACATCATACGGACACGGTCTATGTACAAAAAAGACAAAGGATCAAGTGACATGTGCCAACATTTTTTACAGTAAGAGCCCCTAGCAAATGAGCAATCACAGTTTGTTTAAAATATTTGTTAATCTTAATTCGAATTTAAAATAAAAGTTTCGTGGAGCCATGGTGTCATGTGCTCTAAATAACTGTGATGTGACAAAAAGAAACAATTCAAGTAATCACACTTTTCACAGGTAAATACGATATTGCCACACATTTCTCTTAAACCAAACTTCGCTACATTTATTCGTTTATTGACGAAGAAAACAGTATGAAACATAGTTTATTAATTTCCTTTGCCATATATAGTCATATTTTATGAATCTAAGTAATATTTTTTGTATCTCATATAAAATGTATGCATTCGTTTTCGGATCATCTGTTTATTGACATTGTTGTTCTTTGACATTCTATTTCTATGGTCGGTACACCCGCAAGTAGGGTTGCCAGATCAGCTGGCGTCAATTCTGGGACAACGATAGCGGGGGGGAGGGGGACAGACTCTAGCAACAACGTGAAAATGAAAAAAAAATGTGGTACATATTTGAAATCCGGGACAGTAAGGTGTCATTCCTGGACACGGGACTATGCACGTAATTCCGGGACAATCCCGGAAATCCCGGGCGTCTGGCAACCCTACCCGCAAGCACTTGTGTTCAGAGATATACCGGTAAGTTTTTGGTAACGTTATACAAATAACGTTACTGATAACGGTAAAAAATAGCGATGATTCAAGCAATAGTTTTAGCTTATTAAGTGTTTTATACTTAAATCCAAGTTTTAGAAATGTATTGACATTTCGCAGAGTCGTACGTTTATACGGAAAGTCCGTATTATTAGCTTGTAAATTTTCCAGAATCGTGTCTAGTGTCGGAAGTTTTTTATTAGCATAAAATCTGTATACTGTTCGAACGTACCACATCACATTCAAAGTCGTCCGTTTTCGATAGTGGGATTCTTCCCTTTTTACGTTTTTTGGTGTTAATGGGCCTATTTTAATATTATTCCGACGCTAGTTCTTGGTATCCCCACTATTTTTGAGTATCTCTGATAGGTGCAGACAAACTGATTTCAACGCAATGCCGATGGACATTGATCATAAGTTGTTTACATGTTTTACAAAACACCCGTATTTTTTTGTTGGTTCACTTAAAGTTTCATCTTGAGGCACTTAACTGTCCTTCCAAGGATGAAAAAATATTTTCAGTATACGTAGCAGAGTCAACAAACACAAGCTTTCACTACGGCGGCGCTTCGATGCAAACTGCCAAAATACAAATTGACTTGCGGGTGTACGCCGCACGCGGTATCCTTTGTTTATGCGGCGGCATCCTTTGACAAGAAGCGGCACGTGCAAAGGCGGCGCGATAAAAGGGCGAGACTATCTAAGTGAATGCGCTTTATCGGAGAAAGATAAGACCTACGCGATGGAAAGAGAGGCAACTACTTGGTGCATATTTTGTAGCGAAGGGAGCGCTGTGAGACCTAAATTGCACTTTATTGTGTCGGAGCAAGAGCCGAAATTTATTTAAACGATTTTCGGAGTGCAACTTCTGTACGCTAGTAATAGTACTAGCGTACAGCCTACAGAATGGTACAGTACTACCACATGAGTAGTGCTACTACCTTAGTTTAGTCAAGTAAAACTAAAGTATAATATTTTTTATCAAATATACCCGTATACCACCCAATAATTCAGACCACTACCGCAGAATATAATAAATTACTAACTGGAAACTTTTCAAAACACCTACACACATATTACGTTTGATGTATCTGAAATACCGAGAAGTTGAACAAAGGAGACGCGACTTTACCCTTCTTATAAAAAAGTATTATCAGAACATAACTTAACTCGTCGAAAGAAGAACGATGCGTACTTTTATGGGAGCGTACCCATACTACGTGAGCCGTTAAGGGGGGGGAGGGGGGTCTTTAAAATACCACGCTTGGTCACGGGGGGGGAGGGGGGCCTATGTTTTGTCACGTAGTCAATATTCTCAATGGAAGTTGGTTCTTTTTTTCAAGCTGTATTCAAATATGGCACGCAGCGAAATTTTTTTTCCTTCTTGATACATTTTTTTCACTTGTAATTGTATGTAAAATTATAGTACACACACTTGGTATTCCGTGGCAAGCGCCTTACTAATAAAAAGACAAAAATGAGCAAATTTCTTTTAGATTTCTGTTAAAAATGAGGTAAAACCATTATCTATGAAATACTACGTGAAAACCAGGGGGGAGGAGGGGGGGGGGGTCTTGTCATATACTACGGGTGGTCACCAAGGGGGGGAGGGGGGTCAAAATTGTAAAAAATGGGTCACGTAGTATGGGTACGATCCCTAAGTAATATAGTGGAAACCGGTCAGGTGCGAGTCAAACTTAAACAAGCATTTAATTTTTAGTTATTTTTCGGTTATTTTTCTTCAGGTGGTAAAACATAAATAAGTAATCTGTAGCTGAGTCAAGGAGATTGCGCTATTGATGTTTTGACCTTAAAAGTTTGGCACATAACTGCCTTAGTAAATGCCTTGATTATATAAATTTACTAGGACTAGAGGGATTTCAAAATATTGGCAATTGGTATTGTAAACACCTTAGAGCATCGCGGCTTCGTCTCGAAACAGAAGCGCGTCTTACTCTAAGGTAAACACGGTGGAAAACAATTTTGTTGTGTGCTAATACATCA
Source organism: Agriphila geniculea (assembly GCA_943789525.1). Lineage (NCBI taxonomy): Eukaryota > Metazoa > Arthropoda > Insecta > Lepidoptera > Crambidae > Agriphila > Agriphila geniculea. Next base: position 21,420,454 of record OX038877.1, read on the forward strand.
ATTTAGCGAAAAAGCTTTTATAATAGTTCATCTTGTTGTAATCAAAGAATATATTCAATTATTTCATAATTGTGACTTTTCTATCATCTTACATAGACAGTGTATATCTTTCAAGAAACCTTGTCAGTATCAGTAATTCAGAATGAAATCCCGAATTTGTCATGTAATCAATATCCAACGCAAATCGAGTTTTCACATAACAGCATTTCAATAACAAAATCTTATTACTGGCCGAAATTAATACATCACGACCAATATTACGTAGGTTGTTACATAAAAGAAAATACGATAGGATACCACGTACAATACCAGAAAAGTTAATCCCAGGTGACTTCGTAGTGAAATATAAGGCGTAAGTCCTTTTGTCTTCTAGTAAATTTTCTTGAATCATATGAAAGACATTTAGGCAAGGTAAAATATCTCCTTTTTGTACGGATGGAAAGTATTTGGGAATTGGTGTTACCGTGAAAGGACAATGTCAAAAAATTTATGAACTATGGTGGAGTACCAGAGTATGAATTCTAGTTATGTTTTTATACCGTTTATAATGTATTGAGCTGTTTTAGCTGAAACGTTTCGCACAGCATAACTCTAAATGGAATAGAGTTTGAAACTAGGTGACTAACTCCCCCTGCCCCTGAGATGCTATAAATGCTTGGGACTAGGGCACACTTAACCGATGTGCCCCTCAGACGTCGACAGAAGCGGAGACTGTTTCCGTTGCGGGAGGCCGGGCCAGAAGGCCTCGACTTGCTCAGCCGAGCCGAAGTGCGGGGTCTGCGCTGCCCACATGGTGGTGGCAGACCATATAATGGGCAGTCGGCTGTGTAGCCCCCCGGCGACTAGGATTAATCGCCCCGAACGCTAGTGGGTTGCCCAAGCCCGAGTCGGCTCCCCAATTTAGGGTGGGAGGAGTGAGGGAATGGCCGAATGAGTGGCATCCCCAGTGTGAGGGGGCAAGCCCCGAGAGGCTCCTCACGCCTCTCAGTGAGTAGAGGCGTACGGGAGCCGTTAATGGGGGGAAACACTTCATATGTTCCCCCCCAGTTTAGGGCCAAGCAGGCGGTGGGGGGTGAACCACCGCCTGCTTTGCACGGCCCTGATGGTTTGGGGAGATGGCCAAACTTGCCCGGCCCTCTCCCAGAAGTGATGAGTCCTAGTTTGTTGGGCGGTCGCCGGGTCACATTGGGGCAATTGCCACAAGGACCCCTCATGACCAGTCGGCGGCGCGTGGGCAAGTACTGAAAAAGGTGACATGTAACTTCCATTTTACTCTGAAATATCTATAATATCTTACATCTAGCTTTAATTTTGAAGTAGATACAATATCAATCTTTTGAAAAGTGATGCAATGTCAAATGAAAAGCACATTTAAAGAGAACGTTTAATTTGTATAATTTAAACCAAATTTTCGTCTATGAATTTTGTTGATTAATGATCACTATCGTTTAGTGAAAATCTAATATCATAAATTTGGATGAATATAATAATTAACTATAATAAGTTTACTTTCATAACTGATTATGTAGTAAATAAACGCTAAAAGCCTTTTTATAAAGGTGATTCAGTATACATTATTCATTTGCGATTTCTCGAACTAGTTGAAGACTGAAATTTGCAAATAAGAGAAAATTTAACAAAAGAAAATAAATCTTACTAAAATAATACAGAAAGGTAAATCTCAAGACATTCACAGAATAATTTAATATAATGTACTTTTAGAAATAAAACAAAGTTTTACTTATTGAATTGAATTATACTCTAGACACATTAATTTATTGAATAATTTTATTCAATATTCCTTCAAAATGCTAATATGCCAGTTTGTGAATCTTACAAAAATCTTCCAAAGACAAATAAACCTAAAACAATTTTATTCGTTTCACATGTTTACCGAGCGTTGATTTCCAAGACAATGCTTGGGTAAGTTATTTCAGCCATATTGCTCATATTTCATGGTTATCTGGCGAACACCTGTGGCTTGCGGCGATACGGCCCGATGAATATTATTAAAATGTTCATAAAACTGTTTTAGATTAAATGGTTGTTTTGGCATCTTTCTTGTTATCCCGATGTAATTAATCCTATGTTAAGCATAAAGTTTAACAAAATATCGTGGGATTTAGTATTATAAAAATCAAGGGTTAGAATTAGACTTTATTAGTATAATTTTGTCAGGAAAGCACAGTAAATTATTTTACAAACTTGAATTTATCGGAGCACCATCATAGAAGATAGAAGGCAAAATGAGTTCACAAGGTGTTGTAATCTTCATTTTCTACATTTGCTATCAGGCGATACTCGCAATTTCAACCAAAATTGACACAAAAAAGTATCTGCATAAATCAAAACATTATTAAACATTCTTATTTTAATTTCTTCTTTCCAACATGATCTACATTTGCTATCAGACGAGAACTCACAATTTTAATTAAAACTGCATGACCAAAAAAATTCTCTACACATATAAGCAAAACGCTGTTTAACATGCTATTAACACACCGTACAATCCTTATTTTTATTTCCTCTTTCCACAACATTACCACGCGTCGCTAAAAAATATCGCAAATTCGCACCCTCGTAGATTGAGCCGCAAATTGAATTTGAATTAAAAACCGTGAAAGTAAACGTAAAAAAAGCCCTAAACCGATCCGGTGCCGTTCGATGCCTCGCCCGATTCGTCATCGCGCCATTCTGAAACAATTCGCGGAATTCTACGTGGGATGAATACGAAATAAAATGTAACACATCAGTCACAACGTTATGCCATGACATGTCGTATTGGTGTTTTATTACTTGGAAAATATGCTCAGAATTAGGTTACTTGATTCGTATTGAAATGATCCACAACGAGAGTGACGGTTTTTTCACAACATGAGGAAATTAATAAGTTAGCGCTGTAATATGAGTGTTCAGAGAAATCCAGCTATCGCAACAATAAGGATAAAAGGGATAAAAGTGTACATAATAATAATAAAAAAATATTTCATATTTTTTTTTAACAAAAAATTTACAAATTAGGGACACTAAAAATATGGTTTAACAAAATGTAATTTATTTGGTTATGCTGTTGTCCTTACTAGGGCAAATAAATGAATTATATGAAGGACATCCAGACAAGTTTACAAAAGTGACTAATAAGTAGTTGGAGAGAGACAAAAGTAAGTAAAGTAACATAAGAGCTTGCGTTAGAAAGGGTCACACAAACCGCACACCACCACAAAATATAACTCGTAAATTAATACACATTTAAAAATACGCTAATACGATTAACTTTGTAATGTAAACTAGAATAAATGTGTGAAAAATCAACTAAGTAAAATGCAATCTAATGGAAAAAAAACGATTTTAGTCTAAATTAGACACAACTTTTTGATTTTTTTATTAATAGAAAAAATATTATGTTTTAATGTTTTTCCTTAAGGCGGTACCCTGAGCGAAAGTGGCGCCGCGGTGAATTTTATTTAATATTATAATTCTAATACACAATTTTAATAATGTTTATCGTGGAGATTTTAGGGCCCACACTCTAGTATTTTTAGACGGTATCATTACTTTCCCTCGTAGTCACTGCTAGAAGTAGATAGAAAAACTGCTAAAAGTGGCTGTTTTTGACACATTTGCTATCTACTTCTACGAATGACTACGAGGGCATGTAGTGATACTTTCTAAAAATACTAGACCATGGGCCCTAAAATCTCCACGATAAACATTATTAAAATCTTTTTCTATTAATAACTTATTAAATAAAAACCTTTGAGTACGCCACTTTCGGTCATACAACCGCCTTAAACTAAATTATCAACCGTATAATGTCATAAGTATTTTATTTTAATTTTACATAAATATCACATATCTCTATATTTTTTGCCAGCAGCACTCAATAGTTTAAGGCGGTTGTATGATCGAAAGTGGTCCACTCAGAGATTTTTATTTAATAAGTTATTGATATCAAAAGTTTTTAATAATGTTTAAAGTGGAGTTTTTAGGACCCATAGTCACAGAATAACTAATAGCCATAGTCTAGTATTTTCAGAAGGTATCGCTACATGCCCCTGTAGTCATTCGTAGAAGTAGATAGCAAATGTATAAAAAAAACCAGCCAAGTGCGAGTCAGACTCGCGCAAGAAGGGTTCCGTACCAAAAAACGGCAAAAAAAATACGTTGTTGTATGGGAGCCCCCCTTAAATATTAATTTTATTCAGTTTTTAGTATTTGTTGTTATAGCGGCAACAAAAATACATCATCTGTGAAAATTTCGACTGTCTACCTGTTGTCGTTATTAATATCGGGCAAAAAACGGCAAAAAAATCGTTTTTTGTATGGGAGCCCCCCTTGAATATTAATTTTATTCTGTTTTTAGTATTTGTTGTCATAGCGGCAACAGAAATACATCATTTGCGAAAATTTCAACTTTCTAGCTATCACGGTTCATGAGATACAGCCTGGTGACAGACAGACAGACAGACAGACGGACAGCGGAGTCTTAGTAATAGGGTCCCGTTTTTACCCTTTGGGTACGGAACCCTAAAAACGGCCACTTTTAGTAGTTTTGCTATCGACTTCTAGCAGTGACTACGAGGGAATGTAACGATAGGTACCGTCTAAAAATACTAGACTAGGCCCTAAAAATTCCACGTAAAACATGAATAAAATTGTGAATTATAATTATAATATTAAATGAAATTCACCGCGGCGCTACTTTCGCTCAGGATGCCACCGTAAATAAAGGATTTTTTGCAATGGTAATGGGGTACATGGAGCGACTTGGCAGGCGACTTGAGTCATATACCTATACCTAGCGCTTTTTATCGACAATTGCTTGTAAAATCTAATCGGAATCCTAATTTCAATGAGGCGGTGATTCGATTGATTGTCGAGAAAAAAGGACTAATTGACTAAAGTCACCTGCCAAGTCGACTCGTGTAAAACCCCTATTTAAGTTTTTGGTAAGTTTGTTTTATTAGTTGTTCGTTTTTATGTATATGTTTAGGGACTATAAATCTCCTATGAATATTTATAAGTAGAGACTGGATTATAATATATGCATATGCATATTGCATAATTATGCATTTGCATATTTAACCCCTTTTCAATGGTAGTTGCATATTTAGGCAAAAAATTTGGAAATCATGCATATTTACGCTCGATCTCGTTCATCGTTGAAATGTCTAACTTGTCCAAACAATGGAACTCAAATTTATATTCTGCCCAGTCACCTCAGTGCATGCCTCAGTGGACGTAGCGGTCCTTTCCGCGATCATAGACACAATTTGTCTTCAGAACATTTGAAACAATACTTAGTCGTATACTTTTTTAAAGGTATGTCAAATAAATTTTGTAGAAAATATTTTCGCAAATACGATTGTTATCGTTGAGTAATTATACCTTTTAAGAATAAAAAAAATTGGGTTGCACTACGGGAGTGCCGGCAGAAATGAAAACTTGAATATTAACGTTGTGCATTTTTGATATTTTGGAATGGTTAGGGAATAATTTTGCACGAATTGCCGTCTTACGAATTTACTCTGTATATGAATTTACGAATGCAAAACAGTATTGTACGAAAGTCTTATCCATAGCTTGACAGAAAATCTAGAGTTTTGACATTGAATTAAAAAATTAGCGCGTTGCTATGGTGACACAAGTGTTTACGTCTTGAAATGACGCACCACCATTTTCAAGATAGGGGGATACTTCCGCTGCCGGCTGTCTACTCTCCATCCGTCACATCCGTCTTACTAATTTTCAATCAGGGTCACGTGATCCTGACTGACTGACGCGAGTTTAAGATTTTTCCCCATTATAAAAAAGCGTACAACGCCGCTAAAGAAGTTTTCACTTCAAAAACCCTTAAACAAACACTTAAAAAACGTTTTTTTTCATTAATTCATGTTGCATATTTTAGCCCTTTTTATGGATATTCGTGCATATTTTAGCCATTTTTCTTGCATATTTGCATGCATATTTTAGACTTTTTATGTTGCATATAATCCGGTCTCTATATAAGGAACAATCCTGTAAGATTTGATCACAGTTAACATTTTTTGGATAATCCGGCAACCCAAATATTATGAAGAGATCAATGACGTTGTTATGCAAAATAATAATTGACATGTTTTCATTTTTTACAAGGTACCTAAAATCGAAAACCATTTCGAGGTTTTTCAATTTCAGACACCGTACATATTTTTTCGGGGTTTTTCCACATAATTCAATTATTTAATGAATTATGTGGAAAAACCATGGAAATAGTACTATAAACCTCCTTGGGAAAAACCCTGTAGCATCGAGATATAGGAATAATATAAAATACACTCCTTTGCGTAAAAAAGGTTGTGTGATTGTCGTTGAAGTGACAACTGTCGCTGTCAAGGTTACAATGTATGTCAAAGTCTGTGTCAAGAATCAAAATATTTTTCACTTTTGCTCGCTTTGTTTTGAATGTTTTAATTAAATTATTTGAATTAGTATTTTAGTTATATTTAACATCTCTCGAAATATAATATCAAGTTTTCTGAAGAATTTTTAATGGCAGACAGTCACACCAACACTCGCAACCTCACGAAAGTGGACATCATCATGCTGCTGAAGCTGAAGTCTTCTGCGAAATGCGAAACGTTTATTTTTAGGAATAAAAAAGATATTATTTACGTTTCAACTGGTTTAATAAATACAGTTTGATTTCAAGTGCATTAATTTCAATTTCCATAAAATTTTAAAGCAACACACCACTGTAAAAGATATTATTTACGTTTCAATTGGTTTCATAAATACAGTTTGATTTCAAGTGCATTAATTTTAATTTCCATATAACTTTAAAGCAACACACACCACTGTAAACGAGTAGACTTTGGTTTGGCACGTAAAACAATGATTGTTTGGGCATTTCATCACAGTATTTTTGCAGGCAGGAACTACACATGAGATTATGGAATCTAATTTACGAATATCTTTATCTGTTTTTGTTGAAAATAAGGTAAAAATAGCGCCAATAAAAGAAAACAACCTCGATCAAAACATAAACAAACAAACGTCATTAGGGTCCATAGATTAGGTTGACAGGTTGACGTCAAAGTGTATTTTTTATCCATATGGGCAAAGGAAAAACCGTCAGAAATCCTATAAACTGCACTTACGCTCTTTTAGAATGAATAAGTTTTCAAATTAATATTATGACGACATAAATAAAAATTTTGGAAAAAAAAATACGTGTCTCTTGTTTTCATCAGTAATTTCCAAATAACAAATAAAAAACCAGGACAAAAATTTTGAAATGTTGTCAATTCTAAGCTCATTTCATCAACTTAAAAAAGTGTGATATTCGCTGAATGTGGAATAAAAACCCATCATTTTGCCTCGTAGGTATCTGATTCTTTATACTGATGCCAATCTTATAGATGTTAATAAATAAAATGTCTCAAATAGCAAAATCTCAAATGTTTATTTAGTTTTTAATTACCTACTACACTAAGTAATTATTTCAAATACCTATTTGATATTTTGTAAAATGAAAACGTTAATAAAATCTAATTTGCCTCAGAAATTAGTGATTAAGATCTATTCATTTCAAAATATTTCTTTACATAAATGCCATATAGGACTTTTTGGATTAATGTTAATCAAGTAATTTTGCAATATTATTGGCGTGAGATTTAAAGAAGAAATATTAGTTTCGATTAATTTTTAATTATAAGTCATAAAAGCATTATAACCTAAGGGTGGCGTAATAAAGAATGACACAGAACACAATACATAAAAAGAACACACTGTGTAATGCCATATTTGGCAAGTAAGAGTTGGGTTAATCCCAGTGAGCAAGTAATTTCTGTGGAAATCTTTATATCCTGGCAATATCTGGCACATCACGCGTGCAAATTCAAATAGCGTTCGCGCACATTCGAATTTATTTTGTACATGATAATCCTCATATGCGAGCACAATAAATTATACGAATAAATCAAATGCGGAACTCCTTTATGTCGTATTCCGAGTGATAAGTGAGATATTCCTTGAGAATATAACGGAATATTTTTATGGAAACATTGAAGAAGACATTGTGATTCTTTTGTGGCAACACTTTTTACTAATATTGCTTTAGAGGTATCTTTTAGGGTTATTTATTATATTAAAATCGTAACGAGGCCAATTTTGTACATTCAATATTTTTTTCAAAGAGTAATTGCTACATGTTTTAAATACACTATACTGAACCCAAAACAATAGTTTTGTCTGTTTTTTGTTTGTATGTTTGTTTGTAAGTTTGTATGTATGTATGCACATAACTTTTGAAACTACTGCACTGATTTGAACAATTTTTTTATTATGTTGGTAGTAACTTGAGCTATTTTTAGGTATAATTCATCTTGCTATGTCACAAAGGGGTTAGGCAAAAACAGTAAGCACGCTGTTAACTTAACAAATACTGAACTTCTGAAATAAGTAATTGGCATGTCAGGACTTTGAGTTCGTTGTCTGAGTGAGTAATTTTGAAAAAAGAACATAAAATTTTGTTGTTCGTACGTTTATACATTTCGTCTTTATTTCTGAAATGTCTTGGAATCAAGAGTAATGGCATTGATGTTATCCGTATTTTTAATGTATTCTACATCTTTTATACATTTACATTAATTAATATTGTTTTATCAGAAAAATGGTAAAAGAAATATTACACAAAATACATATGACAACTTATTTTTATTGTAAACTAGTCTTCAGATCCCAAGGTAAACCAAAAATGTCTGTGACTGAAATAGCTCAAAGGCCTAACTCACCTCCTTTAAGTGAGTTTCAGCACGTGCCAAGCTAACCTTCAAAAGTCCTATGTATTAAAACTCTTATATTTTCCGCCTGTCCACTTGATTAAGTGATCAGCGACGCGACACGCGAATTTGTCTCTTGACACACCGATAATATAAGGAACCGTCTCCACGAGCGAGAGAATCGCCGACGAGGTTAACATCGTGCCATGTATATTTACACACGGCGATGTTATCGCGGCGATAGAGGTATTTATTTATTTTCGGACGAGGAACAGCTATATTAAACAGAGAAAACAACTTTCATAGCAACATAAATCCAATTATAGGTCATCAGTCATCACAAGTAGTAACAAACTATACAATATAAGCACCATCTTATTACTAAATCTTAGTGACCTACTTAATGAATATTAAACCAGTACAACTTTGCCTCACTGAAAAATGTATTACTCAAGATTTGCTTGATCGAAGCCTCACTCGTTGCAAACAGATCCGAGTCTGCTCGTCGCGATGCCAAATTGAAACTATTACAGGCAGACAGGCACGCCATAAATATACATACTGTCGGTAGTTAGTGGATGCAGGTGGGACGCATAAGGCTGCGTTCAAACGATAACACACGACCCGACCTCAACCCGAACTCAACTCAAACTCACCTCAACCGCAGCCCACCTTGAAATACATCGCTTACAATTTTTAGTCTTATGACACATTAATAAGCTCTTGTGTAATATTCAGGTGAGTTTGAGGTGAGTTCGGGTTGAGTTTGAGTTGAGTTTGAGTTGAGTTCGGGTTGTGTTCGGGTTGAGTTTGAGTTGAGTTTGGGTTGAGGGCGAGGCATGTGCAGTTCCATCGACAAAATATAACGGAGCTTATTAATGTGTTATAAAACTCAAAATTGTAAGCGCTGTATTTCAAGTAGTGGGCTCCGGTTGAGTTGAGTTCGAGATGAGTTTGAGTTGAGTTTGGGTTGAGAGCGAGTCGTGCGTTTAACCAGCTGTAAAGCTGGTTAAATCTGAGTGGCTTATAGGGTGCTCGCAGTAATAAGCAATTTTGAAAGAAGTAAAAATACGTGGCATCGTCGCTTGCTCGTGGAGACGGTCTTTAGGTAGTCAATTCACAATTAGCGGCATAATTACACGAAATATTTTACGAATTCGCGAGTCACGTCGCCGGTTGTCGCTACGCATGGCCAGGCCATTTCTACTTACTTACGGTAAACCCGTCCAGAAAGTAAGTAGAGGTAATACAACAAAGGCACATAGACTCGACCTCTCTTGTCAACAAACACATCAAAAGGACGGCGAAACGAAATGCGTAGCAACCGACGCCATATTTGGGTTACCTCGGGTCAGGGGTTGTAAATAATTCATAAAATAATAGTAACCCTATCTTGCTTCTACTTTGCTTGAAAAACAGATAAATATTTTGACGGTTGAGGTTTCACAATTTATATTTTGGGGCTTAACTTGTATTATTTGTTACTTTTTTTATAATAGTTTTTATTTTCCTTATTCGCTTTTAAGGCAAATACCTACGATAAATTCTCATATGGGCAAATTCTCGTAAAGGCAAATTCGCATATTTTTTAATCGATACAATACAAGATGCAGTTTGTAGTCTGTTGAAAAGTTTCAAGAGTCTGAGATACAATACAACCAGAGAAAATAAAATGTAGGCAGATAACTACTCCCGAGGGGTTAATTCTTAAAGCTTAAATACATTTTGGTTGAGGAAATAATACCTATAGATTTTAAGAGAATTTCAAAAAAATACGAATTTTAATTAACCCTACACTCTATATGATTATGTGGTTTCATTGAATTTTGAATACCCGTTAGGTATAGGTAACAATATGTACTGAAACAGGAGTATGTTGGTAAAAACATTTTGCGATTGGTAGCTAAAATGTGGCATTGAAACAATGTAGCGTTTATAGCTGTGAAACAATGTTACTAAACAATGTCGTTTATATCGGTAGCAGGCGGGCCATCACAGATGATAAATATAAAACATTAATTGGGCAAAATGAAACTTTGGAAGTAATCGTGTACAATCATCAGAGTTAATGGCTCGGCAATCGTAATTTAATTTCGGACATTTAAACAGATTGCGGGAGACTCCCGCCTTTAATAGTAAACGTTCTGGTGAAAATACGTTTCATTTGTTAACTGAGAATATTCGATTATTAATTTGTACCGTAAAAGGTATTAAATAATTCAAGATTCTTTTTGATTACATAATTTGTTCTGCTCTCCTATAAGGTCAGCCTGTGTTATGAAAGCCAATATTTAAGTGCTACTATTACACATTATACCTACTCAATCATTTAGATAAGGTGCTGATTATTGTTTTTCGACTGAATCGATAAACATGGAAAACGCAATAAACATTTATCTTACGATTGACAGAAAAAACGATTACATAATCGTTTCAATATGGCTACAAAAATAAAAAAAATACACGGTGACCAAAAACGCATTAAACCGAATAAATTCCGGTATGATGCTACTATGGCTTAATGTGCGCTCGGCCATGCATTTAACATGAAAAGCTCATGAAATAAGCTTCTCTAAAACGAAATGTGATAGCATCAAATAATACGAGAGTTTGTTTGCGGTTTGCGGTCATCTAAAACAAAGGCCATATCACATATTAGCGACAATGTATCATATTGTAATTACATACACAAGTAAAAAGCAATAGGTGGGTATAACGGGCTATTGACACATACTTTTATTACTTATTTTCAATTTAGTTTTTATTGTATTTTTTTATTTAAGTATTCGGCTACGTTATTGACTCGTTTATTTTCCAGAATTAGTGATTTCTTTCAAATATATAGTGAAAGTGAAAGTGAAATATTATTTATTTCAATAAGCTTACATTATGACGTCTTTGAGCTAACAACAAAAATGGGCGCAAAAAACTTGTCAGCTTTATTAAATGGAACGATATTTACAAATATGTATATCGTTTCCAGATTTTATATTAACAAAGATTAAGAAATAAATAACATTATTTAATTACATCATTACTTAATGAATTGCAAATTTCTTAATCAATTTACAGGGTTCAAGCTAAATTAAAAGTTTGAAGTTATTATTCAGTCTAGGCTGTTACAAAAAAAAAACATGCAATTCTATATGCGTTAAGATAGGTAGTCAGAAGCAAACCCATTCCCACTGGCAGCACCCACTCACGAGCATGACGAATGAACCAGCCATCGCTTTGCTCAACCATATTTGAGGGAACGTAACAACCCGCCTCACATGACAACACCGCAGAAATGATTAAAGAAAGCATGACATATTAAGGCTACCCATGTTGAGGCATCGAATTGAAAATTAATATCCAAAAGCTTTTCATAGGCCTTTCATAAAACTACTGACTACCTATATAAAAAGTAAAAACATTGCAATTAAATAAATCAAAACAAGGTTAGTTATTATAATATTGTTTTGAGTAAGAAGTGCCATACATACAGACAATATAAAACAGATTTTTACGACGATTTTTTATGACGCTTTTAAAACAAGCAGACAGAAGCAGACCCATTCCCACTGGCAGCAGCCGTTCACGAGCATGACGCATGAACCAGCCATCGTTTCGCTCAACCATATTTGAGGGAACGTAACGAATATGAGTAGATATACACTTACTTTATTGGAATCATTATGAAAAGTTAGTAAGTATTTATTTATTTTCAAACGATTCCCTCTGAAGCAAGCCGTCAAGAAAAGAAAAGTTGGTAACTTGGCCATGTCCTGCGACATGTAAGATACCAGCTTCTCCAGCTAACAATGATGGATGAGCAATATTGAAGGCAAACGACGCGGTGAAAGAAGGTTAAATCGTGGTTGCGTTGCGAAACATCCGAGGATGGACGAGTATAGCCAGTGTTGAACAACTGTATCGCTTGGCCACATTTTTACAATCCATTGTAAAATAGATTTTTCAATCCATTGAAAATAGTTTTAAAATCCTTTGTAAAACAGTTTTTATAATCCATTGTAAAATAGTTTTACAATCCATTGTAAAACTGTGGTTTAGCGCAGGATAGACAGAAGTTCGCGAAGCTGACGGCCAGCTACTGTAGAAGAAGAATACCATCAATAGTATCTCTATTCAAAACATTTTACAAATAATTATATTTTACAGTTATTAAATTACTATTAAATATTTCGTGCTATTAGTCCATGTAAAAGCAGCATACCCTGTTTCCATAAAAATAACCATGTTATTTTTATACCATAAAATTGATCCGACGCCGAGCTATATTTACAATATAATTCATAATTTATTAAACTCTACGACGGCATGAAATTTTGTTACAGAGGAGTTTCCAGAGAGTCGCCAACCGGGAGCCTCGTGCACTTTAGGGAATATTTAACATCAGAAGAGGAAAATTTTATCTTACTAAAATGATTTTATCTTCTTTCAAAGTAGAAAAAACATCCTGAAAAGCGCTAATGTAGGGCAGAGTAGATAAAAGTTTCATGTCGATGTTTTATCGGGTAATGTTTTTAGAATCTAGCTAGAAAGTAACAAAAGGCAAAAGCTTCAAAGCAGTATGAAATCTTTAAGCCAATTTATTAGTAGGTAATTTATTAATAAATAAAACAAAACTATTCCTACTTTCATTGAGTGCCATAAATTTATAAGAGCTTTTTTCAGGTAGGTATACCTTCTAATAATACCCATCCGCTTAGGCTGCATTCAAACCAAACGCGTAAACCCATGACCCAACCTCAACCCGAACTTAACTCAAACTCAACTTAACTGCAGCCCACTCCTTGAAATACATTGCATACAATTTTGAGTTTATGACACATTAATAAGCTCCGTTATATTATTTTGTCGATGCAACTGCACAAGCCCCGCGCTCAACCCGAACTCAACTCAAACTCAACCCAAACTCAACTCAAACTCAACCCGATCTTAACCCGAACTCAACCCGAACTCACCTCAAACTCACCTGAACATTACACAGGAGCTTCGTAATGTGTAACAAGATTCAAAATTGTAAGCGATGTATTTCAAGGTGGGCTGCGGTTGAAGAGAGTTTGAGTTGAGTTCGGATTGAGGTCGGCACCCTGATTATCTAAAAAGAAACTATTTAGCGACCGGTTTCATTCCACATACATTGCTACTTTTCTTTGGTATGTTTTTTTTTATCCAAAAAGAAGTAGCAATTGATCACTATCATCTATGAACTGCAACCGGTCGCTAGGTAGTTTCTAATTAGATAATCAGCCCGCCGGTCATCTGTTATCGTCTGAACGCAACCTTATAGAAAGCAAACGGTACGAACTTGATAAATTGGGTGAAGATCATACAGTGATATAGAATCGTTAGTTCAACTGTAAAGCAAACATATAGTTAAATATGCGAGTTTAACTAGCACACAGCAGCAAGCCATAAAGAAAGTGAAGAACCAAGGAAACGGAGAAAACTGTGTTACAGAATACGGCAAAAATAGCAAATAATATACTTAAAATAAAACAATACTATAAGATCAGATAAGATCAGATATAAAGTATAGATTAGATTGGATAACACTTTACTGCAACACAACACAATAGGAATAGGAAAATAAAATATTACGCTGGAAGAACACACGACAAGGTCCATACATAGGTAGGAAATAATGTAGTTACTTAACTAAAACAATTACCGTAGTTATAATAATCTTTGTAACAATGAACTTACCTGCTAATACAAAACTAAAATATTATTTATCTTAATAATGAAAACAATGTAAGTGTTGATGTTAGAATATACAAAAGATATTATTTTTAATTTTGGGATTTGAGCAGTCACAATGCTATTTTTATATAATATTAAAACCTTAAACAAGAAAAATTTCGACTTGTCACACAGTGACTTGGTAGCTCAATTGGAAGAGCATTGGATGAACCGGAGGACTTTTAAAAGATACAGGTTCGATTCCCGCCTGAGAAAATAGAGACGAGTCGATTTTTTTCTAGTATTTATATTATTTAGTACTAGCTTTTGCCCGCGACTTCGTCCGCGTGGACATTCGGAAAATCAAAAGGTCTATTTAACATTATTTTTTCATACATAACAATGAATCCCATTTTACCCCTTTAGAGGTTGAAACATAGCCACTATGTAGGACTTAAAAATAAATGCCATTTTCGCAATGAAAATCCCATAAAACCTCAATAACGACATTCATATTGAGTTTGGGATTTTTACCCCATTTACCCCCTAAAGGGTTAAGTTTCAGAAAACCACGAAATACGTGTTTGGTTATTTGTTTTTAAAAGCACACCTACGAAGTTTCAAGTTGAAATGTCAATTTAATATTTTTTTTTTCATACAAACTTTGGACCCCCATTTCAACCCTTTAGGGGTGGAATTTTCAAAAATCCCTTCTTAGTGGGTGTTTACACTGTATAAAATATCTATGTACAAAACTTCAAGTCTCTAGGTTCAGTGGTTTGCAGTGGCGAGGGGTCGAAATATGGCGAAGGTAATCCGGACCAAAAAACACCACCGCGTGGTGCAAGCTTCACGCGTTTCTTCAGAAGTTAGGGCCTCAATTTCACCATGCAAAAAAGCACTGATAAAATAGTGACAGTCTAGCCCGCGCTACTCTATACTGAGTTGGAATCAGAAATAATAATCATGGAAAACAAAACATTTTATTGAGTTTGTAACTGCTTGTCATCCTTATCGTAGAAAGATGTTTTATATTGAAAATGTTTAAAAAACCCATCTTGCTAACGTAACCATAACTTCGTAACTAAGTTTGGAAAACAATGTTTCGCCGCGCTAGTCACTTAAACGACAATCCATATTAATTAAAGCCATTATGGCAAATAAAAATTACCGCAATAAACAAATACATGAGATAAACACATTAAAATAAACAAAAACCGGGATAAAGTATCGATTCTCACTCACTAATTCACTATTTTGATAAAAACTAATCACGTTCCAAACACTCACATAAACAAATTAAACAATGATAATGGCGGAAACGTACTATTATACTTCTAAATAAAAATATCTAATTTGCGATGTATTTTCTTCTATCGTTCTTATTTTGTTTATTTTGCATCTTAAAACTTATTCGTCTCTTCATAACAGAAAGAGAAAAGAAACGTTAACATCGCTTCAAATAGAAAGAGAGAGAAAACTTACGCCACAGCCGGCCGGCTTGCCTTTCAGCATTTTCAACCGAAAGGCACGCGACTGTGGTGCGTTGGTGAGAAAGAGACAGAGTAATAACAATCAACCGTTGCCCGTGGCAACCGCGCCAAGACACAGTGCAAAAAAAAGGAAGCTAAAGGACGTCGGCTTGCCTCAAGGAGATTTTGTACGAAAATTGATTTGATATTCCTTGCACGCGGGGCGCGGCGCGCGCGCGAGCGTTTTGAAAGTAGACAATTAAATACTTAGAAATTAATAAAAAATAATTGTAGCTATTATTAATTAATCTTACCGAAATGGCGAAAAAAATTAAGTAATGACATGTTATAATGGATGGGGATGGGATTTTAAAAGGTAAGCCGATGGGAATCGGCTTGTATGGACCCTTCGCCACTGGTGGTTTGGGCTGGGCAATAGTCTGTCAGTCACCCCTTCACTTTTATATGAGAGATTATACAAAAGTATTAATTAAAAAGTTTAGCATTCAACCAGAAACAGTTACTATTAGGTATCGTGCTTAAAAGCAATTTCCTGTTTGGTTGTTCTGGGCAAAGTTGGCTTTGGTCGTATGCGCCAGGCTATTGAGCTGGTGATTAAAACTCATAACAAATTACCGAGTTTTGTACCCACATTTTAGTGTAAATAGAGATAAATGTGTATAGGCAGACCATATTGATGGATTACCTTTTAATACAAGTCATGTTTGAAGGGTTAACGTGGTAAATAATCATTAAAAGTGATTAGAAAATAATAGAACTTCAATAATATAAAGCATCTTATTGTTTAAGGCTCGCTTATGCGAAAATATTTGTCTGTGTCTTTTTCTTTACGTGTAAAGAGCATAGAAAATATCCTCACTTCTTTGTTTTTTTCATCATTATCTTAAGCACAATTATCTTTCTTGAAAATAAGTTATTGGAGCAATAGCATAGTACATTAAAATGTATTTTGATGTAGAATTCAATACGTTTCTGCTATTATTTACGCCAAAAATATGATGACAAGCGCTTTTGATGATATTCTGTTTTTTTTACAATCATCTGTGAGGTTAATACGCAATTTAATACTTGTAGCTACTAGATAATCTCTTTAGCTTGTCGTATGTTTTTTTTGTGACTACTACTTTACGTTTTCTCTATAAAAATATGACCGCTCAAACCATGTTTTCCTATCATGAACCCTTAAACGAAAGAGCAGATGCCAGTTTCACATGTTCCGAATAGGCACCAGGTTAATTGCTTGACAGATAATATAGAAACTATATTTCAATAAGATAATTGCTATCTGAAACTTATAAAAAACGCCATACCTGTAATAAAAATTCTCACAAATAAATCCTAATATCAGATATTTTATTCCGAGCTACAATTTACATAATTCATTTTCTTCCGTAAATAGTCATGAATATTACATTTCTGACTCCACTCAATTCATTCTTAATAATTTTAACGAATCGTAGAGAGGTAAAAAAATCCGGTTTGTTAAAACGGCATTTAATGAGGTAGGTATCTAAATTGGATGAAATTTTCAATTGTTTGTTATAAAGAGATGTTCCTTTATTAAAGTATCAATTTTATCCCAAAAGATTAATGTTTTCATACTCACACGTGCAAAGTAATTTGACCCCCCGATATTCGCGCTGACTCACTGAGCTCGGTTGCTGTCACATAGAATCAACCTTTGTGACAACTATCTGAGCCACTCAACCAACAAGACAGATACCGCCCCTGAAAGTCTAAAAAAGGCGAACCCTTGCAAAGGCTCTAAGATATGTCTCTGCGATAAAATATTACTTTTGGAATACAATTTGGTGGTTCCCTGGTGGTTTCTGTATCATTTTATTTTATTTAAGAAGAAACAATATGTTTACTTAGTACTTTTTACAACACATTTTGATGAGTGGGATACTCACGTCTGTGTATATAAATAAAATAAAAATCGGTTTATTCAAGAAAACACTAAATATCATCATCTTCATAAACATTCCAATAAACACAGTATATCCTTACTTATTCCTTACTTAATATTATAAATGCGAAAGTCCGTTTGTTTGTTTGTTTGTTTGTTTGTTTGTTACGCCTTCACGTCTTTACTACTGAACCGATCATCATGAAATTTTGCATACATGTTGTCAGGGGTACAGAGAAGGACATAGGGTACCTTTCATCCCGAAAAAAGTTATGTTCCCGAGGGATAGCAAAAAAACTTTCCACGCAGACGAAGTCGCGGGCGGAAGCTAGTAATTATGTAAGTTTTTTCAAAACTTATATGTATACTGTGCAATAAAGTACTGCCAACTGTTCCGGTTTTTGCAAGTACAATTTTTTTCATCTCAATTTCCCGCCATTTCCGCTACTGTTGTTTTCAAATTACCACGCTTTTAAAATTTAAATTAATTATTATATATATAATTTTTACGATTGCGTAATTAATTACGCAATCGTAAAAATCAGAACATGTTTGCAAAAAAAATCTTATGAAATGCGGATAATCCCAAAATAAATATTCTTATTGTATCTACCCTTAGAGCATCGCGGCTTCGTCTGGTACAGAAGCGAGTCTTACTCTAAGTATCTACCTATTTAGTAAGTAGTTATTGACTGATTGATTCTGAGTCTGTGTATTTTTTAAATAATTTCCAATGGGAATGTCTATCTTCTGTTTATGACTATGATTAAAAATTATTATTTTTTAGAAGTCCCAATTTTATTTTGCCCGTGCCGAATTTTTCCCATTAAACCCCGAAACATTCGTTGGGAGAGGTGACAACCCTAACTGGACCTTTTATAAGCCTTGCAAGTGAGAGGTTGTTGTCGTAATCTCCATGATCGAAGACTCCACGTCTCCACGCTTAGCATGCAGATTGGAGATCAATGTGTTGGGCCTTGGTTGGGCCGTTTTCACCAGAAATCGCTGTAACCTGTTTTCTGGACCATGAGGCTGCGTTCAAACGATAACACACGACCCAACCTAAACCCGAACTCAACTCAAACTCACCTCAACCGCAGCCCACCTTGAAATACATCGCTTACAATTTTGAGTCTTATGACACATTAATAAGCTCTTGTGTAATGTTCAGGTGAGTTCGGGTTGAGTTTGAGTTGAGTTCCGGTTGTGTTCTGGTTGAGTTTGTATTGAGTTCGGGTTGAGGGCGAGGCGTGTGCAGTTGCATCGACAAAATATAACGGAGCTTATTAATGTGTTATAAAACACAAAATTGTAAGCGTTGTATTTCAAGGAGTGGGCTGCAGTTGAGTTGAGTTCGAGTTGAGTTTGAGTTGAGTTCGGGTTGAGGGCGAGTCGTGCGTTATCGTTTGAACGCAGCTTACTACTATTTTTTTTATTATTAGTTGGCTTGTTCGGCTATTCTTATCTGCCAGGTGCCACGACGCCTCTGTGGTCTAGTGGTTCGTCCATCCCTATAACACACAGGGGTCCCGGGTTCGATTCCCAGAGGGGGTACAATTTGTACTGGGTTTGGTTGGTTATGGGACTTATTTCAAGTCTGCCTGGCTAGCTACCACCATCTTACCTAAGTCTGACGCCATAGCAACAATTTTAAAATTCTTGTGTTCTGGCAGTTAGAGCTAAGATAGCAAGTTACTCAGTGATGAGGATTCTGGGTGTAGTGCGTTTCCACCTTCGGCCTTATCGTCACTTAACATCAGGTGAGGTGAAGGCCAAGCACTATCCCGTTATGCATTAAAAAAATACCCTGAGTCAAAACAAACTTCAATGCTATTTTACTCTACGCTTAAACAATGTTCGTTCACAACAGCCAATCACAATATCTCCAAAATGAGGATTGGAACACGAAATCGTGTGCGTAGATTCGATTCATAAATTTCTATTCTCGCGCTAACTACAGTTAGCTCGAACTGTACCGACCGTTCATGTTGCATTCAGGTGGTCCCAAATGCATACCTCGTAAAATGAAGCTGAAAATCAACGGAGATGCAAATATTCGTCCTATTTAGAGTCAATGTTCCTATTCCAAAATGAAATAAAACCGGTCAAGAGCGAGTCGGACTCGCGCACCGAGGGTTCCGTACCATCATAATAAATATACTGTAGATTATTGCAGCTTTAAGTCAGCGCCATCTCTTGACCAATAGTGGAACTAATGTTAACTTTTTTAGAAGATGGATAATTTCTAAAAAAATGTGCTATATTGAGACATCGTTTTATTTTCCCTGTAATCTTTATATAAACTGATATCACATAGATCATTTCAGATTTTTCTCTTTGCAAACTTCGGAGATAAAGAGGGGGAAACAGTATTTTTTTACATTTTCCATCATAAGTCAAAAACTATGCGGCCTAAAATAAAAATAAAAAATTATTGAAAACATGCAAACGGCGCTCTTTTATATGAAGCCCCACATGCCCTAGTAGCCCCACATAAAATTTTTAAGACCCCTTTTCAGTCCCTGTTGTAAAAAAGATATTTGGTTTTTTATCTTTCTTATTTGCAAAATAGTTGGGCAAATGTCATCTTAAATTATTCTAAATTTAAAGTTGATATCATTAGTAGTTCTCGAGATATCCAGCTGTGACAGACAGACAGACTTTTGGTACGGAACTCTAAAACCAAGCTTTGACCAAAAGGACATTAATATCATCATCATTTATTTAGGGAATACTTAGATCACTTGAGTTAGGTACCTATACCTACCTACATTGCTATTACTTATTTCGTTTTAAGATCAATAATCATCCGAGTATTAAGCAAGTCAATCAAAAACTTTCCAAAAAACGTGTGAAATCTTGTCTAAGCAGCCTTAACCCTTAACACGTCATAGAGAGCGTCGAGACAGCTATTGTAACAAAAAGTAACACAATGGCGAACATAATAATTTAAGGGATTAGGGCGCGAGGGGCTGCTTACACATAATTACATAGTGTTGGCCAAAATTCGTCGCGACATCGCGTGCGGAGTGTTACACAAATTACATGAATTGCGTTACAAGTGTTACAAACATTGCTAATTGTTTTGTTTGCACCGGATGTTCTGTACTGTGGTTTTATTTAGATATGCAATGTCTTCAATCAATGTTATGTAATCTCAACTTTTTGACAAACGTAGGCACTTCGACTTGAAGATTCATTTTTACTGTCTGACATTAATCGTGTATGTAATGTATTTCTCTAGGTAGGTTACTACCCTACTGGGTGGGTATAGACTATAATATGTAGATTTGTATTGACTATCAGCCATTTTTGATGTCCCCACTGCTGGGGTACAGGCCTTCCTTATGGGTGGATAAGGAGGATGGGCCATAACCCACCACGCGGGCCCAATGCGGATTGGTGGGTGTTAACGACTGCAAATGCAGCCGGGACCAACGACTTAACGGGCCTTCCGAAGCACGGAGAAGCTCGAGATAATATATTTTATGGTCACTCATCCCATGACCGATCCTTGCGAAAGTTGCTTAACCTCTGCAATCGCTGGGCCAAGTGCTAAACCACTGCGCCATCGAGCTCCTCAAGTAGATTTGTATATTTGCAACTAAATCACGATCTTTTCTTTTTTATGTTTAAAGCTTGAGTAACGTAATTATAATCAAACATCCTAAAATCACTTAAGTTGTTTTATCAATTGAAATTTAAATATTCCCTTAAGTTATTAGTAATGTCTGATGAAAATATCACACTAACCACATTTGTATATATAAAACGCTAAGAGACTGACTGATCTATTAACGCACAGCTCAAACTACTGGACGGATCGAGCTGAAATTATGCACACTAATAGTCATTAGGATGTACATCCGCTAAGAAAGGATTTTCGAAAATTCAACCCCTAAGGGGGTAAAATAAGGGATGAAAGTTAGTATGAAAATCCGTCAGTTTCGTCGTCATAGAATCTTCAAATTTTGTGTTTAAGCTGACGATTGAAAACTAATATTTATTCATCTCAGCGCTTTTGATAATTCCACTCCCGAAGCAGTGAAAAGGGAATGTAGTTGTAAATGGAAAGTCATTCATTTTCAAGTAAAACTCACTAAATTTTAATTAGGCCCATGATTGGAAACTAAATAAAAGTCATCAAACACATTTTTCGTATTTTTTTGAAAATAAACCTCATAAGGGGTTATCTGTGTATATAAAACGCTAAGAGACTGACTAATCTATCTACGCACAGCTCAAACTAGTGGACGGATCTGGATTAGGACGTAGACGTCTGCTAAGAAAGGATTTTCAAAAATTTAACCTATTTTTCACGAGGCTGCTCACTTGGTGGAGGACCCGAATAATTACGTCAAAACAGCTGATCGGATTTTTATGGGATTAAAACAGAGAATACTATTTATCCTGGTTAATGGTTCCCTTAAGAGTTTCTCGGATATCCACATGGACGAAGTCGCGGACGGAAGCTAGTTTTTCATAAAAAATCAAGTCAGAACTGCAAAGTCATAAAGTAGTGGTATATTAAAATTTGGTGAAAGATCGCGTCAGAAATTTAATTTTCAATAGAAATTTCCCGTGAACTCCAACGGAGAAGGGACATCAGAATTGAAATTTGACAAGTACAATCCAATTAAGGGTATTAAGTTAAAGAAGGTTGGAGCCCTCATTGTCATAAGACCCTGGACTAATTTGTCCCGCAGAGTTTTTGGGAGAATTCTTTTTAGCCTTTAATTTGCAATTAACGGCGGAGGGATGATAATTTATTTGATGATTATCTTAATTAGGGCCTGACCTCGATTGATTTTCTATGGGTTAGGAATTTCTGAGACTAAGAGCATAATTAAGTTTGAGAAATTGGGTGCTTGAGCTTTTTGTAAATTCAGTTATTAAATAGTGAATGTAATACTTTAGGGCATAGAATTCAAAACCCCTATCGAAGACAATTTACTAAACAAACTCATTTTTAATGTTAACGCTGTAAAATGTTGATTATATAACATTGCTCTAGGAAAAAGCTCTCATCTTTACGGAACAATTTTAGTTTTCCCTAAAAATTTAACCCACCTCAAAATACTAACTAACAATAAAAGGAAAATGACCACTAATGATACCACCTTTTTAAGCCCTGTGCCTTTTTAAACCTTAGCAAAATAAAATGCAATAAAGTTATTTTTTTTTTCAGTTCTAACGATATAATATGTGAAACTATTTTTCGTTTTCTGAGAATAAAGTTTAATTTATCTCAGTCAACGTCCTCCAAAAGTACTTTTTAGGGTTCCGTACCAAAATGGTAAAAAAGGAACCCTTGTGGTGTGACTCAGTCTGTCTGTCTGTCACAGCTGGATATCTCGAGAAATACTAATGGTATCAACTTGAAATTTGGAATAGTTTAAGATGACATTTGCCCAACTATTTTGCAAATAAGAAATAAATAAAAAAATAAATATCTTTTTTACAACAGGGACTGAAAAGGAGTCTTAAAAAATTGAAGTGGGGTTACTAGGACATGTGGGTATCATATGAAAGAGCGCCGTTTGCACGTTTTAAATCATGTTTTCTTTTTGTTTTAGGCTGCATAGTTTTCAACTTATGATGAAAAATGTAAAAAAAATACCATTCCCCCCCCCCCCCCCCCCCCCTTATCTCTGAAGTTTGCAAAGAGAAAAATCTGAAATAATTCTACGTGATAGCAGTTTATATAAAGATTACAGGAAAAATAAAACGATGTTTGAATATAGCACACTTTTTTAGAAATTATCAAATTTCTAAAAAAGTTAATATTAGTTCCACTATCGCTCAAGAGATGGCGCTGACCTAAAACTGCCATACTAATTTTATTATTCTACTCTGCAGTGTGGTTTGATGGTGCAATTATGATGGTACGGAACCCTTGGTGCGCGAGTCCGACTCGCTCTTGACCGGTTTTATTTATTTAATGCGTTTTACGGCACAGTTTTTTATAAACCCTAAAATCCAACCATATTGTAACCTGTTCGAATTTCTTATGATATATTTGAAAGTACCTTTCGATCCCGGAGATTGTAGACAGATTTATTGAGTAACTAACAGATTTGACATATCATAGTCAACTACCGCCATATTGCAAAAATAAGTAACACAAAATGCTACAGACAGAAGATGTAAAAATAAACAATACCAGGAAAAGAAGAAAAACTAATTACTGATTACAGCTAAAGGCCTTTCCAGCTACTAATTTCAGTTACATCACAAGGGCACAAAAATATTTATAGCGATATGTTTTGGCCTTAGGAAGTGGTCATTCTCTTTTGTACAATGAATACTAAATAACTGGTTAACATACATAACTTTCGAATGCAAATACTTATGTAGAACTTTGATTGTAATTGCTCATAGACTGCGATCCGGACACGTCCCACTGAACAAGTTTGGACATCTGATGAAAAAAGTTAGCTCAACTGATTGCACCCTGTGTGAAAAAATAGAAGATGTCCAACATTTGCTAGTGGAGTGTGCCAGGAATCGAGCGTTACGTGAGGACTTAGCCGCGAAGCTGAAAGTCAATCAGTTTGATGTTGGCGTGTTCCTGAGTGCGCTTTCGGACCCTACGTCTGAAGCAGCTGTGTTGACTTACAGGTTCGCAGCACAAAGTATCAGGATGAGGTCGAATAATGTTAATTAGTTTAATTTATGTGCATATCCCCACATGAAATTATAGTTACGATGGGGCTGACATGTAACTTTATTACAAAAGCTCCTTTAAAAATAAAGAGAAAAAAAAAAAAGAATGCAAATACTTGTTTTCATCAAACAAATATTTGCCCCTTGACCAACGCCTCAGTTGGTTTTGCAAGGTGGAGTTCACTGTTTGCCACCCAGAAGTCAACATATTACGTTTTAATGAGAGTATATTTCAAGGAATCTACAATGTTTCTACGAAATTTATTTAATGTAAAATGACGTAAGGCTTTATAGTGAAAAAAATTGGGTTGCACTCCGGGAGTGCCGGCAGAAGTGAAAACTTGAATATTAACGTTGTGCATTTTTGATATTTTGAAATGGTTAGGGAATAATTTTGCACGAATTGCCGTCTTACGAATTTACTCTGCATTTGAATTTACGAATACAGAACAGTATTGTACGAAGGTCTTATCCATAGCTTGACAGAAAATCAGAGTTTTGACATTGAATTAAAAAAACCGGACAAGTGCGAGTCGGGCTCGCCCACCGAGGGTTCCGTACAGACCTTACATCTATACATAAAATAAAGCTATAGAAAAGTTGTGTCGGTACAAAGGAAATATTTTGAAAAAAAAGTGGTTGGTAGTTATTAGTTTTTTATATGAAAACTGTACTACGGAGAGTTCAAGCTTTATCCCAGGTTCTACCTACAGAAATTATGTGAAAAATTGCTTAGATTATAAGTTGGACTCCAAGCTACCAAACTGTAAAAAAATACCATCAAAATCCGTTCAGCAGACTGCTATATATAGATAACCATTTGAAATCCTTTGTCGCCACGTAGAAAATAACCCTTCCAGGGATTACGACAAAGAATTGACCACGGGCGAAGTTTGAAATGGAATAGTACATTACTGCAGCGGCACTCAAGACAGGCATTGAAGAACATACGTGAGTCCATCAATGCCTAGTTGCGGCCAAGGCTTGTGTAGTACTTTTAAACTTTTAACTTTTTAGTTTTAAAAGTTTTAAGCTTTTTATTTTAATTTTAATTTACTTTCAGTAATTGATAAAAGAAAATGGAAAGTGGAATGTGCACATAAAGGCCTTTCGTTTGATACACATATTGAAAAAAAAAACCGGTTTTTTTTCCTTTATTTCCAGTTTTTCATTTTTTTTCCAGTTTTTTGGAAAGTGCTCATCAAGGCCTTTCATTTGATACCAATATTGCAAAAAAAAAATTTTTTTTTTTGTTTTTTTTTTTTTTTCAGTTTTTTGGAATGTGCTCATCAAGGCCTTTCATTTGATACCCATATTGCAAAAAAAATTACCTTTCGTTTTTTTTTTTTTTCAGTTTTTTGGAATATGCTCCTTGATGAGCATATTCCAAAAAACTTTTCAAAAAACTTACATTTGATACCCATAGGTAATGTAAAAAAAAATTTTTTCGTTTTTAATTTTTTTTTTATCTTTTTGGAATGCGCTCATCAAGGCCTTTCATTTGATACCCATATTGCACCAAAACAGTTTGTTTTCGTTTTATTTTTTTTTTCAATTTTTTGGAATGTGCTCATCAAGGCCTTTCACGTGATACCCTTAGCACGAACAGCTATCGAGAAAAAAAACGCGCGTAAAATTACTCGATAGAGATTAAAAATAATGTTCGAATTTCCAAGCATTTTTGAGAAAAAATAAAATAATTACAAACCCACCGCACCTGTTTATACAGGTGTGTACAATACAAGTACTGTTGATTGTCAACAGATGGCGCTGTATATCAATAGTACACTGTATAATGTTCTGTGAAATGGTTTTATCTATCGCAATGTTATTAGAGAAAATGGGTGTATTCCGACAGGACCCTTTGGTTGTGTGAAGCCGAGACTTTTATTGTAGTGGTGGCTACCTCGGCTGACCTTACCGAGTAAACTGTCTTGATTATACTTGGTGCCAAATGCTCCAAGCAACATTGGAATGCGATGCACCCGCATTTTAATGTAAACTGAATCAATCTACCACTTAACTATTCAACACTTGACACTGGCAAAAATTACTTCCAAGAAGAAAGTAGATTGCCAAAACAAAAATAAGAAGAAGAAGACCCCCGTCATACAGCGTGACATACCGCCATGTTGCGAAAATATTTAGAGCCAAATTTATTACTTATTAATTTTATTTTTAAAAGTAATTAACTATATCAATATTTGAAAGGATCTGAATAATTAATAATAATAAATATTGATATTTTAAAAAGAATTAGTGGCGCGATTAATCCAAAAGTAATTAGAAGTTAAACTATGACCGCGCATACCGTTGTTTCACCAAGATGATTAATAATTAATTACGTATTTTAATGACCATATTTTATTATGATTTAAATACAAATATACAGTTTTCAGATTTATTCCTGTAAGTGTAGTATAAGACGCTATTACCTGGCAAATTTCATAGTTCTAGGTCAACGGGAAGTACCCTATGAATTTTGATTCCTTTGAGAGTATCGAAAATGCGTTTTTTGCGCCCTAAACGGCAGTATCTTTTTTTTACGTTAACTTAGAAGTTTGATTTTTTTACAGCTTCAAGGGCCCGTAGACCTTAGTGTATGGTTTAAATTTCAATTCGATACCTCCACGCGTTTCCGAGATAAAGGGTCTTGACAGACAGACGGACGGACAGACAGACAGACGGACAACAAAGTGATCCTATAAGGGTTCCGTTTTTTCCTCTTGAGGTACGGAACCCTAAAAATTAGCGCGTTGCTATGGTGACACAAGTGTTTACGTCTTGAAATGACGCGCCACCATTTTCGCCGCGCCCCGTAAAAAGAGAGGGGGATACTTCCGCCGCCGGCGGCTGTCTACGCTACATCCGTCTTACGAATTTTCGATCAGGGTCACGTGACCCTGACTAGACGGGAGTTTAACATTTTTTCCCCATTACAAAAAAAGTGTACAACGCCGCTAAAGAAGTTTTCACTTAAAAAAATCAGGCTTTTTCCTAGGGTGGGCATGAACCCCCCCCTTCCCCCCTCCCCCTATACAAATGCTGAGAACCAGGGAACGGATCCCAGAACCTCAGAAATGTTGATAATGATAACCAATTCAACCCCACCACAGGTATGAGTTGAAAAAAAATGATGGTTTTTTTTTACATTTAATGGGCTTACTCTTGGCGACATTCAAGAACCATAAGGCTAAGAAGAGGCCGAAGATGAATTGAGTTTGCCCAGAAGAAGCCTATTCACTTGGGCCTTAAATATCGCTGGGTTATATGCTTTCGGGAATACAGACGCAGGCAGGGAATTCCACTCCTTGGCTGTGCGCATTAAGAAGAAAGATGAAAAACGCTTCGTGCGCATGCATGGAATGTCAACCAAATAGGGGTGAAACCTCGCCGTGCGTCTGGTTATGCTTAGTGAAATTATTCAGAAAGCTGGTTCTTTCTACTTAAAAGCCACTTCAATGAAACGAAGTGGCTTTGACGATTTCACGAACAGCGTGAAACAATGACTTTCACGTTGTTCGTGGAATCATAAGCAGCCGATATATTAGTAATAGGTATGTATTATGTGTGTGTGTGTAGTATGTTGTTTGTAACACTTGATTTATCAGAAAGTCTGATTACACTTTATAAGTAGCTACATTAGTATTACATGCAACCAGTGTTTCTTTCAGACAAAATTCTCCGGGGGGGCAATTAAGAGGTTCGGGGGAGTTCGTCCGACGATCACTACATTAATTTGCCCGTCTACCTACACACAACCCATTTTTCTCCGGGGGGGCACTAAGGCTGCTCCGGGGGGCACTGCCCTCCCGGAGTAGTACCTGAAAGAAACACTGCATGCAACTATTGAGAAATACGTACGCAAGATAAAAAGAGTCATGAATATAATTGGTGACTAGGTAATTAATTATTATTATTCACTTTCAATGACATGTTGAGTAAAAAAATTGTTTTAAAAAACAAAAAAAACCGACTTCAAAAAACCTGCCTCTAAAAAGCAAGAAATAATATTCAAATCATTAGATACGCATTATCATTGTTATAATAACAAGACGTCTATTGAAGTCGGGTGGGGCTGGAGTACAACTTCCTTTTTTTATTCTAAAAGCCCTACCCGACTTCAATAGACGTCTTGTTATTATAACAATGATAATGCGTATCTAATGATTTGAATATTATTTCTTGCTTTTTAGAGGCAGATTTTTTGAAGTCAGTTTTTTTGTTTTTTAAAACAATTTTTTTTTTCATTTTTAGTGTAAGTACCTTCTCCATTAGGTAGTGTAGGTATATTATTTCGTATAAAAATTGGCTCAGTCAAACGTGAGATATTCGCGGAGAAACATACATTCATACTGGTCAAACTGAGAGAGAACCCTCTTTTTTATGAAGTCGGTTAAAAAGACTACACTAAAAGTACCCTTTCCCAATAAAAAGAAACATCTAATTCGATTTATTAATAACAAAGTCGTCAAGGTAGTTGATGCAAAATCATAGTATTTTCAGGATTTCTTGAAAACTACTAAGCCGATTGAAATAAAAATTAAATGGGACCATCTCGCAAGAAAACTCAATCGAACAAAAAAAGAATCATCAAAATCGGTCCATAAATGTCGAAGACACGCGCGAACAACGATAAAAAAAAAAGTATACAATCGAATTGAGAACCACCTCCTTTTTGTGAAGTCGGTTAAAAATTACTAAGTAACAACGGTGAAATACTCGTAACTCTAAAACGTTCAAATCTTCAAAACTTTCTCAATATTAAATAAAGGGAGCTAATGCTCTAATCATGGTTTTCTTATCGGGCTAATCTGTTTTAATTTACTTAACGAATAGCTTAATTTCTGCCGCTGAAATCTATCCAGATTTGACGATTAGTTGGTCCCTTCCTCCATTTCCTTGCGAAATGGCTGTCCCGTTCCAAACTACAGAAATTTATCTTGTTTTGTTACTAAAGAAGGGGTACGTTATAGTGATGTAACGTGGGATTGTCGATGTTTGCTTAAAACTATGTTTCAGGGTATTTACTATGTCATAAGTTGACACAATGGCTTTATTCACTTGGGAAAAAATGTAAATATACTATTCATGTCTTTCTTTCAAAACTTTGATTCAATCAGTTTAAATAAATTAAGAAAGAAAAAGAATCTGAAAAATAAAACGACTCTACCGTTGCATACACGTTGTCAGGGGTACAGAAAAAGATCGTGATTTCGAGGTTGGTCCCATAATGAAAGTTGTTCAGTTTGATGGTCTGATCAAACCCACGGGAGGTTTTTTATTAACTAAAAAATATAATCTTGTATAATAAGGCTATGACTGCAACTGAAAAAGTTTTTCTTTCTGGAATCCACCACTTCTGCTTTCCAGATATCTCCAGATCTTTCCAGAGCCTCCAATAAGTCTTTATTATTGTATTATAAGCCAGCGTAATAAGGCATCTTCTGGCTTGTTTGCTCCATTGTAGATCGAGTCCAGCCGTCAGATACCCATTCCACCACCGTTATTTTAGCTCTCGGGCTACTTATATATTCGGATCAAGAGCAAACAATTAAAAAATATTACTTAAAATGTGTTACTAAGTCAACTTAGTAAGCGAGATGTAAGTTTAAAAGAATCGTCGAGTGGAACAGCACTAGGCACTTGATTTGGGAACTTTGGACAGTCCCTAACCTAAATAAATTGGCCATCTGTTAGGAAACGGCCTCGCTGCTGCCGCCTGGGCGTCCCCAATGTTTCTTTTAAGCTTTTCTCTCGAAAACTGTTGAAGAGCGAAGGAAAATTCCTGAGCTATGAACGTGTGTTGATAGAACGTTATAAAGTGGAAAAAAATGTTAGCTAGATGACTACAGTAAGGGTTAGCAGTTGTAAAGATAAGGAGATAATTGCCAATACACAATTTTTGATGCTGTCAGCTTAAAAATCTTATTCATATTAACATTTAAAAAAATAGACAAGACTGAAAATTCCAACGATAGCCAAACAAGAATTAATTATCATTAGTATTTTGCAACAAACAAATATTTCTTATCACATAAAACAGTCGTGTATAGCTGTAGGAAAGCATCAGAAGAAATCTATTTAAGACCCCGTTATGCGGAATCACTGGTCTCAGTCTTTTTACACGACTGTCCAAAGCAAAAAGAGTGTATTTGTGTTCAGGGTTCATGTATGTTTATGGGTATGTGAGTTTCTTTATTCCACCATAACTTCTAAATGCCTGAACTGATTTGGATATACGGGGTATCGTTAGAATTTTTATAACATATTTGCTCGTAAAGGGTCTCTTATTACACCAATTTCAATATCGTATTGTATCTCATTACGAACTTGTGCGGTAATGTAAAGTAAAACGCACGGTTTCCTTGATAAACCGTGCGTTTTACTTTACATTACCGCACGGTTTATCTTACTTCGTCTAAAACGAACGGTACTTTTTTAAATCTTAGCAAAGAGTTTTTATGTCAGAAAAGAGGTCAACATTTTATGGATAAAATTAACTTTGGGAGATAAAATATAATAAATAAACATTTAATTATTCAATTTAATTAATGTTGACAATAAATTACAACCATTTATTTGTAACAAAAACAAAAAAATATTAATTTACTTTATTAGTAATACTGGCTGTTTTTATGCCTTTGCCTTAAAAAAAGCTCTGATGCGCGCGCATTGCTAATTTAATTTTTTTTTGCTGTATTGTTTTTATTTGAAAATGTCGTCAAGTAGTGATGAATTTATTAATTCAACACCGCCAGAAGTCTCAAAGGCAGCAAAAAGGCTACTCTAAGCCTCTTGCCCGAAAAATTGACCGATAAGATACTTACAAGCGTATCAAAATTTAATCATATGGAAAACAAGCAAAGGTGCAAAGTCCGAGTTTTATTTATTTCCTCGCAAATATGTTATAAAACGTCGTATGACATACGTGCGCTTTGATAATTACAGCCTCTGCTTTCTTGTAGCCCTCGCCTACGGCTCGGGCTAGCAATATCGCCTCGGCTGTAATTTTCAACGTACCGCACTTATATCATAATGTACTATTACAGCATTCCGAGTGACACTGGTTATATTTTTTTTGAAAAAAGTCAATATGGCGTCTGTAGGATGCCATTATCAAATGAGAAAAAACATTTTTTTCTTCAATTATTACAATATGGGCATCAAATGAAAGCAATTTTACGCATTATGACACATTTTGATTACGCAAAATGACGCATACGCAAAATGACACATACGCGAAATGACACATACGCGAAATGGCATACGCAAAACGACACATACGCGAAATGACACACACGCAAAATGACACATACGCAAAACGACACATACGCAAAAGGACACATACGCGAAATGACATACGCAAAACGGCACATAGGCGAATTGACACATACGCGAAATAACATGAATTAAAGACGTAAAATTGAGTTGCGCGTAGATATGTAATAAACACCCACGTGTCAGTGTCATTGCAACGGTTATAGTTTGTGGCATGAGAACCCTTTTTTGCATGATATTTTTATTCCTAATTTGCTTTGGCATAACAAATTTTCCATATATTTTGTCATAATAATTATTATACAGGGTTATTTGTAAACGGCTATGTTTAAATTATCACCAGATATAGTAAAATATAACGTCAAAAAAAAATTTTTTTTTGTGCCCAAAATAGTCCATTTATTTTACATTAAAAGGACATCATCCATTTTGGTCCAAATGTGAAAGTGCCGGCCAAAAAGCAAAAGTGCTTTATTCTGATAGATTTTGTCCACCTAAGCATTTCTTATTATGGCACCGAAGCTGTAGCACCGCTGCACTTGATTTTAATTGAGTTCAAAAAGTCGGTCTTTTCATACATTTTGACACAAATGTGAAGCGGTGGTACAGCTTCGGTGCCATAATTAAAAATGCTTAGATGGACAAAATCTATCAGAATAAAGCACTTTTGTCTTTTGGCCGGCACTTTCATATTTGGACCAAAAATGTATGAAACGTGGATGATATCCTTTAAATCCGAGCCCACATAATTTGCTCGCAAGTGCACATGCGCGAACTTTCCCCACTGCATCGAAAGAGCATCAAGATGTTTGCCGAAGTCTTGTAACTTAATTGGGCATCATTGTTACATTTTAGGGCAATCACAGTGGTTTACATAATATTACAAATTACCCTGTATAAGAGATAACGTGGTCACCAATATGTTATTTTGTATCAGAATCCGAGATGTCATTATGCGTAGTCACCATATGTCATTTTGCGTCAGAGTCATAGATATGTCATTATGCGTATGTCATTCTGCGTGATCACAATACGTCAAGTCCGAGATATGTCATTATGCGTATGTCATTCCGCGTAGTCATAATATGTCATTTTGCGTCAAAGACATAGATGTGTCATTATGCGTGTAATTCAATGAAAGGCCACATTTCAAAACTATATAATTTGTCACAAATAAACGTGGAATAAAATAAATAAATTTAAAAAATATTAAAAACACGACTGCCCTGCCAAAAACGAACTAAAAAGATAAATAACAAGGTGTCATTGCAGTCGGGGGACCTCTTTAATTGAAAATTGTTCCACAAAACGGTCCCCCGACTGCAATGACACCTTGTTATTTATCTTTTTAGTTCGTTTTTGGCAGGGCAATCGTGTTTTTAATATATATTTTTTTTGTACGTGTAAAGAATATGGAAAATAACCTTACTTCTGCACTTTTGCGATGTTTTTCATTGTTTTTTCATCATTATCTTTAGCACAACTATATTTCTTGGAAAAAATTTATATTTACGCCAAAAATATGACCTTTTGATGATATTCTGTTTTTTTTTTACAATCATATGTGAAGTTCGTACCCAATTTAATACTTGTAGCTACTAGATAATCTCTTTAACTTGTCGTATGTTTTTTTTTTTGTGGCTTAACTTAACGTTTTCTATATAAAAAAAATACGGCCAGTGCAAAACAAAAACAAACCTAGAGTGTTTGTTCCGCACAATTCTCGTATCTCTAGAACTTTTTACCTTGTTTCCTGTACTTTTCAGGAAGTGTAATTTCATTACAGACCGTTACTTACCTGAAGTGCTTGCGGCGAATTTCCTCCCTCTTGTGCTCGCGCTGATTAGATGGCTCCTATTTTATCAATACCAATTTTATGTGCACACATTATAGATTAATGGGATTACGAGCGATCGCCCGAATACGTTTATAGGGCTGGCAATGTTATTCGATTAAAAATAAAAAGGGGAAATAATATTTTAATTTATTTTGATGCTTAAGTTAACAAAAAGGATAGAATAAGGACCTTGTT
The DNA here is from genome assembly GCA_943789525.1 of Agriphila geniculea. Lineage (NCBI taxonomy): Eukaryota > Metazoa > Arthropoda > Insecta > Lepidoptera > Crambidae > Agriphila > Agriphila geniculea. The sequence continues at coordinate 21,454,285 of OX038877.1, forward strand.
CTTTATTTCTTTGATTAAAAATCTAATGATTCCGAAGAAAGGCTTTTGATATCTTTTTTATTACACCGTAATTTAACATTCAAGGAAAAAAGTGTAATAAAGGATGCTACATATTGAACAAATTGGTTGGTTGTAAAACATGGTTTATGATGCAACGCGTTTTATGTAAAAGATTCTTTATTACATTTTTGTTTTATACTTTTATATACAAACTAGCGGCCGCCCGCGACTTCGTCTGCGTGGAAAGGTTTTTTGCTATCCCTCAGGAACTATACATTTTTTCGGGATGAAAGGTAGCCTATGTCCTTCTCTGTAACCCTGACAATGTGTATGGAAAATTTCATGATGATCGGTTCAGTAGTTAGGACGTGAAGGTGTAACAAACAAACAAACAAACAAACAAACGGACTTTCGCATTTATAATATTAGTAAGGATTCTCTGATCACAAACATTCTAAATTCTGGGTTATTTTCCCAGGGTCGTTGGAACTTCAAATACTTGTTCCTCAAATTTTCAGCCTAGAAGTATGAGTTAGTTTATAAAAATATAAGTGAAAATGTGCTAAATGTAATGCTAAGCTATGCCAAGATGAAAAAAAACAGGGGATGTTAGATACCTAGTTTCACTCCACCTATTCTGTTTTAAATAAAAATATTACTTGGTACTTAACCTGACAGTTTCTAGCAGCTTTTGATGATGATCCGTGTAGAGGCGAGACATGTGTACTACGAGAGATAATTAATATATTAGAAAAAATACTAGAAAAAGTCGCCTCACCCGTAGCACCTCAGATGGGACTCGAAAACCCATACCCTTGGGATTCCGGCCCAATGCACTGACCAATTATTATGTTACCGAGTCGCTACGACTCGGGTCAGTCGACTTTTCCTAGTATTTTTTCTAATATATTAATTGGCTAAATATAAAAATAGCATTGTGAATGCCTAAAATCTAAAATTCAATAATTTGTAGAGAGATCGATAAATACAATGTGTATTCTGTCAATGTGTCTGCAGATATTTGCATTTATTTAGCGGCTATGCCTGTACATTTATTTGAGGGCGGGCGGGCGGTGCATAAAACATATATCTAGCAAGATTAACCTCTGTTGATGAAAGTTATTGCTAAATATTGCAGTTTAAATAGGTATTGGAAACTGAAATATTTAGCAATAACCTTCATCAAGGTAGGTACCTATGCTTATAAAAACAAGCTGTTGGAAACCCATAAAAAGCTTTTATACAGTTTTTTTTTAATATAGCTTATACTTTCTGTTGCGCCTACACATTATTTAGTCGAGCATAATAACATAGGCAAACTACTACAGGTGTAAACACTTAATTTAGTTAGTCGAAAACCCTAAATGTGGAATGCACGGATCGTAAACTCGACCCTCCTGCGGACGCACGGTTGCGGAATTGCGGATTCAAAATAAATAAAATGCTAATCCAAGCCTTTACATCCCTTATCGTGGGAGCCGAATCGATTTCGTTGATCTTGGCCAGATGTGCCAAAAAGTATTGAATGGAACTTTTTTGGACATATTGCACAAAGTAACTCTAGTCTTGTGGTCTGTGACGTGATGTGATTAAGATGAAGAGAACAAACTAAGTAAATTCACTTCTCAAGCTTACGCGCTCACAAGACATGAAATATAATAATTTTTAACGGATACTAGCGCGGTTTTATTAAAAGTACTTTGGTAATTAGTTGGTATTTGGTTTGATTTTTGGTTTTCCCGACGTTTCGGCAACTTTGCAGATGCCGTGGTCACGGGGGACTGAAGCTACCCGTGAGTCTACCCTCAAGCGAAGAATTTTTTTAGACGTTCAGAAATTAAAATTTAACATTATTTTTTAATTGTTTTATGTTGATTTATAATTTAATTTTATGATTTATTTAGTGCTAAAAAGAGAGAGAATCTACTGAAACTACCACCATTTCATAAAATTTGGGAGGCCTCTCCAAGAAAGAAATGGCGAAAGAAAACTTGGAGAGGATAACCGACCTCCGTCTTTTACCTAGAACAAAAAATAGGTATATTTATATTTTTTTTATTTGTTATTATAAATTAAATTGTTTTAAAACTTTTATTATTCACAAAGGGTTTTTTTATTATTTTAATCAATTTATATTTCTTTTAAATTATTTTGATTTAATTAATAAAAAAAATGCATGATAAGTTTCATTATATTATATTGAATTATTGTTTTTAAACTATTAAGTATTACATATTTACAAATGAATTTCAAAATTATTATTTAGTCGATAGATCAATTTTATTTTATTTTTTTAAATTAAGTTATGTATTTTAATTAAGTATCATGCATGCAATTTTTTTAATTGAAATTAAAACTATGAATGAAATCAAATAACTTAAGTATAATGATAATCAAATTTTTAAGTTACGAATATTGCAATGTAAACTGTTTATGCAAGAAATAAAAGGCTTTTTTATTTTTATTTTATTTTTTATTATTTTATTATGTTGAGGCTGAGCGCGGTTTTTTTTAAAGTACTTTGGTAATTAGTTGGCACCTTTTTTTGTTAGAAGAAATGACCATATAATTCGTTGTAACTATACTTTTCTTTTCACTTAGCATATGTGGCATTAGTTAGCGGAGTGTTTAAACATTTGTGCATAAAACTTTTAAAACGTTCACGGTTTTTAAATAAATTAAGACAATGTTAGTATGGAAATGAAAATTCTTTAAAATTCTCCATACAAAACGGCAATTTTAAAAATATTTTTTAAAAAACGGCAAAAACAAAACCCCTAATTAATGTAACACCCAGACCCGTCTAAGAAATGAAAATTCATCATTTCCATTTCTGCCCGGCCGGGAATCGAACCCGAGACCTCTTGCGTGGTAGACCGGCATGTTGACCACTGCACCTCTCAGGTCGTCAAATGTAAAAATCGCAGCAAGTGAAAAGAAGTGATCTGTGCCTTTCCTTAAGGGAGAAAGGTGTGGCCTTATGTATTTATGTTTGCATGTAATTGCAATTGCTTTACTTCAAAGTCGTATTCATAGATCTACGCTCTAGATCTATGGTCGTATTACGTTGATTATGGTAACTAAATAGATAATCTGTTTGTGTTATAGTCAAAATTGCTCAGGGTAATAATAATGCGTTTTTTAGAAAAAAAAACAATTCAATTCACTTTATTGCATTCCACAATGATAACAAGATTGTGGGTAAAATAATAAAGTACATTATAGACCCTGAAAAGGGCACAGCAAATTATTTGGAGAGGAGTTGAGAGGACGATTTACTTTTTTTCAATAAAATGACAATACCCACTTAAATAATTATTTAAATCTTTATCATTTAAAAACTCTGAAACACTATAATATAATTTTTCAAAGAGCAGTTTTTGTAATTTTTGTATATGAAATTGATGGAATTTGACAAATAAGCAGATAAACTTAATATAAAGTAGAATTTCTATAATAGCTAAAGGAAAAGCAAAACTTAAGCCAATTTTTATTGACAGCTGTCCAAATGAAATCCATCTCAGACGAATTAAAGAAAGTTGAATTGCAATATTAACTTTTTACATCAACAAGGATTCAAAAGTTATTAAGGCGAATGGCAGATATTTGGAAACACTTCCTTACAAACCTAATTCCAATATGTATTCGAACTAAAAAGGACAAGAACAGTAATAAAATTGTATTACTCTGAACGTACTCGAAACTTACTCGTATCTAACTCTCGCTCACCTAAACTGTACTTTGCAACAACCCTTAAGTGATATTGTCCAAGTTTGGACATAATAACGTTATTTTTCTTCGTCACAGATCCTTTAGTGACATACTTTGAGTTCGCTTTATTCGTTACTTGTTTTTGTGTAATTTAACAGCCGAAGTTTTAAGTGTTCCAAAGAATGCTATACAGTACAATGCAGTACTTAATGATACTCTAGGGCACAACTTTATGATCTAGTAACTTTTTTCATTTGACTTATTGTGATATTATATTATGTTACGGCTAATTCCCAAAGTGCGGATACACCTAGTTTCAGACGGCTAAAACTAGATGTAGGTTTTAGCCGGTTAAAACTAGGTGTAGCCGATAGCAGTTGGTTAAACCAAGGTGTAGCCAATTTGCTCGCGGCTGATACTAGGTGTAGCCGGTTAAAACTAGGTCTAGCCTTCTTTGTGCTTTTACTAAATAGGAGTAATTTAAGGGGTTTTAAGATAATTATTTCTGTAGTCTGTTAAAAAAAAGAACTACTAAATTTCTAACCTATAGTCTGGACCTATGGGAGTAAAGCAGATTGGTTATACCTAGTTATAACCAACAGCTATCGGCTATAGGTACCTAGTTTTAGCCAGCTGAAACTAGGTTTAGCCGCACTTCGGGTATTAGCCGTAACATATACAAGTAATTCTAGTTTTTATAGATATCTTCTATAATAATAATAACAACGCTTTATTTTCTAAAAGAAACGGTCTATAAAAGCTTCCTAAAACATCAATAAATACTTAATAGGTTAATTGTTAGTAAATAGATAAGTTTGGCAAGACGAACTGATGATCGCAAGAGACCAATATTCTTTTATCATTCCGTAGGGTTGCTACTTACTGCAGAAACGTATTAATTAATGAGAAAAGTACTCAAGTAAAGGTATTAGGGTTGCTTCTCATAGAGTTCTACCATTAAGTTAGTAGTTACAAAAAAAAAACGACGTAAATCTCGAGTAGTTATGAATGGAAGGGTCTCAAATAAGCCTTAAGCGACTCATTTGCGAAGTAGGTGCGAGGACATAGTGCTGTTCCAACAGTAATGTGTAGTTATGCCAAGAGCTGGCATTGTCCTTCGCACAAAGCAAGTCGCTTAGATGTGTGTCGCAGGCACTGAGTAACTTTTTTAATTAGTCCGTCATAATGACGAATTTCTGCCAAGTCAAATAGTTTTTAGGTACCGGTGTAATCTTCTGTAACACATAAAAAAATATTAAAAACACGACTGCCCTGCCAAAAACGAAATAACCGTTTTGTGGAACAATTTTTAATCAAAGAGGTCCTCCGACTGCAAAGACACTTGTTATTTAACTTTTTTGTTCGTTTTTGGCAGGGCAGTCGTGTTTTTCATATTTTTTAAATTTATTTATTTTTATTTCACACATTTTAGTGACAAATTATATAGTTTTGAAATGTGCTCATTAAGGCTATCATTTGAAGCCCATATTGTACTAATTAAAGAAAAAAAATTTTTTTCTAATTTGAAAATGGCGTCGCACAGGCGCCATAGTGACTTATTTAAAAAAAAATACAACCAGTGTTACCTGGAATGATGTAAGGATTCTAACGATACCCTATACATACAAATCCATGGAGCCATTTAGAAGTTATGGTGGAATAAAGAAACTCACATACCCACAAACATACATGAACCCTAAACACATATACAGGGTCACTGGAAATATGACGTATTCCTGTTAAGGGGTTATAGATTAGGTCAAAACAAATATTTTTTGTCATATAACTTTTTCTCAAAAAATAAATAGTTTTTGAGTTAATTGAAATTAAGTATTTTTTTACCAAAAGTACGTTTACAGACTCAAAAATTTAAAATTAAAGATAACTATTGATTCGATTCCGGATTTTTTTTATTTTGGGATAGAAAAGAATCTGAGTGTTGATAATAAATAAAAAAAAAAATCGTAAAATACAGGTGTTTATAAAAAATTCAATCCTAAAATATTTTTTTTATTTTTACTTTTTCAGATTTTTTAGAAATAGCTTCAAATATCTTTGAAAAAATCCTAGTAACTAAGCGTGCGTAATATTTTAAAAACATCACCATCTATTAAGCTTTCAGTTGAGGTATAAAACTTAATAATAGCTTAAATAAAAAATGAGAAATTAAGACTTAACTAAATAGCAGTCCCATTTCATGAAGCAAAAATTTCCTACTTCAAGCGCTTCGGAGGTGGCCGTAATATCCTACTTATTCCATAAATGTGAAAGTTTTCTTGTTCGGATGATTGTTAATCAATTACTTAAAACGGCTGAATGGATTTGGATGAAATTTGGCACACAGATAGTTTATAAGCCGGATTAAAACATAGGAGGATACTATTATCTTGGTTAAAGGGTCCCTAGGGATTTTCTCAAATGTAAATGCGAATGAAGTCGCGGGCGGAAGCTAGTTTGCCATAAATGATCGTGCTTACTAAAAATACTTTCGTCCGAGTGAGTTTGAAACAGGATTATTTTCCGTCGATGAGTCAATATTTTATACAGACCGAATCAAAAATAACCATGCATATCAGTCATTTTCAATGCCCCGCTGCTGAGGAACTGGCCTTCCTTTTGGCTTATGGTTGGATAAAGCGGAAGGGCCATACCCACCACGTGGGCCCAATGTGGATTGGTCAGTGTTAACGACTGTAAATGCAGCCAGAACCAAGGGCTCAATGTAAGATACATTGACACTTCTATTTTTTTTTTTCTAGGAGTAGAATATTCACAGAATTCTTTCAATTAACAGCCTGTACCAAAACTTTATGTGGGAAGTTTGAAAAAGATTATTACTTTACTTTAAAATTATATATTATATATATTACTTTTCAGTAATATTATAAATTTATATAATTTTACTGAAAAGTACATATTAAACTTAACCATAGAAAGAACACTATTTATCTCTGGACTTTACGTCAACACGAGCTTAGAGCATTTAATAATTGGTTTAATCCTTTATTTTATAGAGTATGAATATAGTTTCAACTCAGTTTCTTTGTGCCTTATGTTATAAATAAAATTGGGATATTTGTTATTTATGTTTACACATCAATATCAATTATAATAAACAGTATAGCAACTAGATTTATCAAGAAATATAAACCATAAATGTGAAAGTTTTCTTGTTCGGATGATTGTTAATCAATTACTTAAAACGGCTGAATGGATTTGGATGAAATTTGGCACACAGATAGTTTATAAGCCGGATTAAAACATAGGAGGATACTATTATCTTGGTTAAAGGGTCCCTAGGGATTTTCTCAAATGTAAATGCGAATGAAGTCGCGGGCGGAAGCTAGTTTGCCATAAATGATCGTGCTTACTAAAAATACTTTCGTCCGAGTGAGTTTGAAACAGGATTATTTTCCGTCGATGAGTCAATATTTTATACAGACCGAATCAAAAATAACCATGCATATCAGTCATTTTCAATGCCCCGCTGCTGGGGAACTAGCCTTCCTTTTGGCTTATGGTTGGATAAAGCGGAAGGGCCATACCCACCACGTGGGCCCAATGTGGATTGGTCAGTGTTAACGACTGTAAATGCAGCCAGAACCAAGGGCTCAATGTAAGATACATTGACACGGACCAATCCACATTGGGCCCACGTGGTGGGTTATGGCCCGTCCACTTTATCCAACCATAAGCCAAAAGGAAGGCCAGTTCCCCAGCAGCGAGGCATTGAAAATGACTGATATGCATGGTTATTTTTGATGCTGTCTGTATAAAATTTTGACTCATCGACGGAAAATAATCCTGTTTCAAACTCACTCGGACGAAAGTATTTTTAGTAAGCACGATCATTTATGGCAAACTAGCTTCCGCCCGCGACTTCATTCGCATTTACATTTGATAAAATCCCTAGGGACCCTTTAACCAAGATAATAGTATTCTCCTATGTTTTAATCCGGCTTATAAACTATCTGTGTGCCAAATTTCATCCAAATCCGTTCAGCCGTTTTACGTAATTGATTAACAATCATCCAAACAAGAAAACTTTCACATTTATGGAATAAGTAGAATAATACGGCCACCTCCGAAGCGCTTGAAGTAGGAAATTTTTGCTTCATGAAATGGGACTGCTATTTAGTTAAGTCTTAATTTCTCATTTTTTATTTAAGCTATTATTAAGTTTTATACCTCAACTGAAAGCTGAATAGATGGTGATGTTTTTAAAATATTATGCATGCTTAGTTACTAGGATTTTTTTAAAGATATTTGAAGCTATTTCTAAAAAATCTGAAAAAGTAAAAATAAAAAATGCATTTTAGGATTGAATTTTTTATAAACACCTGTATTTTATGATTTTTTTTTTATTTATTATCAACACTCAGATTCTTTTCTATCCCAAAATAATAAAAAATCCGGAATCGAATCAGTAGTTATCTTTAATTTTAAATTTTTGAGTCTGAAAACGTTGGTAAAAAAATACTTAATTTCAATTAACTCAAAAACTATTTATTTTTTGAGAAAAAGTTATATGACAAAAAATATTTGTTTTGACCTCATCTATAACCCCTTAACAGGAATACGTCATATTTCCAATGACCCTGTATATACCTTTTTGGGCAGTCGTGTAAAAATAGTCTTGAGTGTAGTAATAGATAGGTATAGGTAATGTGTAGCTTGAAACACCATAAAATTCATAGTATTACAACTTAGACTTTAATAGTAACCAAAACTATGACAATTTCAAGATGAAAATATTCAAATCCAATTTTGGAACTGGTATTATTATTTTGTTAAAGTTTAAAAAAAGGCGTTTTTAATTCCACAAGAAGTTCAACCTACGAACGTGAATTTGAATTTAAATTAATTTTAACGAAACCCTTTTAAAAGAACGCTTTGAGCGTTTAAATAAAAATATATTGTGTACAAAAGGTTAAAGCAAACCAAAATGCTACTGCAATTGAATAAAATAAGCATTTTCCCTGTTCTAGGAGCGGAATACTAAGCAAACAACTTTCGTTACGGTGACCTGAGAAGATTGTGAATATAATTGGCTAAAAAGGTTTTATATCCGTGAATACATTTCTATTTTTTTTTCTAGGAGTAGAATATTCACAGAATTCTTTCAATTAACAGCCTGTACCAAAACTTTATGTGGGAAGTTTGAAAAAGATTATTACTTTACTTTAAAATTATATATCTATATATATAAAAGCGTAAATCACTCACTGACTCATCACGAAATCTCAGAAACTACAAGTGCTAGGAGTCTCAAATTTTGCATGGGGGTCCCTTTTAGGGTGTAGGTGCTCACTAAGACGGGATTTTGCGAAATTCAACCCCTAAGGGGGTAAAACAGGGTGGCAAAGTTTGTATGGGAGAAAGCGATTCCTTGGCCCGATTGACTTGAAATTTGGCATAGACATTCTTTAACAAAATTAATTGAATATGTGTTTCGTATTTTCTTGAAATGTATCCCCTAACAGGGTTGAAAAGGGGTAGAAAGTTATTTTTAGGGTGGTTGACTTCGATATCGGAATCAAAACTTCTTAGTGCATTTGTACGATTAAGAAAAATAAATGTCAGTTGTCAGGTTGTCACCTCCCCTGAGATTGTAATTATGTCACCGCACGAGCTGACATTTCATGTTGTATAAGATTTTATCTTTATCCTGATTTTCACTACCTATTTTACGAAATATTAGTCTACTTATAAAACGTGGCAAAATCTAGCAAGATTATCTAACGTGACAAGGAATGTGGTGTAAAGTGTTGAAATTGAGAGCCGGATAATAATGCACAACATAAGTTGCACCCGACATAATTTGCAATGTCACGTTATTTTAGCCAGGAACCAGGAACAAATAAACATACATAGATTTTTATTTAAAAAGAAGATACCTACCAAACTATTAAGTATGAGTATTTAATGTTACATAATATTATTATACTTATTTTGTTATATTACTGCTAAGAAATTTTATTAAGTACCTACCTACCTACCTAATGCAAAATCGTGAACAGTAGGGCATCGGTTCTGTAACCAAACTCGAACCCCACTTCGAATCTCACTTTACTGCACGGGACGGGAACTTTAAATCATAAATAAGATAATGATAAAATTTTTTTTTTCAACACAAAATATTTTAGATAGCTACCTAAATTTATTGTAATCGGTTACTAAATTGCTCATTTAGTTAGCTAATATCTAATAACAATTCACGCGAAGTGAAGTGAGGTTCGAAGTGAGATGCGAGTTTGGTTACAGAATCAACAGATTGCGCAGGTAAAACCGCGGGGTGCAGCTATTACCTACATATCACAAAATTGTAAAAATGTGAAATTTTTGATGTTTGGATGTTTTTCATTTTGTTACTCAATCACGTCTGAACGGGTGAACGGATTTAGACGAAATTTGGCACAGAGATAGATTATAGTCTGGAATACTTAACACAGGCTTCTTTTCATGCCAATCATTGGTTTCCAAGGGAAGACTTACAACGATTACCGACTCCCACGCGGGCGGAGCCACGGGCAAAAGCTAAACATAGTATAAAACAAAGTCGCTTCCCGCCGTCTGTACGCTTCTCTTAAACTATACATAAAAACCGCAATAAAATCGATCCATAAGTTTGGAAGCTATGTTGCCTCAGACAGACAGACAGACAGACACACACTTCAATTATATTTTAACACCCCTTGCGAATGTCGTATATATGTAGATATCCTTTATTATAATCAAATAACTTCACACTGACACCACATTAGCACAGTTTTACATTAGTAACTACATTGCACTGCACCCGTGCGAAGCCGGGGCGGGCCGCTAGTTATATATATTACTTTTCAGTAATATTATTATATTTTTAAATTTGAGATTTTTGCATTTACAATCCTATTTTTTAAACATTTAGTATTATTTAGTAATATTATTATACTTAACCATAGAAAGAACACTATTTATCTCTGGACTTTACGTCAACACGAGCTTAGAGCATTTAATAATTGGTTTAATCCTTTTTTTTATCGAGTATGAATAAAGTTTCAACACAGTTTCTTTGTGCCTTATGTTATAAATAAAATTGGGATATTTGTTATTTATGTTTATACATCAATATCAATTATAATAAACAGTATAGCAACTAGATTTATCAAGAAATACAGGTATAGTCAAATTACTGAATTAATCACAAGTAATTAAAATCGAAATTTTTTTATGGGTCTAGTAAACAATAATTTACTAGTATCAGACATTTGCTCGTTTTTGCAGTTTTAAAGTGAAGCCTGCTACATGTTTTACAGTTTTATTGAAAGAGTGCCTTTCGCTTTGCTAGCACTTTTTTCATTTAGGAAAGATGCATTGTTGCAAGCCCAACCATATATCTAAGCATATTCTTATGTAGAGAAGAGTCCAATTCACTTGTACAGTGCTAGCCTAGTTGTGGTGTATGCTAGGAAATATTGTCTTCCAATAATAACAAATAGGTGTCAAAATTACAATCATAAAATTGAAAAAGTTCAACATTCGAATAACAACAAAACACGAGAAATTAACGTAATAAAAATGTGTCAAACACGGTCAATTTAACCATATAGAGAATTATAAAGCAATTACAAATTATTTATACCGTAGTATTTCTTTTAAACAATCTCATAATTAAATTAATACTTACCTACCTAAAAACCACTCATAGATTGAGAACTTTCGACAATACTTTACCATCCCAAATGGCTTTTAAAATCCCCAAATCAATTTTGCAAAGTGCCTAACGTCCAAAATGAGCTCATTAAACATTTTCTCGTCACTCTTATCCAATTTCCACATTTCCTCGGAGCACAATCGACTATTTTTTTATTTCTATTTCAAATGCAAATCGAGTTGTGAACTTCGTTTGGCGGAATTTTTCGAGGTGACACTCCAACGTTCTTTGTCGTCTGGGCAAAAGTTGTTTCTTCCCCTTTTTTCATATTTTTCGTCAAGCACATAAATTCCCGTAATTTGCCCACTTGTGTCTCTCGGTTCGGAGGGGTTGTAATCTCTTTTTTTTTAATGTCGGGAGTTAATTAACGCGGCTTTTAAAGTGTTCGGGTTGCAATTTTAGCGATAAGATCGAGGACCTTGTTAATTTTGTTTAGTTAAATTTAATTACTCCTGGAATGTGAGACTTTAAGTATACATTCTGTTTTATTGAAATAAATTAAATAAACACAGTTAACCTCAAATACCTACCAACTGGCGGGTCCTTATCTTTTCGTTTTATTTTACTTATGCGGTGAAACATATTATATGTTTTTAAATTTTGAGATTTTTGCATTCACAATGCTATTTTTATACTATACTACTTAAATAATATACCTACTAGAAAAAGTACGACCCGCACCAGATCAAGTCTCGGTCGGGAATAGAACCCGCGACGTTTGGATATCCGGTCCAAGACCGCTTATTAGTATATGTTTTTATTTTTTATTAATTAACGAAAAAGTAACGTCTGGTCCTATTTACTTTATATTTTCACATCTGATACAAAGCCGCGTATCCACACAATTTTATCCAAAACAACACTTCGCCTATATATATGCAACTCACACGCACATTTATGCAAATGGTTTCTAAAATACGGAAAATCGAGTTAAACATGTATTATCGTCCCACTCACACTTGGCCACGGGTCCTCAGGATTACGGATCACTGGCTTCTTGATACCGAGTTAGTTAAGCCCCGGGCCCAATCTCGTCCCTTATGCTAATACTATTATTCTACCCTCCCACGGAATACAGCTGTAACTCTAGTTTGAATTCAAATTAAATGTAAACATCGTGTCTATTGTTTTATGTTAATGGGTCATACTGAAGTTGATTGGGACAAAGAAAAGAAGCTATTCTGTAACATTGAACTTAAAGTCGATTAGAAATAAAACTAGTATACAGGGTCATTTTGTATTTACCATCCAAATTTTGAAGATGTGTTCAATTCATGGACTGAACTTAACTAAAAAACTATCTTTAAGGAACTCATGGACAAATATGTAAAAAAAAAACCGGCCAAGTGCGAGTCGGACTCGCGCACGAAGGGTTCCGTACCAAAAACGGCAAAAAAATCACGTTTGTTGTCGGGAGCCCCCCTTAAATATTTATTTTATACTGTTTTTAGTATTTGTTGCTATAGCGGCAACAGAAATACATCATCTGTGAAAATTTCAATTCTGTCTAGCTATCACGGTTCATAAGATACAGCCTGGTGACAGACAGACAGACAGACAGACAGACAGACAGACAGACAGACATACAGACAGACAGACGGACAGCGGAGTCTTAGCAATAGGGTCCCGTTTTTACCCTTTGGGTACGGAACCCTAAAAATCTACTACCCATACAAATTAAAGAGATCACGATCAATTTAGTATGGGATGACCAAAGTTTTGTGATGAAATTCGACACGTTTCTTAGAGAAAGTTGTTTAGTTTCATGGACTGGACACATCCTTGAAATTTAGATGGTAAGTTCAAAATGACCCGATATTATTATATTAAAACAAGTAAGTATAATTATTAATTCAGGAGGTGTTTATTTAGAAGGTGTAAATTTTGAGGTTTTCGAAGTAGATTGTTGGATTGGCGAACACTTGCCTTTTTGTTTTCTGTGTCGCGTGATGCTGCTGATCGAAAGTTTTATAAATCGGAGAATCGATCGATGTTACGGAATTTATTAAACAATAATATAACATATATTATTGTTTAATATATTACTTATAATGTTTTATTTAATTAAACAAGTTATAATCAATAACTAAGTATAATATAAATATGGAAAAACTACAATACTGATATGCAGCACAACTTCTATGCTTTGGTAGAATAACTTGAGCCTTGTCCTTCTGAGCACATATTGTATTACTCAACATAGTTAATTTTTCTACTGTGCTTGCGTTTACATGTCGTGCTACCGATTAAATCAAAATTTTGTTGAATTTTTTTTGATCAATTCGATTTAAGAAACTCATAGTTTCATAATTGACTTGAGTTTCTCTACACAATTATAGCTATTACGCGTGGGCATTAGAATGTTGGATTTCAGATTTCTTCCAATTCTTTTGGTTTTAAGATTATAAACATATCTAAATAATAAAGACTTCGATAAGAACAATTTTACGTTCTTAATGAAACGAAATTTTACCAAAAATAGATATTTCATTAATTTCAAGTAAACTGTGTTAATGTTAATGAACACATTCTTGGCATTTTTTTAGTATTCCGACAGTTTCGACATGATACCAACATTTGATTTTTTTATCAAAACAAATAACACAGTTTTCAACAACATAATAAAACGTATTTTTTGGCTTGGTTGGTGATAACGACAACTTAAAGCAGCTGCGGCTATGGCTAAAGATTCTTCCAAAACTTGGAAGACTTGAAATTTTCTAAGATCATTTGGAAACTTTTTCTTTACCCACCCTAGAATGTAGAAAACTTTTGAAACCATAATAAACCTCTTAGACCGGGCGGCCACCGCACGGTTACCTACCCCATCGAGTTACTGGATATTACCACCTTCCACGAAAAGTAGACCATAAATAGGTAAGAAAAATGTTGGTCTGCCGGGGCTCAACCTGGAGGAAGCTTGGTGGTGCAAAGCTGTGCTACCTACTTTTGACCATCATTTTACCTCATGTGGTTACTGAACAAAACCTTTTCGTTGCTTTTAGTCTCTATTAGTAGAGTTTAAATAATTATGTCTGCCGAGCGAATTCTTGGAGGGTTCGCAGTCCAACCATTTTTAGGGGCCGCATGGGGGTGCTATTTTACCTCATCGAGTTACTGGATGAAACCAAGTTCTCCTAGTAGCTAAGATGATCCCCTTTAAATATTAATTGGTCTGCCAGTTCGCAACCTGGCAGTTTTTGCAGTCCATAGTATAAAACAAAATCGCTTCCCGCTGTCTGTCCCTATGTATGCTTAGATCTTTTAAACTACGCAACGGATTTTGATGCGGTTTTTTTATAGATAGAATAATTTAAGAGGAAGGTTTATATGTATAATGCTTGCATAATATAGTAGAGAAACACTGATAATTTTAAAGGTTTCTAATGTGTTCCGTAAATAAACACATTTTTTGCACTTCCATTGCAAACTCTGGCTGAATCCTACGAGATAGATCAAACAAATGTATTACAGTATTGTCCACCTTAAAAAGATCCACAAAAACGTCTTCAATGCTATATGTCTACCCCTTAGGGATAACCCACAATAACCATTTTTATCCTTTCTTTTTATGAGAAATAATGGCTTATTTTCGAAGCTATTTTAAGCAATACAACATTAATCCTTATCCAATTAAGTACCTTAAATATATTGTGTATGCATGTGATATAGATTAATATAGCCTTAGTATCAGCACTGCACCCGTGCGAAGCCAGGGTGAGTCGCCAGTTTAATATAGTTTGATTTTAATTTTTCTGTCTATGGACGAAACTTTTGTTTTTTATTTATTTGGTTGATTTCTATTTACCTATTATTTTCAAACTGAAATATAAAATACAATTAGTTTATGATATGCGAAAAACTATTCATTTTGTACTTACCGTAAAATGGGGGTATTTTGACATCCCGTAATTTTTCTCTAATTTTTCTAAAATCTCTTATTTCTTGGTTCCTGAACAGTTTTTTATGGCGTTGGCAGCACTATACTGCGAAAAGCAAATGGCGCCCATACCATTAAATGTCTGCAGGTGTTTTTGTTAAAACATTTTATTTAGCAGTGCACTGTTGACAAGCTAATTTCAAGGCAAGAAACACTCTTAGAACCTTAGAACAACCCCATTACAGTTTTTTTACCCCCAGCAGAAGTCGCATGTTGGCGGTACCCGTGTTATATCAAGAATGCGTAGCTCCGCATACTTTAATATTGCTCCTCCGTCGAGTGAGCAAACGCCATACAAAAATAGTATAAAAATGCCTAGTTGCATTATATAAAAGAACAAAAACCATATCCACAAATATCATTTAGCAAACGGGTGCAATATCAGAGGCAAGCATTATAAAATTTCTTTTGATTTTAATAAAAAAATCAACAGATTTTCCTTTTAAATTTAAAACCCATAATAATAGAATGAAATCGAACGTTACTCTACTCACTTTGGGTTCAAATCAGTGCGCGATCCAACGCGGCGGTTACGTTGAGATCTAGCACCGGATTCTCAATTTTTACATGTTTTTATTACTTTTCTTCGCTTTCAAGTTAGTTTAAAAAAATGTGTTCAATTAAGATTGAAGGTATTAACATCGCCGATTTTTATGGTTGGTTTAAACATAAACGTATGTTCTGTTTCCGAGAAATTGAGCAAATAAGACCAGATACGGGGTCCACGGAATATTTTTTTACATCAAAGTTGGTAACATTTTTATAAATGCTTTCAATTAAATCTATTATGTATTATTTCAAGTACATTATATATTTTTGCCATGATAGCTTCACGCGCGTGATATTTCAATAATTTGAATTGAATATTGGGATCACAGAGGAAATAATGGGATTTGACCCATCTTAAGGCTTTAAATATCCAACTTTATGCACTGTACATTAAATATCCAACTTTATGCTTTATGCTCCAACATTATGATCCATATTCCAACGCACTATTTTGACATATTCTAGAAGTTTCTTACACATTCAAATATAGAATAGCTGAAATGTTACTCGATAGGGGAGATCGAAAAAAGTTTAGACTGTGAAGAGTTGAAAGTAATATCACCACAGCAAAAATTTGATGAATAAATAATAAACGTATAAATAACACATGATTTAATACATTCATCACTGAAAACACGTAAAAACAGCGCGAAATTTTAGTAAACTTAATACATAGATAGTACGTTCCAGGCGAGTGCGGGTAGCTAGCATTTAAGTATCTTGTAATGGATGGTTTGAAGCCCGAGCCGCAGGCATGATCACCAATTTACCATGAAAATGTGGAACCACTTGCATTCTTTTTTTATAAAAAACAATTAAATTATTTCAGAGCATAAGTGAGAAGAGATACGTTTCATTTCTCATACTTGGAGCGTGTGGAAAACACGGCTTTTCACACTAGGGCTGAAAATAATTAAAATTGAGCTTGACGGCGGCTGGCCGCGGCGAGTTCTATATGAAAAATAAACCTCTAAATAATGTACTAGAAAAAAAATTACTCGTCACCAGGGGGTCAAGTCTGCTAATATTTTCATCAAAATCGTAGTTCAATGGTGTTCAAATAGTAATGCTTTTTGACACAGTTCTCGTTTCTTAAACGCAAAATCAAGACACAATATGTTTCCCATTGATTTATTGATCAAAGTAAACCCGTCCTCTGATCAATGACACCTCTGATTATTTTTAAACCTTTAAAGTAGGTACGAAATCAACAAAAACCCTTGTGCTTCACATTCCTTATAGTGTATCCTTTAGATATAACAAAAATAATTATGGAAATATTATAATGGGTCATTCTATTCTAGCATGAAAAAAAAACAAAAAAAAACTTTATATATTTTATACCAATGTAACCGTTAACTCGGCCCTTTCTAAAATTTTCTAACTCATTTTTTACTCACACATTTTTAACTCGGCTCTGTCTCTTTCGCTCTCTTCTTAGCCGTGGTCCACCGGATCATTTCACGGGGGTGAAAGGGGTGCCCTTGCACCCCCCCCCCCCCCCCTATCAGAAAATATACATCGAAAAACAGTTTTTTCGACTGGTGGATCGAGGGATGTTTTTTTTCCCTTCGATCCACTGGTAAATTTATGTATGACTATTTTTTCGTCGAGCCCCCAAAGGATTTTAATGGATTAGGAAGGGAGAGTCTATATTAGAATCACTCGCTAAAAAGACAACAGTATAATTATTTGGCCAGCAAAAAATATTTGGTCAGCAACTGCTGATTTATTTAAAACTTGTGCTAGCCAAAAGTTGCTGACTACTATCATGTACATACATACTCGTGGTCCTACTGGACTAGGGCTTTTAGAATATCGTAGTGTCCTATCACTAAGTACTTGTTGTATGGTCTGTGTCCTATAGTAAAGATAAGTAATAAAGAACGATTATTCCGGACCTTACCCGAAACTGCGAATTGTACCAATTGCGAATTGGACCAACTGCAAATTGGTCATTTTTTGAACATTGGACCAATCGCGAATTGAACCAATTGCGCCTAAAGGAAATGAAAATTTTCATTTTTTACAATTTTTTATTTGTTTTTTCTTAATTGACATTTTAGCAATCACAATGCTATTTTTGTACAATACTAAAAATATATCAGAAAAATCGAACCCACGACGAAGTCATTGGACTGGTCGTGAGTTCCGCGCCTAAGACAATCCTGGGGGTCAAGTCTGCTAATATTTTCATCAAAATCGTAGTTCAATGGTGTTCAAATAGTAATGCTTTTTGACACAGTTCTCGTTTCTTAAACGCAAAATCAAGACACAATATGTTTCCGTTTTGGATTTAAGAAACACAATGTGTTTCAGTTTTGGGTTTATGAAACAAGAACTGTGTCAAAAAGCATTACCATTAGAACACCATTGAACTACGATTTTGACAAAAACATTAGCAGACTTGACCCCCAGGATTGTCTTAGGCGCGGAACTCACGACCAGTCCAATGACTTCGTCGTGGGTTCGATTTTTCTGATATATTTTTAGTATTGTACAAAAATAGCATTGTGATTGCTAAAATGTCAATTAAGAAAAAACAAATAAAAAATTGTAAAAAATGAAAATTTTCATTTCCTTTAGGCGCAATTGGTTCAATTCGCGATTGGTCCAATGTTCAAAAAATGACCAATTTGCAGTTGGTCCAATTCGCAATTGGTACAATTCGCAGTTTCGGGTAAGGTCCGGAATAATCGTTCTTTATTACTTATCTTTACTATAGGACACAGACCATACAACAAGTACTTAGTGATAGGACACTACGATATTCTAAAAGCCCTAGTCCAGTAGGACCACGAGTATGTATGTACATGATAGTAGTCAGCAACTTTTGGCTAGCACAAGTTTTAAATAAATCAGCAGTTGCTGACCAAATATTTTTTGCTGGCCAAATAATTATACTGTTGTCTTTTTAGCGAGTGATTCTAATATAGACTCTCCCTTTGGGGGCTCGACGAAAAAATAGTCATACATAAATTTACCAGTGGATCGAAGGGAAAAAAAACATCCCTCGATCCACCAGTCGAAAAAACTGTTTTTCGATGTATATTTTCTGATAGGGGGGGGGGGTGCAAGGGCACCCCTTTCACCCCCGTGAAATGATCCGGTGGACCACGGCTAAGACGAGAGCGAAAGAGACAGAGCCGAGTTAAAAATGTGTGAGTAAAAAATGAGTTAGAAAATTTTAGAAAGGGCCGAGTTAACGGTTACATTGGTATAAAATATATAAAGTTTTTTTTTGTTTTTTTTTCATGCTAGAATAGAATGACCCATTATAATATTTCCATAATTATTTTTGTTATATCTAAAGGATACACTATAAGGAATGTGAAGCACAAGGGTTTTTGTTGATTTCGTACCTACTTTAAAGGTTTAAAAACTATCAGAGGTGTCATTGATCAGAGGACGGGTTTACTTTGATCAATAAATCAATGTGGGGTGGCATTATTTTTATGATGAAAATTAAAGACTAAAAATAGACTGCTTTGTCATAACTGATTGAGATTTAGTTCTACCAATACTCTATTCAATAAACAATTCGTATCATTGATCAAAATAACCCCAATATATATGAATAGCTTTAGCGCGAAATCCTGCGGGCCAGTTTTTATTTTTATTATATTTATATGAAATGGTTAAACATAATAAAAAAAAACTTTCAAACCCCGTTATAAAATATACGGTGATCCTTTGATCACCCTATATTCAGCCTCAAAATCAGTTTAAATTTGATAAGCTGAATTTTTATTTCTTTGAAATGGATGGTTAAAAAATATAGTTTTCATTTTATTCTAAAAATATGTAAAAACCGATACTATTCTTACTTAAACTCATTTTTTTTCGTTTTTGGCAAGTTTGTTTTTGATAAAATATAGATATTTGAATTTCAAAAGTGATCAAAGTATCCCCCATCTTGCAGTACTTTCCTATTTTAGATTAAGTTCATAAGCAATAACAATAATCGTTTCGTAAGAAATTAAAACATTGTGTTGTGTTGTGTGTGACTTATTTGTTTCTTTTTTGACCCTGTAACATAGTCCATAACATAAGTATGTATAATATACTTCAGCATGTAAATAAATACCTACATAAATCAATACAAAGAAACAAGCAAGCAAGTAAAATTTCGTCTGTAGACTGAACATTTAACATTTAAATAACAATAAATTTGGTTGGACTGCAAAAACTGCCAGGTTGCGAACTTTAAAGGCATCATTTTAGATACTAGGAGAACTTACAAACTATATTAAACTGGCGACTCACCCTGGCTTCGCACGGGTGCAGTGCTGATACTAAGGCTATATTTATCTATATCACATGCATGCACAATATATTTAAGGTACTTAATTGGATAAGGATTAATGTTGTATTGCTTAAAATAGCTTCGTAAATAAGCCATTATTTATCATAAAAAGAAAGGATAAAAATGGTTATTGTGGGTTATCCCTAAGGGGTAGACAAATAGCATTGAAGACGTTTTTGTGGACCTTTTTAAAGTGGACAATACTGTAATACATTTGTTTGATCTATCTCGTAGGATTCAGCCAGAGTTTGCAATGGAAGCGCAAAAAAAGTGTTTATTTACGGAACACATTAGAAACCTTTAAAATTATCAGTGTTTCTCTACTATATTATGCAAGCATTATACATATAAACCTTCCTCTTGAATTATTCTATCTATAAAAAAAACCGCATCAAAATCCGTTGCGTAGTTTAAAAGATCTAAGCATACATAGGGACAGACAGCGGGAAGCGATTTTGTTTTATACTATGGACTGCAAAAACTGCCAGGTTGCGAACTGGCAGACCAATTAATATTTAAAGGGGATCATCTTAGCTACTAGGAGAACTTGGTTTCATCCAGTAACTCGATGAGGTAAAATAGCACCCCCATGCGGCCCCTAAAAATGGTTGGACTGCGGAACCCTCCAAGAATTCGCTCGGCAGACATAATTATTTAAACTCTACTAATAGAGACTAAAAGCAACGAAAAGGTTTTGTTCAGTAACCACATGAGGTAAAATGATGGTCAAAAGTAGGTAGCACAGCTTTGCACCACCAAGCTTCCTCCAGGTTGAGCCCCGGCAGACCAACATTTTTCTTACCTATTTAAGGTCTACTTTTCGTGGAAGGTGGTAATATCCAGTAACTCGATGGGGTAGGTAACCGTGCGGTGGCCGCCCGGTCTATCTTTTTCATAAGGTATTTTAGTTACTATGAAAAAAAATACGAACGAAATTTCTTGAGTTTTTACTCTGCTCTTGATAACAGTTTTATATCTATTTTAATCACTTGTTGTAATAGAATTTCACCTTATTTTATTAATGATTCCCAAAAAGGTAGACATTAAATTTGCAACACATCCCCAGAGCGTTTTATTTAGGGGTGAAAGTTAAATTTGTTCCGACTTCTAAACGGCGGTACTGCCATAAAAGTGTCATAAAAAGTTTACGTCAATTATAAAACTATTTCCCAGTTTAGGGGTTTATTGTGGCTCCATTAGCGAAGGGTTTCACTTAATTGATTGAATCATGGTCTGCAGATCTATGGGAATATTTGCTCAGTAATCACAAAGGATGGTTGGCTATCTACACAGCGAACATGATACGAATATTGGATTGCCAATAAGCCGAATAGATGTTACAATCAATAAGAAAAGATATGAAAAAATATATAAATAATATTTTATTCAGACGGCTCTTTTTAGGAAGGTCAAAAAGTTAAATACTTATCTTTTTTAGTGATACGTATTTTCTTAATAGATTCCCAAAGACAATCCTAAAACAAAGAATGAAATCAAAGAGAATGTAAAAATAACTAGAAAGAAATATAAAGCAGCATGGAAGTTTTGAATAATTAAATAAATACCTCCCGCTTTCTATTATTTGTAGGTATTTTGAAATTAGATATATTTATTAGATAGGCTTTGCAATATTTTTATTTTGATAAGGGTTGAGTTCAGATCCTTAATAAAAATATGAATGCCGCTAGTGCTCAAAAAAAGAATGCTTTGCTTTGAATGTTTGTTGAATACTATTACAAAAAAAACCGGACAAGTGCGAGTCGGGCTCGCCCACCGAGGGTTCCGTACAGACCTACATCTATACATAAAATAAAGCTATAGAAAAGTTGTGTCGGTACAAAGGAAATATTTTGAAAAAAAGTGGTTGGTAGTTATTAGTTTTTTTATAAGTATGAAAACTGTACTACGGAGAGTTCATCCCAGGTTCTACCTACCGGAATTATGTGAAAAATTGCTTAGATTATAAGTTGGACTCCAAGCTACCAAACTGTAAAAAATACCATCAAAATCCGTTCAGCAGTTTTTAAGTGATTCGCGCAAAAACATTTAGAATTGACTGCTATATTATAGATAACCATTTGAAATCCTTTATGGCCACGTAGAAAATAACCCTTCCAGGGATTACGACCAAGAATTGACCAAGGGCGAAGGTTTGAAATGGAATAGTACATTACTGCAGCGGCACTCAAGACAGGCATTGAAGAACATACGTGAGTCCATCAATGCCTAGTTGCGGCCAAGGCTTTTATAGTATACTTTTCTCAAATAATGCGCGGAAATTCAAACCAAGTAGCTATTAAACTTTTAACTTTTTAGTTTTAAAAGTTTTAAGCTTTTTATTTTTATTTTAAATTACAGTAATTGAAAAAAGAAATTGGAAAGATTTTTTTAATCTTTTTGGAATGTGCACATAAAGGCCTTTCATTTGATACCCATATTGAAAAAAAATTTTTTTTGTGGTTTTTTTTTCAGTTTTTTGGAATGTGCTCATCAAGGCCTTTCACGTGATACCAGTATACCGAATACTAAAACAATTTTTTTTCGGAATGTGCTCACTCATCAAGGCGACATTTGATACCTATAAGTATTTGTGTTTTATTGAAAAGTTCGCTCCATATCTGAATTACACGTGTGTAATGAGTTTTTATAGAAACATTGGCGGACAGACGCCGGCAATTTTTGTATGAAAATCCATTATTACACGTTAGTAATGGATTCTCATACAAATATTGACGGCGCGGTTTAGGTCTGTCCGTAAACTCCGATTTAGCACGAAGAAGTTTGTCAAAATAATGTTCGAATTTCCAAGCATGTTTGAGAAAAAATAAAATAATTACAAACCCACCGCACCTGTATAAAATACAAGTAGGTACTGCTAATTGTCAACAGATGGCGCTGTATATCAATAGTACACTGTATAATGTTCTGTGAAATGGTCTTATCTATCGCAATGTTATTAGAGAAAATGGGTGTATTCCAAAAGACCCTTTCTCCGAAAGTCTGTTTCCATCCCGTTCGAGTCACGTCATATCGGTGTGAAAAACGCGCTGATTGTTATATACCTACTCTGTGGTGATAGCTATTGGTCTGCTGGAATCATAAAGTTAATATTACCTAGCGGAACAGGTATATTAACTTTATGGCTGGAATGCACTCCGTTGATTGTTTTACTCTTTGACCCCCTGTCATGCAGCGTGACATACCGCCATGTTGCGAAAATATTTAGAGCCAAATTTATTACTTTTTAATTTTATTTTTAAAAGTAATTATTTATTACAATATTTCAAAGGATCTGAATAATTAATAATAATAAATATTGATATTTTAAAAAGAATTAGTGGTGCGATTATCACAAAAGTAATTAGAAGTTAAACTATGACCGCGCATACCGTTGTTTCACCAAGATGATTAATAATTACGTATTTTAATGACCATATTTTTTATGATTTAATTGCAAATTAACAGTTTTCAGATTTATTCCTGTAAGTGTAGTATAAGACGCTATTACCTGCCAAATTTCATAGTCCTAGGTCAACGGGAAGTACCCTATGAATTTTGATTCCTTTGAGAGTATCGAAAATGCGTTTTTTGCGCCCTAAATGGCAGTATCTTTTTTTTACGCTAACTTAGAAGTTTGATTTATTATAACTTCAAGGGACCGTAGACCTTAGTATATGGTTTAAATTTCATCTTGATACCTCCACGCGTTCCCGAGATAAAGGGTCTTGACAGACAGACGGACGGACGGACGGACAGACAGACGGACAACAAAGTGATCCCATAAGGGTTCCGTTTTTTTCTTTTGAGGTACGGAACCCTAAAAATGGTTCAGCAGCTTCAGATCTAGTAATTTTATTGACAAGGATGTGGTATCTTTATTATTTTTTGTACAAAAAGGCCACGAGTTTTTCCAACTACCTAATATTTGAATTTAATACAGTCGCAAAAGTGAAGTGAAAATAAATTTTCAAGTAGAATCGCTCGATTGGTTGAACTCTGGCTTTGCTCTGAAGAGACCCAGTTGAAGTGACCGACACTCTGTAGCATTCACACAGAAATAGTACTCAGTTTAAAATAATTATATATCGCTGATGGGTTCGATCAAAATGAAATTCTTTATTTCAAATAGACCAACAGTACTTTTAATTCCGAACCAATTTTATCCAGTTTGATATTTTTACACGACTGCCCAATAATAGAAGTGTTCAGGGTTCATGTAGTTATGTTTGTATGTATGTGAGTTACTTTATTCCACCATAACTTTTAATGCCTGAACAGATGGCCTACTCAAATGGCCAATTTTCTATTCGTTCGCTAACTTATAGCTTAAAAATAATTAAAAATGCATAAAGAAAGTGACATTATGAATGATTTGAATTATGCCTCCGACTGCATGTTATTATGTTGCCTTTAATATTTAATCTTGTTTCCATCTTTTCAGTTGACTTGTCTTTTTATGCAGGTGGGGTTTTTTTTATTTTTTTTATTTATTTCTTTTTATTTATTATATTTTTATCACCAGAAGTGGATTTGTCTTAAAAAAAACAACTTTCCGAACTTAATTTTAATTCACAGTTTTAATCAACTTTTTATGAACTAAAATACTGACTATTCTAAGCACAAATCAACAGAGACTTTAAAACAATTCTATCTGATTGCACACTTGCTAATTTATCAAAATAAGGCACAAATTATAACGACAAAGAGACTAAAAATAAAAATGGATCGCATGACCTGAGTTCCGATTGACACGTCTGCACCGCACGCACGCCGAGAAGCAAAAGTCCCGTGTAGCGGCGCGCGCTCGGTTTTATAGTGTATGGGTGAAAATCAAACCGACTAAGAGGGGGTTAGGCTTATACGGCCTCTCCTGACCGTGTGTCGTCCCCGACACAACTTCCTCTGACGATAGCGTTGGAACAAGCACTGCCTGTTTCCGATGTTTCAGCAGCCACGTCTTAGTCTAGCAATGGCATAGACAGCCCTGCCGATGGTGGTCCAGCAGTGTCTCCAACGTCGTCAGGCTGAAGAATAAGCGGGTCGACCGATGGTCCAGCAGTGTCTCCAACATCGTCAGGCTGAAGCATAAGCGGGTCGACCGATGGTCCGGCGGTTGCTTCACCGTCGAGCAAGGGCATGGGTGGTGCTTCTGCTGCCGAAGTAGTTGGCGTGGCCTCGTCATCGTCTGCGTTATTATCATCATCTGAAAATGGTTCTCAGTTAGAACAATTCAGTTTGGGGATCTATAATAAATGCATTCAAACTAAACGCTTGTTTCCTTTCATTCATCACCATTTACTTAATTCATACTTCCTCAGCTTTACTTATTAGGTACACACAACCTAGCATCCATCTTTTCTAAATGTATTAGTCAGAGACGTCTCTTAAAATAAATCAAACCAGACGTTCAGGTCCGCCATACAGTCTCGCGGTTGGTAGCACGAGGGAAGGCGGCTACGTTGACCACCACCAGCGCTCGCCATTCTGTAACATGACCCGACGAACAGGTCGGCGCGACACATCGCGCTTTTCATCCGACGAACGGACTACCCGACGGACGGGTTCATAAGCTGACCATATCGGTCAACCTATGCAGCATCTTGGGATCCACCAAGTGCTAAGGCGACGAACGCCAGGCGACGAACGCCAATGTGGAGCGACGAACGCTAGGCGACGGACGCCAAGGTTGAACGACGAACGCTCGACGTACTCAGTGCAGAGCGACTTACTTTCGAAGAACGCAGCGCACGTCTCCGGGCACCACTCGCCTCGCCACGGCACCATATGTTGAGCCGCAGCCTGTGTTGTCTTGCCATAGGCTCCGCTCAGCAGGCGTAGAGCGTAACGTCCACTTGGGAGAGCCTTCACGACCTTGTACGGGCCCCTCATACCGGGGTCGAGCTTTCCTGTCGACTGCGAGAACTTTATTACGAACACAAGATCATTAACATTAAATTGACGCGGCGGATGTCGCTGCCGATTAACTCGCTCATCTTGCTTAGCTTGGTTGTCCTTTAACAGCTGACGGGCTCTGCTCCTAGTGATCTCCCGTAATGCCTCCCGGTTAGGAGTTGAATCTTCGACAGCTAGGTCACGTACCAGTGAGCGGATCACAGGAGTGGTGGCTTCTGTGCCTATGAGCAAGTTAAGTGGGGAAGTCTGTGTGGTCTTCTGCTTAGTTATATTCAACACAAGCTGTAGTTTCCACAAAGTGTCGGACCAGGATGCATTCTTGTGATTGAATTGAATGCGCAGCATGTTGAGTACCGTCCGGACATACCTTTCCACTTGGCCATTGGCATGGTGCATCTCCGGAGTGATGTAGTGGAGACTGCAGCCAAGTTCGTTGATCCAGGTAACGAACTCGCTTGACTCGAACATGCGCCCTTTGTCGGTGATCATTAGCTTGGGTACACCAAATAGTGAGACCGCTAGTGTTATAACTCTTTTGAGCTCTGCGGCATCTTGTCGGTATATTGGATGTAATAAAGTAAATTTAGAAAAAGCATCCACTATCAGAAGTACAAATTTGTATCCTTCAGACGTGGGTAGGGGGCCTAATGCGTCAACATGAACAGTATGTAAAGGGACGTCTGGTTTTTCCCAAGAAGTAATATTTTGAAGAGGGGCACGCGAAACTCTCTTTTGAGAAATGCATATGAGACAGTGAGCCACGTATTTGCTAACGAACTGTTTGAGGCCTGGGAACCAGAAGTGTCTCAGAATAAGATTCAGGGTTTTATCAGCACCTATATGCTCGTGTTCATCATGAAACACCCTGAGGAGACTAAGGCGATGACCTTTAGGGATGTAGCAAAGGAGTCGTGATTGTTCACCTACTGGCGTGTATTTATAAAACAGGAGGTCATTTTGGACAGAGTATCGGCTAGGATCAAGACTGCCATCGCGAAAGCTTTGAATTAGCTCTTGGGTCTCATTGTCAGCTGCCTGTGCTATTTGAGCCCAATTACGAGGCTTAGAAATTTGATTGGCTTTAACGGGATTGCGACTCAGATAGTCGGCATGAGGCATCATAACCCCTTTGCGATATTCAATGGTGAACTGAAAGTCCTGGAGGTATATCCACCAGCGAGCAACACGGGGCAGCAGGTCCTTTTTGCGTTCTGTTGACTTAAGCGCATTACAGTCAGTAACTATTACAAATTTCAGACCTACAAGGTAATGGCGAAAGTTCTGGAGGGCTTTTACAACTGCTAGGGTTTCTAGTTCGTAAGAGTGATACTTACTCTCAGCCCCCTGAGTAACCCTGCTGAAATATGCCACTACATGTTTCTTTCCATCGGAGTGAATTTGCAGAAGGACAGCTCCGTACCCCGCACTGCTCGCATCCGTGTGTACCTCCGTTGGGAGACGAGGGTCGAAAATGGCAAGAGTGGGCTCGCTCGTAAGGTGCCTAATGATGTCCTGCCTTACAGCTTCACACTCGGGTGACCAGTTAAATTTAACGTCCTTTCGGGTTAGAAGAGCTATCGGGGCTGTTTTTCTGGCGTAGTCCTTCACGTACCGTCGAAAATACCCAGCCAACCCAAGAAACTGACGCACCTGTTTGACGTTTTCTGGCGGCGTAGTATTAACTAGGGCTTCAATTTTTCTAGGGCTCGGCCTAACCTGACCCTCACAGATTACTCTACCCAAATACTCGACCTCATTTACAAGAAAAGAGCACTTCCGAAGATTAATCGAGAAACCGGCTTGAGTTAGAGTTTGAAGTACTTTACGCAGTAGTTCTATGCCATCCCTTACCGTGTTACTTAAAAGAAGCACGTCGTCGACATACACTAGTACGTTGCCCTCATGAATGAGGTCACGCAAGGTGTCGTTTATAATTCGTTGGTAGACTATAGGAGAGTTGGCTAGTCCGTAGGGCATTTTAACATACTCAAAATGGTCCTCGGGAGTAACGAAACCAGTCAAATGGATACTGTCCTCTTTTAAGGGAATCTGGTGAAAACCAGTCGCCATGTCTAGGCTCGAAAAGTATTTGTGGTTGCCTAACCTATCTATCTGGTCATCAATCAAGGGGAGGGGATACCGATCTTTGACAGTAATACGATTTAGGGCCCTGAAATCTACACAAAGCCTATCGGAACCGTCGCGCTTTTTAACGAGTAGTATTGGGCTTGCATACTCCGAATTGGATCGTCTGATAATACCCTTGGCTAACAGATCACTAGTTATGTCCCTAACCTTAAGTTTTTCTTGGTAGGAGAGTTTGTAAGGGCGATAGACTACAGGTGTGGAACAAGTTAGCTTAATTTCCATCTCTCCTGTCTTGACCGTGGTGGCAGCGGTGCCGGATATTAGAAAATCAGAAAACTCTTGTACGACTAACATAAGATCTTTCCGGTCTTCACCCTGAAGGGGCGTGTTTACTTTAAGTTCCTCCTCAATCTGAACATTATTGACACTAGGGGTGCTGTCACTACGTATGAGATGTTGTTTGTCTTTGGTTCGTATGTAAGTTATTCCGTCACGATTCAGTACGTCAGTGCCAATAATGACAGGTGTATTCATGAAGGATGAAGGAACAACCACTAACTCGGCCTCTAACGATATGTCACTGAATTCTAACGTAAGGGTAACGTAAGATGTCGCGACAATCTCTTTTTCACTTATGCCTTTCAGTACACAACGTCTAGGCTTAGGTTGGCAAGTAATATGCTTTAAAACGTTCGATGAGACGAGGGACACATCAAGGGCACCGCTGTCTATAAGTACATCTACTGGTACACCGTCTATTACTGCAGTAGTCACATCGTTACTTTGTGAAAGGCTTGTAAGATCAGAGCAAAGGTTAATATTGCGTTGGTTACGATTCTCAGAGCGTGCCTTCGCAAAACAGATGTCCTCGGTGTGTCCTTGCTTTTTACAAAAAGTACACGAGTTATTTGTACCGGGGGTAGTTTGGGTATTATTGCTATTGTGGGTAGACTGTTTATGAGCATTAGTTTTCGGACGCTTACATTCACGACTAACATGCCCTCGCAGACCACAGTTAAAACACTTCGTACTAGGACGTTGACTAGACTTCTGACGGTCTTGCTTCTTGAAATTAGTAAAATTATCATGTTTTCCTCGATTTGGTTTGGTATAAATAGATAAGAAAGAAACTAGACTGTCAGGAGTCAAGTTGGCATTAGCGGCGGGTGCACGAACTTGTGGGTTGTCTATTCCGCGAATAACTATGAGGGTTCTTAGTTCATCGCTGAGGCCCTGAACGACTCTTAAACGGAGTAATGTGCGTCGAGCATACTCAGCATACGTCCTATAATTATCGGAAGTCGCCTTCATGGCAGCGAAAAGGATGTTGGCGTAGTCTAACTTAGTTGGACAAAGCGGAATAAACTCTTTTTTAAAGTTAGACCACGTTCTGTCGTTTGTCACCCATTCGCCTAACCATATCTTTACATCTCCCCTGAGACAAGAAGCTACGCGCGACAGGCACTCGCTATCGCTCCAACCGTTCGCATCCCTGGCGCGATCCACCTCTTCGCACCACACCTCGATGTTATTGATAGTTGGGTCAAAATTCGAAACAAAATAACGTTGCGACCTTGACGGTTGCATTGTTTTAATAGCTTGCATTAAGGCGTGTGCGAGAGTGGATGCGTCAGAGCACACGGCGGCCGAAGCTGAAGCACCAGAAAGCCCGGTGCTCAATTGTCGCGGCAGGGGCGTGTCACTATTATGTGGTGAGCGTTCTTGACGGCGCGACACATTATACGAACGAGGATTGGGACTGCGATCATTACGGGCCTTGCTGCGAGAACGGCTACGTGAGTGAACACGAGAGGCGCCACGTGAAGAATGCCTGTGACTTTTACTCAACCACCGGCGACGTCGTTTATCACGGGAAATAGACCGACGTCGTTTACCGCGGGAAACAGACCGACTTCGTTTATCACGGAAAGCAGACCGACGTCGCTCGCGAGAGTGATCACGGGAGGGACTACTCGAACGCATACGTGAAACATCACGTGAACGTTTGCGCGAAACACTGTGCGATCGTACCCGCGAATCACTACGCGAACGACGCATAACCTCACTTCTCGAGCGGCGTCGCCGCTTATCACGTGAAACAGATTGACCCTGATCATGCGAGCCATTCGGCAGATCACACCGTTTCCGGCTGCTCGAGCTACGTCGCGAATCGTCACGATTACGATCACGATCACAGGACACACGCGAATCGGACCGGCTCCGAGATTTACGTTGCTTTCGATTACGCGACCTACCTCGAACGTGTTTCCGTTCACGGCTTCGTGATCTAGACCGCACCATTATAATAATCACTCAAAACAACAAGTTAAAATCACACTGTTAATACACAAGAAGCGATAACAAGTTTGCAATCAGACAGAACACTTATTTGTTTACTGAAATTCAAAAAGAACTCGCGTATCGGTTCTTATTTTCGAGTGGGCGACTAAATGACTAAGTGTCCTTTATCCCACTTCTGATTTTATCACCAGAAGTGGATTTGTCTTAAAAAAAAACAACTTTCCGAACTTAATTTTAATTCACAGTTTTAATCAACTTTTTATGAACTAAAATACTGACTATTCTAAGCACAAATCAACAGAGACTTTAAAACAGTTCTATCTGATTGCACACTTGCTAATTTATCAAAATAAGGCACAAATTATAACGACAAAGAGACTAAAAATAAAAATGGATCGCATGACCTGAGTTCCGATTGACACGTCTGCACCGCACGCACGCCGAGAAGCAAAAGTCCCGTGTAGCGGCGCGCGCTCGGTTTTATAGGGTATGGGTGAAAATCAAACCGACTAGGAGGGGGTTAGGCTTATAATATATTACCATCATGATATACCTTATATATTGAAATCCTTATAATAAGCCCTTTAATTTGACACCCATATTACAGTATTCTAAAAAATATTTTTTTTTTCCACTACGTATACTAGCACCGTACAGCCGCCATGTTGGTTTTTTTATAACGCCACCTTCTTAAGAACACTTGAGCTGACAAGACAAATCTAACGATATCTTAATCATAGATATCCGTTCAGCCGGTTGAAAGATATGAGGTAATAAATAATATTACATACAAACATACAAGATACGCGTGAAAAACATAACCCTCTTGCAGTCGGGTAAAAAGTCAATAGGTATAGCGCCTGCATGACGCCATTCTGTAATGGCGTCATGCAGTCGCCATACCTATTTAAATAAAAATTATTAAATAATTAGCCGAAAGCTAGTTATTGAATATTTTTTTTTTTTTTTAACGGACTACTCACGACCACCCACTTCCTCCACTACCCACGACTTTGAACGGACTTGAAATCCCCAGAGATCCTTTGAACGGGATTTATGTAAAAGTATTCTATGTTTTAATCCAGGCTATAAATATCTATGTGTCAAATTGTTGTTTTTGCGTGTTTGAGGAACAAACATTCAAACCCACAAACTTTCACATTTATAGTATTAGTAGGATTACAATGAAAGACCTTAATGACCACATTCCAAAACTATATATTTGTTACTTAAATTGTATGAAAAAATGCCCTGCCCAAAAAATAAATAAAAAGTTAAATAACAAGTGTCATTGCAGTCAGAGGAGCCTTACTTTTTAATTATTTATTAGACAATTAAGTCTCCTGACTGTAACGACACTTGTTATTAAACTTTTTAATTCGTTTTTCACAAGGCTGTCGTGTTTTTAATATTTTTTTAAATAAATCAGAATACAAAAATTATAAGTTTCAACATTCATTGTGATAAAACACATATTTAAGGAAGATTTAGTTTTTTGTCATTTACTTTTACTTCATTTGATTTGGCTTTCCATCGGGAGAGCCTGTAGTATTCCATATTTTTTTTTACCAATCGTCTTCATCTTCCTATTATCGAATGAG
This sequence comes from Agriphila geniculea, assembly GCA_943789525.1. NCBI lineage: Eukaryota > Metazoa > Arthropoda > Insecta > Lepidoptera > Crambidae > Agriphila > Agriphila geniculea. Next base: position 21,486,390 of record OX038877.1, read on the forward strand.
GAATAATGGCCACCTCTAGTGTTAGAGTTTATCAAATTAACGGTATAAGAATGAGAATGAGTACTACACGTAGGTAATCACAACATAATAATAACATATTAAAAGGTAAACAATTTTATTATCAGAGAATAATTATTATATCATCAACATTATTATATAGAAATTCTGTACAATCTAAAATGTATTTAGCTAAAATAAAATATTATCTTACAAACCGTAATCAAATTTCATACAAAATAAATATTTTTGTGCTATAATAATTAATTTCTGTTTCATGAAACCACCTACTTTTATAATATCCCGGGGGCTGAGCTGACCCACGCGCTATTGTTGTTACGTTCAAAGGTTAAGTGTAGGTGTCTCCTTATGTAATGGGCTATTCACACGGGTCGATTTTAGTCACCTGTGACGGTCGACCTATCAGCAAGTCGCTTATTGCAGGCGACTAGTTGACTAGCAGATCGCCTGCGACTTACGTATTCAAGAACAATAGCAGGCCTCCTTCACTCGCTCAAGGTCGCGCGATAAGCACCTACCGCTAGCCGTGTCTACGGAGGCACAAGTGAGCAGCGGGCCGCCACACGCCCGCTTGTGTAGTCGCGCGGCATCTTAATGCCTGCGTAGGTATGGTCTCTTCTTCTACTATGCCTTGTACGGATGTCAAAATCAAAAAACCAATAAATAATTGTCGTTTATCACATTATGATAATATGCTACACAGTTCATTTAAAGGAAAACGACCCTAACGTTGCGTCGTCAGAAAAGGTAAGAGCACGCGATAGAAAGAGAGGCAACTAATATTAGCGCTGCGCGACCTGAATTGGACTTTATTGTGTTGGTGCAAAAGTAGCTATTTATTTTAATGACTCTGCGGAATGCTCCTTCTGTACTTGTACTATTAACTATTCTGTGACAATAGTCAAACGACCTTTGCAAATGGGAACGTACTGCGTTGAAATAGAGCTCTGTAATTGGTTCGTGTGATTGGTAGTTGAGAGTCAACTAACTTGGTAGTACGGGTGAAGTCGCAGTGAGACGTCGTGCGTCGTCTCCTCGGGCACTGTGTGACCTCAAAGTAATGTTTATTAATACGGGTGTTAATGAATTATCGATGTCGGCGTCGTTGTCACCTATTAAGTTGATGTCGTAACTAAATGTAACATTATGTAATAACATTTAGTTCCAGTTTTTGCCACCAGGTCAGATAAGTTTGTTACGTTACGTGCTCAATTTTAGTCAGCACGTGCATTTACACGGTCGGTTTAAGTCACCTGCGCGTCTAGACGCAGGCAATTGCCAATTACACAGACAATTTTTGCCGTGCGGTAAAAGTCGTGCGGCTTTAGTCATCCGTGTAAATCCAACATTAACTACCACTGCTGGCTTATTATTTACATAATAAATTGAGTTTGTTCTTTTATTTTAAATTAATCATGAAGAAATAATTATTTGTCTAGAGATTCCTCTTGACTTAACGTCAAAACGTTTTCTCGTGAAAAGCTTCATGACCTAGCCACGATCACAAGTGAAAGGTTTAATTCCAGTATTTAAGTTGAAAGTATAATAATAGGTGATTTATATATTACACCGAACAGTGTAAGTAGTTCTGTTCAAAATTCAGGATTCAGTTTTCAAACAGTGAAATATACACATCAACTTTGTCTAGGGATACAGGTGCTATTTTCATACAAACGAGGTAACTTAGAAGCCTTGGTTTTCTGCCAGGGATGTACCGTGCTGTAATCTGATGATGGCCATCCAGGGAGTGAATGGAGGATATTTAACAACTCAAAAAGCTATTCCGCTCAAGAATTGTCCATGTTAATTTAATTTTGAGTTTATTTCGTCGAAAATAGATCAAACTCGGAGTGTGACGGGTATGACGGGTATGACTGTAGTGTAGGTATAATTTTTGTCTACAGTAAGATTATCAAAATTTTATGTATTTCGTAACAAACAATGGCTTCAAAACGTCATCACTCAATGTATTTCATGAGCACGCACATAAACGTTGCCCTTCAACTCAGCCGCACGCAGCTGTGTAGCATACACTTGCAGGCGCGGTCTGTTGTACGCGTTACATTTAGGGTTGCCAGATGGTCGGGATTCGCCGGGATTCTCCCGAAATTTCAAGTGATCTCCCGACTCCAGAAAAATCTAAAAATCTCCCGAAAAATCAGCTGTTCCGAAAGTTCTCTAGAAAGCAATAATTTTCACGGATGACACCACAGAGTACAAGATTAGTGGATAAAATTTACTAAAAATCGCGCTGCGCGGCCATTTTATTTTCCAATAGACAGGCAAGAGTACAATATTAGTGGATGAAACAGACCGAAAATCGCGCTGCGCGGCCGGTTTATTTTAGAATTGACAGGCAAGATTAAAACTTACAAAATTAGTGGATTAAACCGACTAAAAATCGCACTGCGCGGCCGTTTTCTTACTACTTATATATGTACAGGCATTTAAGTTACATTTTTATTTTAAATATTTATTTCTCCCGACAACAACCGCAAAATCCCGACATTTTCAAATTTTCTCCAGATATTTTGGACTTCCGATCTGTTACATTACATGGTAACGTATGCAATGCTTTTTTAACACCAAAAATTAAAATCGTTTCCCATCAATAATTTTGAACAGAAATGGTCCTGATGATGGGCAGAATACGTAGACCTCGGCTTCGTTGAGGGTCGGATAGATACAGTCATAATATCTTGATATTTGTTGTTAATAATAAATTACAAAATTCATATTTTTACCCTTTTAAAACATCATTATTGACCCATTTGAATTTGAATAAAACTTGTAATGGAAGTATTCATAAAAACCACAACTGGTACAAAATAATGTTTTAAGTGTGTTTATTGTACCTACTATAATTCTATTTTACACACTCTTATTTCTTCGAAGGACGATTCTTTATCAGGTTTATTCATATTCGTTGCCCCTTGCCAATAGTAAAGCAAAAGAACTACAAATATAGGTTTATCATTATTTGTTTAGTCCCGACCTTTCGTATATTTGTACATAAAATCACTGGAAAGCCCTCGTGAATAATATGATTGTTTAGTTTTTGATATTCACGGGAGTTCTTCAGAAAAACAATAAATAGTGAGTTATTGTTTTTCTGAAGAACTCCCGTGGCTTTGATTAGTATAGACTAATAATATTAGAAATGTTTATTGATAAATAAATAAGACAAATATAGACCGATGGATAAATATTACAAAACATCGCGTTTTCTAAAGCCCGTCTTACCAAGTGTTGATGCGATAATTAAAAAATTCATTTCAAATATTCTCACAAATAAATCATTTTCAAAATACAGTTTCTTTGATCTTGAACTAGCGATAATTTAAAGGCGTGTAAAACACCTAATTTTATCGATAAAAACACCCACATGTTGGGGTCTATCCCCACTCCTGTTGGAATGGCCGCCATTTTAAATTTGACTTTTTATTTTAAATGACCCTGCAGAAAAATATTAAGTTCTCCGGATTTAGAAGTCTTACAGTTATAACAAAAATACTGTTCAAAAGCTAATAATATTATCTATCAATTTAAAAAATAAAATGTTTAAATTTTTGGTTTAAATACGTCATAAAAAATTACTGAAATAAAATTTTATACGAAATTTGTGCGATTTTTTTTACTTTTTATTACATTTCTCAAAAACTAGGACATTAATGTTCACTTTTTTTGCATTATTCAAATACACAGGGATATTATCTACAGAACGACTAAAAAATTTATTGCTCTATGTTGCATATTTCGAGAGCTATTGATGTTTGAATATGACCCTTACAAGTACTAAATAGTTATTTTCGAAAATAAAAAAAATCAAAATTCCTAAAAACTAGATTTTATCATTTGATGAAATTAGTATTCAGATAATATTATCAACCTAATTTAAAATATGTTCAAAATGCTTGTAATTATGTCGATTTTCGAAAATAATCATTTTTTGGTGACGTAAGGGTCATAGTTCAAACAAAAATAACTCTCAAAATATGCAACATAGAGCAATAAATTTTAAAACCGTTTTGTAGATAATATTCCTGTGTATTTGAATAGTGCAAAAAAAATGGACATTAATGTCCTAGTTTTTGAGAAATGTAATAAAAACTCAAAAAAATCGAACAAATTTCGTATAAAATTTTATTTCAGTAATTTTTATGACGTATTTAAATCAAAAATTTAAACATTTTATTTTTAAATTACTAGGTGTTATATTGTGGTGCTAGGTGCTTTCAAACAATATTTTTGTTATAACTATAGGACTTCTAAATCCGAAGAAATTAATATTTTTCTGCAGGGTCATCTAAAATAAAAAGTCAAATTTAAAATGGCGGCCATTCCAACAGGAGTGGGGATAAACCCCAACATGTGGGTGTTTTGTCGATAAAATTAGGTGTATTACACGCCTTTAAATTATCGCTAGTTCAAGACCAAAGGCACTGTATAAGTATTAGTGATATTACTAAATCTGTTGTAAATTCACCTACAGCTGAATAGCATTCACCAAAATACTATATTAAAATATATAAATAAGGGTTAAATCATACATCTTTATTAGCCTCACATTTAGCAAGTTGCGACATCAGCCAATGTGGCAGATTACATGCATTACACGACTTGTGACCAGTACCAGCCAGTCCTCGCATCCTCCAACAAAACTAAATTACAAAAAAAAAACAATAACTGCATTCTCTACGTGCATAACTAAACAATAACTGTTGGTTATATTTTAATTATTATTCTAAAATCAAAAATTAAAAGTAAGAATGTGGTTAAGTTGTGCGGAACCTTTCAACAGAATGTATCCATAAAAATAACTTTCAACCAGCTATTCTAAAATATGACGCCGAGATTATTCTTTGGGGACCAAGATTTATGCAAGCGCTCAACTACTAGCTCCTGGCAGCGATTTTTATGGTGAGAAACTCAATTTAAAGCTACGTTTATTAAAATCTTTCAAAAACGTGCAAAATGACAAAAATACTTTAACTTGTGCAACTCTGACTAAAACTATGCAAACTTCTGCACTTCTATGCAAATTTCACAAACTATATGGCTTACTGTCGTTGTATTCTTAAGGTGGTTTACACAGATAAAATCAATTCTTCATCTCCAAAGGCTCCAAACTGAACTATTTGTGAATAGTAATAAACAACTAGTGGGTCAGTGAGCTACTCTAGACCTCGCTCAAATTGTATGTTGTTTAAAAATTAATCTAATAGATATCGCCACGAGGTTGACACTGCTTTTGAACCTAGGAAAACGAACAGACATACGAATGCAATTTTGCCCGAACTGAAGCAGATAAGCTTCGCGCGCGCTCGGTCAATAACTTAACCTTTTTCGAATAAACAACGAAGCAATACTATATACAGTGCCTTTGGTCTTGAACTAGCGATAATTTAAAGGCGTGTTATACACCTAATTTTATCGACTAAAACACCCACGTTGGGGTCTATCCCCACTCCTGTTGGTTTGGCCGCCATTTTAAATTTGACTTTTTATCTTAGATGACCCTGCAGAAAAATATTAATTTCTCCGAATTTAGAAGTTTTACAGTTATAACAAAAATATTGTTCGAAAGCCAATAATATCTCCTAGTATTTTAAAAAATAAAATGTTTAAATTTTTGATTTAAATACGTCATAAAAAATTACTGAAATAAAATTTTATACAAAATTTGTGCGATTTTTTTGATTTTTTATTACATTTCTCAAAAACTAGGACATTAATGTCCACTTTTTTTAGACTATTCAAATACACAAGAGTATTATCTACAAAACGATTTTAAAATTTATTGCTCTATGTTGCATATTTCGAGGGTTATTTTTGTTTGAACTATGACCAACCAAACCTTACGTAACCAAAAAATGATTATTTTCGAAAATTGACATAATTACAAGCATTTTGAACATATTTTAAATTAGGTTGATAATATTATCTGAATACTAATTACATCAAATGATAAAATTTAGTTTTTAGGAATTTTTAATTTTTTTTATTTTCGAAAATAACCATTTAGTACTTGTAAGGGTCATATTCAAACAACAATAGCTCTCGAAATATGCAACATAGAGCAATAATTTTTTTAATTGTTCTGTAGATAATATCCTTGTGTATTTGAATAATGCAAAAAAAAATAACATTAATGTCCTAGTTTTTGAGAAATGTATAAAAAAGTAAAAAAAAATGCACAAATTTCGTATAAAATTTTATTTCAGTATATTTTTATGACATATTTAAACCAAAAATTTAAACATTATATTTTTTAAATTAATAGGTAATATTATTAGCTTTTGAACAGTATTTTTGTTATAACTGTAAGATTTCTAAATCCGGAGAAATTAATATTTTTTCTGCAGGGTCATCTAAAATAAAAAGTCAAATTTAAAATGGCGGCCATTCCAACAGGAGTGGGGAGAGACCCCAACATGTGGGTGTTTTTATCGATAAAATTAGGTGTATTACACGCCTTTAAATTATCGCTAGTTCAAGACCAAAGGCACTGTATATACATATGTTACGTCTAATACCCGAAGTGCGGCTAAACCTAGTTTTAGCCGGCTAAAACTAGGTGTAACCGATAGCTGTTGGCTAAAACTAGGTGTAGCCGATTTACTCGCGGCTAATACTAGGTGTAGCCGGCTAAAACTAGGTGTAGCATGGAGTATTAAAAAAGTTATTTCTGTTGTCTGTTAAAAAAAATAACCTCGAAATTTAAGGCTCACGCTATGCTGCACTTCGCGTTCGCCTTAAATTTCTAACCTATATTCAGGACTTACAGGGGTAAAGCAGATCGGTTCACCTAGTTTTAGCCAACAGCTACTTACACCTAGTTTTAGTCGCACTTCGGGTATTAGCCGTAACATATATAAGAATAGCATGTGGAGGCAAAAAACCTCAAGGACATTTAAAGCAATAGATCTAAAACATTGTCTAAAATCCTAAAGGCGAAAACCGAGCTTAAACTTTTCAAATGATTACAACAATTTCAGTTACTTATATTATAATGCATAAAAAAATGGTTCCGCTTAAATTATTTTTGGAGTATCCTATTTCTTTTATATTGCTAGGAGTAATGTGTTTGTTGAATAAACCAAATCGCTTGTAAAAATAGCTGTTTCATTCCCATTTCCTATTAAGTTGAAATTGTACGGTAAATCGTATAAGTTAACTTGATTTCAACTTTGTGTACCTCATGCCCCATTGGGTGTTATGGCTTTGCGCTCTAACCCACTAGGACACCTGCCCCCCCCCCCCCCCCTACTGAAATGGCCATTCTACTAAAATTAACTCTAGTAGAATAGAATAACAATGTATGGGATTGATATAAGCTAACGCTTAGCTTCTGTCTATTCCGTACATACGGCCGGTTTCTGAATTGAGAAATTCAAGTTGAGCACTACTTAAGTACAAATTTTGTATGGATGAGTAAGATTTGAGTAGTCCGTTTGGCCGTTAGTCATTCTATTCTACTAGCGTTAATTTTAGTAGAATGGCCATTTGAGTAGGCCCTCTGTAGTAGCGGTGCAACCAGTATTGCTTCCAACAAAATTTATACACATGGGAGGGTACCTCATCAGCGAATCATCAAAGTCATTGCGTAACCAATTTGGGGGCGGCAAGCGAATCACCCGATGGTGGCGTAACCATGGCACACCCCGGCACTCCATACAACCGCGCTAATATAAACAGATGACGTCAGATGACGTTGTACACCCGTAACTGTGTGTGTAAATCAAGGGCTACCGTGCAGTTTGTACTGGATGAGCGGCGTTAAACTCATAACTCGAACTTTTTGGTAAATAAAGTTACGACGCATTGCTTTGAATATCAAAATAAGTGGACAGTTGAAAAACACGACTAAAAAGTTACGACGCATTGCTTTGAATATCAAAATAAGTTGATATTTGTCAAACACGACTAAACGAGGTGAGAAAATTGACTCTAGGGTGCGGCGGGCGGGGAGTGTCATTTCTGTACATAGTACTTAATAATATCTATTCTGTGACCATGGTATCCCAGTGAGGTAGGGCCACGGTCGCAATCCCTTGAGTGCCAAACAGGCGCATTGACTGGCGATTGAAGGGATTTCAACGTGTTTTCTACGAGATTTGTTATTGTAAATTGAATACTAGAGAAAAGAAAGGTTCCGTTATTTCTCATAGGTTCAACAATTTTATTTGTTCAAAGATATTAGAAAATCAGGTCATTGGTTTTTTATTTGGCTATTAACAATAATTTATAGCTACCTAATTATGTAAGTGCTTGATATCAAATAAATAATCCACAAAATAAAACAATTGCTCACGTTTCGCAACATATATTATATACTATTAGTTATTAAGTAGTTAAACTTAACGCTAGTTTTAATAAAACAATGCTTTTCAAGCTTAGCTGTTTGTTTTTCATTTCCAGTACTGTAGCTATCTCAAAAGCATGCAACAGCATTAAACGGGTTTTCTTCCACAGACAAATACGGCAAAAGTAACGAGGTTTCTGAAAAGCTTTAAATGGAAATCTAGTTTAAGGCGGTTGTATGACGGAAAGTGGTGCCCTCAGAGGTTTTTATTTAATAAGTTATTAATAGAAAAAGATTTTAATAATGTTTATCGTGAAGATTTTAGGGCCCATGGTATTTTTAGAAGGTATCACTACATGCCCTAGTCATTCGTAGAAGTAGATAGCAAATGTGTTAAAAACGGCCACTTTTAGCAGTTTTTCTATCTACTTCTAGCAGTGACTACTAGGGAATGTAACGATACCGTCTAAAAATACTAGACTGTGGGCCCTAAAATCTCCACGATAAACATTATTAAAATTGTGTATTAGAATTATAATATTAAATAAAATTCACCGCGGCGCCTCTTTCGCTCAAGGTACCACCTTAACACAAGATTTTATAATGAAACTACTGACAGAGGAAATTCTTTAGTTATATTTTTTTAAGGGGTGCCATTTCGGTCGCATAAACTTTTTAGTTATAATGTCGTTTGGCATAACAGTTTTGGCATAAAGTCTTTTCGCATAATTTATGATAAGCAGAGTTTTATGAACGCAGAAAGGTTTTATCGGCATAATTCTTACTTACTCTAATCTCCTTTAACATAATTTTAATTACCATAAAAGGAAAGGGCATAATTGTTATACGTCTAAAGGTAATTTACCATAAAATACGAAGTGCATAATGGATTTAACCATAAATATTCAAGTCAGAAAAGATTTTTGGAAAAATCGTTTTAATTCAGATTACCTAAAAAATATAAGATAAATACGTAACGTAACATTGTAAATAATTATCTTTTTTATGGTTAATATAATTTTGCTTAACTGTGTAATTAAAAATGTACATAAGTAGGTAGGTACTAATGTTTTAAAGCATAATATAAAAAAGCATAACCAATTTAAGTAATTATTATTAATGAAGAAAAACTTTTAATGCTACCTTTTTGTCAGTTAAAAAAGTCTGAAACGAAGGAAAACGTAAAAGCGCTTAGTTACTAAGTTTATTTGAATAAAGGTATTTTTATTTTGACTTTAACTTTGACTTTGGCATTGGTGGGTTAGGTTAGGTTAGTGTTTTGACCACTCGTAGCGGAGCGCGTGAAGCGGGTGGAGCTTAATAATACTTGCATGCATGTTGGGTGCTTGCTTGCAAAATGCTTGCCGGGGGTGCAGGCCTGAGGCCCCCCGCTATAAAGAAAAAATTTAATGCACTATAGGTAGGTTAGGTTAGTGTTCTGACCACTCGCAGCGGAGCGAAAAAAACGAGCGGAGCTCCACAATGCTTGCATGCATGTTGCATGTTTGCATGCACGCTGCATGCTTGCTTTCATGTTTGCTTGCATGTTTGCTTGCATGTTGCATGCTTGTTTGCATGTTGCATGCTTGCTTGCATGCTGCATGCTTGCTTGCATGCTGCATGCTGCATGCTTGCTAGCATGCTGCTTGCTTGCTTGCTTGCTGCATGCTTGCTTGCATGCTGCATGCTTGCTTGCATGTTGCATGCCTGATGGTCATGGTAAACTCTATACGCCTATGCTTCAATTATAGCAAAGTTTCTAAACTATAAAAATAAATAAATTTTATTTACGGTGTTACTAATTTGTTAGTATAATTTCTACCCGTTAACATTATGATATTTGATAAATATGACTTGGAATATTTATGATAAAGATTGATATGCCAATAAATGGTATGATTAGTAATCGGTATAGCAAAAATATTTATGCAAAAAAGAAATGTGCCGATATATTATTATTACAATAGAGGTTATGCGGAAAAAAAGTATGCGTTATGATTTATTCTGTATGAACGTTATGCGAAATGATGAGTATGCCAAAAAACGTTATGCAGTGCAAAAATATGCCTTTCTGTTTTATGCAACCGAATATGGACCCTTTTTTAACATGTGATATCTTTTTATTGTGTAAAAGGTCAAGACCAATAGAACATAAATAAATTACATTACAAGTAACCGACTCTGTGGTCTAGTGGCCCACCCGTGTAAGACGCAGGGTCCTGGGTTCGATTCCTAGGGTACGTTTGGTTCGTGGTAGGGCTTATTTCAAGTCCACCTGGCTAGCTACCACCATCTTACCAGATGACCGAAGGTCATCTAAGTCTGACGCCATAACAACAATTTAACAATTGTTGTGTTCCGGTAGTTAGAAGTAAGATACAGTGATGATGATTCCAGGTGTAGTGCGCTTCCACCTTCGGCCTTATCGTCACTTAACATCAAGTGAGGTGAAGGCCAAGCACTATCCCGTTTTGCATTAAAAAAATAGCCATTAAGTCACAGAATAGATATAGTTGCATTTCCTCACGACATAAAAGTGCAATATACGGCGTTTCGTGATCGAGTTATATCCTTTGGCAGGGTGAACCTTCTGAACCCTTAGATCATTTTAAGAAGGGAAGCCATCTTGGATTTTTGTATGGGAAGGAGATATAATACAATTTCTTTTCTTGTATGGAATTGGAAAAAAATTTTTTTCAACACCCATCGTGTGGGAAGAAAACCACTAAATGAATTCTTATGCTCACAACCTGGAAGCATTTTTGATAAAACTAACATTAAGTATTTTTTTAAATTTTTTTTGATTCTGGTACTTTAACTATACAATACTGGGATCAAAATATTTCAAAAATTCAAAATGTATTTTTTTTTTTTCAAAATTGCTTCCAGGACGTTAGATAAGAGTATATTAAAAGTTGTTTGGCATATGTTTCATAAGAATTTATTTAGTAGTTTTCTTCCTGCAAGAGCCCAAACTTCGTATGTTTGGAAAATGTTTTTCAGATTTTTTTAAACCAGTAGCTACAATGTAATAATATTGTATAAATTTGGATTCAGCTCAAAAATCCCTTTCATCCGATATCCCACACGATGGGTATTGAAAAAAAAAATTGAAATTCCATACAAAAAAAAAATATTTTATCTCCTTCCCATTCAAAAATCCAAGATGGCTTCCCTTCTTAAAATGATCTAAGGGTTCAAAAGGTTCACTCTGCCAAAGGATATCCCTCGATCACCAAACGCCGTATTTATTAGTGAGCACACGCCACTAATAATGTACTACGTATTTAAGGTCAAAATGTTTACAAAATTTTACAACAAAGCGCTTATCTCATGTTAAGTCATCCTTTTCAGGGAACACAAAGAAAATAAACAGAAGGGAAAAACTACCAGCATTAAAATACGCAAAGCCAGTTAACTTGGGATCCTTTTCGTAACCCACGCGTCATTGATTCGAAAGGGCTTCGATAACATAAATCCTTTGTGTCCCACACGGAGGATGAGTGTGGGCCCTAGGCAACCTCCTTGAGGAAGCACACACAATTTGTCTAATAAATCAGTTGTTGTGGTAGCTCATTGAGTTAAGTAAGCTGACGGTGCTTTACCGAATTCTTGTTTTATTTCATCATGCCTACCATTTTTATATCCAACAAACGTGCTTTGTACTGGTTTTCTGGAATTTGAGTGATGTAAAAATTGTAAATTAGCTAGATACACACATAAACTTTGTCTTGGGTAGGGATACAGGTGTTATTTTCATACAAACGAGGTTTGAAGCCTTGGTTTCCTGCCAGGGATGTACTGTGCTGTGATCTGATGACGGCTATCCAGGAAGTGAATGGAGGACATTCAGATCGCTATACACACCCAACTGATCTGATCAGCATTCTTAAAACGTAAAGGACATGTTTAAAAAAACCGCGAAAATAGCATGAAAATTTATGGAAATACTCAAACTGAGGACTCTGACCCATTAATCTTTTAGAATGCTGATCAGATCAGTTGGGTGTGTATAACGATCTGAATCTCCTCCGTTCACTCCCTGGATGGCCATCATCAGATCACAGCACGGTACATCCCTGGCAGAAAACCAAGGCTTCAAATTTACCTAGTTTGTATGAAAATAACACCTGTATCCCTAGACAAAGTTGATGTGTATATTTGGTACACAGTAAAAATATCTTTCACAGGGGTAGTTTTAAGGAAATTTATATAAATACACCCATAAAATTAGTGTTAATTATACAGAAATAAGCAAAATTAGGTAGGTACCTACTATCAAAAGACATCTCGCTGATCTCGCTAACAATATCCCCAATAACCATATTCTATCATTACCTGTTTCCATACTCCCCTCATAAAATCGTGAAATGGCTTTCGAATCGATTTCCGAAGTAGTAAAATGTACACAAGCTTTTCGCTGACTCATGCTCCTTTATCTTTCGATTCTGCGCTACAGACAGCGAACTAATATCTATGGAAGTGTAATTGCAAACAAATAATGCTTAAAATATAGCACCACGGGCAAAGAAAATATACACCCACGGGGCCGAAAAAGTACAACCCACTCAGCTTTAGTCGGGCCAGCCACGCACCCGGCGACTGACGTAAGTGTTCTTTACAATAAATTGCAGTTTGTATTGTAGAGAAAAGATAGAAAGAGAGAGTTTATTAGAAATTACGTCTTTTATATTCAAATGGTGTAAAAGATACAAAGAAGGCAGTAAATAATAATAATAATAAGTAATTTATTTCAGACAAAAAGTAGTCCATAAAGTGTTAGTAACAATGAGTCTTAAAATTATGTTAGTACCTAAGTAATGAGCAGGTAAGTTGAGACACAAGTTGCGTTCTACATACGCGCAAGTGGCCTCTCATGCAGACGCAACCAGTGCTAGCAATGGAGAGTCCCATCGATCAACAACTGCCGTCAGGATGCTGTTGTGACTACTACGTGTTCTGCTTAGCAATGCTTTACAACGTTTCCTGATTATGGCATGAAAACCATCAACATGTGCTTCTGCGAACTTAGTAAAAAGATGCAGAAAAAACGTATCTTATTTTTTCGTTTAAGTATAGAAAATATCTCTGAGTATACAAATTATGGTCGCTAATAAGCAACCAGTGCTCAGACGCTTTGTGCTGCATACTTAAATGCCAGCATTTTCAGTTCCATCTTTTCGTGTAGTGCCATTTTTCGAGCAGAATGCTTATTCCATAGATTTTAGTTCACTGGCTACAAATTCTTTTATGTCACGTCTCAAGTGCCTAGAGTGGGATGACGAGCCGAATGAGCGAAATAGTTTCGGTTCACCTTGTTGAGTTTGCAAAAATATCGTTACCTATGTGCGTACAGTCAGCCTCAGAAGTAATTGAACACTGTCACAATAATATTATATTTTTTAAATATAATAATGTTATATTATCCTTACTAATATTATAAATGCGAAAGTCCGTTTGTTTGTTTGTTTGTTTGTTACGCCTTCACGTCCTTACTTCTGAACCGATCATTATGAAATTTTGCATACACGTTATCAGGGGTACAGAGAAGGACATAGGGTACCTTTCATCCAGAAAAAAAGTAATGTTCCCGAGGGATAGCAAAAAAACTTTCAACGCAGACGAAGTCGCGGGCGGAAGCTAGTATCTCATAAATATAATAATACTAGTGACCGCCCGTGACTTCGTCTGCGTGGAAAGTTTTTTTTGCTATCCCACGGGAACAATATTTTTTCGAGATGAAAGGCAACCTATGTCCATCTCTGTACCCCTGGCAACGTGTATGTAAAATTTTATGATGATCGGTTCAGTAGTTAAGACGTGAAGGCGTAACAAACAAAGCAACAAACGAACTTTCGCATTTATAATATTAAAGTAAGGAAGTAAGGATTATAAATGCTAAAGTCCGTTTGTTTGTTGTTTGTTACTTCTTCACATCTTAACTACTGACCGATTATTATGAAATTTTGCAAACACGTTGTGAGGGGTACAGAGAAGGACATAGGGTTTTTCATACAGAAAAAAGGTACTGTTCCCGAGGGATAGAGAAATAACTATCCACGCAGACGAAGTCGCGGGTGACCGCTAGTATCTCATAAATGAACGAACACAATAGAATTATTGCTGTAAGTTGTTGCGTTGCAATCAAATGTACTTATCATGCCTGAAAGTAGAGACTCCACTTTGTGAAAAATATCGTAAAAACGGTTGTGTTGGTGTCACCCAAAAGAAAGTATTTGAAACTGTGAAACTATTTCAACCTTTTTTCACGCCTTTCAAAAACGTTCTACTAGGATAGGACTAAATATTTCATAATTACTTTTGAAGTGAAAACTTCTTTAGCGGCGTTGTACGCTGATCGGAAATTCGTAAGACGGATGTGACAGATGGAGAGTAGACAGCCGGCGGCGGAAGTATCCCCCTTTCTTGAAAATGGCGGCGCGTCATTTCAAGACGTAAACACTTGTGTCACCATAGCAACGCGCTATTTTTTTTTTTCAATGTCAAAACTCTAGATTTTCTGTCAAGCTATGGATAATACTTTCGTACAATACTGTTCTGTATTCGCAAATTCAAATGCAGAGTAAATTCGTAAGACCGCAATTCGTACAAAATTATTCCCTAACCATTCTGAAATATCAAAAATGCACAACGTTAATATTCAAGTTTTCACTTCTGCCGGCACTCCCGGAGTGCAACCCGATTTTTTTTATAACTGATATGATAAGTGTATTGTTATAGTTTATGTACTGGTATAATATTTGCTGTTGTGGAATTTCGGAACAGAATCTCGTTATGAAATAAAGTGACCTTCAACCCTTTTAAGGATAATTTTCAGCATTAGTCTGGAAAAATCGTCCATTATAATTTTTTGTTAGTCACTTTATTCCATAGTCGTGGCCTCGCGGCGTTAGATTCCCTTGGATATAATTATTCCGCTCCCTGGAATGGTTTCTGTTATGAATGAAATTTTTTATTTAATGAAGTAGGTAGTTCTCTCGAAATTATTCATTCCTGATTTTTTATTGTATCTGTACATGTAATGTAATCATATTAGGTTATGCCTGCAATGCGAATGGTTAATGCAAACTATGGAAGCACATAGTCAGTCATTGCATAGCTTTGTTTGTAGTATTCGTAATTCCAATACGATTCACTTGCAAAATGTCGAATAGAATATTTCTGTTTTCAATTGTCAATTTTCAATTATATGACTGTTAATCGGTCACATCTGTAGCTAGGGTTGCCAACCCTACTATATAATATAGTATCCTACTATATTAAGGGCTCGCCTACTATATTTTTTGAAAAAATATATAGTAGGCAAAACTACTATATTTTTTTAAGTGATAAAATTAAACAAATACAAGTTCTTTAAAATCCTCCATACAAAACGGCGACCTACTATATTTTTTTGGACTTTTTCGCCATCTACAATATTTTTACACTAAAAATCTTGAAACTACTATATTTGATCCAAAAAAAGTTAGCAACCCATCTGTAGCCACTACAGAACAATGTTTTTTTTTGTGTACACTATCTATTGGGACTGATTGATATCTTTTTATATCACAAATGTCTAAATTGCACCCCCTAATATTTACTTTTAATCTGAAAACCTTTGAAAACACCCATTTGAAGGTAATAGCCGTCCAAACACCTTACAATATTTACGTTTACAACCCCGAAGTAACAGGTATCACATCATAAAACGACGTTTACGACCTACAGGTGGCATTGTTTGCACAAACAATGTGCCTTTGTGTAAAACTTGTACAATAATAAACAAAGCTCTCGAATCTATCATCATTTATCACGACGGTTGGCCGTCTAAACTCCTCGGCCCGGTGTACGATTGCCATGTCATCAGTCACTGTTGCCTGCAAAGAAATATAAATATACGTCACATTTGAATGAAGCTATTTTTTCGGATGTATTCGCATTTCTCAAATTCTCATCAACGTGCAACGATAGGAGTAGAATCTCAATGCGCGTGGAAAATTTGAAGTAAAAACTACCTGTTACGTAATAGACGCTGAGTATAAAATATATTGAAAAAAAAAACCGGCCAAGTGCGTGTCGGACCACGCGCCGTAGGGTTCCGTAGTTACCTTATACCATACCATATTTAATACCACCTATCATTTTTCGTCTGCAAAAATAACTTTGTTTTTCACAGTGTTGGTATGAATGACAAAGTTATATTTATTTGCGGTTTTGGAAAATGTGCTATATCTCAAAAACTAATTACTATATCTCGTTCAAACTAATTTTCGTTGAAAATGTTTATTAAGGTCTACAACATATATTTTTTTAGATTTTTCACTCTCTTATTTCAAAAGTTAAAGGGGGGGGGGACACACATTTTACCACTTTGGCGGTGTATATTTTTCAAACGGTTGACTTTGAGAAAAAATAGTCTAAGAGAACCTCAATGTCATTTTTAAAGACCTATTTACAGACACCCCACACGTATTGGTTTGAAGAAAAAATTTTTTTTCTGATTCAGTTCCATGTATGGGGAGACCCCCTAAATATTTTATTTTTTTAAATTTTTGTAATAAATTCGTTAAGCGGTTAATATGATACATCTACGTACCAAGTTTCAACTGTGTAATCTTAATACTTTCGGAATAAAGTGGCTGTGACATACGGACAGACAGACAGACAGGCAGACAGATAGACATGACGAATCTATAAGGGCCCCGTTTTTTGCCATTTAGGCTACGGAACCCTAAAAAAGGTTTAAGTACTTACACAGATAGATACAAAAATATCTAGCCGATTCTGATCCGTTATAAAATGAAGTCTTTATGGATAAAATTGAATATCTATTATAAGATCAAGTTATTAATTGTTCTTTTTCCTGTAATTCGATTATTTTTATCCATTTATACCTTTCCTCGCTTCTTCGAATCTAAAGAAACCAATAAAGTTTAATAGCCATGTTAGAAGTAGTATAATCAAATACTATAGAAACTCTACCGAGTTAATACGCACAGCTTCGGCAGAATTCTGGCAAGTAAGCGACACTAGCGCCCCTAGCGGCGTGAGGTGAACGATTTCAAAAGTTGTAGGGGTTGTAGTACCGTTGTAGGCAAAGAGAAAGTGCGTGCGTAACGTTTTGTGTTTTAATATTATTATTGTGGAATTTGAATATTACTGAAATAAACTGACAAAATGTCGCAAAAAGCTGGTACTTTTGCTCGTGGTTCAATTTGTGCTGTATATGGATGCAAGAATTATAAATTTCAAAAAGACTCCAAGTCGTTCTTCAGATTGCCTAGAGATTTAGAAAGGTTAGTTCTACGCTTTTATTATAAATATAAAACTTGCTTCTTTTTGTTTTTTACGGCATAATTGTTTATTTTTTGTATAAGAAATTAACTAAAATCGTTATGTAATTGATTTTCAGATTGAAAAAATGGATTATAGCATGTAAACGAAGCGATTTAGATTCTTTGTTAAAAGTAAAGGATGCTGAATATTTTAATAAAAATTATGTGATTTGTTCGGATCATTTTGAAATAGAGTGCTTCAGAAATAAGGATTTATACAGTCAAGGGTGAGTTTTCTTATGCTTGGATATGTGATTACCTACCTTGTGTCCTAATAGATCACTAAGTACCTATTTATATTTTCTGTTTCAGACTATTACCAAATTCAATACCAACTTTGAATTTGTATAATACTAAGGAACCCCTTAAAAGAAAGAGTCGATGTGAAACAAGTATTATGGAGTGTGCAACAAGGTAATTTATTTAATTTTAGTTATAAATGATCATCATCATCCTTAGCCATGTTCCATTCACTGCTGAACATTGGCCTCCTCCAATGCGTGCCTTTCCGCTCGATCACTTGCCATCCTCATCCAGCTATACAAAACTTTTAATAATATAATTATGTTGTTTGTTGTAGTTCAAAGAAAATGAAATTAAACCAGGAGATAGAGAAGGAAAATGAAGCCCCTCTTCCGCACACTGTTAGCGGCCTCCAAGAGGAAAATTTGAAATTAAAACAAATTATACTAGATTATAAAAAGACATTAAATAATAAGTGTAGTCTATTGTCGAAGTATAAGAAGAAATGCTCGCTTTTAAAACAAAAGTTACTGCAATCTAAAAGTAGCAATTCTGTTACCCAATCCAGTAAGATGACTAAAGTTTGCGAACAGTTTATAAGATCTCAAGAAAAATTAAGTAGTAAACATAAATTAGGGAGACGATATGAAACATGTGATAAAGAGCTTGCATTAGCTCTTTATTACTGTTCCACAAAATCATATATATTACTGCAAAAGTATTTCTGTTTGCCAAGTTTAAGTTCACTTCGCAGTTGGTTAAATAATTTGCATGTGAGCTGTGGTTTAAACAGTACAGTTTTAGAGTTATTAAAAATTAAGGCTGAAAAATTAAGCAGTAAAGAAAAGGTAGTTTCATTAGTGTTTGATGAAATGTCACTAAAGGAAGTTTTAAATTATGATGCACGTCGGGACATATTTGAAGGTTTTCAAGATTTTGGTGATCATGGTCTTGAAAACTTAAAATTATGTAATCAGGCAATGGTTTTTATGATTAAGGGTATATATGTAGATTTTAAACAAGTTGTAGGTTATTTTTTAAGTAAGGATGCCATGCCTGGTGATATTTTGCATAAGTTATTTTTAGACATAATTGAGAAGATATTTGACACTGGTTTCATTATCAAATCAATAGTTTGTGATCTGGGTTCAAATAATGTGAAATTGAGAAAACTTCTCTCAGTTTCCATAACTGAACCCTATATTATTTACAGAGGTCATAAAATTTATTTCTTTTATGATTCACCACATTTGCTTAAATGTATTAGAAATAACTTTAAAAACTATGATTTTCAATATCATGAAGCTAAAGCATCTTGGTCCCATGTTGAAGATTTTTATAAAATTGATTCTCAACAGATACCAAGAATGGCACCTAGATTAATTAAAAAGTGCATTACTCTTCCTCCATTTAGTCCAATGAGAGTATGCTTGGCTGCCAGAGTATTTAGTCATTCAGTAAATGTCGGAATACTCTGTAACGTTACATTAAATAATTTGCCAGCAAGTGCAACGCATACAGCTGATTTTATAGGAAAAATAGACACCCTTTTTGATATCTTTAATTCGTGTAAATATAAAGAGTGTAAAAAATATAGACGTCCAATTTCTATTAATTCGGATCATATCGATAAATTAAATGAGTTGTGTGCCTTTTTGAAAGAATTAATTGTTTTAAATAAAAAAAAAGTTAACCCGTTGTGTATAAATGGTTGGATTTCAAATATTGGAGCAATAAAAATGTTGTGGGAGGATTTGAAATCCAATTATGATTTTAAATTTTTATTTACACGTAGGCTTACGCAAGACTGCATTGAAAACTTATTTTCCATAATTAGATATAAAGGTGGCAATAACGTCACTCCTGACTGTACAAAGTTTAGGTGCAGTTTGAGGTCCGTTATGGCAAATCAATTACTGCAGCCTTCGTCTGATAGCAACAGTGAAATCGATGCTTGTGAGTTCTTACTGCAAAAAGAGTTAATTTTGCAGAAAGACTTATCACTTCCGATCGTACAAGTAAACAAAGTATTTGCAGATAATGAAACCATACAGTACCCTCTCGATATGTCTAAAAAAATCTCTGAATGTTACGTGTTAGGTTGGGTATGCAGTCAATTGTTACATGATGATTGCAGAAACTTACTGTGTGGTCTATCTAATGATTATAGTATAGAAAACACACAAATAGAGCTAAAGAAATATGACAACTCTTCAAGGCTTTTTTTCCCCAATGAAAATGCCAAAAGAATGTCAGATATTATTAATAAAATTTTTAAAGATAATATAGATAGTTACATTAAAATATCTGTAAATAATGTTAAGGCTAGGTTATGTTCAAATGTAAATACAGAGGATATGTTAATATGTAAGGAATGCACTAAATTGTTTTTAGATAAGTATTTCAATGTGTTAATTAAGGCGTATGTAAATAAAATTAACGATACAAAAGAAAACACAATCAAGACAAATAGAAAATTAAAGAAAATTACTCATTCATAATTTATTTGATGTTTTATTTATCAATTTAGTACTCGACAACTTACTCGGTAATGAAAGCTCTCCACTACACTACAGGACTAACAAACAAAACGGTCACCTCATGCCAACAGATGGCGCTGTTTCGGAGGTTGCCAAGTCAATGTATGGGAAACGTCAAGAGCTGTGCGTATTAACTCTGTTCTATAGTATTTGGTATAATAGAGAATATAATAATATAACAGAGAACAGTGTTGATTTCTTTAGACAACAAAATTATTTTGAACGAAAATATAAATAATTCATTATAGTGCACTGTAACAAAAGTGACTGAAATAAAATAAATAAATCCTATAATATATAATTTTATTTTCTTGGATATTTTATGTTTTTGAATAGTAGGTAACTACTTAGTTGTATGTAATCGAAAATGTTTCTCAATTTCGTTCATCTCATATTCATTGTATTATCTCATTTGTACATTTAAATATCTTTTAGTTACACAATACCTTTGATTTCAAGTAAGTACAAATATGGAAACCTTTTAAAAGAAGGGATACTTAACATAAATTACCTAGTCTTTATGATAGTTTGAGAATAATTACCGACTTCAAAAGGAGGGAGGTACTCAATTCGAGCCGTTTTTTTTTTTATGTACACCGATTACTCGAAGACGGCTAAACCGATTAAAATGATTCAAACGTTATTACATTAGGTAAACTCTCAAGTTGGTCCCATTTTTTAAAATTTTGAAATCGGTTCAGTACTTTTCAAGTAATCTTGAAAAAAGTACGAAAATAGTATGATTTTGTGTGAACTACCTCGATGATCACTCGTATAACTTCTTTGTTTATGAACTGAATAAGATAATATTTTTTTGTTGGAATATGGATATTCACACATCTTAAGTGTAGTTCTTTAACCGACTTAAAAAAAGGAGGTTCTCAGTTTGACCCGCATGTATGTATGTTTCTCCACGATTAACCGAAGTCGGGTGGGGCTGGAGTACAAATTCCTTTTTTTTATTCTAAAAGCCCCACCCGACTTCAATAGACGTGTTTTTATTATTACGAATATTATTTCTTGCTTTTTAGAGGTAGGTTTTTTGAAGTCGGTTTTTTGTTTTTTTAAACAATTTTTAAATAAAAGCTTATGATTGGACTGTCAAAAAATAAAATGTACTTATAAACATTTGAATACTTTGAATTCATTTAAATATTATAATTTAGTAATTATCCAGATTTAAACATGTTTGTTTAAATCTGGATAAAGTGCTGTTGTGTACTTTTACGTTAAAAGAAAATAATGAAAATATTCAGCGTTATTTTTCCTGATAAATAAAAGAAATATTGGCAGTACCTTAAGTACATTATTTTTAAAGCTTCCACTTATCATACTGAGAAAACAAAGTTTTCACTAAAAATAAAGCTTTTAATGTTGGCACAATAAACGAATTACGTACCTACAGCTCCGCCTACGTCTCTTTGCCCACGACTTCTGTCCCTCCTACGCACGGCCTTTGTTGATAAGTTTTGTTAATAAAATTTTTCCCATTATGATGCTTTAAAAAAAACCCTAAACTAATAAAATAATGAGTAATAAGTATTTATATTTTCTATAAAGTTAGAAAATATGCAAATTAGAGCGCATAAACACTACTACTTACTTATAACTAATTTGTATAAAAATATATTTGATATTTTATTTCATTAAAAGCCTAGTTCTATAATTACTATTATTTATTCTGTGCTATAATGACCTTATTAATAAACAAGTACATATTGCTTAGTAGTTTCTTTACGTTTGATGTCTCAAAGCATCATACTCCTACTAGGTATAAACTAACTCTACTCTAGGGGGTAGAACTTAGAATTTAAAAAAATCAACGAAATCCGTATTATAATAAGTTACAATTCTTTATGCCATTTTAATTTTTTGGTAGGAAATTAAATTCATGATAATAATAATGTAAAGCTAAGTACTAAATATAGTCAAACATAATACCGCAGTTTGAGAAACCTTGTAAGTTCACTACGAAAACTTCATGAAATTCTGTATGAACCAGCTTCAAGATATTTCCACACATCGAAAGAAAAAACTACTAGCGCTACCTTTTGGCGCGAGATGAAACAACCAGTCTCGCTTGCCTGCTTGCTTATGGCACCTACCGAATACAAAAGTGCTTTTTACATCCTTCGAAATTCAAGGCCTTGTGTACAGATGGCGCTTTTTTTACTAATACTGTCATAATCTTGCAATGCCCTAAGAACCTTTTAAATAATTTGGTGAGGTTCAAGAAGCTTATATTCATATTCTAGGTTTATGAAAAGTTATTTTTCACCTCTCTTGTACGAAAAGAGCGCTTTTAGCGCATAAAAACTCGCAGCAAAATATTTTTTTGGTGCGAGCGTGAGACTTAGAGCATGCGTGAGACAAAGTGCTTAATTTAATTTCTCACCAACGTTTGAAATTACAAAGAAGATAGAAAAAAGAGTGACAAGAAGAAGACTCGTAAAAGTGAGAAAAGGATAGACAGAATGCTTGAATAAAAAGAAGGTTGATTTTTCTAAATAAAGAGTATGGACGAAGTGATATCCCATGTATGAAATGAAATAAATATAAAAATTAAATTTATTATTTTTGTGATATACTCGTATTACAAAAAATGTGTACGTCCAGCATTGACCTGCATATGATAAATAAAAAAAAATTTTTTTCATGTCAGTGACGTCCAGTGATTGAATTTAGTTTTCTAACTTCAAAAGAGTTGAGAGAACAAGTTTCTAATGCTGAATTCAGCTTTTTACCAGGAAAGTCACATGAAAATTTTCTCGCTGGTAGAGGTAAAAAGTTGATTGTTTAACACGAGACCAAATTTTTGTGATATCTCGTGCTTTTAAATCACTCACTGTACCTACTCAGTATATATTAGAATCACTTGATTTGGTTACTTGTAAAACAAATACTATTCACATTTACAAAGTATCTTTATTGTTTTCTGGACTACTCGAAATTGATTATGATCATTTTTTTCACTCTTTATTGCAGTCATAAAACCGTTACACAGATAGTCATTATATTGTAACACATAAATAATTTGAGTACCCAAAGGAGGACATTAGAGATCTCATTCAGTCAGTTTTACTGAAAGAAATTTTGATATTAAAAATAATTTTAATTTCATTGAATTGATCCTCTATTATTTCTCGGAAATAACATAGCATTTTTAATAAAAAAATAACACCATGATTAAACTCTTAAGTACGTTGAATTTTAACTTATAATCAATTTAATAAAATTAAATCAAATCAAACTAAACTTATTTTATTTTATTAGACAACATTACAATCATTGTTTTTATTCCGAAGTAAGTCAGGGACAACGATGGAACTACAAACAACCAGACCTGAGCCAATGTAGAAAAGTTAGTTTTTAGAGTTCCGTACCCAAAGGGTAAAAACGGGACCCTATTACTAAGACTCCGCTGTCCGTCTGTCTGTCTGTCTGTCACCAGGCTGTATCACATGAACTGATAGCTAGAAAGTTGAAATTTTCACAGATGATGTATTTCTGTTGCCGCTAAACAACAAATACTAAAACCAGAAAAAAAATATTTTAGGGGGGCTCGCATACAACAAACGTAATTTTTTTGCCGTTTTTTGGTACGGAACCCTTCGTGCGCGAATCCGACTCGCACTTGGCCGGTTTTTTCTAAATTGACCCAACCGCCTCTGTGGTCTAGTGGTTCGCCCACTCGTGTAAGACGCAGAGGTCCCGGGTTCGATTCCCAGGGGGGGTACAATTTCTACTCGGTTTGGTTGGTGGTAGGGCTTATTTCAAGTCTGCCTGGCTAGCTACCACCATCTTACCTAAGTCTGACGCCATAATAACAATTTAAAAAAATTGTTATGTTCCGGCAGTTAGAGGTAAGATAGCCAGTATTCCGGGTGTAGTGCGCTTCCACCTTTGGCCTTATCGTCATTTAACATCAGGTGAGATGAAGGCCAAGCACTATCCCGTTGTGAGTAAAAAAAAAAAAGCCGTGGATCGAACCAGGAAGTCGACATTTCTGAGGTGAGGAGATGGCGACACCTTGAAAAGCGGTGTACAAATCACTTACCACGGAGGTCGTAAAAATGAAGTCTTCCTTCAGTAAAATTTCCTATTTAAGTACTATCTGAGGTTTTACTTTCCCGAGGTAGGACATCCTGAATATGATATTACTAACATTCGCCCGCGACTTCGTCAACGTGGAAATTCGGAAAATATACTGGGGACTTTTGACCGGGATAGTATCTTATGATTTAAACCAGGCTATAACAGTGTGCCATTCCAAATCCGTCGTTTTTAAAGAAACATTCAAACTTCTAAACTTCAAACTTTCACATATATAATATTAGTAGGATATCCATAATTCAGATGAATAGTCAAGACGGGGAGCGATCACCGATTGGTACGTGGCACATTGAATATCAACCCAAAGCTGGAAAGAAGTCGACTGATAAAATCTACGCTCCGACCATTACCGGCCCATACTCAAAACCCCGAAAGCTTTCAACTCGAACTCCAAAACCGCTTCGAAGCCCTTGAGAACAGCATAGATGTGGACGATCTAAACAACATGGTGGTGGATACTGTCCGTACGGTAGGGTCCAAGCTCTTTAAGACCCGCCGTCCCAAGCTAAAGAAATTCTCCGACCACACACTCCTACTCATGGATCAGAGACGAGAAATGAGGCTCCAGAGTTCAGCGGATGCTCATCGTTATCGGCAGCTTAATAGACAGATATCTAAGTCTTTGACGAGCGACCTTCGCCAATTTAATACGAACCGTATTAAAGAGGCCATCGAGCGGAATAAAGGCTCCAAGTGTTCGCGAGAGATCTGTCTATTGGGCAAAGCCAGATGACGAAGCTGAAAACTGACGACGGACGCATCATCTCATCGAAACCTGAAATCCTGAGGGAGATCGAGAGTTTCTATGGGCAGTTATATTCCACGCAGACACCTGTTGAAAGCAAGGCTGAAGACCCCAATCACCCTTTTTAAAGAACAAAATCACCTCACTTATGTTCCATGCCTTCGGCGTTCTGCCCTCGACGATGACGGAATTGAAAAGCTTCTGGAGGACTTTAAGTATCGGCTTACCGCCCGCTCTCAGAAGTTCTGTAGTGATTCCGTCGTCACCCGCCGCCTTGTTGTTTTTCAGCTGTTTGAGAGCCAAGCTTACCCGACACTATACCCAAGATATCCCGGACGTCAGCATGTACGAGATTAGAATGGCTCTCAAACAGCTGAAAAACAACAAGGCGGCGGGTGACGACGGAATCACTACAGAACTTCTGAGAGCGGGCGGTAAGCCGATACTTAAAGTCCTCCAGAAGCTTTTCAATTCCGTCATCGTCGAGGGCAGAACGCCGAAGGCATGGAACATAAGTGAGGTGATTTTGTTCTTTAAAAAGGGTGATAAGTCCCTCCTAAAGAACTACAGACCCATCTCACTTCTGAGCCATGTCTATAAGTTGTTTTCGAGAGTCCTTACGAATCGTCTCGCTCGCAAGTTCGACGACTTCCAACCTTCCGAACAAGCCGGATTTCGAAAAGGCTTTAGCACCATAGACCACATCCATACGCTGCGGCAGGTTATACAGAAGACCGAAGAGTATAATCTGCCACTTTGCTTGGCGTTCGTGGATTATGAGAAAGCCTTTGATTCGATTGAAACCTGGGCGGTGCTGCAGTCTCTCCAAAGGTGCCAAGTGGACTACAGGTATATCGAGGTGTTGAGGTATTTATACAAAAATGCCACCATGTCAGTCCGAGTACAGAACCAGAGAACAAATCCTATCCAACTGCAGCGAGGTGTGAGACAGGGAGATGTTATTTCTCCGAAACTGTTCACAGCTGCGTTGGAGGATATCTTTAAACTCTTAGACTGGAAAGGGCTCGGCATCAACATTAATGGCCAGTACCTAACACACCTTCGTTTTGCCGATGATATAGTCCTTATGGCTGAGACCATGGAAGACCTGAACACAATGCTCGAAGATCTCCGTAGTGCTTCCAAAAGAGTGGGTCTCAAGATGAACATGGATAAGACGAAAATTATGTCAAATGGCCATGTTGTACCCTCTCCAGTTCATGTTGGGAACACTACACTTGAAGTTGTTGACCACTACGTATACCTAGGACAGGCAGTCCAGTTAGGTAAGTCCAACTTTGAGAAAGAGATCTCTCGTCGAATCCAACTCGGGTGGGCAGCATTCGGGAAGCTTCGAAAAATCTTCGCGTCCGACTTACCTCAGTGTCTCAAGACGAAAGTCTATGAACAGTGTGTGTTGCCAGTGATGACTTATGGCAGTGAAACGTGGTCGCTAACTATGGGTCTCATAAGGAGGCTCAAGGTCAGCCAGCGTGCAATGGAGAGAGCCATGCTCGGCGTTTCCCTGCGTGATTGAATCAGAAACGAGGAGATCCGCAGGAGAACTAAAGTAACCGACATCGCTCGAAGGATTGCTCAGCTGAAGTGGCAATGGGCAGGACACATAGCGAGAAGAACTGATGGCCGTTGGGGCGGAAAGGTTCTGGAATGGCGACCGCGCACCGGACGACGCTCCGTGGGTAGGCCCCCGACAAGGTGGACCGACGATCTGGTGAAGGTCGCGGGAAGCCACTGGATGCGGACAGCGCAGGACCGATCGTCGTGAAGATCCTTAGGGGAGGCCTATACCCAGCACTGGGTGTCGTGCGGCTGATATGATGATGATGATGATGATGATCCATATTCCGTTTCTGTTCGTCCTCGTTCTCGCCTAGTTCCTTTACCCGTTCTCTTTCCTGTTCCCGTTCCCGTATAATTATTCCATTCCACATAAAAGACCACCATTTTGGGCAATATGAGTTTTAGGTTTATTTAACCCATTTAACGGGTTAATTTTCGGAAAATTACGAAATACCGACATGTTTGCTTACTTTTTAGAAGTCACTCAACATCTCATAATTACCCAGTTATCCCCTGAGGGGTAGAATTTCTCAAAAAGCACTCCTATATCCTTACTAATATTATAAATGCAAAAGTCTGTTTGTTTGTTTGTTACGCCTTCACGTCCTAACTACTGAACCGATCATCATAAAATTTTGCATACACGTTGTCAGGGGTACAGAGAAGGACATAGGGTACCTTTCATCCCGAAAAAATGTATAGTTCCCGAGGGAAAGGAAAAAACCTTTCCACGCAGACGAAGTCGCGGGCGGCCGCTAGTATGATATATTAATAGAAAAATAAGAGTATACCTACTTGAATTCTAAAATTTCTATGCAATATTTTGTAACATTTTAAACATTTAATTACTTGTTAAAACTTATTAATTTGCACAGCTTTTATGGTGATTTTCAAGATGGTAAATTATTTCTTGTGTGTAGTATAAAAAAAAGGATAAAGCCTATCTAGCATTTAGCGTACGTCAAATTAAATTTTATTTGTCTGGCAAACCCTGAAAGGGTGTCCTTGATAGTCCAAGGTTACCTCCTCCCTTCCCCTCCTTATACGGTACAGAAGGCAGCACGTCAACAATGTGGATACCCAAAGTCTGTAAGTGAATTTAAATAAGGACATAGGTATTTTGTAACTTTTTTAGAAAAAAAGGGCACCATAATGAACTAGCGGCCGACTGCGACTTCGTCTGCGTGGACAGTTTTTTTGCTATCCCTCGGGAACTATACGTTTTTTCGGGATGAAAGGTACCCTATGTCCTTTTCTGCACCCCTGACAATGTGTATGCAAAATTTCATGATGATCGGTTCAGTAGTTACGACGTGAAGGCGTAACAAACAAACAAACAAACGGACTTTCGCATTTATAATATTAGTAAGGATAAGGATTGGTGCACAATATGAAAAAGTTACTCTATTTTAATTGGTTACTGTTTATATATTTTTATCTATTATTTCTTTTACAACGTACAATTATAATAATTTGATTCGTAAACTTTACTCAGTATAATTTTCACTCTGAAATTGTAAAAGTTATGTGTACAATGGTTTGCTTTCAGTTGCTAACATCAGTGTTAGAAACGTGACCTAAGCCACACTAGTAACTAAGTAGTAACTAGTACCCTTAATGGAAAATCCCGACCGGTGCGCGTTGACAAAGTGAAAATAAATCCAGAAATGTCGAAGTTCATATAGAGGAAAACCTACGTAGCCTTAACACTACGCATGCGCGTCCATCATCGATCGAGGAAACTGACGCCGTGGGCTCATTGTGCCCGCTGTTAACAGATTGGTGAGTACTCTTATGAAATTTCCACGCGAAAATTAACCGTGTACCGTTAAAATTAACTTTCCAATAAACAAAGTTGAAAACGAAGAGTGCATGTACCTAGCGGTGGCGCTGATCATTATTATCGCGAGTTTGGTCAGACTTCACGTAAGTTTGCATTGTTTTAGTCTGTGCTCTGTTCTTCTTTATCTATATTCTATATCCACTTGCCAGCTTCACCTTAAAAATCTTCACTGATTTAGGTTGTCAATGTCCAGCAAAAGTTTTCCCAAATTCTGATTCAGTTTTTTTTTAACACCGTTGTTTTACCTTTAACTATTTCTAATTTTCCTGATTGTTTTCTTCTTTCATTATCTAAATGTTAAGATACTTGCACTGACTTTATCGTTTTCGAGCCGATCTCCTATTCTCGTAAACGACAATATCCGAAATGCCACGTCAACAAAGGCGGTCTGTCTACGCAACAGGTTCACAAAGCTCGCGCACTGTATTTATTTTTAGACTGGGTAATATATACCCTTGCGTCATAAGAATGGGTTAAGACATAGCATTACTTAGGCCCTAGCTTTGATTGTTTGTTTATAAGCAATGCGAAGTTTAAATCAAGATTGCTACAAATCATTTGTTGATTTTTGACAAAAAGAGATAAAAGATAAGGAAAACCTTTTTAGTTATTTGTTAATAGATGTCATACTTAACGTGTTTACTGAAAATGAAGAAAAACAATTTCTTTTAAATAATAGCTGTTATTGATAGCAATAAAATAAGAAACAGTTATTGCTACAAATGAAAGTACGTCGGCGTCGCTAGCCTATGTTTAGTAGAGAAACTTAATTACTCCTCTAAACAAATAAACCCACTTCCGGCTATTCAATATTATGACCAAAAAACAAAAGTTAATAACTAAACGAAAATACTTATTAAAAACAAAAAAGTATTTTACGAAGGCATGGCATACAGGCATGAAGACATTTTTTTAGAAAACACTAGTTTTTCGCAATTATAATTTTTTACTTCCTACCAAAACAAAGAGTTATCTGACCATCGGCCATTTTGTTAATTCAGACATCCCGTGTCGTGCATAAATCTATCTAGACACACACTTTGGTTCTAGATGCATCCAGACTTGCGCTGTTGCGCTCTCCCGGACATTATTGACCGTGTTATTTACAACCTAGACTCTATAAGCCCTAGGGCTTATGGACCTGCGCGGTACCTAACAAACCAATTGATAGAAGCTACGCAGTTGCACAAATTGCATCCAGCAAAAGTGACGTGACTTAAGGTAGGTTTTAGCTTAACTGGTTTTTTATCCTCGTGGTATCAGCTAGGAAACGTTGTTGTTGTGATAAGGCAAAGCTCGCGGTTTTCGCGTTCGGTTTATAGTGAAGTGTTTTAGCCATATTCGTGTTAGGTTCGTGATTGATATCGCTGTTGGAGATCGATAATGTCACATAATGCTGTCTGATTTGACAATGAACATCAATTATGATTATTGATTGATTGATCTGTATCTCAATAATATTACAACACCTGAAATGTGCTTTTTCGTTTTCGAAAATTTAAACGGACTTATAATTCATAAAAGGATAAATTATGTTATTGTTTATTTATTTACTTATCACATAATAAAATTTACTTTTTAATAAAAGCTCTCTTAACCATTTTTAAGTTTTCAGGAGTAAATACCGGCAGTTCTATTCAGTTCTTCTTGATAATAAATCAGATAAGATACCTATCTAATTCGTCCCTGCCCAAAAAGTTCAGATTACCAACATTTTCGTAATTAGCTTATTCTGCCCGTGTTGTTGGGCCCATTTTAGTAGCTAAAGCTAGATAAAGCTTTTAACGGAAACGTAACATCTAAATAATGTTAGGTCAAGGTCAACCACGATACTCGTTCTTCCACACCACGCCACAAAAAAATTATTTAACTAACTCAAATATTACCTACAATATTGTAGAACCTTTTTTATTAGGAAAAGAAAATCGGCATTAACCAATTTGACTATCAATTGTCATGAACAAGCGATTATTTAATAGATTAAAAAGATAACTTGACGAATTTTTTGCCAGCCTAAAGTCACATCCAAAATATTTTTAAAGCAATCGAAACCATAGTTATGTCTTTCAAGTCCCCGTTCTTTTTAATTTATTTCTCCCTAGGAAAATCCATTTCTCTACATTTTTCAGCATGGTTCAAGCAAAAAAATCAAATTCAAAGTACAGATAGCCTTTGTTATTTCGAGCTTTTAGATAAATGAGCATCTCCCATTTCTCATCACGGCGGAGCTTATGACAAAATATCAGCACTTCTAAAGTAAACCATGATAAATGATCATAGTACAGCGGGGCCTACTACATAAAAAAGAGTCGCGGTAATCGGACGATGTTCGTCGTTCGATTTGCTCGATTTTGAACGTTAGCGTCACTGTCCACAGGGTGGCAGTATAGTTTGTCGAATGCATGCAACCTTTGACGGCAAGCAGGCGTCATTTGCAACTCAGGTGTGTTAAGCTACCAAACGTTTCAGTTTTCCTTTAGCATGTCGAAAGCACTTTTTCAGGGAAAATGTCAAGTGATGATGAAGATGTAATTTTATTGCATGTACTAATTTATTAGAAAACGACGAACGTCTCAAGTCGAAAGTCTATGAACAGTGTGTGTTGCCAGTGATGACTTACGGCAGTGAAACGTGGTCGCTAACTATGGGTCTCATAAGGAGGCTCAAGGTCAGCCAGCGTGCAATGGAGAGAGCCATGCTCGGCGTTTCCCTGCGTGATCGAATCAGAAATGAGGAGATCCGCTGGAGAACTAGAGTAACCGACATCGCTCGAAGGATTGCTCAGCTGAAGTGGCAATGGGCAGGACACATAGCGAGAAGAACTGATGGCCGTTGGGGCGGAGAGGTTCTGGAATGGCGACCGCGCACCGGACGACGCTCCGTGGGTAGGCCCCCGACAAGGTGGACCGACGATCTGGTGAAGATCGCGGGAAGCCACTGGATGCGGGCAGCGCAGGACCGATCGTCGTGGAGATCCTTAGGGGAGGCCTATACCCAGCAGTGGGTGTCGTGCGGCTGATATGATGACGAACTGCGTAGATTGTATTGAATTTATCGAAAGCTAAATTATTATTTTTCAACTCTATCAACAATATCTACTAGGAGGTGTATACTGTAAACAAAATTGGCTGCTGATACTGATATTTTGCAAAATAAACATGAGTTTGCGTCTCGCTATAAGATTCAGTCACCGAGTGGTACGAACATCTTCAGATTTTCGCAATTATTTTATGTAATACACCCTGAGAGTCCTTCGTTAAAATAATTTATCTTTTCATGAAAAAAAATAAAGGCTTCGTGACGCAAATGACGTGTCACGCAATTTGATTTATTATGATGCTTTATAATTGTTGTTTTCTTAAATTCCTTGAGATTATTTTTTTTATAATCGCGGGTGAAAGCTAATAATATAAGTAAAAGTTACGCTTTCAAGAAATACCTACTAATATAATAAATAACAAGATGTTTTGAAACAGAAGTGAGGATTATCGATCAATCCCGGATTTAGGTAATACGAGATCACAATACCAATGAGCAACCGAATAACAATCGATAGATCAACCGATAGTATCGATTGCACATATTCGGCTTTTCCAATGGGAACTGAATCAGGATGCGATCTATTATTTATACACATGATAGGTGATTATTTGAATCATCGAAATACCTAATCGTTAACAAATACAGTGCCGGTCACATAATTAAAGACTCCAGTCGATTTTTATACAAACGAGGTAATTTTGAAGCCTTGGTTCTCCGCTAAGGATTTACCTTGCTGTGATCTGATGATGGCCATCCAGGGACTGAATGGAGGAGATTTAGATCGCTCTACACATCCAACTGATCTGACAGTATTCTAAGAGATATAAGCAATGATATTAAAAAATTATAGATACGTTACCCGCACATCAAAATGGCAAGACGAAAGTCAGGTAATTGCCCGACTTTCAATTAGTCAGACACAGACTCGCGACACGGAAACACACGCGGCTCTCGTCAGTCAGACGCGATAAAATTGTGAAATTCTATTAAAAAAATTGGACATTTTTTTTGAGTCTTGCGTCTTCAGACGATGTACAAATTATACAGCAACAGTCAGAGATCGAAAAAATGCTTAATTTCACACGTTAGTACTGTATTTAATAAAAATATGTATTTTCTATTACTTTATTCGGCCATATTGTACAAAGAGCGAGCTGCTTTGCGTGTGTGTGTGTGTGTGAGTGAAGGAGGCAGCTGACGCGCTCTCAATTGGCGGCCAATGCGCATGCAGCGGTCAATGTGTGTATCTATACTACCTTTACGCTGTTTTAAATAGCAATGATGTTGGCGTATAACTTATCTTTACTTTTAATATCATTGGATATAAGCATCAGAGTTTTCAGTTTCAGGATTTCCGTACATTTCTATGCTAATTTTGTGTGTTTTTTAAACATAATATTAATCAATGCTGATCAGATCAGTTGGGTATGTAAAGCGATTTGAATCTCCTCCATTCAATCCCTAGATAGCCATTTTCAGATCACAGCTAGCCCAATCCTTCTCGGAGAACCAAGACTTCATAGTTAACTCTTTTGTATGAAAATCGACTAGTGTCCAATTATGTGACGTCCACTGCATATCCTTCATTGGCAGGGTTGGCCAAAAACAGTTTTTTTTAAAGAACAAAACATCATGTTTTATTTAGTAAACAGAAATTAAACCAATTTGTTATAAATGTTTTATTTGAAATGTTTTAAACACGCGGCACGTTTAAAACATGCTTTAAACATATTTTAAACATGTTTCAAACATACAATTGACATGTTTTCATTTTTTACAAGGTACTTTAAATCGAAAAGCCTTTCGAGGTTTTTAAGTTTTTGACACCGTATATGTTTTTTCGGTGTTTTTGATAAATTATTTAACGAAATATGTGGAAAAAACCCTGAATTATAGAGAGGAAGGAATAATAAATTTTGTGATGGTTTTATGATTGGAGTAAGGGGAAGGAACAATAGCAAAAAACACCGCAACATAAGCGGAGCGAACTATTTTCATCCCTTTCCCATTTACCCACAGTACAGTAGATTACATTTAGTCTCAAGAAAGTCTATGAACAGTGTGTGTTGCCAGTGATGACTGACGGCAGTGAAACGTGGTCGCTAACTATGGGTCTTATAAGGAGTCTCAAGGTCACCCAGCGTGCAATGGAGAGAGCCATGCTCGGCGTTTCCCTGCGAGATCGAATCAGAAACGAGGAGATCCACAGGAGCACTAAAGTAACTGACTGTTGTAAAAGGAATTAAATAAGAATTGAACAGGTAAAATCAGTATTTACGAGTATAATTTTGGTAACCATGTAAACAAAGTACAAGTATAAACCAGTATGACAACACCGACATCGCTCGAAGGATTGCTCAGCTGAAGTGGCAATGGGCGGGACACATAGCGAGAAGAACTGATGGCCGTTGAGGCGGAAAGGTTCTGGAATGGCGACCGCGCACCGGACGACGCTCCGTGGGTAGACCCCGACAAGGTGGACCGACGATCAGGTGAAGGTCGCGGAAAGCCACTGGATGCGGGCAGCGCAGGACCGATCGTCGTGGAGATCCTTAGGGGAGGCCTATACCCAGCACTGGGTGTCGTGCGGCTGATATGATGATGATGATGATGATGACAGTAGAACACACTTTATTCGTTCGTTCATCTGCCAGCCAGAACAATCGGTTGGAGTCTAGGAGATTCCACGAATTCAAAATTCAAAGTTGCCATCACAATTAAAATGTAACTCAAAATTATAATGTTGCAAATAAAAAGTTTTAAAAAGTACAAAAAATATTAATTACGAGTAATTTAGTGAAATAAACCTTAATGTTTTATATATATGTTTTAAACGTGTTTAAAACAAAATGTTTTAAAACGTGTTTTAAACTGATGTGTTTTTTTCCAGTGTTTTAAACAGTGTTTTTAATACTTGTTTTAACAAATGTTTTAATCATTGCCAACCCTGTACATTGGCCTACCTTCCATAGGCCTCGGCTTTTTAGCAAGTAAATAAATTCTTTTGTATTCTATAAACTGTGTTTTGCGTACTCTTTAACAACATTTGATCATTAATCGATTTAGACTGGGTTGATAATGATGAAGATTTCTTTGTCTAAAAAAAAATAATTTACTGACTCATATTTATCCTTATTTTATAATATTAGTGGCAATTTTGTTCAGCCGGGAAAGCACATAAAATATTAAGTTTTATTTTCGTAAAACTTTTATCAAACTTGATAGCACGTTGTGGTGAAAACGTCAAAAATTAAAATGCAATCAAGTAAGATTTTCGCATAATATTTTACAAGCAAAAAATATTCAAAAACAGAAAAACAAAACATACATAATAGGTAGGTATCAGACACAAATTATGCCAAAGATTTCTAAGCAAATCTGTGCATTTTATACCTCAGAGTTAGACAGTATTGCTTAGTACTTACCAATAATTTACATAAGCATATAAGTTACTAATGCGTGCTATAAAAGCGAGCTATAAGCATAATGCATGACATCCACCAGTGGCCTATCAGGCAATCACTGTCGCTTTATATAGTTCCATCGATATAAAATTGGAGTTACGTTACTATCTTAGCACCCCCGCAAGACAAACTGGTTGCTACTTTACCAGTGATGCGTAATGCAGTTTCCAATTTGTCGATAAAATATAAAACATTAGTCGTAGGAGCTCTGACTGTAACCATTGAATAATTGATTTGAACGCATTTTGTTTTTTATTATAAGCTATACATAATGGGTTATTTACATGAGTCGATTTTAGTTACCTGTGACAGTCAACTTTAGTCACCTAGCAAGTCGCTTCCAAAATTGAATAGTGATGGCGTCGCTGTCGTCTACGTAGTTGATGGCTAGACCAAGGTATATAATAAATATAATATGAATAAAGTACAGTACGAGGCACGTATCTTGAATTTTTTTCGACGGAGTGGGGATAAGTTCGCGCATGTGCTCTTGTGAGCAACCAATAGCGCGCGCCCCTATCCCATCGCCCGCGCCCCTCACCGCTACGCATGCCCAAAATACGTGTTCCGTGCAATCCCCACCCGATTTCAAGATATATGCCTCGTACTGTAGTTCCAGTTTAGCCACCGGATTAGATAATTTTGTTCAGTCACCTGCGGCCTAGGCCGAGTTGTCATTTACACGGTCGATTTTCGCCGTGCGGCGAAAATTGTGCGGCTTCAGTCGCCCAAGTAAATACCCCATTAGAAGAAGTTTTAATATCTACAAAATTCAGCACAACCTTTGTCTTAAAAACAAAAGTCTGATCTCATCTTTTAAATTAATAAAAAATAAACCCACTAGTTGCATTCCAGTCATAACTTCAGCCGAAATTAAACCCTCCAATTCGAAATCGTACAGTCAAATAGCTCACAAACGGCGTTAATGTGATTTTTATTAACCGTTTTTATTGCTCATTAAACTCAATACACCATAATGGACAATAAAAAAGAATTTATATATCGATATTGGTGTATGGACATCACGTTGGTTTATTCCCGCTGGCCATATTAGCATCAATCGAGACTGGTTTGCGTGGTACAAATCCTATCTATCAGTTGTTATACTAAGCAACGATGGCTAGTCCCTGTCTAGTGACTAAGTTAAGAGTCTTGAGTTAAGACTTCCGGGCGTACGTCTTGTTATAATAGTGGTTTTTCAGCCACATTTTGTTTTTATTTACATGACTTCCAGAAGATAATTACAAAGAGTTTTTGTTACCTATATAAAAACTAATGGTTCTGTAAAACTGTAGACCTCAGATTTGTGACCTTTTCCGAAATGGCTGAAATGCGACATTTCACATATCTCCGACATTTGAAAAAAAAAACTGAATCGACAACAAAATAGAACCTGCTCACAAACACGAGAATCGGTTGAGAAATGCGTTCTGCAGAAGAGAACAAACGGACAGCCGGACAGCGTGACAGACATACGAAAGCATTTTTGCCGAAGCTCA
The DNA here is from genome assembly GCA_943789525.1 of Agriphila geniculea. Classification (NCBI taxonomy): domain Eukaryota; kingdom Metazoa; phylum Arthropoda; class Insecta; order Lepidoptera; family Crambidae; genus Agriphila; species Agriphila geniculea. The sequence continues at coordinate 21,523,121 of OX038877.1, forward strand.
AGACGCTTCGCTCGCACTTTGCGCTCGCTCGTTCAATAAAAGTGAATAACCGGTTAACGAAATTCACGATTTACAAAACTACTGTGCTAATAGTCTGTTGAAATAAATATTTTATTTCTTTATTTAATTGAATGTTTTTCTATCCGTTATTTAGCCATTGCTTACCTTTGGTTACTCTTAGTTTTCTTAGCATGTATTTAATGCCCTATCGTACGCATTTCATTTAAATTAAGGCTCTTTACTCAAATGTCGGTACAACAGCAGCGGTACGAAATCGCTTCGCCACGCCGTAGTCCCACCTCGGTCACCATGGCTACCACGCTTGTTTATTATGGCGAGACGATGTCGTACCGCTGTCGCGCCGACAAATGAGTAAAGGCTTTAAGACTGACCATCCACGTTTTATTTTAATATTTAAAAAAATCTAGTTACTCATTTTGTCCACAAAGTTTCCATTTACATTTTATAGAGCATTCAATACTATTACGTTATAAAAGTAATCTTACGAGGATTCGGTACGGGGAATAAAAAACATTTACAACATGCGAATAATCTCCTTAATGGCAAATGTCTTTAAACTACAGTGATCACTTACCTTCAGACAGCGTGCAAAAAAAAAAAACAAAACATAAACATCATGGACAAGTGGGAAAACACCAGATTGCGCGGGCGGGACGCGCCGACAGATGGCGCCCACGCCAGGCGCCCGCGCAGGTGTCGCCCTACGCCGATCCTTACATAGACTAATATGCAGAACTTGCTAAGTCCTTACTTATTAATAATAATAACTTATTTTACTTATCCTTATGTTTGTTTGTTTGTTATGCCCTCACGTCTTAACTAATGAACCGATTATCATGAAATTTTGCATACACGTTGTCAGGGAACAGAAAAGGATATAGGGTACCTTTTATCCGGAAAAAACAAAAAACTGTCCAAGCAGATGAAGTTGCGGGCGGTCACTAGTCAATTATAAATACTTAGCGCCAACGCACACGAGCAACTTTTGTCTCCGCAACTATTTTGTCTCTCACATCAAGTCTATGGATTTGTACACGTAGCGATGCGGCAGTTAACTTTTCATACAAACCATTTAGACAAAATAGTTGCGAAGACAAAAGTTGCTCGTGGGCGCTCTCCCTTACCTATCAAGCATCTTCAGAACGCTGCAGTTATATTATTGAGGTAAGAGCGAGAGTCATTGAAAATCTTTTTAAAAAGCTCTTTACCCTGACTGGACTTTTATTCGGTATCTGCGAGATGGCAATTGGCAGCCCCGACTCAGAATTGAATTGAAATCGTGGATATTAAAAATAATTCATCATAGTTCGGGTTATACCAGAAATTATTCCAATAAAACTACTTGTACCATCATGTACATACTCAACAATATTCATTTATCTCTTTTGATTTAACTTTATTTATTGACCAAGTGAGCGCGAAGCTTTTCAGCTTGGGCAAAAATGGTTTCGAATGACCGGCTGTACAAACCTCTACAGGTCGCATAATTCTCAATCGATTCTAGTGAAATTTTGTGAGCAGGTCATAGAAACTCATTATAGAATGAGGTAACAGATTTGAATCCTATAGTTTTATTGATATAATATAAAACATATTCATAGCTATGAAACTTAGTGAAAGATTTTTTGAAATCCGTTTAGAAATGGTTGAGTTATGAGGGTTTTTAAGGAAATACCAAGCTCAATTCAATATGTGTTTTATCACGTACGACATAAGGTTCGTGTACGTCTCGATGACGTCATAAGGACACCCCAAAAGAACAGTGTTTTAGCACGTTATAGCTCGTATATCTTCTCGGGTTTAAGAGATATCGTAAAAATGTCTACACAGCACAGTTAATCATGTGGTGACATAAGCTTTCTGATAAGCCACTAAACAAAAATCGTTACCGATCCTCATGATATAGATTTTTTGTCGATTCCGACATAATGGCGGAGATACGGGGAAAATCATATTTCAGCCATTTTGAAAAATGTTTAAAAATTTCACAAACGCGAGGTCTACAGCTCTACAGAGCCACTAGTATTAATAGAACCTTAATAAATATACTTCACATAATTTACAGATAAGTCTATTTTGTCTTATATCGACATTTGACACGGCAACTAAAACATACTTTTACATAGCGATAACAATACAGATAGGCATTAAACTCCACGAGTGCTCATAATCTTTGCCGTTAGAAAGCCTCAATGGACTTAGTGAATGGACGCATGTCCTGAGTCAAGCAAGCCTAGACCGCGTCCTCTGCTCAGACCGGTTGCTATCTACACTTAGCAATGTATACAGTATAGATGGCCCTTTAGGCTTTCGTGCGTGTCATCTTCCATAGGTATATGATGCACTTTTTATTATACCGGTAAACTGGAATGATTAGCAACTTGCGTGGTGAATAACAACAGCGACATTTTCGATAGAAAAAAATAAGTTAAAATCAAAATGACCTTATTAGTTTCATAGAAAAATGTTCTATGAACAGGCCCAAGCGGTTCATTTTGATTTATTGTTATTTTTTTCTCTTGAAAATGTCGCTGTTGTTATTTACCACGCTAGTAGCTAAATACTACAGTTTACGGCACCAATTTTTATTTTTAGAGAAACGTGCTTATATTTTTAATTGATTAGTTTAAGAATACAACTTTTCGTTTAATAAATCGCATAACACTTTACATGAATTTGCGTTTTATAATGATTGAATAAGTTAGGCACCTACTAATTGAGGTTAGCTTCTACCCATTGTGCGCAACTGTACATCATTCGCCATTTTTCTTTTCAGGCATTATAGTAGTCAAGTCATTTTGGATTTCAGGCATTTTGGGATTAGTGAGAATTTGCCATTTTGACATTTATGTGTTTTGGTATTAAGATTTTATGATCTGGAGAGCTTACTTCTATATACGTATCTCTTGTACCTACTCACATACACTATGTGCCTGAATGCACTATTGTTTATTTAGTAAGGACCAACAACAGCTCAAAAAATATTTAACTCTAACCATTTAGACTAGTTTGGTTTTTAAATCTTGAGTAATTGACAATTGAAAAGAAAATGGCAAAACACCAAGTAAGGAGATTATGAGTATTACTAGCGGCCCGCCCCGGCTTCGCACGGGTGCAATGTAGTTACTAAATGTAAAACTGTGCTCATGTGGTGTCAGTGTAAAGTTATTAGATTATACTACAGGATACATATACCTAGGAGGACGACATATACCTATACGACGTACGCAAGGGGTGTTATAGTATAATTGACGTGTGTGTGTGTCTGTCTGTCTGAGGCAACCAACCTAGCTCCCAAACTTATGGATCGATTTTAATGAGGTTTTTATGCATAGTTTAAGAGAAGCGTATAGACGGCGGGAAGCGACTTTGTTTTATACTATGTATAGCTTTTGCCCGTGGCTCCGCCCGCGTGGCAGTCGGTAATCAATGTAAGTCTTCCCTTGGAAACCAATGATCGGGATGAAAAGAAGCCTGTGTTAAGTATTTCAGACTTAATCTATATCTGTGCCAAATTTCTCCTAAATCCGTTCACCCGTTCAGACGTGATTGAGTATGATATGATTGAGTAGGTACCTAACAGAACAACATCCAAACATCAAAACTTTCACATTTATACAATTTTGTGATTATATAGGTAATAGCTGCACCCCGCGGTTTTGCCCGCGCAGTCTGTCGATTCTGTAACCAAACTCGCATCTCACTCCACTTCGCGTGAATTTGTTATTAGACATTTATTTACTAAATGAGCTATTTTACTGATTGCAAAAAATTTAGGTAGCCTGCGAGGCTATCTAAAATCTTTTGTGATAAAAAAAATTTTCTTATCATTATCTTATTTATGATTTAAAATTCCCGTGCAGTGAAGTGAGATTCGAAGTGGGGTTCGAGTTTGGTTACAGAATCGACGCCCTGTTAACGATTCTGCATTAGTTAGGTAGGTACTTAATAAAATTTATTAGCGGTAATTTAACAAAATAAGTATAATAATATTATGTTACATTTAATACTTACCTTATAGTTAAAAATTCTAATATATTTGCTTAATAGTTATCTTCTTTATAAATAAAAGTCGATGTATGTGTATTTGTTTCCTTTGCACTCCTAAACCATTCACCCACATCCGATTATGATGAAACTTTGGTGAATGTTTGGTGAATTGTTCTGCTTACTACTGAAAAAGTTTCTGGCTAAAAAAAACGTGACATTGCAACGCATGCCGGGCAAAGATTTATGCCGGGTGCAACTAATGTTGTGCATTATTATCAGGCTCTCCATCGAAACACTTCTCTAAATACTACATTCCTTGTCACGTTATCTGATATTTGCCAGATGTTGCCGTTTTATTTGACTAATATTTCGTAAAGTAGTTAAGATAGGGATAAAACCTTATACAACATTATAAAAATCAAAGCTTGTCTTGAAAATCGGGAAAATTAGAGATTAAACGTCAGCCCGTGCAGTGCAACTGACATTTATTTTTCTTAATCATTCAAATGCACTAAGAAGTTTTGATTCCGATATCGAAGTCAACCACCCTAAAAATAGCTTTCTACCCCTTTTCAACCCTGTTAAGGGATACATTTAAAAAAAGTACGAAACACGTGTTCAATTAATTTTGTAAAAAAATGTCTATGCCAAATTTCAAGTCAATCGGGCCAAGGAATCGCGTTCTCCCATACAAACTTTGCCACCCTGTTTCACCCTCTTAGGGATTGAATTTCGCAAAATCCCGTCTTAGTGAGCACCTACACCCTAAAAGGGACCCCCATGCAAAATTTGAGACTCCTAGCACTTGTAGTTTCTGAGATTTCGTGATGAGTCAGTGAGTGATTTACGCTTTTATATATATAGATGACCATTTGTAGAATGCAGTTGCAAATATGCATTCTTTTAAGATTCAACTAGCATTAACCCATTTATTGATAACCTCAATTCTAATTTGAAATTTGAAATCAATGCATTTGAAATCTATAAAATGTTTATTAACAATAATTTTGTTTTATTAAGGCTTAGTACACTTCCTTTTCAATAACATTGAATTTTGTGTATGTATATATGTGTATATGTATCTATGATCCAAATGGATGGATAAACGGATCAGAATACAATTTTCGAGTACATTGGCACAATATATTATGTCTACAGAAGGGTCACTTGGCAATTTTCCTTACACACAGATACACATACGGACGATTTCAGTCCCCAGGTCATAAGGTGTTGTAGCTCCCAAGCGCAATTAAACAAATTTCGGAAAGTCGGGAGTATTATTGAATACGCCCAAAGCTGTCCTTCTGACCACACAGACTTTATTTAATATTATGGCACTAAGTGTTTAAAATACCGCTATGCTCCTTTACAACATGTATGTTTTAAGTTTTATTTCTTAGCGTCAGTGTTGCGAAAGCATCGATAAACATTACGAGATATTACTATAGTATAGTCGATACGAAGCGCTTTAGCGAGTCGTGGGATGACATGCTTATTGTCACTAATAGAGCCTTTGTAAGTATAATATCACGCGATTTTACTTCGAAAGTCGCCTACGAATAATAACTTTAAAATAAATCAGAGGTAAGCTATGGACTTAGCGGTTTTCATTTCCTTTATGCTATAGGTTTTTATTAAAAAATCTGTTGTGGAAAAGTGAAAAAAAAACTAAATAGATTATAGAATTTCGTCAAAAACAGTTTACCTACATAATTTTTAACTATTCTATTTATTTATTATACTCGATTGCTCTAATGAGTTATTTTATGAAATTAACATAAACTTGTTTTTTAAATCCTACTAATATTATAAATATGAAAGTTTGTGTGTTTGGATATTTGTTCCTCAATAACGCAAACCGGCTGAACAGATTTGGATGAAATTTGACACACAGATAGTTTATAGCCTGGATTAAAAGATAGAATACTTTTTACCCCGGCCAAAGGTTCCCTAGAGATTTTCTGATAGTCCACGCGGAAGCTAGTCTGAAATAAATGCGACTAGGCAAAAACTATTTTAAATAATGAACATTAAATCCAAAACTGTTTGTCAGGAATAGTTAACTCTCAGCCAGAACGTAAACAAAGTATAACCACTGTCGCTACTTGCTGCAAACGGAAAATTTAATTAGCCATAATGAATTCAGTGACGTATGCACCACCATAACGACTCATCAAAGGAAGCCGCGATCGAAAACGTTTTGATAGCATCTCAATCGAGAACCACACGTGGGCACACAATAGGATAACGCCCGCTTTTTTATTTACAAAAACACCAGACAATGATGTTATGTCATGTTAAGTCGTGGATCAGTTGATTGATTCACGTCATTCGTGCAAGTAAAAATTGTGGCAGAAAAAACGGATTAGTCGGTCGCTATGCGCACTAACGATGATGATGACTAACTCTGTGGAACCTCTTGAGCTGCGTTTTTTGTGGCCTTTAGTATATTCAAGTATTAGATTTATTCTCTATGAATGACATATTAGGAGTTTGAAAGTCATATAAATCTCTTTAATCAATGAACCCGAGCCGAGCTTCGCTGGATGGTGTCTCTTTGTAATATAATGTACCCAAGAAGCTTATACCCCCAATGGAGATTGCACGGCCAGTGTCATAGTGAAGATTGAAAAAAGGTCCTTAAGTGACGTGACGGCTTATTGCTACCTCTTTCTTTAGTGTTACAATACGTTTTCGTTTCTCACGAATGAACGAACGACGAACAACGAACACGTATTGTAACATTAAAGAAAGAGGTAGCAATAAGCCGTCACGTCACTTAAGGACCTTTTTTCAATCTTCACTATGACACTGGCCGTGCAATCTCCATTGGAGGTATAAGCTTCTTGAATGTAGCGCACAATTTTTCAGATACAATAATATTGTTACCACTGGCAGAAGTTGCCCACATTAAATACGAGTATCAACTTATTTAACTCTCTCCGAACAGTTTTTATGATCTAAGTCTAACAAAAATATAGTTTCTATTTATATTTTATTGCCTATCAAGAGAGACCCATTGTGTAACACAGAGCACAGAGTATCACATACGCCACTGCGCTAAATAAAATCATCAAATCTAAAACCAATGAACCGAAAGTAAGTCTAAAGCATATCCGGTCAATAAAAACCGGGAAAGTCGAACTGCAAGAGAGACCCATTGATTGGTTTCAGAAAACCTAATAATTTAAAAGTTGTTTTCTTCTTTCCAGATCCGCAATGGGTACGCACGAAGCATTGGTTTTGGTGATAAGCATCGTAGGCACCATGGCCTTTATCCCCCATGGTTCTATTGGGGAAAAGGTCGGTATTGCCTCACAGTTTCAATATTATTACTATCGTCTAATAATTATTAGAAAGCTTCGAAAAATCTTCGTGTCCGATTTACCTCAGTGTCTCAAGACGAAAGTCTGTGACCAGTTGTGTTGCCAGTGATGACTTACGGCAGTGAAACGTGGTCGCTAATTATGGGTCTCATAAGGAAGCTCAAGGTCACCCAGCGTGCAATGGAGAGAGCCATGCTCGGCATTTGCCTGCGTGATCGAATCAGAAATGAGGAGATCCGCAGGCGAACCAAAGTAACCGACATCGCTCAAAGGATTGCTCATCTGATGTGGCAGTGGGCTGGACACATAGCGAGAAGAACCGATGGCCGTTGGGGCGGAAAGGTTCTTAAATGGCCACCGCGCACCGGACGATGCTCCGTGGGTAGGCCCCTGACAAGGTGGAACGATGATCTGGTGAAGATCGCGGGAAGCAGCTGGATGCAGGCAGCGCAAGACCGATCGTCGTGGAGATCCTTGGGGTAGACCTATACCCAGTAGTAGGTGTCGTGCGGCTGATATGATGATGATGAACAATTATAAGTATCATCAAATAATTAAAAGGCTATGTTTGGACTAGGTTAAGTTTGACATTTGTGTCAGGAATTTCTGAATAACTAATTCGCTAATACACCTACTTGTAAATGCATGCTAGTTACAAAAAGCATAAGTACTTACTCATAACTCAGTCGAAAATTCAACATGTTCTATTAAATCACAGGATCACATCCTAACCGAAGCTTTGCTTCGTGAGGTGGTCGAGCGAATGGGCAAGGAGTTCAACGACGCCGCATCCAGCTACCTGGACTTCCCGGCTAGTGACCGCCATCTCGCCCTCATGGCTCGAGCCAATAAAGAACTGGAGAACGAACAGCTGGATTACGACTCGCTCATTGATGGAAATCCCAACCCTAGTCTGCGTGACCAGGAATACCTGCAGCACAGGTACCTAACCAAAAGATCTTCTACTTATTTCAACGATATTTTCAAAGCAACTTCCTAAATTGATTTTATACACATTACTTCATGTATTCTAAATGAAAAAGAAAGTTGTGAAGATTTTTCACGACAAAAATCCTCGTCTATTTTCATCACATTACAAAACAAAGGTACACCTTCTTCCTAAGGCGGCCATTACATGCTCATGCAAGCGTCAGTCAAATTCCATCAGTCATGAATTACGGTTGACCGTTGGTGACTGATGGAAAGAACAAATCAACTTCATGCAACCATCAGTCACTACATTACACGGTAGGTTGTTTGTCAGTCACAGCAAACGTAATTCATGACTGATGGAATTGAATGACGCTTGCATGAGCGTGTAATGGCTGCCTAAGACTTTGATAAATTGTTTCAACTCTCAGTTGGAGGACGTCTGACAGGAGAAGAAAAAGATCTAACAGAAGATAATAGGTAATTTAATTGACATAATCGTTACTTTCTCTTTAGCTCCCTCTGGGGTCACCAATATGTGACTGGAGGTGCCGGTGAAGGTGAGCAGCGCCTGCAACCTTCAGGAGTGGTGCCTAACCGGCACATGGTGAAGACCGACGCAGTGCTGCCAGCTTACTGCAACCCACCCAACCCTTGCCCTGTTGGATATACTGGTAAGTGTTCGTGTTGTGTACTCAACATTATGCATCATCAGAAGCCTGTTATCGTCCACTGCTGGACACAGGCAGCATAATGCAGTAGGTATCTCATGAACAGTTGAAAAGAAGGACCCTAATGTTCACAACTGATTTAATGTATGTTTTACTCATACTATAATACTGAAAAATTCTCAACTGAAAGCAATTCAGACAGATAACTAATGCGCAGTGCAGGCGCAGTCTAAGTACGAGTACGTTTATTTTATCATGATTCGGTAGGTATACCTTTCATTTTCATTTTCATTTTCATTATGTGTGATTCATTTATTGACTATAATGGTATCAGATGTGGTCACTAGACTTACTAGGCTTACATCCACGAGTAGGTACGGCCTAACTCATGACATTGGCTGCTTTCAGCTTCAACTATAAAACAACCATCAAATTGAACAACTTTTACTATGGGACCAACTCGTAAATCGCAAAAAAACAGCTGTTTCATATATTTTGGTATTTTCGTTATTAATTTGTGTATGAAACAGCTGTTTTTTTTTTCGCGATTTCAGAGTTAGTCCCATAGTAAAAGTTGTCCAGTTTGATGGTCTCATCTCCCATATTCAGCATTAGGGATTTTTTTGTAACACGTTGTGTAGATCAGCATATACTGATTTTCATTGTGAAAACCTCTTCATGGTACAGAAGACCAGGGCTGCATCAGCGAGTTCGAAAACACAGCCGCTTTCAGCCGGGAATATCAGCTGTCCCAGCGGTGCATGTGCGACGGCGAGCACATGTTCAGCTGTCCATCCGAGATGCCGTCTGAACTCGACATGCGGTTCCCTGACCACCACAAGAATCTGGTAGCAAAGAAATACAAGCCCGATGTGAGTATGGACGTTATACAGCGTGAAATTTTAATCATTTGGTTCCCCCAATAGGGTGATTCCACTCATGATTACAAGCAACTTTTACTATGGGACCAACTCTGATATGAGGAAAAAAATCTGCTGTTGCATACATTACGGTCGAGTAGGGTATTGCGCTTTTCTGTGGAACAGCAGATTTTTTTCGCGATATCAGAGTTGGCCCCATTGTAAAAGTTGCTTGTAATCATGAGGAGAACCACCCACTGCGGGAACTGATTACAATTTCAGCAAACATTAAATTTACAACAAATGATTAAAATTTCAGCGTGTATCTAAACTTTTTTGAATGCTGAAGATACGCCTTCAGTCTAAACTATTGAACTGATCATCATGTTGCATAGGCGTTGTCAGGGGTACAGAAAAGAACATAGGGTACCTTTCATCCCGAAAAAAGTACTGTTCCCGAGGGATAGAACTGCCCAATATCTTAGATGTTTGAGAAAAACAAGGTTGGCTTGGTGTGCTGTAGATTTTTTTGAAGAATACCTATTACGAGGGCGGATTGATAAGTCTTTAGAAAAGAAGAACTTTTTTTTCATATTTTTTTTGTATCTTAAAAAAAAACTCCTTAGGAATCTTAACACATTTTTTTTTTCAAATTCGACAAAACATTACTTTTGGAAACAATAAGCTCATGTGACTTTTAACTTTTCTCAATGACCTTGTCGACCCTCTCGGTGGCACTCATGACATCAAAACTCATCGAATGAAGACACGAATTCTTGCTATTCTCTAGATTTTAGTCCTTTGAGATTTTTCCTCCTACCAAACATGAATGTCTTGGCAGGCAAAGATTTTCATCAATCCAAAAGGTGGTGTCTGAAATGGGCCCTCATTTCAGTTACCACAGTTGTCAGGCGATGAAAGAAAAAAAACCGGACAAGTGCGAGTCGGGCTCGCCCACCGAGGGTTCCGTACAGACCTACATCTATACATAAAATAAAGCTATAGAAAAGTTGTGTCGGTACAAAAGAGATATTTTGAAAAAAAGTGGTTGGTAGTTATTAGTTTTTTATATGAAAACTGTACTACGGAGAGTTCAAGCTTTATCCCAGGTTCTACCTACCGGAATTATGTGAAAAATTGCTTAGTTTATAAGTTGGACTCCAAGCTACCAAACTGTAAAAAAATACCATCAAAATCCGTTCAGCAGACTGCTATATATAGATAACCATTTGAAATCCTTTGTCGTCACGTAGAAAATAACCCTTCCAGGGATTACGACAAAGAATTGACCACGGGCGAAGTTTGAAATGGAATAGTACATTACTGCAGCGGCACTCAAGACAGGCATTGAAGAACATACGTTAGTCCATCAATGCCTAGTTGCGGCCAAGGCTTGTGTAGTACTTTTAAACTTTTAACTTTTTAGTTTTAAAAGTTTTAAGCTTTTTATTTTAATTTTAAATTACTTACAGTAATTGAAAAAAGATAATGGAAAGTGGAATGTGCACATAAAGGCCTTTCATTTGATACACATATTGAAAAAAAAAAAAATTTGTTTTTTTTTTCAGTTTTTTTGGAATGTGCTCATCAAGGCCTTTCATTTGATACCCATATTGCAAAAAAAATTACCTTTCTTTTTAAATTTTTTTTTTTAGTTTTTTGGAATGGGATCCCTTGTTTTCGCATAATTGTTTTATACCTAATTTGATTTGGCATAACGGATTTGGCATAATCTTTTTTGTCATAATAATACTTTCGCATAATTGTTTTTTGGCATACTATTTATATTAGCATAATTATCATTTAGACTAATTTGTTTTCGCATAATGTTATTAGGCATATTGTCTATTCGCCTAATATTACTTAGACATAAAAATCAAAAACAATAAGAATAAATATTTTTACGCACTTATTTATTTTCATGCAAAAGGTAGGTAATGTATTAAAATGCCAAAAACTCATAACACATACGACCTAAATATCGACTCATAAAACACCTATTTTTAAAATACCGAAAATCCTTAATGTCGATATCCAAAAGACCGAAACTTAAAAGATCGATTATTAAATGACTGATGATTAACCTGAAAGTTAAAATGCCGATAGTTTAATTTTTTTTTTATCTTTTTGGAATGCGCTCATCAAGGCCTTTCATTTGATACCCATATTGCACCAAAACAGTTTTTTTTCGTTTTTATTTTTTTTTTCAATTTTTTGGAATGTGCTCATCAAGGCCTTTCACGTGATACCAGTTTACCGAATATTAAAAAAAAAAAAATTTTGGAATGTGCTCGCTCATCAAGGCGACATTTGATACCTATATTTGTGTTTCATTGAAAAGTTCGCTCCATTTCTGAATTACACGTGTGTAATGAGTTTTAATAGAAACATTGCTGGACAGACGCCGGCAATTTTGTATGAAAATCCATTATAATACGTTAGTAATGGATTCTCATACAAATATTGACGGCGCGGTTTAGGTCTGTCCGTAAACTCTGATTTAGCACGAAGAAGGTTGTCAAAATAATGTTCGAATTTCCAAGCATTTTTGAGAAAAAATAAAATAATTACAAACCCACCGCACCTGTATGAAATACAAGTACTGTTGATTGTCAACAGATGGCGCTGTATATCGATAGTACACTGTATAATGTTCTGTGAAATGGTTTTATCTATCGCAATGTTATTAAAGAAAATGGGTGTATTCCAACAGGACCCTTTGGTTGTGTGAAGCCGAGACTTTTATTGTAGTGGTGGCTACCTCGGCTGACCTTACCGAGTAAACTGTCTTGATTATACTTGGTGCCAAATGCTCCAAGCAACATTGGAATGCGATGCACCCGCATTTTAATGTAAACTGAAACAATCTACCACTGAACTATTCAACACTTGACACTGGCAAAAATTACTTCCAAGAAGAAAGTAGATTGCCAAAACAAAAATAAGAAGAAGAAGACCCCCTGTCATACAGCGTGATACACCGCCATGTTGCGAAAATATTTAGAGCCAAATTTATTACTTTTTAATTTTATTTTTAAAAGTAATTAACTATAACAATTTTTGAAAAGATCTGAATAATTAATAATAATAAATATTTATATTTTTAAAAGAATTAGTGGCGCGATTAATCCAAAAGTAATTAGAAGTTAAACTATGACCGCGCAATGCCGCGCATACCGTTGTTTCACCAAGATGATTAATAATTACGTATTTTAATGACCATATTTTATTATGATTTAATTACAAATATACAGTTTTCAGATTTATTCCTGTAAGTGTAGTATAAGACGCTATTACCTGCCAAATTTCATAGTTCTAGGTCAACGGTAAGTACCCTATGAATTTTGATTCCTTTGAGAGTATCGAAAATGCGTTTTTTGCGCCCTAAACGGCAGTATCTTTTTTTTACGTTAATTTAGAAGTTTGATTTTTTTACAGCTTCAAGGGCCCGTAGACCTTAGTATATGGTTTAAATTTCAATTCGATACCTCCACGCGTTTCCGAGATAAAGGGTCTTGACAGACAGACGGACGGACGGACAGACAGACAGACGGACAACAAAGTGATCCTATAAGGGTTCCGTTTTTTCCTTTTGAGGTACGGAACCCTAAAAATAATGGGTTAAAGAGGTATGAACTTCGTTGGACTGAATACGCAAAGCTACAAAAATAAAACAAAATATGCCGGATAAAGATGTTTCTTCTTTACAAAGTCATGGACTTATCAAACCACCCTCATATAGTGGTAAAGTAGCAAGTTGTGCTACATTCTTTTTAAGGTTTGAAATGAAAAACTTTTTTCATTTATTTCAGGTGGAAAATCCATATTTGACAGGAGAGCGGCTCCCTATAGCAGCCAAAAAAGGTTTTGATGTTAATGTTTACTAAAATGTACCGCAATCTATGTCTATTTCACTAATCCCCTAAGTACAGTAAGGGATGCGTTCATTTATTATTTTAGAGAGATTTATGCAAAATCGTTCGAATTATTGACATAAAATGTCGAATTTTATCTGTAATTTTATTAAATAAAATAAACAGTTGAGACGCGAAATTTTTTACAACTCCTTACTATACTTACGGTTTGATATCTTGAATAAAATGTTGCAACCTCATCAACCAGTAAAGAAAGTTATCAAGTAGAATAACACCGTAAGATTAGGATTAAGCTACATTGGACCGACCGGCCTCCCCATTTTCACACAAGGGCCTTTCATCGCACACAAATTATTTAAAAAAAAAAACACCACACGGCCTCTTCTGCGCTCTTCGGCATATGTGAGTCGGTCGTCACCAGTTTCTCGTTATAAAGAGAGAAAAGAGCTATAAAAAATGTAGACCCGGGCGGTCCTATATAGATAAACCTTTATTCGAATGCACGTCATTGATCGAACGTATAAAAATATATTTTTGTAGGATAAGACTTAGGATAGATTTATGTAAATAAATGTGGTGTTTATATCATTACAGTGCAAAGCACTTTAAAAAATTCAACCACTATAGGTGGTTTTAATAATCAAATAATAGGGCGGAGAAAAAGCCTTTTCGTATTTCATATAAATGAAGTCGGAACAAAATCTCTTTTATTGTACTGTATGTATTTGACTTATTCGGATACTTTGGATAACATTAAAATTAAAAAATTATAATAAAAAACAGTTCCTCCAGCTATTTTCTATGTTGAAACGAAATAAAAACGAGCCATTTTTGTGCAGTTGATGAAAAGTGGATCACCTTAAATAAGAATCTGCAAAACGAAATAAAAAGATCCCTGTGTGCATTTATGGCATGGGTGTGTGTTTATCAAGAAGAGAGTGTCAAACTATTTGTACCATTTTTTGAATCAGGAATCCCGAAATTTCTACAACTACAGGATCATGACATGTTGTGGCCGTTTTGTAGACGCACGTCTACAAAATGCCAACAAGTTATGAACAAAACAGTACATTTATGTACATTTATTAGTATTAGTACATTTTTATTATTACTACATTTATTATTATTAGTACATTTATTACAGAAGCGCTCATGGCGGAGCTTGACAGAGTGATCGTACGCGATCACGTTTGTTGAGCAACGCTTGGTCCTGTCAGGTGTTGGATGGGTGACCGATAAGTTGCATTACATACAACTGAGCATTTCCTTGCTTTGGACCAGGCTGTAGGCGTCTGATAACAATCGTTAAGTCAAGTTAGAGGCCTTACAGGCGGCTTGATAAACACCAGAGGTGGCCACTAATCCTCATACGACTTATCGTAGAATAGAATAGAAGAGAAAGAAATACATTTATAAATCTTTGAAAACAAGTCTTGAATTTGTATATTAAACACGGAAAAAGCTTTTTCCCCACCTTATGTTTGGAAGGTTACTTTAATTTTATAATATGAGTAAGTTGTATTTATATTATATACGTTCGATCTTTGTCACTAGGCTAGTCATGCGAAAAGGGCAGTTTTGTATTTGGGTATACAAAACACGTTAATTAAAACATTACATGTGTAAAAATATATGCATTTATAGTCTAGTTTGATAGATTTTTTTATTATAATTACATCCACTGTCTTATTTAAACAGTTTATTATTTGTTGTGCTTTAAAATGTATTTGTCTAAACAAAATCTAAAAAATAAAAACCTATTCGGTTTATGGAAGCTTTCGTGACGTATAAAAAACAACTAGGTATAAGTACCTAGATAGGTTAGTTGAGACTAAAAGCATATAAATATTCAGATTTCACATAGACATAAATAATATAGCAATTCTCAGTTGGTACTTAAAGTGTTATATTTAGTAATACAATATTTATTTTAAATAGTACTGTATCATAATCATTAAAAACCGAGCGTTCAAAATGCAAATAATAGTTATGACGATTAAAAGTACGAGTAGCAAAAAAGTGTTCCGGTTTTATTTGCTTTTTTTGCTACCGTACCAAAAAATCTTATTTGATCTCAGAAAGTAAATGTAAATAAATTTATTTTTAAATTATTTTCAATTTCTAGAATTGTGTACATTTATAACACAACTTGTTATTAAAATAATGCAAAACTATTTAAACCATAATTCAGTTGTTTTCTGAAACAACTGTGAATTCAGGTAAGAATCAGATCAGCTAAATACATATAGTGTTATATTATCTGTGCTAAAATAATTAACACGTACGTCATTAAAAGAGGGCTCTACACTCGCGCCGCGAACCGCGGCCGCGAATCACGGGCGCGGTTTGCGCATGAAAACGGTGCGAAAAATATAGCCCTCCAAACTCGCGCGTGAACCGCGGCCGCGAATCACGGCAACATTAGTTCGGCACACAAGTTCATTGACGCGGACCAAAAACCGCCACCGGACGGGGAACGCCGCGAAGCGCGAACGCGAAGCCGCGAAGCCCATACGCGAAGCCGCGAAACCCTCCACACTCGCGGTTCGCGGCCTTCGCGGGCTTTCGCGGAGCGAGTGTGGAGCCCTTATCAAAAAACCCTGTCAGATCCTGAAAAAGGTGATAGTGTTGATAAAACTGAACAATATTTTTCATAGAACATAGTAGGTTTGTACCAATGCAAAATGTATTGGTCAGCTGACCGGCTTACTATGGAAAGGCGAAAAAAAAATCGTTTTTCGACCTATGTTCCTTAGAGAATGTTGTTCAGTTTTAGCTACACTATCACCTGTTTCAGGATCTGACATGGTTTTTTGATACATGATGTATACAGGGTGGAAAAAATAGACGGTTGTTAGAGGGGACCAAAGAGAATGTAAAAAAAACTAGCGTTTTAGAGAGGACTGGGGAAGTACCCTAAATATTGACTCCAAAAACTATTTTTTTAAATATTTAAAAACTGAATTATAATATTTTTGATAAATCGCATCTCAGCTAAAAATCGAACGGGTTAAAATCCGAAAATAATTTCCTCCTGTACTTTTATGATACCAATCAATAGGGTCAATTATAATTGTCTATTTATTCTTATTTTAAGGCAGACCCAAGTAAGATAAAAAAAAATAGTTTGGTTTAGCACAAAAACCTTTCTACTTAATCTTCTTATTTTTCAAAAAACTTTAAATGCAGTTTTACTTATTTAAAAAAAATAAAGGAATGTTACCTTTTAGTTGAATTTGCCATTACCAATATTTAGGGTACTTTCCCTAACTACCGTCTTTTTTCCACCCTTTATACAACGAAACGAATCTAAATATTATTTCCGGTAAACCAGGAAAAGACAAACGTTATTTTAATAACTCGCTGTATATGTTATTTTGGAATATTTTCAATGAAACTTAAGTCAAAGCTGTGAATTTTATTAGTTGTACATACAATCGTAAGTGTATGTGTGTTACTCTTTAGTTACGTAGCTACTTTTAGTTAATATGTATCTTTTAAGGCGATTTGCACTTTTTCATTCATTGTATATAAACACAAAATATAACAAACTTTTTATTTTATAATATAATTAGGTGTAAAATATACTACTCAAAGGAATGATGTATCTTAACAAGTTTAGTCTTAACCCTCCATTGACTGTTTGGAAATTTTGCCAGAAAAATGTTGAACGATAGGGGCGATAACCATGCGATAACAGCAATGTGCGAAGGACGAGGGGTTAGTTTTATCAAAATCAGTTAACATACCTAGATATAAGTAAAGTTAATCTTATATATATAACTATATTTTAATACGAAAAATAAAAAAAACCCAAAAAATAGTTATTTTAAGTAATGTAATAACATATAGATACATAGATAGACATAAATAAGGTGTATACATAACCACTATTATATCATAAAACGCGCTGTATTTTTTTATATATGTTTGCCATATCATTCAATCAGTCAGTATAGGTACTTACATCGTTATTTTTTAAGTATATCTAAAAATTAAATGAGGATGTCAGTCCACGGTTCTGAATATGAACGTGCAGCTAAAAATTAAAAATTAATAGTTTGAAAGTATCGGAAAAAATCTTGATTAATATAAAGGCAAACTCACAAAATAGCAAGACACGTACGTAGATTCATTATTTTCATTATTTACGTAGGTAAACAAGATAGTCTCTTTTGATTACAATACGCGCGTGTAATTATATGAATGAATAAGCTCTACATTCAGAAATCAGTAAAATTTTGGGACATAAACAAACCTCAATATCTTGACCAATTATTAAATATCGAAACTTTTAACTGTACATACTCGATTAGAATAGGGAAGAAAACTAAGAAGATTAATTTATTAATTAAGGGAAGAGAACACATTTAATTTTTAGATATACTTAAAATTTTACCGCGTATTTTTTTACCCTAGAAAAGAAAGTATTATGCTTAAATATAAAGTTTGAAGAAGAGTCAAAAGCATACAATCGCGATATTTAAGTTCTTAAAGTGATGTACAACGTTCAACAGATATTCAACAAAGACACCTCTAGCAAAAAGTTATTTTTCATCTCTATGTATTAAAAAAACAAATCTTTAATTAATATTTTCTTAATAAGTCAGTTTCGTGATTCAATAAAGTGATAATATAAAAAAATACAAAACTACTTCGCCTACATTGATTTGGAATGGCAATTTGCACAACTTTCATAAAAATCAAATCAAATCTTTTATTTGCTTGTAAACATGGCATTAATAAAATCGTTGTAATTTAAAAAATATTTTGGTCTTTGCAAAAGTTAAATAAATGTTTTATTGATAATAATATAAATCATATTAGGAATAAATAAGTAGACGATACACACAAAATGTATATTATAAAGGGATGAACTATCTGAACTTAATATTGATAGAAATACTAACTACATGTGTCTGTAACTTTAGGGTTTATTTTAGTAATATAATTTTGAAAAATATGAGTTATATTAAATAGTGTAAATATGAATTATTCGTATTCGTGGAGCCGTAACTGAATTTATAAGTAGCAAAAAAACACAGAGCAACGCAGCCGGCGCAATCGCGTAGTATGTATATAATCTTAAAAAATAATTGAATTAAGTAACATAGGTTCATCTATAGTACGTATTAATATTGAAAAATAAGTTAGCACATAAGGAAAATTAAGAATAAACAGATCAACTGAAAAAAATACATTAAACTATAACATTACACAACAAAAATCTCTGTAATATTTTATAGTAACAATGATCTACTTAATTTTAATTGTTTATCTATAAAAAAGCGCCTTTAAGCAGCTGGAAATATTCTGCCGTAGCTTTATATTATGGAAGGGACTAGGAAATCATTATTTAGCTATAATCTGTTATATGAATGTTGATAATAAAGGCTGGTTCCCACTTGTGCCACAAACGTGCAACAGTGAAGTTGTGAAGGAGTTTGCGAGACATTCTCAATTATTGGCGATAAAAAAGAGATGCACTACTGAGGCCCTACCGGCTAACTTTTCGAACTTCGGCGAGTCTGCCGGGCTTCAACTTAAAACAAATAAATCAAAGTAAGGGATTTCGTATTTGGATTTGCGGAAGTTATTTGCAAGATATCAAGGTTCGAGTGACATCATGAATTGGAGTTTGCCATTTTGGCCTGGTTGGGGCTCGATTTATATCTGTTTTAATTTGAGGCCCGGCAGACTTGCCAAGGTTCGGAGCGTTAGCCGGTACAGCCCCTGGTGTTGATTTTAATGAAATGTATAACAGCAATCAACTAAGTATTTTAAACGTAAGTAAAAATGCGAATTAATTTGTATTGAACTCATCGGGATTGACTAAAAGTGTGTGGACTTTCATTATACTAAAACACACGAACAAGAAATCAATTTGAAATAGAACTAAATAAATATTTGGAAATAAATCGTAAAAAAAGATGATTAATAATCTTGACAAGACTAATAATCTAATAATATGAACAAGAGTTTTTAGCTACCTATTTTTTAAAAAGTATTCCCAGTTGCCAAAAAAAAACATGAAATTAATGAAAAAAATAAGTGTATGAGAGGCGTGAAGTGAAGCTAAAGTTTTTGTTGACATAACTCGTTTAATGTTACTTACACACTTTTTGACGCTTGTGGCTTAAATGGGGAAATGCCTAGAAGTGTAAATAAATATACAATTAATATTCTTGAGGCATAAAAATTTGCAGACAATTTAGGTACACTAGGCTTCTCCCATGATGGAAAGCCAGTGTTAGATAGGAGGGACCGTATTTGTAAGGAGAAAATCGGGTACTATTTGCACTAAAAGTGCGGATAGGTATTCGGATACGTACAAATTGAAATTTGTGAACATCTAATCCATTACACGCAATGATGTTTAACAATTTCATGACCCACCCATGCTTTTACTGTGAATTAAAATTTGAAGGTATTTTACCCAGAGAAATTAAAGTTCGTTTATATCTACAGACATTGAGCGTGCCAGATACGTGCCGTGGCAGATAATATAATACTTAATTCTTTTATACCATGTATTTAGGTGTATTCACATTGAGCGTGCCACACACGTTCCGTGGCAGACAAAATAATTCTTGAATATTATTTTGTCTGCCACGGAACGTGTGTGGCACGCTCAATGTCTGTAAATATAAACGAACCTAGTTTCTAATACTTAAAGTTACTAAAGTAGTTATGTAATGTAAGATATCGAAACATATTAAAATTAGTGTAATAGCGTTGTAAAAGTTTAAAAATAGATTTCAGTTTGCTACTATTGCTCTAACATGCATACCTATTAAAAGATATTATTATGCGTAACATCATCAAGAGGTTGAGGCTCTAAATTGAGTGACATTATAAAACAATTTAAGGACTATAAATAAGAAAAATCAGAAAGATTATCCTGGATGCTTTAGTAATAGCAACCGCTTGGGAAACCTGCGTTACCTTCTGGAAAGAATTGATTAAGCACTGAGTCTCCCTTTTTGGACAGAAAAAATTTAAGATTGAAAAATTGATTTAAAATTGATGGAAAACAATCTGAATCCAAAGAAAACATATTTATAGTATGCAAAATAAATTTCAATAAAAATTGTCTCACATAAGTACAGCATTTGACTTAAGTAGTACCTAGATATAAGCATAATAATGACCAACATTCGCAAGAAGAAATAAAAAACTATAAGCACAGTCAATCGCATTGACCTCATAGAAATAATTATCTGTTACAATAAATAATAATTAAAATCTTAAAGACATAATCAAATGGTACTACCTCAAAACGGTAATCATTTTAGGTTCGGATGATAATAATAATAGCAAGCAATAAAATCGCCAAAAATATCTTTCAAAAAATTACAGTTGTATTGCATAATATTCTATCACTGTGACGCAAAGTTTCCAAATAGGTAAGAAGGTCTTCATCACATTCATCATAACATAATATATCATCCGACTAACTTATTAGTCCAGTCAATAAAGTGCTTGTAGAGTGCGCGCCAGGGCGACTATTTTATTTATCAACTTCTGTATTAGGGAGTGAACATACTAAAAGTACCCTCGTCGAGTCGGGGGGTTTAGAGTTTAAAGTTTTAAATATCTTCAAAACGTTGCATACGTAGAGAAAGTGTTTTCCTACCGAATAAAGCGTAAACAATTCTTTTAAATTATTATTCTACACACTTGGTAGGAATTCCCATTGTTTTTGTGCTACTAGCTTAGGAAGTTATAGATCATTTTGTTATGGGTCAGCAGCTTTGCCATCAAAACTGCTGCATGTGTGACAATAAAATGCAAGGGACTTACCATAACTCAAGCAAAATTGTAACAGTCTAACCAACTTAAGAGTACATGGTAAAGTTCCAAGTCAATTGCATTACAATAAAAAAGTTATATATTATAATTTGTCAAAAAAATTCACCCGTTCACAAACACCAGTGTGACATAAGCGGACTTAGTCAATGATAGTCATTTTAAATAAGAACTTTAGGGCACTTAACATGTCGCATGCCTGTATCCAGCCTAAGATCACTTTGGAAGGAGATTGCCTATTTGGAAAAATTGCGTTTTCATAATAGTTAAGCGTAAATTACGAGCCATTCCCAAGACACGTCTTCCTTAGATTTTATGTATAAAAAAAAATATATTGTGTCTACATAATAATTATCTGAATATTAAGTGAAGGTGCATTTTCACTCCTGTTAATTCAATTCACAAGTTTTAATTTTGCTCTCTATTTTCAACTCTTTTATACTTACTTAAAATATTTACAACAGTATTATTTGGGCTTAATGTAATTAATTTTAAGAAAATTCATTAATTAATGTTTGATTACATTGCTTTTCGGTTAAGAACATAGAATTAAATTACTTATTTTATATCTTTCTTCATTTTAATAATGCACTAAAATTAACCAAAAATATGAAAAGTGTACTTGGAAAAACTATTTCTTGCATAAATCTTAGCAATAAATTTTGTTTTTTTTTTTTATATTTTGTTAATTCTAGTGCATGTAATTTTTCGATTTGTGTATGTAAGTAATACTTTTTGATTGACTATGACGGTACTTAAATAATACTAACATAGAATTAAATATAAGATCTAAATGTAAATATAAAAAAAACGTAATGACGTAAAAACGTAACGATCTTTCTAAGCCAAACCGTAGTGAATTAGTCTGATTAGATCTTTAAATAGATCTATAAATGACTAATTTTAGTTTTAGTTATTTATGTATAATTAATTTGTATATTTTAACCATGGTGGGAAGTACACCATGGATGCGACGTGTCACTCTAGTCAAATGAGTAGCTTGTAAATACGTAGTCATATAATATATCAAAGATAAATAAAATTTATTTTGTAAAATATATTTTTATAAAAAAAAACTGAAAAACAAAATACAAGAAATAGAAATGCAGCTCAGATATGGATATAAACCGCATCTACCTACAATACCTGTCAGCGTTTAAAAACATAAGAATACCTCAGTAATTATCATATAGTTTTTTATAAATTTTGGATATGACTTTGATTGGAGTAGATGCAAAATAACTTGGTTTATATTTTAGAACCACGTGACTTGCGCAGCAGCAATTTTAGGTACAAAATGTTTCGTGCGCAATCCTTATTGTCTATGATTGGATTCAAGTTATATTGCGCTAACTGTACGTTGATAGACTTTGAAGAAAAATATTTGTTTATGGTCATGTCATCAACGAAATTAAAGGCGTTCACAACAAGGATTTTTTTTATCATTAGTAAGGAGTAATATGAAATTGATTCCGAAAGAGAGAAACTGAATTAAAAATATCTATTTAACAACTTTATTGCGTAGAGAACAGAGTAAACAATAATCGTCAGCTGCCTTGAGAGGGGGGGAGAGCGAAAGAGAGAAAGGGAGAGAGGGAGAGAGCATTATCAACCGTCTTCGTTTTCTCATTTATTTTTGAATATCGATTAAAACAAACTCAACGAAAACGACGAAAAAATAAAATTATCAAAAAGTAATAGTTTAAAAAAACACAACACTATGAAAAAGATTTTTGTTTACTCTGTGACCACACTGGCAGTATGGCTAAGACCTTCGCCTGTCCTGAAAAAGACGAATACAACTACTACTACTCTACTGGTAAGTTACATCAAAGTCATATCCCAATTTACAGAAAAAATACAAGTTAAATATATCAGATAATATTAAAAGTATATAAATCAATAAACCAAACAACAAAAACCAAAAAAATGATAAGTTTAATCAGCGTTATAAATAAATGTAAAGAAACTCATTTAAATAAATCTGTATTTTGTCATCAGTTTACTTAAAGCATTAAACCACCAGTTTAAGATATTTTTTTCTTATCGAAAACCAATTTAAATTCGTCAGACAATTAATTATTTGCTATGCTACTTATCAAAATACTACTGCGTAAACTGCAATATCAATTTCTTAAAATTTTAATCTACTTGTCTAAACAATTAAATTTAATCATAAATATCTATATTGGTAAGTACAATTATTTTTAAAGATATTAATTAAATCGACATTTTTCCTACTAGGTATACGTATTCATATATATATTTACTACTGTTCTATCTATCTATCATGAATATTCCCTAACAAAATATTACTTTATATATTTAAAATTAATCTTGCAGTATTATCAGAAATACAAATAAAAATTATTAGTAAAGCATCATAATATAACTTGTGTTATAATAATTTAAACTACGTTATCTCTGTAATTATGTACGCAATGTCCTTATATAAATCACTGAAGTTAAGTTAGAGTTTTGAAGGTATAATTTAACTACCTAGGTATATGATTAAGCTTTTTATAAGTTAGACTGACTACAACAAGTACCAAAGTACCTCTGACACCGAAAAGTTTTGGTGCTATTCTGTAACAAATCTTCAAATATATCACGTTTCACCGCCACCGTCACCTCAAGAGTACAACCAAATTTAAATAGAAATAAAAGTTCTAAAACGCTACTAAATACACACAGTTCGATTTAAAAATCCCTTTTAAGCCGTGTACTCACTAGCGATTGTAACCGTGACTGTTACAGGTTACTGTAACCAAAAATCGAAGTTAGTAATCATAATCGTCTTGCGCGAGGGCTCGCACTATGCTCACTGCGAGCAGATAATAAACGTGAGTAAAGGCTCGAGCATTAAATTACAATAAAAATTCGAGCCGATTATATGTATCATCCTGTCCTGCCATGAACGGGACGTCTACCATTACTCGTCATTATGGTAGATCAAAATGTTACATAACATGGAAATGCTCGCTTTAATGCACTAATCTATACTCACGTAAATCTTAATTTGTAAGCGACGATTGTTTCATGCGTACACACTTTACGTTCAATGCTCCTGAGCTGGCCGTCACGCCACTGCTACTAGATGGCTGCAGTCATCGACATTCGGTTATTAAAACAGAGCTCGCATTGTGGAATCATAGACAAGTTCTAATAATGGTACTGAGCTCAATCGCTTTCCTTTGACAGTGGACGTAGCACATTGTTACTTTTTTGGTATGTTTTTTTATTTGTGCCTTATAGAAGTAGCAAAATGGCAATGTGTCGCATCCATCGGTCAAATGAAAGCTTAAAATAATGAACTAGTCAAGTTGAAATAGTCAAATTGTATTAACCGATCGACCCGCAATATTGAAGTTACGGTTAGAGCTCGCTAGTGAGTACCCGGCTAAGAATAGCACCTGTTGATTTTTTTTCTTCGCATTCATATTCGGTGTTCGTCGTAATAAATTAGTTACGGTATTAATAATTGTAAATTTAAAACTCAAAATATACTGTGATGCCTGTTAAACATTTACATTTAAAATTATTAAAGTATGTTATTACAATTCATTAACTTTTAGCTTGGTAAGGTATAATACTTTCTGAAATAAGTGAAAATTTAATTGATTAATATTTATTTTAACACACAGAACTATCAATTTATGATGAGACGAAATTAAATTTTCTGTAAAAATACGTAATGTTGTCAAGAAACATTTAGAACCCATTTCATTGTAAATTAGATAAAACGCAATACAAGTCATGTTTGATAATAAAGACATAAAATGAAATAAAACATCAAAATACATTTAGACATTTCTATAATATTAAAGCCCTAAAAAATATTTATTGCTACATTTTGTTTAATACATATTCGTTAATGAATTATTTTTAAATTAGGTCCTTTTAATTTGTTTAGTATTGAAAGATATATATGTATGTATAAGTCATAATAATAAGATAGTATTTTAAAGAAGCGGCTATAATCTACAGCAAATTAGAGAATACATTAAAATATATAAGAATAAAAGAATAGTTAGACTTGTACATTTTAAAACGTGTCTCTATCGATCGGAACAAAAATATAATTTGAGATAAATATTGAATATTTGTATCATATAAGTATGTAGTAATATTCAATGAGATGAACTGTTGTAAATTATTGGGGAGTAATGGAACAAATAAACTATGAATAAAGAGTTGGAAATTAGTCTATAAGTATAAAATATGCATTATTTAGGGTCAAATATTTTCTTTGAGTAATCCCGAATGGTTTAAAAACACGAGGATGCCTTTTAGGCAATTTTAATATAATTTTATTAAAATTAACTTAGATACTAAGTACTGTTGGATTATTTGAGCTGATTCAGATCTAAAGTAAAGTAAGGAATGTAATCGTAGTGTGGCTGAAAGCCCAGTAAGTATTAATGTAAGATATTATAGTCTCAAAGGCTTAGGTATTAAGATGTACATTTGAAAATGAAGCGACCCAATGACAGCAAACCAAAGAATAATTAAATTAATATGCGAGGGTTGAACGAACAAAAGTATGACTCTTATATATTAGAAACTCAGTGCATATAATTAAAATTTGAAAGCAAGTTGATTATACATTAAAACATATTTAAGAAATTAATATTATTCTTATTATAATGAACTTTACCAAAGAAACCTAATCAAACGATGAACTAAAAGCACGTAATGAGTAAATAAGTATATTATGTTATAGCGAATATAAACAAGATTACATTTCTTTTACTATGATAAAGTAAGTAGTCATGTGATTTTCAGTCAATGGACAATAAAGGAATGAAAAAAAAACAAATAGTAAAGAAATAAAAAAATGCAAATTTATCGATTGCTTTAATTAAATTGTTATAGTGATCATAATGGTTATTTAAGATGTGTTAATCCTAAAACTTTAAATATATTTCAATATATATAACCTATTATATTACAACATTATTAAATTACGCTTTTCGTGTGTCCTATGTATATTCGTTTCTTTACTTAAACCTATTTGTTTAAGTATTAATTAACCCTAATAATATTTTTGTAGAGGTTTCGCATGAAAACGAACGATGAAAAAGGACGGAATACAACGGTTTAGGAAATAGTATTATATTGTGTTTGTCGTACCTATTTTATTAAGTTTTCGATGAACAAAATTATAATTATACAAAACTTAGTATAATCTGGAAATTAGCCATGTTACTGGTACATTGTAAAAATAATGATTTACTAAATTTTTGTATGATAAGAGCTGTACTTTTTGTAAATCATATCTTTCACCCCTCGTCGTTTAAATGTTAGAATATAAACTAAAAATAAGTAACCTAATTTATATAATATGAATCAAATCGTGACAGTGCATGAACAGAACATTCTTAGACTATGGAAAAATATAATGCGAATTAGACACGCACATATGCCCAACTATGGTTTAATAATTTAAAAACAGCTGTAATAAGTATTCTAAACGATTTATTTAAAGTTTTTTTAATTTTAATTTCTTAATCACAAACTTTTTTAAAAATAAGTATTTTTTAATTGAAATTGTTAACAATTTGATTTCCGAAACAAAAGAATATATAAGAAATTATACAAACGAAGCTGACATAACATCAACGAAAAAAAACAGATCGTCAATAGTACATTATGAGACAAGTTAGCTTAGGTTGCTCATTGCACACAAGGCTGCGGGTTGCAGCCCGAGCCGCAGGCGAGGGCGTAACTCAGCCGTGTGTGTAATGAGCAAAAGCTCACGAGTTTCATACGACGTTTTTCAACACATTTGCGAGGAAAATACAAAGTAATTTACCACACAGCAACAAATACGACTAAACAAAATATGACAATTATGGGAAAAGGCGCGTAGGTTTTTTTGTTTTTTTTTTCACACGCCCAATGCAAGAATATTTTACGAACAAAGGGGTGAGTGAACATACAGCCTAATTCAAAATTATAATTTTAAGTGATAAAATGCAAATATTTTAATATTTTATAACTAAATATTGTAAATTATGGATAATTTTATAATAATAAATATTTGTTTGACTTAATTAAGGACTTACACATTTATTTAATTCAAAAATGAATATGAAATTTCAGAGGCATAAAACCTATTTGTTGTTACTATACAAAATAACTGTACTACCCGGTTAAATTGGGAATGCTCTGTTTACTCGCATAGAACTTGCAGTAAGGTACTAATTTAACTTTGTAGGGATAATTCTATAACAACCTAGTGTTTTATATATTATTGCACGCGTTTGTTATAGCTCGGTTTATGGCCCTAAAAGCTATGTATTAGGGCTCACTTTACGAGCAAGTGTGTTGAAAAATCTTTTAAAGAACATTTTGATTTGAATACATTACTAATGTCGTACTTTTTTTAAACTTTTAATACTTTTACACATCCACATTGTTTAGTTTTAAAGTTTTGAACATTTCTGTAAATACAAAAAAAAATGATGTAGATAAGTAAATTATTAGATTTTATATTTTTTAATGTTAACATAAAAAATATGCTTTTAGCAAAGCTCAGTAATATTATAGATAGCATATATACTATACTTAATTGTAAGTAATGCTACGAGATAATGCAATGGCCAATAATGCAAGTAGGTAGATTTATACTTAAAAGAGTCAACATTGTATTTAATTGACGTCTGTTTAAAATATATATTTTGTCCGTAGAATAAGTTTAAAAAAGTCTTAGAGACGTATTACGATTGGTACAATTTTATTAAATTAGGGATTGCCAACTTGATGTTTGAAGTTTGTTTATAAATTCAGCACAACAGGAAATCATGTTATTCGAAACTTTTAACCTTGATCGACGCTTAATATACAACGTTTTACAAAAATACCCCTTTAGCCGAATATGGTAAATAGGGACCATGAACAATTTTTAGTAAGGGATAAACTCTAATCGCTAAAAAAATCAGCTAAAGCTTTCATTAAAAAAATTAATAAAGAAAAAATTAAAATGTATAAAAGGGCTGATTTTTTCGTGTTTTCAGAGTTGGTCCCGTAGTAAAAGTTTTTCAGTTTGATGGCCCCTACTTACCAAATTCCAGCTTTAGGGGTTTTTTTTGTAACTCGTTGTAAAATCAAATGAATAATTTTATCTAGTCGAAAGTATATACTATAATTTACCAACTTCTTAAAGATTTAGAGTTGTAAGGTGACTACAATTTTATTTTATTAAAGTTATACCACCCCCTTATTATGTAACTCTGTGGCTAACAGCTTTTTATTCAAACTGACAGAAATCGCAGTTACATTGCTGCTTAAGGCGAGGTGGTAGTGAAAGTGGCGCCGCCACTACATTTATTTTTACCGACTTCAAAAGGAGGGAGGTACTCAATTCGACCCGTTTTTCTTTTTTTTTTGTATGTACACCGATTACTCGAAGACGGCTGAACCGATTGAAATGATTCAAATTATTACATTAGGTAAAAATTCAAGTTGGTCCCATTTTTTTAAATTTTGAAATCGGTTCAGTACTTTTCAAGTAATCTTGAAAAAAGCACAAAAGTAGTATGATTTTGTGTGAACTACCTCGACGAACAGTCGTATAACTTCTTTGTTTATGAACTGAATAAGATAATTATTTTTTTGTTGGAAAAGGGATATCTTATGTGTAGTTCTTTAACCGACTTAAAAAAGGAGGTTCTCAGTTTGACCCGCATGTATGTATGTTTCTCCGCGATTAACTCACGTTTGGCTGACCCGAGTTTTCTACCTAAATAATATACCTACACTACCTAATACAAAAGGTACCTTAACACTAAAAATTAAAAAATAAAAATTGTTAAAAAAAAACAAAAATCGACTTCAAAAAACCTACCTCTAAAAAGCAAGAAATAAAATTCGTAATAATAAAAACACGTCTATTGAAGTCGGGTGTGGCTTTTAGAATAAAAAAAAATAACTTCTCAAGCTTACGCGCTCACTAGACATGAAATAAAACAATTTTTAACGGATACTAGCGCGGTTTTATTGAAAGCACTTTGGTAATTAGTTGGTATTTGGTTTGATTTTTGGTTTTCCCGACGTTTCGGCAACTTTGCAGCTGCAATAAAACCGCGCTAGTATCCGTTAAAAATTGTTTTATTTAATGTTTTATTTCAAAAAAAATTAATTTGTACTCCAGCCCCACCCGACTTCAATAGACGTGTTTTTATTATTACGAATTTTATTTCTTGCTTTTTAGAGGTAGGTTTTTTGAAGTCGGTTTTTTGTTTTTTTTAAACAATTTTTGTTACTCGTAAACCAAGTCAATATTTAAATAAAGCTCAAGTAATAATCTTTTAAATAGTCTCTAATATTTTTTGAATAACTCTTCAACAGTTTTCATTTTGTCTGTAAGTTTTAAAATCCATTTTAGCTCTAAGTGGCCACTTTTGGCAATTATGGATTTTAAAACTTACAGAATGAATGATAACTGTTGAAGAGTTATTCAAAAAATATTAGAAACAACTTCTTCTTAAGTTGTTTCTAATATTTTTTGTAAGTAATTATTAATTCAGTAATAATCTCTTGATTATTACTTGAGCTTTTTTTAAATATTGACTTGGTTTACGAGTAACAAAAATAAATGTAGTGGCGGCGCCACTTTCACTACCACTTCGCCTTAAGCTGCTTTAGAAGAATTAATGTGACAAATAATAATGTTACTTAAAGCAGCAATGTAACTGCGATTTCTGTCAGTTTCAATCAGAAATTGATTGCAACAGAATTACAAAATCAGGGGGCTGATCCACGAACCACCCGCGCCACTTCAAACATTGATTTAACTTTTCAACGAGACATTATAATGAATTTCAAATTTATTAAGGATATAGTGAGAATACAAACATATACATCCATTCCAGTCTTTTCCTAACCACAACTCAACCAAGATAGTTCATGGCGTCGTTTTAATTTGGTCGAGTTGTAGTAAGGAAATACTTAGGTGATCCTTAAGTTTAGTGCAAACGGGTGTTAATCAGCATTTAAAAATTTCCTAACTTAATAAAAAAATAACGATTATTAAAATATACTTCCTATCTAAATTTACAATCTTTATGTTGTCTCTTATAAAAATAACCTTTTTAGTAATTGTAAAACTAACTATAAAATTGTAAAATATTATAAATCATGAGAAACCAGGCGGGCATTTGAATTTATCGTTAAATGTATATGTGTGTACTAAGTCTTAAATGACATATTATAAATCGTTTTGTAAATTTTAGTCACTGAAGGCTCGCAAATTGGTACATTATATTAGATGACATACTACATAATTTGATCTCAGCCGTAGGCATAAATATGTATAGTATAGATGTAAAAATGTAATGAAACATACTTTGGAATTCGTCTAGTCACTATATCTTAACTATAAAATAATTAATAACACAACTTGATTTACTTAAGATAATCTATTACTTCTCCCTTATTAAACTTGACGTAAATAATTATCACTTTAATAAAGAAAATGTTGGAATTTTCTCTGTTTTCTCGTGGTACTGGCAAATTCAACAATTGCAGGATCAGAATCCTGTAAATTTTTTGCCAGATGCCTTGGGCACTTGGAGTCTCCAATACCTATTGTTTTTAAAAGATTATAATATAATTGAAGATTGTATATCAAGAATACAAAAAGTCCCAGAAATTTTAAATTGTCGTTTAAGTACACAAATCACCTAGAAAGGTAAGTATTTTGAAAGTAAAATGTAGCTTCTTATTTTGAATGTTAAAACGGAACTTTTATAACTTTTGGCGATGACAACTGGTCGCAAAGTTGATTTGCTTCTAAAATGTCTATACCACAGACCATACAACAAGTACATCCTTATGTACAAAAGACAAGACAAACTCATGTAAAAACAATAACATGACAGTTCTAAGTGACATACGATACTTTTGACATCGATCAAAAAGTAAAAAAATCTTATTACTTGACCATCATTTAATTTTTAATTTCTCAAGATGGTCTTCCAATTTAAGAATGTTAAGTTAATAATAGATACTTATAATTGTATCAAAATTGGAAAACATTGATTGTAAATATAATGTATTTTATAAAATGTCTAGCTTGCGTTTTATTTTCTATAAAATACATATTATGTACAATAATTACAATGCGACTAAATTAACAATAGTCAGTGATCCGCTGCATGCAACTTCACTCGAAAATGTATGGCAAAGAAAATAGTAGATTATACACCAAGGGGATAAAGCACTGTTTTATGTCACGGGCGCTACATTGAATCCTGAACGTAACGAAGGACTCCGGAGGAGGAAGGAAGCATGTGGTGTGAAAATTATAATACCTACATCATTTTGTTCCGCAAACGCTGTGAAGTTGGTAACTTCTATTGAACATTGTTAAATTAATCGCTTTGAATATAAATATCGAAAACTTTTGTAAACTACCTAATGTGCTGTATACCTAAAATTGAAATGAAAAGTTAAGTTTGATGGGGTTGCAATATAATGTCTGTAACAGCTTCTGTTTGAATAAATACTAACATTATGTGGGTGTAATACATTGTTTTATTTAACAACTTTTCCTCTCCAAGTTTTCTTTCGCCATTTCTTTCTTGGAGGGGCCTCCCAATTTTATGAAATGGTGGTAGTTTCAGTAGATTCTCTCTCTTTTTAGCATTAAATAATTCATAAAATTAAATTATAAATCAACGTAAAATAATTAAAAATTTTGTTAAATTTTAATTTCTGAACGTCTAAAAAAATCCATCGCTTGAGGGTAGGCTCACGGGTAGCTTCAGTCCCCCGTGACCACGGCAGCTGCAAAGGTGCCGAAACGTCGGGAAAACCAAAAATCAAACCAAATACCAAGTAAATACCAAAGTACATACAATAAAACCGCGCTAGTATCCGTTAAAAAGTGTTTTATATCATTTAAATTTATCAGTTTTAAATTTTTAAATTTCCATTTTTTCAATTCTAAATAAGTATATAAAGTTCATTATAACGTTTCTCATGAGGCTACCGAGTATTTTCTATTAAATTAAATTACTAATTCAACTGTATCAAATAAATATTAAATACCTAAAAAAAATTGTAGTCGTAAAGTAAAAAATCTGAGACTTTCAAAAATTCTGTGACTCATTTTAAAAGTTTCAGAATTTTTAAATTGTTGTACACAACTCAACTGTTACTGTAAATGTGAAAAACAATAAAAACTAACTTTATGAATTAAATGTCTTTATTAACCAACTTTCAAATATTAAACAATCAAATTGTACAATTTTAAGTGGGAAATAATCTCGTCATAATACTTAAAAACGATTGTCGTTTTAAAAATAATAATACTTTAATTCGGTGCAATGTCACGGATAATTTACAATTTAACATTTATTTTATAACTATTTATGTCAAATTCTTAACTTAAAAACCTGCAAAATCATTAAGTACCTACATTTTATTGCGCTATTGAACAGAATTTCATCATTTATTTCACCTACATGTAATGGCAAGATTGTTTAGGTCTTGCATTATTTTATTAAAAAAAAAACAATAATAAAGTTGGACATATGACAAAATTTTTTTTGGATAAATAGCAAAGTTATTGCACAAACTCAAAATGTGAAAAAACTTTGCAATTTTTTTCTGTTAGTGTGTAAAATTTGTGCTTAATAAAAAAATCAAGAAAACCTTGCCTTTATAAATGACAAAATAAACCAAATGTTGAATAAAAAACAGTTTTTAACAATGTTTAAATATAAATCTCATCAAATTTAAAAACAAAATTTAATTTATGTATGTTAAGTACTTACAAAAAGTTTCACTTTTCCTGGCAATGTAACTATGAGTTGAAAAATAATTGGCTTTATCGTTCGGCAATTCTGAAGTGTGTATGTTTCCATAAATATATTTATAAACATCTTGATCTCAGACATGGTTAATGCACTTCTAGACAGCAGACTGAGATCATAATATTTTATTAAAACCATAAAACCTATCATAAATAACGAACAAGATGTTTACATGTCCTCATCTTTCAAAAACTCAAATCTTTTTGTACGAAATAACGACATCAGTCTAGCTATTAGCGTCAAAATACGTACCTAACTACCTACGTATAAGCGTATTCGGGTTTATCTTACTAATAAAGATAATAAATACAAATCTAACAGGTCTGATTTCCATATTGTTTCGTGACTGGTTTAAATAACTTTATTAACTTACGCAACTACAACTAATATCACACATCTGTTATATTAATAAACAAATTGAGTGAACATTTACCTCTAACACAGGCACGAGTTCACTGCAAACACTATTCACAAATTCAGAAAACCAATCTTCATACGAGTACAAGGCCACTGTATAACTATCTTATTTATTTCGCTACTAACAATTATTAAAGCTTTTGCTTGACGACTTGCAGTCGAAGCCGCTCTACAAAATAACTACCAGGCATCTAATTATGCATCACATGACGTCATCTCTATTGACGTATGAGAGCACGCGATCTGAATTTGTTTAGCCATTTACTGTCCGCAGGATCGAAAGGGCGCGTCTACAACAGCTAACGCGTTCGATTCACAACCACCGCTTGTAACTCCGACGGATCTCCACGTTTAGTGGATGCTCCTGCGTACCTCGATCGCAATCCTCGACGGTTGCACCGCCTCTGCATGGAGGTTCTGTCCATGAGCTATCGTCAGTTCACACCCACCGGTAAACACTTACACTGCTTTATTTTCTGTAAACGTTTGCGTCTGAAGGGCGGGTTCTGCCCCGGACAGCGCAGGGTCACAGTTATCCAGGTCACCTTCTTAGGTCTGCAGAACGAGCAAGACTTGAACGCGGGCGGCGGACGCTCCTCGTTATTGTCGCGACGGCGCGGACCTTTCGGTATATAAAACGAATTGCACTGACCGTAGCAAAACTTATTAATCACTTGGGTTGGTATGCAACCCGGTTCACGAATTTTCTGCACCAACGGTTCGGTTTTACACCAATCCTCTTTAAGATATTCCTTCTTGGTTACGAAGAGGGCGTTCTTCGAGGACTTTAGGGCTTTCCGTATCTCATCCTGATCAGGCATGGACACCACTTGTGTTTCAGCGCTTCCGTCGCCCAGCTCGTTTCTCTGAACGTAAGATGTTGGGGGAGATGCTGTCGCCTGCTCCGCGCGATGCCTCGCCGCCAAAATCTTCTCTACTTGTTCGGTATCGATGATGTCCAAAATCGAGTCAGTCGGCGTGAACGGTTTCCTGACTCCGGCGCCGGAGCAGACGCCGCAGGCGGCCAAAATTGCCGCAACAAGCCAAAAGTGGGATTTCGAGATCTCCATCTGCAACAAAAAATATTATCACGGTTATTTACGAAGGTTTCACATAAATTTGAAACTCGTGGGCTCAGCGGAAGTCGTAGGCTAACTCACGTTGTATCGAGAGATGGGAGACAACATGTCGTGGGCAGTGCGTCGTCGGTATCGGTTCGCGGCGCGCGATGCGTGTGCGGCGGCCGGCGCAGTAATGAGCCAAGAGCAAAGTGCCTCAATGGGCCAACGCTCAATGAACGGATGACTCACGCACCGTGCCTCCGTCACAGAACCCCCTCTTTGCCGCAGAACCGACACACGGTTCGACTTAGAGTAGTGACAAAAAATATAATCCAACAACAAAGAAATAGCGAACGCACCACCTGTTGGAAAACAAAAGGGTAAACATGGGCGATCCGCTACAGAAATCGGATAAACATATTGAAACCAATAATAATTTTACGACCCGCCTTCCGTCTGGTATAATAAGCTGTTTTGAATAACAGATCACCACAATCGTGCAATTAAACACCTGCGCCCCGCTTCGGATTGCTTTAAATGGCCCTTGTCTTTCCTTCATTTTCCTTCATTCCAATATTCATCTCGGTAAATATTGATATACCGGTGGTCTTCACAGATAGATTGGCCTTGTAAAGATTTATTTTCTAAGACTTTCCCCTCCTACTTTCTCTTACGTTTTTCTAATGGATAACAATACTGACTTAACACCATATTTAAAACAAGAAATATTCCCAGTTAATAGAACTTCCCAAAATCTTAATCCACATATCATGTTCCTCTGAGAATGTTCCCAAAGTTGGGCACAATACACGACCCTGAGGCGTGAGAATCTCGAGGTGGGGAAGATTTTCTCACCTCTGTGCGGCGCCAACTAAGCCGAAAGCACGTATCGAGGCGCCGGCGCAGATGGCGTCGCCGTCTGATGTCGAAACCACTCGACTCGGTCGCCATCATGGCTAAATTAATACGGCTTAAAAAGCACGCTTATTGAACCACTTTCACTTCAATACGGAAAATGGTAGTGATAAGCAAATGGGTATGATAAAATTAGAACAATCCAAATATTTATGAGTAACTTTTTATCAAGTCATAAAAAAGGATAATCATGAACTCTAAATTCTAATACCATTTTGTTTATTACCTATTTTCTTGTAATACGAGTATTTAAAGAAAATATCAGTTATTTTGTGGCGTTAATTGGTTGCCGATTCCCTGTATGAAATAAAAGTATTTTTAAAAATTATAATTAATAGATTTATGCTTTCCCTAAATATTTTTAGGGTTCCGTACCCAAAGGGTAAAAACGGGACCCTATTACTAAGACTCCGCTGTACGTCTGTCTGTCTGTCACCAGGCTGTATCTCATGAACCGTGATAAATTTTCACAGATGATGTATTTCTAATGCCGCTATAACAACAGATACTAAAAATATAATAAAATAAATATTTATGGGGAGCTCCTATACAACAAACGTGATATTTTTGCCTTTTTTTGCTTTATATTAATGACGACAACA
Source organism: Agriphila geniculea (assembly GCA_943789525.1). Taxonomy (NCBI): domain Eukaryota; kingdom Metazoa; phylum Arthropoda; class Insecta; order Lepidoptera; family Crambidae; genus Agriphila; species Agriphila geniculea. Next base: position 21,559,420 of record OX038877.1, read on the forward strand.
GGCAGACAGTTGAAATTTTCACAGATGATGTATTTCTGTTGCCGCTATAACAACAAATACTAAAAACAGAATAAAATAGATAATTAAGGGGGGCTCCCATACAACAAACGTGTTTTTCCGTTTTAAGGTTCTTTAATGATTCGACATACAGAAAATCAGATAAGTATTACTTAAAAAAAGACTTAGATTTCTTGTGCTCCAAAGTACCGTCTGTTATATGAAGTCAATTACGTACTTAATAAAATCGATTGTTATCAGTAGAATAGATTCTATCGATGCCTACACAGCCACTGATCGACTCCAGTTTCCGCCCATTTGTGCATCCACAATGGGCATACAAACTGTTGTGGAAGCATCCGGCAAGTATCCTTCTGCGAAATAGCGTGGGTGGGTACAATCGGCCTCAGAAATAGCTAGCACTTAAGTACTGTATTACAGTTTAACCGCCTCTGCAGAGGCGTATGGTCTAGTGGTTCGCCCACACGTGTACGAAGCAGGGATTCCGGATTCGATTCCCAGGAAAAGTGTACATTTGTACAGGATTTGTACTCGGTTTGGTTTGGTGTTAGGACTTCAGGAGCACTTCTCCAGACCTTGCCAAAAATGCTCATTTCGGTGGCACTTTTTCATTCGGTTTTTGGAAATTATATGACTAACGTTATTGAAAATAGAGTCGAATCTAAGTAAATATGGATGGCGCACCTATTGACAAAGCGGTTTACGAAATATTTGATTTTTAAATTTTAGGGTACACCAAAATAAGGTTTGTGGCCACCGAAATCAGATTGTATATGATTTTATAGGAGAAAAACAAAATTAACAAAAGCTGCGTAAATACAAAATCTTAAATCAACATTAACAATGGTTTTTCATAACAGTTATTAATTATTTCGTATCAACGCAGCCATAATTTAACCTCACAAAAAACAGCACTAATAAACTAAAAGCTGCAACTTATCAGTTAAATATTTACTTTCAAAGGTAGACACAATAAATATTTTGCGTTATAAGACGTACTTTTCTTTAAGAAACAATTTATATTTCCTTTTTCGAGCAATGAAATCTGATTTCCGTGGGTCTTTTTCTGATTTTGGTACCATTTTATCCACTTAAATTCACCGATATTAGAGCCACTGAATTCAGAAAATACCTATTTTTGCCAATTATCTCAAATAATAAAATATATACACAATTTTAATATAAAGCGTTGGAATAACATCCTTATGGCTGTATCTTACAATAAACATTGAAATGTTGTTGGAACCAAATTCATGATAAATCATAACCAGCGAATTTAGATACTGCCCTGACCCAAAACCCACCGAAACACAGACTTAGCTTCATATTTTTTCAATCTCGAAGCAGAGAGGCCGTGTGTCCCGTCCAGTAGCACGGAGAACACTGAAGCAAGCGGTCGATTGCTGTAAGAACTTGCTAAAACAAATCAGTTGTGGTATGCAGCGTGGTTGGTGAGTGGCACGGAAATCATGTGAAAGTCAATGACACGTTAAACAATGCTCAATATCTTTAGAAATTCTATAATTCATTTGTAAAAGCTAAAGTAAAAACCAACTACTTAGCTCGCCAGGAACATATGAAACAGTGTCGGGAACTTGATAAGTTTCAAGTTATTTTTTGTGATGTGTTTGACTCTGGGAATGGAACACGCCACCGTGATCACGAAAAGGAGCTTTATCTAATTTTGGGATTTTTTCACTGAAAATCAGTAAGTGCTGTCATAATTTTTTTATGCTGTCCAGTTACCGTAAGGCACAAAGAAGCCCTAAATTTTTTTTAGAAATTTATCTTAACGTCTTCTTCGAATTTAAAGCCTGAACACAAAAATAAATCACCTCGGAGAACTGCCCTCAGACGGTGCGTGATATCACGGTTCCGTAGGTCCGGTGTATGTTTGTGCAGCAAGCAGAAGGGGGTTTAATGGGTAGAGCCCTGGCGAGTCCCACATACCCTCAGGATGCATAAACGCATTCCCCGTACAATAATAAATAAAATAGCTTTTTATCGACACTCAACTGTAAAAATCTATTGTCTTTTGACAGTTAAAAGAGATGAGCTATAAATATCGCGTTTCGGTGGTCATTCTAGGGGGGCTAGCTTAACTACCATCATCCTTACTAATATCCTTACTATAATATTATAAATGCGAAAGTCCGTTTGTTTGTTTGTTACGCCTTCACGTCTTAACTACTAAACCGATCATCATGAAATTTTGCATACACGTTCTCAGAGGTACAGAGAAGGACATAGGGTACCTTTCATCCAGAAAAAAGTACTGTTCCTGAGGGATATAGCAAAAAAACTTTCACGCAGACGAAGTCGCAGGCGGTCGCTAGTCTTACATAATTCTGACACCATAACAACAATTTAACATTGTTGTGTTCCGGTAGTTAGAATTAATATTCCGGTTCTTCAGTGTTTGTGGATTCAGGGTGTAGTGCGCCCTACCTTCGGCCTTATCGTCACTTAACATAAGATGGGATTAAGGTCAAGCACTGACACTTTAGTACTTTACCACAGTAACAATAACGGTTATTCAGTAAATTGCAGCTTTGGAACGCAACATTTAGTTTGGTGCAGTCCTAAGTGTCCATAAACTTTTGTGGTCGACTGTCCTAGCCATTTTTAAGTATTGTTAAACTCGGTCGTGTGGAAAATTGCACAAGAATACAAACGATTCTGATACTTAATACGATGGAATACAGGTGAAAACTCTATTTATGGAAAAACTACGTATCGTAGACTGTAGTGTAGAGGTTTAATACTATCGATATTTGTAGTCCATAAGAAAAGACTAGATCTATTGGATCCCAGTTTAAGAGAATTTGTTGCAATAGACGAAAAAAAACACTAAACTATCATGAAATGCATGTCTCTATTGGAGTTTAAGTCGTAACTATAATCTATAAACTACTAGCGGCCGCCCGCGACTTCGTCTGCGCGGAAAGGTTTTTTTGCTATCCCTCGGGAACAATACTTTTTTCGGGATGAAAAGTACCATATGTCCTTCTCTGTACCCCTGACAACGTGTATGCAAAATTTCATGATGATCGGTTCAGTAGTTAAGACGTGAAGGCGTAACAAATATACAAACGGACTTTTGCATTTATAATATTACTAGCGGCCGGCCGCGACTTCGTCTGCATGGAAAGTTTTTTTTGCTATCCCTCGGGAACCATCCCTTTTCTCAGGATGAAAAGTAGCCTATGTCCTTCTCTATAACCCTGACAACGTGTATGCAAAATTTCATGATGATCGGTTCAGTAGTTAAGACGTGAAGGCGTAACAAACAAACAAACAAACAAACTGATTTTCGCATTTATAATATTAGTAAGGATAGTAAGGCTTAGACGTCGAATACATTAAAATTTATTCAGTTCAAAGTTATAGACTATTAAATTACTTGGCCAGCCCAATCCCATTAATTAAACCTATACTACACAGAAAAAAAGGATTTCTTCAACGAAAAAAAATAAGTTTCTTGGTATATTTTGTAGATATAAGGACATTTGTCTTTGTCTGAGTAAAATGTATTTATTTTTAAATTTTGATAATCTTATGACAACAAATATTTTTTTTTGGCGTAATTTTTCCGGTCAAAGAAAACTTTTTTAAACAAACTCAAAAAAGTCTTAATTTGAGAAATCCAAATATAATTGTTCCAATAAAGTGAAATTCTTACTTAGAGCTAAAAGTTTGTTTAAAGTCATAATACAATTTCTTGAAACAAAACAAAATCAGCTTGAATACTATTCAAGAAAAATACTTCTTGAATGAATATCATGTAGTTAAAATAAATGCAGTCATATCTCAGTCCAAGTAAACAGTCTTGTTTGGCATAAAACTTTATAAATCTTTAGTTCAATTACATAATGAATTAAACCTAGATAATAATATTTTAACTTTATAAATATTTTCTTCGATTGATATTTTATATCAACTCAAACCGCGCCGCGCGCGCCGTCTCAGTCGACCCCCCCCCCCCCCCCCCCCCCCCCGCGCGCCCGCGCCCCTGTTTTCCGCGTTCCGTGCAGGTTCAAACCAGTTTGTTTTTTCCGCTCGCGTCGCAACGACGGTGTGTGTTGTGTTTGGCAGTGCTAGCTGGCTGACAGGCCTTTTTTGGGTTAGTGCTATCAAATCTATCTTCTGTTTACATACCTACTGCATAATATTGCATTTAAACTGTGCTGCTGTGCAAAATGGATGAATTACTTCAGAAATATAATGTTCCTCCGGACATCGTACAAAATTTTATCAGTAAGTACCGCTATTCTGGTTTCACTGTTTTATACCGATAACGAAACACTAGTACCTATAACCGTATACAGAGAGAACGCTGGTTGACGCTGGTTGCCGACCGGCGCTTGTCAGCGCTGGTGCAAGCGGCGCTTATCAGCGCTTGTTCATACAAATGCCTTCGCTGGTTTTCGCAGGTTGCCTGCGCGGACCAGCGCCGACAAGCGCCGGTCGACAACCAGCGTCAACCAGCGTTCTATCTATATACGGCTTATCATGAGAGAAAGTGGTTAGTAGTAGCAGACCGGTGCACATAGGCTGCAGGATTATCGATTATGATTCATATCATGATCGATCCCACTGCCGAATAAAGCACAAAGCACGTTGGTACTTTTGGTGGGAAACTAAAGTAGGTACGGTAGGTTGTACATACAGTTGTCGGTTGTGCCTTTTGTCCGTCCGATTTTTATTAATTTCCTTAGCACTTATTTCAGCAGCACTATATTGTACACTAGTGCTGCATTAGTACTATAGTGCTGCTGAAATACCAATATGAAACCTTAGAATAATAACACCTAGAACGATAGTTCCCTACAAAACGCACTACAAAAAGTGAGGCAACTAAAATTGAGCCATTTTGGCTATTTTAGTTGAGCCTGATCGTTCATAAGTTACCTAATCATACCCAATCATACCTATAAGTATGAAACAATTTCAATTTCCCTACCTTTAGGTGATTAAGTAAGATTTTATTGGACTTTAGTTAAGAATAGGTAACATATGAACACATTCAAAACTTGAGCAATTTTGGCTCAGTTTAAACGTGGACTCGGCCTTTGACCTTAAAACACTCGGCTTCTAGGTGTTATTATTTTATGTATGAAACATGGTACCAAATTTACACCTTCATTTTACATTCCGTTTTTTACAGCGAATGGAATAACAGAAGATATTTTTTTCAAATTGAGTCCTGATAACTTGAAGGAACTCTGCCCTCATCTCGCTACTCGTATTAAGTTAAATGAAATAATCACTGCTTATGTAAGTGTACTAAACCTTTTAAATTTTTTTTATGAATAAGTTAAGCAATATCTGGCTCTGTCGGTCACTGGATGGGTGACTGACAATCTGCTTGACAACTAATACAATGAGCGCTTCCGTGCTTCAGAGGACAGTAAAGCCCCTGGTCCTGGTTGTTACTAATGATAACAGTCGTTAAACATGTCAGAGGCCTTTGGAAACCTCGAAGGTGGCTTGACACTGGATGGCAATCTCTATACTTAGATACTTATTTTTCTTCATTGTGTGGCTGGTTAGGCCTGGTGTCAGAGTTTTTATAAGTTGCCCTTCTGGCCTCTGACACGGCTTGTAGCAATCTTTTACGATAGCAACTGGGACCAAATGCTTAACGTGCCTTCCGAAGCATGACCAGACCGAAACAAGTAACACAAAGACTTGTTCTGCCGGGAATCGAACCTGGGACCCTTCGTGTATCGGGCGCACAAGTCCATAGCGGACGCCACTACACCACAGAGGTTGTCACTTAGATACTAAATTTGATTAATAATTACACAACTAACTAGACATTTTATGCTATTACCAGGCACCTACAGAGTCACTCAATACATATCCTGCACCTGACGAGTCAGTGGATTTTGATCATGTTTCTGAAAATGACTCTGAAACTTCTTCAAAACCGACAACAACATATCAAGAAGTTTTGATTACAAGATGTTTTCCTGATTTTGACCTTAAAACATTATTGCAAACATCAGTTGGAGGAAACAGCATTGTAAAATCCTATGAAATTAATGGTGGTTTAAACAATACCAAACGAAATCAATTGACAGATATAATTGTCAAACACATTTACACCTACATAGTAAACCAGTAAGTAAATATTTTTTTTAATTAGGCTATCCATAGGTACTATGGTTGAAGTAGGTACCTGTACACTATTTGACTGACAGGTCAAAGATTACTTTTTTTAAAATAATTCTAAAACTTGGTTTTTAAGAATTACTGGCCATCAAAGCTGAAATTATGAGAGATAGGACATGATCAATGTAAAAATCTATTGATAAATCACCTAAGTATTTACCTACTTTTTGCTTCAGTTGTAAATAAAAAATATGTTTAAAGATTCCAAAAAAATATTAAGTGTTTTCATTAACACTTACAATTATTCATTTTTAAATATTTAATAAGAAACAAATCTTTATTAACACGAATAATCACTTGTAACTAAGTCACAATGTAAAGCCTGAAGTACACATGGCCCAACGCGCTCGGCCAACGCATTGGGCCAATGTGTACAGCGCACTCAAGAAAATCTTGGAATTCAAATTTAACCCACTTCTAATTGTGGTATTGATTTGAAACTTTGCAAGTTTATAGGAATCTGATGACAGTAGGTACCTACAATAATTTGTTGTCTGTTTATTTTTATTTATTTATTGTAATGTATAAGTTACATTGCTTTTTCCTAATTATAATCTGGCAACTGCTGAACAGTTTGTCGGTCGGTTGCTGCAATAATGTGGTTTTTTCTTGTTTTTTAAACTATTCATTATTTTCTTGATTGCTGTCACATACCTATATAAGGTCCTTCATAAATAGTGCACATAATTTTAAAGGGTCAATGTACTCATGCATACAAACAACTTTTACTATGGGACCAGCATTGAAATCGCGAAAAAAAATCAGCTGTTCCATACATTTTGATATATTCGATTTCAAATTTTCTATGGAACAGCTGATTTTTTTTTCGCGATTTCAATGTTGGTCCCATAGTAAAAGTTGTTTGTATGTATGAGTACATTGACCCCTTAAAATTATGTGCACTATTTAAGAAGGACCTTATATAATTATTTAAGCAATTAAGTACTTTTAGGGCTGATTTTTCAATCGTTAGATAAAAATTAACAGTCGAATAAAATATAATACGACTAATTATATAATATGTTTTATTGAGTTAAGGCAAAATATTATATTATAGGCCGTATTACGCTTTATTTGACTGTTAAATTTTATCTGACCATTGAAAATTCAGCCCCTAATGCCATGAAAAAACTAATCCAATGTTAATTCGTATTTTGTTGAGCTTAGTACCTACCTAATTTATTTTTAATTATTTCAGTAAAATAACTTATGAAGAATACAACATTCTGGCTGCCAAAATACTAACACTATTCCCAACTGAATCAATTGGTACTTATTTTATAAAACCAGTACCAAAAGGTAAATCACTGACTGGTAGGCCATTGGCTGCCAGAGGGAAATTAGTTGACAAGGTCCGAAACCTCATTTATAAATACGGCGAGCGTAAAAGAAAAACCAATGCTTCTGATAATGAAGCAAGACCAAAGAAAACCCAAACTACTGCGCCAATTGATGATGATACTCAAGGTATTTTTTTGTTATCTATTTACTTTGAACTTTTTAACTGAACATTGATGGCGATTGGGGCTTGGGTGAACTTTATTTAATTTAGCCATAGAGAAAAGATTTTGCCACTTCTTGTAGCCCTGTTTTATTACATTTGAAAAATAAAAGGGACAGGAGATCATCAGCTGATTTTAGTTGTGCCAAATTTTATTAGAGAGATGTGAAATAAAGTATTTTACCTAAGTTTAGTCTAAACTAGGAATAAATCAATCAAACAAAATAGAATGAATGAGTGAATTTGACATGATTAAAATCAGCTAATGATCTCCCATCCCTTTTCTTCACGGCAACAGCTATAAATAACTGTTTCTTTCAGCATTAACCAATTCTGATGTTTTATGGCTCAAAACTAACAATGAGCCTTTTGATGAAGCGGTTGTAAAATGGAAATCCACTTTCGAATGGAGAAAAAACCACTCTAAATATCAAAACATACACGAGTTCTATATTGATTGGCCAATATTGAATGACCCACGAAGCCACTCATTAGTAAGTAGTATTATTTATAATATAGGGATCAAAATAGTAAATAACCTATAAAAACACAATCAGGAGTTGTGTTTCCCATAAGTTTTTGGCCTGTCACAGACGACACACTTTTTGCGCGCGTCTGTGCGCGACATGTTCCTTATTACTAAGGGAATAAGGTTGAATTAGTCCTCATATAAAAACCACACACAAAAGTTCAACCTTATTCCCTTAGTAATAAGGATCATGTCACGCACAGACGTTGCAGATAAATATTGATTTTGAATTGAAATATCCAGACAGTGGAGCAAAATTCTACTTGTATTTCAACGAGTTTTTCAATAAATTATTGCAATTGAGAAAAACAAAAAATGAAGCTCTGCAAAATATTGTTCAAGCTATACAAGATCTGGACGAAGACAGTAAGTTTGAACATAAATATATATATTTTATTTATTTATGAAAATGTGTAATTTTATCTCATGTTGACAATCTTTTGTTTTAGGGAAAATACCTGCCCAAATCCACGTAATGACCCATTTGATTCCACCAAAAGGAAGACTGAATAAAAATGTGAAGTTTTCGTCACAGGAGGCACTAGACTCAATATTTGTTTTAGTTACGGTATGTTCATTTTGCTAGGTAGAGCTAGTAGGGTTTTGTAAAATAAAGCTATGATACTTTTATAACCTGAAATATGTATTTTTATATAAGAGGCTCACTGACCTAAAATGATATTTTATTTACCATTTTCAGAATGCAGGCGACATTGACACCAAAATAGATGAACAAAAACAGAAAGCTGCTGCAAATAAACTTCCAGTTCAACCATACATCATCCTACAAGGAACTTTGCTAAGCTGTTCATCACCACTGTTGGTAATAGATAACATAAAATATACATTCAACCACTTCTCACAAGCGTTTGACACACTATTTAAAGCATACCATGTATTTGACGCTTCTTACCCATTAGCCTCAAATCACATTCATCTTATTATACAAAGGTGTGTGTACAAAATTCATACCAAACATGACAATGTTGTACCATACATTGTAGATGTATTACAATTGTAAAAGATGTTGTTTTGTTGATAATCCGTCATCTTGACTGCCATATTCATTGTGTAGTGTATTTCTGTTTTAAAATGTTTTTACAGTGTCAGTATTGCCAAATAAGTTCAGACAATATAAAAAAGTATATTTTCCATTTGGAAGTCGTACATCAGATCAGCAATTATTATGTTTGTCCTTTTTATGCCTGCAATAGAACTTACAATAATAAATGTAGTTTTAAGTACCATTTAAATTCTGTTCACTCGCATGATCACTTACACAATAGATCAGATGTTGTTAATAACAGCAATGAAAATATCGCAGCAAATAGTGCACCAGAACCTACACCTATAAACAGTGCCGGTTGTGCTAGTAGAGCCAGTAGTCATCCTGAACAACAACCTGAACAACACTTGCCATTCACAGATGCTATTAGATCATACTTAGAAATTTTCCTTTGTCGTCTTTACGACGTTCTTAATTTGCCACGATCTTTGGTGCAAAGTATATTTGAATGGGTAGAAGATTTGTGTAAAAGTATTATTGTTGAAATAAATAAAACATTAACCAGCAGTTCGCTTGAAACTATTGATAGAATAACTAACTTGCAAGAAACTATATCTTCTGTAAATATTGCGTTCAAAGATCTTGACACAGAGTATAAACGAGTTAAACATTTTACAAGTAAAGAATTTTATGTGCCCCCAAAAGAAATTAAATTGGGAACGTCTACAGAAAGGCAAAGAGGTAGTGATAATATGATATTAATGACTTTAAAAGACAGTAAACTCTATTTAACACCATTAAGACAGATACTTAAGAACTTTCTAGAATTACCTGGCGTTTTTACAGAAATCTTAACCTATCAGCAGCAGCTTTTAGATGAGTATTCTCATAGTGAAAACGCTATTATTCGTAATATAATCCAAGCTTCGTTATGGCAAGAAATTATGGCAACTAAGAGTGATAATGATATCATATCAGTACCACTCATTTTATATTATGATGACTTTGAAACCGGCAACCCACTAGGTAGCCACGCTGGACAATATAAACTTGGCGCAGTTTATGTGTCTATTGCCACTATTCCACCGAATAAGTCTAGCAGATTAGAAAATGTTTTTCTAGCTCAATTGTTTTATTCAGATGATAGATCCCATTTTGGTAATGACTTAGTTTTTCATAACATAATAGAGGAACTAAAATTTCTCGAAGAAGTTGGAATTACAGTTAACCTTCCAAATAAGAATGTAAAAATACAATTCATCTTGATTGCATTGTCCGGTGATAACCTTGGGCTTCATGGTCTACTTGGATTTTTTGAAAGTTTTAATGCTTCAAATTTCTGCAGATTTTGTCTAACCAATAAAACGGAGTCGCAGACTCAAACTCAAGAAATTAATAATCTTCGGCAAATTGTAGATTATGAAAATGATGTACGTAATAACGTGGGCATAAAAGCAACATGTGTTTGGAATAATTTACCTAATTTCCATGTTTACAATAATTTTACATGCGACGTAATGCATGACCTAATGGAAGGTGTGCATAGGTATGGAATGGCACGTGTTGTAAAAGGTTTGATTGAAAAGGAATATTTTTCTTTAGATCATTTGAATTCTAGAATTAAATATTTCAAATATCATTCATGTGAGAAAAATACGCTACCCCCTGTAAATAACCAACATTTGTTGAACGGAGTCATTATAATGTCTGCAACAGAAATGTTATGTTTTGTCCGAAATTTTGTTTTCATAGTAGGTGACTTAATTGATGAAGGCGAACCTATTTGGGAATACTATCTTTTACTGCTCGAAATCACAGATATTCTTACATCACAAACCTTCACTGATGATTTGTTAGAATATCTAAAGAACCTCATTAGTGAGCATCATGACAAATATCAGAGTGTATTTCAATGCACATTAAAACCTAAACACCATTTCCTATTACACTATCCCACTATTATAAAAAAAATTGGGCCCCCAATACTCGTAAGTGCATTTAAGTATGAAGCTAAGCACAAAGATTTAAAAAAAGTATGTCAGTCAATCACATCACGAAGAGATCTTCCGCTTTCTGTATTTAAACGATGTCTTCTGAAGCAAAGCTTCCGTTTTGTCATGAAAAAGGGTTTAGTAGATAATGTTTCTCATGGTAAACTTGAAATGCTCAGCGATTATACTGACAATGACAATCAAGATTTATGTAAATGGATTGAAATTAACGGTGTGACCTTTAATACAAATGATGTAATATTGTTGAATATCGTTGAAAATATTCCGGAATACTACATTATTTCTAAAATTATTTGTAGGACACAAACAAACGAAGTGTTATTCAATTGTTTTTACTTAAGAATTATAAAATATAATCCACATTTCCGAGCTTATAAAGTTGTTCGAACGTCACAGAATCAAATTATAAATTACAAAGACTTGCACATGAATATACCTTCAATTACTTATAGCGTTAATACAGATATGTATGTTAAATTAGACTTTTAGTAAACGTTATCTCAACGTCATGATTCTTATCTGATTCGATCATTTTTGTTATTAGTGTTATTACATATGGCACTACATTTTTGAATGTAGTTAGTGTTGGTAACTAAGCCAACATAAAAAATATATATTTTTATTGTTCGTGTTTTGACTATTTATCTTGTTGTTCAAGAGATCTTGAACAACAAACTTCTTTTATTCACCAATATTCCAGCAAATATCCTATCAACAAGCAGTTCACATTGATCTGGCTAGGACCAATGTGAACTACCTGTTGATAGGATATTTGCTGGAATATTCGTGAATAAAAGAAGTTTGTTGCTTCACAAGCACTGCATTGTTTATTTTTGGTTTTGTTATGTCTATTTTTACACTTGTTGATTTGGCTGTTAGCGTTTAACGTCAACAGCTAAATCAACGACAAAAACTCAAAACATAGACAATAAAAAATAGGTACCTTTTATTTATGTTGGCTTAGTCGTATATTCCCAGTCGCCCCCGCGGAGATTGCCACCGGAGGCAAACGAATAAAAATTCCCAGTCGCCACCGGCAGTGACTGGGAAGTCACTGCCCCCACTTCAGTTTCGCTTTATATTGCTTTGTTTCTTGTGAAGGATAAAGTAAAAAGCAAATTTATTCCAAACCTGCATCTATCTAATTGATGATAACATTGAAATAAAGTTTTCAACATAGACTTTGTTATTTTACCTTTTAAATCATGCGTAAGTATCTAAATGTTAAACGGAAATATAAAAATAATGTATAAATTATGAATAAAGTAATTTTTATTAAAACAAATAGGGAATTCAAATAATAGAAACTTTTCTTAAAGTTTATTATAAACTTTTTAATTACTTTTCTTAAAAAAATATTCTAAACACACACTCTAGTTATCTTGTAATAATAATGAGTTTATTAATAATTGATACAATATTTTTATATTTCCGTTTAACATTTAGATACTTACGCATGATTTAAAAGGTTAAATAACAAAGTCTATGTTGGAAACTTTATTTCAATGTTATCATCAATCAGATACCTGCAGGTTTGGAATAAATTTCCTTATTATTTTATTCTTCACAAGAAACAAAACAATGTACAGCGCAACTGAAGTGGGGACAGTGACTTCCCAGTCACCGCCGGTAGCAATCCCCGCGGGGGCGACTGGGAATATACGGCCTTCGTTACCAACAGTTAGTTTTTGTAACGAAAACTTTCTGTGTTTTTTTAGTTAAGGTTTTTTGACATATTGTGTAAAAAAGTATAAGATATTAATTAAATACATTTCTTCATAAAACTATTTTTATTTCGATTAGTTGTACTTTTATAAAAAGGAATTCGCGTCTATTGTTGGGATATTAATGTTATACGTGCGTGGCGTGACTCACACCATGAACAACTTCATGTACACGTTCATGGTGTGAGGTCACTCCTTAAAAGGATGCCAATGACTTCAATATCATCCTTTTTAACATTAATATCCAAACAACAAACGCTCAAAACAAGATCCCTAGACTCTTATAATGAGGAACTAAAATAATTAAAGGGAGGAATTTAGTTCTTGGAACAAATTAAGTATCACTTCATCAAAGGTAACTTAAATTAGAACCAATGATTTCACTTTTTGGTATAAGTAAAACTAATTTCTACATAACAAATTTAGTTATTGAAATGAGACGATTTTTGGTTTTGATTGATAATACTTTATTTATTGTTAGTATTAAAATATCTCGGTTAAAAAAAGTATAAACTTAATGTAAGTAAAATTTAGATTGAAACAAGGTTATTAATTTTCGATACAATATAATTTTATTTCATGTGAAGCACAGTAAATTTTTACTGAAGATAGGTACATATTGTCTTCATCCAAATCAACATTTTCTTGAAATAAAAGGATAACGTAAGCTTGAATCAATATAATTGATTTACTTAAAATAAAAAAATGATAAATTTTTGGTGGAAAATATATTGTCTTCAATCAAGATATATTTCTCTTCATACAAAACAATCGCAGGTTTCCCATTAAGATATGTTTTTACTGTATGTAAGAAAATATTTGTTTCAATATATATGAGACAACCATAATCTTGGTTTAACAAAATTTGCTTTCATGAAAGGATTTTTGACTTATTTCGACAAAACCGTTTTTTCTGTGTAGGCATAGGCTTACACACTGTACTTACCCGTATTTTAACAAGTTGCTAAATTATGCTACACTAATTACTTACGAACCTATAGAAATTATTTACTTACTTTATTTGTTTACCTTATTATTATTATTAGTATTACCTTATTTGTCTGTCTACATACCGAAATGTCAAAAAGAGAACACATATAAGTAGACAAATCTTTTAACTGTCAAAATAATTTTTCGATGTAGATGAAATTTTTTGTCGCAATCACCATGCTAAAGTCTGCTGGGCGATCACCCTAACATTGCCATCGTATCGGTTACATTTTGATTTAGCTTTTCGTTTTCGTCCAAGTTTAGCTTCTTGGACGAATTCACCCTTATTTTAACATTATAAATTTCTACCCTCAAATAAAAATAAAATTGGTAAAGTTATGAAATTAGTTCGTTAATTAACTGTTATAAAATTCAGTATTATTTTTTTATGTGAATTCCTATCTGCAAATTCATTTTATTCAAGCCACTACACCGCTATTAACGATCATCCCTGATAGCCTTCTGCTGCGGTTGATCGAATCGCTCGATGTGGTGGACGTTGTCTAATACGCCCAATGTTGGTGAATTCCAGGGTTTCAAGTTGGACGTTTCAAACTGGAAATTTCAAGTTGGGGCATTTTTACCCTAGGACGTTTCACGCTTGCACGCACGGACCTTTCTTCTTGGGACTGGCAAGCATACTGCCAGTGTGACGGGGCAGCCGTTTGGATAAGAAAAGAAAAGGCTACGTCGAACGGGGTGGCTATGTGCCACTTTTCACACTTTTTTGGTTATTTAAACAAGAAAATGAACCTTTCGCCAAAGTAAAAAATTCACCCTAGCTCTTTAAACGTTTAGTTACAAGATTAGTATGATAAATACCACCTATCTATTATAAATATTGATAAAATAATTATTTTTGATGACACATTCTCGCCTGCCATGGTGGGGTGACAGTGTGCCAGTATACAATTCTTTGAATATCTCTAAAACTATTACGAAATGCACAATCACACCTACCTGTATTTAAAAATTAGGCCAATACGATTCGTGAGAGAAAGAAAAAAAATAGGGTTGCCTGAAAAAATAAAAAATTTCAGTGGTAGAAATTTTCGTACTTTTGCTCATTCAATAAGTTATCGTTTTTCGATTACATAATATACCTATGAAATTAACTTTACTTGCTTATTATAATAGGTACCTGAAGGTGAAATGTAACATTTTATAATGAAAATAAAGTTTAATAAGGTTTTTAAGTAAATTAAAAAAATTTTAAATTTGAGATTTTTGCATTTACAATGCTATTTTTAAACAATACTAAATAATATACTAGAAAAAATACGACTCGCACCAGATCAATACTCAGACGGGAATCGAACCCGCGACCTTTGGATATCCGGCCCAATGCTCTGACCGCTGAGCTACCGAGTCACTAGTGACATCGTCGAATTTTTCCTAGTATATCCTAAACTCTTACGCTGTAAGCCAGCGTTATTTCACCAATGTGAGGAATTACCTCGACATTCAATTGAAATATCTTTCCAGATATTTTAACAATTGATTAAGATGAAATAGCTATATAATTTTTAAATTTGAGATTTTTGCATTTACAATGCTATTTTTAAACAATACTAAATAATATACTAGAAAAAATACGACTCGCACCAGATCAATACTCAGACGGGAATCGAACCCGCGACCTTTGGATATCCGGCCCAATGCTCTGACCGCTGAGCTACCGAGTCACTAGTGACATCGTCGAATTTTTCCTAGTATATCCTAAACTCTTACGCTGTAAGCCAGCGTTATTTCACCAATGTGAGGAATTACCTCGACATTCAATTGAAATATCTTTCCAGATATTTTAACAATTGATTAAGATGAAATAGCTATATAATTTTTAAATTTGAGATTTTTGCATTTACAATGCTATTTTTAAACAATACTAAATAATATACTAGAAAAAATACGACTCGCACCAGATCAATACTCAGACGGGAATCGATATCCAAAGGTCGCGGGTTCGATTCCCGTCTGAGTATTGATCTGGTGCGAGTCGTATTTTTTCTAGTATATTATTTAGTATTGTTTAAAAATAGCATTGTAAATGCAAAAATCTCAAATTTAAAAATTATATAGCTATTTCATCTTAATCAATTGTTAAAATATCTGGAAAGATATTTCAATTGAATGTCGAGGTAATTCCTCACATTGGTGAAATAACGCTGGCTTACAGCGTAAGAGTTTAGGATATACTAGGAAAAATTCGACGATGTCACTAGTGACTCGGTAGCTCAGCGGTCAGAGCATTGGGCCGGATATCCAAAGGTCGCGGGTTCGATTCCCGTCTGAGTATTGATCTGGTGCGAGTCGTATTTTTTCTAGTATATTATTTAGTATTGTTTAAAAATAGCATTGTAAATGCAAAAATCTCAAATTTAAAAATTATATAGCTATTTCATCTTAATCAATTGTTAAAATATCTGGAAAGATATTTCAATTGAATGTCGAGGTAATTCCTCACATTGGTGAAATAACGCTGGCTTACAGCGTAAGAGTTTAGGATATACTAGGAAAAATTCGACGATGTCACTAGTGACTCGGTAGCTCAGCGGTCAGAGCATTGGGCCGGATATCCAAAGGTCGCGGGTTCGATTCCCGTCTGAGTATTGATCTGGTGCGAGTCGTATTTTTTCTAGTATATTATTTAGTATTAAATTAAACAAATTCAAAACGGTTCTGACGAGGACGAGACGACAATTAGATCACATAGTAAGTACTTACCTACCTAATAGTAGAATTTCAGCAAAGAGATGTAACAACACTATCAGTATGGTGGTGGCACATTTTCACCTGCGTTCTTTAAAATATTTTTTTGCCTTTGATTTTATACCACTATATCGACTCATTTTATATTGTTATTAATGCATTTAGATAACAATTAACTGTACTTTTACTCAAACATACCTTGATTACGCTACATATGTTAGTTTTTTTGCACAATCAAAAGTTTACCACTTATAGCAAAACTCGACTTATCACTTCAAAACTTCTGGCAAACTGGTGCGTGTTTAGTGTTACCATTTAAATACAACAAAGTGCCTAAAAAATCATAAAGAGCATAAGGAAAACATTTAGGCCATAAACACATGAAGATAATCACAGATAAAGCGGAAATTGATCAAATATCAAGACAAGTGCCCCATTGCACATTGTCACCTACGCGGCACATACCCACCCCGTTTGACTACGCGTCAACAAAAAAATATTATTACGAGATAGGATCGTGGGGAGAAGCCCCTTAATTTGTACTTTGCGGATCGGCACTTCCCTGTGTCTGTCAGCTTCAGGTGGTCGGCGACAGGTGGAGGTGGGCCACAAGTTGATGTTCGGGCGCAAGTGCGTGCGTTGTGCGTTGGACTTCTGTCGTCAATCCCACGAAAAACGTCTCAAGAAGAAAGGTCCGTGGGTGTAAGCATAAAAAGTCCCAATCTATGTTCATCAAGTACTTATAAAATGTCAGTTAGCATTTACAATAAATTACCGGAAAATTTAAGAGGTGAAAAAAAAACGATAACAAGTTTACAAACCAATTAAAAAAATTACTTATTTCTAAAAGCTATTACAATATTCAAGAATACTTTAGTGATAAAATACACATACCTATATTATGCGGCAAATAGATAGGTGTCTTTGTATCAGTTTTTACAAAAGCCCCAAAATCTAGTTTATTTTATTATAATATTATGGAAAAGTCGTCCTCTTGTCTTCTCTTCCTTACCAATATTGCGATACCCAACAGGGTCTATAATTTGTACTTTGTTTCTAGTTGTAACATCTTTATGACATTATGGTTGCAATAAATATATTGAATTGAATTATCGAAATAGAATATGACAGCGATTTATTTTTGTTTAAAAATTATCGCGGTCGGACTCTGAAGCAAATGCACATCACGCAACCATTTGCTTGAAACTGAAAGCGTCTATACACTTTTTTAGAACAGTTAAGTAAAAGCGAACGTTTTTTTTTTTTTTTTTTACATTAAATGGGCTTACTCTTGGCCACATTCGAGAACCATAAGGCTAAGACGAGGCCGAAGATGAAGCGAGCTTGCCCAGAAGAAGCCTATTCACTCGTGCCTTAAATATCGCTGGGTTATATTCTTTCGGGAATACAGACGCAGGCAGGGAATTCCACTCCTTGGCTGTGCGCATTAAGAAGGAAGATGAAAAACGCTTCGTGCGCATGCATGGAATGTCAACCAAATAGGGGTGAAACTCCGCCGTGCGTCTGGATGTCCGATGGTAGAACGGGGATGGCGGAATGAGCTAATGCAGCTCAAGAGCACACTCTCCGAAATATAGTCTGTAGAACACCGCCAGACAAGCTACTTCACGGCGGTGGGAAAGACTGTGAAGCTTGGTTTTTAATAGCGCACTATCCCCTATGAGTTTTCTGGCTCTGCGTTCAACCGAGTCGAGTGCGGCTAGCTGGTACTTTGCGGACCCATCCCACAGGTGGCAGCAATATTCCATGCACGACCGGACTTGCGCTTTGTAAAGAGTTAGAAGCTGTCCCGGCGTGAAATATCGCTTAACCTTGTTCAAGATGCCTAGTTTTTTGGCCGCAGTTTGAGCCTTCGACTCGATTGTGTCACCAAAGTTGAGATCGGAAGTCAACTTTATGCCAAGGAGATCGAGATTGTCGGTGACAGGTATGGTTACACCTCGGAAAGTAGGAGTCAAGTTCAGAGGACTCTTCTTTGCAGTGAATAGACAGATAAACATTACATGTAGCTAAACTTAATCGCAACATACACGTAAATGACGTAATATCCTTCCATAAGTACACATTCTGCCTACACAAAAATATTAATCCGTAAATAATTGCGGAGTCCATCTGCAACTCCTACTAATACTACCTTTGTACGGTCAGCTACATAAGTTATCCAAAGCTGTAAACATTTTCAATGGGATTTTAAACCTTAATGATTGGATCTTAAGTTCTATTTTTTTATACACAACGGGACAGTGCTTGGCCTTCAATCTAACCTGTTGTTAATTAACGATAACCCCGAAGGTGGAAGCGCACTACTCCAGGAATCCTCACCACTGAGGAACTGGCTATCTTCATCTGCAACTGCCGGAACACAACAATTATTAAATCATTGTTATGGCGTCAAACTTGGTAAGATGGTGTTAGCTAGCCAGGCGGACTTGAAATAAGCCCTACCACCAACCAAACCGAGTACAAATTGTACCACCGCGGGGAATCAAACCCGGGACCCCCGCGTCTTACACGGGTGGGTGAACCACTAGACCACAGAGGCGGTTAAAAATTGATTGAAGAAATTTTAAATGTTGTTGAAACAAAATGTGTTGCTGTCTGTACATAATAATTGTTTGCTTCGAAATGGTTGTGCGTTGAGTACTAATTATTGTGAACATACATCAATGCTACAGACAAATATAGAATTAATTAATTTAGCTAAATCTAGGTAGGTACAACATGATTTTTTAAGATCTGTTCAAAAAGTTTTACCTATTACATAGGTAGGTTCTTTTGCAAGTCCGTTGGTTTTTACCATACTATATAACTAACTATTAAACTAACTGTTATAATTCTAAAATATTTTTTGTACGAGTTCTAAATATTTTTACTATAAATTATTTAATTTTTGAAAACAATTAGATTTTTTATGCATTCACAATGCTATTTTTATATTAAGATTATAAATACAATTGAAAAATATTAGAAAAAAAACCGGCCAAGTGCGTGTCGGGCCACGCGCCATAGGGTTCCGTAGTTACCTTATACCATACCATATTTAATACCACCTATCATTTTTCGTTTGCAAAAATAACTTTGTTTTTCACAGTGTTGGTATGAATGACAAAGTTATATTTGCGGTTTCGGAAAATGTGCTATATCTCAAAAACTAATTACTATATCTCGTTCAAACCAATTTTGGTTGAAAGTGTTTATTAAGATCTACAGCATATATTTTTTTTAGATTTTTCACTCTCTTATTTCAAAAGTTAAAGGGGGGGGGACACACATTTTACCACTTTGGCGCTGAATATCATTCAAACGGTTGACTTTGAGAAAAAGTTGTTTTAGAAACCTCAATGTCATTTTTAAAGACCTATCTATAATATTTTCTAATATTTTTCAATTGTATTAATAATCTTGAAAACAACTTTACGCTAATATCTCAGGTGGGAATTGAACCCGTATTCTTCACAACCCAGGCGAATGCTATCTGCTGATCTACTTTAGATATTATTAGGGGTTTAAGTATGAAATTGCCGTTTTTTATGGAGAATTTTGAAGAATTTGCATTTTCTATACTAACATTTCATCTTAATTTATTTAATAACACCTATGTGTTGAAACTTTTATGCACAAATGTTTAAACACTCTGCTAACTAATGCCACAGTATCGGCTTAGCTACAACGAAGAAAGAAGTCATTTTAAAATACTCTTGTTAACGTTAGGAAAATAAAATCATAAATATTTTTTTTGCTGATAGTAGGCCGTCATGATCACAATTTGAAATAATAACAAGTAACTGAAGTACGTTCATCATCATAGAAGATATGAGAGCGTCTCTGTGTGAAAAAAAGTCGGCAACTTCATACATTTACTTTGGGTTAAAGTTTAACCCATCTTTAACCCCTATTATTTTGGGCTAACAGAGATCTCACTTAGAAATAAATTATTGTTCCTCATGTAACTATGTTATAGATCTCAGAACACAGAATATTTTTGTGATCTTGTTATAGATGCAATTAATAGAAAAATATTTTTTTTTTGCATTCTATTTTACCTACTTCTGCAACATCCATAATCTAAGTATAAATCAAACAAAACACATATATTATACTAATGTTTTTCTGCACGTGCCATCATGATTCTTGAATAATCTTACAATATATTTTGTTTAATAATCATATAATTAGCATAAGTATAGGAGGCGCCAGTGAGTCATTGCAATATTTGTATTATCTAACTGTATCTTAGCCATAAAAAAATAAAAAAATATTTTTAATTGTGTCTTCTTAAAAACCTGAATTGTGTTTTGATAAACGACTGTGAGGATATTATTTTATTATGAATCATAGTTTGTGTCTGACACAGACTTTGGACTTGTTATATGATCTGTGGTAAATTTTTCTATGTCAGACACATAGCAAAATTTAACGTGATACTTATTAAGATATGTATACTAATAGCAATTTTTTACCCAGATTAGTGGCACTGAAATAAATATTTAATATTATAATTATAAAACATAATTTCAATAAACTAAACATGTTTTTTAAGACCCAAGTATTTTTATTATTACATTCCCTCGTAGTCGTTATTTTTGGAAGTGGGTAGCAAAACTGCTAAAAGTGGTAGCTCTTAATATATTTGCGATTAAGTATAATTTAATGATACGGCCTTCTAAAAATAGTAGAATATGGATCTTAAAAATTTCACGTTTAGTTTATATGAAAAATCTTTTCTATTAACAACCAAAGATTTCTATGAGTATTTGTTGTTAAAAATTTATTAAATAAAATACCTTGCGATGGGATGCACCTTTTTGAGAATGACAATCGTAATCTCGACTTCTACTGTTTGATGACTACTTACTTTTCGGGTACGTACATTGTAGTCCTAATTTGATTTATATTTAAAGGCTTCATACTGGTTAATTCATCCAAGCTTCATACATACACGGCACGTGGCGTCGTTGAACAATTTTATTTTATTAAATTAAATAAAATTGTTTGAGAATACAAATTGTATGAGAGTAGATAAAGTAGTGTATGAAACTGCACATAACTAGGTATTAAAACACTCGTGTGATACTATTAAAAACTTCGCCTACGGCTCGGTTTTTAAACACACACTCATGTTTTAATACCCCTCATTATGCATCAGTTTCATAAACTACTATTTTGAACTACCTAGGTATAGAATCTTTGTGATAACAGTCACCTTAACAGATTATTGTGACTGCAGGGCTGCATATTGCTCTAGCATAAAAAAACCTGTAAACTAATTATTCATCTCTCGTGTCACCCCTAAAATACAATCTCACGGCGTATTAAAATATTATTCGGGCCCAAATTCTTTGGCGCAAGACAATTTACGGCAAAGGAAGTCGGATTGAATGCCTCTTTTTTCACAGAGGCGCTTAGGCTAAGGAATTTCATTCATGAGCCGCACACAGACGTTTTGTTCACGTAGAAATGAAAAAAAAAACTGTGAATGACGGCCCTTAGAGCCAGGCCGTCTATCGCCCACGTATCTACAGAGTGTCCGAAAATAGACGTTCGGTCATTCACTACATTGCTTCTTGAATTCATTCATGTGTTTGTTTTTATGGGTGGTTTTTATAGATGGGTTTGTTTTTATTGAATGTACTGTTTTTTTTTTTTATAAACATTGTACATATTAACTGCATCACTTTTCTTATGTATTATGATTACGAAGTTTATAAGTATGTATGTTGTTTTATTAACTTCGGACGACTGTTATCTTTAGTATTATTTCTAAAGTTTTAGCTATACTTTTTTTTTCTGTTTAACATTGGCAATGTAGCACAAATTCGATGCAATTCATTCATTGTACAAACCTGTAAACCTGTACAATCATCAAAAATATTGCAATCTTTTGTATCTACCTGTAGCGGCATCTACCTACGTTGCCGCACCTACCTACAATTCCTACACTGGTGACCCCCGACGGAGCACATCAAGCCACTTCAGCAACGCAGCGCAGCCATCACTCCTCATAACTTATCCAGCATCCGCAGCAGTCACACCGCAACCAGACGCATAGCAGCCAGCACCAGCCTTCAAGGTTCCATCGCAGCATCATTGACGACGCTTCCTGGACCTTCGGCAACTCTCGACGGCATCATCCCGACCTGGTCTTCGCAGCACACGACTTGCATCGAGAGAGACGAGCATCACTGGGCCCTTACTCCGGCGTGGCAGCTCTGCGCGCCTCACCAGCAGCTCGGACCTACCGTCACCTTTCACTGCCCCGACTCACCGTGGACAGGTCCCGACTCACCGTGGACACGGCTCTACCTGCAGCACTGGCGGACGGGCCTTCCTTCACCCCACATCGTCTCGACTTACCGCAGACTGGGGTATCTCCTGCAGCATTCTACTCTGCTATTTGCAAAGCTCTGACGCACTGACAGCTGAGCTTGGACTACCCTTGGACTATCGACCTCTGGTCTCAGGGGGGGAGTGAAGAAGCGGCATCTACCTACGTCGCCGCACATACCTACAATGGGGAATGTCCGAAAAAAAATCAAATAGGCTGAATATTTTTGCATAGGAATAAGCTCCCTTAGTTATAGAAAAAAAAATCAGAATTTTCGGTTGCGTGAAAAAATTAAAAAAAATGAAAGTCTCTTCGACTTCACAAATGTAAGAAAGTAACAGCAGAATGGAGGTTATACCTTTGCCAACACCTGCCACTATGACAACAAGAATTAAAAAAAAAACAATTTTGACATTTTGTGTTGAATTTTTTTTTTTTAATACCATGTTGTGGTTGTAGCTGGTGATGGCAAAGGTATTAATCTCCATTCTGCTGTTACTTTCCTATATTTGTAAAGTCGAAGAGACTTTCATTTTTTTTAAATTTTCCACGCAACCGAAAATTCTGATTTTTTTTTCTATAACTAAGGAAGCTTATTCCTACCTATGAAAAAATATTCAGCCAATTTGATTTTTTTCGGACATTTCCCATTCCTACATACCTACTCAATATTTTTATTGCTGGTGTGCTTGCATTTGCATTATATGAAGATGCAGGATACATTAGCTCATGACTATTGTAGGCACATAACGTGGTTTCCCAGGATTTTAGCTTTTACACAATATATTTTAGCGTATTCGGCCACTAACGGCAATTGTTTAATATTAACTATGTTATCAAAGCAAAATTACCTCATTGAATGCAATATGTTTGTAGTATTTGGCGAATACAACTTTAGTGTGTACTGTCCCCGTCAATTGGTAATGCGCTGGAACCTTGTCACATTAACATCCACATTGACGTGATCCGCAACTAAAAATGTCATGATACAAGAAAATTCTAATAGGTAATCTAATATATTCATTATTGAATTATCATTTTCAAAAAGATAGGGTCTAGGTATACATATATTTATTTTACAATTGTTTTTCGTTTTTGAGGTTAAAATCATGGCCGCCAGGCGCATTACCAATTGACGGGGATAGTACAAACAAGTGTATATGTACGTCATGGGCTAATTTTCAGCCTTAATACCCACAGAAGCTGTTATATGGTATGTACAATGTTTTATTTACATTCTATTAAACTAAGTATAATGTAATTGAATTATTGTTTTAAAATGTTTTAAAAACATCTTTAAAACATATTTCTTTTATAATCTACTTTCTTTTCTATGATGGATCCTTAAAATAAGGACATCCTGTTTCGCATCGTAGTTGAGTGATACATGGGCAATATTAATAAGGAATGTCGGCCTAGTTCTGAGAAGAAATACCTTTAGGAACGCATTTCTACTGAACAAATTGAACCCAAAGATTACGCATAAATTCCTTAAAATAACTAACAATCAAAAGCAATTTAAATGTAAGTAAATCCAATAAGTCAAAATTTAGTAACTTTTGCAATTCAGTTATGCGTTAAAATAAAATGTTTATATTCGTATTCATCCAAAAATTATAATTTTATGTAAATAAGCTTTTCCAATCGTCTTATCACACGCATACGCCTAATTAAAATTAAGTAATTACTTACGTATATCTTAATTTAAATGACATAGACACGCTTTACCATATAAATCCAAACGAATAAGTACATAAGATATTTCCGCTTTCTATGTCAAGGTGCTACAAACGATACATCTAAGAATTAATACAAATAATAATAATGGCTTCTAAATCATAAATCCCATTTGCTAGTGACTGCAATCCGAGAGACAATATAGTGTAGGCGCCTGCTTCGTAAATGCGTCTCATATCCTGTAACCGAATCATGTTACATAGAATAAAGCAAAAGATTTAACACCTCGTTTGATCTTTGGTGTAAACGAATAAATTCATTTCGGACATCGCACACAAATAATTTTAGTTCAAAATAGCAGAGGTGTTTAGTGGACGCTTAATTTTCTGCTAATAACCAGTTATCAATATCGTTGTGTACCGGCAGTTAGAGGTAATAGCCAGTTCCTCAGTGATGAGGATTCCGGGAGTAGTGCGCTTTAACCTTCAGCCTTATCGTCACTTAACATCAGGTGAGGTGAAGGCCAAGCATTATCCCGTTGTTTTTTTTTTACATTGAATGGGCTTACTCTTGGCCACATTCGAGAACCATAAGGCTAAGAAGAGGCCGAAGATGAAGCAAGCTTGCCAATAAGAAGCCTATTCACTCGGGCCTTAAACATCGCTGGGTGATATGCTTTCGGGAATACAGACGCAGGCAGAGAACGTTGTGCTTAAAAAAACACATAAATACTATTAACATTTACCTTTGAAGTTGTTTTGGGTTCGATAAGTAGATTAAGTAGCTTTAGATTAAAATAACATAACATACCTACTCAGTCAGAATATAACCTGAAGAGATATCTACAGATTGATTTCATTCACATTTATTTTATTTATTTTTCGATTGATTCTTTACACAGATCATGATTTGCAAGCATCATTCAATGAGATACGCGAAAAAAACATTTAAAATACGCGGTATCGAATCGAATAACGAATTGTTCATAAAAAAAATATGACTAATGCTACACTTCCGCTGTAAGCTAAGCGCTTCGATCAAGAATACCCTAGATGTCAGAGTCTCAAAAATGGCACCTCAAATAGCGTCCCACTTTCAAACTTGGCACTTATTTTGCTCAAAGTAAGTGATAAAAGATGTGATTTTGTACAAAATAAGAGGTGATTATGTACAAAATAAGCGCCAAGTTTGTAAGTGGGACGCTATTTCAAAGTGCCATTTTTGCGTACTGTTTTAATTCGTGAAGCCTTATCTAGAATATTCTTGATCAAAGGCTAAGCGTTATCAAAATTGAAATTAGTATTTTTATAAAACTTATCAGACTATTTTGAAACTCATAATTCATATGATATTTGTTATTTAAAATGAGTTATACTAATATTATATAGCCAACTCTATTTTCGTGCCTGGAAAAGCTAATGAAATTAATTAGAATTTTCAGGTTATGTGACTGCACTATTAGGCGAAGACTGTTTATTCACACTATGAACCAGAAAAGCACTTTCTGGTGAAATTTTATACGAGAGTCAGCTAGCATGAGTTAAAGTCATAAAATACCATAGCTGGTAGTGAAATACCATATTTAATCGCTTCGATCCGGTGCATCGCGGCGCCGGCGCATAAAACAGCCACAAAAAACGAGCCAAAGAAAAGCGATACTGCCAGGTACCTTCACACCTCGCCACAATGCCAGCCGTATAAATCACGCCGATGCCCCTAACACCTTATGACATAAAATCCTTTATTATTCATGAGCGCGTTAAAAAAAATTGACACTGAATGGTTCCAGAGCGCCTCGATTTTATAGCCAGATTAAACACTTTTAGTTTCTTTATGAATTGAACAATTAAGAACGGACGTGATAGCGAGTACAAAAAATATCTTTGGTTCGTTTTATTCCCTCTTTTTATGTGGATTCTATGGCGGTTGCCTAATCCGATTTTCTTGGAAGTGTCAAATTAATCCGTGAAATTGTTTTGAATATAATTTAATATCGGATTAGAATTTATTGTTGGACCGATTTGTAATAAGATTAGAATGTGGTAAATAATGAACATGGAAGGATTAAACCTGTCACGTTTACCGAAAAAAATTGTTGAGTATTAATGTTTAAAGTTTAAAGTAGGGGTATATTATTATATACGAGATGCTGTATTTTATAATGTAAGTATAAGTTTTGAGTAGGTAGGGATATAATACGAATTACTGTATTTTTTTAAGTTTGTTTCATTTTGACTATATTTTGTACAGCCTATAGGCAGTTATGTACTTGTTTTAGATATATACTGTTCAATAGAAAATAGGGGCCACTGGGTATATGGTTTTACATACAAAAGAGCTAACTTCTGAAAAATATTTTTATGATAAATTCAATCTAATTTTGTTTGAATTTGATATTGTTCGAAAGCTGTAATAGGTAGTCAACTTGCCGACCTCTACTTTAGAATTTACTGTATCCCCTATTCCCCTATTTTCCGTGTGTTAGTTAGAATTGAAAAAATATTTCGCGTATTTTTGTATGAAACTCCATTTTTTTTCAACAACATATAAATTTGACAATTTACTGTATAATTTCTGCTATTCGCGTTGTGCTAGTAAGAAATAATAATAGAAATAAATTGGAGTTTCATACAAAAATACGCAAAATTTAACATTTTGCAATTCTAACTTTACTATGGACTAAAGTCCAAAAGCTAACTATTTATAATACAGTTTTCGAACAATATCAAATTAAAATAAAACACTATTGGATTTATATTAAATAAAAACCTTTCAAATATTAGGTCGTTTGTATAGAAAACCACATAGTGACCCCTATTTTATATTGAGTAGGTATATAATAATTGACTGTAATATTTACTTTACAGTTTATCACTAAGTAAACCAAATGTAAGAGGTTTTGGACAAGCTCGACGTTGAGTAGAATTGAAAAAAATGGTAAATTATAAGCTCAAATTTAAAATTGTTGAAATAAGATTTAGTGATTGTTCGTTAGGCATCCATCCAGACTATTGTCTAGACTTTATTGTTTTGGCTAAAACGATGACACATTCAATTATTATGGTTAGCCATTGTAGTTATTTTATTTTTAGCGTGTGAATTCTGTCGGGCAGGCCTCGTAAAATTAAGTGCCGCTAACAAACTTTAGATATTTTTTATTTAATGTTATCATAAACTTATTTCATACAAAAAAGAAAAAATAATAATTGCGATTGACAAAAAGAAGATTTTATTGTTTTTCGGGATTAATTGAAACATAACTTTTACCACGAACCAATGTCCGCAAGTGGTTTTTTTTGCAATTACGGATACTGTTCCGAATGTTTCCATTCAAAAGGAATTGATATCAATTTTGTATCGAGTTTAAAATATTTACAAATAAAGAATTAAATGCATTAAAGATAGACCAATTATAACAGAAGAATTTAAATTATTAATTTATTGCAACTATTACCTACTATGAAGTTTTGTTCTGAAAAATCGTACCAATAACGCAGTAACAAAACCTATCCAAACTTGATAGGTAATTAGGAATGACGCAAAACTGATTCAAGTACCTTCATATAAAGTCAAATGACGTTGATTCTAATCGATGATTGTCTTACGTCTTGATGATTCTGTTACTTTCGGCTTTTTTTATTGCTTAGGTCAAAGATGATGACCGAAAGTGGCGCCCTCAGAGGTTTTTATTTAATTAGTTATTAATAGAAAAAGATTTTAATAATGTTTATCGTTGAGATTTTAGGGCCCATGGTCTAGTATTTTTAGAAGGTATCACTACATGCCCTCGTAGTCATTCGTAGAAGTAGATAGCAAATGTGTCAAAAACGGCCACTTTTAGCAGTTTTTCTATCTACTTCTAGCAGTGACTACTAGGGAATGTAACGATAATGTCTAAAAATACTAGACTGTAGGCCCTAAAATCTCCACGATGAACATTATTAAAATTGTGTATTAGAATTACTCGTATAATAATAGGTCTTTACCTATGAAATTGCCGATTTGTATGGAGATTTTTCAAGAAGTTGCATTTTTCATAATAGCATTTTCTTTGTTCATTTAACAACCATGAACACTCATGTAACAAAACTTTTATGTACTAATGTTTGAACACTATGCTAACTTATTTCCATTTAAGATAAGCGAAAAAATAAGTTTTGGTTAAGTTACAACCCCTTCGGTCACCCTTTTTTTGCTCACAAAAAAGAGTCACTTTCAAGATCTTTTTTTTAATGTCACGAAAGCTAAAATATGGACTTTATTTTTACTGATAGTTAACTATCATGATCATAATTCGATGTAATATTCACGATTTTGTTAAAATTTAAAATTATAGAAGTTATTATTTTCTCTGTATGTGACAAAATATCGGCAATTTCATAGGTAAAGACCTAATATTAAATAAAATTCACCGCGGTGCCACTTTCGCTCAGGGTACCACCTTAACTAGAGCCTCTTATAGGTATTTAGTTTTAATTATCATTTTAAATAGAAAAAACAAATTGCATATTTATTTCAATACCAACTACATGGTACATGAAAAGATCAATATATTGGTAGATAAATTAATAAATTACAAAATCGTTCATTTTTGTAGGTACATAACATTATTTTGTACATGTACACTAAGGTACAAAATTATTTGAAATTTCCTTATATTCGAGATTCGGTACTGACCACAGATACTTAAGCGTCCCCGCTGACGGGTGATTAATCGCTGAGCGATTTTTTGTCGCTGAGAATAGAACATACGGAGTTTACGTAAACGCCCACGAGCTACTTTTTGTAGCTGCGATAAACGCGGCGTTAATCGCGGCGCTTTTTGTCGCTGGCTAAGTAAAACCTTTGTCGTCTCATTTCGCGGGCGATTGTCGCCGCGATTGTCGCAGCTACAAAAAGTTGCCCGTGAGCGGTTACGCTTATTGATAAATGATAATTCAATTAAACAGCAGCAGCTGGTTATAAATAATAGTGAAGTAAGCTCTGATGCAATCATTTGCTTAGATATTACCCATAAATCAGTTAAATTCAATTACACGCTTGTCAAACTTGAATAATTTCCTAGCTCCAATTAAAATTGTTTATTAGTGACATAACTATTGTTAATAAATAATTTTGGAGTCCGGTGCAGTTTTTAGAGGCAAGTTTTTTCTGTTTTGATGCGAAATGTGGGATTCACCTATTTGTAATTGGTTGTAGACTTGGTTGCTCAATGTAGTTAAATTAGAAGACCATAAAAAAAGAGATATATTTCTTTAATAACAGTGGTAATATACTCGTGTTTACATCAAGTTCTTAATCTAATGCAAAACTTATAGTTCTTAGAGCAAAAACATCTTGTGACTAACTTTTGAATCATTTTATCGGACAACTTATTGCAAGGAAACTTTTACGCGTATACCCAAATAACCCTCTTACACGTAAATTTATTTAGCCACAATACAACCAAAGATTGGGAGCCTTATTATTGAATCTAACCGCCTCTGTGGTCTAGTGGTTCGCCCACCCGTGTAAGACGCAGGGGTTCCGGGTTCGATTCCCAGGGGGGGGGGGGGGTACAATTTGTACTCGGTTTGGTTGGTGGTAGGGCTTATTTCAAGTCCGCCTGGCTAGCTACCACCATCTTACCTAAGTCTGACGCCATAATAACAATTTAAAAATTGTTGTGTTCCGGCAGTTAGAGGTAAGATAGCCAGTATTCCGGGTGTAGTGCGCTTCCACCTTCGGCCTTATCGTCATTTAACATCAGGTGAGATGAAGGCCAAGAACTAACCCGTTGTGTATAGAAAAAAAAATCCTGAAAACTATATCGACTAAAAAAATCAATATAACTATCGAACCCGGGGGCTAATTGTCTAATTCAAAAAATCTATCGCAATCGCTTTCGTTTGACAGATGGATGTGACACATTGCTGCATTTCTTTGGTAAGTTTTTATTTGTCCCAAAAAGAAGCTTCAGTGTGTTACGTCCTGAAAGCGATTGCGATAGATTTTTAAATTAGACAATAGAAAGGCTGCTCACAAAATCACGAGAATCGGTTGAGAAGTGCGACATGTAGATGAGAACAGACGGACAGCCGCGGACATTCGAAAACAATTTTGCCTAAGCTGGAACGAAGAAGCTTCGCCCTCGCTCGGTCAAAGATAAGGTCAAAGAGAAGATCGATCAGGGGGTCAAGTCTGCTAATGTTTTCATCAAAATCGTAGTTCAATGGTGTTTGAATGGTAATGCTTTTTGACACAGTTCTTGTGTCTTAAACCCAAAACTGAAACATATTGTGTTTCTTAAACCCAAAACGGAAACATATTGTCGTGTCTTGATTTTGGATTTAAGAAACGAGAACTGTGTCAAAAAGCATTACCATTAACACCATTTTAACGAAAACTACGATTTTAACGAAAACATTAGCAGACTTGACCCCCAGGAGCCTACCTCAAAAGATAATACTTCCTCATCTGCCAACGATGAGACAAGCGCAAGAGGCAATAAAATTATCATAATTCCTGACTGCCGCAGCTATATGTATTAATTCATTATAAACAATTGTTAGTTTGATTGCACTGTTATTTGTGCAGATCACTCGGGCGTTTCGAGCTGTCATTACGGCCACTTTTAATGCGTCGACGCGGGTTTAGCATAGCAAATAATAGACATGTGGCATTCTTCGACAAATGCACTTTAGAATCTGTTTGTACACAAACATTAACAACAGTATTGCCAGTATTGCTTATGAATAAATTATTTTGTTTTGAACTGATGCGTTTATCGAGATATCGTGGAGGAATGCTTGTTAAAATGTAAACATAAGGTTATTATATTATATTCTATAATATTTAATACTAAACTACTAAGACGTTACACCTTTAACATGAACTGGTTAGATTTGATCTCAAACTGATGCTGCCACTTTTGATGACAGGAATGGTTTAGACCACGGCAGCTGCAAAGGTGCCGAAACATTGGGAAAATCAAGAATCTAACTAAATACCAACTAATTACTTTTTAAAACCGCACTAGTATCCGTTAAAATGTGTTTTATTTCATGTCTAGTGAGCGCGTTAGCTTGAGATGTGAATAGGAATAGGTTCATTAATATGATATTATCATTTTTTTATAAATCAAATCTAACTTGATTATCCGATACAATTGAAACTGAAGTTCTTTTCAGGACATTGTATGAAATTTATTGAGTTTACTACCTACCCAATAATGGTAAACATGTAAGTTTAGTTTAAACTTTAATTGTGTTTTGATTGCTTTCTATCAATCTCGATCGGTCTAATCTTTATAACCAAGCCATCTTGTTTCACGCATTACCATCATTTTATTTCATTTAATTAATTTCTTACTTTTAATTTTATTTATACTCCCATCAATAAAATGATAAACGCCTTGATTTTAAAATTAAAATCTTTGTAACACCATATTTCACACATGGTAGGTAATAGGTAAACAGGTTTGATTATTGACATAAAATCAAATGTATACAGCTCAGCAATACTTAATAAATTACTCCAAAGCAGCAAAATTATGGGCATATAGCCTAGTCCATCAGCCATTTTAATGTCCCCACTGCTGGGGCACAGGCCTTCCTTATGGGTGGATAAGGAGGACGGGCCATAACCCACCACGCGGGCCCAATGCGGATTGGTGGGTTATGAATGGGCATATAGCCTACCACATCAGAACTACCTTATAATAGCAAGCTCCTTGGTGCCAATATCGCAAACTGCAAGCAAAACTGTGGTCATTCAGCTAATAGGATCTATACTCGTGTAGCAATCTCTTTGATGTCAGTACCACAAACTACAAGAGGCTAGAACCAGTCTCGTAATTTATTTGTACAAGTTATATGTGATTGATAAAAAAAACTCTCATATTCAATACAAGATCAGTGTTATTAATTTTTACCAGTAACATACTATGATAACATTTTTTAAGGCACGTATGTTTTATTTTTAATACTATTTCTATAACGAATAAGCAATACTGAACTCGCTCCAAGTTCCTCCATTTTCTATCCTAAAACTTAGTAGAGATACTAATTTAATCTGTGCTTTTCATGAAAATAATAAAAGTTGTTAAGTTTGATTGTCTCTATCTACCATATTCGGCTTCATAAGGCTATTACCAAACACCCTGTATAATAGGCTATTTGACTAATTTTGGAAAGCCATTTTAAATTATTCCTTATTACGTAATAAGCGCACCACATTGATATTTCTGGTAAAATCGATGTATTTTATTAAAAAATCAATGTTAAAAATTTTAAAACTAATGGCGCTGGACACGTGACTTGTTGACGTCACTACCCTGTAAACATTGTAATATCCTTAGCCATTTGACAGCCATCAATCGCGGATCCTTAGTCTATGGTCGTGTCCAACGCCTGAAGCCATATTTATTTACAGGCAAGTGACGCCATCAGTAACCTTAGAGCGTTTTCGCCACAGAAAAAAAAGCAAAAAATATTGCATTTTTCTAGGTGAAATTAATCAATTAATAGACTTCATTTAGTCTATAAAATAGTTAAATATGTTTTTTACGCCAATATCTGTTAGAATGACCACAATTTGTAGTATATTTTCAATGTTGTCAAATACCCTATTAAAATTCTGAAAAGCACTACCTTCTAGTTTAGATAGTGCTATCTACATCTAATCTTAGATCAAGAAATCAGACAATAATTTTGGTTCAGTGGAACACCAGCTAACCTGGGGGTCAAGTCTGCTAATGTTTTCGTGAAAATCGCAGTTCAGTGGTATTTGAATGGTAATGCTTTTTGACACAGTTCTTGTTTCTTAAACCCAAAATCAAGACTCAATATGTTTCCGTTTTGGGTTTAAGAAACACAATTATGTTTCAGTTTTGGGTTTAAGAAACAAGAACTGTGTCAAAACGCATTACCATTCAAACACCATTGAACTACGATTTTGACGAAAACATTAGCAGACTTGACCACCTGATAGCCGCCTCCATCATGGCTGCCCCCCGTTGCGACCACATCGCGTGGCCAATTCGCACCAACGTTGTCAATAAATACCAACTAAACATTTAAATCTACCCAATCGCTTGGTTAGTTGTAAATCTCATTTTCATCATATCAGCCGGTACGACACCCACTGCTGCTGGGTATTGGCTCCGTGCACGCTTTTAGCGCCACCTAGCGTGTTGCAACTTTGTTGGCTCTGACCTGATCGTTTTGACGTTTTGATATGTAATGGCGGCATTGTGACAAAATGTTAAAAAATACTATACATATTGTGTTATTAATGTAAATTTCAAAATTACTGAGATTTGGGTGGACAAAGTGTTGTGAAATCATTTTTGGTCATTTAAATTAAATTTGGCAAGTAAGATCTATTCAAAAAGAGTGTTTTATTTTGGTTATATAAGGGTTTGTTTACTTCTTTTTTAGTTGTAGATTTTGTAAAACAAGAGGATAAAGCTTCTTTAATAATTTTACTAAGTGATAATAAATATTTATAATTGTTCCTGTATCTCTAATAATAAATTAAATATCGTTTTACAGAGCCTTCATTATTTCTACTTTTTGCCACCATGAGCACTGCGATCGATTATTATACCTTCGCACCCTCCCAATAGGCATCTGATTTTAAATCTAGTAGGGCCAATTTAATAAGTATATCACATTTGACACGTGTTCATCAAAATTCAACAACGTTTTAAAAGCGGGCACACAATATTCAACAACGTAACCTTTTATCAGCGGGCACATAATATTTATTTTTTCAAAGGCACAATTTGGTTACTTTTTTCAATCATTCTTACTAGTTCCATTGGATATAGTTCCATGGAACTACTGATACTTTTTATTCTGTAGTTCCATAGATTCATTCTCACTAGTTCCATTGCCAATGGAACTAGTGAGAATAATTAGTATCAGTAGTTCCATGGAACTATATCCACTGGAACTAGTGAGAATGATACACTTTTTTCAGTTAGTAATACATATTACATAATACATATTTATTGACGATTTACTTTGACAACTAGAACAAAAGACTGACAGATGTCAAATGTGATCTATTAAATTCGCCCTACTTTTATTTGAAATACTTATTTCAAATTAAATCCCGAAAATAAGTAAGAAAAGTTAACATTTTATTTTTTATGGAATTACAATTTACTAAAAAATAAACTAGGTATCAAAATCGGATGTTTTAAAGAGTTTATTTCACTTAAGTAAAATTATTTATCATTTTACAATGAAAATAGAAAATTATGAACTTTGTAAACGTCCCTAAAACCCAGAAACCAAATAAGTTAATTCACTTAACAATAATGTGAAACTTATAAAGTCAACATTTAGATTTTGGATAACTAAAACTCGATATTCCTTATCTAAAACTAACAACTGCAGTATTCGGAAGCTGCCATCACCATCAGACGATAACACATAAAACAGAACCGCGTGACTCATCCCATCGAAAACATATTTGTATACATATTGATGTTACCCGCTAGGTGTGTGCGGAATACGGCGTTTCCACTGTGTCACGTCACACAACTAACGTTACAAAATTAAAATACTAATAAAATTATAAATAATTTAATAAAGATTGAGCCTTAGCGTATAGGCATAAGAATCAATAAAACTGTATAGAACGGATTCTTCTTTGTCAGAGACCCAAACGCCGCCATTTATATACCTACTTCCCACTTCACGTCGTTACGCCCCGCTGTCGTCCAGGCGTGTTGCCAGGGTTGCTTACTGTTGAATATTGCCAACATCTAATGATAATATTGCTTAAAAATATGTTCTTTTTTATTTTGAAATAATCTTTTTATTCTAGTTTTACAAAATATGAGATCAACGACCGATGGTAGGGCGATTTATAAAGATTTGACGACAAGTAAAAAAATACTGTAGGTGCCTATACTTTAACTAAATTTTACTACTGGTTGAAACAATTGACAACAGACAAAGAACTATTCATGTCCTTTTGATAAATTAGGTACGAAAGCGAAATAATATTTAGAAAATATTACTTACCTCTCATCATCTTTGGGCAAACTAAAAAAACTTAAGTGTGGCATCGTTTTTAAATTGTTTGTACAACCAAACACACCACAATAACTTGACGCCATTGTCATTTGTGTCCAAGATCATACGGAACGCACAAACAGGCAAACGCACGTGTGGCGACGCCGGCCGTGGCAGCCCGATCGTGACTTTGAGCCCGTCCGGAGCGGGAGTGTCCGTTCTACCCAGTTTTATTTATTCTTATGGTATAGGTACGCGTTCATAAGCACTAATTGCCAACGACAAAACTAGAACTGAATTTACAACACTATACAACTTTAGTTTTGTTAAAATTGTTGTAAGTATGCTATGCATAGGGAGCCTAAGATGCTAATGGGTATTTCTTCGAAATTTCATTCTTCGACTGATTCATCTGGCCAAAATTTAATTTCACTTTCAGCTCTGTAACACATGTTCATATAAAAATAGGTGTATCAAAGAACATATATTTGAATGAGGGACTCGTTTTTATAAAGTAGTTTTCAAGATATCGACGTTCAAATATTTTGTGCCCATATGAATCAGAATTTGTTACAGATTTATCAGGAACAGAAATCAAAATTAAAAACTTTATGTAGATGGGCTCTGTATTAATAAAATAATAATATTTTAACAACTACAATAATCTGTTTTTATGAAAACAATTATCAGTGATCATATCACGGAACAAACAATAATTCTTGTACAACATTTCTGCGTTCTGCGAGTCTCTTTTTCTTCTTATTTTTATTTTCGGTTTGTGGCATTGTTGTGAACTGCAATGTCTGCAATATTAAAATAACAGAAATTATAGAGAGAATAAATTGGTAAAATAATAAAAGATGATTAGTTGATTAGTGTCAAAAATGCCATTTAATAAATACCGATCTTAGTTTAATTACATTATTGTTACTAATGAATAGACTGATATGATTGATAATTCTAACTATTCATTATTAATTCTTAACTAAGACTAGGACATATCAAACGTATTATAAATGAGTAAATAAGTACGTAGAACAAGTTTATACTCCTGTGATTTTTAAATTATTTAAAAAGTTATAGCTAAGTGAATTAATAAATAAGATAAAAACTTCTGACTTAAAAACGCTCTTTTTGTGCTGTAAGGGGCTAGAACTAATTTATTTTATGATTCATATGATGTTTTGACCATATGAATCAGGCACAGATAAATCAGGCTTTTGCTTACAATCTTACTTAACTCATCATGCATTTAGACTTCAGTATTGCCATTTTTCTATATGAATCTCTAACTCAAAAGCATCACACGAAAGGTAAATTGAAGTTGTAAAACAATAAAATAAATTTTATAAAGTAGGCATTGTAATCAGAATGCCACCTGAACCAAGCACAGATGAATCAGATATTTACCTTCGTAACACCAGGATCTAAGCCAACCAGCCCTACGTACACCTTTCAGGTCTTCCGTTGCACAACTGGCTTCCCCCCGCACGGGAAGCCAGACTCCCATTATTATTACCCGACCAAGTACGGTCAAGTGAAGCTTACGCCACATTAATCAGTATTATACGCCGGACACTTCTTATTTATTTATTTATAAATACACTTAGGTAGTTATGAATGCCTATTTTTTTTTTTGTAAGAGGACAATTCATTTCCTTTCGATGAGATTATAATTTATACTGATTTATCATAGGGAAAATGCGACATCGACCATTTTGTTGCGGAAAATGGCAAACGGACGCATCATTATGAATCAGGAGAACAAACTTCAAATATTTTTATTTTATACCTAAATTGCAATTATTTGAAAAATATCATTTGTTCCAGTTAGGGATAAAGTTAAACTGTACAAATAAAAAAATACAGGCCGTTTTGTTAGTTGGTTACAGAAATATACCCATGGACGTCGAAAATTTTGTCTCTGAAGAAGTACCCTAATCTTGAACAATTTAAGTGACAATTCTACAGCTAAACCAAATATTTTCAGGTAAATATAACTTAAATGCCAACGCGACGGTTTTGGTTTTATCGTTCACAATTAACACGACACGATTGGGCCCGGCGCCGGCGGCCGTAACACAATGGACACCCAGTATCACGGACGTCATTTATATCGCACAGTGAAATTTGGCAGGAGAGCGCGTTGCTATCAGAGCATGCCCCGGATTTTTATTACTGATTATCTCCGTTTCCGAACGCACCCCGTTAACGAATACAACTCGCCTAGACGTGGTGCTGGCCACACCTCATACGTTGGGCATAGTCCTACTCAGATTTCTGTCGTTACTACTATTATCATATGTGTTAGTCATTGAATATTAAATTTACTACGCTTTAAAGATTGACTGTAATACGTATCACTACGACGAGCATTTACCTTTTACAGTTTAATATCAGATTGATTGTGTCGTTGAACATACATGAAATTAAAACAGGAAACATTAGAAAAAGGGAATAGTGATTATTAAATAAAAATATAAGTAGGTATGTGAGCCAGCGTAATTTTTAAGAATTAACATAAACAAACGGATTTGCGGTTTGAGTTTAAAATTGAATAAATACTTAGTACAAGACTGACGCAAAGGTATTTTCCAAATTAATAATTTGGAGTGGCAGCGATACTGCCTCTTGAGTCAAAGGTCCCGGATTCGTGTCCTAGTAATATAATATGTTTGTGTTAAATAAAATGTAATGGAATATTATGTTTGGATTTAATATATTTGTACAAAACAGTTAACATGGTGTCGATGAACTTGTTGTAGTTCGGAAATGTCACGTTGTCATCGCAAAGAGATGATAACGTGACATTTCCAAAACCGCAACCTTCCAGGTGGCCACTTCCAAATAAAAAACAATTTCAACGAGATGGATGTCACGTTGTCATCGTAAAGAGGCGTCGCTTCTTTGCGATGACAACGTGACATCTCGCTAACAACGTTTTTATTATTTGGAAATAGTCTCCTGTAAAATTTGAGTTTCAAAAATGTCACGTTGTCATCGCATAGAGGCGAAGTATAAAAAAGTCTCGTAATTTTAATTTAATCTCTAATAAGAAAAAAAAATTTTTTTTTTTGAGAATTGACTAATTTTTATCTCGCAATCCATTTTTTCACACGCAGTATTTTAATCATATAAAAACAATTATACCATTGTCGAGCATTGGTAACGCGAAATACGAGTAAATACCAATGCGAGCGACCAAACCGAAACACATCCAATCGATTAGCAACACGAAGCACATATCGATTTCATTATTCGATTACCTCCACAATCGACATTTGATCGATGTCAAACAGCGAATTTGACAGGCGCGGTGCGTTTGTAGAATCTCACGTTTTTTGCGAAGTGAGGTCATGTTAAAACTGTCTTATAAGGTGTGTACGTACGCCTTAGGCGATAATCACACTGCAACGCGCTGTGTCCAAACAAAACACGTTCTGTGACTGTGGTGAAGTGGTCCCATAACGACGCCTCCTCATTATTATTATTATTTGAATGTTAGGGGCTCTGCTGTCTGCAGCTCTGGTAGAACTGTAGTCACTGCGACCTAAAAGATCTATTGTGACTCGCCACCTAATAGTACAGTAGCCCGTAGAACATTTAAATCACCAAAAAGGTTACCGTTTGCCGTTGTGATATAGTTAATTATTACGAAATTATAGATACTTTAACCCAAGTTTACAGATCGCAACCCGCCGTAACCTATATTTGTATATCTCCAAAATTGATATTATTTTATTTTTCGAGGTTTACCACATAGTTTAGCTATGGTCGTGGTCTTGGTTTGATTGCCACAGATAAAAGTAAGACTATAAAAAGTAGCCATACACAGATTTAAGACCTGATGAAAATGGTTAGATTTTATCTGGTCTTACATCTGTGTATGATCACTTTCCATGGTCTTACTATTATCAGTGGCAATCAAACAAAGCTGTAGAACACGACAATAGCTAAACCATGTGGTAAACCTTGAAAAATAAAAAAATAAAAATTTTTGGAGATATACAAATATAGGTTACGGCGGGTTGCGATCTGTAAAACTTGGGTTAAAGTTTCTATAATTTCGTAATAAATAACTATATCACAACGGCAAACGGTAACCTTTTTGGTGATTTAAATGTTCAACGGGCTACTGTACTATAATTCTAGTAACTCTTTAAGCTCTGCGGCATCCAAAAATCTAGTCTTCCTAGTTTTAAGAGTTTTTATTCCCTCGGGGTCGATTACGTGTCGCCCCAGATGGATGCTATGCTTTTGGATTAGGAGTCCACAATGACATAAGAGGTGCTTAGGCGTTTCCTGCTCCTCATTGCAAAATCTGCAAACGTCAGTATCAATCAATTTCATAATGAAATAGGTGTCTGTTTAGTTTGCAGTGTCAATTAAGGCTCTAATAATCGCGCTGATGTTCGATCTACTGAACAGTGTGAGCTCATTCGTCCGTCTTTGGCTGCTGTCGCCTCCTTATGGCTTGTGGTCGTGGAAGTTCCTGCGACTTTTCGCGATCATATGCTCTCGCGCAGTACAATTTGAAAGAAGTTTTATTTTTCATACTACCTACATTTTCTTAAATTATTTGACAACCGCATTACGCCTATAATCTTAATGCAAAGTAATACTATAAGAATAAATTTATTCTTATGGTAATACTAAAGCATCTAATGCATTTTGGAATCATAAAAGTTATGAAAATTCTGAAAAAGATTCTGAATAGTGTGCAAAAGAAAAAAAAATGCCAAATTCATACCTAGCTAAAGTATGATACAATGACAGCTTATATACGTTACTTCTGTGATGCTTATATTGCTAGCTAGTTTGAACATAATATGAACGCAGGAGAACCGTACGGCAGATTAAAAACGCTCTCGGTAGCGTAGGGGCAAGTGTCCACACACGTTTGTTCGCCGTGCGTTCGTGCCTAAGGCGTGAAATACACAGAAGAGATGCGGCGGAGATAAGACGCAGATACGGCGGCGATGCCGGCGATACGTGTATTTGATTGACCGAAAGCATCCGGAAGTCTCACATCTGCACCGTATCGCCGCCGTATCCGCGCCGCGTCGCTTCTGTGTATTTCACGCCTAATGCGTCGCAGTGTGAGAGTCGCCTTAAAGGTGTGTACGTGTAACGGCTATCATTTAAGATCTTTTGAGATGCTTATTTAAATATTACCATACTCAAAGCTCGGGTGACTAATACGATGACGTTGTGTTCGCACAGGTGCTTTGGATATATTTATTATTGATCTAGAATACAAATAATTTCTCTATTTGGTTGAGGGAATCGTGAGCGTAGGCTCCGCTGTCATTTTTTAGATTAGAAACGTTGTTTATAAAGATCATATTCCATCATTACGATACGATTTCACTGTTTATAGTTTAATGTTT
Organism: Agriphila geniculea; assembly: GCA_943789525.1. NCBI lineage: Eukaryota > Metazoa > Arthropoda > Insecta > Lepidoptera > Crambidae > Agriphila > Agriphila geniculea. The sequence goes on from OX038877.1 coordinate 21,600,508, forward strand.
AAGAAGTTGTTATATTATTTTATTTAACGAGTATCTATCTATTCTATTTAAAACAAGAAGAATTTTATTTTATGCTGTTTGTTGTTTTAAAAAACTCCAGATAACGCTGAAAGTTATACGCCAAAGCATAAGTCCTTGTACGCACTGGCGGTTGACAGTAGGGGCGGCTGGCCGCGCGGCTAGCCGCTTTTCCATTTTAGTATGCAACCGCTCGTGATCGTACGCAGTACGCACTTGCGGTTAAGTAAGGGCTGGTTTACATTATCTTAGTCTTTAGTAGAGTGCTTTAGGAGAGTGCTTTAATGGAAACATGTAAACGGTCGTCTTATGACTAAAGAGAGTAACGTTCTAGTAGCCTTTCTACTCGCTTTCCAGTAGCACCCCCTGCGCGCCCGCTCACTCGCCGCGCGATATTTTACTCGCACTCGCACTGGAAGCATGTAAATCGACATTTTAGTAGCGTCTTTAGTAGAGTGCATTTGTCGGTGAACGCGTGACGTGTAATTGAATTAAATAATACGTATTAGGTATGGCGAAAATGACACTCTACTGGAAGCGTGTAAACGGTCACTGGAAAGGCACCAAAACTACTAAAGCACTCGCATTCGAATCTACTCGCACGCTACTAAGCACTCTACTAAATACTAAGATAATGTAAACCTGCCTTAACCGCCACATAATATTTAAATGGAACCGCGCGGTTGGCCGCTCCCGCAGTTGACCGCTAGTGCGTAAGAGGGCTTATAGCCGCACTAGTTTCACCATGCCGATTTAATGGGGAAGGCAACTGTCAAAATGGCGCTGCGTACGCTTGTTCCACGAGAGCTATGAAAACAAAGGACTTTTACTTAAAAATAATCGTTTTTTTTAGTTTTAAAATGATACAATTCTCTGTAATAGGCTTTAAAAATGTTGGCACTTACAAATAAAATCTGGATATAGAAAAAATTGAAAAATTCTGGAACAATGAAAACGTCTTAATTTGGCTTTCAATTATATCCATTTTGGGTCAATGGGTCTTTTTCGGTAAAAAAAAATACCACAAAATAAATACCTATTTTCCCATAGATTTGTTCTGGACGTCTACTGTCTTAGGAACAAGCGTACGCAGCGACATCTAAAAGTAGCTTTGCGTTACCAACCCCATTCCGGAAATATTCCAGAGATAATTTCAACACAAATTCCGTCCCATTTTCAAATTAAAAAAGAATTTATTGTTATGCCAGTAGATAGGTATAGTTGTCCGGAACCTGTAAAACGGGCCCTTACAATACGTATCATATACTTTGAGAAATAGCAATAAATAATAATAATAATAAATATAAGGGTGAGTACTCACTTAGGGTGGGTACCCACTTAGGTTCGCGAACCTCCGCGCTCCGCGAACCTGCACCAAAAAAATTGTTTATGCTGTGCTGCAACAGTGCGCCATAGTGTGTACGTGTGCGAACATGTATGTGAACCTGGTTCACACACGTACACACTATAACCGAAGTGAAAATAAAATGTTTGCTAGGGCGCACTGTTGCAGGTTCGCGGAGCGCGGAGGTTCGCGAACCTAAGTGGGGACACACCATTAGGTTCGCGAACCTCCGCGCTCCGCGAACATGCACCGAAAAAATCGTTTATCCTCTGCTGGAACAGGGCGCCCAGGTGTGTACGTGAGCGAACACGTATGCGAACTTGGTTCGCACAGGTACACACTGTAGCCAAAGTAAAAATATTTGTTTTTGCTATGGATCACTGTTCGAGGTTCGCGGAGCGCGGAGGTTCGCGAACCTAAGTGGGTACCCACCCTTAGACAACCTTGAAAACATTGCTCCGATTCCAAAGTAGCTGAAGCACTTGTGTTATGGGAATTCTAGACAATGGTGGAACTACAAACACCCAGACCTGAGCCAATATAGAAAAGATAGTTTTCTTAATTGCCTCAGCCGGGGATCGAACCCGGGACCTCAAAGATGGTGACACCTTGAAAACCGGCTTACAAACCACTCCACTCCACCACGGAGATCGTCAAATACACTCGACGTCAAAAAAATCGCACCTCTTCAAAAATAAGTTTTGACTTGGCCACCTGCTATTACTAGCTAACGTTTTATTGTGTAAATATTGATAATCTATTGAAAGTATATTTAATGAGCTTTCAATTAATAATTGTTTGATTTGATTAACATAACAGTTCCATAATTAAACGCTTAAATCGTTATTGCTCGCGCCGCCATAATAAAAGGGGTCAATTCAAGAAATGCGGTTAAATTCGCTATCGATATGATGGAAAAAACACATTTCAACAGTTTAATTAAAAAAAGGAATACCCAAGATGGATACTATTGCCCATGAAGTTGCTTAAATATTACAAAAAACCGGCCAAGTGCGAGTCGGACTCGCGCACGAAGGGTTCCGTACCAAAAAACGGCAAAAAAATTACGTTTGTTGTATGGGAGCCCCCCTTAAATATAAATTTTATTCTGTTTTTAGTATTTGTTGTTATAGCGGCAACAGAAATACATCATCTGTGAAAATTTCAACTTTCTAGCTATCACGGTTCATGAGATACAGCCTGGTGACAGACAAACAGACAGACAGACAGACAGACGGACAGCGGAGTCTTAGTAATAGGGTACCGTTTTTACCCTTTGGGTACGGAACCCTAAAAAATGAGGCAAAGTAATGTTGCTCGGAAACTGAATCTCAGTAATTGATTCCGTTTGACGAGTATTCCAACGGTTTCTAGTGACTGTTGGTTATGTCCGAAGGAGAAGAAATATATAACAACACCATTAAGTTAGATAGGATTAGAATAACTTTGAAGAAAATTTTGCAAAGCTGCGATTTTTCTGACGCCGAGTGTATGCGAGCCTAAGAATCGCAATAGTTAATACTGCTAATCCGTAATTACAATAGCATTATCTAAAGGTGCCTTAAGTAGTTCGGACAGGCGGGCAGCGGGTTGTCTGCGATAATTACCGGTTGATATTAGATAATCGAGAAGCGTGTCACACCGAGCGTAGCACCTCCACTTGACCACGATCCACAAAGATGGAGGAGGCAATTATCTACTTTAATATCTACTTACCGAATGTTTTATTATTTTTATAAGGGAACTAGGTAATTTCACATGACGATAAAATAACCAACATATGGCTCGAACTTGAAGTTAAAAGTGATCGAATCAGAAATGAGGAGATCCGCAGGCGAACTAAAGTAACCGACATCGCTCGAAGGATTGCTCAGCTGAAGTGGCAGTGGGCTGGACACATAGCGAGAAGAACCGATGGCCGTTGGGGCGGAAAAGTTCTTGAATGGCGACCGCGCATCGGACGACGCTGCCCCCGACAAGGTGAACCGACGATCTGGTGAAGGTCGCGGGAAGCCACTGGATGCGGCCAGCGTAGGACCGATCGTCGTGGAGCTCCTAGGGCTCCCCCTAGGCCTCCACCTATACCCAGCAGTGGGTGTCGTGCGGCTGATATGATGACGATGATGATGGTTCGAAGAATTGCTCAGTTGAAGTGGCAGTGGGCGGAATACGTAGCATAATGAACATAGCCGCTGGGGTGGAAAGGTTCTGGAACGACGACTATGCAACTTACGACGCTCCAAGGGTAGGCCCCAACGAGGTAAACCCAAGACGTGGTAAAGGTCACGGGAAGCACCGCACGATATGAGCACCGCAGGACCGATCATGGTGGGGATCCTTGGGGGAGGCCCAATGCTCAGCAGTTGGCATGTACCGTTGCTTATAATTACTTTAGTCAAACGACTGACGAACTGTGTACCTAACAAGTATCCTCAAGAATAAAGAAAACAAGGACTTTCTTGTAAACTGTTAAGTACTTAACTGTTTTTCATAAACATGTTTTATTAGTAATAAAGAAATATATAAACACATTAAGAGGTATCTGAAATCGGTTCATTTTTCTAAGAGAAGTTATAATGAATTAAAGTTGTTTTATTTTTTCTATGTACAATTCTAGGACCATATTTTTAATAACATAATAACTTGGACGAATTAACCACTGGACACGTAACGTAAGAAAAATGTATGAAATCACGATCGACCAATTTTTGCGGGGTGAGGGGGGATTACACTTGTCAAATAATGATAATGTTATAGGGTGATTTAGCCGGTTTTCGGCATTTTGCCCATTTTTGTACCAATGTTTCGCCACGAGCTCTAGCATCACACTGACAACGCGATATCGTTTACTGAGGCTATCGGTCACAGTAAGTGGCAGAGGGGTAAAGGCGAATATGCCTGTCATTTCGCGTCCAGTGGTTGATTCGTCCAAGCATAATAATATTGAACATACTATTCTTGAAACCAATCAATTAATTTTAATTAATATAATATCTGACTCAAAGCAAGCAACAGCTATTGCGTTACAGTATAGTCCTAATCTAACGTAGGTACTATTGAGATGTTGGTTGTTTCGCCTCGTTATATTATTTGATGGAATGGTTCTAATTTAATACAGTTTGTGTAGCAAACAGAAGTAATTTAGCCCAAGATATGCACAAAATAAATTGCGTATTTTGATCATATCTGGTTGAATCGAGTCGTGGAATTTTACTATGACACTAGGTAATTCATTACTTTGACTTATCGTAAATTATATCTAAGCCGCTGCTTACTTCACTTATAAGCGATCATTATAAAACTATATTAAAATGCATTCAATAAAATACTAAGATTTTCCATAGTGGAAAGTAAAAAATGGAAAGATACTTACATTATTTAACTCAAAAGTTATGTTATCGCAAAATGATAAAACCGCTTAACTCCTACGCTAGTTGACGTAAGTTTAATCTATGAAAGTTATTATAAATAAACATGTTTTATGAATATAAAGATAAGGTTTAAAACTTTCAAAGTTATACTGTTGTCACAATATTTCAGATCCATATTAAAGCTTAGAATATCATATCCAAATATGTCGGATCCTTGGCAATCGGTTGTCCATTTTGGTAAATGACATCATAGCATTGTTTTTCTTCACAAATGACGGCATAAACACGTGTCGCCGGTTTAAAGGGGAGCACATTTGCAGGTACAGTAGACCTCAGAAGTAGATGAGCATTTTAAAACTATGTCACATTAACGATCATACCTGCTTGTCAAGTTGCAACTATAAATGTGAACACATCAGCTGCTGTGACATGGTACTAAAATGTTTAGCTGGTTTTGGGGCTACGTCTATAAAAAAGATGTGAATATCTAATTTAAAGTGGAATATTTTTAGAATAAATCGTTCGTCATCTTTATCGATCATATCTAAATGCAGATATGGTGTTTTTCTGTTAGATTTTATGAATAAAAAAAATGTGTAACGAAAAGAGTCATATATTTTTTCCTAGGTCCTGTAATGGACTTGTTTAAAACAAAGGACCATTGATGTTGAGCTTTTAAAATGGTAGTTTAAGATCATAAAGAACTGACGAAGAAAATGATAAAGTTTATAAAAGCAAAGTTTGAGTTTGCGTACGTGAGTATTAGTACGTAGGCGCTTACGCACGCATAGATGAATAGCACTTCCGAATTTAGTGTTCAAAAAACGAAAAACCCGAAAGGTTTTCTTTATAGATTACACGTAATAACGATATGCGCTACTATGAAACGAAAATATAGGTAACTACTCATTTTCATTTTGTAACCACAGAATGCTTTTATTTTCGTTAATCGGTGCGTGTCGAAATTATTTATAGAATAAAAATTAAAAGATAAAAAAAATATTTACCTACCCATGCTGTTTACCCAATTACCGTGTCATTATCAAATCTTTCTGGTTCATTACCATATAAATTCTTATGATCCACATAATGATGTCGAACTTGCGTAAAAAAGCTTTATAAGCGTCGCTCTCATGTACTAAAGTTAAAACAATATGGTGCAACCGAGACTAAGTTTACTTTCAACTTTTTATATAGTACCCAACCCAAAGTTAAACTTATTTGTGACAAACGAATCCCACCAAATATATTTTCATGTTAACTGTTGCCAAGACGAGACCATATTATTATGGCTCGCACTGTCAAAAAGTTATCTTACCTCATGTAGAGCCAAGCTTCTAACTCTACGCGCCCTAACTCTAACTTCAAAACTTAGTCAAAATATGTGGCTTGGCCGTTTCGTTACTACAAGAACTATTGTTTATCAGAAAGGTTTCCATGTAGCGAAATGGCCAAGCCACATATTTTAACTAATATGTAGAGTTTTTGAAGTTAGGGCATCCTGAGAATTTTGTGCTTCTGGTATAATCCAAACCCAAGTTATGAGGGTTGAGCGGTTGGAAGGTTAAAGTCCAATTTCATTTTTTTTTATTGTTTGTGTACTAATACTAGCTTACATACCAAATTTCAGCTTTCTAGGAATTCAGGAAGTACCTTATGAGTTTTGATGGTCATGAGTGAGTCAGTGACGAAATCGGGGATTTTTATAAAATATTTTAATTCTAATACACTATTTTAATAAAACTTTTCCTGGAATTTTTACGCTCTACATATAGTCTAGTAGTTGTAGACGGTATCTGGGGGCTTCGTCGTTTTTTTGAACCCTCATTATCTTGGGTTTGGAGTATACTATAAGATAAACAAAATCGTATAGCTTTTATAATATAGATTTTATTGATATCTAAAAAACCCCGATCGAAGAACAATTGTTTATTAGAAAGGTTTCCATGTAGCGAAATGGCCAAGCCACATATTTTAACTAAGGTGTAGAGTTTTTGAAGTTAGGGCTTGCAGAGTTAGGGCGCGTAGAGTTAGAAGCTTGGCTCTACATGAGGTCTGATAACTTTTTGACAGTTCGAGGTCTTGGCAACATTATTCATGAAATGATTTTGGTGGGATTATTACATTCCCTCGTAGTCACTGCTAGAAGTAGATAGTAAAACTGCGAAAAATGGCCGTTTTTAACACATTTGCTACCTATCTAGTTCTACGAATGACTACAAGGGAATGTATGAATACCTTCTAAAAATACTATACTATGAGCCCTAAAAATTCCACAGAAAGTTTTATTAAAATCCGTTTCTATTAACAACTTATTAAATAGAAACCTCTGAGTGCGCCACTTTCGGTCAGGCAATTTCCTTTAATAATTATAACTAGTGACTCTATATAGAGCTTGCGTTTGTAATAATATTGAACATTTTTCGAAATAGCTGAAATATGATTTTCCACTCTCCGCCATTTCAAAAAATTCGAAAATATGAATCAACTAAAATATTCCATCATAATTTTAGAACCTGCTCACAAAGAGATTTCACAAGAATTGGTTGAGAAATGCGACCTGTAGAGGAGAACAAACGGAAAGCCGGACAGCCGAGCCGGACGCCATAAGAAAGCATTTTGCCCAAGCTGAAACGTAGATGATTCAGTCGCGCTTTTAAAATCAAATTGTTTGTTACGTTTACCAATTGTGGTGTGGCTAATTTTGTTGGAGACAAAAATTGCACCTTGTATAAGAAATATTATCCCCGAAATACACAAGGGAAACGAAATGAAAAGTCGCGCGCGGAGTACTGCTAGTTCATGAATGAGGTAAGCTAAGGTTGTCAGCGACAACTTATTCTAATTGGACGCGTGTTGTTGCGTTATTAATTGTAGTGCAGCATACTCAATACTCATGCTGATTTACGATTCTGCGTGCAGATCGCGCGAGATCGTGCCACTGACGTGGGCTACACACCCACCAACATCTTGATCTTTTTTTACAGAACAAAAAAGGGTGATATTAGGCACCATGGTTTCACAAGTCCCGGTTAAATTAAAACTAACTTTGCAGACAATAAAGGGGTTTGAAAGTTTTTGGCCGTCCTTGTCTGTTTTCAAATCTCGCGCCACACTATGAAACTTGTATATTTCGTTTACGGATATATAAGAACAAAAAATGAGAAATATAAGGGTCTAAAACGGCACACGTATTTTTATATATTTGAAAAAATATTGCATTTCTGCAATCTTTATGGCTAAATATCTCTAAAAAGTGACGTTTTAGAAATCTTCGGACTCGGCTATGCCACGCTCCATACAAAAATGTTTTACCCCTTTGTTCCGTTCCGTGAAATACGAGTATTTTATAGTTTTGGTAATATTGCCTTGCAACAGAAGAATGTTTAAGTTCAGACTTGACAACACTCTAGTTATATCTACTCCGAATAACTTTTGATGGTATGCGTAAATAAATTGACGGATTTATTTAACCGCCTTTGTGGTCTAGTGGTTTGCCCACCCGTGTAAGACGCAGGGGTCCCGGGTTCGATTCATACGAGGGGGGTACAATTTGTACTCGGTTTGGTTAGTGGTAGGGCTTATTTCAATTCAGCCTGGCTAGCTACCACCATCTTACCAAAGTCTGATGCCATTGCAATAATTTAAACATTGTTATGTTCCGAAAATTAGAGGTAAGAGAGCCAGTTCCTCACTAATGAGGATTTCGGCTGTAGTGCGCTTCCACCTTCGGGCCTTATCGTCATTAGGTGATGTCATAAGGTGAGGTGAAGACCAAGCATTACCCCGTTGTGCATTAAAAAAATACGATCATTCAATAATACTGGACAGAAAACATCTAAGGAAATAATTCAGGAGACTGCTAGTTAATTTAGTTTTAAATATATTCTATCTCTTATACACTTGTAATTTTTCATTCTTTCTGAGTAAGTAGCTACAACCTCCCAATGAAAGAAAGTTAATTAAAATTCCGCATCCGATCAAAATGCGTGTCGCATATTAATGAATGGGCAAAAATGATCTCATTGTGTTAATCCGACTTATTATCTATTCGCAATGTCTCTCGCGCAGTGATTAAACCAATCACAATCCGTCATCGTGCGCGTGCGTCGCGCGGTGCGAGGCAAATTGGTTGCGTCATAGACCACCAGTCTGCGAGTACAACGACTACATAGTAAAGTAACCACTTGTATCAAACACTTCGGACTCATTATTGGAAAACTTATTACGCTGGGTCTTTTTCTTTAAATGTAAAGAGTAAGGAAAATAACCTCACTTAAGCACTTTTTCGATGTTTTTCGTTGTTTTTTCATCATTTTTACAATTATCTGTCTAGAATAAAAGTAATTGAAGCAACTCCACAGTTCATTAAAGTATATTTTGATGTAGGATTCAATACGTTTCCGCTATTATTTACACGGTTTTAAGCTATTATTTACACGTTTTACGCATTTAAGCGTTAATTTTTTTTTAAATTTATAAAGCGTTTTAAATAAACGCTTTATAAACGTTTTATAACGTTTTATAAACGTTTTATAAACGTTTATTTTTTACGTAGCTACAAAAAAAAATAAACGCTTTACGTTTTCTGTATAAAAAAATTGAGACTTACCATACCATGTTTTCCTATAACGGACCCTTAAACTGGCTAAGGGATACTTAGCAACTTCTCTCTTTCACGCAAATTTTTCAGGCTTTAGAAGTTAGAGTTTAGACCGAGAAGGTTCATATGAGAATTCACTTTTCTTGCACTTAATGACGCCATAATAAATTGTCAAACAAAGTCACTGGATTTGCTTCATCTTATCAGACGCACGACACCCACTGCTGGGTATAGGCCTCCTCCAAGGATCTCCACGACGATCGGTCCTGCGCCGCCCGCATCCAGTGGCTTACTGCGACCTTCACCAGGTCGTCGGTCTACCTTGTCAAGGGCCTACCCACGAAGCGTCGTCCGGTGCGCGTTCGCCATTCAAGAACCTTTCCGCCCCAACGGCCATCGGTTCTTATCGCTATGTGTCCAGCCCTCCTCCAAGGATCTCCACAACGATCGGTCCTGCGCTGCCCACATCCAGCAGATTCCTGTCGGTCCACCTTGTCAGAGGCCTACCCACGGGACGTCGGCGTCGTCCGATGAGCGGTCACCATTCCAGAACCTTTCCGCCCTAACGGCCATTGGTTCTTCCCCCTGTGTCCCACCCGCTGCCACTTCAGCTGAACAATCCTTCCTTAGAGTGACTGAATTTGCTTACCACTGGCAATATACTTCTGTGACGATTTGTCGTTGAGTAGTAATAAATCCCTTTTATTGTTATGATTTTAAATGAAATTGAAAGGATAATAGTAGTATCTTCGTTTATTAGCCTGGCAACACCGCCGTTTGGCTCCACCGTTTCCCGCCACATTTTCCCGCCATTTTGTAGTGGAATGAGGAGGTAATGTGGTGGGGATAATCGGCGGAACGGTCAACGAAAGCCAGTTGCAGGCTCGGTCACTGTCCAACCCTCGAGAAGCTAAGTAGTTAGGGAAAACTGTTAACGTATTGTTGCTATAACCTAGTTAATAATAATCATGGTGTATTCCTGTGAAGAAAGTAAAAGTATTTCACCGTTATTACTGTGGTTTCATTACAAATCAGCAGTGGAAGAACCAAGGTATGTACGCTCACGAATTTCTTACTTTTGTAACGTTTTAAACCGAGCTAAAATTACGAAATTAAGTTGGGTAGTTTCAAGTTTTAATACACTCAAGAGATTTTTCTCTCTTTGACAGCGCATAAATACTTCACAATCATTGCACGTGGCCGAGGCAACTCTTCGGCCGTGCATACACAACATTATTCACAATCATTGCACGTGGTCGAGGCAACTCTTTGACAGTGCATAAACACTTTACAATCATTGCACGTGGCCGAGGCAACTCTTCAGCCGTGCATACACACAATTACTCACAAACATTATTGCACGTGGTCGAGGCAACTCTTCGACAGTGCATAAACACTTTACAATCATTGCACGTGGCCGAGGCTACTCTTCGGCCGTGCATACACACAATTACTCACAAACATTATTGCACGTGGTCGAGGCAACTCTTCGACAGTGTATAAACACTTCACAATCATTGCACGTGGCCGAGGCAACTCTTCGGCGGTGCATACATACCATTATTCACAATCATTGCACGTGGTCGAGGCTACACTTCGGTCGTGCATACACTGCACACAAAACTACACTCCATGATGAAATAATGCATTGACATTGGAATAGTAATTTTCATGATTTTATAAAACTAGGTCGTGAAATGAAAGTTTTTTTATCTTTACTGCCCAACTGTAACTTTCGTGATTTAAACTCTGGAAATGCAGTTAATGAATTATGAAAATAGGAACTATGTATAATTTTAGTATCTATTTTACTGTGTAATTTCATCTAGGACGAAATTGTTAAGTTTGTTTTTCGTGTTTCATAGCTTTGTTATTGCCGTTAGTAGTTAAATCGTCCTTGACACTGTACCCTGGGCTGGGAATATACACGGGTACGGAGAATAAAACTGCTAACATGATACTCACTGAATTAGCACCTAGGCACAGAATATAATGATACTAAGATAAACGTGACTAAGTTATGTTGACGTTAAAAAAGTTTTGGTAATACCATAACGCTATAGTATAGTAGTAGTTATACAGTTTTTATTTTAGTTCAAAGGTAGTATTCTTATTCTATTCGGAGGCCGTTCACAAATTTTTTGCCGATATGGGTAATTAATTTAAGTTTTGTTTTAAAGAAGTGACCTTACAGTTAAAACTGTAAACCTATCTCCTTTTATTAATGCATAATAAAAAGATTTCAATTTTGATCTAATGTATAAATTGTCAATTGAGGTTATAATTTTGATTTTATTTATGTAGTTATTCCTAAGTGATGTAAGTTTACTTTGGAATACATTATTTGTTCTAACTTCTTAGTTTTACAAGGAATATTATATAGTTTTCAAATGATAGTTAAGTACTTAATTTTATTTTAAATGGACGGAACTTATTCTAGTTTGGGTAGTGTGGGTAGTAGTTTGTACTGCCGTGCCATTGATTCTACTTATAGTTTTTGTTGGTCCATTAGTAATTATTGTTGTAACAAAGTTGTTTGCGGTGGGTACCCACAGTAGTTTGTAACAATTTTAATGTAGATAAGATGGGTGGGTACACCTACCTACCCTTTACTGCTTCTAAATTTTTATTGTAAGCTACCTACATAATAATTTCGTTATGTATGGTTGTGCAAATATAATAATTCATTCATTCATTCATATTATGTTTATTTCTTAATTAAACATAGTGGTCGCCGCTTTAAAATATTGCTTCCGAGCGCTTACCCAAAAGGGTGACGAAAACAATGTTAAAAGAAGTACCTATATGACAAAAAGGTCTTAAATTAAAATAACGTTGACATAGATGGATCCATCATAGATCAACCACAGAAATTATTAATGCAACCATTTTTTGAGATTAACGACGTCGAAATGATAAGATTTTGCAGATTTCTAGCGATTTTTGTGAGCGGGCTCTTGAATGTTGAAAACTATTTAGTTGTCCTTATTTGGGGGGCCGTACAATCTATATTAAAAAAAGAATCCTTAGCTAGCTTTCTGGTTTTGTGGTTTTGTGAATAACAGTTGACAATAATTTCGATATTTTTTTTCTATGTAAATAGCTTCCAATGTTGTACGCCTCTTTAAAGTGGATTTGTTTCTTAATATTTTTTGAGATAAGGCTCGATGCGCCATCGGTTTGGCTAGAGGCGCCATCAGTTTGGCTAGACGCGCCTGCAGTTCACTGAGCTAGACGTACCTTTAGTTTACAAGATACGATTTATTTACTTTAAATAAAATTAAATACATTAACGACGTCATATATTTGTAAATATTGTCACTTCTGATTTCCGATAAAGTTGATAAGTTTATTGCGCTTGTCAGCTAAAAAGATCTTAACCCTTCTTAACGGATATGGGAACAAAAGAACAAAATTATTAATTTTATTCTTAAAAATGTATGGTAAAAAAAAAACACATTAATTTTTTCAGATTTTTATTAGCATTCTTAGTATTATTAGCACTAGTAGTATTTAGTACTATTAGTACTATGGGACGTCACCATAAATTGTGGTTGTCGTTGCGCAGACTTGTCATTTGCATTAATTGGCGTCAAATGAGTGATAGAAAAACATGCATGTTAAATTTATTAATCTTTATTTAACGTGCCTCCGGCTTACAAATAAGGTTTAGCTTTCGATATTAATATGAATAAAAATGTATGTCTTTGGCTTTCGAGACTAGCCGCGCCTTCAATTTGTAAGATTAGAAGCACCTTCATTAGGCTGGATCAATGTAACCAGCTCTGCAGTTTTAACTGTATATCTACAGTTTTTTCGATATCAGTTTTTAGTTCAGATATCCAAATCTACTGTTTTATTCTTTATTATGCTAGCGTCATATATTTCCTTCGCTGATAACCCATACCAACCTGGTTTTAGGAAAGTCTACGGTAATGTACGGTACGGCATAAGTAACAGTCAATAAAATAGTCAACTACCAATGACCATTTAAAGAAATTTAATAAAAATATGTAAGATTTTAAAAATAAAAAGGAAGTTTTAGTAGAAATACTGTTAATTTGTTAAGATTTAAAGTTGATTTACAAGTACAAGTATATTTTTCTTACTTTATTGTTGTTTTGTTGATTACTGCTATTAAATAATACAAAATAAGAAACTGAAGATTTACAGCTTTTTAAGAAGTTTTACAGTTTTGTACAGCTTTTTGAAAGCAACACTGGGCTAGATAGATACACCTTCACGTCATAAGGCTAGAGACACCTTCATTAGGCTAGATACGCCTTCAGTTTACAAGGCTACGTTTAACTTAATACGCTTGTTTGACCACGTTAAGCAATTTTATTAATTTCGTAATCAAATTGTCATATGTAAAATATTATTAAAGTTGTTTTTGTTTAGCTTAATGCACAGGCCCTTAAATAAATTTATTGGGGTATTTTCACGAACAATCAGTACTCAATTATACATGTACAAAGTTCTGTCGCAAGATGAGTAGGTACTCTGTGTAGTCCGCGTTTTTTTTGTGGAGAATTGTGGTTTATTAGGCTGCAGTTCGATGCTACTGGAATACAATATATTGATGTTGGAGAAAATAAGTCGTACAAGGTTAGGTAGTGTACATAGCAAGGTGTTAGCTACAATTAAATACCGATCAAGTGCGCCCTTAAGTATAGTGCTTAGTAAGCGGCCAAGTGTGTCGCGTCTAGGGCCAAGTGTGTCCTTAAGTGTAGTACCTAGTAAGCGGCCAAGTGTGTCGCGTCTATGGGCCAAGTGTGTCCTAAAGTGTAGTACTTAGTAAGCGGCCAAGTGTGTCACATCTATGGGCCATGAGTGTCCTAAAGTATAATGGTTAAGCAGCTAAGTGTGCGCATCTATGGGCCATGAGTGTCCTAAAGTATAATGGTTAAGCGGCCAAGTGTGTCGCATCTATGGGCCATGTGTGTCCTAAAGCATAACTGTTAAGCGGTCAAGTGTTCGCATCTGTGGTCCATGTGTGTCCTCAGTTGATAGCTCTGGCCTGAATATATCCAAGTCTTGGTAGGCCGTGAACACATGGCGGCAAAGGGTAGTCCTGACGTGAATGTCAGCCTTTTGGCAGGCCGTGTCTACAAGTAGCAAACGGTAGCCCTGAGTATCAGTGTCTTGGCAGGCCCTGTCCACATGATGACTAACGGTAGCCCTGGCTGGAATATCAGCGCTTTGGCAGGTCGTGTCCACATAGTGGCAAACGGTAGCCCCGAGTATCAACATTAGCTATTATTAAAATTGAACACATTATATATAAAGTGTCTGAGAACCACAAATTGTGAAATAAAATGAATGAGTTATCATGATAATTCAATAGCTTCAGTTCAGACCGAGATAAATTAATAAATTTATTATCATTATTAATCTGTCTATAGCAATAACTATTTTTTTTATTATGATCAAATAAAGAAAGCAAAATTGTAATTATTACTTAGATATTATTATAATTTCAGAACAATGCAATTAAATGGATATCTAACGTTTTGTATGTGTGAATTTGTATGTCACAAATTAGTTTATGACATAGTTCTTATCTCAAACAATAGGCATGATATTTTTTTTATTTATTTTATGTTACACAAATTACCTCTCAAAAAAAGAAACATTGGTAAAAGAATTATTTCGCTAGCATGAAAACTGCCCGAGATATCACAGTTTGAAATGCACACAAATGGACTCACCCAAAAACGCTCCATACTAACGGCTACTTAGTTATGACTTATGACGTCACGCCTGAGTATAGGAAATTTGTTTGGCAGCCATATTAAATATTGTGTCTATCAAAATGGTTTCTTAGACAAATTTACTATACATTTTACGGACTAATTAAAAGTACCATTTATTGTAATAAATTTTATACTTTTTTTTTAATGGACTTGTCTTTGGACTTACGTACTTAGACTTGTCCACCCAACTTTGAAGGGTCATAAAACAAATAATATGCAATATACAATACCAAGAGGTATACAAGCTACTCTCAAAGTTTGATGTGTTTACGATTTTTATTAGTATTTCGTTATTTTATTCATTAGTCATCATCCCAATTCTCATGTATAGATTCAAATATTTTACCCTGATGTTTATTTGGTTGAAATTTGTACTATGATATATGAACGATTACTGTCGATTATGTTTTATTTATTTCAGAAATATGTGGCATCTAACAAGATGCCAATGCGCTATAGAGGACGCTAGGTGGCGGCAGCAGGCTGAAGGATGTGCTACGGAAGATTTTTGGATGACTGAATGGTAGAAACGACGCGACGCGACGGTTGCGTTATTGGCTGACAGTAGTTTTGGTGGCACGCCACGACGGCAACGGGCTGCGACAGACTGTAGGTTTCAGCTACAATTATCTTCTGGTTGAACTTAGAAATAGAACAGAATTTCTATGAATTAATTTATCAAATATATTATTTAAATCTTATTTAGAACCTGTTAAAGTAGGTAGTTTTAACTAAATTAAATATTGTAGGTAACATAGACACTATAAATATATTAGGTAGGTACCTAACCTAAGTCATGCTGCGAATTATGAAGTAAATAAATAAGAATGCTTCATAATTTATTATTGCAACACAAGTTTAGTCATTGTATGATTTACATGTGTAGTTAATTAATAAATAAATTAATAAAATATTGTATAGCTGTAGATTTAATACCTTAACAAACTGTAAAGTGGTAACATTTATTTTGTCTTTTTGATAAGACTCAAAATTGTACCTATATAGCCGTTGAACGTTGTTTATGAAGTGCACAGTTACTATCTAGTAACAAAGCAAAGAAAGGAAGTTACTTTTATGTTCCCCGTGATAGTAAGAATTATTGCTAATTGAATAAAATTGAACTTTGTATTAAAATCATTGAATTTTAGTTGGGTATCAGTCTGTCAAAAATCTGCAATTTGTGATTGAGTTTGTTTACCATGTCGTTGGTAAAGTTGGCTGCTATATTCTTTTTATTTTTGTATTCATTTAACATTATAATAAAATTCATAATGTAGTAGAATGAACTAATAATAAGTGCTACTTACATGAAAGTCATTTATTTGCTTTATTGTGGGTTTCTAAGAATTTATACAATATTACAGGCTTGTATAATGTCATAGCTTCGGGATCATGGAACATAGATTTATTTCTAGAATACTCCGCAAGGCTATTGAATTAAAATCAATAAATATCCTAATTTCAATTGAGGTGATAGTTGGATAATTCCATCCCAGCTTGGGCCCCATTAGTCAAAAGTTATAGTCCCAAACACACACAGCAGGATCTAATGATACAATTAGTTTTTGTAAATAAATAAATATAAAAGACTGAGGTCAACAACCCTCCAAGTTTTCTTTCGCCATTTCTTTCTTGAAGGGGCCTCCCAATTTTGTGAAATGGTGGTAGATTCAGTAGATTCTCTTTTTAGCATTTATCAATTCACAAAATTAAAATAAAACAATAAATTCAACCATTAAATTTTTTGTATAACATAAGATTTCTGAACGTTTTTTTAAATATCAAATTAATGCAATATAATTAAACACACAACCTGCCGAATGTGACGATATTTTGCCGTGCATGAGGACACGCACGACGTCAGGATGGACGAATGTGACGATTTGTCGTTGAGTAGTAATAAATCCCTTTTATTGTTATGATTTTAAATGAAATTGAAAGGATAATAGTAGTATCTTCGTTTATTAGCCTGGCAACACCGCCGTTTGGCTCCACCGTTTCCCGCCACATTTTCCCGCCATTTTGTAGTGGAATGAGGAGGTAATGTGGTGGGGATAATCGGCGGAACGGTCAACGAAAGCCAGTTGCAGGCTCGGTCACTGTCCAACCCTCGAGAAGCTAAGTAGTTAGGGAAAACTGTTAACGTATTGTTGCTATAACCTAGTTAATAATAATCATGGTGTATTCCTGTGAAGAAAGTAAAAGTATTTCACCGTTATTACTGTGGTTTCATTACACTTCTAGCTTGTTACAAGTTCAAATTAATTTCATTGCTATCACGAAGTTGATTTATTCTCTCCTCACAGTCAATCAATAAATTCGTTCACTACAAATTGTACACGGCCGAAACGTGCGACAAAACCTTATTTATTATGTCCTTAGCCCGACGGTGCCCATAAATAACATCGAACCGTTTCAATTTCTAACTAATGTATATTGCATTTGTTTGAAACCATTTAAATAGCAAAATTGTGAAACTTTGATTAATGATTAAGACTAAACAAAAATAAAAATAATTGGGATAAGTAAAATAATCATTTCACAGTTTCAATTAATTGACAGTCTGTGCTGATCAATCTTTAATCCTAATTTATTTTATAAAGACTAGATTATTCACCTTTCAAACTTACGCGCTCACTTGACATGAAATGAAATACTAATAAAAACCGCGCTAGTATCCGATAAAAAGTGTTTTATTTCAAGACTTAATTGTGTCATTGAAATTCGTAACATACAAAGTCGTAACGTAACATTTTAACCGTCTCTGTGGTCTAGTTGTTCACCCACCCGTGTATGACGCAGGGGTCCGGGGTTCTATTCCCAGGAGGGTATAATTTGTACTCGGTTTGTTTGGTGGTAGAGTTTATTTCAAGGCCTGGCTAGCTACCTACCACCAGCTTACCTAAGTCTGACGACATAACAACAATTTAAAAATTGTTGTGTTCCGGCAGTTATAGGTAAGATAGCCAGTTCCTCAGTTATGAGAATTCCGGGAGTAGTGCGCTTCCACCTTCAGCCTTATCGTCCACTTAAAGTCAGGTGAGGCGAAGGCCAAGCACTATACCGTTGTGCATAAAAAAATACTTTTCAACACACTTGCTCGTAAAGTGAGCCCTAATACATCGCTTTTAGGACCATAAACCGAGCTATAACAAACGCGTGCAATAAGATATAAAACACTAGTTGGTTATAGAATTATCCCTACAAAGTTAAATTAGTACCTTACTACAAGTTCTACGCGAGTAAACAGAGCATTCCCAATTTAACCGGGTAATACAGTTATTTTAACAACAAAGAGGTTTTATGCCGCTGAAAATTCATATACATTTTTGGAATAAATAAATTTGTAAGTCCTTAATTAAGTCAACCAAATTTTTGGCATAAATAAATGTGTACGTCCTTAATTAAGTCAACTAAATATTTACTATTATCAAATTATTCATAATTCACAATATTTTGTTATAAAATATTAAAATATTTGCATTTTATCAATTAAAATTATAATTTTGAAGTAGGCTGTATGCTCACTGACCCCTTTTTCCGCAAAATATTCTTGGATTGGGTGTGTGACCAAAACAAAAAAAAAACGTGCGCGTCTTTTCCCATCATAATTATCATATTTTGTTTTTGTCGTATTTGTTGTTGTGTGGTAAAATTACTTTGTTTTTTCCTCGCAAATGTATTGAAAAACGTCGTATGAAACTCGTGAGCTTTTGCTCATTGCACACTCGGCTGAGTTACGCCCTCGCCTGCTACAGCCTTGCGTGCAATGAGCAACCTAAGCTAACTTGTCTCATAATGTACTATAAACTTTTTAAACGTTTCATTGAAAGTCGTAACAGAATTTATTTTTCGCATCAACCGCAAGGAATTAATACCGGCAGCGGCTCACAATAAATTATGATAATTTACTGGCCGGTGTCACTAAATTACGTATAGCAACTAAATAACCGCGACTATTACGACTGAGACACGTTAAACATCGATGATTAGTATCCGTTACTGTGTATTTCATTTGAATTCATTTGAACAAAACCTTATTGATGGATAGCAGTAATCCTTTTAAGACTGCTCCCCTAGCATGTCCACAGAAACACAATATTATATCGCGTGATATAGCGTTATAACGACACTTGACTGTCAAAATCCATTGGCTTTTGACAGCTTAAAGTGATAAATCGCTATATATTATTCATATATATATTACGCATTTCGGTGGTCATGCTAGCATAGATTTTTTATGCCACGTTTTCGGTTTGCGTTATCTTTTACGGTTTTGCGGTAAGGTAGCTAACAGTAACAACTAATGATTTCAGTAGGTAATTAGAAACAGTATGTGATTACTGATTAGAATTGATATTGTGGGACTCTTACATAGCAATTTATGTATATGTTACCGGCAATGTATGAAATGCAGGCATTGTAGCGTATACAATGCCGGACTATACACATTGCCGGTAACATATACATCGTAGTATTAGTTGAAATTAAATGGGATCTTTACTTATTTTTACATAATAACATGGAATTAAAAGGAACAATGTTTTTATAGGTGCTAGTTCTAACACCTTTGCGGTTGCAAATGCAAATAAAGACATACTAAGTTATTTTCTCTGCGTTTTGTATGCAATTAAAATATATTAAACGAGATAACACTGTAATTATCCATAGATTTATTGTTATTATTCTGACACGATGTGATAATTTCAAGAATCTTATCAAATTTAATTACTTATTATACAAATAAAAATTATTTTATGTTGTAAAATTGTTTTTCATAGAAATCATAATAAAAAAACGTATTTACAAGATAATTGTAGGTCTGAATCTAGTATTCTATAGCTCTAAATAAAAAAAAACTCCAACATTACAGTTACAACTTACAGTTTTTTTTTGTGTCATACAAAAAAATATTCGTTTTTAATTATAGAACTAACAACAGGGTATTATTTCAAGCAATAAAACTTCTTCGATGCGTATCAAGCACATGTTCCATTAAATAAATCACAATGACTTCGCGTTTATGGACGATTCCCGTCTCACTCCACGTTAGTCACAATAATTATGTCACGAGATGAGACGCCCTTTGAACATTCCGACTTGATAACATCGGGATTACGTCATGCGACACCGGGACCGACTACTGAGTTATACTACATACTTAGCGTTAAGGCAGTAATATGTACGTATATAGGTACATACTAGGATATTTTACCAACCAATGGGGAATGTCTGAAAAAAAAACAAATTGACTGAATTTTTTTTTAGGTAGGAATAAGCTTATCAATGGAAAATGTCTCAGAATTTTCGATTGTGTAAAAAAAAATCGTCAGCCCTGTTATAACCACAACTATGGTAGTAATAAAAGTTTCGACACAAAACTTATTTTAATAAGTACGTATGTTGTAGTTTATGGCCGGTGGTGGCTAAGTTATAATCTCCATTCTGCTGTTACTTCCGTACATTTCGGAAGACGAAGTGACTTTAACTTTAATTTTCACGCAACCGAAAATTCTGAACCTTTTTTCTATTAATAAGGGAGCTTATTCCTACCTATAAAAAATATGCAGCCAATTTGATTTTTTTCAGACTTGCGTCGTGGTGAAGTGGTAGCAATTCCCTTCCACTTTGACTCTACAGAATTCTGTAGAGTCAAAGTGGAAGTATTATATTAAGTAAGGATTATAGTATAATTATATATATTGCTATCACGATCAATTAATCGTGAATGTTATTGAAAGATTTTTCATATTTTTACCAAATAATGAAAATATGAAACATGTTTAGCTTAGTTAAAGTTTGCAGTAGAAACCACAAGATCCGTTTTGCGGAAATTTATACTAATACCTATGTATTTTAGCAGATGACTTGTAAACCCATACAGGGTATTTGTAAAACAGCAACAACCTCGTTGGAGTAGATTACTAACATCATAATGACAATATTTGTTCTACGACTTTTCAGAAAACAGACAAAAAAAAATTTCACTAATTTCTGAACAGCTGATCGAGTTTTGTATGAAAAGTAAATTTAATTTGTCTGTTTTCGGAAAAGTCGTAGAACAAATGTTGTTGTTTATGATGTTAGTAATCTACTCCTGCGGGGTTTTCGCTGTTTTACAAATAACCCTGTAATTCCCATAACTGTAATGCATATGATTAAGACATTTTTATGACGAAAAATGAATGTCCGCTTGTGTCATTTAACTTGACAAAGCGGTACCTTTTGAACTTTAACGTGATGCATGCGAAGTGTATTAATTACCACGTCATTCGGGGTTGCCCCACTATTCAATGTAGTATGGTATGGAATGACAACGACTTATCTATTTAAAGATGAACACATTTCACCCGTAATCACAGAATACATAATAGTACAAGTCCGTAATCCTCTAATTTAGAGTCTAACTTTTTCTCTTTTTTACACGACTGCCCAAAGCAAAAAGAGTGTATGTGTTCAGGGTTCATGTATGTTTGTGGGTATGTGAGTTTCTTTATTCCACCATAACTTCTAAATGCCTGAACTGATTTAGATAAATGGGGTATCGTTATAGTACATTATGATACAAGTTAGCTTAAGTTGCTTATTGCACACAAGGCTGTGGGTTGCAGCCCGAGCTGCAGGCGAGGGCGTAACTCAGCCGAGTGTGCAATAAGTAAGAGCTCACGAGTTTCATACGACGTTTTTCAACACATTTGCGAGGAAAAAATAAAGTAATTTACCACACAGCAACAAATACGACAAAAACAAAATAATAATCATGATGAGAAAAGGCGCGCAGGTTTTTTTTTTGTTTTTTTTCACACGCCCAATGCAAGAATATTTTGCGAACAAAGGGGTTAGTGAGCATACAGCCTACTTCAAAATTATAATTTTAAGCGGTAAAACGCAAATATTTTAATATTTTATTGCAAAATATTGTGAATTATGAATAATTTGATAATAATAAATATTTGTTTAACTTTATTAAGGACTTACATATTTATTCATTGCAAAAATGTATATGGATTTTCAGCGGCATAGAACCTCTTTGTTGTTACTAAAAAAAAATAACTGTATTACCCGGTTAAATTGGGAATGCTCTGTTTACTCGCATAGGACTTGCGGTAAGGTACTAATTTAACTTTGTAGGGTTAATTCTATAACTTATTATTGCACGCGTTTGTTATAGCTCGGTTTATGGCCCTAAAAGCGATGTATTAGGGCTCACTTTACGAGCAAGTGTGTTGAAAAAATCCTTACAGCATCCCAAATGACATATAATTTTTTTAGAAAAAAATAATATGGCGACTGTACGACGCCATTTTCAAATGTGAAAAAAAATATTGTGTAAAATAAAAATAAATAAATTTAAAAAATATTAAAAACACGACTGCCCTGCCAAAAACGAACTAAAAAATTAAACAAGAAGTGTCATTGCAGTCGGGGGACCTCTTTGATCAATAATTGTTCCATAATAAGGTCCTCCGACTGCAATGACACTTGTTGTTTAACTTTTTAGTTCGTTTTTAGCAGGGCAGTCGTGTTTTTAATATTTTTTAAATTTATTTATTTTTTAGTTTACTTATTTACCTACTAAATTAAAAAAAGTAAATTACATTACTAAATTAAATTAGTAGGTACCTACATTACACTTAAGAAAGATGTTACCTAAGTAAGAATAAGTACCTAATGTAAAGGCAAAATAAACCAAATCACTTAGAATGAGCGGTTTTCAAAACGCAGTTTAAAAAAAAGTAGTACATAAAAGACGGCTAGATGTCGTTGTTCAACTAAGTACGTAGCTTTTTAAGAAAAAAGCAAAGGAGGAAAGGATTCAATGCCAATTTTTGACCTACTGTTTTGACATACGTTTATTAATCTATGGTCTGTCAGCGCTGTCAGCGTGATTCGGAACGCGGCCTGGGGAAAATTAAAAAAAAAAACTACCTAGTTTAATAGCTCCATCTATCAACATAAAAATAAACTAAAATTCTTAGCTGTCAGAAAACCGCTCATTACATAGAAATTAAGAAATTGAACAAGTTCGACTGTCAGAACACAAAATTATTTGGGAACTAGGAAAAACCAGTCTACTAAAGCAAGATTTAGACTAGAAATAAAACTTGCAGAATTTGACTTCCGCAAGCTGTTACCCCTGTGTAAACAGGGGGCTGATTACGTAACTATGTTGCTAACAATTGCTAACAACGAAATCGATTGAAACCGCAGTTACATTGCTGTTTTTTGAAAGAAAGTTGTCTCATTGGTAACTAAAGCAGCAATGTAACTGCGATTTCTGTCAGGGTTGATTGCAATGTGGCAAGCTTAATTTTCAATGCAATGCAGCTTGAAGAACTTGCTCCTCAAAAAATTGCAAGTCAAAACCTCGCTTAAGAAGAAGTTACTGACATAAACTGTCTTATGGCAAAGAAAAATCTTCTAAAGACAAATTCATCAGAACAATTAGATATGAGCTCTTACCTCAATTATTTCCACGTTGTGTCACGCTGGACAAAGTTTATTCCTGTAAGACTGACACAAGTTAGTTTGTATGGGAAAATCTATAGGGATAATTTGTAAAGAAAATCCCAGTAGGAAGAAATATTTGTCATCGTTTGTTTACTTGTAGCTTTCCAAACGGATGCGTAAAAGGAAGATTTAAGTTGTGTGTTGTAATGTTATAAAATAGGAAATGTGTATATAGTCAATTTTAAAAGTAAGTAGTAGAGGTATCGGAATTTTCATACTTTATCGATATTCCGTTTCGGAATTCCGAATCAGATTCCGTCTATATGTGCGTTATCGTTTGAAGGCAGCCTAAGGCTCATTATAGAATCAAATTCAAACTCAAATCTCTGCTTGAGTACAGTTAGAATCTATCTAATATATAATCTAATATATAATCTATCTAATCTAATCTAAACAGGATGGTGCTATCCGAGAGTTTGATTCTATAATAAGAACCTAAGGATTGAAGATGTCCGAAATAAATAGTTTTTATTTATTTATTTAACCTAGTAGCTGTAGCTATAGTACCTTTAGCGCTCATCTTTGCAACATAACTGAATAAGACTTAAGACAAAATAATATTTCATATACATCTAGATAGATATACATATTATGTGATATAATATGAAATGATATTTAGTCTTTAGTCTTTCCTTCATGAGTTATGATGCGAAGATGGGCGCCGTAAGTAAATAAGTAGGTATAATTGCAATAAAGTGAGGTTTTCACTACAACAGGAGCGTGCTACGTACAGACTCGCAAAAGAAAACTAAAAATAAATCTCTTTACTGTGCTTTTAGCACAGAATTGGGGTTAGTATTGAAATAAGCGAGTATGGTCTTAGATAGTTTATGACTCAGGGCTAGTGTTGTAAAAAACAGTTCTTTTTCTAACGTGAAAAAAACATGAAATAAAGTGTTTTTTTTTGGAGCATGTTTTTTTTCAAGAGTACAGAAATCAAAATTATTATGGAAGTTTCCGTTAAAGATACTTATGAGTTCATATTATAGTTTTCTATTCATTTTTGAACCTAAATTTCTTTTTGGTTGAAAAGTACCAAGTTTTCAACAGTTGGCAGCATTTTAATACGCGCACGGTGGAATCTTCATTCAGTTTTTTTTTTAAATACCTATAAACTTAGTTAGAACGAAGAACAGTGTCTATACAGATTAAGGGGTTTACACTATTGTGTGGAAAATTTTAATTATTGGAGAAAAAAAAATAAAATCTGTTTTTCACACAAAACGGAACATTTTGGGGAACAAAAAATCGCGTTGGGGGTAATTTTTTAATCTTATCTTCATACAAATATATATCATTTTGGGGGAATAAAAATGAGATCTGTCAAAAAATTGAAATTCATATCTGGAGACATGACGAAGAATAATAATTTCATTTTATTTTATTTTTATTTTTAGTTTATTTGGGAAACAAACAATTTCACAGTACATTTAGTATTACCAAATAATATAAAACAGTGATCAGCAAAGTTTCCACTAATAATTAGAACATACAAAATAAACTACAGGACAATTGGAACTTAATTAAATTTACAGAGTAAGTTAACAGTTATACTACATCTAAAATGGAACTGTTAATTAAAGATATGTTTACAATTACAATTACCTATAATCAATCAATTCATGTATTTGATTTTTAAACTGAGTTAAACTACAATTGAAATAATCTATAGACGTGAAACTTTTATCATATTCCTTACAAGCTCTAAACAGAAAAGTGCTACCAGCATATTTAGTGCTGGTAGTAGTACTTAATTATTGATTTGATTAAATAAAATATTTATTTTCCAAAAATTGTATTCTTTAGAACAAATTTAGAAAAAAACAACGGTGCTGTGTTTTTTTCATGTTATTTTTTTCAACATTGTGTAAAGGTGTATTTTTTTTCATATTACATCACTACTCAGTCCACATTTTATAATTTTCTTAAAAATAAGGGATATATTTTTGCTCACTTTTTATATCGAAGGTGGACGCTGAAATCCCCGAACTAAAGATTTTTACTAGTATCGAGTGAATTTCGGACTCTTTACTTTTGTGGTGATTTTTTTTTGCGTTGACATGTATGTATTTATTTATTGATGATTTCATATGTTTACATTTACATAATAATATGAGGAAAACCATTAATACTATTTGGTAGGTATTCCAAAACGTCATACGTATGCAATAATTATTATTGAACAATTAATTTATCAATAATATTTCCTTCCCTATTCTTTCTGTTAATGACCCAGTCCCAAATAAAATAATGATGTCAATTATGTTTACATTTGATTTATATGTATGTAATTAAAACCTATCAAAATTTTCATTTCATTATACATTATTTTACCTTATATTTTACTGCTTGTGAAAGTGCTTCTCATGACACTTTATAAATAGATGGATCTATAAATAATTGTGTCAATTTAAAATTGCATACACTCCGACACGGTAACAAAGCAGTGCCATAAAGATGCCATAAATTACAGCTCCTCGCGAATATCAAGGCGAAATCGTTTAGTCAGCCGTGATTTCATATCGGTGATTGCGTAGGCAAATGGCAGTAGGATATGTTTTTTAACCCACTTCAAAAAAAGGAGGAGGTTCTCATTTAATACAGCGAACACAGAGCATTTAACTATCTTTGGTGGATAAAAAGCATACCATCATCATCATCATATCAGGCGCACGACACCCACTGCTGGGTATAAGCCTCCCCCAAGGATCTCCACGACGATCGTTCCTGCGCTGCCCGCATCCAGCGGCGCACCGCGACCTTCACCAGATCGTCGGTCCACCTTGTGGGGAACCTACGCCATTCAAGAACCTTTCCGCAACGGCCATCGGTTCTTCTCGCTATGTGCCCAGCCCACTGCCACTTCAGCTGAGCAATCTTTCGAGCGATGTCGGTTGCTTTAGTTCGCCTCCGGATCTCCTCATTTCTGATTCGATCACGCAGGGAAACGCCGAGCATGAGCAAAAAAGCATACAATCTGCTCAAATTTTTGAAATTGTGATCATCGTCACCTGAATTTTGCTACACCGACACCAATAGGGATATCTCTCTAGCTAATAAAACTAAATCTCAAATCTCTTAACGCTATGGGAACCTATTCACTAAAGCGCTAGTTTTTTTTTTACATTCTCTTTGCTATTCACGAAACTGAAAATGAAAATAATTATAAATTATTCAAATGAACTTTAAATGTGTGTTTAATCGTCAAGTTTAACCATTTTGGTAAGTTAAATCTCATGATGATAAGGAACGTTTTTCCATTAACCGCTGAAGAAAAGCTAATTAATCACTGTCTCTTTCTGAAACAGCCGTTTTGTCTATTCTGTTCATATCACACGCTGATTTTCTTTTAATTCCACGGAATCATTGCCTATATATAGATGTTATTTTCTTATCTCTGCTTATAAATCTTCTTACAATGATAGTTACTATTTTCTATTTAATACCTAATGTAATTAAAAACAAGATTTCCTATCGTGTACTTAAGAGCATGATTACATAAACGACTTTCGTAAGTGCTTTAAATAAGTCTAAATTGAAATGGGATTATATTTGAATTGGAAATTATGAAATTATGATTCTAGCCATGTTTCCCTACTAGTGTCTCCGTACAGCAAAGTTCTAGATATCTAATATACCTACAGAACAGAGGCAAAACTTGCAACGAATACTATCGGAATATTATTTATTTATTTATTTATTGCATACATGTAACACACTTACAAGGGAAGACTTATAATAGCTATACATGCACCCGGCAAGGGTATGGCAATTTAATTACTTAATTTAATATAATTCAATATTTTTTCCTTATTTTACAAACTATTGTTAATACTTAAGACTAATAGGAACTACAATTTTTAATATAGTTTTACCTAATGAATTTCTTAAAACTATTTTAACTTATCACTAAAAAACTCTTCTATTGTATAATAACATTTTTGTATTAATAATGACTTTAATTTGTTAGTAAATATTTTTGAGTCTTTTGTTTCTGTTATAGATGGGGGTAGTTTATTAAATATTTGGATGGATTTATAATAAGGGCTGCTTTTAAATAATTCTAATTTTGGTTCTGGTAGTATGAGTTTGTTTTTCCTTCGTTCACTTTTAACTTTTTCATATAGGGTTTTGTTTTTATGGACAAAAGTTGCTGTTTCTAAAATATATATTGATGTTAAAGTAAGTATGTTGTGCTTAATAAAATACGGTCTACAGCTAACTCTTTGCCGAATGTTTACAATGATGCGGAGGCATTTTTTTTGTATTATAAATAGATCCTTAACATCGCTACTATGGCCCCATATTACAATTCCGTATTTAAGCCACGCGAATGCATACGCGTAGTATGCGGATAATGCACATTCTGTATTTGTATTTAATTTAATAACACTAAGACCGTAAACAAATTTAGAGAGTTTGTTTTTTATTTTAGCAACATGACTTTTCCAGTTAAGGTTTGTGTCTATTGTTAAACCTAACAAGTTGAATTCTGCTACTTCATTAATATTTATTGTATTTGATATTTTATTGAGGTTTAGTGGACTTTTTTGATAGGGTCTGAATTGTATTAGTTTGGATTTATTGCAGTTCGTTTCTAGATTATGTTTTTGTTCGTTAGATGTGTACTTTTTCACAACAATGGCACTTTTTCTTTCGAGCCAATGGCACAAGGCACAAGTAAAACATATTGAGTTGGTTATTGTAAACTTGCCATCAAAGTGAACTCGACAGAAAAAGTATGGGTAAACCAAAGAGTTAAATATACCTCTTCACTTCACTATGGGCACAGAATAGATATAATACAAGTACCACCGTACAGAAAGGAAACTCTCCGCCCCGCCCCACAATCAATTACCTCACCCCACCGCGCGAGTTCGTGTGCTGAATCGTGTGCTCATTCAATAGCTCTAGACCAAGGGTTTTCAACCTTTTTGAAGTCAAGGGCCTAGTATTCTCTAATATTAGTTGTCCGATACTAGACTTTACGCACACAGTTGCGCGTGTGCAAAACGTCACTGTGTAGCGTCTGTGTAATAGGTAGTTGAAACGCGGCATTTGTATGGAGTGCCCGGGGTGTGCTATGGGGTAAATTCATTACATTGACACAGCGCATAAGCACCAATGCAGTGTATTCACAGTATCTTATGTCTCTGCTCGAATACCGCTTCTGTAGTTCCAGTCAGCTAATTAGTATGTTTATTGAAATGAGAGTGCAATAATAATAATACACTAGTAGTCTTAAAGTATGTGATTGAAGCTGGCGCCAGAGATATTTGCGGTGCGATAAAGGCAGGGCTGCTAGATCCGCATGGATCGTAGATCATCAACGTAAACACACTTATATTAAGATCATCTATCGGGGATTCATTTGTTTTATCCCTATCATTTTAGACGCTATTGAATTTAGAACTAATGTGTTTTTTAATAACTCGTACCACGGTCATGCCGATTTAGTATATAAGTGCTTATGTAATATGAAAGAAAATCTTAACTTCGTTATCACCTCGTGTAGTAATTAAGCGAACAGTAAAAAAATGTATTCTCTATGTTAGAGAGGCCATAAGAAGCTGTAGGTATATAGAATTGGAAAAAAAAACATAAGTAATACCTTATGTTTTTTTCCAATTCTAATACAGCTACATAAAAGAACCAGATAGGCAGTTTACAAATTGATGAATGATCTGAAGCCTGATGCTAAATGGCCTGCTTTTTGGCTAAATTAAAGTTCAAAAATAATCAGCAATAAATAAAAAAAATACATGTCGCAAGCTTGTCAATTTCCTTTATTACAACAATGTCTGTGATTTATAAGCTAGCGAAATGGGCTAAAATCTAAAATCATCTAATACTTAGTTTTAATTACCACGTTTTTTTAGGTCGAATCGCAATTTGCATTCTCGTTTATTTGTTTTGTTTCTTTGTTTGTTATTTTATCCAAATTTTGTCCACAAACAGTTTGTTTAGTTAGTTTGTTTGCAAACTATTTTTATACTAGCTTTGCGATGAACTAGCTGTTAGAGACTTGAAGCTTTGAACATAAGTCAGAATACAATACAATATAATGATGTCATTGAGCTGAACGGATAATGGAGCCGGAAAAAGGACACAGGAACTCTGTAATGGCTTGTTAGATTCGTCTTGACAAGTACTCGGTGGGAGATGAGGTCCAGGGTCTGATGATAAAGCCGGAAGAAAAAATATAAAATAACTTCTTCCGGTTATTTTAAATCTAAAGGTTTAAATAAGTTACAGAAGTTTTTAACCTAAAAACGTGGGGCGCATGCAAAATACAATTGATACAAAATGCGCCCCACGTTTTTAGGTTTAAAAATAGTGTTTTCAGTAAATAATTTATATTTAATTATAAGTTATTTAAGCTTTAAGTTAGGGAACGTATAGAACATTGGCTATTTAGACAGAAGGGCAGGATCACCAATCATCCAAACTAATTATGACTTTATGATCTGAAAATTATTCTATATAAACATTGAGCACCGGACAGGGATATCTTAATTTAAAAGTGTTGGTTGATTAACTTAAACCAATAACATCAAAGACAAATGCTTATCGTCAGGTATCGCTAGTAACGACAACCCTACATTCAAATAAACCGTCAAAACTAGATGGCGCCAAGGAAGACCGCCGCCGTTATTTGTCAAAATAAATATGCGCAAATGTAGTTTTACAATTAATTTATTACTGTAAACAATAGTGCCGCACTACGATGAACTATAAACGTTCTGTATTTGTACGATCGTAATTTGTTTTATTGCTCCATAAACTAATTTGTGTTAACTTAAGATTGTCGTGTGTAAAAATCTGTAAAATGAGACACTATCATGTATATGAAGAGGTATTTCTTCCTTGAGGCGAATATGTCTTTATAATTATTATTATTGTTTGTGTAAATTACCGAGTCCTAAATCTTTTCTGATTGATCAATGATGTTTCCTTTTCACCCTAAAAAACAATATTATGGGTGAGTTGACCTAAAATTTTTCACGTAAGTTTCACACTTCTTGCCTATCGGTAATAGAGTTGTCAAATTATAGTAATACCGGTAAAAGAGTTGTCAAATTATAGTCATATTAGAGGTTGCCGTTTTGTAGAGAGAATTATAAATAATTTTATTTTCTATACCAACATTGTCTTAATTTATTTAACAACCATGATCGCTAATGCCTTAAAACTTTTACGCACAAATGTTTAAACACTCCGCTAACTAAATGTCACATTTATAAAGTGATTAAAAAGTAACGGCTAAGTTACAACGAATTAAATGGTAATTCTGCTAACGAAAAAAGGAGTTACTTTTAAGATACTTTTTTAACGTTCAGCCAAAAAAACAAAAACCTTTTTATTGTTGACGCTCATAAATCATAATTTGTAATAATAACAAGTAACTGAAAGCATCTCTAACATCATAGAAGATATGAGATCCTATGTGTGTGAGAAAAAAATCGGCAATTTCATACTTTAACCCCTATTATTAGACATAACGAACAACTTACTTTGTGATAGTTAAACCAGTCGATATTTCTATAAAGTCCGTAGTTTATATTTGGACTAGCTAATAGCTAGTCGTACAGTCGTCTAGCCCAGACGACGCCTTCAGACTGACATTGCAGCCAGAGATAATAATGTAAACAAATATGTCTGTACGGGAAACAAATATAGGTACCTACTGCTAAAATTATGCATGGTTAAAAGTTAAATTTGATACGAACGAGTAAGATAGAATAATAGATAAAACTTCATTTTCTAAAAATATAAATAGTAGGTAGGTACCATGGGCAACAGCGTCGCTTAACCACCGCTAAGGTTAAAATCGCTTGCACGCCGCGCCCGCTGTCACATACGTTTAGTTCGTGCAGGGGCGATACGTGCGCACACGAATTTTGTCGCAAACTGGTTAAGCGACGCTGTTGCCCATAGTACTTTAAAGCCAATAATAATAAATAAAAATACCTAAGTATATTACCTACCTACACCCATTGATATTGACCGAGCGAGCACGAAGTGCGAGCGAAGCGTCTCTGTTTCAGCTTGGGCAAAAATTCTTTCGTATGTCCTTCCGGCGGCTGTCCGTTTGTTCTCCTCTACAGGTCGCATTTCTCAACCGATTCTCGTAAAATTTTGTGAGCAGCTTTGAAAATTATATAGATTTTTTTTTATCAAGCCAATGTTTCGATTTTTTTCTAAATGGTGGAGATATGAAAAAAAAAACATATTTCAGTCCTGTTTTCTGGCGCTGGCTGTTCTCCTCTACCGGTCGGTTGAGAAATGTCAACCGATTCTCGTGAAATTTTGTGAGCCGGTTTGATAATTATATAGAATTTTTCAGTCGGGCCGGTTTTTCGAAAGTTTTCGAAATGACTTAGATATGTAAAAAAAAACCGGCCAAGTGCGAGGCGGACTCGCGCACGAAGGGTTCCGTACAAAAAACGGCAAAAAAAAAAACACGTTTGTTCTATGGGAGCCCCCCTTAAATATGTATTTTATTATGTTTTTAGTATTTGTTGTTATAGCGGCAACAGAAACACATTATCTGTGAAAATTTCAACTTTCTAGCTATCACGGTTCATGAGATACAGCCTGGTGACATACAGACAGACAGACGGACAGCGGAGTCTTAGTAATAGGGTCCCGTTTTTACCCTTTGGGTACGGAACCCTAAAAATGATGTGCTTTCTTCTTGAATTTCACATTAGTATAAAAAAATATTTTGTGCAGTACCAATCAATCGTTAGCAATGAGTTCACAATTTTTTAAACTTTTGGCACCTTTTGGTATGAAATATACCAATTTTTTTTCTTTTCAAAACTGGTATTAAGGGAAATATTTACGGGTAGATAATATTAACGTCCCATAGACAATACCTATTAATAAGACCAACGAGAATACAGAGACAGAACAGAGGCGTCCATCACCCAACCAAGCGAGACGAAATGGCCGCAGGCAACCGCATCATGCCTCCATTGTTTTCAACGAGGATTTATTTCCCTTCAGATAATGTCACTGGTTTGTTAAACCACTCTATTTTACAGTATATTTACACTGAAGCAATTTATTCTTGTTTGGACATGGCACCATTACAATAAGGATACGCAACTACTGACACACTTCCTTGGTCGCTATCAGCAATTAATAAATGTGAGAACCATGTGAGAAAAATAATAATAAATAAATAAATAATAAATAAGTGCTTGGACAATTTCACACAGCGCCATCTAGCCCCAAACTAAGCAAAGCTTGTAATATGGGGTGCTAGACAACTGATATACTACTCTTATATACTTTTTAAATATGTACTTATTATACATAGTAACACCCAGACCCGTCACAGAAATTAAAACGCATCATTTCAATTTCTGCCCGGCCGGGAATCGAACCCAGGACCTCTTGCGTGGTAGGCGGCATGTTGACCACTGCACCACACAGGTCGTCATAATGGTAGAGTGAACTTATAAGCAATGAAATACAAGGTTACCAAATGAGAGGAGTTTTCCTGACATGTCTGGAATTTAAAGCATCTATCAGGAAAACAGGAAAAACTGTAGTTGTCAGGGATTTTTGATCTCCCAAAAAGTACTTAATAAAAACACATAAATTTGTTAATCATTATGGTGAGAAAAAAATATCAAACTTCAAATGAAGAATGTAGACGGCGTAGGTGTAAAAAAACCGGCCAATTGCGTGTCGGGCCACGCGCAGTAGGGTTCCGTAGTTACCTTATACCATCCCATATTTAATACCACCTATCATTTTTCGTTTGCAAAAATTACTTTGTTTTTCACAGTGTTGATATGAATGACAAAGTTATATTTGCGGTTTTGGAAAATGTGCTATATCTCAAAAACTAATTACTATATCTCATTCAAACTAATTTTGGTTGAAAGTGTTTATTAAGATCTACAGCATATATTTTTTTTAGATTTTTCACTCTTTTATTTCAAAAGTTAAAGGGGGGGGGGACACACTATTTACCACTTTGGCGGTGAATATCTTTCAAACGGTTGACTTTGAGAAAAAGTTGTCTTAGAAACCTCAATGTCATTTTAAAAGACCTATCTATAGACACCCAACACGTGTTGGTTTGAAGAAAAAAAATTTTTTCAGTTTCAGTTCCATGTATGGGGAGCCCCCCCTTAATCTTTTATTTTTCTTATTTTTGTATTAAATTCGTTAAGCGGTTAACAGAATACATCTACCTACCAAGTTTCAACTGTGTAGTCTTAATACTTTCGGAATAAAGTGGCTGTGACATACGGACAGACAGACAGACAGACAGACAGACAGACATGACGAATCTATAAGGGTTCCGTTTTTTGCCATTTAGGCTACGGAACCCTAAAAAGTCAGGAAATCTCATTATTAGATCTGGGAACTCTATTAATGTAGCCCTCAAGTGGCGCCCTCATCTCGATTAAATCTCGATAAGTACCTACAAAATGTATCGAAAATTCACGTAAGATTGAAGCTAAGGTTCTATAGTTTAGTTTACAAACAGTAACCTAAGTAAAATATAGTTCATTGTAGTTCTTTTTTTCCTACTACTACAGTAGGAAAAAAATAAAAAATTGAATTGATTTCCCATTAGCGGTATTAATTAATTAGAAGTTTAAAAAAATAATTACATAAAAAAAGGGTGCCTAGTAATAATCAGTAGCAAATTGATAGCTTTAATAAAGCATAGGTTATTTAAACACGAAAGTATTTTTTTAAGCTGAATTTACATTATGAAGGGAGTGGCATAAAATTAATGTCACTAATTGCATTGTTTTACAATGCATGCATTAGTTTCATAACACCAAAATAGTTTCATACCATGCGCAATTATCTTTTTTCTTTTTTTTTCTCTTATATGTGAAAAATTGTGAATGACATTCTGCAAAAGTGACCATTTGCGAAAGTGACGATTTGCGAAAGTGACCATTTGCGAAAGTGACCATTTGCGAAAGTGACCATTTGCGAAAGTGACGATCTGCGTCAAAACCCTAGAAACCTATTGCAAGCACGAAAAACGCGCATATAAAACTTAGCCTTAATGAAATAAATTACACAAGTACTGCAACAAGTTCATGTAATAAGTTTCATTATGCATAACAGAACATTGTAATGTAAATTCAGCTATAGATATCATGTCTGGTAAACTCTACTGTTTTATAGAAAATTATTATTGACAAGTTGATTTACATGCCTCATAAAAAACTTCATCAAAGCTTCAAAGTTATGGCACATTAATATCTTGTGATGATTTATCTTTATCTGCTAGCTTGTAATCAACATTTCTTTAAATAAAAAAAAAACAATAAAAAACATATATTTAATATTCGTTGTTTTTTTTTATTTTAGTAATGAAC
Source organism: Agriphila geniculea (assembly GCA_943789525.1). Lineage (NCBI taxonomy): Eukaryota > Metazoa > Arthropoda > Insecta > Lepidoptera > Crambidae > Agriphila > Agriphila geniculea. The sequence goes on from OX038877.1 coordinate 21,635,478, forward strand.
GAAAACTGAGCTTTTTCTTGTCACTCATTAGTACAGTGTTAAACAATTTTTCTAAGATTTTTACTAGTAAATTAAAAGATTCTCAATCAATTTGAATTGTAACTTTAAGCGGTAGACTGTTTAACCAGTTTATTGAATTTTAATGTTTAATATAGTATCGGAGGGCGGAAAATAACTACCTACCAATGCCAATGGTGGGGAGTAAAATTATGGCGAAGGTAAGCCGTTCTGCATAGTGGATCGATGGGGTGAGATCGGCTTGAACGGACTCTTCGCCACTGCTACCTACTCAAAAAGATACTTTTTTCGTCTTTTTTAGTGCAACAGTTGCATCATTAACAGCTGTAGTGAAAGATAACACCGATATGCAGAAAATTGAAACCCCACATATAAAAACGATAAATAACGAAAACGTTTTTATTAGTTACTCACCTTCAACGCTCATTCCAAACAAACTGCATTTAAACTTCCACTAAATCCAACAAACAAGTTCACTTATTTTAGTGTCAGTCACTACCGTCACGTTTATTCACCCTTATCACGTGAATCCACAATAGATGTTCGTCACCTCAGAAATCGTCGCAAGTTTTCGTCATGACGAAACGAACGTTTCATGAAACGTGCATGAAACTATTTATTTCGCGCGTCAGTTCGGTGTGCATAGCCACACGGCTCAGCCCAATCTGAATCTGTGAAAGTTTCAGCATCGCGAACTTATCCTAAGCGGATCGTACATTTTCGGGGTAAACGTGAAAGTATACTTTTGATAAATTTATTTCTATGAATTATTTTGTATGAAGTTGCTAACTTCACTTCCAACCCGTTTTTATTACACTTACACTTGAAATGTCTCGTAATGATACGAAGATAATTGATTGTAGAATGACCATAGTTTGTTAATGAAATGAAAAATATGCTAGCAAACAATTATGCATTTCAATTTGTCATATCATTTTAATTATGATATTAAATACATTTGTACTGTAGTATAATGTTACTGCAGAGATAAAAGACGAAATTAAACTGATAGCGTAAAAACAACTTTGTACATTTGTAAGTACAATAATGTCTAATAAGCCTTCCGTCGCTGAACATGATATTCGCAAAACATGATATTCTCAAAACATGATATTCGCAAAACATCATATCCGCAAAACATCATATTCGCAAAACATCATATTCTTAAAATCTAAATTACGATTATCGATGATTATACCCCAGTAACCCATTTATTTACCCCACTTTTTAATTTGAGCACCACTCGTAATAATGACGTCAGCATTACTCATGTGGTCGGAACCCAATTGGAACCATAAATCATATTATTCTATTTAAATATTTCCTCTTTAATACAAAACTATTCAACAGGCCGGTTAAACTTCTAATTATGACTAATAAAAATATAAGGCAATGTCATCTCTTGGTACTGTCATTATTTGCTTGTGATGTAAAAAATGGATCTCAGTGAAATGAAATTTATAAAAAGCCAAAAAAATAAACGTGTCCTGTTACATGGAGGTTATAGGTACAATTTTTATTTACAAAATAAGTCAGGTACTTCAAATTGGCGTTGTTCCAAGCAACAAGATTGCCGTACATCTTTAACATAAAAAAAAAAAAATTGCAAGACCTGCAAAGCATACTTGTGGCCCTCCTGATAAAACGCGAAATCAAATAAGTGTGATTGTCGATACCTGCAAAAAAGAAGTCTGCGAAAACTTTGAGTCGGTGCAAAAAATTTATGAAAAGAATTTTCATAGCCATAACTTAAAAGACCATGAAATCCCAAAATTTGAATCGGTAAAAGACAGTCTTCATAGAGCCCGAAACAGATATTTGAATATTGTTAATTCCAAAGGGACAAATTCGAAACATATCAAATTGCCACAAAATTTAGTGGAAGAGTTCTTTTTGTATGACGAATGCAATTCATCTGACCGAATTATTATTTTCTCAACCCTGCCTCGCGAAGACATAAAAGATTATTTTCGAGAAATAAATATTTTTTACGGCGATGGTACCTTTAAAGTGGTGCCTGCACCCATAGAGGAAATAATCACTACGTTTTAAGAGTTGGCACTCAACAATTATGAACGTACTTTCTACCAACCTAAGAAATAAAATCCTACTACCAACATAAACCGGAAATGTCAAAAGAATAGTGAAGTACCTCACCAACTTGAAATGATTTTATCGATATTGATAAAAAATAATGCTTTGTAGCGTCTTTACTCATAGACCTCATTATATTTAATATTTTGGAAATAAAAGCAGGCGATAAATCCCAACACAATACGACAACAAAATCCATAATAATATTATACGTACTCGAAATAATTGTCAACAATAGATGATATACTTACATATCTTTGTCTAAAAATAATTTGGAATTTCTGTCTTGATAACATGCCGTGAATTGATTATCGCTTACTTTCTTAAATAAAAAAAGGTAAGAATCAAGTCATTTATTTAAGCAGGTTGGTGGAATAGAAGACGAGAGTTCGCCAACCAGATTTTTTTTTATTTTGGGCTGAATTCCAGTCCTTTGGAGGCTGTAACAAAAATAATATAACATAAATTACCAACTAGATAGTCATAAATACAGTACTGAAAGTAAAATTAATACAAGGAAAGTTCTTGCATTCCCTGTATATTTAACCCATAATCGACATCTAAAATAAAATAATATCGATAACTTTAGTACAGCACTATGAAATGATAACGTAAAATTACTTGCTCAGTAATGATAACGCAAATTTCGTTTAAATTTTACTTAAACCTATATATTTACTGATATTACTACTATTCTTAACAATGTTTTTACTCAACTTAACTTAAAACTTAGAAAACAATTAATAAAATTACCTGTTTGGATCAAGCGGGAATCTAGCCAAAAATATGTCCTTGCTTAATCTTCTGACTCTCCGGACACCACAAATTTCGCACTTTCGCAATGATTTGCCTCCCATTATGTCTCTTGAAGACGTTTATAATAAAATTTTATAGTATTTAAATGCGTAAAATAATTTTACGAAAACTTGAAAACTTCTGTCAAAATTTTATTTTTGGCGGCGGCGGGTATCATGCTGGCCAACATGACCACAAAATGACGTCACGTATAATGCGGCTAAATTACCGTGTCATGGGTAGTACAATAAGACAAAACGATTAACTACTTTTTTCATTGGTAGGATTGTTTCGTATTTTAATGTTGGTACAAAATACGTTCATAATTCCATATAAAAATTTTTGTATGAAGTTTTCAAAGTGTCGACCCACTGCCTGCACCATTTTATCAAATGTACACTCTGCACGCTGACACTGCTCGAAACAAAGACACGGTAAATTTTGTACTTACCATTAGTTTATGCTCTCCTTCCAAACAAAAGACAAACCACATATAAGAGATTCTTTGCAATACTTAAAGAACAGTTCGGTTGGTCACTTGGTTTCTTATAAATGTGATTACGAATTGGCCGTAGTGCAAGCTATAAAGGAAGTGTTTCTGTCTATACAAGTTAGTGGATGTTATAACCATTTTTGTAATGCTGTTTTTAAAAAGAGTAAGGAATTGGAAAATGAAGAAAATGCAGAATGCCGCAAAATCACACAATTTTGCACTTTTTTGCCTTTGTTGCCTCCAAGATTGATTCCCCATGCCTTTTTTTCCATTATTGGAATGGCTCCGCGATCAGCCAATAAATTCCTTGACTATTTCAATAAGCAATGGATGAGTAGTATCACAACCGACATTTTAAGTTGTTATAATCAAAAAACCGAACTACTAATGGTGTTGAGGGCTGGCATCACCGCATAAACACAAAAATCCAATCAAAACCATCTTTGTTTCTATTTATATCTATGCTTAAGAAAGAAGCCAAGGTTCAAAAAAATAAATTGAAAAGAAACTCTCTTCATTTTCCTGACACAAAAAGAAACAGAAAAACATTACAAAAAAACGATAAATAAACAATATAGTCGAAGATTACGTAAAGTGTAAAATTAGCATTCAAGTTTGCCTGAAACGGTTGCTGTTATTAAGAGGCCACTGATAATTTAACTTTAAAGGTACTTATAAGGAACTATAAGGGTTCCTAGTTGACTACGGAATCCTAAGAATTGAGATTTTGTTTTAAATATGAAGTTGCGTTATTTTAAGTTATGTCAAGGCTATAATATGAGCTATTAAATTGTTTCAGAAACTTACTTTTTCATTTTTTTATGTTCGTCGTAATTTAGATTTTAAGCATATGATGTTTTGCAAATATGATGTTTTGCGAATATGATGTTTTGCGAATATGAGGTTTTGAGAATATCATCTTTTGAGAATATCATGTTTTGCGAATATGATGTTTTGAGAATATCCTGTTTTGAGAATATCATGTTTTGAGAATATCATGTTCAGCGACGGAAGGCTAATAAGTAAGTAATATTGTATAGAATTTCAGGAACCTTATGCACTTTGTATTAAAAGTCACCATCTATCAAAACTGATTACCTACATATTGTTAGAATTGACTCCATCAATTAATAAAATGATCGTGGGTTGTAAACAAGCAATGGCAGACACTAAAGTGTTAACGATAAGTGATAAAACGGCATTAGTCCTGTTCATGATTGGTCGTGATCAATTTACTAGTAGGATAGGTTATAAATAGGTACCTATTAGTATGAAATATTATGTTTGATAATGACGTATTGGTAAAACACGACAATAGCGAAACTATGTGGTAAACCTCGAAAAATAAAAATATACCAATTTTGGAGATTACAAATATAGGTTACGGCGGGTTGCGATCTGTAAAACTTGAGTTAAAGTATCTATTATTTCGTAATACATAACTATATCACAATGGCAAACGGTAACCTTTTTGGTCATTTAAATGTTCTACGGGTTACTGTACTACTAGGTTTACAGCATCGCTTACCTAATAATGTTTACTAGTCACGAAAATCTGCTTTATTAAGCGTGCTCGTCGATGTTGGGATTTACGGCGCAGTTAAGCGTAGTTTTATTGAGCAGTGTTGATTTGAGCGTCTATTAGAGTGCGCCGGCGCCGGCGCCCGCCGCCAGCCACTGACACGTGGGCCGCGTTGGCGCCACCACCATGCTCCACGGATTTAGGATGCGTCCACACAATGGTAGATTGTATAACAAGTGCATAAAACTCACCATTTTACACTATTTTTAGGGTTCCGTACCCAAAGGGTAAAAACGTTTTTGCACAACGCGGACGGTGTTACCGATGCGTAGTGCTAGTGCACCTCTTGTTTTTGATTATTGTTAACCTACCTATTTGAAATTTTAATAAAAATAAACACACCCATCTATGTTTTCAACGATTGGTAATATTTGTCGTTGTCATAGGGGCGCATAGACTAAAACGTTGAGAACCCTTGCTCTAGACTCTCAAGACTAACGGCCGGTTTCTGAATTGAGAAATTGAAGTTGAGCACTACTCAAACCTTACTCACCCATACAAAATTTGTACTTAAGTAGTGCTCAACTTCAATTTCTCAATTCAGAAACCGGCCGTATAGGTAATAACGCAATCTCATATTACTTCTTAAGTAGAAAAGGACTTTATGACTGGTAAACACGCAACAACTTTTATTAGCTTCTTATAAAGAATATTGGGTAGCGTATCCAATCCTCTCTAAAAATTAGAAACATAGATTACATAGAGTCAGTCACAGATCTTTTTGTTTTCAGTTGTAATGTTACATTGATAAAACTGTAAACTTGCCCTTACTTCTTGCTCAACAGTAATTTCGATGATACGACATTTTAATATTGCATACATAGACGTCTTCTAAATACTTAACCTTCGTCTACATCTACACAATAACCGGTAAATAACTCATTGTTCTAAGATTTTATTATGTGAATTTGCTCTACCATTCGTACCTATTTCAAGTAGATATTTATTTAAGTATTAATTTTTATTCGCCGTCCTTAAAATAATTAGATTACTTACTTAGGTACTGAATAGGTAGGTACGTAATTTATACACAACACATCAATTTTGACGATCCTAGAGAATTACAATACCTACTTATGTATTGTAGTTATAAAATTAAAAAGTAATAACTCTTGTAATAAGTTTGCTGTATGGTTTTAAATGTAAACATCCAAAAAGTGGCCTTTTTTGCTAATTTGAGGAGCTTTATTCGTTGTTTTATTCATGTCTTATTCTTTTATAGTTAATGCAGGCGTTTTATAGTGATATTACAAACGCCATAACAGAAACACAATACGATGTTTCGTATCGAACTCGCTTATTCGCATTCGCACGGTGCTTTCTCTATTTTTGCTCTGACCGCAAAATATCATCTCCAGACTAGCGTCTCGCCATTGGGAACGACTATTGTGAGAAGAAACCAGCAAGGAATATTAGTTGCTGTCTATTATTACTTTAGTATTTGGTTGCTTAGGGTAATGAAGATAATTATTGTTCCAGAGATAGGTACTTTGCTTATAATTTTCATTATTTGCCTTCCTTGTTTCATTCCTTTCATGTTACCTAGGTACCTACATGTTTTGTAGGCATTTTCAAATAAGACATAATCAGAGAATCTCTAACTAACGAAGGAGAATCTTTAGCGAACAATTCTTAAAATTAAGTTAATTGTATTGTCAAATAATAATATGAAAGACAGAAACACATTGAAGCTGATAGCTTCTTGGTCAGCCAAGGACTTTAACCAAGAAACATTTGAATATTCGAAGTATATTCAAAAATTGAAAGTCTGTAGTTCTTAAGGTGAAACCCCACCGAAAGTGGCGCCCTCTGAGGTTTTTATTTAATAAGTTGTTAAAAGTAAAAGATTTTAATAAACTCTTTGTGCAACTTTTAGGGCTCAGAAGGTATCACATCACACATTTCCTCGTAGTCACTCGTAGAAATACTTAGAGTAAGACGGGCTTCTGTAACAGACGAAGCCGTAGCTGCTCGAAGGTAGAAATAAGTAGATAGCAAATGTGTCAAAAACGGCCACTTTTTGCAGTTTTGCTATCTACTTCTAGCAGTGACTACGGGGGAATGTAATAACACCGTCTAAAAATACTAGACTATGGGCCCTGAAAATTACACCTAATTTTTTATTCAAATTGTGTATTAGAATTACAATATTAAATAAAATTTACCGCGGCACCACTTTCAGTCAGGTAAGCGCCTTATACATTTCCCTATTGCTAGACATAGTATCATGTTTATTAGGTATATTTTAGTGAGAATTGTAGAATCCTGCATACCATCGTTCCCTTCAATACGTCTGTCAGAAGGAACCGTATTAAATGGTTTGCGGTGTATGACGCACGCGTGTGAACGCGCGGAGATGTGCGAAAGTGCAATGCATTGATTGCATTTAAATATACACACATTTTACTGATAAATTTAACGACGACAAAACTAAGAATAACGAATGACTTCTTATGGTAGATAAGTATTAAATAAATTTAATTAGTAGATTCATTTTAAAAGAAGAGCTAGAATTTATGAGCATCTAAAATACAATTACCGAATTGGAAGTAATGAAAAACGTCATTCTGAATAGAATAGAATATCTTTATTGCTTTAAACTGTGCACTTTTCCGAGCTCCTGGCGCCTAGCCATGGTCATCCCTGTCCCTAAAACTTGTAATCCTTCTCTTCTCTCTCACTTCAGACCCATTTTTATCCTCCCTTTTCTTTCAAAAGTCCTCGAGCGTCTTGTGCTTCACCAGCTTTCCGTGTTTATTAACTCTGAGAACCTTCTGTCATAAGAATTCAAACTACAGAAAAACTCATATTTTAGCGAAATTGTAGCGGCATCTACCGTACCGCCGCACATAGCAACACGGTTACAACAAGATTCAACCACCATGTTACTAGATGGGGCTAGTGTCGAATGAACACAAAGATTAGTAAGGAATAATACCTCATAGTATGGAGAATATATGGAGAAACCTACATCTCGCTGACGGAGTTTTCTCAGCGACGCAGCATATATACAACTGCCAACCATCATCGGTCGGACCGCGGTCCCCGGGCTAAGATCACCCAGCCCGGAGGAAGATCTTCCACTTTGGCCTTCCTACTAGTGGCTACCCTCTCCATCCATACCCTACTACCATACTACCTACTACATTTTCTACACTGGTGACCACCGACGGAGCACATCAAGCACCTTCAGCAACGCAGCGCAGCCATCACTCCTCACACCTTATCCAGCATCCGCAGCAGTCACATCGCAACCAGACGCACAGCAGCCAGCACCAGCCCTCAAGGTTCCATCGCAGCATCATTGACGACGCTCCCTGGACCTTCGGCAACTCTCGACGGCATTATCCCGACCTGGTCTTCGCAGCCCACGACTGGAGCATCACTGGGCCCTTACTCCGGCGTGGCAGCTCTGCGCATCTCACCAGCAGCTCGGACCTAGCGTCACCTTCCACTGTCCCGACTCACCGTAGACAGGTCCCGACTCACCGTGGACATGGATTCTACCTGCAGCACTGGCGGACGCGCCTTCCTATCCCACAACGTCTCAACTCACCGTAGACTGTCTCGACTCACCGCAGACTGGGGCATCTCCTGCAGCACTCTACTCTGTGGCAGTTGCATAGCTCTGACGCACTGACAGCTGAGCTTGGACAACCCTTGGACAATCGACCTCCGGTTTCAGGGGGGGAGTGATGTAGCGGCATCTACCGTACCGCCGCCGTACATAGCAACACGGTTACAACAAGATTCAACCACCATGTTACTAGATGGCGCTAGTGTCTAATGAACACAAAGATTAGTAAGGAATAACACCTCGTAGTATGGAGAATATATGGAGAAACCTACATCTCGCTGACGGAGTTTTCTCAGCGACGCAGCATATATACAACTGCCAACCATCATCGGTCGGACCGCGATCCCCGGGCTAAGATCACCCAGCCCGGAGGAAGATCTTCCACTTTGGCCTTCCTACTAGTGGCTACCCTCTCCATCCATACCCTACTACCATACTACCTACTACATTTTCTACAATATTATCTTTAAACGTAAGCAACATTTAACAGTAAGCAACCCTGGCAACACGCTTGGACGACAGCGGGGCGTAGCAACGTGAAGGGGGAAGTAGTTATATAAATGGCACAGTTTCTTCTTCGACCAAGGTATCTGACGACATTCGAGAGGTTATGTCAAAACATCAGCTCACCACATTAGTTCTCTTAGATTTTAGCAACGCTTTCAACACTGTTGATTTTGATATACTCTTGGCAATGCTCAAGGTTGTCCTTGGGTTGGACGATGTGGTCAAGTGGTGTCACAGCTACCTCGTTGAGCGTCGGCAATGTGTCCGGATTGATGACGAATTGTCCACCTCTTGGGACGTTGTGGCTGGTGTGCCTCAGGGTGGTGTCCTCTCCCATCTTCTTTTTTCTATATTTATTAGTTTCTTGACACCTCTTCTCTCATGCCAGTACCATCTGTATGCCGACGATCTACTACCAATCTTCCTCTGAAGACCTAAGCGATATGATTTCCAACCTTAATGCTGACCTTGCCATCATCCATGAGTAGAGTCTAAGTCACGGCCTCACAGTGAATCCCCACAAGTCACAATCCATTATTATTGGAGGATCAAAACAGATTGCCAAACTGAATCATTAATGTACCACCTCGTCTTTTTGATTCTACTCCTCTGCCCTTCAGCAATGTTATCAAAAACCTTGGTGTCCTTTTCGACAATACAATGTCTTGGTCTCCACACATTGCCGAAGTGAGCAGGAAGGTGTACGCAGCCGCTGGTTCCTTGCGAAAGTGGAAAAACTTACTTCCTATGAAGACCAAAGTAGAACTTTCGCAGACGCTCCTTCTCTCGATTTTGGACTATGCAGATGTTGTTCAGACTGAGCTCACTCAAGAGTTGTTAAGCAAACTGCAGCCTCTACAAAACTTATGCATCAGGTTCATATATGGATTGCGCAAATTCGATCATGTGTCGGATTACACGAAAGAACTAGGACATCTAATCGCACTAGGTCATGTCCTCATTAGGTCATGTCCTCACTATGGCTCCCTATTAGGTTACGTCATGAGGAGAATGCTCTTGTGCTGCTCTTCAAAATCCTTTACGACCCTAAATCTCCTTTCTATCTAAAAGAGCGTTTCCAGCCCCTTGGCGTGGATTATGATCGGGATCTAAGAAGCAAATCTGACAATCGCCTTAGAGCTCCTCTCTCCGGCTCTGGATACTACAAGGACTCGTTTACGATTACTGCTACTAGCTTATGGAATAACCTTCCAGCTGATGACCGTCACTCGAAATCCCTCGCCGTATTTAAGACACACCACACACTACCTACCTACCACCTACTGGCTAAATCTTAGTTTGTAACAACTAGGTATATATATTTATTTAGGTTTATGCAGTGTATTTTTGTTATTTAAACCGTATTTGTGTAGTTTATTGATTTTGTGTACTTATTGTAGGGTTGTTTTTTATTTTTTTTAGTTTTATTTTGTGAATTTTGTATGTGGTTGGCACACTGTTTTTATATCTCCTCTCAGGTACCTATCCTCTGAATCAAAGGTTGTCTGGAAGAGATCGCTTCCAGCGATAAGACCCCATATCAAGATCACATAATTCTAGAGAAGGTTAAATTAAGTATACTAATCAATCAGTATGTTTTAATTCAGGGGAATAATTCGCAATACCAAGTAGGTACTTATTATTATACTATGCTAATACTGAAAAATAACACGTGCATCTAATCAGTATAATTCTCCTATTCCCTGGGTGAATGAAGTGTACCAATTAGTGTACTTAATTCACCCAGGTGACTTAGCTCAGGTGAATTAAGTAAAGCGAATATCTCATGAGTCTCTCATGACTTAGGTGGATTTTAAATAAACTTTTGATGAGAGACAGAAAGTCCTCTACAAGATGGCGTACTTAACTCATTTCGTCCAAAACTTGACAAGGGTGGTTTTTAAAATAAGGTCTCCGATGCCAAGAAAAGTGCTCTGGCACCAGCTGTTCGAGTACGGTATCTCCCATATTTTGGCGTTCGTAATATCAACAAACCCTAGAATTATTTTTGACGCGAAAGCCGAAACTCCAGGAATGTTATTAAATACCGAATTACTGACTGAAATTCATTAGTAGGTGTCCTGCTTAGGTTCCGAGAGAGAGAGAAGTAGCTGTCACTGCAGACATCAGGGAAATGTTCCTGCAGATAAGGTAAATGACTGATCATTTTAGGCGTTTTAATCCTGAGATCAAAACGCCCAGTGCTTCTTTTGGAGGATAATAGGATAATGGAAAGAAAGAAGCCCCCAGAAACTTATAAGATGACTTCGATTACCTTTGGTGCCACATCCTCTCCATGCACAGCTACTTTTATTATTCGTCGTAATACTGATGATTTTGTTACATGTCAGCCACGAGCATCTAAAGCCATAAAGAGAAGGCACTACGTTGATGACTATCTCAACTCCACGGATAACGAGGAGAAGATGAAGCAACTGGTGAAAGAAGTGATTATGATTTGTAGGGCAGGAAGTTTGGACATAATAAGTTGGGTCTCTAATAGACCGAACGATTGGAAACCAGCCACAGACATTTAAGGGTTTTTTTTGAGCCATTGGGTATATTTATGTCCCTTCCTGATAAAGGGCAGATATTGCTGCAGGATGTTTGGCGATCTACGATCAAATGGGATGATCAAATCGATGAGAAGATAATCACAGTTTGGTATGGATGGGTTCAGAAGCTTAAGCAAAATATTAATTCATTTGGGGCAGGTAATGGCAGCCCCATCGGATTTTTCTTGCGTTTGTAATTTATGAATAGGTGGAAAATTATGTATAGTAGGTACTCAACCTACACTTTTAGTCTTAGAGCATCTGGGACAGAAGCGCGTCTTACTCTAAGCTTTTAGTCAAGAAATTTTCGGAAAATTTATTGTACTCTTTTAGCAGTCGTGGATCTTTTCAACATTTTTAATTTTGTTTTGTTTTCATAAATATGGACTTCTATTTTCAAATTATGTCAAATGTATTGTGTGTTTATCACAAGGAACTTCTGGGCATTTTAGTTTCATTAGTGGAACCTCTGGGAAGAAAAATCCCAAAAGCCCTGTCACGTAAGAGTTTTTGGAATACACGTGAGATTGTGCAAAGTGATGATTCAAAAGACAAAAAAGGCAAATCTTGGAAAAAAGGTATATTGAAAAACAAAATAAAACTAAATAAAAACAACAAATAAAATTGATTTTTTTTATGTGTTTCCGGTTTGACGAAGGCTTTGCTAGACAATTTAGATTTTTATGTGTGCAAAGTTATGCTAGCTTAAATCGGTACAAATAAAATCTAAATTTTTGTGCTGCATCCGGTTTGATCAGGGTTTTGTCCAGCACAAAAATTTAGATCTGCACAAAAATTTAGCACAAACATTTTATTTCTAGAACATGAAAATCTAAATTTGACCCAGGCTTAAGCACTAGCAGCGACGGCGACGCCTGCGGCAGCTGCGACGACGCCTGCGTCTGCAGCTGCGACGGCGCCTGCGTCTGCAGCTGCGACGGCGTCTGCGTCTGCAGCTGCGACGCCGCCTGCGTCTGCAGCTGCGACGGCGCCTGCGACGGCAACTGCGGCGGCGTCTACGACGGCAACTGCGACGTCGTCGGCGACGCTATAACGATAAACATTAAATTGGTCACAGCTGACTGTGCATAATGTCGGCCTATTACCGTTGTCCCCATCTTTGTCTTCTACTGGGGGATATCGGGAAATAAAGTATGGACGGTTTATTGTCCACCACTGGTGGATATCAGGAAATACAGTATGGACGGTTTATTCCCGTTGTCCACCACAAAAAAAATCTATACTTTTCTTCCCAATATCTCCCAGTGGGGGACAACGGGAATAGACCATAATGTTAAAAACCTAGTAGACCAAAAGAACCTAGAGTCTAAAAATACTCATTCATTTACAGGGATTAAAGTAGACATAGAAGACCTAGGACCTGGAGCGAAAACGCTACATTAGTTGATTTAAGTCAAACATTTCGTCACGTCGTCATCAACAATCACCAAAATATACCTAAAAGATGCACTATGGGTTCATGAACAATTGAACATTGCGCTAGTGAATTCAATCTTCTACCACTTGAGGTCATGGCACACTATACCGACCAGCACCAACAGCACTGCTTTGTCCAGACTTGTATTATTTTGGCGTATCAGATCACCGTATCTTTACCAGTCCATACATCGCTAGTTTGGTTGGGCGTGCTTTGATATACTTCAACGCACGCCCAACCAAACTAGCGATGTATGTTAGAGATACGGTGATCTGATACGCCAAAATGGACTAGTCTGGACAAAGCTACTTGTCATTCAAATAAGAGCATTAAACCATGTTTCATAAAATTTATTTTATAATAATACAATAACGAGGTAATAATGTCAATAAGAAAATGCAGATATAATTTATTTTAGCATTTTGTAAAACAATACTCGCTGATGATGAGGCATCTACTAATTGCAACAATATATGAGAGCAAGAAGCCTATCTCCATCTGAGTATTAAGACGGGTCCAGATATGTATCATTTGCCCGATCCAATCACCGTATCCGTATCGCCGACGCGTATCATGATACGCGATCTCAATACGCCGTTATGATACGGCCCGTCCCATGTCGTGTCAGTTTTTGTCCGATCAAAGGTGATACAGATACCGGGCGTCGGTCAGTCTGGATGCGTTCGTCACTCACTCGCGTTGCAAGCACCTTTTTTAAGAATATTGTGAATGACAATAAAACAGGCACAAAAAATTGCTAAATTCCCGTACACTTCAACCAACAGCGACGACATGTTTGATCGAGAGCTGACACAGAACTGGGCAATTTGATACGCGATCATGACTATTTGTGAAGATGCGGATACGGAGCAAATCGAGGCGTCTACAACTTGATACGAGGCTTGATACGTGATACGCTGATACGGATACGGTGATTGGATCGGGCAAATGACAAATATCTGGACCCGCCTAGTGCAGGTCGGTACTTACGCTGCGCGAGCGGCGGCGTCGTCGGCGACAACAGCGGTCCGTCGGCTCTAGTGATCGAGGTCTAGAGCGACAGCGCCCTACGTCCGATTTATCTCCACCGCGTCTGCCAACAAATAAACTAATGACTCTGCTCTAATCTAATGTAGTGCCGTGGCGGGACTAATCGGTTTTTTTCTTCCGGGGGTCAAGTCTGCTAATGTTTTCGTCAAAATCGTAGTTCAATGGTGTTTGACTGTTAATGCTTTTTGACACAGTTCTTGTTTCTTAAACCCAAAACTGAAACACGTTGTGTTTCTTAAACCCAAAACGGAAACATATTGTGTGTTGATTTTGGGTTTAAGAAACAAGAACCGTGTCAAAAAGCATTACCATTAGAACACCATTGAACTACGATTTCGACGAAAACATTAGCTGACTTGACACCCAGTTATCCCGTAATGAATACAAAGGGACTAATGTGAAAAAATAATCCCATTTGTCCCATGACACCTACGATGTGGTCTACTTACAATGCCTAGAGATATGAAAAATGAATGAAAATATTCAAAAATGCTGGACCAATGACTGGACGAATCTTTAAACGGCTGCACAAGACCGGAAAAAGAGAAGATCCCTCTAAGAACCTTAAGCAGGGACATAGGGTAGGACACAAGAGATCACATTGACATCATCATCATCAATTTATACTCAAGATTTTTTTAATCATCAATTTTTTCTTTACAGACACACAATAGATGGATGATTTTCTGAAACTTAGTTATACAGTTTATCAGTGGCGAGGCGTGAAATTATGACGAAGGTAAGCCGTTCCACAAAAATGCTATGATCTGCATAGTGAATCGGTGGGGTGGGATTTCTAAAAGGTAAGCCGATAGGAATCGGCTTGTATTGATCCTTCGCCACTGCAGTTTATACTTCGTACTGTTTCAGTAAAGGTACAAGTTTACCTACTTACTACCTTTACACTAAAAAAGGCACTAATATTATTGCCTTTAGGAACGTTCCATCCGTCCTATATGTTAATCGTGTTCAAATCGAAGAATATGTTGATTACAAGATTGTAAATGATTATTACGAAAATGCTTTAGAACCACAGACCACATTTCCATACACTGTGGCAGGTCATACAGAAGACTGAGGAGTATAATCTGCCATTTTGCTTGGCGCTCGTGGACTATGAGATGGCCGTTGGGCGGAAAGATTCTTGAATGGCGACCGCGCACCGGACGATGCTCCGTGGGCAGGCCCCCGACAAGGTGGACCGACGATCTGGTGTAGGGCACGGAAAGCCACTGGATGCAGGCAGCACAGGACCGATAGTCATGGAGATCCTTGGGGGAGACCTATACCCAGCAGTGGGTGTCGTGCGGCTGATATTATGATGATAATTATGAAATGTTGATACAAGTTTATGGATTTTACCTTCTACTGATACGATCATCCTCGCCGGCAGGATGTTCTCTGGAAAAAGAACACGATTCAAAGTCAATCACCACGATCATTATTAATATAGGACTAGCACACCATAGCTGCGCGAACAGGCAAAACTACATTATAATTAAAATATCTATACTGACCCTGACATTCCACAGTGCCTGCGTGCAGAGTATGGTGTACCGCCCCTTTAAACAAAAAATAACAGTTACCTCAAAAGAAAATGTCCAAACAAATCTTTTGAACTAAAACCTACCTACCTAGTTAAATTTACAGAACAGATTGCAGTTTGATAACAAGGCTTCAATTTTGAAGAAAAAAGAAAGACATCATGGGCCATTTTAATGTTCCCAATGCTGGAACACAAACCTTTCGATGATGAGTTGAAAAAGGAGGATGAACCCAATGCGAATTGGTATGTGTTACCAACAGATCCTTCCTTTACCGTGGTACCATTAATGTTCGCGCACATTATGTCGGCGCGCAGCTGGGGGGGCCGCATCGCAAAAATCCGCTCAAATCGTTCGTATTTATTTTATATGAACTATCGCACACTATGCCGGGGTACAGCGGGCTGCATAATCCGCCGCGGATTTTGGTTGCGTGCGATGCGGACCGCCCTGCCCCGCTGTTCCCCGGACTCCGGATTATCTACGATCAGGTCATCAGATCATCATTTTGACGCAAAATAGGCGCAATGGACGTCGAGTTGCGGAAACCGCCTGCACTGATAAGAAGATAAGATCTACGATCAGGAGTCATCCGAAAATACCGCCAAAACTTTTAGTGTCGGATAAAAGATCGGGAAAAAAATGATGGTATTCGCCGGTATACCAGAGGCTGTGGGTTTCCCTCCCGCGGTCACTGAGTCATAAACTTTTTTGTCAAATTGTAAAATATTTAACCATTGCATATACTTTTGATTTGAGACAAATAAATTATTTTATTATTATTATTATTATATTCTCTTAGAACAAAATGGATGTATCCACATTTTACGATTTCTTTCAACTTTTTGTAGATACTGTTATTCTTTGTCTAACACCAGGTAAAAATAAGAAAGTACTTCGTCATCAGAGCTATCCATAACGTATAGTTGTACGCGACGTCTAGCCGTACTCAAAAAATCCGACAATGCCCGGCCCGTCACTAAACCGCCCCGCTGCGATCCGACATAATGCGCGCACTTTTAGTCAGTACCAATGAAAGTACTGACGCAATTTATTTTTGCCGTCGTTTCTTTACATTGACTTTACCACGGCAAATATTGCTTTTTGTTGACCGTGGTACCATTCTCATTCGACAGGTAGGTCTCGTGGTCCCAGGATTTTCTCCCAATAATAGGACCTAGAGAAAGAACTGTTTCTTATAGTCTTATTACTATTTTATCTACTACGTAGCCCATCACACCAATAGGTTAACCCATCAACAAATCTAAAAGTCAATCTAAAAGAATTCAGCAGAAGTACCGGCATCGCTTATTTTCACTCCCCCATTGTAAGACGAATGCCGGAAAACGTGCTCCATTGTACAGAATAATGAAATTTTACAATGAAAATCTAAGCGATGTTGACATACTCTGGTTGTCTACTTCTTTGTATAAGAAAAATGTCACTTTGTCCCTCACGCAATAGCATCTAAATTATATTCTTTTCTGTTTTGTTTGTAACAGTGTTATAATAATTAATTGAATTTCAAAATTGATAAATTTTATGTCATTTAACCACTACTGAAGCGCACAGCATAATATTTACATATACTTTTAAGTAACTAGTGGATAATGAAGTTGGTTGTACAATAATATAAGATGTCACCTGTAACGCACAATTTTATGACTAAGACACATTGTATAACTGTTTTTTGTCCCAAATAAAATAAAATAAAATAAAATAAAATAAAATAAAACAAAAAAGGTTCTACCCTAGGCTCGGCTATGGTTTAGGTTTTTTTTAATTAGATTTTACCCTAACGGAATTTCTTTCACAGAACTACCTACTGGGAATAAAGGGGTAAAGAAAGGGAATACTGGGAAAACCCTCCGGTTCATAAGGTCTTAATACCAAAACACATGAATGTCAAAATGACAAATTCTCAAAAACACCTAATCCTAAAATACCTGAAATCCGAAATGACTTGACTACTATAATGCCTGAAAAGAAAAATGGCGAATGATGTACAGTTACGTACAATGGTAGAAGCTAACCTTAATGATCCTCAATCAAGAAGGTGCATACTTATTCAATCATTGAAACGCGAATTACGAAAGTGTTATGGGATTTATTAAATGAAAAGTTGTATTTTAACCTAAAAAAATAAAATTTAAGCACTTTCCTTTAAAACATTAATATTTTTTTAAATGCATCGGGAATCGGGAGTTATTGCATCTTCTTGGTTCCTCCAGAGAAAGCAATAACTTATGGGATATTTTTTTTATTGGAAACTGGGTAGGCATTTGACCACCATTTTGCTTGGTAAACAGGATGTGATCTAAGGTGTAGCACGCTTGTCCAGGAAATGCCTATTCACTCTTGCCTTGAAGAGACCAAGGTTTAACTATAGGGGAACACATGAGCAGACAGCGCATTCTTGCAGTTTGCATAAGAAATTTATTGGTGACTAAGGCTCTGAAGTTCCGCCGTGGCCAATTTTGAGTTGCTGATGAGCCTCCTGGCATGGTTTTCAATCGATTCAAGAAGTTCAAGCCGATACTTAGCAGAACCATCCCACAGATGACATCAGTACTCCATGACCGGACAAATCTGCGCTTTGTATAACAGAAGCAGCTGTCAAAAAAATCTTCTCAGTAGAAGAAAAATTGGGCCAGTGTCCCATTAAAACAAGTTGTTTTTAAGCGAATATATTTCGAATTCTGGAACTTATCTGGCTGATGATCATAGCAACCAACTAACAAAAAAAAAATTAAGACTAGACAAAAACTCTTTGCCATATTCTGAACTAGACTGTACTCATTTCGTGTGACATCTTGCAATTCAGGTATTAGAAATTTCAGTCATTCTGGATTTCAGACATTTTGGGATTAAGGCAAATTAAGAATTAGGCAAAAGTGGTAAGAGGACGTATGACATTAGGAATAAATGAACCGGAGGGTGGTAAGATTACCTGGTGGTAAGACTACTGGGAACAGGGGGGGGGGGGTACCTACCATTAATGGTAACATGGCAAACAATAATTGCCACCGTACCATCATTGACACTACTCGCATGGTACCACTGCAAAGGAACATTGCAAGGAGCTGTTTGAAAAAACTACTTATTAAGGTTGCCATTCACAGTCTATTTATTAAATTGAACTCACGAGTTTTCTGCGTTTTTGTCCTTTTGCTCTGTGTCGCCTTTCTTCCTATTGGCGGATATCTTTCTTTCATTGCCGTGATCAGACGGTCGTCGTTTGGCTGCAGCACCTCTACCTTTCCTGTAAATAGGCAGTTAAGAAAAATTGAAACCAACGCCGATATTACTTAAATGCAATTTTTCTATGATAATTACAGAAGGCCTTTGTGGTCTAGCTAGTGGTTCATCCACCCCTGTAAGACGCAGGGGTCCCGGGTTCGATTCCCAGGGGGGTACAATTTGTACTCGGTTTGATTGGTGGTAGGGCTTATTTCAAGTCCACCCTGCTTGCTACCACCATCTTATTTAAGTCTGATGCCATAACAAGAATTTAAATATTGTTGTGTTCGGGCAGTTAGAGGTAAGATTGCCAGTTCCTCTGTGAAGAGGATTCCGGGTGTAGTGCACTTCCACCTTCAGCCTTAACATCACTAACTATATAAGTATAACTCACTATAACTCATTTTTTCTCATTACTTTATAATGTTTATTTTTTAAATTGTAATTTAACAAGGAAAATAAGACCTCTACTACCGCTTATCAAACTGGCCTTTAGAAAAGTGGGAAAATATAATGATTCCCATTTTGTTCTGAAGCGGTACACTGAGTGAAGAGCTATATCTAATTTTATTGAACAAAAAGGGAAAAAATTAATCGTTTTGTCCAATGACGTCATGTTCCATAGAACAATAATATTGGAAAGTGTGTACTCTGTGCTACTGGGCTAATGATACCCCACTTATATAAAAAATGCGAGTGTACTTTGTCTGTTACGCTCTTACACCTAAACTAATGAACCGATTTTAATGAAATTTGGTACGGAGATAGATAGGGTTTTTATCCTATTGCTGAGCATGGGTCTGCGCCCGCACGATATAACGGGTGTAACAAGACCCTCAACGATGCCGAAGTCCACGCATTTTGCCCATCATCAGGATCAATTTTGTCTTTTAGACTATACCTAGGAAACCAATAGTTACGAAGTTATTAAAGGTCAAAATAAAAAAAAAATTAATATTTTTTTTGAAATCTTATTTTATTCGTTATTTCCTAATTTTATACAAAGAAACATTATCAAAATTTTAAGTAATTCGTAACAAACAATGGCTTCAAAACGTCATCACTCCATGTATCTCATGATCATAATCATAATAATTGTTAATAGGTGTTTAATTTTTAATAGGTGTTTTGTTTCCGTCTACCCTTTTGACAACTCAATATAATTTATTTTGTCTTTATTAGTAATATCTAATGACTTCATATTATTTACATTTGTAATTTTAGTGAATGCCTGTTTATATTAGTGACTGTTCTGCTTTTGTACCATTTGACATCTTAATAATGTTGACTTAATTATTTAACGACATCATAATATTCTTGATATTTGTAATTTTAGTCCAAGTTAGTTTTGAATAGGTATGTGTGTTTTGTTTATTATTTGACATCTTAATATTTTTTTATGACATTTTATTATAATTTTGTTTGACATCTAAGTTAATCTTGGATTGACAGATGATAATTTGCTATTCTAATTTATAAAAAATTACTGTACTTATAACAATTTTATATCTTGATAATAACTTTAACATGCTGGCGTTTTGGGAAAACTGTAAGTCAGCATGTTCACCAATTGATAAATAAATAATAATAATGAGCGCGCACAAAAACGCTGCCTGTCAACTCGGCCGCACGTAGCTGTGTAGCACACTCGTGGGCGCGGTCTGTTGTACGCGCTACATTGCGTATAAAATCGTTTGCCAGCAATAATTTTGAACAGCAATGGTTCTGATGATGGGCAGAATACGTAGTCCTAGGCTTCGTTGAGGGTCCTGTTACACCCGGTAGGTAACTTGTAGTCCACGCGGGTAGGGTTACCATATCTCAGGATTTGTCCGGAGATCTCAGGATTTTTGGACTTTGCTCAGGATTGCGGCCGGATTTCGAAAGTTTGAGGAATCTCAGGATTTTTAGAATTTTCAATAAAATTCAGTATATTTAATAAAAAGTACATAAAATAGAAGGATAAATACGCTTTCTATTATTTAATCAGTTTGCCGCTGCCGACTGCAGGCTGACTTACTATGGAATGGCGAAAAAAAAAAACGTTTTTCGACCTATGTTCTATGGAGAAAGTTGTTCAATTTAAGCAACAGTATCACCTGCTTAAGTTGTATAAAATTTATATTTAACATTTAATGTTTGTCCTCACTTGCGCTGCAGCTCGAAGTAAGCGCGCAGCGTGGCGGCGTACCGCGGCAGCTCGGTCTCGCTGCGCTTGCGAAGGAACGACGGCACATCGTCCGGCAGCTTCTTCTTTCTCTCCTCTTCGTTATCCATTACTCGTTCACCGCATTAAAACCTAACGAATATTAAAAAATCTTAATAGGTTGATGGGCATTTTTTTGTCATCCCATACTATACTGCCCATCAACCTGACCCATTTTGTATGGGATGACGAACAATTTTTATTTTTTTTTTTGTTTTTTGACCTCTTCCTAAAATATTATTGTTTTTAAACAATACTAAATAATATACTAGAAAAAATACGACTCGCACCAGATCAATACTCAGACGGAAATCGAACCCGCGACCTTTGGATATCCGGTCCAATGCTCTGACCGCTGAGCTACCCAGTCACTAGTGACATCGTCGAATTTTTCCTAGTATATCCTAAACTCTTACGCTGTAAGCCAGCGTTATTTCACCAATGTGAGGAATTACCTCGACATTCAATTGAAATATCTTTCCAGATATTTTAACAATTGATTAAGATGAAATAGCTATATAATTTTTAAATTTGAGATTTTTGCATTTACAATGCTATTTTTAAACAATACTAAATAATATACTAGAAAAAATACGACTCGCACCAGATCAATACTCAGACGGGAATCGAACCCGCGACCTTTGGATATCCGGTCCAATGCTCTGACCGCTGAGCTACCGAGTCACTAGTGACATCGTCGAATTTTTCCTAGTATATAAATAAATAAAATAAAAATAAAAATATGCTTTATTTTCTCCACAATTACAGTTCATACATTTAAGGTTAGATTGTATAAAAGTAAGTGTTTTAAAAAGTAATGTGGAGACTGGCGCCCGAACTTAGGTTATAAACCCGTTTTACAGGTCACCAGGTCTCCAAAACCCGGAAAATGAATATAGTATTATACAATGCATAACCTATTTTTAAGTATATTGTTTAGATGTGATTCTAGGAGAAAGAAAAAGAACTATTTGCATAATATAATAATAAGCATTTTGTTTAAACACGTTTTTTTTTTCTTCTTACCCACCATACTGATAGTTCCTTTATTTTATTAAAGTTAATAGTTAAGTTATTTAAATTTTGAAAGAAGTTATTCATCAACTATATAGAAATATATATTAATATAAAAGAATAAGTAGTTAGTTTAATTTTATTAAAAAGTTTCCTTTTTTGTTTTCTAGAACGAATAGGTAGACTAATACCTATTATTAATTAAATAATAATACATTTTTGACTTACTTAATAAGGTCGTTTGTATAAGATGGAAAAAGAGTGACAAGTGTACGTAATAGATAAATCATGCTAGTTTAGTTGTAATTGTATTTTGATTAAAATATTGTATTTGTAGTTTCTAGTGTAAGTTTATCTACTATTAAGTGTAAGTATTAAATAGTTAGTGCTAGTTTATTGTAAGTTGTAATTGTATTTCGATTAAGATATTGTTTTTGTAACTTAGTGTAAGTTTAGGTACTAGTTAAGTGTAAGTAGTAAATAGTCGTACTAGTTTAGTTGTAGTCGTAATTGTATTTTGATTAAATTATCATAATTGCGTTGTTACTTAGTGTAAGTTTAGGTATAATTTAACAAAATCCTATCTTAAGAGTGCGCTAACCCAAGGGATAATGCTGGTGTTTGCCCTGTGATCGTATAATTGTTACAATCTTGGGATCAAGGAAACAGTGCTTGCGCAATTGTTGATCAGTGTCAAGCATCAGGTTGAAGTAAATAATAGCTAGCGGAAAAAAAGGTCTTGATTAATAATATTAAGTAGTCGTGTAATTTATTCAGAAACTGTAATTGTATTTGTGTTAATTTGAGTAGTAGTTATGGTTTGGTATAAATTTTACTACACATATATAATGTTGTCAAAATATTACTCATCAAAATGACCCTATCTCAAGATGAACAAAAAGGGATGGTTCTGGTACTTACCCTACGATTTTATTTTAATCTTGGGTTCAGTGAAACAGTGCTTGCGCAATTGTTAGTCAGTGTTAAGCACCGAATATAGATTATTATAGTAAACAGGGACTCCGCCTCAGTTATTGATAATATTCTGTGTTCATAAGTTGTAATTGTCTTTGTGTTTTTTTGTAAAATTAAGTAATTTGTATAATTTTTATTATTTAGTGTGAGTTTGCTAGTACATCATTGTCCCTAAATTAAATTAGGTAATAGTGATCAACAAAGTGAGCAAAACCTAGGCATGATTCTGATGCTAGCCCTACGATTCTATTAGAATCTTGGGGTCAGTGACACAACATCAACCTGCCTGTTGGTCAGTGTCAAGCACCAGATTTAGGTAATGATATCTAAAAGAGACTCAGTCTCATCATAGCTTAACTCGCATAACCATTTACGAATCTTGGTTTTAGATTCCTTTCGAGTATTATGATAGATTGATAGGATTTCATTTATTTTATTATACAAGTAACCTCCAAGGAAGCAGAAGAATTTATGTGAGAATCTGGTGTTAAATCTTATTGAAGGGCAAACACTATGACAACGCCTCACATTTTCAAAGAGTTCAGGCTTATAATCTATATCGACATGTTTACGTAAGACTGTGTTTAAAATGAAAAGTTGACGCACAGTTAGTACTTCGCATTTTTGATACAGTTCACTTGTTGGAAATAGATAAGGCAATCTATGACTTACTTTCAATATTGCTCTTTGAGCTCGTTCCAGAGCCAGTATTGTGGTTTTGGAGCATCCACCCCAGGTGGTGATGCAATAGGCAAGCAAAGATTGAACTAATGCTAAGTACACTGTTTTTAGGATCTTTGAGTCAGCTACATCACGTAGATTTTTAAAAATATAAATAAATTTTCGTAGCCTTGCTGCGGTAGCATCAATGTGAGCCTGGAAATTGAGATTTTTGTCGATTATGACCCCGAGATATTTGATGTTATCCGTTACTTCAAGGTTTGGACATCCTAAACTCTTACGCTGTAAGCCAGCGTTATTTCACCAATGTGAGGAATTACCTCGACATTCAATTGAAATATCTTTCCAGATATTTTAACAATTGATTAAGATGAAATAGCTATATAATTTTTAAATTTGAGATTTTTGCATTTACAATGCTATTTTTAAACAATACTAAATAATATACTAGAAAAAATACGACTCGCACCAGATCAATACTCAGACGGGAATCAAACCCGCGACCTTTGGATATCCGGTCCAATGCTCTGACCGCTGAGCTACCGAGTCACTAGTGACATCGTCGAATTTTTCCTAGTATATCCTAAACTCTTACGCTGTAAGCCAGCGTTATTTCACCAATGTGAGGAATTACCTCGACATTCAATTGAAATATCTTTCCAGATATTTTAACAATTGATTAAGATGAAATAGCTACATAATTTTTAAATTTGAGATTTTTGCATTTACAATGCTATTTTTAAACAATACTAAATAATATACTAGAAAAAATACGACTCGCACCAGATCAATACTCAGACGGGAATCGAACCCGCGACCTTTGGATATTCGATTCGATTCGATTCCCGTCTGAGTATTGATCTGGTGCGAGTCGTATTTTTTCTAGTATATTATTTAGTATTGTTTAAAAATAGCATTGTAAATGCAAAAATCTCAAATTTAAAAATTATATAGCTATTTCATCTTAATCAATTGTTAAAATATCTGGAAAGATATTTCAATTGAATGTCGAGGTAATTCCTCACATTGGTGAAATAACGCTGGCTTACAGCGTAAGAGTTTAGGATATACTAGGACAAATTCGACGATGTCACTAGTGACTCGGTAGCTCAGCGGTCAGAGCATTGGACCGGATATCCAAAGGTCGCGGGTTCGATTCCCGTCTGAGTATTGATCTGGTGCGAGTCGTATTTTTCTAGTATATTATTTAGTATTGTTTAAAAATAGCATTGTAAATGCAAAAATCTCAAATTTAAAAATATTATTGTTTTTTTTTACACCTAGTATTCTTAATAAATAAGTAGGTAGGTATAAGTGGGGTTGTATGCCTAGATACTATTATGTAAGTATTATGCGACTACGAGATATTATACCCATTTCTGAAAGAGTCCTAAACCTAATATTGCTTTTCGATAAAGTAGCAATCATGAAACGAATCGCGAAAGTGACATCGCACAAAGGGATTCCGGGTGTAGTGCGCTTACACCTTCGTTCGGCCTTATCGTCACTTAACATCAGGTGAGGTTGCAACCCAGCAACTTGTTATTCAAATTAGCATTAAATCATGAGCTGTGCAGCTGCGATGCCGGTATAGGGGCCATAATAGGAAAACATGGTTTGCGCGGGCCATTTTTTATATAGAAAACGTAGATTTGTAGCCACAAAAAAACATACGACAAGCTAAAGAGATTATCTAGTAGCTACAAGTATTAACTTGCGTAAAACCTCACAGATTTTGTAAAAAAATCAGAATATCATCAAAAGCGCTTATCGCGGGTCATGTTTTTGGCGTAAATAATAGCGGAAACGTATTGAATTCTACATCAAAATACACTTTAACAGCAGTTGCAGTTGCTTCAATAACTTTTTTTCAAGAAAGGTAATTGCAAAGATAATGATGAAAAAACAACTAGAAACATCGAAAAAGTGCAGAAGTGAGGTTATTTTCCATACTCTTTACAAGTAAAGAAAAAGACAGAGACAAATGATTTCGCATAACGGAGCCTTAACACGCCCCTGCTCCAACACCGCTCCCACCCAGCACCGCCGACTGCTCGTAGTCTACACGGCGACAGCTAGCAGGCAGCAGGCACCCAGCAGTGCCAACTCTCAGTGCGCGGTCACGTCTACAGACCGGCGCGGCGACCGCTCTAGCCTAGCAGTCAGACCGTTTGCTTGCAACGCGTGGTAAGCGAGGCGTCAACTACCGAGCAGTCTGACGGGGCGGCGGTAAGCGAGCTGTCTGCTAATTTATGTTGCCAATGTAAAGTTTAGTTAAAGTTGAGGAGCTCGGTGGCGCAGTGGTTTAGCGCCTGGCCCAGCGATTGTGGAGGTTAAGCAATGTTCGCAAGGGTCGGTCATGGGATGGGTGACCAAAAATTTACTATCTCGAGCTCCTCCGTGCTTCGGAAGGCACGTTAAGCTTTTGGTCCCGGCTGCATTTGCAGTCGTTAACACCCACTAATCCGCATTGGGCCCGCGTGGTGGGCTATGGCCCGTCCTCCTTATCCACCCATAAGGAAGGCCTGTTCTCCAGAAGTGGGGACATTCAAAATGGCTGATGAATAATGTAAAGTGAGTACCAATATCTAAAATGCCCATATTTGAATTATATTCTCTTTGCCGGGTGGGAGCGGCGGCTTGGAAATGGGAAAACCTTTTGGGTGATGGGTGTTATGGGCGAGCACGCGAGTTGATTTTTTCCAGATTTATTAACTGAAAACGCAGAGTCAAAAACCAAAAAAAAATAGAAAACCATTACTACTACTAGGTAATATGTTAACAAAAAAGTCAAACGTATCAAAGTCTATGGAGAAACATACAAAATAATACAATAAATAATATTCTTACCATTCATCCGCCCGCCAGCAAAACAAAACTAGGAACAAATGTTCTGTAAATAAAACCAAATAAAAATTCTATAAAACTACTCCCGACATGTTTGATGTGATGACATTCTTCTGCAATTAAAGTTCTTTGTTTCAAACTTCTGTCACATGTTTAAAATTTTCTCGATGAAATGAATAAACAAGCCAGTGTGTTTCAAGAAAACCGCAATAAGTAGTAACTAATAAAAAAGGTTTTAATCTTTCAATATTTTTGTTACCAGTTAAGATCTAGACTAGAGGAATTATTCACATCAACACAACAAGGGTGTTTGCACCTATAAATGTAATAATAATAAAATTAAGTTTTTAACACAACATAAATAATTCCAGTAAATACTTATTCAAAAAGTCTTATCAAAGCACTCTGAAGAAAGTTTTGGAGTCAAAATTGAGTTTATTAATGCAAACGTAGATTTTTACTTTAGAGAGGTATATCTAGAGGCGATCGAATATCCCATTAAGTAATAATAATCCTTACTAATATTATAAATGCGAAAGTCCGTTTGTTTAATGTTTGTTTGTTTGTTTGTTTGTTACGCCTTCACGTCTTTACTACTGAACCGATCATCATGAAATTTTGCATACACGTTGTCAGGAGTACAGAGAAGGACATAGGGTACCTTTCATCCCGAAAAAAGTTATGTTCCCGAGGGATAGCAAAAAAACTTTCCACGCAGACGAAGTCGCGGGCGAAAGCTAGTACGTAATAATAATAAAAACCTGGCCAAGTGCGAGTCGGACTCGCGCACGAAGGGTTCCGTACCAAAAAACGGCAAATAATTACGTTTGTTGTATGGGAGCCCCCCTTAAATATAAATTTTATTCTGTTTTTAGTATTTATTGTTATAGCGGCAATAAAAATACATCATCTGTGAAAATTTCAACTGTCTACCTGATGTCGTTATTAATACCGAGCAAAAAACAGCAAACAAATCACGTTTGTTGTATGGGAGCCCCCCTTAAATAATAATTTTATTCTGTTTTTAGTATTTGTTGTTATAGCGGCAACAGAAATACATCATCTGTAAAAAAATCAACTTTCTAGCTATCACGATTCATGAGATACAGCCTGGTGACAGACAGACAGACAGACAGACGGACAGCGGAGTCTTAGTAATAGGGTCCCGTTTTTACCCTTTGGGTACGGAACCCTAAAAAAGACTTTATTTCACACGATAGAAAAAAACGATACAATCAGAAAAAAACAAGAAAACATATTTACAACAAAACAACTACCTACATAGCAATTTTTTCCAGCCAACCTTGAGCGAAATAAAATAAGATAAATAGGATAATAGGAGAATAGGTGCACTTTAAAGGACATAATGTGAATATACAAAAATACTCAAGGATAAATACATAATTCCTTGGAATAGGATATAAATAGCGCCGCCGCCGGCACCGCTTTACTGCAAAAACGTACCATATGTCACAGTCATTAAGGGGAAAGGGGCCATAATAGGAAAACATGGTTTGCGCGGGCCATATTATTTTTATATAGAAAACGTTAAGTTGTAGCCACAAAAAAAAACATACGACAAGCTAAAGAGATTATCCGGTATACAAGTATTAAATTGCGTATAAACCTCACAGATGATTGTAAAAAATCAGAATATCATCAAAAGCGCTTTCATATTTTTGGCGTAAATAATAGCGGAAACGTATAGAATTCTACATCAAAATACATTTTAACGTAGGTACTGTGCAATTGCTCCAATAACTTTTTTTTAATAAAGATAATGATGAAAAAACAACGAAAAACATTGAAAAAGTGCAGAACTGAGGTTATTTTCCATACTCTTTACACGTAAAGAAAAAGACAGAGACAAATGATTTCGCATAACGGAGCCTTAAGAATTGTAAAAATGGCGGTAAGCAGTTATCTGTTTGCGCTCAGTAGTAGTCAGTAGCAATCTGACCAGTGAATAAAATAAAATGATTTAAATTTAACTCAGATCTTATTTACTTATCTCTTTCTATAATAAATTACTACAGGAGAAATTAATAAAACAAATATATTATAAATAATAAAGACATCCAACCAATCTAATAAAATTCTTATTAAATTATTTAATTAGAATAAAATTATTAAACCGCGTTTTATCACTCTTATCGTTGAATTAAACGCCCTTAATAGTGGCGATGGTAAAAAATGTTTAATTTTTATATTTTCAGTTTTCAATTTGCGTCCTATTCTGTGCTAAAACCAATAATAGTGCTATTACACTACACACTCATTAATCTCATTGATGCTTAACAATATTAAAAATTAACAATCTCGATCCCGGGATTGGTGTCACAACTAGGGCTGCCACCTCTCCGGGTTTGACCCGGAGGCTACGGGTTTGAGTAGTGGATGTCCGGGCTACGGGTTTAAAACCGGGTGGCGCGAGCGAAAGTCAACCGTGCCTAGTGTTACCATCTGACAGTACAAAAATCGCGCTGCGCGGCCGTTTTTTGCTATTAACAGGCAAGATTACAAGTTTAGTGAATGGAACTGACCAAAAATCACGCTGCGTGGCCGTTTTTTACTGTTAACAGGCAAGATTACAAGGTTATAGTGGTTGGAACTGACCAAAAATCGCGCTGCGCGGCCATTTTTTTTTTCTATAGACAGGTTTTATTAATTAAAGTATGATTTATTTAACAAAAAATGACGATTTTTCGAAAATCTCATACCACGTCACTAATATAATAATAATTTCCACCCGCATCAAAAAGCTCAAATAGATTTAAATTTCACATATGACAATCATAAAATAGAAACAGTAGGTAAATGAAGTTACTTTCATATAAATTGGAAGGCCCACATTCAAAAACTTAAGTCCATTTTTTCTAGCTTTGCCTGCCTTACGTGAAGTAAAAATAACGACAGATGAACATACAGCACTTATTAGGCCTACGCACACGCATGGCTTTGTTACGGGGTAATTGTGTGGGGTAACAGCACTGATGCTCCCTATTTACTCACCTTACAAAAAAAAACGTATATTATTTAACTTAGAAAACATAACTAGCTGCAAACCATACTTTGTCAAATATCAAATCCTTACACTACCGTGTATTTATATTTTAGAGACATGCAAATTCGTCAGAAAATACCCAGAATTCTATCAAACGCAGGAAGAAACAA
This sequence comes from Agriphila geniculea, assembly GCA_943789525.1. Lineage (NCBI taxonomy): Eukaryota > Metazoa > Arthropoda > Insecta > Lepidoptera > Crambidae > Agriphila > Agriphila geniculea. The sequence goes on from OX038877.1 coordinate 21,665,268, forward strand.
CGACAAGATATAATCTACGCTATCAGAAAAGTTAACTTTACCTACATCTCGTTTAAAGATGCGCTCTTCTGGACCACTAGTAATGTCAATAAAAATATATAACAAGTTGCCAAATTCAATATTTAACTCCAGAAAAAGACTTCTTAACACAATTAAAAACAATATTGGTTAATAAACATTATTATAGTATCCAGGAATACCTTAATGACACAAGCTTGAAATAATATATTAAAAACTAAAATAAAGTAGGTAGCAAAACAAATAAATCATATTAAACAAATATTTATTAATAACTAGCGGCCGCCCGCGACTTCGTCTGCGTGGACAGTTTTTTTGCTATGCCTCGGGAACTGTGCGTTTTTTCTGGATGAAAGTTACCCTATGTCCTTCCCTGTACCTTTGACAACGTGTATGCAAAATTTCATGATGATCGGTTGAGTAGTTAAGACGTGAAGGCGTAACAAACAAACAAACAAACGGACTTTCGCATTTATAATATTAGTAAGGATAGGTAAACTACAAATGTTGTCATATAAAGTGAAAGGTCTCCCCTCTCACCATTGTTGCTGTGCCCGGCAGGGTCCATGATGATCTACTATATTTCTATTATATTATTATATTAACATCTTCTGTACATTATGGTCAAAGCAATAAACTTTTAGGCTTAGTTGCACCAGCTCACTTCAACAATAACAAGCGTGTGAGTTGCACCAAAACGCTGTCAAAGTTAAAGTTATCGTCAAATGATAATGCTACCTATTGGTCACGTCAAACTTGTCAAGGACATCATGCTGGCTGGCAACCTCTTTTTTTGGCTAACTTATTATTAGCTTGTTATTGTTAAAGTAAGATGGTGCAAATTACAATTTTTAACAATACCGGGACTAGTCCCGAGATCCCGGGATCTTTACCACAATTTTCACCACAGTATTTTTGAAAAGACTTATATTATGTATTTGTATCCCTACTGTTTTTTTTACTTTCCTTATATTCGAAATGAAAAGTAGAGTAGGTACACGGATAAAAGTCAACAATTCCATACTCGAACTATAGCAGCAGGGAATTGCTTCCTTTTGACCCTTGTATAACAATCCAATTTATTAAGTACCTAATTACCCTTAAATGTTCCGGTCGGTCTCCCTCAATTCTCAAAGAAACATATATCTCACTATGTCGCCAAATTGAAATGAGAATAATGTTTTCCGGCTCACATAATTCGTGTAGCCAGACAAAAATAAGCACGTACAACACAATTATTGTCTTGTACATCGGCTCCATGCAAATCGGCAACATATCCTCTGTGCCTGCGCCGTCAACAATGAACCAATTTTTCAACTCCCGTCTACTTACCTCGATGCAATGACGGGTCAGACCAGCGAACTAAAATCTATGGAACAAGCACTGCGCTCAAAAAATGGCACCACACGAAAAGTACAACTTAGTGGATAGAGCTAAAAATGTTGGTATTTAATTATGCAGCACAAAGCGTCTGAGCACTGGTTGCTTATTAGCGGCCATAATTTGTATACTCATAGATATTTTCTATACTTAAACGAATAAATGTGATATGTTATTTCTGCATATTACTGCCTTCTTTGCGTCTTTTATACCATTTGACTACACAGGACGTCATTTCTAATAAACTTTCTGGCCCGACTAAAGCTGAGCGGGTTATACTTTTTCGGCCCCGTGGTGCCATTTTTTAAGCAAAATTTGTTTGTAATTACACTTCCATAGATTTTAGTTCGCTGGGTCAGACCCACGTATTGTGTAGGTGTGCCTACGCGAATTTGCAAATATTATTTTTCTTTTGGCTATACCTTGCCATTCTGGGGAAATGTGAGCGGGAAGTGGCGGAGATGACTGAAGTGCTGGAGGAAGAAGGAAAACGGGTGGGTCTCAGAGTCAGTCGTGAAAAGACACAGTACCTACCTCCACATGAAAAGATATAAGGACCAGAGAGCAAAAAGGAAAAATCTTATTGTGAGGGGCATAACTATAAGGGTGTCGATAAATTCAAATATCTTGGCTGCACAATAACAGATACGAATCAAAGAGAGGATGAAATCAGTGTCCGCATAGTCAATACGCTGAGATGCACCGCAGCCCTTCATAAAGTGTTAATGTCCAAGTTGCTAAGTAGAGCTACCAAAATTCGTGTCTACAAAACAGTGATTAGACCGATCCTAATGTACGGGTGCGAAACTTGGACACTGACACTGAAGGAAGAAAACAAACTTTTAGTGACGGAACGGAAAATCCTACGTAAGATTCTGGGCCCAACCAGGGGAGAGAATGGGGAGTGGAGACAAAGATATAATCAGGAGATAGAAGACCTAGTGTCCGAACCGAACATCATCGGGGATATAAAAAACCGCCCGCCTTCGCTGGCTAAGACATGTAGAAAGAATGGGAGAGGTTCGTGCTGTAAAGAGAGTGTGGCAACACTATAGTTTCCCTGCCGGCGCCGCTCGGCAGAGCAGCGCTGGCATCGCCACCGCGCATGCGCGAGACGCGCGGAGCGGGGCGAGGGGGGATTGATCTAGCATTATGGTCGAGAGCGTCGCTTGCGTCTGGGAAGTGTTTAGTCGTATTGTCAGTTTAATTATTATACCTAGAATCTAAAGTGCGCTGTACACATTGGGCCAACGGTTGGCCCAACGGTTGGGCCAACCGTTGGGCCAACGACTGGCCGCGCGCGTTGGGCCAACGCGGCCAGGGCATGTCGCTGTTTACACATTGGTGTAGGGATGTCGAAAGTGAAAAAAAATATCGATATATCGATACATCGATATTTATAAAAATATCAATATCGGCCTCGATATATCGCGAAAAAAATATCGATATATCTGTCAAATTTTCAAAGAATATTTTCAGTTTTAAAATATAATGTATTTAGTTCAGCCTAGCTCAGAAATCTCAATAGAATTTTTGAAACTTTTGGTGAATATAAATTTTTCTTCCAACATACTGAGGTATTTTGGTTTCTTTTTTTATTAAACGCACTTCTATAACTTTACTAAACATCTTTGACGTTAAATCTGTGTTATTTATCTAGCTTAGTAACGTATTTTGTTTTTATATTGAATATTATGTTTGTTATAGAAGTGCGTTTAATAAATAATAGAAGGCAATAATTTGGAATCCAAAGCATATTATGCTTTGGATTCCATATTATTTGTTCATTTCAGTATTTAAAACTCCACCCGACTTCATAATACGTTGTTTAATATTAGATATGCGTACAAACTTTCGAGTTAGTTATTATGCAGATTTGAATATTTCATTTCTTGCTTTTTAGAGCCGTTTATTTTCGAAGCTGTTTTTGTTTGGTTATTTTTAAGGTTTTTGAAGGGGGTTTTGTATTTTTATAAACTTTTTTATATTAAACTTTTTTAACCGACTTCAAAAAAAGGAGGAGGTTCTCAATTCGTCGGAATCTTTTTTTTTATTTTTTTATGTATTTTACTTGATTACTCGAAGACGGCTGGACCGATTTGAAAAAATCTTTTTTTGTTTGAAAGTATATACTTTCAAGTTGGTTCCATTGTCATGAAATCAGGATCTGATGATGGGATCCTGGAGAAATCGAGGGAACTCTTCGAATATTTAAGGCACATCTATAGTGATTTTAGTATTTTCTTAAGTAACTTGTGCATTTGCTTTCGAAAAGTACCATTTCGGTGAAGTAGAACTGATGATGAAGACCAGCATAGATGATCATCGGAACTATTCAATACTAAGTAGTTCACTGGTACGATACGATTACTTTAATATGGTTGCTGAGCTATTTATGCTCATCATAATTCATATGGTGAAGTGGAGCTGATAGTGAAGTACCAGGAGAACTCCTCAACAATAAACGCCCCTCAACAATAAAAAGCAGTACTATGTAAAAGGTGATGAGCCGTTGAAATAAGGCTATTGTAGCTTAGATAATATCATCACCAAATATACTTACCACAAAAAAGTTTAAAATAAAAAAGTTTTTAATAAAAACAAAACCTCCTTCAAAAAACTTGAAAATAATCTAACAAAAAACAGTTTCAAAAATAAATTAATGGCTCTAAAAAGCAAGAAATAAAATATTGAAATCTGCATAATAATTAACTCGAAAGTTTGTATGCATATCTTATATTAAACAACGTCTTATGAAGTCGGGTGGGGTTAAAACCCATGATTAAAGTTTAGATATATTAGTTAAGATAAAAAATATCCTTCGTTCCCCCCCCCCCCCACCCGACTTCAAAAGGCGTTGTTTAATATAAGATATGCATACAAACTTTCGAGTTAATTATTATGCAGATTTCAATATTTTATTTCTTGCTTTTTAGAGCCATTAATTTATTTTTGAAACTGTTTTTTGTTAGATTATTTTCAAGTTTTTTGAAGGAGGTTTTGTTTTTATTATAGTAGGTCTATTTAGTGACGATATTATTTAAGTTACAATAGCCTTATATCAACGGATTATCACCTTTTATAAAATACTGTTTTCCCGACGCAGGGGCTTTAGTTGTTGAGGAGTTCTCCTTACTATCAGCTCCAGTTCACCTTAATATGTATTATGTTATAACGAACATAAAAAGCCTAGCAACCAAATTCAAGTACCTACTTAATCGTATCGCACTAGTGAAACACTTAGGTAGTATTGAATAAATCCGATGACCATCTATAGTCTTCATCATCAAACTGATGATGAAGACCATAGATGATCATCGAATTCACCAAAATGGTATTTTCCATATGCAAATGCAAAATCGCTGTAGGTGCCCCTATAATATTTGAAGAGTTTCCTTGATATCTCTAATATCCCATCATCAGACACTGACCTTATAACAATGGGACCAACTTGGAAGTATACACTTTCAACCAAAAAAAGAATTTTTCAAATCGATCCAGCCGTCTTCGAGTAACATTCATAAAAACAAAGATTCTGATGAACTAAGACCCTTCTCCTTTTTTGAAGTCGGTTAAAAAGGTGCCAACGTGTGAAAGCTGCGCCAACGCGCGCGCCAAGATCCTTTGATGTGTGCACGAAAAACCGACAATACTCGGTTCGCCGGCCAACGCTCGCGCCAACTCCCAACATACCGCCAAGTAGGTCTTTACACGTTGGCCCAACGCGCTGGGCCAACGCGTTGGGCCAATGTGTACAGCGCACTTAACGCTTTCTGTATTCAACTCGTGTGAGCATAAATATAATAATCAGTCATAAACAATAACTGGAGTCGTATCATTTTATTCAACGCACGCATCCACCAAAAACCGGTGACCACCGACGCTTACTCACACGCCGGCCAAATTGAAGACAGCGAGTTCCCACAAGACAATTTCCCACAAGGCAATTCTCCAACAAAAATACTCTGCAGCCAGGGGACACGGTCCCGCAGCACTTCAATCAAAGAGGACGAGCGGGCGCACATTTCCGTGCTCCCGGCGACGCCACGTGCGCCGAAGCAGACCGGACATCGCAGGGGGCGAAGCCCCGTGTCAGTCGCCGTGCTTCAGGCGCCGACGCAATAAGCGCTCTCTACCTACTAGTAAAATAGTGACCTTGTGCATATATCGGTGTACCGAGTCATAAGTGTTTCGTTCGGGTCCGCCATATTGCACCGTGCATCGGGCGATTTTCATATGCCATTGACGGTGGCGCCAAGACGGAAGCAGCGGGAACGGAGCGGCTAAACTCGGAAGTTCCAGAACGAGTGAATGAACTGTAATATTCCGGACGAACTAGTCACTGTGAACATTCATTCGAACTTCATTCCATTCGTTCGTGGCATAAAGCCATTCATTCAAATACGTCAAAATACCGTAAATTTTCAATCCTTGTTTTGTTTAATTTGTTTATTTGTTATCGTTCGCAAAATTTCCTCGATTGCTTGTGTATGTGCACGTATAAAACGTTATTAGAGGCAAGGTTTTATATGTTTTTGCCTAAATTTTATATAGTTCGCTCGTTTAAAAATATTTTTGTGACTAACAAAAATTGCATTTCTATTGTTTTGCCACAAACGCTTTATGTAAAAGGGAAGTACAGTGTACGTTTTATTTTTAACATTGTGTGCCATTATCTTTTACTAACACCATGTCCGATCATGAAAAATCGCTTATTGATTTGGAGGAAGGGTTTGTCGGAGGTGAAGGTTCACAGGTATGTAGAGTGTCCATCCGCACTCCCCCATTCTGCCCAGACAAGCCTTTGCTGTGGTTTGCCAGCCTGGAAGCACAATTTAAGATCAACAATATCACACAAGAGAGCACCAAATACAGCTATGCAGTGGCACACCTGGACATCAGCTGTACTCGTGAGGTCGAGGATATAATATGTGACCCTCCAAAGTCCGTGCCGTACACTACATTAAAAAATGCTATCGTCTCCCGTTTTTCAGTGTCCTATGAAGAGAAGATACGGATGCTTTTAGAAAAGGAGCAAATCGGTGACCGAAAGCCCTCTTCTTTCCTGAGACATCTGCGCTCCCTCGCCGGCCCAGCTTTTCCGGAGCAACTTCTCCGGAGCATCTGGTCCAGCAGACTGCCTCGACAGGTGCAACTTATGCTTACTACACTGAAGCAACAAGACCTCAGCGAGGTAGCCGACCACGCTGACCAACTTGTTGAAGTGGCTCGCTCTGAGGTATGCAATATTTCATCTGCAACTGACAACATCATGTTTTCCCTACAGTCCCAAGTGGCTGAGCTAACTAAGATGGTAGCATCACTCAGTACCAATCATGACACCAGCAGAAGTGGCCGTCCCCACGGTAGCTCGAACCGTAGCCGATCTCGAAGTCGCTCAAAACCACGCAATTCCCAGCTCTGCTGGTATCATGACCGTTTCGCTGCCAGAGCTACAAAGTGCACACCGCCTTGCAACTGGTCTGCTAGCACCCAGGGAAACTCGACGAGCGATCGGTAGTGGCGAGTACCGATCGCCCGGACACAAGTCGCCGCCTATTTGTACCCGACCAATCCACCAATCATAAATTTTTAATTGATACTGGGTCGGATATATGTTGTTTTCCCCGGCGTCTACTAAAAGGGAAGTACCATAAAAACAATTATGACCTAAGTGCAGCTAATGGCACTTGTATAAACACTTACGGGAGCATCCCACTCAACCTTAATTTAGGGTTGAGAAGAGATTTCCGGTAGAATTTCATAATAGCTGATGTCGACACACCGATTATCGGATCAGATTTCCTGGCGCATTTCCATTTACTTCCGGACTGTAAGAAGGGTAAATTACATGATGGATCAACTGGTTTATCTGTGCCAGCCTCCGTCAGCAACGTTCGCCAGCCCAGCATCACAACCATTAAATGTGACGAAAACTCACCTTTTTCAAAAATACTCGCAGAGTTCCCGGAGGTAACGCGCCCGCCTACAGTCGACCGTGTCGTAAAACACAACACGGTGCACTACATCAAGACGACGGAGGGCCCGCCTGTTTTCGCACGACCGCGCCGCCTCGCGCCCGACAAGCTGCGAGCCGCAGAGAAAGAGTTCGCTGCGATGATGGCCGCCGGCACCGCGCGCCCATCCAAGAGCCCATGGGCCTCCCCCCTGCACCTCGCGCCCAAGAAGGATGCCACGTGGCGCCCTTGTGGCGACTATAGAGCGTTAAATGCACGTACCATCCCAGACCGTTATCCTGTCCGTCATGTTGGTGATTTCGGACATAATCTGGCTGGGGCTACCATATTTAGTACCTTAGATTTAGTTAAAGCGTACCAACAGATCCCAGTAGCTCCAGACGACATCTGCAAGACGGCCATCACAACGCCTTTTGGCCTCTTTGAATTCACCTATATGGCCTTCGGACTCCGAAATGCAGGTCAATCGTTTCAGCGTTTCATGGACGAGATAGTACGAGGATTAGACTTTTGTTTCCCGTACATCGACGACGTATTGATATTTTCACGTGACGCTGAAGAACATGCTAATCACCTGCGCATTATTTTACAGAAGTTCGTCGACTACGGCGTCGTCATCAACGCCTCGAAGTGCGTGCTAGGGGCAAGGGAAGTCACTTTCCTCGGCCACAGGGTCTCCGAGGACGGCATCCAGCCGCCGGCGGACAAGATTGCCGCTCTCCGCGATTTCCCTCTTCCCAAAACGGCGCAGGGACTAAGAAGATTCCTCGGTATGATAAATTATTACCGTCATTTTCTCCCCAAAGCCGCAGAAGTCCAGGCCCCACTAGTCGATTTTCTAACCGCTACAAAATTAAAAGGTTCCAAGCTCATGCCCTGGACAGCCGAACTTGAGCAAGCCTTCCACTGCTGTCGAGACAGCCTCACACAGGCAGTCCAGCTTGTGCATCCAATACCTAACGCACGGCTGGGCCTCTACACGGACGCCTCCAGCACCCACGTAGGCGCCTGTCTCCAGCAGTGGACAGAGCAAGGGTGGCAACCGTTGGCATTCTTTAGTCGAAAGCTCAAGCCCAGCCAAACCACCTGGCCCGCATACTATAGAGAACTACTAGCTGTCTATTCTGCAGTCCAACATTTTCGGCATGTATTAGAGGCGCAAAACGTCACGATATATACCGACCACAAACCTTTGTTGTATGCGTTCGCACAACGACGAGAAAAATTGCCCCCTGCCCAGCTAAACCAGCTCACCTTTATTTCACAATTCACCACGGATATTCAATATATAAAAGGCGAAAACAACGTCGTCGCCGATACGATGTCACGCGTCGAAGCGATATCTTTCGATGACTATGCGTCCCTCGCTCGCGCTCAAGAGGCTGACGACGAACTCAAAACCCTTCGTGGGAATTCTTCTTTAAAATTAGAGCCAATTAAAATTCCAGGCACCGACGTCACCATCGTGTGCGACGTGTCGACGGGCACCGCGCGGCCGTACCTACCGGAGCCGCTGCGACGCGCCGCTTTTGCGCGCCTACACTCGCTCAGCCACCCCGGTGAACGCGCTTCAGCGCGCCTGGTTGCCCACCGCTACGTGTGGCCCGGCGTCGCGCGCGACTGTCGCGCCTGGGCACGCCAGTGTCTCGAATGCCAGCGTTGCAAGGTAACGCGCCACGTCAAGGCACCGCTCGGCGATTTCCCCCTGCCTACTGGGAGATTCAATCACCTGAATCTCGACATAATCGGCCCCCTCCCTCACTCGGAAGGCCACACCTACTGTTTAACTGCAATAGACCGCTTTTCGAGATGGCCCGAAGCGTGGCCGATGAAATCCATTACGGCCGAAGAAGTAGCCGACACTTTCGTACGGGGCTGAATAGCGAGATTCGGCGTACCCACCACTATCACTGTGGACCAAGGCCGCCAGTTCGAGTCCGCGTTATTTAACCGACTCTTGGACCTTGGCGCTACCAAACGTATACGTACCACCAGCTACCACCCCCAGGCGAACGGTATGGTGGAACGTTTTCACCGCCATCTGAAAGCCGCACTTATGTGTCACCGCGAGACATGGCACCGAGCTCTGCCATTAGTACTGCTCGGCATCAGATCGGCTCTGAAAGAAGATCTTAAATGTTCCGCCGCCGAACTTCTTTACGGAGAACCGCTTCGATTACCAGGCGAGCTTTTGGTACCCAGCGTTTCCCCTCAAACTATGAACGACGATTTTGTGGAACGATTACGAAAAATCATGGCCGACACGCGTCCTACTCCAGCGTCTCGTCACGGGCAAACTAAGTCGTTTGTTTTCAGGGACCTCGCGGACGCATCGCATGTTTTCCTCCGCGACGACACCGTGCGACGATCACTGCAACCGCCATACACTGGCCCTTATAAAATCGTGAGTCGCACGCCAAAAACGCTCACTTTAGATGTTTCAGGTAAAAAGATGCAAGTAAGCATCGATCGAACCAAGCCGGCATACATGGCAGCAGACACCGAGCAACGCACACCTTCAGCGACGACAGCAGCGCCTTCGCCGGCGCCTAGCGCCCCAACCGCTGCACGCACACCATTGCCGCCGCCCGCTACACCACAAGCCGCGAGCCAGCTACCATGGATACCGGGAACATCGCGTCCCGCTACCCACACAGCACCTGCAAACCCTGCTCGCTTACCTGATCCTCCGACCGCCCAGCCCACACCGAATCCTCCCGTGATCACTAGATCGGGCCGTAAAGTTAGGTTTAAAGATATTCTAGACCTCTGATGATTTCATATTGTGATAAGTAAGGCGTACACTGTATTTTTCTCCGTGGGGGGGTGATGTGGCAACACTATAGTTTCCCTGCCGGCGCCGCTCGGCAGAGCAGCGCTGGCATCGCCACCGCGCATGCGCGAGACGCGCGGAGCGGGGCGAGGGGGGATTGATCTAGCATTATGGTCGAGAGCGTCGCTTGCGTCTGGGAAGTGTTTAGTCGTATTGTCAGTTTAATTATTATACCTAGAATCTAACGCTTTCTGTATTCAACTCGTGTGAGCATAAATATAATAATCAGTCATAAACAATAACTGGAGTCGTATCATTTTATTCAACGCACGCATCCACCAAAAGAGCATACCTTGGTCAACCTTCCGGGCGTCGCCCAGTGGGCCGGCCGAGATATCGCTGGAAGGACGAAGTCGCCAAAGATCTCAAAGAGCTGGATGTGCCCGACTGGTCAGATCTGGCAAAAGACAGGAAAGGATGACGCGCTTTGATGTCGGAGGCCAAGATCCACTTCGGGTCGCTGAGCCAGCGAAGTAAGTAAGTTTTGGCTATACCTAGGTATACAATATGTACCAAAAATAGTGTTGCTAAAACTGAACAATATTCTCCAAGGAACATAGGTCGAAAAACTATTTTTTTTCGCCTTTCCATAGTAAGTCGGTCAATTGACCAATATATTTTGTATGGGAGTGAAGGCGACGGAGTAAAAATAAATTAAAAAACTAGAATTAAAGTCGCACGTATATTTGACAATTTGACATTCGACGAGAGTACACACTAATCTCTGCCCACTCATTTTTTAAACATATATTTTAAACTTTAAACCAAAATTAACCGCCCTGGGCTGTATTATGATCTCTTATTCCCAGTCAGTTTTCTGACTGGCTATCAATCTGTCTCTTTTATATGCTATACAGCGAGAAAGAGATGTTACTACAGCAATTTATAAACCTGGCAGGATTTAAGGGCTGGTTTACATTATCTTAGTCTTTAGTAGAGTGCTTTAGGAGAGTAGAAGTTCATTACGTGGTGTGTTTGACGTTCTTTTAAAATCGACGAACATGCCAAGCAATGTATTTCTACTCGCTACTCGACTCGGTCGTCTACTTGACTAATGTAAACCAGGCCTAAGAGCTTGTAATACGGCCTCTGGACTCGAGTCTGAGCTGCGTCGCTAACAGGGAGTATGAAATTTTTTTTCGCTTTTCGGCCTGTGGAAAATGTTGTTCAGTTTCAGCAACACTATCACCTGTTTAGTACTTATCTGACAGGGTTTTTGTTACATATATTGTATTGATTTTGTTCCTTATTGGTTCAAATAAAAAATTTTTTCCGAAATTAGCATCCACTAATTCGCATTGAACCCACGTGGTGGGGAGCGTTCAAATATTACGTGACGCAATTTTTGGAGATTTTTAACCCCCCCTCCCCCCATGTAACGCACCGTAACGTTTTTCTGTACACCTCTCCCCCTAGTAAAACGTTACGTAACCACCAAGTGACTATTTTTACCTAAAAATCACAATTATGTGGCGTAAAGTATCGGAAAGTCGAGGCTTTTCTGAAGGGTTAAAAAAATAATAATGTTACGTAACGCGTAGTTCAAACAACCCCCCCTTCCAACCCCTGTAACGCATCGTAACGTTTTACAAAACCGCCCCTCCCCCCAAATTCGTTACGTAATACTTGAACGCTCCCTGGGTTATGACTCCTTCTTATCCATCCACAAGTAAGTAAAATCTATGCCTCACTAGTGGGGATATAATGGTGTCATTTTTATTTTTTCAGCTTACATGGGTCAAAAACGACCAAAAAAGCTATCCCGCTATCTAGGTGTTATCTACTGTAAGCTTAGTTTTTCAGAAACTTCTCTTTGGGATGTTTTCAGTTCAATTGGCAAAAATATAATAATTTTACAGCCTACCATTAATAGTTACCTATTCTGTGCTTTTACCAAAAGTAGGCTCGAAAGTTCTGCGATCACTTCGTAGGCATTAAGGCTCGTATTATGGAATCAAACTCAATTCAAATCTCTGCTAGGCTAGAGTACAGTACCCTTAGCACGAACAGCTATCGAGAAATCTTACGCGCGTCAAAAAATACTACTCGATAACGTACTCGATACGAAAGCTAGCAAAATCGGCAGCACCAATTTTACAGAGCTGGCTAACGTTAGCTCGATAGTAGTAGCGATAAATAAAGCTAACGTGCATCAAGCAAGGTGCGTTCAAAAACCATGTTACATATCTATGTAAATCATAAATATGTAAATTATAACTCAATCAAGTTGTTTATCATCATAATTTTACATTTATTATTCTTATTATTATTAATAAAATTGTTAACAATATTAATTTCATTTAATAACTTAAATTAATTTGCAAATATTAAAATAATTTTTCAATAAGTGCATGATTTTGCCCATGCTTTTGAACGGTCATTGCACCTTGCCCGTGATTGGTTTGAAAAAGAAGAGTGTCTCTATTCTTTCTCTCTTTCTTTCGCATCCTGTGATTTAATAAAAAAAAATATAACCTAAAATAATAAAAAGCCGTGAAGCCATTACTTTATTTTGTTTTTGTCTAAAATGATTTATCTGTGTCGGCTAACAAATAATACAATTCGTGAGGAAATAATATTATGACCTAAGAGTTAACTACAATGTGTCATAATTTCATCAAATTGTTCTACTTAATTGAAGATTTTTTAAGAACTTGAAGAATAACAATGGATTATCGTCAAATAACAAGAAATTGTTTACAAATAAACAATAAAATCTTTGGACGTGCTATGAAAATATGTGAATTTCATCGGAATTAGTGCCTGCCTATAGTGTTTGAAGATTCGATAAACTTTATTAAGTTTGCATTGTTATAAGTATTTGGTTAGTGTTTTCGTCATAGTTTTAAGGCCTTATTGTTTTAATACCTAAATTAAATATAATTAATGAACTGTATGCAAACTGTGTGATTTTGTGACTGAAAACAAATATTACAAGTATAACACCGTATCCTCTAGTTTTATTTGAGTTTTGTAGGTAAGTTCTAAAATATTGCTAAAAAATAGGTATGGTGGATGTGGGGGACACCGTGGATAGCGTAAAATGACGAGATTTTTATTTTACAAATTTCTATGTTTAATGAGAACAATTTAAGTAATATCGCCTGTGGATAATTCAGTGGACATGTCATAGTTCTCAAATTTAATTTTTGTTACTACATACATGCTTTTAGAATTTAATAATAAATAATACAAATTTGCTCGAAAAGTCTCTCACTGAAAAAATGTCAGTGAGTAAGTTGTCGATAGCCAGCTTGCGAGTGTCTCGATACCGTATGTCGAAAGTGGGTTCGTGCTACCGATTTCCATACCAGTTGTAACTTTACTATTCGATCTCGATTCGAAGGCTGCTCGATACCTTATGTCAAAATTTTTCGTGCTTCCAAATCTTAGTTCCGTTTACGGACGTAGTGGCGCTGTACTAATGTCCATACAAATTTGTGAGATTCGAGTAATTTCTGTTCGTGCTAAGGGTACAGTTATGAAGGGATGGCACTATTATGCGATGAATAGCACCATCTCCTTTGAACCGCACTCAAGCAGAGATTTGAGTTTTAGTTTGATTCTATGTATAATACGAGCCTGAGTCTACGACAAGCAGGCGCGGTCGCAGCCTGAAATTTTGGGGGGGGGGGAGTCACTAATAATAAAACAATTGCTTTTTTGTAAATTTTTAGAAGCTTTTTCTGTGGCATGTATGATTTTAGGGGGGGGGGTCATGTCCCCTGTGACCCCCCCCTAGGACCGCGCCTGACGACAGGGCACTTTTCGTTCGAGCTATTTACGAGTAACTGAAATGAGGGCCCATTTCAGACACCACCTTTTGGCTTGATGAAAATCTTTGCCCGCCAAGACATTTTATTCATGTTTAGTAGGAGAAAAAAACTCAATGGACTAAATCTAGAGAATAGGAAGGATTTTCATTTTCATTCGATGAGTTTTGATGTCTGAGTGCCGCCAACAGGTTTGACAGGGTCATTAAGAAAATATAGAAGTCGCTTGAGCTTTTTGTTTCCAAAAGTAATAATCTTTTGCCCAATTTGAAAAAAAAATAGCGTAAAGATTCCGAAGGAGTTTATTTTTAGATACAAAAATAAATTATGAAAAAAAATCTTCTTTTTAAAGTCATGGACTTATCAAACCATCCTGTAAAGATTACAAAGTGTAAGTAAGATACTTTACCTTGTCGGCTCAAAGCTCTAAAAATAAAGCCATTAAATTAAATTGCCTGTTACGCATATATAATTTCCTATTTAATTCAAATTGCACACTCAACATCGACAGTTGGAATGTAAGACGCATAAATAACGTAGGTTATTGCTAATCTGCAATATTGTATTGCTTGGAATACTTCGGACACGACAAACTATATCTACAGGGTGTTAGAAAAAATTAACCATCAATTAGGCACTCATGTCATGACATGAAGTAATCTTTACAGTTACCTAGGTAGCAAACCTACATAATTTACTTGTGTATTCAAGGGCGTCGGCAGAAATCATTCCTGGGGGGGGGGCAGATTTTAGTTCCCCCCTCTCCCTCCCCCCAAACTAAATTCGCGCTCAACTACCGATAGGTAAAATATTTTTACCTTTTTAATTTCTTACCACTTAAATTTTTACCTTTTTTTTACAATCGATGCATTCCAGCAGACTAATCGCTAAAATGCTCTTAGCAATTAGTGTACTGGAATGGAATGCACCCCTTAAAGCAGAAACTACATGGGGCTGATGACGTGGGAGGGTCACATAAGCCCCCTTATGGGCCCTCCGAATTCAAAGGCGCAGCTGGATATATCGAATTTAAAGGCACGGCCTTCCAGCCAAATCTCTACGTGTGTAGGGAGAGTCCGGGCCTCCGGAGGCCGCTAAAACACCAACAACCTCGCAGGAATAGATCACTAACATCTACACTACAACAACATTTGTTCTACGACTTTCCCGAAAACAGACAAAAAAAATATCGACTTTTCATACATTACTTAGTTGTTCGCGGGACATTTGTATGGAGAGTCGAATTGTGTTTGTCGGTTTTCGGAAAAGTCGTAGAACAAAATAAATGTTGTTGTATATGATGTTAGTAATCTACTCCTGCGAGGTTGTTGGTGTTTTACAAATAACCCTGTAAAGTGGTGACAGGTTATTAAGGGCACCAGTCGACTTTCATACAAACAAGGTAGCTTTGAAGCATTGGTTCTTCTCCAAGGATTGACTTAGCTGTGATCTGATGATGGCCATCCCAGGAGTGAATGAAGGAGATTCAGATCCCCATACAGACCCACCAACTGATCTGATCAACATTCTAAGACATATACCTGAGGATCAGAATTTCTGAATCTTCTCCATTCACTCCCTGGATGGACATCATTAGATCACATCTAGGTTAGTTCTTGGCGGGTCCTCGTTTGTATGGAATTTGACGTGTGTCCTTAATTATCTGGCCACCCATAACTAAGTACATGTAGTTACAGTACGAGGCATATATCTTGAAATCAGGTGGGGATTGCGCGGAACGCGTATATAGCGGTGAAGGGCGCGAGCGGCAAGAGAGGGGCGCGCGCTATCGGTCGCTCACAAGAGCACAATGCGCGAACTTATCCCCACTCCACTCCGTCGAAAAAATTTCAAGATATTATATGCCTCGTACTGTACTGTCGTAGCGTAGCTACTTAAGGCGATTAGCTTCCTCAAATGGCTTTTTGAAAAGCCTACTCCTCATAAATGGCTAGCCAGAGAAAGTTAAAAAAAATATATGTGAAACATCAGTTCAAGGACTACATTTGGTAAGTTCATTTTTTCTCTAACTATTTGTATTGTATATTAAAAAAAAACTACGGGACATCGATTTTTTCTGAACTATTTTTTGGTCTTGTTTGTAAGTACTTTTTTGTTGCATGCTGTACCTATAGCTGACCAGTGTGATTTATGTCACCGTGTACCGATTACTTATGCACAGCTATTAAGTGTTTAATCCTTAACGAACTAGCTTATAGAAACAACGGAGTTAATAGACCTCCATGGAGAAATAGAAAATAGAGTTAATTTAGCACAAAATAAAATAAAATATGATATTCTGTCCAATTATAATACTTAACTAACTGTCAAGCTATGATACCAGCTTGACAGCTCTTAAGTTTAATTGGTCCTTCGAGCTGACTGTATTGTGTCTTTAAAGTTATTATTTACTTAATACATAGCATTAAAAAAGTTACTATAGACTTTATCGCAAAACCAGTATAGTTTTTAACCAAAAGTTAAAAACATCAACGTATAATAACAGCGAATAAGCAATGAGATGCCCATTATACGGCATAAATCCTCGAACAATAGGTACTTACCTACTTATGATTTTTTTTTTATCCACAACAGGACAGTGCTTGACCTTCACCTCACCTGATGATAAGTGACAATAAGGTCGAAAGTGCAAGCTTACTACACCCGGAATCCTCACCACTGAAGAACTGGCTAGATATCCTATATTAGAACACAACAATTTCAAATAGTTGTTATGGCGCCAGACTTAGGTAAGATGGGTAGCTAGGCAGGCAGACTTGAAATAAGCCTTACCACCAACCAAAACCAGTACAAATTATAACCTCCTCCAGGGAATCGAACCCGGGACCTCTGCGTCTTACACGTGTGGGCGAGCCACTAGACCACAGAGGTTGTTAAAGGTTGGTACAAATTTAGGGTAGGGATGTCGTAAGTCTTTGTAAATTATCGTCACGTCGAGGCTGGGCGCCATTCACGGCTACTGTGTTTGTAAACAGTAAACATTGCCAAAATTACGTGAACTAGAACCATAAGAATTTTTATTTACTTATTCTTATGCTAAAACATTCTTTATAGGTAGGTGTTTGTTCCTCTTCATCTTAGAGGGAAAAAAATACACGAACAGTATTTATCTGATTCATATACCTAGACTTATTATATTACACCTTAATGAAAACATTATAATAAAAAAAATACAGTAGGTTTAGAATCCTTACTAATATTATAAATGCGAAAGTCCGTTTGTTTGTTTGTTTATTTGTTTGTTTGTTTGTTACGCCTTCACGTCCTAACTACTGAACCGATCATCATGAAATTTTGCATACACATTGTGAGGGATATAGAGAAGGACATAGGGTACCTTTCATCCCGAAAAAAAGTATAGTTCCTGGGGGATAGCAAAAAAACTTTCCACGCAGACGAAGTCGCGGGCGGCCGCTAGTAATAAAATAAAGAAAAAAATCTTTTGAATAACCTACCTAGATATTAGATACCTTTAATTCCACGTTTTCACGAGGTAGGTGTGCTTTTCCGACATTTCAAAACAAATTAACTCGTTACAGTTAGGTGTAGTTGCCGCCCGGCGCAGGCGTCCGGCGCGCGACGAGACGGCGGCGGCGACGCGACGCTAGTATTCTACGCCCCGGCGCGCCACCCGCCGTAAACATCCTCCGACGAACTTTGCGATATTTACAACCGGTATTCGGGTGAAATCATTTATAGTCGCACTTCAGCTTCAGTCCCGATTTAATACTCTGACTACTTTGACTACTAGGTATTGGACCGAGAATGATGATTTGATTTCATTAATGAAAGTATTTTTAGTTCAAATCACTACTTTATTGGTTTTTAATACTTAGGTACGGTCTTGCTGTTTTTTAAACTACTGGTGCAATCACTTCCGTAGTTGCTTATAAGAGGACACCATTCAAAAGTACAAGAGCATTCTTCTTTTTGCACACTGAAATTGTCACTATATGTCATGATCATGCGCTAACTGTGGTGATACCATGGAGTTGGAGCCCATGGCACAGAATAACTAATAGTACAACCCATGGAGAGCCCTAGCACTAGCACAAAATGTAAAAAAGACAGAAAGCACTAATAACTTCCTTGACGCACGCAGCACACATAGACATTTTCATACAGGCTATCTCAGGTCAACCCAGGGGCCCATTTTTTGAAAGGCGTCGAGCGCTCTTTACTACCCTCTATCGGCTATCGCGATGGCTATTTTCATTTCAGTCATAGCTGCCGATGCCGAATGAAAATGTTTCCTTTCTTGCCTTTCGTACTGTGTTATTTATCATTATCACTATGGGTTTGTATGAAAATGAGTAGTAAAGAGCGCTCGACGCCATCCGAACGATCGTCGTATCGTCGAATTATTTAAAAAATACGGTCTTTGGGGCCCTCTATTTTTGAAAATAGACAACACCATAGTGATAAATAACACAGTACAAACTGTGTAAATAATAAAGAAAGAAGCGCTCGGTACCAGCCGAATGTTTGTGAACGTCAAAATGGCGGGATACCGCCTGGTTTTTGCAATATTTCATGACTAGGATATAGTGCCATTTTGTGCCTATGTTAAAAAAATAGTCCCATTCATAGTTTCAAAGATTCAGCATTGTTGGTTGTCCCGCCATCTTGATTTCAAAATGGCGGGATAACCACCGGCAATCCATAATCAGTTGTCGGAACGTTTTAATGAACACATACAATTTTAGTGCGTTTTAGTGCCTTTACGATTAAACCATTATTATTCATTTATAATTTCTAATTATGAAATAACATGAGTTTATAATACAGCTTCGGAATCTCCTGCATAATAAATCATAGCAAAGTGCTGATTATATAATTTTGTTGCTCTTATAGTTTGCCAAAGAGTTTCAAAGATATTCAGTATAGCTGGTTATTTCGGCATCAAGATATCAAAAAGGCGGGATAACCACCGGAAATCCATAATCAGTTGTCGGGAAGTTTTAACAAACACATTCTAGTTTCTAAATATGAAATAACATGAGTTTATAATACAGCTTTGGAAACTCCTGCATAAGAGAACATAGCAATGTGCAGATTGCCTATATAATTTTATTGCTCCTATAGTTTGTCAAGGAGTCAGGTCGCACTGGTTTGTTCCGCGTACGTAAGTACTTACATAATTGAAAAGGTTAAGATAATGTATTGATTCTAGTGTATAAAAAACTAAATTTCAATTAATAATAATAATAATCATTTATTTCAGGCAACAGAAATATCTTTTACAATATTAGGCCCATATAATAAATACCTTACAGACTAACATACATAACATAATATATTATATATTATATTATATCCTAACTAATTTACACGTAAAGAAGGCGGTGACGTGTTACGCAACGCGGTGTCCGGTAGCCGACCTCGAAACCGGCGGAATAGGACACCTTTCGGCCAAAAATCTTCCTTCATGAAGGTCGACAGATGTTCAGTCGGCACTCTCACCACAAATGAATTGAAGTTCACGTTGTGGCGGGACTCCAACCGCTCGACCCTCAGCGTATATTTGGCTTTCATTCTGATGTACTCCACAATGTCATCGGATTTTGTGGAGTAATGCAGGCGGGACACGTACACCGGCGTTGTCGGGATAGCCGGCCGCAGCAGGTGGTTGTGTCCAGTCGACGTGCCGGACTACAGCTGCGCCACAAAAAAAAAGTTGGAAATCTGACTTTTTGACTATGCCATGATGAAGTCTATAGTTTGTCGGAGTTTGTCGCCAAAAACCAGAGTTTGTCGGTCTTCCGTTTAGGAGATACATGTGGCTCAGCTGTAGAGACGTCTCTACAGCTGCTCCACACAGATCTCGAAAACGGAAGGTCGTAGCGAAAATCTGATTACTTGTATGTATAGCCGTTAGTTTGTCGGTGTTTGTCGCACAAAAACCAGAATTTGTCGGTCTAGCGTTTAGGAGATACGTGTGGCGCAGCTGTAGAGACGTTCTCTACAGCTGAGCCACACAGATCTCAAAAACGGAAGGTCGTAACAGAAATCTGATTACTCGTGTGTGTAGCCATTAGTTTGTCGGAGTTTGTCACCAAAAATCAGAGTTTGTCGGTCTAGCGTTTAGGAGATATGTGAGGATACGCTGTGGAGACCTTTCTACCTGGATCTTGAGAACGGAAGGTCGTAGCAAAAATCTGATAACTCGAGTGTGTAGCCATTAGTTTGTCGGAGTTTGTCACCAAAAATCAGAGTTTGTCAATCTTACGTTTAGAAGATATGTGGGGATATGCTGTAGAGATATTTCTACCTGGATCTCGAGAACGGAAGGTCGTAGCGAAAATCTCACATATCTCCTAAACGCAAGACCGACAAACTCTGGTATTTGGCGACAAACTCGGTCGAACTACCGACTATAGATATGACTAATCAGATTATCGCTACGACCTTCCGTTCTCAAGATCCAGGTAGAAAGGTCTCCACAGCGTATCCTCACATATCTCCTAAACGCAAGACCGACAAACTCAGGTTCTTGGTGACAAACTCCGACAAACTACCGGCTACACACACGAGTAATCAGATTTCTGTTACGACCTTCCGTTTTCGAGATCTGTGTGGCTCAGCTGTAGAGACGTCTCTACAGCTGCGCCACACGTATCTCCTAAACGCAGGACCGACAAACTTTGGTTTTTGTGCGACAAACTCCGACAAACTAACGGCTATACATACAAGTAATCAGATTTTCGCTACGACCTTCCGTTTTCGAGATCTGTGTGGCGCAGCTGTAGAGACGTCTCTACAGCTGAGCCACGTGTATCTCCTAAACGGAAGACCGACAAACTCTGGTTTTTGGCGACAAACTCCGACAAACTATAGACTTCATCATGGCATAGTCAAAATGTCAGATTTCCAACTTTTTTTTTTTGTGGCGCAGCTGTAGTCCGGCTAGATATGAGCGCCGCGCCGGCGCGCTGCCGCCGCCGCCAATTCTGCCGCACCGCCGCCGCCGCGAAAAGGCGACGGCGCGCCGAGCGAGAGAAAAGATTCAATGAATCAATGTGAACGAGCTCGTTTTCATGGTTGGATAGAAAGCGTTACAAGTTTGCATCAAAATGGCCACGTCTTCGTCGTCGTCGTCATAAGAACAAATTGTCGACGTTTTTAAAACAAAACTAGATAAAATTACCGTTTCTTCCTACCTACCTTAAATGTCGGTCCGAGTACAGAACCAGAGCACAAACCCCATCCAACTGCAGCGTGGTGTGAGACAGGGAGACGTTATTTCTCCGAAACTGTTCACAGCTGCGTTGGAGGTCATCTTTAAGTTGTTGGACTGGAAAGGACTCGGTATCAACATCAATGGCCAGTACCTAACACACCGTCGTTTTGCCGATGATATAGTTCTTATGGCTGGCCGATTCACGATTAAACGCTTGCCTAGATGATACCTATTCACTCGCGACTTGAAGGCCCCCAGATTATACCTATCGGGAAATACATACTCAGCCAAGGAGTTCCACTCTCTAGCGGTACGGATGATAAAATTTGAAGCATAACGCTTAGTGCGAGTCTTTGGAATATCCACCATAAAACGGTGGCGCACACTCGCCGAAATGTATCCGATAAACAACCAATAACCTTCAACCGCGTCTATGCTCGAGGCTTTTCAGCTCACTACAAAAAAGATTATCCTTGCTGATGATCTTCCAGAGGCCGTATTACGAGCTCTTAAATCCTGCCAGGTTTATAAATTGCTGTAGTGACATCTCTTTCTCGCTGTATAGCAAATAAAAGAGATAGATTGATAGCCAGTCAGAAAACTGACTGGAAATAAGAGGTCATAATACAGCCCCTGGCCCTCCTCTCAATGGATTCAAGCGTCTGGAGCTGGTATTTGGCGCAGCCATGATGGAAGAAGTGAGATGGCGGAGTTAGGTTGTGTAAATCTATTGCACACTTGCCGAAATATATCCGATAAAAAACCAATAACCTTCAACCGCGTCTATGCTCGGGGCTTTTCAGCTTACTACAAAAACGATTATCGTTGCTGATGATCTTCCTGGCCCTCCTTTCAATGGATTCAAGCGTCTGGAGCTGGTATTTGGCGGAGCCATGATGGAAGAAGGGAGATGGCGGAATTAGGTTGTGCAATTCTATTGCATACTCGCCGAAATGTATCCGTTAAACAACCAATACGAAACGTTACAAAACAAACGCTTGAATCCATTGAGAGGAGGGCTAGGAAGATCATTAGCAACGATAATATTTTTTAGAATAAAGCCTCGAGCATAAACGCGGTTGGAGGTCCAACCGCGTTTATGCTCGAGGCTTTATTCAGCTTACTACAAAAAATATTATCGTTGCTAATGATCTTCCTAGCCCTCCTCTCAATGGATTCAAGCGTCTGGAGCTGGTATTTGGCGGAGCCTCGATGATGGAAGAAGGGAGATGGCGGAATTAGGTTGTGCAATTCTATTGTGCAATTCCGATAAAAAACCAATAACCTTCAACTTCGTCTATGCTCGAGGCTTTTCAGCTTACTACAAAAAAGATTTTCGTTGATGATGATCTTCCTGGCTCTCCTCTCAATAGATTCAAGCGTCTAAAGCTGGTATTTAGCGGAACTATCCCAAAGTTGTCGACCAACTATACTCGAAGTTGTTGACCATTAAGTATACCTAGACAGTTAGGTTAGTCCAACTTCGAGAAAGAGATCTCTCGTCAAGTCCCAGTTGGGATAGGCAGCATTCGAAAAGCTTGGAAAAATCTTCGCGTCCAACTTACCTCACCTCAGTGCCTAAAGATAAAAGTCTATGTCCAGTGTGTGTTGTCAGTGGTGCCTTCAGGCAGTTAAAAGTGGACGCTAACTATGGGTCTCATAAGAAGGCTCAAGGTAACCCATCGTGCAATGGAGAGAGCCATGTTCGGTATTTCCGTACGTGATCGAATCAGAAATGAGGAGATCAGTAGGAGAACTAAAGTAACCGACATCGCTCGAAGGATTGCTTGGCTGAAATGGCAGTGGGTAGGACACATAGTGAGAAAAATCGATGGACGTTAGGGCGGGGCTGTTCTGGAATAGCGACCGCGTACTGGACTCGGCTCCACCCGACAATGTGGACCGATAATCTGGTGAAGGTCGCGGGAACCCGCTGGATGCGGACCAAGCAGGACCGATCGTCGTGGAGATCCTTGGGGGAGGCTTATACCTAGCAGTGGGAGTGGTGCGGCTGATATGATTTACGTTTTTTAATTCTAATAAAAACAAGTATTTTTGATCGATAAACTATGTCTTCTTATCATTTCCTGTTCATAAATAAAAAAAACATCTAGAGGTCACGCCGCCGACGTCGCCGCCGCCGCCGACCCAAAAAAGTCGGCGCGCCGCCGCCGGCCTTTTACCCATCGGCGCTCATATCTAAGTCCGGCACGTGTCCAGTCGGGGCAGTGCCGCACAGGTTACGACGAGAGGCTTTCTTCTTCTTTTCCACCTTCTTGAAGCCATCATCATCGCATCCTGCATCCTGTCTCCGCGGCGCTGGTTGCTCAGCTTTGGAGACCGATCCTTGTTTGTTTCCCTCGTTTGTAGCCCGGTCAAGATGTTTAGCGGGCTCGTTGGTAGCGGTAACAGCAGCAGCGTAAGCACGTTAGAGGTGTAGACGTGCTCACGCGTGACGTTTCCGCCGGAGCGGAGGAGCGGGCGGCGGGGCGAGGTGCATCGCTCGCTGCGGTGGCGGCCGGTGACGCATCCATATGCGCCGACTCGAAACTGCAGATGGAAGCATTTTGCGCTCCGCGTCGAGTGTTCACATTTGTGGCCTCAGGTGACCTACATACCGCAGCGGTGTTGCTTAACAACACAACTTGGGCACGCAACTCACTGATGGTGTTGTCTGAGGCTTCTAGTTTACACTTAACTTCGGCCAGGCTAGCCTTCAAGGAGGTAATGTCCTTGAGAAGCCTGGTGACATCGACGTGGTCGAATGCGACGGGGGGCAGCTTGTGCAGCTCCTTCGCCACGAATGTCGGCACGTCGTCCACACAGAGATAATATCTTGGAGACTCTTCGCAACGCCATCTCTCCGTCGAGATGGCATCTCATCGGCTTTCCCGATGCTTTGGAAAAACAGCGCCTTGCCACTGCAAACCTCAGCTTCATTGAAGTTTGACTTGCAGATCTGCACGATGCTGACTTCGTCCATGGTGTCGATCGCGTTCTGGATGAACGCCAATACTTCATTCACTATAAGTTGTAGAGAACCCACAGTGAGGCAGCGCGCAGCGGTTTTTACCGCGCGAAACGTAAATCACGAATGTGTAATTTGACACCTATGCAATTGAGCGCGTCCGTTCCCGAGCGCGCATCGCACTGCAATTAATACAATATTAAAACGTTACGACAACTGATTATGAATTGCCGGTGGTTATCCCGCCATTTTGATATCAAGATAGCGGGACAACCAACAATGCTGAATATCTTTGAAACTATTAATGGCACTATTTTTTTAACATAGGCACCAAATGGCACCAAAATGGCATTATATCCTAGCCATGAAATATTGCAAAAACCAGGCGGTATCCCGCCATTTTGACGTTCACGAATGTTTAAGAAAGCTTTAAAAGTAAACGTAGCGTTCAAACGTATAAAATGTTGAGTAGGGAGGCTGGTATGTTTGGCGACGCACTACAGGTCAAATTTAAAGAAACAGATTTCAAAAAAATAATTTATGTATTTTCACTTATGCCTACTACAAAGTTAAAGCTCCAAATATTGGAAAAGCGTCGTTACATTTCTTGTATCGGTACCTAAATCTGTTTAGCAACCCGCTAGCCGCGACCACTCCATTCACGCGACTGTTCACGTAGATATTTTGGTTCCTATCAAATACTGTACGTGTCCTTCTCGGGAGTTCTATAGAGCGGCAGTTCTTTATTTTTATCCTAATGCATTTGTCTATGTTGAATCTGGTTGGTTCGAAGATGTGTTCGCGATGTAGACCGTTGCGTAGTGGGGGGGTGGTGGGGATGAGGCGGAGTTTCGGGCGTCGTGTGGGCGGTCGGAGGGGCGTGTAGAACTCTTCGTCTGATGTCTTTTCGGTGGTTGAGTCTTCATTTGTGATGGGTTCTATAAAAAATAGCAGAAAATTATAATACATTTTGTTTTATTAGAGTCCAAAAGATTTTGAACCTTATGGTCTCTGCATAAAGTTTATATTAAGAGAATATACAGATAGCTCTTGTCTGATAATTACTTCATCATCATCATCATCGATTTTGTAAAACTCCCACTCTCGCGACCCCTTAAAAGGCGACTGGACTGAGACAGTTTCATAATTTTGTCAAAAAAAACATTTTTTATTTTGTTATAGCTATTTCTTTTTGATAACAGAGGTTTTCGTCATTTTGTTAAAAAAAATTAGCGCATTTTTGGACCGGATTTTTATCGGCCGTGTACGTTATGACTAGGGTTGCCAACCCTACTATATAATATAGTATCCTACTATATTGAGGACCCGCCTACTATATTTTTTGAAAAAATATATAGTAGGCAAAACTACTATATTTTTTCAAGTGAAAAAATTAAACAAAAGCAATAAAAAAATATTACTTATATGCACATAAGTAATTATTGCATAAGTAATAATTTTATGATTAAACACTTGTCTTTATGGTTGTTGAATAAATGATGAAAATGTTAGGACTTTATGAAAAATGCACTAGGTACTTAAAATCCTCCATACAAACCGGCAAACTACTAAATTTTTTGGACTTTTTCGCCATCCTTACTATACTAATAATATTATAAATGCGAAAGTCCGTTTGTTTGTTTGTTTGTTTGTTTGTTACGCCTTCAAGTCCTAACTACTGAACCGATCATCATGAAATTTTGCATACACGTTGTCAGGGGTACAGAGAAGGACATAGGGTACCTTTCATCCCGAAAAAAGTATTGTTCCCGAGGGATAGCAAAAAACCTTTCCACGCAGACGAAGTCGCGGGCGGCCGCTAGTCTACTATATTTTTACACTAAAAATCATGAAACTACTATATTTGACGCAAAAAAAGTTGGCAACCCTAGTTACGACATTGGACTCATACCGTTTGTCGTGTGCACGCACCTTTAAGGCGATTCCCTGACCGAAAGTGGTGCCCTCAGAGGTTTTATTTAATAAGCTGTTAATAGAAAATGATTTTAGTAAAACTTTTTGTGAAATGTTTAGGGGTGATAGTCTAGCATTTTTAGAAGGTATCACTACATTCCCTCGGAGTCATTCGTAGAAGTAGGTAGCAAATGTGTCAAAAACGGCCACTTTTAGCAGTTTTTCTATCTACTTCTATCAGCCCTGGGCCCTAAAAAATTCACGAGTAGTTTTAAAATTGTGTAAGTATTATAATATTAAATATCATTCACTTTCAGCCAGGAAAGCGCCTTAATGAAGAAATGTAAACATAAATAATGTGATACCTGTGTAAGGGAATATAATCCGTCTCGGCATTATTGAATCTCCTAACATTTCGTATAGCGTGTAGTCGGCCGCCACGTAGTCTTCCAGATACGTCGTCGGTTCAGATCTGAGGAGGCAGCTTGATGCATCCTGGCAAAATAATAATAAATTTCAATAGAGAAGAATGTTGGAAAGTAGGTACCACCAGCTTGGCACCCCATAATTCATCAACTAAAATCCCATATTCAATACTGCAGGATCTAAAGATATAGTTAGTTCGTTTTGTAGATAGATAGGGATCAAAAGGGAGGTCGACACAACCTCTCTGAGTTTTCTTCCGCCAGTTCTTTCTCGGAGAGGCCTCCCACTTTGTGAACTGGTGGTAGATTTAGTAGCTAGATCGTGTTTTCTAACTAATTTTAATAAATTTAATTCAATTATTATTATTAAAATCAGAACGCAGCTATAAAATAATTTAATAAACTTGAATGCATTTTTATAAAGTTCCGTGCGGGTAATTTTATAAAAATATGAGCAGCTTTTTACATCAGCCTTCCCGTGACCACGGCCCCTGGAAAGGTGTCGAAACTAGGGCATCCAATCCCGCATGTTATTTGTGATCTCGGTATTTGCGGGACCGATGATTTACGATCCCGCGAGATCTCGGAATTTGCGGGATCCCGCAGGTGTAAGATGAAAGAGGAATTTATATGTTAAGATGGTTTGATGAGCTTAGTAGCGCCACCAATGGAAATAAATCATTTACGTTTTATCAAAGGCTTAGATATATAGATAAATGTTTTGGTTATTTTGCGCAAATAGATGATTAAAGTGCAATTTTTAAATATTTTTTCATGGCTTCAAATATAAGCAATAAGTTATTAATTTCGATATTGCAAAATGTGGCCAGTTTTGGCACTATTGAGATATACGACTTATTGCTTAAGTTTGAGTTCTTAAAATTATATTTAGAAAATGCATTTTACTCTTTTATTGGTGCAAAATTATCAAAACAAGGGCTTTTAATCCAAGCCCTTGATAAAACCTAATTGATTTATTTCAGTTCGTGGCGCTACTGAGCTCATCGAACCACATTAAAATAAAAATCTGAAATCATTAATTTATTCCTTTTAAATATTTTAACTAATTGAAGTATTTTCTTAAACAAACAGCATTTAGTTAAAATAATTTTAATAAAAAAGGCTTGCGAGAGGACGTTTCTATGCTATTTTCTAATCCCGCTAATCCCGCGGATCCCGCGCTGGTAATATCGCTCCTTGCGGGACTGGAAAATGACGCGGGATCTCGGTATTCCGAGATATCGGTATACCGTGATTGGATGCCCTAGTCGAAACGTCGGGAAAACCAAAAAACCAACAAATCAAAACTAAATGATTCTAAAATAACATCTGAATTAATCCGTAAAAAGTGTTTTATTTCTAATGAACTGTACGCGCGGAAGCCTTAGAAGTGTATATAATAATAAAGATGTTGACCCCTTTACTGATGTGATGTCGGACCATGGGGTTTGCCAGCGAAATAAAATCTATGGAAGTGTATAAACAAATAATGGGTGCATTCCAACACTAATCGCTGAGTCATCGATAGCCATAGAAGTACATTTTAACTATGGAAAGTAATCAAATGTAACATTAAAACAAATTACTTTCCATGGTTAAAATGTTTTCTGTGGTGATCGATGACCTAGCGATTGGTGTGCTGGAAACAACCATTGCCTAAATAATTACACCACGGGGCTAAAAATTAGAACTCACACAGCATTTAGTCGGGCCAGCCACGCGCCCGGTGACAGACGTCAGCGTTTTTTACAATAATGAGCGATTTTCTGACAGCTGAGAATTTTGGTGTAATTTTATATCGTTAGATGGCGCTACTTCAACTAGGTAGATTTTATTAAAATTCTTCCCACTAATGGTTAAAGAAAAGTTCTTTGTAACACGCCATCGGACAACCAACGCACAACGTAACAATTCACATACTCAACAAACGTATGTTAAAAAAGTAATTACGTTTCATCCTTTGCCTTTTTTTAAAAACCTACCTACTTATTTGTTCAACGACATCTAGTTCTTTTTTATGTACTACTTTTTTTCTTAAACTGCCCTTTGAAAAACGATTATTGTAGTTTGTATTGTAAATAAAAGAGTTTATTAGAAACGATGTCCTGTGTAGTCAAATGGTGTAAAGACGCAAAGGCAAAAAGCTGCAGAGATAACGTAATATAAAGTATTAAATACTTTTTCGTTTATGTATGTATAGAAAATATTATCTGTGAGTATACAGATTATGGTCGCTATTATGCAACCAGTGTTCAGTCGCTTGGTGCTGAATAATTAATTGCCAGCATTTTTAGCCTCGACCACTTCGTTGTAATTTTTGAGTGGTGCTAATTTGAGCGGAATGTTTGTTCCATAGATTTTAGTTCGCTGGAGTTTATCCTCAATTGGAGTTTACTCTCAATGACCCTAAGGGCGCTTTTCGACTAACGTATTCAAATGAAAGAAAGAAAAATTGGTTATTCATTAAAACAGTTGTTTTGCTGAATAACCAATTTTTCTTTCTAACTTGTATAAGTTAGATATGGTAAATGAAATAACTAAACCTGATGAAATAAGTCCTTACTTACCAAAATAGTTTCCCTTATGTCCGGCTGCAGGTGGTTCCGCCTAGGTGCCTGTATGCACTCGTCTAAATGTTCTAAGTGATCGTCCAAGCACTCGATTAGCGCCCTTCTTCCCAACGCCATAACGCACTTTATCATGGGAGCTGTCAGCCTCTCTTTGGTCCCCTGCGAGAGATAGTCAAAGAGTATGCTCTTACCTGAAACAATATTTGAAATTAGTATCTGAACCCCTCGTACGAGTTACTACAAACTGCAGGGTGTTTGGTAATAGAGTTATAAAGCGGAATATGGTAGAGTACAGTACTATACCAGGGGGGGCTCTCACTCCGAGCTTAAACTTTTATATTTACTTATTGCTCGCGGCTGACTCAGACGAGCCAGCGCACGAGGGATGTCAGTTAAAATAGAGCTATACGACAGAAAGAGAAGCGCTTCGGAGGTGCTTATAATATCAGGCACGCAGCGCTGTGCATTTGAAATTGTACTTTATTGCCGTGCAGCAAGAGTAGTTTATTATTTGATTGTCCTCGCGCGGATGGGCTTTTGTGTGTTTAGTACTATTATGTATTATGTAACCTTACAACCCGGGAACTATTTTAAATCCTGAAGATCAGCACTTTTTCAAAAAAAAATATGATAAACTGAATAGTGGCAACCCTAAACCGAAATTGTGTTTTGCTTTTGCCCATTAATAGGATTGATTATAAAAACAATAATATATTTGCGTCTAGGGTTGTCACTTTGCAGTTTTCCATACAAAAAAAATACAAAATTTCTTAGCTATGTAGTGGTTTTCAGGGTTTATAATAATTTTCCAGGGTTGTCATGATGCGAGTAAAAACTCGCATCATCTTACCGATGAGTAGTAAATCGAATAGTTTTTAGAGAGTTAGTTTTTTAGTTAGTTAGAGAAAATTTTCACTTTATCCATTGATATATACATTACATATACATAACATTTTTATCCATTAAATTACCATTTTCTATAGAATAATATCAATTTTTTAAGGCAAATCAATTTTAAAATATCTAATTACTGATTATTTAAGGCTGTTTAATGTATTTTCACTAGAATTGTATTTAGTCTCTTACCTTAAAACTTCATAAATATGTGTATTCCTTTTCCTTTCTCTTTCACTTTCCCTTTAACATGCCCTTTCCCTTTCGTCTTTTCATTTTGTAAAATGAGTATTTGTTTCTTACCTTAATTGACATTACAGTTGACGAATATTATCATTATTTAAGATAAGATCAAGAGCAACTTACCTATAGCTATGAAGGAAGGCCAGGTACGTGTGATTTTTGTGAGTATTGCAACCATTTTTTCGGCCAAAGAGCCATTACCTAAGATATTTGAGACCATCACTGGAAATAACCGCTGGAACTGAAAAAAAATGTCAGTAATTAATTAATTAAAGTAACAAATTTTAACCAACACTAATAAAGAGTATAAACATCAGTATTAGCCCGGCCACATACACGACGGAATCCCGATTCGGAATTCCGAACGGAATATCGATAATGTATGAAGATTCCGTACGGAAAAATCCCCCATCCATAGATTTGTATGGATTAGCTGCGTTCGGAATTACGTTATGTACGGAATTCCGTAACGGGATTCCGTCTGTATGTGGTCGGGTTTAGGGCAAATGCAGACAGCGGATTTTATTTGTCAATAACAATCTTTATTAGACCTTAAAAAATATAATTTAACTTTCTTGCGTGGACAGTCAGTCCCAAAATGATCTGAGCATTCAAACCTATCAAAATAGCTAATTATTAGACAAAAATCAACCTTATCTCAAGACCATTAAGGTGCACTTCTGTTTGTTCACAGAGAACAAATGAAAGTGCACCTTAATGTCTTGAGATAAGGTTGATTTTTTCAAATGATAAGCTATTTTGGTAGGTTTCTCGCCTATATATCTATATTTGGTAGGCTCCGATGATTTTGGCGCCGAATGGACAAGTTCATTCAACCTTACGCCCATATTAGAAACTATCGAATATACTGCTCATGTCAGTAAAACAGTGGATGCGAGCAAAAGAGAAATTAGAAGCCGACCAAAGTCGAGCGATCGTTTTCAATAGAGATGAAACGGATATCCGGTAACTATCCGGTATCCAGCCTATCCGGCGGCCTTAATACTATCCGGCCGAATACTGGATAATTACTATTCGGCCGGATAGGTATCCGGGCGAATAAAAAAAAATCTGGTTAAAAAATATATATTTTTAAGTAATTATTTGCTTTATTTAGTTTGTTTTAGTATCACTTAAGAAATATAATTCCGAATCGAACCGAGTCCACCCGCAGGCTGATTATCTAATTAGAAACCACCTAGTGACCGGACTCATTTGACAGATAAATGTGGTACATTGCTACTTTTGGGGTAAAATAAACATACCAAAGAAAACTGAAACCGGTCACTAGGTGGTTTCTAATTAGATAATCAGCCTGCCGATAGTTCGCGCGCCGCCTACGCAAGTATGTATGTGTGCGGTGCACCAAACGGCTAGGTTCCGACGGATATCCGGCGGCCGGATACCCGGCTATCCGGCCACTTGGTTGGCCGAATATCCGGTATCCGGCCAAACTGCTATCCGTTTCATCTCTAGTTTTCAATGACAAATATAGATTGTGCAAATTCGTACTAGGGGTAGCCCGATTAAAATTTTATATCTTCTATGAAGTTAGCCACTATGCGCGTAGCCGTACCCCACCACAAGTCTCTCTCAGACACTTAAATTGAATTTGTTTTCTGAGCATCGTCTCGCACGATGTTCACAGAATTCATAAAGTTTGAATCGGGCTATACATTGGGTCAAGTGTTCAACGTTGAAACAGTCGGACACAATGAAACATCGCCATGTTTTCCAACTACGACGTTGCCTGGTAGTGCAGTATACCTAGTCTAGACAACCTCATACACCCCCCGCTCCTCCCTAGTTAGCGTGCGCGCCGCTTTTGAAACGACATGTCTACGGAGCTATTTTGGCTTTTTTGACAAAAAGTTTATTTGATTTCTCAGTTAAACACTACAGTAAATTCCGTTTTTCTCAGTATTACGTTGCTCTGTACATGTATCATAGACTCACGTGGACTAAATTGCTCGATTTTGATAGGTTATTTTTGGATGTTATTGTAAAATACCCCAGGTGTCCAACAATGACACAGCTCAAGGGTGGACACAATGAAACAGTGTTTCCACTACTACTACCTAATATTTGAGATTTTCAGATGCATTAATCTTTAAGTATGTATAATTTTACTTAAGATATTAATGCCTATTGCCTATCCTTACATATAATTATGAATAATTGTTGATTTAAATCGTTATTGCCTATAAAAGGTACCTAACTTCGATTTAGAAAAAATGAGACTCATTAATCTTTAAGTCACTAAATAATTGTACCCGAGACAAACCTAAAGTCGCATTACTCATCTCCCAGCAAAAATGTAAACAAAGAAACGTCACTGTCAAATTGACAAACTGACCCTGAGAGTGACATTTTCAGATATTGAAAACCTTTGGTCACTTTTATAACTTTTTAATTTGTTTATTATATTTTGAGTCATAATAAATATTATGTTATCCAGGGTAATTTTAAAGTACTTATGATGGTAATTAGAAATTTTATCTTTATAAACTATCATAACCATTTTTAATGTTAAAAATTCTTGATACGAACTGATAAGAAAACTAAACTTAGATATTTACTGTATGTACCTAAACTATCAAAAATACGTAGATAACAGTACATTGCAGGGGTTGGCAGGGGCTGGCAACGCAAAGCTAATTGTAGATATCGCTGCGTACGCTTGTTCCTAAGACAGTAGACGTTCAGAACAAAATGTATGGAAAAATAGTTATTTATTTTGAGGTATTTTTTTTACCGAAAAAGACCCATTGACCCAAAATGGATATAAAAGACTATTCTGCAATGCAAATGCCATTTATTGAAAGCGAAATTAAGACATTTTTTTTCTTACAGAACTTATGCATTTTTTCTATATCCAGATTTACATCACAGAATTTAATCATTTTAAAGCTAAAAAAAAACTATTTTTTTAAGTAAAAGTCCTTTGTTTTCCTAGGTCTCCTGCAACAAGCGTATGCAGCGCCATTTTGACAGTTGCCTTCCCTATTATAATTGTTTCAACTAACCTTATTTACAATAAAAGTCAAAGTCGAAATCAAAATAATATTTATTCAAATAAACTAAAAAATTTAGAGAAATTGAATCGTCTATATTTTCCTACCACCCGTTCCAGACTTTTTTAACTGACAAGAAGAACGGGCGCAAGAAACTTATCAGCTTTAACAGGGATAAGTAACGATATTACAAACATAAATATATCGTTACCATACATTGGCCTATCTAGAGATTTTTCCAAGGGGGGGGGGGCAGTTCGGAGGTAAAACTAATGGGGGAGGGGGGTGCGTGCTAGAGCCTCGTTGCAGTATAGAAGGGCAATATATCAGGTTAATCAGGTTTTTTGTCTGGGGTGGCACCACACTGTTATGTGGTGCGCACGCTCCCCCATTCCTACGCAAATGCAAATAAATTACAACAAGATTAGTAACCAAATACGTAAAGGTGCATCGTGCGTCCACTAGCGTCGCCTCAAGAAAAAATTATTACAACGAATAACTATCTATTCACAGTGTTTGGTAATAGCCTTATAAATGCCGAACATGATGGATAGAGGGACCATCAAATTGAACAACTTTTACTATAGGACCAACTCTGAAATCGCAGAAAAAATCAAAATGTATAAAACAGCTGATTTTTTTATCGCGATTTCAGATGAATAAGAAATAAATGTAAATATTATTTAGGTATTCTTATTAAAATGTTGGATCCAAGTTAAACTGAACTTATTTTAAGACAATTTTTATAATATTTTACATATATTCTTAATCGAGAACTGGCAGAATGTCTTAGCATCTTCGCCTGTCGTCGTCGTCGTCTTCATCGTCGTCGTCGTCGTCGTCGTCATCGTCGTCGTCATCGTCGTCGTCGTCGTCGTCGTCCCCAATACCAAAAGACAAATGTTAAGTACTACTACAGCTACTATTATTACTATTTTTTTATGAAATTTTATAAAATGAACCAAAGGTTGATGTACACGGTTTGCAGTTGATGTGTGCACAGCATTATGAATATCTTTTCTACTATAAAACTGTTATTATGAAATATTAAATTATATTACGCTTTTTTCCGCAAAACTCATGATTCAGAATATTTATCTAATCTATTTTTATTAGGTTCGTGATGAAAAAACATGTAGGTGTGTTTATTTCTTGACTTAGCAATATACTATTTCCTCTTGAGTTGATTTGTTCTGGCAACACCTTTGTTTACATTTTTGCTGGGAGATGAGTAATGCGACTTTAGAGGTACTTTTAAAGTCTGAATAAATGTAACGGGTGGCGCAAAAGTACTGGCACTAAAGAAAATACTTTTATTTTTTTTATATGACATTTTCTGTCATTCTGTTGTTGAAAATTGTGTAGTGAACAAATATAAAATACACTGAAAATAAACATGGACCGTTTTACTCCCCAAGAACGTGGAATAATTGTGTCAATGTTCTTACGGAATAATTCATCAGTGATAAGAACACAACGTGAATTTCGTCGACGATTTCCCCACCGTCCGGCACCGATTGGTCGCACAATTCGACGCTTTGCCACACGCCTTGAAGCAACTGGCTCAACATTGGATAGACCTAAGTCTGGGAGACTCTCGCAGCTCTAAAAGAAAACATTCGTCAAGAAATAACGAACATATCGCAGGAAGTGTTACGGCAAGTTATGCAAAATGTCATAAATAGGGCTCAAATGTGTATCAACTCTGGAGGTCACCATTTAAAAGACATCATCTTTAAATCCTAATGGTACGAAATTTAATGGCACAAATATACATTTAAAAAAACCTAAATCTAGTTTTCTAATTTAGAAAAAATGTTATAGCTGAACCAAATAGGGTCTTTACTTTTGCGCCACCCGTTATAATACCCTGAAAAAACCTTTATCTGTTGTAATTCAACAGGTTTTATCATTTACTTGTTGCACTTAATATGAAAAAGTCAAAATTAATAACAGTGTTTCATTGTTTGACACAGGGTGTTTCATTGTGTACCTAGTCCTAGGTGGACACAACTTTAAAACAAATTTTAAAAGTCTTCTTATTGGTTATGTATCTATTTATTAATGAAACTATAAATGCTATATTATAACTAATTAAGTAGACTCCGTTCCTGTAAAAAACGGAATTCATGTCTACAAAAATGAGAAATATGAGACTCAGAACTTTTGGTGTTTCATTGTTCCACACTGCACCCTACATGTCTAGTAGATTTGATAAAAAGTGAGTTGTCTGCCTTAGCTCTTAGTCTCGTATTATAGAATTAAACTCAAACTTAAATTTCTGTTTCAGTACAGTTAGAAAGAGATGGCGCTATATGCGATGAATAGCACCATCCCTTCCTAACTGTACTCAAGCAGAGGTTTGAGTTTGATTCTATAATACGAGCCTTAGAAAACATACCTGCTGCTGTATATTTGTATCTAAGCTGCACGGATTCGAACAAAGTGCATCAACCATATCAAGGACATTGGACTGCAAAGGTTTCTTCGCAGGCACATTTAAAGCGTTCAGGTTATCATCGTTCAGCACCAGTACAGCGAGGTTGAAGAGGTTGGGGAAGATTGGGCCTATCCTTGTGTTTGTTGTGAGGTCCTCTACTGCGATCTCTTTGGGTTTTCTCCGGAGATTTAGTATGGCTAGAGGGGAATATTAAAAGCAAGGAGTGAAAAATAAAGCTTGAGAAATTTTATACTATTATGATGTTTATCCACTCATTAGCAAATCCCTAATGAATTCTATTATTTTTGGTTATATGTCGAAAAAATTTGTTAATTTACTTCTTTTAGTATTGGCCCATCTGTCAGCACGGAATCGGCTTTTTCCGTGCTTTTCTGTCGCTCAGAACCGCCATTTTCTAGAGCGAGAAAGATAGCGGGAATGCGACAGTACGCGACGAAATTCTCGAGGCAATCCCATTCCCACATCTTTCTCGCTCTAGTATATGGCGGTATTGAGCGACAGAAAACGACGGAAAAAGGAAAATGTATTAATTTAGAACTTAGAAGTATTAAGTTCTGTGATAGTTTTTTTAGTAACGAAAAAATTTTATTGATTCAACTCACCTCTAGCGACTTTAGTGTAATAGTTTTGTAAACTGACACTTATATTATTACTGTTATTCAGACTTTTCTCATCTGTGATCCATTCAACGGAGACGGTGGGTAGTGTTGAGTACACATAGCTTTGCGGCGTTAGTGCACATTCAGTCACATTCATTAAAGTTTCCTGAAATAATTACAATGGGATTAAATTGACAATAGACAGTGATCCGCTGTAACTTCACTGGAGAATGTATGGCAAAGCGTACACTGATTAAAATAGGTACGTCATTTTATACCGCAAGCGTTCTAAAATTAGCAACTTCAGATGTACATTGTTAAATTTTTCGTATTTTAGTTACTTAATTGATGACTATTATCATTTGATTAAAGTTAGCTCAAATTGAAACGCGACACGACGACGCCCACTTTTCAACGTATCAAACTTAAGTAAAGCCTTATATAGAAAGGAAGCTGGTAGCCGGCGCCGGCATTTATATGAACAAGCACCGCCGATAAGCGCTGAACGTTCGGCGCTTATCGGCTTATTGGCGCTGATAAATCAGTTTTCTTTCTGTATACGGCCTAAGTCGCGTTTTGGTGTGACCTGACCCTTTGTAAAATTGTTTGCCAAGTTTGGTTTTGACTCGAGAATGCTTGTGCTAGTACTTATCATAGGAAATGTCGCAAAAAATTACGTGAAAATAAAATCAAAGCGCAATTCTTACACCGATGATGGGACGGCACTTGAATGGGAAGGAAACAGACTTTTGGAGATTAGAGGTGACGACTGTAAGGTATTTGTTTTCTTTTTGGGTGTTGTTGGAAGGCCGCATTTGGCAAAAAAAGACGGAACCGAAGCAAAGCGAGGCCGGGTCACTAGGTGTATTTATAATTTTAAAAATTATACACAAACCTTAGCCTAAAGACATGCAAACCAGATATTATTTTGCATAAATATAAATAAAACAGTAATATCGTACAAGGCTTTTCATAACAAACTTACTACTTGGCAGCATATTTTTTCGTCTCCCACAGAAGCGTACTGGGTGGAGCAAGTGCCGACTACCGGGCTGGTGTCGGACAGCACCAGCACAGAGTTCACATCCCAGCACTCGACACGGGTCTTCTTTAACATCTCACTGTGTAAAGCTATTGTCTGAAAATACAAAGAAATCTCATTATAAAAAAATAATAAATTAAGATTGATATAATTTAATGTTACTGGATTAATTGAGGTGACAATGTGTAGAACTGTAAAATCAAACTTACTCATAATAATCATGTCTTGTCAAATTGCTTTTCATATTATTCATCAAAGCGGACGCTGGCGTCTCCACAAGAATAGAAAATCTATTGTGTCTCATTTTACAGGCGTTGATGGGTTAATACAATTAAGAAGGATACTTTTGATTATAGCTTATATTTTAATTTTTTAATCCATAACTAAATCAAACAAAAATATGATTTATTCAAATAAACAAAAAATAAGCATAACAGTTAAACAATTCAATATTTTTATTTTTATTTTTTTTATTTTCAACACCATGCTAGTTGAAGGAAAAGTGGAAGGCAAGAGGAAGAGAGGGAGACCTCAAAGAACCTATATGGAGCAAAAAGGGAGACGAGGGATGTCGCGTCGTATCAGGAGATCAAAAAGATAGCGATGTGTAGGGAGCAGTGGAGAAGACTTCACCGACAAGAGCACAGCTCTTAAATTAAAGAATTAAGAACCTGTCTTGGACAATTTTATTATATTCCTAATCAATCTTAGAGTTTGGCTTTTTGCTTGAACAATAACCATGAGTTAACTCATCAATGCCCAGAAAACGAGACGAATTGATGAATTAATTACAGCAAAAGATTTTGCCTAATTTAACATCATTTGCTTTAACTTCAACCACTAGTACAGTATGAGGCATATATCTTGAAATTTTTCGATGGAGTAGGGATAAGTTCGCTATGTGTTTTTGTGAGCGACTAATAGCGTGCGCTCCGTTTCCGTCACCCGCGCCCCTCACCGCTACGCATGCCCAAAATACGCATTCTGCGCAATCCCCTCGTTTTCTAGATATATGCCTTGTACCGTATTGTACTGTACTTCAACTTACACTGATAGTTTGTCGGAGTTTATAGCTAACATCTTCTGCGAGATTAGTGGCCGCTTCAGCGTTCAGTTCCGCAGCCACTTGGTCCGCCATACACAGTATTGAGTCTGCACCAATACCGGCAAAACGGCCTTGTGATGTACTGGCATCCTGAGAAAACAATTTGTGTTAATTTGGGTAGTAAACAATATTACTAAAGTTTAAATGACCTACATTATGACATCTACTAATTACACTTTTACTTAATAGTTGGAGTTCTTAAAAAAACTAAAGAACAGTAAAATAATATCTTAGAAGTTGTTTAAAAATGCAAAGTTATAAATTATTAAGCAATATAATCAAAATAAAGTGTATAAAAGTTGGTTACAGTAGTGTTAAGTTGTGAAACCTTACCTTGTATTGTAATGTAAAAAAAGGACGGACTTCTAAATACTTACTTTTTCATTGAGAGGAGGAGTATCACACTGGCTAGATCCTCCTGATTCCGAAGCTACCGATTTATTTCTATCACGTTCCCGATCGCGGCTACTGCTAGACTTTTTATTATGGTTTTTACTACTCGATGAATTAGACATGACTTAAACCGAATGTGCTTACGTTCTCATGGCAAACTGTAACTGGTTTAGTTTGTGAAGAAACTACAGTTTAAACGATGATTTTACACTCATTCCATACACAATTTTGGATAAAAGAAATAATACAAAAGTGCGTCCACTGTTTTCGCAATTTTCGCATTGACCGTAAATGACGTGACAGATGACACTTGTCAGTGTATGTCTGGTATGTGCATTCCAGCAGGCTAATCGCTGGGTCATCGATCGCCACAGAGTGGATTTTAACGGGAACAATATTTTCTGTCACCTAAGTTTAGATGTGTCACTAATCTGTAATACCCTGATAATTATATTTATCCCCAAGAAATATACACGCTGAAATTTTAATCATTTGGTTCCCGCCGTGTGGTGGTTCCACTTATGATTACAAGCAACTTTTACTATGGGGCCAACTCTCCTGCTCGCAAAAAAAAATCAGCTGTTCCTTATAAAAGTGCAGTACCTACTCGACCTTAATGTATGGAACAGCCGATTTTTTTTGCGAGCAGGAGAGTTGGCCCATAGTAAAAGTTGCTTGTAATCATGAGTGGAACCACCACACGGCGGGGACCAAATGATTAAAATTTCAGCGTGTATAAGTCAATACTAAATAATATACTAGAAAAAATACGACTCGCACTAGATAAAATCTCGGACGGGAATCGAACCCGCGACCTTTGGATATCCAATCCAATGCTCTGACCACTGAGCTACCGAGTCACTCAGTGGTCAGAGCATTGGACCGGCTGGTGATTCAACTTAAGTGACAGATCTACTATTTTAGGAACAAAATATATTATTTATTAGGTCACTGAAAATTCATTTATTAAGTAAAATTGATAAAATCATACCCGATTTTAACCATGGAAAGTAATTTGTTTTAATGTTCAATGAGCTATTTTCTAACAGCTGACAATTTTAGTATAATTTTATGTCGATAGATGGCGCTATTTAGTAGATTTTTTTTTGATATTCCCACTAAGAGTCGAAGAAAAGTTCTTCAGAACACGCCAACGGACAACCAACGCAACACAACAAACCACATACCTACTCAACAAACGTATGTTTAAAAAGAAATTACATTTTATCTTTTGCCTTTTTCTTAAAAACCAACCTATTTACTTGTTCAACGACATCTAGAAACTTACTAACATATTTAAAAATAAATAACGATTTAAGTTTAAAAGATGTATGACAACTGTTTACTAAATACTTAATAAGACAAGTAAGGTTGGATGGACAGACTTTAAGGCCCGTATTTATAAACCGCT
The DNA here is from genome assembly GCA_943789525.1 of Agriphila geniculea. Lineage (NCBI taxonomy): Eukaryota > Metazoa > Arthropoda > Insecta > Lepidoptera > Crambidae > Agriphila > Agriphila geniculea. The sequence continues at coordinate 21,705,490 of OX038877.1, forward strand.
CTCAATACCGATCTCAAGAGCGATCTCAGCTGATACGCTCTCAAGATGTGAGCAGCATCTTAAGTTGAATATTAATTAATAGTCAGATATCAAGAGCGTATCAAATGAGATCGATCTCAGCTCTTTTAAGGCTGGTTTACATTATCTTAGTATTTAGTAGAGTGCTTAGTAGCGTGCAAGTAGATTCGAATGCGAGTCTTTTAGTAGTTTTGGTGCCTTTCCAGTGACCGTTTACACGCTTCCAGTAGAGTGTCATTTTCGCCATACCTAATACCTATTATTTAATTCAATTACACGTCACGCGTTCACCGGCAAATGCACTCTACTAAAGACGCTACTAAAATGTCGATTTACATGCTTCCAGTGCGAGTGCGAGTAAAATATCGCGCAGGGGGTGAGCGGGCGCGCAGGGGGTGCTACTGGAAAGCGAGTAGAAATGCTACTAGAACGTTACTCTCTTTAGTCATAAAGGCTAGTTTACATTATCTTAGTATTTAGTAGAGTGCTTAGTAGCGTGCGAGTAGATTCGAATGCGAGTGCTTTAGTAGTTTTGGTGCCTTTCCAGTGACCGTTTACACGCTTCCAATAGAGTGTCATTTTCGCCATACCTAATACCTATTATTTAATTCAATTACACGTCACGCGTTCACCGGCAAATGCACTCTACTAAAAACGCTACTAAAATGTCGATTTACATGCTTCCAGTGCGAGTGCGAGTAAAATATCGCGCGGGGCGTGAGCGGGCGCGCAGGGGCTGCTACTGGAAAGCGAGTAGAAAGGCTACTAGAACGTTACTCTCTTTAGTCATAAGACGACCGTTTACATGTTTCCACTAAAGCACTCTACTAAAGACTAAGATAATGTAAACCAGCCTTAAGACGACCGTTTACATGTTTCCACTAAAGCACTCTACTAAAGACTAAGATAATGTAAACCAGCCTTTAAGATCAATCTTAAGAGCAGGATCTTAAGTTCACGGTGGTTTTTATATAGCAACATGACACTTTTGAATTAAGATTGAATGATTAACGTTTCGTTTAAGCTGTGTAAAATAATTAGCTCAAATTTTTGTAAATAATAATTTTATAATTGTACTCTCATAAATTAGTGCAAAACATTTTAGAAAAGTGGTAAAATGTAAGTATTATGTGGCCGTATGATGCAAATGTGCCTTTGCCTTTTCTGTTTCATGATAAAAAAACGGAAAAAATTGGCGGGATATTGTAATTGTTATTATGACTAATACATTTTGTAATTTATGTAATATCGTAATCAATATCATCATTATGATTAACTTCGTTGACTAGATTTTGAAACTCTATAGTTTTATCCTTAGAGCATTTACCATGGAAATAGTACTATAAACCGGAATGAGCGCTTCGCCCCAAAACGAGCCGACAGAGAGGTCAAGTAGATGTATGTGTCCTTTTCTTCATTAGGGTGACCAAACCGTATGGTTGGCCGGAGACATACATAATACTTTAAACTGTTTAATATCAACTTAAATACCTAGGTAGTTCTTTATTTATAATTAACACTTTTTACTGCGTTTTTATTAGGTTGCTTGCTCTTTTGTTTGTTTGAGCACAAATTTTGCAAACGATTTTATACCAAATTCCCGATGAGCTAGAGACTTGAAACTTTGAACACAGGTCAGAAATGGAAGGAAATGCAATATTACAGTGTCATTGAGGTGATCTGATAATGGAGCCGGAAGAACGCCACAGGAACTCTATGATGAATAAAACTATACAACCCCATCGTGTTTGGGCTTATTAGAATTGTCTTGACAAGTACTCTGACGGGAGACGAGGTTCAGGGTCGGATGATGAAGTCTGGATTCCATGCCATAGGAACTCAATATTGAAATCATGCAACCCCATCGATTTTGGGCTCGTTTGAATCGTCTTGACGAGTGCTCTGTTGGGTAATAGTATCCAAGAGTCTGATGATGGAGCCGGAAGAAGGCCACAGGAACTCTGCAATAAAACCTTTCAACCCCATCGTTAACCCCATAGTTTGGACTCGTTTGAATGGTCTTGACGAGTATTCTGATAGGCGGTGGTATATTTTTAGTTTAGCTCGTTAACTAAAAAAAGAAAATTAATATTTATTTAAAAAAAAATATTTTTTAAGATAAAATTATTTATCACGTTTTTATTAAGTTGCTTTTTTGTTTTTATTTTTTAAATATGGTAATTCAACCAATTAAAATCTAGTGTATTCAATCCAATTTAATTTCAAGTGTAAATAATTACGCAACTTTAAAGTTTATTCCAATTTTTAATAAAAATGCAATGTGCGTGAACTTCGGAAAAACAAATAAATGTTGGAAAAACAAGTAAAAGTAGGAAAACATTGTCTAGTGATCTGTAGTTAAAAAAAGATGGAAACGATTTTCGACTTTATTGACGTTTGAAATTCGATTGTATAATTCGATCCCATAATTATACTTGTACATTTACTTTGCTGTTTCATTAAAAACTGTTATTTTGGTAAAGATGTCAATAAGGTCTAAAATACTTGCACCAATTTCTTTACTAGTGAAATTAATAAAATGGGTGCAAGAGATTTACGAAGACACAATGTTAAAAATATAAAAAAAAACAAAATGGCGGCCAACTATATTGTTCGTGGGCCGATTTTATGAAACTCGATTTTGTTACTATTTTGATCAGAATATAACAAAGAAATGTTAAAAATATAAAAAAATATGGCAGCCAACTCTTTTATTTGTGGGCTGATTTGAATGAAACTCGGTTTTTAGTACTAATTTGACAAGAAAATAATAACACAATATGTATTGAAAAAATAAAAAATCTAAGATGGCAGCCAACTTGTTTGTTTTTGGGCCGATTTCGATGAAACTCGGTTTTTGGCAATATTTTGACAAGAAAATAACAACGCAATTTTTAAAATACTAAAAATCTAAGATGGCGGCTAACTTTTTTGTTTTTTTGGGTCGATTTCGATGAAACTCGGTTTTTGGGTACGATTTTGACAAGAAAAACCAAGTTTCATCGAAATCGGCCCAAAAACAAAAAAGTTGACCGCCATCTTGGATTTTTAAAATTTTCAACATTGCGTTGTTATTTTCTTGTCAAAATCGTACCAAAAACCGAGTTTCATCAAAATCGGCCCAAAAACAAAAAAGTTGACCGCCATCTTGGATTTTTTAAATTTTCAACATTGCGTTGTTATTTTCTTGTCGAAATCGTACCAAAAACCGAGTTTCATTAAAATCGGCCCAAAAACAAAAAAGTTGGCCGCCATCTTGAATTTTTTAATATTTAAAAATGCGTTGTTATTTTCTTATCAAAATAGTGCCAAAAACCGAGTTTCATCGAAATCGGCGCATAAACATGAATTTGATTAATAATATAAACTTTACCCCTCGCCTGCGACTTCCAGTTATTTCCATTGATAGAACAATTTAGTTTTTGGGAAATCAGAAATGGTGTAAAATTTATGGTCACCCTAGTTTTGTAAAGGAATATTTCCCGAATATTGAAATTCTAAAATTGAAATTTGGCGCCAAAGTCAAAATCGGATCGGAGTTGCCAGGATTGACACTTGAATTTATACAACTAAAATAATGCTGATTAGCATTATTGTAGAAATCTAATTAAATCAAAAGAGTAAGTTTAGTTTTATTTTACAATTACTATGTGTTATTCTAAATTAATATTTAAGTAGTATATTTTCAATATTCCACTCCGAATCCTTAACTTTGACACACTACGTGATTGGTAACGTACATATTTTTTTCCTACTATCGTGGTATTATTGTTTTGTAATGGCAATTGTGCGAACGAGACACCGACCTCCACCTAGTGTTGTTTCATTCACACAGTAGAGTCTTCAGTCAATGTCATCGATAGAATTTCAACTCTATGACGAAGGCAATACAGTTGAATTTCTTTTAAACGAATTGTGAAAATTTTTGTATAGTACTCACTCCCTGTATGAACCTCCTTGTTTTATCCACGTATATAGGTACCAAGGACCAGTCTACGCTCTACGCCTACGCTACGAGTAGTGAAGCCATGTGTTCGAACTTTACGAGGACACAAGTTTTTCACAATTGTACTTATTATTAGAGGTGCATCCGATAGTTCCGATACCGATACCGATATCAATATATCGGCGACACTTCGGGTTTTCCGATATATCGGCAATATTTTTAGTGTCGAAAACTTAGCTTAAACTTAGCTTAGCAAAGGCGCAGGTTTTTTTTGTCAATTTCATTGCAAACGAGATTCGAACCGAATTTCGGTTTGTCGAAAGCTGTTGGACAAAACTAGGTGTAGCCGGTAGCTGTTTGACAAAACTAGTTTTGCCGGTAGCTTTAGGTTAAACTAAGTTTGCCGGAAGCTGGTGGACAAAACTAGTTTTGCCGGTAGCTGCTAGACAAAACTAGTTTTGCCGGTAGCTACCGGCCAACTTGTAATAAAACCTTTCAACCCCATCGAGTTTGGACTCGTTTGAATGGTCTTGACGAGTACTCTGATAGGCGGTGGTATATTTTTAATTTAGCTCGTTAACTAAAAAACAGAAAATAATTATTTATTTAAAAAAAATTTGGAACAATTTATTTATCACGTTTTTATTAAATTGCTTTTTTGTTTTTATTTTTTAAATATGGTAATTCAACCAATACAAAATCTAGTTTATTCAATTCAATTAAGTTCAAGTGTAAATAATTACGCAACTTTAAAGTTTATTCCATTTTTTTTATAAAAATACAATGTGCGTGAACTTCGGAAAAACAAATGAATGTTGGAAAAACAAGTAAAAGTAGGAAAACATTGTCTAGTGATCTCTGTAGTCAAAAAAAGATGCAAACGATTTTCGACTTTATTGACCTTTGAAATTCGGTTGCTTTTCCCATAATTATACTTGTTCATTTACTTTGCTGTTTCATTAAAAACTGTTATTTTGGTAAATATGTCAATAAGGTCTAAAATTCTTGCACCAATTTCTTTACTTGTGAAGTTAATAAAATGGGTGCATGAGATTTACGACGACACAATGTTAAAAATATAAAAAGAAACCAAGATGGCGGCCAACTATATTGTTCGTGGGCCGATTTTGATGAAACTCGATTTTGCTACTATTTTGATAAAAAATAACAACGAAATGTTTTAACATATTTTTAAATATAAACAAATATGGCAACCAACTCTTTTATTTGTGATTGGGGCTGATTTTAATGAAACTCGGTTTTAGGACTAATTTGACAAGAAAATAATAACACAATATTGAAAATAATAAAAATCCAAGATGGCAGCCAACTTTTTTGTTTTTGGGCCGATTTCGATGAAACTCGGTTTTTGGTAATATTTTGACAAAATAATAACAGCGCAATTTTTTAAAATACTAAAAATCTTTAGCGGCAGCCAACTTTTTTGTTTTTTGGGCCGATTTCGATGAAACTCGGTTTTTGGTACTATTTTGACAAGAAAATAACAACGCAATTTAAAAAAAACTAAAAATCCAAGATGGCGGCCAACTTTTTTGTTTTTGGGCCGACAAAACTAGTTTTGCCGGTCGCTGCTAGACAAAACTAGTTTTGCCGGTAGCTGCTAGACAAAACTAGTTTTGCCGGTAGCTGTAGGTCAGAACTAGGTTTGCCGGTAGCTGATGGACAAAATTAGTTTTGACGGCAGCGGTTGGACAAAACTAGTATTGCCTGTAGCTTTTGCACAAAACTAGTTTTGCCGGTACCTGTAGGTCAGAACTGGGTTTGCCCGTAGCTGACGGACAAAACTAGTTTTGACGGCAGCGGTTGGACAAAACTAGTTTTGCCTGTAGCTATTGCACAAAACTAGTTTTGCCGGTAGCTGTAGGTCAGAACTAAGTTTGCCCGTAACTGACGGACAAAACTAGTTTTGACGGCAGCGGTTGGACAAAACTAGTTTTGCCGGTAGCTGTTGGACAAAACTAGTTTTGCCTGTAGTTGTTCGACAAAACTAGTTTTGACGGCAGCTGTTGGTCAAAACTAGTTTTGCCGGTAGTTGTTGGACAAAACTAGTTTTGCCGGTAGCTGATGGACAAAACTAGTTTTGACGGCAGCGGTTGGACAAAACTAGTTTTGCCTGTAGCTGTTGAACAAAACTAGTTTTGACGGCAGCGGTTGGTCAAAACTAGTTTTGCCGGTAGTTGTTGGACAAAACTAGTTTTGCCAGTAGCTGTTGGACAAAACTAGTTTTGCCGGTAGCTGTAGGTCAGAACTAGGTTTGCCGGTAGCTGATGGACAAAACTAGTTTTGACGGCAGCGGTTGGATAAACTAGTTTTGCCTGTAGCTATTGCACAAAACTAGTTTTGACGGCAGCGGCTGGACAAAGCTAGTTTTGCCTGTAGCTATTGCACAAAACTAGTTTTGCCGGTAGCTGTTGGACAAAACTAGTTTTGCCGGTAGCTTTAGGTTAAAACTAAGTTTGCCGGAAGCTCATCAGCTTCCGGCAAACTTAAAACTTCCGGCAAAACTAGTTTTGTCCATCGATAAAACTAGTTTTGACGGCATCGGTTGGACAAAACTAGTTTTACCTGTAGTTATTGCACAAAACTAGTTTTGCCGGTAGCTGTTGGACAAAACTAGTTTTGCCCGTAGCTGTAGGTCAGAACTAGGTTTGCCCGTAGCTGATGGACAAAACTAGTTTTGACGGCAGCGGTTGGACAAAACTAGTTTTGCCTGTAGCTATTGCACAAAACTAGTTTTGCCGGTAGCTGTTGGACAAAACTAGTTTAACCGGTAGCTGTAGGTCAGAACTAGGTTTGCCGGTAGCTGGTGGGCAAAACTAGTTTTGCCGGTAGACGTGAGTCAAAACTAAGTTTGCCGATTTTGGCCAAAGCTAGGTTTGGCGGAATCTGCTAGTCAAAACAGGGTGCAATAGTGCACTTGGTCTAAAACAGTTTTGCCGGTAGCTGTTTGTCAAAACTAGGTTTGCCTGTAGCTGTTGGACAAAACTAGTTTAGCCGGTAGCTGTAGGTCAGAACTAGGTTTGCCGGTAGCTGATGGACAAAACTAGTTTTGACGGCAGCGGTTGGACAAAACTAGTTTTGCCTGTAGCTATTGCACAAAACTAGTTTTGCCGGTAGCTGTTGGACAAAACTAGTTTTGCCGGTAGCTTTAGATTAAAACTAAGTTTGCCGGAAGCTCATCAGCTTCCGGCAAACTTAAAACTTCCGGCAAAACTAGTTTTGTCCATCGATAAAACTAGTTTTGACGGCATCGGTTGGACAAAACTAGTTCTGCCTGTAGTTATTGCACAATACTAGTTTTGCCGGTAGCTGTTGGACAAAACTAGTTTTGCCCGTAGCTGTAGGTCAGAACTAGGTTTGCCCGTAGCTGATGGACAAAACTAGTTTTGACGGCAGCGGTTGGACAAAACTAGTTTTGCCTGTAGCTATTGCACAAAACTAGTTTAACCGGTAGCTGTAGGTCAGAACTAGGTTTGCCGGTAGCTGATGGGCAAAACTAGTGTTGCCGGTAGACGTGAGTCAAAACTAGTTTTGCCGGTAGACGTGAGTCAAAACTAAGTTTGCCGATTTTGGCCAAAGCTAGGTTTGGCGGAATCTGCTAGTCAAAACAAGATGCAATAGTGCACTTGGTCAAAAACAGTTTTGCCGGTAGCTGTTTGTCAAAACTAGGTTTGCCTGTAGCTGTTGGACAAAACTAGTTTAGCCGGTAGCTGTAGGTCAGAACTAGGTTTGCCGGTAGCTGATGGACAAAACTAGTTTTGACGGCAGTGGTTGGACAAAACTAATTTTGCCTGTAGCTATTGCAGAAAACTAGTTTTGCCGGTAGCTGTTGGACAAAACTAGTTTAACCGGTAGCTGTAGGTCAGAACTAGGTTTGCCGGTAGCTGACGGACAAAACTAGTTTTGACGGCATTGTATTGCATTTCCTTCCATTTCTGACCTGTGTTCAAAGTTTCAAGTCTCTAGCTCATCGGGAATTCAGTATAAAATCGTTTGCAAAATTTGTGCTCAAACAAACAAAAGAGCAAGCAACCTAATAAAAACGCGGTAAAATGTGTTAATTATAAATAAAGGACTACCTAGGTATTTAAGTTGATATTAAACAGTTTAAAGTATTATGTATGTCTCCGGCCAACCATACGGTTTGGTCACCCTAATGAAGAAAAGGACACATACATCTACTTGACCTCTCTGTCGGCTCGTTTTGGGGCGAAGCGCTCATTCCGGTTTATAGTACTATTTCCATGATAGGTACAAACGTGTCCATCGTTCTGGCAGCGCCACGGTCTCCGATTTGCGTGAAAAAAATTCACCATGTAGGCCGATTTTTTTCCAGTCGGGAAAAAATAGGTTTGATTTTTTCCCTCCACTGGATCCGAAGATATACGAGGTTTATTGTGGCGCTGCCAGAACGACGTCGTCCTGGCAGCGCCACGGCTATATCTCATTATTTACAAAAGCTAGAATAAATCTAATTACACACAGATTTTTGGCTTTTTTTTCCATTTCACACAAGCTAACATCCATCCGTGAACGTCAACAGATTCAGGAGTAATCGTGGGTCATTCGTGGCGCTGCCAGAACGACGTCGTTCTGGCAGCGCCACGGCTGAATCTCAGCAATTTGATTTTTTTCCTGGAAACGATGTGGGTATATATTTAATACCTTTGTCATAAGGCACGGAAAAAAATGAGTTTCTACATTTTATCGTGGATTAAGGATTTTATAGGCATCGAGAAATTATAACCTCAAAAAAAATTTTTTTCGCTCTAACGCCTTTAATTGATGTATTAAATAACATTCACGCATTCCCTTATCTTCCTATAAAGGGAAAAAAATAAACCACCATCGCAGCATTAGCCGTTCCAGAGAAATCATAGGTTTTGATTTGGTTCATACATTAGGCATCGTTCTGGCAGCGCCACACCCAGTGCAGCATGATCCAGAGCACCTGTCGCCAAACTGAGTATGCCAATATTTAGTACCACCATAGCGAACACGGAAAAAAATCTGATAACGTGTAAAACACAGCTACTTTCCGAGAAATAAGCCTTTGATTCAATATGCCATACAATTGGTACATTCGAGTAGAAAAGTTTTAAATTGCTTTTTATTTTAGCATTTTAAGTATCCGATCCGGTGCCCAAAAGCAGTTTTAACTATACAGGGTGTTTAGTAATACCCTCATAAAGCCGAATATGGTAGATAGGGACCATTATAGGGATATTTTGTTTATTAATTTTTGTATGAAACAGCTGGTTTTTTTTCGCAATTTCAGAGTTAGTTCCATAGTAAAAGTTGTTCAGTTTGATGGTCTCTATATCTACAATATGCGGCTTTATAAGGCTACCAAATACCAACAAATATGAAAAGTAAAAAATAAAAATGCATTTGTGATGAAAGCGGCAAGCATGCTTGAAAGCGAGCTACAGCTGGCTAGTCAAGCGGGAAAGTGTGAATGAGGCGTTAACTTAGTGAGTTAGTTTAGCTGTGAAGCTGTCAATTAAATGTCATACATAAGTCACGCACGTCTGGGGCCCTATTTTTGAATCGCTCGGCAGGCGTCGAGCTCTCTTTTCGACTGATTTTCGTTCGACATATGACTCAAAACAAGAGATGTCGAACGAAAAACAGTAGAAACGAGCGCTCGACTAAAGTCGAGCGATTTAAAAATAGGGCCCCTGATGCTGTTTGGTTTACCTCACGACCGAAATTACGACTAGTTTTTCGTATTTTGAGACAGTCTCAAATTGAGCGACTTCATTGCGCAATATTTGGGCTACTTCACTTCGCTGGCAATGGCAACATCCAATTAAGAAAAATAAAAATTGTATGATAAAGTTGATTTTTTTAGTTTTAATTTTGTTTTCATGTGTGCGTTTGTAAAACTCTATTAAAAATAAATATTTCTGATCGATAAACTATGTCTTTTCATTATTACTAGGAATATTTTTAATTTCCAAGAAAATAAAACAAAAAAAATCAATGTGTTTTTTTTATTTGTAACATTGGGTTGCCGTACTGGATAAATAAAACTACCATACTTAAACAAAAAAAAATGTATTAATATGGCCTAGAGTGAGGAAATTTGGTGGTTTTTGCACGTTTTCTTAATTGGATGTTGCCATTGCCAGCGAAGTGAAGTAGCCCTAAAATCGCGCAAAAATTTGCGAAGTCGCCCAATTGAGACTATCGCAAAATACGAAAAACTAGTCGCAATTTCGGTCGTGAGGTAGCGCAAACAGCATCAGACGTGCGTGACTTATGTATGACATTTAATTGACAGCTTCACAGCTAAACGGACGATCTGCACAAAACTAGTTTTGACGGCAGCGGTTGGACAAAACTAGTTTTGCCTGTAGCTATTGCACAAAACTAGTTTTGCCGGTAGCTGTTGGACAAAACTAGTTTTGCCGGTAGCTTTAGGTTAAAACTAAGTTTGCCGGAAGCTCATCAGCTTCCGGCAAACTTAAAACTTCCGGCAAAACTAGTTTTGTCCATCGATAAAACTAGTTTTGACGGCATCGGTTGGACAAAACTAGTTTTACCTGTAGTTATTGCACAAAACTAGTTTTGCCGGTAGCTGTTGGACAAAACTAGTTTTGCCCGTAGCTGTAGGTCAGAACTAGGTTTGCCCGTAGCTGATGGACAAAACTAGTTTTGACGGCAGCGGTTGGACAAAACTAGTTTTGCCTGTAGCTATTGCACAAAACTAGTTTTGCCGGTAGCTGTTGGACAAAACTAGTTTAACCGGTAGCTGTAGGTCAGAACTAGGTTTGCCGGTAGCTGGTGGGCAAAACTAGTTTTGCCGGTAGACGTGAGTCAAAACTAAGTTTGCCGATTTTGGCCAAAGCTAGGTTTGGCGGAATCTGCTAGTCAAAACAGGGTGCAATAGTGCACTTGGTCAAAAACAGTTTTGCCGGTAGCTGTTTGTCAAAACTAGGTTTGCCTGTAGCTGTTGGACAAAACTAGTTTAGCCGGTAGCTGTAGGTCAGAACTAGGTTTGCCGGTAGCTGATGGACAAAACTAGTTTTGACGGCAGCGGTTGGACAAAACTAGTTTTGCCTGTAGCTATTGCACAAAACTAGTTTTGCCGGTAGCTGTTGGACAAAACTAGTTTTGCCGGTAGCTTTAGATTAAAACTAAGTTTGCCGGAAGCTCATCAGCTTCCGGCAAACTTAAAACTTCCGGCAAAACTAGTTTTGTCCATCGATAAAACTAGTTTTGACGGCATCGGTTGGACAAAACTAGCTTTGCCTGTAGTTATTGCACAAAACTAGTTTTGCCGGTAGCTGTTGGACAAAACTAGTTTTGCCCGTAGCTGTAGGTCAGAACTAGGTTTGCCCGTAGCTGATGGACAAAACTAGTTTTGACGGCAGCGGTTGGACAAAACTAGTTTTGCCTGTAGCTATTGCACAAAACTAGTTTAACCGGTAGCTGTAGGTCAGAACTAGGTTTGCCGGTAGCTGATGGGCAAAACTAGTTTTGCCGGTAGACGTGAGTCAAAACTAGTTTTGCCGGTAGACGTGAGTCAAAACTAAGTTTGCCGATTTTGGCCAAAGCTAGGTTTGGCGGAATCTGCTAGTCAAAACAAGGTGCAATAGTGCACTTGGTCAAAAACAATTTTGCCGGTAGCTGTTTGTCAAAACTAGGTTTGCCTGTAGCTGTTGGACAAAACTAGTTTAGCCGGTAGCTGTAGGTCAGAACTAGGTTTGCCGGTAGCTGATGGACAAAACTAGTTTTGACGGCAGTGGTTGGACAAAACTAGTTTTGCCTGTAGCTATTGCAGAAAACTAGTTTTGCCGGTAGCTGTTGGACAAAACTAGTTTAACCGGTAGCTGTAGGTCAGAACTAGGTTTGCCGGTAGCTGACGGACAAAACTAGTTTTGACGGCATTGTATTGCATTTCCTTCCATTTCTGACCTGTGTTCAAAGTTTCAAGTCTCTAGCTCATCGGGAATTCAGTATAAAATCGTTTGCAAAATTTGTGCTCAAACAAACAAAAGAGCAAGCAACCTAATAAAAACGCGGTAAAAAGTGTTAATTATAAATAAAGAACTACTTAGGTATTTAAGTTTATATTAAACAGTTTAAAGTATTATGTATGTCTCCGGCCAACCATACGGTTTGGTCACCCTAATGAAGAAAAGGACACATACATCTACTTGACCTCTCTGTCGGCTCGTTTTGGGGCGAAGCGCTCATTCCGGTTTATAGTACTATTTCCATGATAGGTACAAACACATACGTAACAGTTCAAAATAAAATAATTATCCCGCGCACGTACGCTCTCAAGTCACGGTTTTTCAGCACTTGGCAAACACACTCTCAATCATCATCTCAAGAGTAATCTCAAGTGCAGAGTTTTGTTTATTAATATGAGTGATCTCAGTTGATACCACGAACTTAAAACTGTTCTTAAGTATAATCTATTAATTAGAACAGCATCTCGAGTATGATCTCAAGATAGCTCTTAACGTTGAGAGCGGTTTATAAATACGGGCCTAGAGTACCTACGACTCCGCTAGGAGTAAAGCTTCGTACAGACTGAGGCGAATTCCGCGCGAAATTCGCGAGTGCGACCACGTAACTCAAAGCGATAGCCATAGCCATAGCCATTGTCAAAGAAATTGCTATGGCAATGGCTATGGCTATGGCTATTGCTTTGAGTTACGCGATCAAAATCTGTCAAAATGAGCGACGCGCGCGATTCGCTCGCCTCAGTCTGTACGAAGCTTAATAGTGTTCTGTGAACTTCACACTCACACACTGACAAAATTGAAATTGAAAAAAAAATAGAGGAGCGTTTAAATGCACGACGGGCGAAAAACCCTAATTCCAGCCGCCTTAGCCTTAATATCAGCCGCTTTGTTCCCTAATTCCAGCCGGGTACAGGATGTTCCAAAAAAAACAACCATTTTATATGAAATCAAAGAATATTTATTTGGTAAATCTCAATAATGATAATAAAATACTAGAGGCTTTAAAATTATGATTCCCATAAAAAGTCATTGAAACTTATACGTCTCCTGTAGATATTAATCAACTTAGAATATATAAATATATTAAAAATTGCGTAAAAAAAAAATATATATCTTTGGTTTAATATACATATAATCAACGAGTACGAGATGGTTTTATTATTAGAAACCTTTTAAAGCGTTTCAATTATTTTTACTTTTTTACATGTAATTAAAGAAAAAACGAAATAATTAAAATCATATTTGAGAACACCCTGTATATTGCCGTAAAGTTTTGAAGACCGGCTGGCGTTAGGTTCTTATATAGTTCCTAATGTCAGCCCCTAATTTGCAGAACAAATAACTTTGGAACTGAACATTATTCACCCGGCTGTATTTAGGTCACTGGGTGCAGGGTTAGTAAGTCTAGTGAATAGCATTACAAATTCCAATCTTAAGACGAGCAAATTAAGATGAATTTGATTTCTTAAGCAAAAGATAAATACCCAACATCAGCCCCCGGCTGATAATAGAAAGTTATGGAAGATCACCCAGTCAAACTCCCGCCCCCCTAATTTTTCCGAAATTAGTAAATTTAATTACAAACTAGTAATCTCAAAACGTTATATTTCTAATCTATTACTAGTATCAAAGCTTAAAAGCATAAAAAATAGCATCATGCCTTCGTAAACACACTTCCCAAAGTTCGCATCGATCGTTCTTTTATACTGTTTTTCAAACATAGTTACCTCTACTCGGTCTCGGTGAACATTATTGGTCGTTGTGTAAATTGAAGGTGGCTCCATTAAACAGTTTCCGATTTTTATTGTTTTTTTAATTAAAGCAAAGCAAAACCTTTTGGGGGCTGGTATTAGGGGGGGGGGGCTGGAGTTAGGCATATCCACCCTATATCAATTGAATTACAATTTTCTTGTTAGGTAGGTACATGTAATTTTTAGTTGCGGAAATGCGTCGATGTTAATGTGACAAGGTTCCAGTTCATTAGCAATTTACGGGGGACAGTACCTAATTGTTCAATCGCTATTAAACGGTTTTCCGCACATGCTGGAGTTGAACTTTTCATACTGATCATGAAACTCCGCAGTAATGTAATAAAGTTAATTTGCTAATAGATGTTACAGAGTGGCAAGTCATCTTTCACCGTAATGGTAAAAATTGCGTAGGTAGGTACCTAATGGCCGCCTGCGGGGATGTTTTGGCATTGTAGTTATATTGCCCTTCAAGGTTCAGCCACGTTTAGCTATCAAAAACCTTGGCATTGACGAGCATAGACAGAATTATTTTGTCAATAAATATTTCGCAAGGTTTTTTAATATCAAGTGTTTCGATTCAACCACCCGTCGGTCGTAGACATTCACCTGGGCTAATACTTACACCTAGTTGAATTGCATAATACTTAGGTAAATTAAGTATACTTACTTTATTGATTAGTTTGTTCCATGTTAATTTAACTAAGGTAAATATCAACGAGATTTCAAATACAGCTCCTTGTGTTAAGTAGAAGAAACTAGTTAACTACAAATTAAACATTTCGAGATTGCATGATTTAAAAAAGTGAACTTTTGAATAATATTAAGTACCTAGATACATAAAGAGAATGCATTTATTGAGTATATAAAATTATCATGAACTAGGTATCTGTACCCACCTATGTGGGTAAATTATTCCAATATCGCTTTATGCAGGTAGACTAATGCGCGTGTTGCAGTTACTCAAATTACTATCCATTATCGTGTGCATTACAATACAAGTTAGTTGTAAAGAGGTTGTACACACCGACAGGGGGCACACACGTGGTGTGTCGACGGCCTGTGCTATAAGTATACATTCCCATCGATTGGTCAGAGGCGGCGTGGCTTACCGATCATTAACCCAGTTGTGTGGCGGTCCGCGGCGCGGCTGGGCACGCGAGCCGCCCTCGTCGCGGCATTCCCACGCCATGCAACTGCCCGAGCCGCCGCCGCCGCCCCTGGCGCCTCTCTGGGACCGCGTCATCCGCGCCCGAGCCTTACCGCCCGACCTGGACGTCCAACTCCTGTACGTGGCCATCCGCGACCGCCTCGTCCATCCTGAGTGGGAAGTCCGGCTTCACGCACTCCGAGTCCTCGCCGATCTCCTGCCGCTCTCCGGGAACGCACTCTCATTCCCGTTCGACCAAGTGGTGGACAACTTGGGCCACAACTCGCCAAATGTACGCAAGGCTGCTTTAGACGCTCTCAAAGTTTTCTGCACCCATTGCGAAGATTCGGAGTGTGCGGCACGAGCAATCCTGGACAAGTGCTCGTATCATAACATAAGACCCCATTCCGCGAACATTGATAACAAAGTGAATGTTATAACTGGTTTGATACTCTCCATACCGTCAGTCATGGCTATTCTAAAAAGGAGAAATCCAGGCCTCGATACGTTTCCAATTTTTCAAATCTTGGGAGATAAACTTTTTGACCCGATCCACAGAGATGTCGCCCAACGATCCCTTTTAAAACTTCGCAGGGTTTGTGGACCTCGTGATTACATGATATCTTTATCGAGACTAGATTTAAAAGTGCAGGACAAATTCCGACACTTGTGCGAAATTTACGATGAAGATTCGATGGATGTTTACTATGCACCGAGGAAATCTATTTACAGAGATAATAACAATCAAACGCTACTCAAGATCAATCACGTTTTCAGTAGCCCGATCACGACACCTTTAAGGATATCAACAGATTCCTCTTCGGAAGAATCTTTTGGTCACATGCCCTTTTATAATAACAACTTCACAAAAGTTATTATTGAAACAGAGATCAAATTCGATGCAGATACGGCTATCACAATGACTGTTTTAGAAGAAAACGACTCGGAAACCGACAAAAATTCAGTGAGCAATACGGAAAGTGAAACAGACGGTGACAGTACTGATAGGAATATGTTGAAATATAGCGATGTGGACTCTGAGGACACTGACGTAGTAGTGAAAAAAGTGCGATTTGGTGGTGAAAGTGTAAAAATAAGAACTCCTGATAGCGAAAATTTACATTCAAGTGAAGACGACAACAACCATAATAACATAGCGATACGGAAGGATCATATTGATGAGATGTCTCATCCAAATACGCCTGTTATAGTAACAAAAATGAATGAAATAAAACGTGAGGCGCAGGAAAGAGAATACGTGTCAAAGCTTCCAAAGAAAAGCGGTATACCACTTCCAGTGATACAAAATAAAGCACAGCAAAATAATTCCCTGCCCAAACAAAAGAAAGTGAAGTTAAAATCTAAATCGCTTAGTGAGTTGTATGATTACTTTCGTACGAAGAATGACGGTCAAGATCGTAAGCCTGGAGAAGGCTCGGGTTTTGCTCTAACGTTGGCGGAAGCGCGATCTCCTGAAAAGGTTCCGAGCCCTGTGGAACCTCACAGAGAGGTGGAAGTCCTACATAACTTGCAACGAAGCCCCGTAGTGTCGCCGCGGCGTCATTCTACGAGTACACGTGTACATTTGGAACGAGATGGGTAAGATTCGTTCAATAGATAGCGATATCGTTAGTCATAAATTATGGTTTGGTAAAAAACCTATCCACTATGCAGATTTAACATTTTTTTAAACGTCTTACCTTCCTCATAATTTCACCCCTCGACACTGGTAGGTAGGTAGTTTTTCCAATATAAATGAAATGTAGTTGCATATTCAGAGAAGTTTACTGCCTGTGCCTGTTGATTCTGTAACTAAACTCGTACCTATCTCACTTCGAACCTCACTTCACTTTTCGCGTGAATTTGTTATTAAAAATTAGCTGAATACAAGCTACTTTACCGATTGCAAAAGATTTTAGGTAGCTACCGTAGCTATCTAAAATCTTTTGTAATAAAAAACAGCCTATCTTTATCGCATTTATGATTTAATATTCCTGCGCAGTGAAGTGAGATTCGAAGTGAGGTTCGAGTTTGATTACAGAACCGATAGGCTGCTTGCTTCTTGATTACTTAAATTAAGTTGCTAAATAAGTTGTGCAAAAAAAGCCCCCTGCTGGTACACCTATCCCTACCAAAGTATCCCTACTGGTAGGGATAAGTGGAAACTCAAAAAATACACTTTATCATCGGGAGTTTTTAGGGTTCCGTACCAAAATGGTAAAAAAGGAACCCTTATGGTGTGACTCAGTCTGTCTGTCTGTCTGTCACAGCTGGATATCTCGAGAACTACTAAAGGTATCAACTTGAAATTTGGAATGGTTTAAGATGACATTTGCCCAACTATTTTGCAAATAAGAAATAAATAAAAAAGTAAATAACTTTTTTACAGCAGGGCCTGAAAAGGGGTCTTAAAAATTTGAAGTGGGGCTACTAGGGCATGTGGGGTATCATATGAAAGAACGCCGTTTGCACGTTTTCAATCATTTTTTTCTTTTTTTTTCTAGACCGCATAGTTTTCGACTTATGATGAAAAATGTAAAAAAAAATACCGTTCCCCCCCCTTATCTCCGAAGTTTGCAAAGAGAAAAATCTGAAATAATTCTATGTGATAGCAGTTTATATAATGATTACAGGAAAAATAAAACGATGTCTCAATATAGCATACGTTTTTAGAAATTATCGAATTTCCAAAAAAGTTAACATTAGTTCCACTATCGGTCAAGAGATGGCGCTGACCTAAAACTGCAATACTAATTTTATTATTCTACTCTGCAGTGTGGTTTAATGGTGCAATTATGGTATGGATGGTACGGAACCCTCGGTGCGCGAGTCCGACTCGCTCTTGACCGGTTTTTTTTGAAGTGAAAACTTCTTTAGCGGCGTTATACGCTTTTTGTAATGGGGAAAAAATGCTAAACTCGCGTCAGTAAGAATCACGTGGCTGATGCGTAAGACGGATGTGACGGATGGAGAGTAGACAGCTGGCGGCGGAAATATCCCCCTCTCTTTCTACGGGGCGCGTTGAAAATGACGGCGCGTCATTTTAAGACATAAACACTTGTGTCACCAGCAACGCACTAATTTTGAAAATGGAACTAATAGCAGCGATCTCTTCGGTGAAATCATAGACTTATTTATACTCTGTGGCTATAAGTTTAAATCGTAGAATGCGTGCATGTAGAAATTAAAAAGGCCACTGGCGCAAAATCTTTAGAATTTTTCTCTAATAACAAACTGATTGAATTGTGTGACTGTATAGTAATAGGAAAGAAATAATTTTAATCCTTTGCCGCTAATTTCAAAATATCAAAAATGCACAACGTTAATATTCAAGTTTTCACTTCTGCCGGCACTCCCGGAGTGCAACCTGTTTTTTTTTTACTTTTGCTAATGTATTTGCAACACATGTTTTAAACAACTTATTATTATACATCTGCCATTCGAGTATGCCTAAGGAGTTTGTTTTTAATACCTATAATATTTTTTAAATTTACATTAAATTATGTTTGGCACAAGTAAAAACCAAAACTCACAATAAAATGTATTTTACTTCATTTTAGTAGGGATAAGTGAATTAGAGTTTCCACAAATTCCTATCAGTAGATCCTTAGTAGATCTAAGTAGTTTTTTTTTCACTTATCCCTACCAGTGGGGATACCTTGGTAGGGATAGGTGTACCAGGGGAAAAAAACCAGGGTCAAAATTGCTCCCAAGTAAACCGAATCTGTGCCTTTTAATACGGGTCTTCACCATGAGACCTTCTTGGTGCATGTTTCCAAGATTTTATAGTTAAACGAGATTAAATTCGCTTTTGTTTAGATTCGTCTTGAATCTATTGGCGTCCTCCCCACCCAACGAGTTGGATATAAGTCTGTCCCCCCAACGGGCTTCGCCTCTGCGCCTCCACTACGATTGGGAGGACTCAGGGGTTTTGCCGAGACACGTGGTGGACCAACTACACAACACGGTATGATTAGTCCTTAATTGTACCCATCGACAGGAGTTCAATAAAAAATACATGATTGCGTCGAATAAACTAACTTACGCAACAATCATATCGAGGTACGTTTA
This sequence comes from Agriphila geniculea, assembly GCA_943789525.1. Lineage (NCBI taxonomy): Eukaryota > Metazoa > Arthropoda > Insecta > Lepidoptera > Crambidae > Agriphila > Agriphila geniculea. The sequence continues at coordinate 21,724,426 of OX038877.1, forward strand.
GAACTTTGTCTGTTTGAAGTAGTTGTAATTTGTCATTGATTTTAGTTCAAAAAAGTAATAGCTGTTAGAGTGACAAAGTTAATATATTTATACGTGACTGTATACGTAATTAGAAACTTAAAATATGAACTTCTATTTTTATTATTAAATTAGGTTCAACCCTTATACACTGGGCCGCAAAGAAAACGGGTCACCACGTTATTTTCATACAAATATCAAGAAACATGCTCACTTCAAAGTCTTATGGTGTCAGTATTTCTTTGACATGCTTAATCGACACATGAACATCCAAGTAATCCATCAACATGTAAATCATTGCAGAGATGGTCCAATTTTTTTACCAATAAGACCTGTGATTGGAGTGAGCAATGTTTCTCGAATCATATTTGTAATAGAAAATAATTTGGTGACCCGTTTTCTTTGCGGCCCAGTGTAGTAACTTACATTTTAATACCGTTGACAGTTATGCGAAAAGGTACCTAATTGGTGGTATTTTTAGGTATTAATGTAAGGTCACGAATCGTCGACGGCCCAACTAAAGAACCTAAGCTAATTAGACTGATTGTTATTTAGGATTAAGGCTAGGCTCAGAAAAAATGTTGAGAATAATAGTAACTTCTTTTCAACATTTATTGCAACCTACCTTGGTACAGGTTTTCTAGAAATGGGTGTAAACTTCATAAGCGTTGTTTCGCAACGCAAATATTTTCGTAGCGCCTAGATAGTAGTGTATTTTCGTAGCGCGTATTAGATAGATTTTCGTAGATCGTAACGCGTTAGATTGGATTAGAGCGTATATTTCGTAGCACGTAGATAGGAGCTTAATATTCGTAGCACGTAGTTTAAGAGCGATTTTTTCGTAGCGGGTCGAGCTGTTAGCCATGATGTAACAATTTTATCTTCATTACATACTTTATTTAAGAGGAGGCTCCCAGAATTTGGCAATATTTGAACTCAAATAGTGACGTCTGTACAATCTCAATGAATGTCAAATTCAGATATATGCTTTTATGGACCTTCATTTAGTGGATGACGGCAGGATTTCAGAAATTATTGAGTTTGGCTCGATAGTTTTTTATTCTGAAAACATGTCCTTTTTAGGGGAATTTTTGAAATATCTCTTTAATTATACATCGTTTCTGAGCAAAATTTATGTAAATCAAAAGCAAATTACGTGTTCCAGTGACTGACGGCACAAAAATCGTATATATTAATTATTACTATTGTTATTACCAAAAAAGAGATTAAATACCAGCGCGCTGCGGGCGTCGCCTTCGTTAGTACTGCGCAGTGCGCCGTCGAGGTAGGACGTGTGTCGCTCGCGCATCGAATTTTTTATCAGTACGAGCATTGCTTTGCAATCTATCTATACAGTTGTTTAACGTATGTACTTGCGCAGAGCAACGGAGGGGATTTCGCGAGGGCTAGGGCGGTTTCCCTCAAATTTCTATGATAAAGATTGTATAACTGTGGTATGGGTAACAAACAGCAAAGCGCGCGTGTTCATCGTTCTGGCAGCGCCACGGTTTCCGATTTGCGTGAATTAAATACACCACGAATGTAAATTTTTTGCCAGTCGGGAGCTCGGGAGAAAGTAGGTTTGATCGCCCCCCACTGAAAGAGGTACATCCGAAGATGTACGTATATGTCCATTATTAGGTTTGAGGAGCCACGTCACACCATTATTTAGCAGCAAAGTAGATTCTTTCTTGTAGCACAAATCCTGAAGTTAGCATCATAATATGCAAAGGTGGCTCCTCAGTCTAAACATCAGGTTTGAGGAGCCACTCTGGAACTCGCTAAGTACCAGTTGAATACTTTAGAAAATTAATGCATCGTTTAGCAGCAAATGTGTAAAGTACAAGCAAATTTTTTTTAATTTTTAGCTCAGTAGTGCTGGAGAACGCAATTTGTATGGCTCCTCAATGCTGACGTTTTGCATATAAACAACTTACTTACTGTACCTACCTCAGATAACAATGGAATCAAAACCAGATACGCTTACATTTAGCAAAAATTTCTGTTATATATATTTTATATTTTTATTTTTTTTTCTTAGTTTAAATTATGAAACACGTGTTTTTTCTTTTAATATCGCCCAGTACTAAAATATTAAGTTAAGGCTATATATATATATATATGGTAAGGCTATATTATATACAAAGTTATCCAAAATAAAATTACATTTGCTGACACAATACACCGTGCTTAGCAGATGATTACGCGCGCGATTTTCTCTCTCATGTTTCGCACGTCTGCGAGAACGAGACAGTCGGGTTGTTCGTCAGTTGCCGTACAGCTCTCGGCACCACCGCCCCGCGAACCTCTCCTTGTTGCCTCTCATTCAAAACATGTAGGACGATAGTATTTGACTAGTAACATTGCTGTTGTCATTCACTCGGACAAAATATTTTTTTGCAAAAAATTACCTACCTATTTTTTTTTCAAAATTGAAGAGTTTTAATGATACCTAATGCCTAGAAAAAATTTGGATGGTGTTAAAAAGATGACCCTGCATAAAAAACTCGCACATGACCGTTTTTTGACCTTTCAATAAATACTTATTATCTACTTCCGGGGTACCATACGGGGGGGTCGAAAAAAACCTTATTTTTTGGCTCCGATGCACCGTTTCCGAGATATTTGCATTTTTGTATATTTTTTTCAAATTAGGTTATTATAATAAGTACCTACTATAGTGTAGTAGGTAGTACTCGCATTTTTGAGTAAAGCACTATACAAGCCTTGGTCCACAACTCCATAATGACTGCACTGCTGGCCACGTTATGTATGATGGCCTCGAGCTAAGCTTAACTACACTCTCGGCCTTCAAGCTTAGTCATCATTGTAGCCCTTGCTGTCCGCGCTATAAAGGCCTACCTAACCTAACATATGATGTCAAAGTAAATAAAAAAAACTACTTGTCCTGGTTTCATTCATATAATATGGTTACCTTTCACAGCGAATTCTTAAGGAATATCGAAAAGTATTGTATTTCAGTCACCGGAAGAGAAACAGTGCTGAATTTTGAGGACCAGAACTCAGCCACTGATATCGCATTATCGCGTTGGTATTATTATTATGTAGGTATTATTTCGTTGAAATTGTCTTTTCTGTATTTTATATTTATATTATAGGAAGTAGAATTGTTTTTTTTTTGTTTGTCTGTCGGTTGTCGTCACCAAGTAGGCTCCTCCAGAATACTAGCGTTGCAGTGGTATGCTCCGGTATGCCACTGTAGCATTGCTGAGGTTGGGGCCTAGTTGGCCCCATACAAATTAGTTCTAAGTTCGTGTAGGTACATTGTTCTCTTTTTTTTTTGCTTTATAACTTTTATTTTTAAATACTGTCTATAATGTTTTACGGTCAATAAATAGTTTTTCTTTCTTTCTTCTTAGTACCTATCTAATAATATATGAATATACTGAATGGGGAATAGTAAAAAGCATTTTCTTTAATTTTCTTTTTTTCTTATTAAGCTATGTAAGCTTGCCACAAAAATATAAATACTTATCTATAGTTATATTACTTACTTTTATACTTACCTTTATAATTCTAATGAGTGTTCTCAGAACAGATCAAGCCTTGTTTGCAGGCGAAGAGATACATAAAAATCATATAAAATATATTTTTTAAATCAGTTGAAAATTTTGCACTTTAAAAATCGGAAACCGGCTTAACCGGCACCCTGTTATCTAAAAAGAAACTATTTAGCGACCGGTTTCATTCCACATACATTGCTACTTTTCTTTGGTATTTTTTTTTAATCCAAAAAGAAGTAGCAATGGATCACTATCATCTATGAACTGCAACCGGTCGGTAGGTGGTTTCTAATTAGATAATCAGCCCGCGGGGCGCTGCCAGAACGATGGACACAGGCGCTCGGCCGCGCGATAGAGTGCGGGAGCGAGACAGTTGCGAGTAAAATAAGTGGGTGGGGGGCAGCGAACGCACGTAAAAATTTTGCAAGCGGACTCTTAAGATTTTGTGCTTAATATTATCCTATTGAGAGATAATATTTCGTGCAAAACAATGAGGGCCCTTCAGACTTCAGTAGATCCATTTTCTAACACTGGTTACTTTTAATCGATACCTACCTATATTGTTGTCTCAGGAAAACTGGATATCAGCAGTGAAGGCCGCAGACCAGCTCCACGGCGCGTTACTGGAGGCTGAAAATGTGACGAAGGTGGAACCAGTGGCGCTGTCACTGGTTCAACACATGTGGGCGCTCAGCGACGCGGTAAATATGCAATTTTAATTCGAATGACAATATTGATGCTTTCGAAAACAATATCGAATCGGCATAATCGCATCGAAAGAATTGTCTAATAATAATAAATTATCAACATTCGCTGTTTACTAACTTTGACCGAAAGTGCAATAGGCAATAGAGACTATAGACTATAGAGTTGTGCTCTAGTTCACTGAAAGCCTGCCATAGTCAGACGGAAGTCACGGAACCAACGTAACACGCGGAACAAATTAATCATGGATAAGTTGATCATTCGAATAATGACTTCCATATTAAGTAAACCCGCTAGTCTCGGGCACCACTTTTCTACGCCTATTAATCTTACATTTATTCTGTCATTCCCAGTAGTCACCACCAGTTTCGCCTCCACTGGTGGACACTGGGTTTTTTCCCGACCGACCCGTGGTCACACCGTCTTACCGTGTGGTAAAAAAATTCGCCGTGGTCACAATGGTGTCAGTGTGACTACGGTATTTTTTTTACTCATAGTCATACTAAAGTTCCCATACGCCTCCAGTGGCGGCCACTGGGATTTTGCTTAGAAAAAAATCCCAACTGCCCCTACTGATTTAATTAATAAAATTCATATTTCTATTTAGTTAGATAATTGATTTGTGCATATGTGCATATAAAAATGATGACTAGAACGTTAATACAAATTCTGAATACATAAAAATAACTTTGGGCAGCTAACTTTGTCTAGATTCTATGCGGCTTAATCCTTAATGGTTTCGAAGCTAATAATTTTCTCGTAAATAAGTTATTCATGAAATATATTTAAAAAAAATCTATTAAAAAAAGTATCAATAGAGGTTTTCAAACATTGTTTGTTACATACTTACAATATGTACACGCTAGGTCATAATAAATCCTATGAGTAGGTACCAATTCAATAAATATTGTTAAAAAAATATTTGTCTATCCTTTAGCATCTCGGAATTTCTATGAACTGATTCCCAGCCACTACTTTGCCACCACTGTTGTCGAATGGGATTTTTTAAGGTTCCGTACCAGAATGGTAAAAAAGGAACCCTTATGGTGTGACTGTGTCTGTCTGTCACAGCTGGATATCTTGAGAACTATACTAATCATAACAACTACAAATTTGGAATATGTAGTTTAAAATGACATTTGTCCAACTATTTTACAAATAAGAAAGAAATAAAAAAAAAAATCTTTTTTGTCTTAAAAATTTGAAGTGGGGCTACTAGGGCATGTGGTATCATATGAAAAAGCGCCGTTAACACGTTTTTTAAAAAAAACCTTTTTTATTTAGGCCGCATAGTTTTCGACTTATGATGAAAAATGTAAAAAAAAATATCGTACCCCCTTATCTCCTAAGTTTGCAAAGAGAAAAATTTGAAATAATTCTGTGATAGCAGTTCATATAAAGATTACAGGAAAAATACCCTCTCTATCAGTTTGACCTTTTCGCTGAAAGACCATTTACGTTGGATGACATGAAAGAAAGATACCAAGATACCCGAAAGACAATTCAGCTACACGACATAAAAGCAGAATGAGCTAGTAGCAAAACGTCTGGAATTGCAAAAGTCCATATGTTTAAAATACCTTATTAGCCGGAAGTCAAATTAGTTGGATGACAAAAACACAGAATGGGATAGCCAAAAATATTCATAAAACTAAACGACAGGCTATAAAATATTGGTTAAGCGATAAAAAGTATAACCAAATAGCTTCTCTTGCGTGCATTAAAGAAAGTAAAAAATGATATATATATATTTTTCTTGTTCTTTTGTGGTTTTCCACCTATATTTTCTGTGAAAAGCAATATATTTTTTCTCTTTTTTTGTTCTTCAAAGAGGTCATTTAGTAACTATGGCATTTAAATATCCTGACGTTTTGCTACTATATCATTCAACGCTCATGTCTATTTAGTGACTATGGCCTTTTAATATAAAGACTATTTGCTACTAGCGTATTTTGAATTACGACATTTTAAGATCCAGACGTTTTGCTACTAAGGCGTTTAGCGTTCATGTCTATTTAGTAACTATTGCGTTTTAATATCAAGACGTTTGGGCTATATTGTCATTTTACAATGTGGGTATTCTGATAGTGACTCAAAAAATAAAACGATGTCTCAATATAGCATACTTTTTTTGAAATTATCAAGTTTCTAAAAAAGTTAACATTAGTGCCACTATCGGTCAAGAGATGGCGCTGACTTAAAACTGCAATAATAATTTTATTATTCTACTCTGCTGTGTATTTATTATGATGGTACGGAACCCTCGATGCGCGAGTGCGACTCGCTCTTGACCGGTTTTATTTAAACAAAAAATCCCAGTCTCCCCCAATGGAGACGAAGCTTGTGGTGGCTACTGGGAATGACCGAATTTATTCTGTGCTCCGTACTTTCTCCCACTTAAGTTACCTACAAGTTACACACTTCAAATTAACCTCACATAAAATTTAATTTAACCATACGAAAACGACAAAATTAAATAACATTGTGCTTATGACCTAGAGAAATTGCTAACGACGGCGTAATTGCCAGAACTTAGGTAGTTTGTTAATTAATACACTTACATAATAGGCGTAGCAAAATTAAAATAGGTCGGCAAATCAGATTCAGGATGTTGCGTGACGAATTCCAAATTGTTCCAAATAGAAAAAAAACATTAGAAATAATTTGTTTTACAGGGGCCCTATTTTTGAATTGTTCGGCTGGCGTCGAGCGATTGGTTTCTACTTATTTTCGTTCGACATTTGACTTTTCATATTTTTGAATCGCTCGACCGGAGGGCACTCGTTTGCAGTCGAACGATATAGCACGGCGAGCGATATTCTTTTCTACTAAAAACAAAGATATTTATGTAACAGCCAAAGAACACATGGATATTACGTTGCGGTAATTACTTACCAGTTTTATCTAGATTCTGCGTGGAACGGATAAAATCCATCATTTCGTTTATATTGGCAGCACCGGAAACGAACAATTCAAAAATACGGAAAAATGGCGTCATGCGGCTTGGAAGACGAGTGTGACTTAAGTCGCATGCGACTAAACTATGTCATACAAGCGATTCAAAAATATGGCCCCTGTTATGTTATGCTACGGCTCCACCTGCGTCTTAACGCATAGCTTAAAGCGTACGCAGATGTGGCCAAGACTTTAACGTGTTAATTTACAAACGACAGTACTAAATTTAACATAACGCCTTAGCTAAAGCGTAGTTGGACATTACTATTAACGTTAAGCGCCATCGCACACGGGGGACTTTTGTCTCCGCAACTATTTTGTCTCTCACATGGTTTGTATGAAAAGTTGCAGACGACCGCGTCGCTTCGTGTGCGCGCTTCCATATAAACCCGTGGACTTGAGACAGAGACAAAACAGTTGCAGGGCGACTAAGTTGCCCGTGTGCGATAGCGCTAACGTTAACGCAGGTGGATAATTTTCATGATGAAAATGAAATAACTTAATTGCCTTAATGAAAAATACTCACTTACTTATTTCATAGTACTTACTTTTGTTGTATGGTCTGTGCTTATTTCATAAAAAGTCGATTCTATTTGGTTACCTAACTTGAATAAATGATGAATTTAATAAAATTGATGGTGATGTATCTATTAGAAAATTATGAAATAATTAGCTAAGCGAATAAATAAATAACACTTAATTATCCCTATTTTCAAGGTTTCTAATTCTATACAAAAGTAAAAAATATCCATTAATGGATTTCTTTATGGATTTTAGTAGATACAGGGCTTTTTTCGGTAAAATGACAATAGGGAACATGCATCAATTTTTTTTTCTATCAAAATAAAAAGTATAATGCGTGAGAAAATCAACTGTAATATTAAAACTCTTCTCATGCGTCTTTTTCTCGTGATATAGTCACTTGAAGTTAGCACGCATTAGCTCCCGCCGAAAACGCTCTATACAAAAAGGTTAACATTTGTGACGTCACTCATGTCACGTTCCAGGCGCATTATATGGAGTTAGCCAAGAATTTTCAAATATCTCCCTAAATATTGCGATTAAGTACATATGTGTCATACAAAATATTATTTCTTATTCGATATTCTATCCGACTGTTAGTGCATTATATCCGAAAATGAAAAAAAAAATCGTTATTTTCCCCTGTATGATAAAACTAAAATAATTATTTTTTTTATTTATTTTTCTGTTCCATCATGTTTTTATACGTGTCCACAGCGACTAAGCTCAAATTTATCAAAATCGGTGACTTATGCATGTTCCCTCTTTTTTATTTGGAGTAAACTGCTCTAAATAAAAGCTTGCCATTTTTCCTAACATTGTAATTGTAAAATGTGTTACAACTGAGTCGTAAATTTATCGAAATAGCGAAAAGGTCGTAAATAACGTCAGAACTACTTGTAATATTCACCACAATTGGGTTAATTATCAAGTAGGTCAGGTTTGTTTTGCTTCAGAAACTGAAGTTTATCGTTTCGTATGATTTGCATAGTAATGTAAGAAGTAAAGAATAAAAATCAAATAATCTACCTCATGTGTACTGTGCACCTATAGGTTTATTGATGTACTTTTTGTCTTTTATTTTTCAGTGCAATATCATTACAATTTAGATTTATGTAATTTTTAAAGACTGTTTGTTATTTAATTATTTGGGCCTTTATTTAACTACTAAAATACTTAATAACGTCTTTACTCTTTAATAAAAATAGTAGAGCAAACAATAAAAACCTAATCCGACTAGATATATATGAATGAAGGGGAAAACAGGATACGGGCGAGAAAGGTGTCGTTTCCGCCGTTCGTGAATGCAATTAATTCTTTTAATTAAGTTAGGGCAATAATTTTGGTGTATGTGGTGTAGTAACGATAACAATATACAAATATATTAGTTTTTATTCATAGGGTCTTAGTAACAACTAACTATTTTATCCTTCGAAGATCAAATATTCAAACCTTTTCTTCGTTGTCTGAAGTTAATGCTTGTACTATCTACTGTTTACTCTATATTATTGTTCTTTAGTTTTCAATGTATTGAACAGTAACTGCAGAAAAAAATAATTGCACAATAATAAAATAATTATTTTTAATTTTACGCTCAGGTGTCAGCAGCGAGGGCACCAGCGGAAGGTGCAGTTTGTGCGCTGGTTCGTGGCGCTAGCAGCGACTGCGCCAGACAAATGCTACCGGCGCTGGTAGCCAGGATGGCCCGCGAGCCGCTGCCAACGGCGCTGCCACATGCGCTGCTCCAACGTCTAGCTCTGCACCATTTGGTCGACCTGATATTTGATCCTACTATGATTGGAGTAAGTGCCTAGCTAAGTGTAGTGATTGCGCCATGCAACTTTATTTGAAAGGCTTTTTTATGCACAATGGGGCAGTGCTTGATCTTAACCTCACCTGATGTTAAGTGACGATAAAACCACCACACCCGGAATCCTCATTTGATTCCTCATTTGATTTTGATTCCATCACTGAGGAACTGGCTATCTTACCTCTAATTTCCGGAACACAACAATTTTTAAATAGTTTTTAAGGCGTCAGACTTCGGTAAGATGGTAGTAGGTAGCCTGGCGGACTTGAAATAAGCCCTACCACCGACCAAATGTACCAGCGATATACTTGTTGTTATGATGGCCCGCGAGCCCCTGCCCACGGCGTTGCCACTGTTGCAACGTCTAGTGCTATTACTTGGTCGATTTGATATTTGACCCAGTTATAATTTGTAAACAGTATAACACATTAAAACAACTGAATAGCACCAACTGCACCCGGCACTGCTACCAGCGCTGATAGCTGGGATGGTGGCTGGATGCTCACGGGGCGCTGCCACACGCGCTGCTGCAACGTCTTGTGCTGCATCACTTAGAAACTACAAAAACTGCATATTTTAGTTTATTTTCAATAAATACAGTAAACGGACAGATAAATTAATGTCGCGTTTAAAATAATGAAATGAGTGTGGTCAAATAGTTTTAATGAAATCCCGATTAATGAAAAATAAACCCAATTTATGTCTATCGTTGACAGGTATCCGGTGACGCAGACCGTATGCAATCGGCGCAATTACGAGCTACCCTGTGTTTGGCGCGGGCTGCCGGACCGGCTGCCGTGCTATCGGCTGTGCGGCGCCGGCTCGCAGGCACGGCTAGAGCCGACACGTTCTGCGCTAAAGTTAGTATTTGACACGACTAATCTTATAATAAGGAAGATATTTTATTGTAATTATTGGTAATCTGACGGTACGTTTTCCACAGGATTCCTGTCCCTTATTTAGTGAAAGATAAAATTATTCTTTGACTTGCATTTTAAGGATTTTGAGGCAAGCGCGATGCTGCTATCTTTATTTTATATTTACGAAATTAAAAAAATCGAACATTTGAACATTTTCATCGAACTGTTTAAAAGTTCGATTGTCATCTTTACTGAAGACTGATGCTCATGCCGCCGTCATTTTGTAATTGATAATAGGTTTATGATTTACCTAGAAAATTCTTCGTTTAAACACCGAGGTCATAACGATTCTTCGTATTGTAATCATAATGGGAAATCGTCAGTTAGATACCCATTGATTATAATTAATTTTAATAAATGTAGATAGTGTATTATACTTGTCGATGTATAATTATTTGTTTGGTCGATGATGCGCTCTCTCCGTATCTGAAAAATAGTAACTTTGAATATTATTACTTTTGATTAAGAGACACCAGAATAATTAATTAATCTAATAAAAATAATAATTGAATAAGTACGTCAAATACTTTGTGTTAACGATTTTTTTTTTCTAGTTGCGCGAGCGTCTTAGCAGGCCCGTGGAAAACATCAAATCGAATCAAATTGCAAGGTAAGTTGGAGTATTATGATATTTGTATAATCTGGACAAGAATTGATATTAAACTTAAAAAAGTAATTAGCTTATTATAATAATTCATAATTTTACTAAATAGTTTCCACCCTTGGGGTTAGAGATCGCAAGGTTGCACCCATTTTCATTGAAAATCTGATGCCTATCATTTATGTCAGTCAATATAATGTATTTTCCTCTAAGTAACATCGCCTTTTAAGATGCCTTAGGTGGATAAGGGTTGGGGCTTTTCTAAAATTTACCACATATTTTATTATATTTTTTTATTTTTATTTTATTTAAATATACCACATTATGACTAGTGGCTCTGTAGAGCTGTAGACTTCGTGTTTATGACACTTTTGAACATTTTTCAAAATGGCTGAAATATAATTTTCCCCATATCTCAGTCATTTAGAAAAAAATCGAAAAACTTATTCGACGAAAAAAAAACAAAATTTCACGAGAATCGGTTGAGAAATCGATGATGATTGACCTGTAGAGGAATTCAAACGGACAGCCAGACGTTTTTAAAACACCAACAATCTCGCAGGAGTAGATTTCTTACATCATAAATAACATTTGTTCTATGACTTTTCCGAAAACAGACAATAAAAATTAGACTTTTCGTACAAAACTCGATCAGCCGTTCGGACATTTCTATGGAAAGTCGATATTTTTAACCGACTTCAAAAAAAGGAGGAGGTTCTCAGTTCGTCAGAATCTTTTTTTTTATGTATGTTACTCGAATACTCGAAGACGGCTGGACCGATTTGAAAAATTTTTTTTTTTTTTTGAAAGTATATACTTCCAAGTTGGTTCCATTGTCATGAAATCAGGATCTGATGATGGGATCCTGGAGAAATCGAGGGAACTCTTCAAATATTATAGGCATATCTATGGCGATTTTAGTATTTTCTTAAGTAACTTGTGCATTTGCTTTCGAAAAGTACCATTTCGGTGAAGTGGAACTGATGATGAAGACCAGCATAGATGATCATCGGAACTATTCAATACTAAGTAGTTCACTGGTACGATACGATTACTTTAATATGGTTGCTATGCTATTTATGCTCATCACAATTTATATGGTGAAGTGGAGCTAATAGTGAAGTACCAGGAGAACTCCTCAACAATAAACGCCCCTGCTTCGGGAAAAGCAGTAGGTACTATGTAAAAGGTGATGAGCCGTTGACATAAAACTATTGTAACTTAGATAATATCATCACCAAATATACTTACCACAAAAAAGATTAAAATAAAAAAGTTTTTAATAAAAACAAAACCTCCTTCAAAAACCTTGAAAATAATCTAACAAAAAACAGCTTCAAAAATAAATTAATGGCTCTAAAAAGCATGAAATAAAATATTGAAATCTTCATAATAACTAACTCGAAAGTTTGTATGCATATCTTATATTAAACAACGCCTTTTGAAGTCGGGTGGGGGGGGGGGGACGAAAGATATTTTTTTATCTTAACTAATATATCTAAACTTTAATCACGGGTTTAAACCCCACCCGACTTCATAAGACGTTGTTTAATATAAGATATGCATACAAACTTTCGAGTTAGTTATTATGCAGATTTCAATATTTTATTTCTTGCTTTTTAGAGCCATTAATTTATTTTTGAAGCTGTTTTTTTTAGATTATTATTATTGTCTGTTTTCGGAAAAATCGTAGAGCAAATATTGTTGTTTATGATATTAGTAATCTACTCCTGCGAGGTTGTTGGTGTTTTACAAATAACCCTATACAAACTTACAAAAGGTGTCTTTTCAGAAATTCTCAGTTGCCAATACCAGTGCGGAGACGCGCCAGGTCCACGCCGCCTCCGACAGCGCCCGCGCCGCCGCGCCGGTTACGACCACTGCCTGACTCAGCACCTCTGCCTGGTAAACAAAAACAAACAATAGGCATGATGACGATTTTTTATTTTTATATCTTAATATATACAATCGTAAACTGAATGACTGACTGACTGACTGATCTATCAACGCACAGCCCAAACCGCTGGACCTAGAGACTTGAAATTTTGCACACATATACCTCATACAGTGTAGGCATCCACTAAGGAAGGATTTTTGAAAATTCCATTCCTAAGGGGGTGAAATAAGGGATGAAAGTTTGTATGAAAGTCCCTCAGTTTTGAAGCTAGGATTTACAAATTTTGTGTTAGGGCTGAAGATTGAAAATTAATAAATACGGGTCTCAGCGTTTTTCAAAATTCTACCCCCGAAGGGGTGAAAAGGGGTATGAAGTTGTGTATAGAAAAAAATCCTTCATTTTCGAAGTAAAAATCACTTAATTTATAGTTAAGGCTTATGGAAGAAAATCTAACGCAACGTATATTGATATTGTTGTACTTCAACCCCAATGGCGATGAAATAGGGGTGAAATGTGTAAATAAACCTAAAAATAGAGATGGATGTCTTTATTGGGGTTTTCTGGTATGACGATTGCGAAAATGACATTTATTTTGAAGTCCAACACGGTGGACATGATTTAACCCCCTAAAGGGGTGAAAATGGGTTTCAAATTTTGTATGGAAATAGAATATAAAATAGACATTACAACTTTAAACTTCGTAGGAGCACGTTTAAAAATAAACTGGCAAACATATATTTGGTAATTTTGAAAATCAACCCCTTAGATGGTAAATGGGGTATGTAAACATAAAAATCGATATGGATATCGTTCTTGAGGTTTTATGGGATGGTGATTGCGAAAATGACATTTATTTTAAAGTCCAACACGATGTACATGATTTAACCCCTAAAAGGGTGAAAATGGGGTTCAAATTTTGTATAGAAAACTTATGGAAAAAGAATATAAAATAGACATTATGACTTTAAACTTCGTAGGAGCATGTCTAAAAATAAATAGGCAAACACATATTTTGTTATTTTGCAAATTATCCCTTAGGGCTGTACATTATCTTAGTCTTTAGTAGAGTGCTTTAGGAGAGTAGAAGTTCATTACGTGGTGTGTTTGACGTTCTTTTAAAATCGACGAACATGCCAAGCAATGTATTTCTACTCGCTACTCGACTCGGTCGTCTACTTGACTAATGTAAACCAGGCCTTAGGGTGTAAATGGGGTAAGTAAACATGAAAATCGATGTGGATGTCGTTCTTGAGGTTTCATGGGATGGTGATTGCGAAAATGACATTTATTTTGAAGTCCAACACGGTGGACATGACACATCATGGACCTGTACCTGGACATGCACATCCAGGTAACGGGAACGAGAACAGGCACGGGCACGGGCACGGGCACAGGAACAGGAACGGGAACGGGAACAGGACGAGAACGGGACGGGAACGGAACGGGCTGGAACGGAAACGGAACGGGAAGGGAACGGGAATGAAACGGGAACGGAAAGGGATCTGAATGGGATAGGGAACGGAACGGTAACGAAACGGGAATGGAACGGGAAAGAGAAAGGGACAGGAACGGGACGGGAACGGTACCGGGAAAAGGAACGGAAGGAGTACGGGACGGGAACGGGACGCGAACGGGAACGAGTTGGGAATGGAAAGGGATGGAACGGAATGGGAATGGAACGGGAACGAAACGGGAACGAAGCGGAATCGAAACGGGAACGATACAGGAACGGAACGGGAACGAAAACGGGACGGGAACTAAGGGGAATGGATCGGGAACGGAACGGAACGGGCACGGAACCGGACAAGAACGGGAATGGGACGGGGCGGGAACGGGAACGGAAACCGGAAAGGGCTCGGGAACGGGGACGGGACGGGGACGGGGACGGGGACGGGGACGGGGACGGGGATGGGGACGGAACGGGACGGGACGGGACGGGAACGGGAACAAGAACGGAATGGGAACGGAACGGGAACGGAACGGGAACGGAACGGGAACGGAACGGGAACGGAACGGGAACGGAACGGGAACGGAACGGGAACGGAACGGGAACGGAACGGGAACGGAACGGGAACGGAACGGGAACGGAACGGGAACGGAACGGGAACGGAACGGGAACGGAACGGGAACGGAACGGGAATGAAACGGGAACGATTCAGGAATGAATGCGGAATGGAACGGGACGAGAACGGTACGGGAACGGGAACGAGAACGGGACGGTAACGGGACGGGAACGGGAATGGCAATGGAAGCTAAAAAGCTACCACAAAATGAATTAAAAATATTAGGTCACTCATATGAATGCTTGCACAATAATAAAAGTACATGTAATTGTAAACCCTTAGAATATGTAGAAAGTATTAAATATCTAGGTTTGCTAATAGATTGTAGATTTAACTGGAAACAACATGTTCTCATGGTATGTAATAGGCTTCGTTCTGTACTTGGAAAATTTTATCACTTAAAGCAAATTTTGAATAAAAAGACTTTGTTTATGGTTTATTATGCCTTAGCTGAATCAATTGTAAGCTATGGGTTAAGTTGCTATGGCCTGACGTTTAAGACGTATGTTGAACAAATTAAAAAAATACAGGTCAGGTTTTTGAAATTTTTAGTTAATAATAAAGTTAAAAGGAGGTTTAGAGATGATTATAATAAATTATTTAAATACTGCAGAATATTACCGATAGAAAAAAGAACTTATTACCATTTGGCCTTAGAGACATACTATAAAGATGATTATAAAACTAAAGTGAATCACAAAGTGCTAACTAGATCAATAAGTCAAAGAAAACTGAAACAGATTAGAGTCAATAATTATTATGGAGAACGAACCAGAAAATATACTATACCTAAATTGTATAATAAATATTCGTTGTTATTAGATGAAACTAAAATTAAATGTAAAGAAATATTGAAAAGAAAATTAAAAGACTGCATGTTATAAATTCTTATTCAAGTAAGCAAAGGCAATATAAATAAACAAGCGATGTATATAGCATTTAAGTAGAAATATTAATAGAAAATAAGCGCTACGCCTACAAACTGTCATTGCAGTTTGGCGAAAGAAAATTTTTGTAAACTTAAATGTAAAATTTTGGAAAATAAATTAAAAAAAGGGGTACGAGAACGGGACAGGAAAGGGACGGGAACGGACGGGAACAGAACGGGAACGGGAACCGGAACCGGAAACGTTCAATGACTGGTCAGATCCTGGTTGAAGGTTCTCTAAGGATTTTCTTTAACATCCACGCGGACGAAGTCGCGGGCAGAAGCTAGTTTTACATAAATTACCTCACAAAAAAAGAAACATTGGTAAAAGAATTATTTCCCTAGCATGAAAACTGCCCGAGATATCACAGTTTGAAATGCACACAAATGGAATCACCAAAAACGCTCCATACGAACGGCTACTCAATTATGACATGCCTGAGTAGTTTTTGTATGCAACGCGTAGGAAATTTGTTCGACAGCTATATTATAGCTGTCGAACTTATTGTGTTTATCAAAATGATTTCTTAGACAAATTTGCTATACATTTTACGGACTATTTAAAGGTATCATTTAATTTAGTAAATTTTATACTTTTTAAATGGCCTTGTCCACCCATCTTTGCAGGGTCATAAAACAAATAATATGCAATATATAAAGCCAAGAGTATACAAGCTACTCTAAAAGTTTTATATGTTTACGATTTTTATTAGTATTTCGTTATTGAAGTAAAAACTTCTTTAGCGGCGTTGTACGCTTTTTGTATGGGGAAAAAATGCTAAACTCGCGTCAGTAAGAATCACGTGGCTGATCGAAAATGCGTAAGACAGATGTGACAGATGGAGAGTAGACAGCTGGCGGTGGAAGTACCCCCTCTCTTTATACGGGGCGCGTTGAAAATGGCGGCGCGTAAACGCTAAAAGTCTGTTCATCCTTACTTGTCTTATTTAGTAAACAGTTTTTGACAGTTGTCATACGTCTTTTAAACTTAAATCGTTATTTAAAAATATGTTAGTAAGTTTATGAAATTATTGTTAATTTATTAACAATTTAGTTCGAAATCTATGTGTGGAAAACCCATAGAAATAGAATGTCAAAGAACAACAATGTCAATAAACAGGTGATCCGAAAACGAATGCATACATTTTATATGAGATACGAAAAAAATTACTTAGATTCATAAAATATGACTATATATGGCAAAGGAAATTAATAAACTATGTTCCATACTGTTTTCTTCGTCGATAAACGAATAAATGTAGAGAAATTTGGTTTAAGAGAAATTTGTGGCAATATCTTATTTACCTGTGAAAAGTGTGATTACTTGGATTGTTTATTTTTGTTACATCACAATTACTTAGAGCACAAGACACCATGGCTCCACGATACCTTTATTTTAAATTCTAATTAAGATTAACAAATATTTTAAACAAAATGTGATAACTCATTTGCTAGGCGGGACGCTAGGGGCTCTTACTGTGCAAAATGTTGGCACATGTCACTTGATCCTTTGTCTCTTTTTTACATAGACCGTGTCCGTATGATGTTAACTTCTCTTTTCCACGCTTTGTTGGTCTTCTTGAGCGCAGCGAAAATTTTTCTATGTCTATGGGAAAACCATTTGTTTTATTTTATAAATGACTAGCGGCCCGCCCCGGCTTCGCACGGGTGCAGTTCAATGTAGTTACTAATGTAAAACTGTGCTAATGTGGTTTCAGTGTGAAGTTATTTGATTATACTACAGGATATCTACATATATGACGTACGCAAGGGGTGTTAAAATATAATTGAAGTGTGTGTGTGTCTATCTGTCAGAGGACTCTGAGGCAACCTAGCTTCCAAACTTAAAGATCGATTTTATTGCGATTTTTATGTATAGTTTAAGAGAAGCGTACAGACGGCGGGAAGCGACTTTGTTTTATACTATGTTTAGCATTTGCCCGTGGCTCCGCCCGCGTGGGAGTCGGTAATCGTTGTCTTCCCTTGGAAACCAATGATCGGCATGAAAAGAAGCCTGTGTTAAGTATTCCAGACTATAATGTATTCCTGTGCCAAATTTCGTCTAAATCCCGTTCACCCGTTCAGACGTGATTGAGTAACAAAATGAACAACATCCAAACATCAAAACTTTCACATTCTTACAATTTTGTGATATATAGGTAATAGCTGCACCCCGCGGTTTTACCTGCGCGATCTGTTGAATCTGTAACCAAACGCGCATCTCACTATACTTCACTTCACTTCGCGTGAATTAGTTATTAGAAATTAGCTAACTTAATGAGCAATTTTACCGATTACAATAATTTTAGGTAGCTATCTAAAATATTTTGTGATGAAAAAAAAATCTTATCATTATCTTATTTATGATTTAAAGTTCCCGTCCCGTGCAGTGAAGTCACTGACATGAAAAAAATTTTTTTTGTGTAAATATATGCAGGTCAATGAGTGAAGTGAGATTCGAAGTGGGGTTCGAGTTTGGTTACAGAACCGAGACGCCCTACTGTTCATGATTTTGTATAAGGTAGGTAGGTAGGTACTTAATAAAATTTCTTAGCAGTAATATAACAAAATAAGTATAATAATATTATGTAACATTTAATACTCATACTTAATAGTTTGGTAGGTATCATCCTTAGATTATTTATATGTATTTGTATGACATATAAATAATCTAAGGTATCATCTTTTTAAATAAAAATCTATGTATGTTTATTATTTTGTTTCCTATGCACTCCTAAACCATTCACATCCGATTATGATGAAACTTTGATACGCTTATAATCTTCTTATAATAAATATTTGTTGAATTTCTGACTGCTGCTTATGACTGAAAAGTTTCCTGGCTAAAATAACGTGACCTTGCAAATTATGTCGGGTGCAACTAATGTTGTGCATTATTATCCGGCTCTCAATTTCAACACCACATTCCTTGTCACGTTAGATATCTGATATTTGCCAGATTTTTCCACATTTTATAAGTAGACTAATATTTCGTAAAATAGTGTAAATCAGGATAAAATCTTATACAACATGAAATGTCAGCTCGTGCGGTGACATAATTACAGTCTCAGGGGAGGTGACAACCTGACAACTGACATTTATTTTTCTTAATCATTAAAATGCACTAAGAAGTTTTGATTCCGATATCGAAATCAATCACCCTAAAAATAGCTTTCTACCCCTTTTCAACCCTGTTAGGGGATACATTTCAAAAAAATGCGAAACACGTGTTCAATTAATTTTGTGAAAAAACGTCTATGCCAAATTTCAAGTCAATCGGGCCAAGGAATCGCATTCTCCCATACAAACTTTGCCACCCTGTTTCACCCCCTTAGGGATTGAATTTCGCAAAATCCCGTCTTAGTGAGCACCTACACCCTAAAAGGAAACCTTATGCAAAATTTGAGACTCCTAGCACTTGTAGTTTCTGAGATTTCGTGATGAGTCAGTGAGTGATTTACGCTTTTATATATATAGATTATTTCAATAAAGAGTTGGGTGAAGATTGTTTACCATATAAGACAAGTAAGGATGGACAGACTTTAGTTTTTTACATTCTCTTTGGCGCGTAAACGTAAACACTTGTGTCACCAGCAACGCGCTAATTTTGAAAATGGAACTAATAGCAGCGATCTCTTCGGTGAAATTTATACTCTCTGACTATAAGTTTAAATCGTAGAATGTGTGCATGTAGAAATTAAAAAGGCCAATGGCGCGAAATCTTTAGAATTTTTCTCTAATTACAAACTGATTAAATTGTGTGACTGTATAGTAATCGGAAAGAAATAATTTTAATCCTTTGCCGCTAATTTCAAAACATTAAAAATGCACAACGTTAATATTCAAGTTTTCACTTCTGCCGGCACTCTCGGAGTGCCAACCGATTTTTTTTATTTATTAGTCGTCATCCCTATTATATGTTTTATTCGCAGTTTATTAGCTAGAAACCAAATGAACTACTACCTATGTACAAGTACAACAGAAGTGACCAAATTCAGAGCGCTTGCGGTGCAAACGATGAATTTAATTAAAATTTATTCTTTGCCCATTTGCCACATTATCGAGTAAAGTTGCCACTTCTGTTGTACATAGTTAGTTTGTTATGTCCATATGGATTGAAGAGCCACTTCAGATTTTGAAAGGAGAGGAGATCGCCCATTTTCTAAGAGCACAACATCTCACTCTAAATATTTTTGTGCCCTAATAATTTTAATTGATTTTAGTAGCTGATAGATTCCTTAATTAAAACCAGTAATTAGTTTTTGATATCTTACCCAAGTATAATTTATATTACAAGTTTTCTATAACCTTTTTAGGTTATGTTTTTTTGTAAACGTCTTGTTTAGGGAATAAAATGTAAGTAACAAGTTCAGGGGAGGAGTTCGATGACACAGCTGGTTAGCGCCGCGGGGCATACTGGTTTGCAAGGGTTGGTTACAGGATGGGTGACCCGAAAATACTTTTTTTCTCCTCCTCCGTGCTTTAGAATCAGAAGGCACGTTAAACCGTTGGTCCTAACTTAACTTAACTTGGTAAATTGTCACAACAGAATACTACGTGTCCAGTTCACTCTCACAAAACACAAATGACTAAAGAACTAAGCTCAACTCGGAAATTGCACAGAAAACAAACGATCATATCAAATCATCATGTACGATGACAATAACATACACCGCCGTCTCTTGACAAGATAGACAGTAGTGTTTTTTAAAAGCTTTAAAAGAGCTTTTTAAAAAAAATCAAATCCTCCTTCTTCTTAATGAATGGCTTGCTCTGTGGTCTCGTTTCCTTCCGTCACCGTCAATGTGACTGTAATGATGGTATTATATTAAAATCGATTACTATTTGGGTTTGTTTTTATTTTTTTATTTTTCTTAAGAAGTTACCGCGAGGAAAGCATTCAAATACAATCATATGAATCAAAAATGTAATTCAACATGACTATGAACTATTTTCACATACTCAACTATCAACAAAAGAATCGGATTCGGTATACCTACTCAGAAATCGATTGTTATTTTAGATCTGTACTTTTATTCTGTGGCAACATTTTCAATAAAGACAAGATGGATGGACCGTTGAAAGTTTTAAATGCTTTAACTACTAATAAAAACTGTTTTCAGTCCCAGGCTTAGACTAATAGTTTTGTAAACATTTTTGGGAATAAAAAAAAATCAAATATTTTTATGATTTTTGTTTTGTTAAGGCACAAAAGCCCAAAAGGCGAGATGTTTTATGGGCGTTTTCCTTTAACCCCATATTTAGTAGGAAATCAAATAATTTTGTAGCCCAAATCCTGAAATTTGTAGTCAAATATACCCAAAATTGTATTAATGTAAAAGTGGCTCCTCGATCTAAACATCTGAACTGAGGAGCAACATGAAACATGGAAAATATTGAATGAATATTTTTGAAAAATATTGTATCATTTATGTATGTATGGTATGGTATTAGTAGGAATTGTGTATAACGCCTACTAA
Organism: Agriphila geniculea; assembly: GCA_943789525.1. Classification (NCBI taxonomy): domain Eukaryota; kingdom Metazoa; phylum Arthropoda; class Insecta; order Lepidoptera; family Crambidae; genus Agriphila; species Agriphila geniculea. The sequence goes on from OX038877.1 coordinate 21,745,849, forward strand.
ATATCTGAGTCCAGTACCGTTGATATTCAAGAATATACAATATTTTTAATGTGGCTCCTCAATCTATACATAAGAGCGTGAATTTTCATGAAAGTAATTAGTTAATTTTTATTCCTCTCCAAAAAACATTCAGTAGGTACCTAGTAAGTCTGTTCAAATTCAATCCATACGGACATAGTTTGTTGAGCTATTCCTTAAGCAGGCCATATACGCTAGGTTATGCATGACGGTTTTAACCGAGCTGCAAAACCTTCATGCAAAACCGAGTTCAATAGAGAGCACACACGTAAGGTTACGCATGACAGTTTTAACCGAGCTGCAAAACCTTCATGCAAGCCGCTCATGCACGCCGCTCGGTTATGCCTGTGGTCAAAACCGTCATGCATAACCTAGCGTGTGTGGTGTGGTTGGCATTGGAGCAATTAAAAAAGAACTGTAACCCCACCCTCGGTATTTGCCCTGTCCCTCAGATTTCTTCACTTATATTTTTGGGATGAATGACTTCTAGCAGAATTAATTCATTTAGATGAAATAAGCATATTATTAAATATACAGGGTGTCCCAAAACTTTGCCACACGAAGGGAAAGTACCTTAAATATTGAAGGTAGGAAATTTTACTGAAAGAAGACTTCATTTTGTTTATAAAAATATATGGAACTGCATTCAAAGATTTTTTTTTAATTGATTGACTGATTCGATACGAATTGATGCAATCCGTAATTATTAAATTTTAAATGTTAAATTTCATGGCCTTCCATTGGTTTAAGATACAGTGTCATTTAAGAAAAAGTAATCCTTATAAGTAACCCTTTCGATTGGTGTTGTAAAAATAAATACAAAAATGTTTTCGTTTTTGGTGGGTTCGATTCCTGGTTAAGGCAGGCGATTTTCCAAAAATCATTGAATGCAGTTCCATATATTTTTATAAACAAAATGAAGTCTTCTTTCAGTAAAATTACCCATCTTCAATATTTAAGGCTTTAAAACCATCATGCAAAACCTTCATGCAAAACCTTCATGCAAAACCTTCATGCAAAACCTTCATGCAAAACCTTCATGCAAAACCTTCATGCAAAACCTTCATGCAAAACCTTCATGCAAAACCTTCATGCAAAACCTTCATGCATAACGCTAGGTTATGCATGACGGTTTTGACCACAGGCATAACCGAGCGGCTTGCATGACAGGCATGCATGACAGGCATGCAGTTTTATCCCACACACGCTCGGTTATACATGACGGTTTTGACCTTACAGGCATAACCATCATGCATAACCTAGCGTATATGGCCGGCTTTAGGCCGACTGTACCTCCATACCTCCACTCCATTGCCCATGCAATGCATTCATGTACACCCAATAAACAAACGTGATCACCACAAACAGCATAAGTAGGTAGGTAGTTGGTCTAAGTATATTTTTTTCTATTTAATATTATTAATATGTATGACACTTCTTACTCAAAACATAAAATTCATAACTAAATCTTGTTTTTCTTTCTAATTTTTTTTATTACAATCATTATACTTTCTATATTCAGTAGTTTTGTAAGTAAAGGCCTATGAAAAGCTTTGGGATATTATTAGTTTTCAATTCAGTGCCTTAGGATGGGTAGCCTAAGTATGTCATGCCCTATTTAATCATTTCTGCGGTGGTGTCGTGTAGGGCGGGTCGTTACGTTCCCTCAAATATGGTTGAGCGAAACGATAGCTGGTTCATGCGTCATGCTTCTGAGTAGAGTACCTACCTATCTGGCATATTGAATTGTAAGAATTGCGTTTTTTATTTTTTATATCTTATAGGTATCAAATGTTTTAGGTAAATAGGTATTGCATATTTAGGTGCACTTTCGAGTACCTAACAGACAGAAGAGATTTCTCAACTAGTTGAAAGTTATTTACTCTCACAATAACCTATCCGATATGTAGTAGGTAATTAATTTCAACCTACCCATTGCGTGTGAACTTTTGTTGATTATTGTGATGGAAAATGACCTCACTTTAAATGTGGAGGTCATTTTTCAATGTTGACGACTCTGTATGACATATACAGAGAGAAAAAAGCAGCCCTTGACTAGTTTGTTGCCGGTTCTTCTCGTTACAAGGTCTCCCGCTTAGGGTTTGCGAACCGATGCCGTAGCTTCTATCTATGATATTCACAAGTGCTTGTACAAATTAATTTGAATTTTTGAATTAAGTACCTACCACAAAATGTTACTTACGCGTGAAGAATCTACGTTAATCACGTTACTGAATTGAGATTTTGTCACTAAAGTCTTGTAGCATTAATATTAGTAGCTCTTGCACTATAAAAAACAGTTTTATAAATATTTAACCAGCTTTATTTATTTCCATCAGGTATATCTCAACCTGGGAAAGAATATTTCCTCAGTCGACTGTCACCGATTCCGCTTAGTGACAGGTAAGTTATAAATTAAATTAAATTAAATAATGTTTATTTCAGATAAGTTACATCCATATGTGTTAGTATGCTATTGTTAGTAATTTAATTAATATTAACATATTGAGCCAAGGCTGGCTATCACATAAAAGGGTAGGTTCCCGTGGCTGTCACTCGTCGAATAAAGCACTTCCACTGTGGGGAAGTGTATCGGTTTGCCATAGTCTTTAGGATGCTATTGGGACTGTCCCTCACTCTGCGGATTAGGGATGTAGTTTTTTACGTAAGATGGCTTCAAAACCATCAGTTTGGTACTCCTACAAGCAAAATTATTGAATAGCCTTAAGTTCTTCACTTAGCAAGAGATTTTCAATCTTATTGGGCGGCTGTGAATTTTGCAATTTTTGTAAGCACAACGGGTTAGAGCCTTCATCTCACCTGATGTTAAGCGAGAAAAGGCCGAAGGTGGAAGTGCACTACTCCCAGAAACCTCATCACTGAGGAACTGGCTATCTTACCTCTAACTGCCTGAACCCAACATTTAGATTGTTGTTATGGCGTCAGACTTAGGTAAGATGGTGGTAGCTAGCCAGGCGGACTTGAAATAAGCCCTACCACCAACCAAACTGAGTACAAATTGTACACCCCCTGGGAATCGAACCCGGGACCCTTGCGTCTTACACGGGTGGGCGAACCACTAGACCACAGAGGCGGTTAAAATGAAACTAATTGTGATAATACAGTACATGTAGAACCTCAAATAGAACAAACAAACACATCAGAACAAACAACAGGCCATCAACGAGATTGAAATCATAAATAAATACATGTTCCAAACAAACAACTTTGTCTTGCGGACACGCAGAGGTGATACCAAAAGCTGTACTGCATAATTATGTGTGGGTATATGACTAAGCTGATTTCTGTTTATTTCAAAGTGGCTAGCTGCTGTAAAAAAATAGATAATTGCTACTGCTACGGCTGCTACGGTTTCACTACGAATGCTACGAGAATTGCTACGAATTTCCCGAATTTCATATGACTTTTAACATTGAAAATGATTGTTTTCATGATCAAGTATACTTACATAGTGCCCCGATTTATGCAATTGTGACATTTGCTTGTAGTTTCGCAGATATAAAAGGTACGCCGATGGGCCATATGTTAAAATGTGTATCTGCCCGAGGGCTTCAAAGTGCAATTTGAATTCCTAAAATCGGTCGGTAACTTTTTGAGATTTTCCATCAAAATTTTTTCGCCATCTGGATTGGATCGAGAATTTCCCATTAACTTATTTTTGAGCTCGCTATTCAAGAAACGAAAACAAATGGATCTGGAGATTGAATTAAGCTACAGTTTGAGCCATCTTAGGAGGCAGGCGGACAAAAACTGTAGGCTGTAGCAGTCCCTTAGGCCCAAGGTCAGTCTGCGTGCTTTATTTCTAAATTACATTCTCAATGCCTTTGATAGTTGCGCGTAGTGTGAGATATGTAGATTATTCCTTGAAATTTGAGTTTGGTTAGATAAATATAAATTAAGTTAGCTTCAACCACGTGGATTTCTGGCTTCCGTGGATTCTTCAAGGTGTTATCTATCTTGCAAGTAATCTAATCGAAGCGTGAAAACGTAACCTATAAACAGACAGAGTACTTCGCATTTACAATATTAATATGGATGTGTTTGCGAAACCTGCTTCAAGGGCCCTGTTTGACTGAGAGTGGAGTGATCCCCAAGGTTACTGTGGTGGCAGTTGTCCTTGAAGTTAGCCTCGTAAAAGCGGAACAATCTTGATAGAGTAAACTAAGATATTGACCAATTCGTATCCATAAAACAGTTTGCCATTATATCAAAGTGATTTTTAATGCTTTTTAACCCCCGACGTGGTTAATTCATCCAAGCCCCCGACACAAAAAGAAGGATGTTGTAAGTTTGACGTTTGTGTGTCTATCTGTCTGCCTGAGGCAATGTAGCTCCCAAACTAATGGACCGATTTTAATTCGGTTTTGTTTATTTGAAAGCTGACGTGATCGTGTGGGTTCTTAACTAAGTATATAGTTTATGAAGATCTTTTCAGCTGTTTGAAGATCATCAGCACATTTCCTGCTTGACTAAAGGGTCTTACCAATAACCGACCGATTTATTAGAAGAGTTTACGTACTGTTTGTTACTTCGGTAGTATTTCCATAACATGGTAACCTTGAGCTGGTGCTGCAGCATCCCCAACCCTTCAGCAACTCGCAGTAGATATAGCATGTTTGGGCTCATTGGAATGGTTTCAATGATTAGGTGTTAGATCTGTGGTTTTTAACAGACGTGGACCACTGTTGGTCCCTGGAAGCACCAGAAGTGATCCACGAAGCCATCCTAAATAACAACCCTTCATTCATTTACTTACATTTACTGTATTTTTACATCCACCAAACAATGAGTGGTCCATGGCAAGACAGACATTTTGTCAAATGGTCCCTCATCACTAGAAGGTTTAAGAACTACTGTTAGATATTTTATGATGATCGAGTGAGGCCCTATGGTGGGAAATGTACACCTATTAAAATTAGAGGATATTAGCAAACACGATTTTCTATTGATTTCGTCCCGAAAAGTATTTACGTGAAAGACGAGATAGAGTGTTAATTGTATTAGTAATTTAAAAAGTACTTATGAATTATAAAAAATTAAATTAAAATTTTAATTAAATTTTTTAGAGGTTTTTTGTGTCGGGGCGTCCTTTAATTTTTTTGTAGTAAGTTACAACTTTTAGTACCTACGGGATCTTATATAGGGGAAATGGTATTCTAGAGTGGGTAGGTAGAGTAAGGATTTAGAACGAACTTTTAACGAGTTTTAATTACTTAATCAATGAAATTTTAAAATATAGTACATGTTGGATGTGACAACAAAGAAATTGAAGAAGTTTACAACTATTACGTATTTCCAATGTCGATCGTGATGCTATGTAGGTACTTTCCTATTTTTAATCTTTACACTGTTTCGTTGTTTGGAATGTTCTATGCCTTAATGACTTTACGATTTGACTACACTACAATATCAAGGTGAAACGTTAACATTGTTGTGATAATTTCAAGGTCGCAAAAAAGTTTTACGTGTATAGTTTGCATATCTACAGTTTACAATTTTATTAGATTAGGAACATTACAGTTTTATTATTCTTGACCTGTAAATACGGCGTATATTTTGGTATAAATATAAAGAAAATTCAGAAAATTTTAAAAAATATAACAAATTAAAAAATAAAAATAAAACTATGTATTTTTAATAGTGATACATACACTATATTTGCTTTTTCGGCACAGTAGCAGTTTAGTCTATAAAAGGTACCTTTTGCGAAAGGTACGTTTTGCGAAAGGTGCATTTTGAGAAAGTTGCGTCTTACAAAAGGTGCATTTTCAGAAAGTTACCTACGTTTTGCGAAAAGTGCATTTTGCGAAAGGTACGTAACGTACTGCGACTGAACGCTTCTTGGGTAATACTTACAAGGGAGGGCATAAAAACGGTCTCCCGTTGAAATTTCAAGCTTAGGGTGCGGTTCCACTCAGCTAAGCTACGCTATGGTCGCTATGTTGCTAAGGAACTCTGATTTACACTAAATATGTTCTATGACGCAGCGTAGTATAATTGGCGTATTAAGTTTGTATTGAAGTATTAATTCGAAGAAGCAACTTGAATAATTATCCAGTGGAGTGGGACCTTGGCGGTCGGCTGTCGACCTTGTGCTATGAGAACCCCCGCAACTGTCTGAGACGGACTCCTTCCTTACCGTTTTGGAACAGAAGGCTTCTTGTTCATGGGACGGTTATTGTCCGGGTTAAAAAACCCAAGTTAAAAAAATATAATTATGGTGTGTCTTCAAAGTTTGGAAACATGTTGTTTTCGTGACTAATTCGGGGGTCAAATTATTCTCCGGGCTAGGTTCAGTGACTGCAAGTGGCTTTTTGCCATAAGTTAGGCTTGAATATTTCACCTAAAGCCTTTATATTCATTGTAAACATACCTTCTTAGTTTTATTTTAAAAACGAGGTGCTGATTTCCCAACTGGGTAAGTAGGTACGTACTACATTCACCGTCATGTCAGTTGTAAGCTATGTTTTAACCGTCTTTGTCTAGTGGTTCGTCGACCTGTGTAAGACGCAGGGGTCCCGGGTTCGATTACAAGGGGGGGTACAATTTGTACCTACTCGGTTTGGTTGGTGGTAGGGATTATTTCAAGTCCGCCTGGCTAGCTACCACCATCTTACCTAAATCTGACGCCATAACAACAATTTAAAAATTGTTATGTTCCGGCAGTTAGATAGTGCTAAGATAGCCAGATCCTTAGTGATGGGGATTCCGGGCGCTTCCATCTTCGGCCGTTATCGTCACTTAACATCAGGTGAGATGAAGGCCAGGCACTACCCCTTGTGAATAAAAAAAATTAAAAAAAATTAAAGACCCCGCAAAAACCGTCTTGTTAGCAACGGCCCTTAACATAGTGCCTAGATATAGGTAACTACTGATTAAATAATCTATTGATGGATTGAATAAAGAATTCTTTTTAAATGCCAAATTCGATTGTCTACTTTGTGTATCGTCTGTGTCGAAGGTCAACTAAGGACACCTAGGCAACGGAGTAACACTAGAATTAATTACTTAGTCAAGAATGTTTTAAAACGAATAAACTTTCCATAAAGGTGTTATAGGTACAACGTGTTACAGAAACCCTCTATAAATCCGAAATATCCGAAAATGGTGTGGCACATACCATACAACAAATACTACGTAGATAAGGTATCATGCATACAACTCCGGAAAATTATTATAACGCTTGAAAACCGCCACTTTTTAGAAAAAAAATCTTCTTCATTTTCATGTTTAACTGCATAGTAGCAATCCTAGACCTAAATTGTGTTTTGCTATAGATTATTTGCGTCTAGGATTGTCACCTTTCAGTTTTCCATCCAATTAAAAAATAAAATTTTACGGGTTATTATGAAACAATAATAATAAAATATAAATGCGTGATTTGTAATCTCAAGAAAAGCTCTGTGCAATGTAGGCTCAACGTCTTTTTAAGCGACTTAAAAAAAAGGAGGAGGTTCTCAGTTCGTCGGAACCTTTTTTTATGTATGTTACTCGATTACTCGAAGACGGCTGGACCGATTTGAAAAATACTTTTTTTGTTTGAAAGTATACTTTCAAATTGGTCCCATTGTCATGAAATTAGGATCTAATGATGGGATCCTGAAGAAATCGAGGGAACTTTTCAAATATTATAGGCACATCTATAGCGATTTTAGTATTTTCTTAAGTAACTTGTGCATTTGCTTTCGAAAAGTACCATTTCGGTGAAGTGGAACTGATGATGAAGACCAGCATAGATGATCATCGGAACTATTCAATACTAAGTAGTTCACTGGTACGATACGATTACTTTACTATGGTTGCTAGGCTATTTATGCTCATCATAATTCATATGAGCATAGTGAAGTACCAGGAGAACTCCTCAACAATAAACGCCCCTGCGTCGGGAAAAGCAGTACTATGTAAAAGGCGATGAGCCGTTGACATAAGGCTATTGTAACTTAGATAATATCATCACCAAATATACTTACCACAAAAAAGTTTAAAATAAAAAAGTTTTTAATAAAAACAAAACCTCCTTCAAAAACCTTGAACCGACCTTATGAAGTCGGGTGGGGTTTAAACCCATGATTAAAGTTTAGATATATTAGTTTAGATAAAAAATATCCTTCGTTCCCCCCCCCCCCCCCCACCCGACTTCAAAAGGCGTTGTTTAATATAAGATATGCATACAAACTTTCAAGTTAGTTATTATGCAGATTTCAATATTTTATTTCTTGCTTTTTAGAGCCATTAATTTATTTTTGAAGCTGTTTTTTGTTAGATTATTTTCAAGGTTTTTGAAGGAGGTTTTGTTTTTATTAAAATCTTTTTTATTTTAGAATAAGTAGGTACCTACAAATTATTAGCTGATTCTTTTGTTTCGTTACAATGAAAATAACCAAAATCGTGTAGGGGAAGTCGGCGAGGATGCCCAGCAGTAGGCGTCGGTCGTGTCGTTACATAAAAAGATTTTTTAATCTAATTAGATACCTATATCATAATTACCACTAATCAACCCAAAAAAAGAAAACTAGGTTTATTACTCTTTATAAATGTCCAAGTAATAAACGAAACAAAAACAAAAGCCAAACGCGACACAACAATAATTCGCGTTCCGTTTTCATTATTTTATTGTCGTTTTGTAACTATTTCAGTTGACCAGACGCGACGGCGCGATTGTTATCTATGTAAACCAGTCACAATTACCATTAATATGAAGATATAGATATAGCATATATACAGTGGCAGTCATTTAAAGACTCCAGTCGATTTTCATACAAAAGAGGTAATTTTGAAGCCTTGTGATCTGCCATCCAGGGAGTGAATGGAAGAAATTCAGATCGCTATACACACCCTACTGATCTGATGAGGATTCTGAGAGATTTTTTTTATTTAACCATTTATTTCAGGCATCAATGGCCCATACAATAAATACCTTATAGACTAACATACATAATAAAAACAATCTTATAATTACACTTTATCATGTTTTGGCGGCGACGTGTTGCGCAACGTAGTGTCCGGTAACCGGCCACGGAATCGTCGGAACAGGACACCCTTCGGCCAAAAATCTAGATACAAGGATATGTTTAAAAAAACCGCGAAATTAGCATAAAAATGTAGGTATGGAAATCCTGAAATTGAAAACTCTGGGTCAGATCCTTATATTTCTTAGAATGCTGATCAGATCAGTTGGGTGTGTATAGTGATCTGAATCTCCTCCATTCATTCCCTTGGCGGAGAACCATGGCTTCAAAGTTACCCCGTTTGTATGAAAATCAACTGGTGTCTTTAATTATGTGACCGCCACTGTATGTAAAGTCAACCACCCAAAGGTGAATGTGACTAACTTGAATGAATAATGAATTACGCAGAAGAAAGTCTTTCGAGTCAAAAGTCTCGAAATCACTTTGACCTCTGGAAAATGCCAAGCGTTTACGACATTACTCTTATTAATAAAAGAAATACATCGCAACCACTTGTAACACCCACGCAGTATGACTATGTCGGTACCTTCAAGGTCTTCGGTTGAATTTGACCGGAATTGTTAGTCAGACATAAATTTAAAGGCCCTTTGAGACGTCTGACAACAGTAGTGTTTTAAAAGAAAAATGTTTTTCATGACGTTAGGTGATTCATTAGGTAGAGTTGGTAGAGGCCAACCGATCCGATGACGTAGCTTGTAAAACAGCCTAGTCAGAATAAATGCAATGATGAAAGAACGCATTTTGTGATTGTATATGAAAATTAGGGTTTCCAACACAAAATCATTAAAAAAACTAATTTGCAATATCAATAATTATATTAATTAAGAACATCTGTAGCAGCCTCTGATTCGTCCGTCTTCGGAGATAGGTCTCCTCCAAAACCGTCTTGCTTGCATTTCCCAACTTCAGCCAGTCTGGACCCACACCTTCTTACGTCTTTGACCCATCATCTATCACCACACCATACATAGTCTTTTAGTATTTTCTATTTAGTACACTTCTATATCCCACTTTTAGTCTCTTGGCTTTGATTCTAGCATCATGTTGGTTCTCCTATCAGCATTCATATGAGAAAATGTTTCCTGCCTGTTCTAAAAGGAGTGATATTGAGAGAACCGCTTCTGTAGTGTGGTCTAGTGGTTCGCCCATCCGTGTAAGACGCGGGTTCCCGGGTTCGATTCCCAGGGGGGTACAATTTGTACTTGGTTTGATTGGTAGTAGGGCTTATTTCGAGGACCACCTGGCTAGCTACCACCGTCTTTCTTACCTAAGTCTGACGCCATACCAAACAATTTTCTAATTGTTGTTTTCCGGCAGTTAGAGGTAAGATAGCCAGTTCCTAAGTGATGAAGATTCCGGATGTAGCGCTTCCACCTTCAGCAGGTGAGGTGAAGGCCAAGCACTATACCTACCGTTGTGCATAAGAACATAAATGTAAGCATCTCTGTTTTTGTTGTGCCAATGAAAAACAAGATCATGGGTAGGTCTTTAAACTCAACAATACAAAACCATAAAATGAATCCACTCCCAACTTTTATAACTTTTACAGAATTATGCTAAGTTAAATAATTCGACTGAATGAAATGCACGGTAACCCCCCATAGTTCGCCTCTGGTAATTGCGTGCCACCGGTAACCTACATTTGGGCTGAAAGTATTGGCCCACTTCCATTCAAGGCGGCTGGGCGACCCATTTGTGCTATCGTCGGATCGTTCCACTTCACACACGTCTATACTTGCTCATATCCTAGCTGCTGAATCAGCAATTATTTTTTGCAGCAATGATTATTGCAGCCTTTGAATCAAAAAAGAAATGCTGTGTTTATCCACCCACCTAATGTTTTTGAATGTTGAATCCATTACACCTACCTACCTTTAAAATTCACTACGATATTGTAAAACCTAAGTTGAATTCCAATCGGTCAAGCCCGCAACTGACGGGGTCACTAACCCTTGTAAAACCCATAGTTACGAGTTTGAATTCCGCACGGGGAAAAGGTTAGGGTGATTCATACAGGCATTTGTAACAAAGTCATGTCAAGGGGTACCTATTTTATCATGTCACTTATTTTTTTACCATTCAAGTACCTACCTATTACATATTATTTGCAGCTGTTCTGCTTAGTAAGCCGAGACACTGATTAAATATTTTTAAATAAATTATTAATTTTGATATTTTTTGTACCTAGTCCCTTCTTTTCATTTTCGCGTTTGAGTCGAGTTATTTACTTAGCAATACATTACCCGTTACCTAATCTGCATAATATGCAGGCGGAGTGGTAAGTTAATCAACATGTTGACAATTGATCGCGTAGGGCGGCCGACAGCGCGGCCCCTCGGGCGTCAGTCGCAGAGGCGCCGCGACGGCCGGCGGCCATGCTCCGGCTTTGCTGCTGCCCGCGGCCCGTCGCGCCCGCGCCCGCACCCCCCCTCGCCCCCGACCTCGTCGCCGACCTGCCCCCGCACACGCGGTAACACTCCACCCAACCCCCGCATAAATAAACACTTACAACTACTACAAAACACCTATTTTGTTTACAGAGATTCCAGCGCGTTCACGAGCTACGAAGAAAAGGCTGACGATAAAAGAGCTTTTACCGAATTGGATAATGACTCTAAAGAAGCTATTATAGTCGGCGATACTACGCAAATTAGCATATCTGAAGGCGATGTTAATGAACCCCCGCCGCCACCTAGGTCACCGTCTATCAGAGTTGAAGATTATTCAGAAAAGTCGCATCATTCCTATCACAGCAGAGATGCTAGAGGCGATCATTCACCAATAATCAAAAGCGGTGAAGACTTTGGATCACAAAAATCTATCAACTCGAATATATTAGACGTCAATGGATCACGGCCTTCTAGTCGAAAATCATCACTAAGTCAAACAAAAAGTAGGAGTCCATCACCAAGTCCAAGAAAGAGCAGGAATGCGACACCAAGCCCGATAAAGAGCAGAAACCCTTCTCCAGATCCAACCAGTGATGTTTACGAAGATATACCATCTCCTTGCCAACGAGACGTGCGGAATGCTCTCGCGGAATGTATTGTGCCCGCACGGCATGAAGACTGGGAAGTGATAGTCAATCGGCTTCTTGAAACTGAACGTTTGGCTGCCGATACATCGGCACGCGCTCCGGCCGCCAGTTGGCGAGCCGTAGCACGTGCTACCGCCGCTCATGTCCGATCGTTACGTTCCCGAGTGGCCAGAACTGCGTGCTCCACCTTAGGCACTCTTTTTGAGTTCCGCGGCCGCGCTCTCGACACAGAATTGGAAGAAGCAGCAACTGCTCTCTTGGACCGTTGTGCAGATGTGAATAGATTTCTAAGAGCGGATGCAGCTTCTGCGCTGGTTCGAATGGCTTGTGGCAGCAACAACGCTAGAGCTGCTGTAGCGCTGGCTCGAAAAGGAACTACTCATCGAGCAGGGCCAATAAGAGCTGCTGCAGTGCAGGCTCTAGCTAAGCTCGTGCGGCACCACGGCGCTTCTAAGACTCTCGACATGCCCTCGGAACCGAGGACAGTGTTGCTGAGAGCAGCTGGCGATCTGTTGGGTGACGCGAACGCAGAGACGCGTGTCCACGCTCGACAGCTCTGCCTCACGCTGTCCCAGGATATGCGATTCCGGCAGATGCTGAAGGATGCTATGACACTGTCACGCTATCGCACAATTGAGAAATTGATCGAAAAGCTTCGATGACACTAAACAATATGGATTTGAGGATTATTTTATTATTGTGTAAGAGTGATAGTGGAATATCCGTCCGAAAGAGTTTGTGATACGTTTTTTTTGATGATACGATGTATTTTGAAATAGTTTATTATCTATGTATCTACTCTATTTTCGTCGTTGCGAAATTAATAATTCATGACTGATAAGTGCGAAAGGTATTTTTATAGGTAAAGAACTCTAATAATAAACGTTGTTATCCTCCAGTGGAGCGAAATTTATTAAACAACTGACTTTTTTTATTTATAATTGTTGTTTACTGCATGTACAGTTTGAAAGAATCAAAATTTTAATACAGAATTGTACCTACTTACATATTAAAAGTAGAAATATTAAGCAAGTATGAGAACAAAGAATTAATTACCTTATAAACGATTAATCAAAGTACAATGACTTTTATTTTAACAACCTACGTAGGTAATATTACAGTAAAACCTTTGTACCTGCTTGATGTATTTTCACCACGTTTTTACCAATAGTAAGTACCTATACTAGCTACTCAAAAGAAAATAGGGGCCATTAAGTAGATAGTTTTCCATACAAACGGGCTAATTTCCGAAAGGTTTTTATAATATAAATTCAATCTGATTTTAATTAAATTTGATATTGTTCGAAAGCTGAAATAATCGACTTGCGGACTTTACTGTAGAAACTGTAGAATTTACTGTATAATTTCTCCTATTCATCGTGTGTCACTAAATAGGGCTCCATACTCGCGCCGCGAAAGCCCGCGAAGGCCGCGAACCGCGAGTGTGGGGGGTTTCGCGGCTTCGCGTATGGGCTTCGCGTTCGCGCTTCGCGGCGTTCCCCGTCCGGTGACGGTTTTTTGGTCCACGTCAAATAACGGCTCCACACTCGCGCCGCGAACCGCGGCCGCGAATCACGGGCGCGGTTTGCGCATGAAAACGGTGCGAAAAATATAGCCCTCCAGACTCGCGCGTGAACCGCGGCCGCGAATCACGGCAATATTAGTTCGGCACACAAGTTCTTTGACGCGGACCAAAAAACCGCCACCGGACGGGGAACGCCGCCAAGCGCGAACGCGAAGCCGCGAAGCCCATACGCGAAGCCGCGAAACCCTCCACACTCGCGGTTCGCGGGCTTTCGCGGCGCGAGTGTGGAGCCCTCTAAAGAACTTGTGTGCCCAACTAATGTTGCCGTGATTCGCGGCCGCGGTTCACGCGTGAGTCTGGCTGGAGCGCTATATTTTTCGCAGCGTTTTCATGCGCAAACCGCGCCCGTGATTCGCGGCCGCGGTGTGCGGCGCGAGTGTGGAGTGGAGCCCTCTTTAGAATACAAAGAAATTGGAGTTTCACAAAAAACTGACACACGACGAATAGTAGAAATCATACAGTATTAAAAATGCAACAGTACAGTGTGAAATCGGCGTTTTTTATGGAGAAATTTAAAGAAGTTGCATTTTCCATTTTTATAACTAACATTTTCTTAATTCATTTATCAACCATGATATTAATGATTTAAAACTTTTATGCACATTTAACGTATGCCACTTAAGCGAAAAAAATAAGTTTTGGCCAAGTTAAAACAAATGAAGTGGTCATTTCTGCTAGCAAAATGGGAAGTCATTTTTAAGGTATTTTTATTTTGAACCGACTTCAAAAAACAAAAAAGGAGGTTCTCAGTTTGACCTGTATGTATGTATGTTTGTCCGCGATTATCTCGCGTTTGGCTGAACCGTTTTTGATACGGTTATCAGAAAAGTATTTGTTATACTGAGGAGAAGGATTTAGTGTTTTAAGCGGCTTCAAAAAAAGAAGGTTCTGAGTTTGACTCGTATGTATGTATGTTTGTCCGCGATTATCTCGCGTTTAGCAAAACCAATTTTGATGCGGTTTTCAGAAAAGTATTTGTTACACTTAGGATAAGGTTTTGGTATTTTAATCGACTTCAGTCAGAAAAGGAGGTTCTCTTCTCAGTTTGACCCGTATACATGGTTGTCCGCGATTAGTTACCTCACGTTTGGCCAACCCGATTTTTCTATCTGCCTAGATAATATATCTAATACAGAAGGTACTTACACTAATAAGAAAAAAAAGGAAAAATGTTTTAAAACCAAAAAACCGACTTCAAAACCTCACTCTACCTCTAAAAAGCAATAAATAATATACAAATCACTAGATACGCATTATTATTGTAATAAAATACGTCTATGAAGTCGGGTGGGGCTGTTAGAATAAATAAAAAAAGTTGTCCTCCAGCCCCACCGGACTTCAATAGACGTCTTTTATTACAATAATGATAATGCGTATCTAGTGATTTCAATATTATTTATTGCTTTTTAGAGGTAGAGTGGGGTTTTGAAGTCGGCTTTTAGTTTTTTAAAAAAAAATTTATTTTTTAGAAAACTACTTAATACTTCCCTAAATTTTTTTACGATTAAGACGTCTATGATAGTCATTATTCAAGTAATAGTGACGAGGTTCTCTATTTGTGAGAAAAAAAATCGGGTTGCACTCCGGGAGTGCCGGCAGAAGTGAAAACTTGAATATTAACGTTGTGCATTTTTGATATTTTGTAATGGTTAGGGAATAATTTTGCACGAATTGCCGTCTTACGAATTTACTCTGCATTTGAATTTACGAATACAGAACAGTATTGTACAAAAGTCTTATTCATAGCTTACAGCAAATCTAGAGTTTTGACATTGAATTAAAAAATTTGCGCGTTGCTATGGTGCCACAAGTGTTTACGTCTTGAAATGACGCGCCGCCATTTTCACCGCGCCCCGTAGAAAGAGAGAGGGATACTTCCGCCGCCGGCTGTCTACTCTCCATCCGTCACATCCGTCTTACGAATTTTCGATCAGGGTCACGTGGTTCTTACTGACGCGAGTTTAGCATTTTTTCCTCATTACAAAAAAGCGTACAACGCCGCTAAAGAAGTTTTCACTTCAAAAAAAACCCAATACAGTTTACGAACAATATCAAATTCAAAAATAATTTAGAAAAATCGCATACGATACGATACAAACAATACGTAAAAATAAAAAATGGTTGCTCTTCCTTTTGTTAAAAGATGCTGTGTAGGTAATTAAAAAAAAAAAATTAATCCTAATACGATAGTAAAAATAAAAGATTGATATTTTTACATTTGGTGGGTTCAATTCCTGGCTAAGGCAGGCTTTTTGTAATCTTTGAATGCAGTTCTAATGTATGTCTTGTATCAAGTGTTTTTTGGTTAGAGTAGCAGACGGAGTGATTTCTAAACTAGTTGAAAGTTATTTACTCTCACGATTACCTATCTGAATGTAGTAGATATTTAATTTTAACCTACCTACCCATTGTGTGTAACCTTTTGATAATTATTGTGATGGAAAATGACCTCACTTTAAATGTGGAGCTCATTTTTCAATCTTGACGACTCTGTATGAAATATACAGGGAGAAAAAAGCAGCCCTTGACGAGTTTCTTGCGGGTTCTTCTCGTTACAAGGTCTCCCGCTTAGGGTTTGCGAACCGATGGCGTAGCTTCTATGACATTCACAAGTGCTTGTAACAGCCTAGACTGAATAAATTATTTTGAATTTTGAATGAGATTTTTTCAAAATTACAAAAATCTGTAGGCGCGATAGATGGCGTTGATAAGTAAGAGCTCACGAGTTTCATACGACGTTTTTCAACACATTTGCGAGGAAAAAACAAAGTAATTTACCACACAGCAACAAATACGACAAGAACAAAATAATAATCATGATGAGAAAAGGCGCGCAGGTTTTTTTTTGTTTTTTTCACACGCCCAATGCAAGAATATTTTGCGAACAAAGGGGTTAGTGAGCATACATCCTACTTCAAAATTATAAATTTAAGTGATAAAATGCAAATATTTTAATATTTTATAACAAAATATTGTAAATTAGGAATAATTTGATAATAATTAATATTTGTTTGACTTAATTAAGGACCTACACATTTATTTATTCCAAAAATGCAAATGAACTTTCAGCGGCATAAAACCTCTTTGTTGTTATTAAAAAAATAACTGTATTACTCGGTTAAATTGAAAATGCTCTGTTTACTCGCATAGAACTTGCAGTAAGGTACCTATTTAACTTTGTAGGGATCATTCTATAACCAACTAGTGTTTTATATATTATTGCACGCGTTTGTTATAGTTCGGTTTATGGCCCTAAAAGCGATGTATTAGGGCTCACTTTACGAGCAAGTGTGTTGAAAAAATATTATACAGCTTGTATAATAGACGTCAGTGTAGGTATGTGTCAATGTGATATTTTTTTACAACTTCGAAGAGTACTTCAGGTAGGCAAGGCAGGCAGATTGGATGTAACCCTAAAATGTTTCTCTTTGGACAGATGTCAGCCAGCGAGCGCTTTCTTCTGTTTATTTTTAAAAAAGCCAATTTTGACACTTCTCTTTCCATCAACGCCATCTAGTGAGGCAAATAGTTACTATTTTTTTTATTTGTTAAATGTCACTTTGAAAAGCCATCATTTTTTTAAATCAAAATACCTTCAATATTGAAGGTAGGTACAGCTACTTTCCCTCCGTGTGGCAGTTTTGGGACACGTGTAGGTATAATATTAGTGAAATTATATACTGTGGCTATAAATTACTTTACTCTTTGACTGTGGTAGAGCAACGCGGCTTCCGTCTTACCATCTCATGTAAAATTATTTACAACCATCCTTTGACACTGTCATAACAACAAAATTAATATAAACATAAAAGTTGAAAATACAGGATAAAGTACCTACCTATGTACCGCTACGGTAGCCGTTGATTCCTCAGCCACCATGGTCTCTTAACACGCGATGTACCAACCTGATTTGTCAGCGGCCAGTCTGCTCAAGCTCGGGTCCTTCTTATTCTGGGGCGGGCTGTACCTTTGGTGCTCCATACGGTACGATAAGCAGAGTCCCGAGTGGTGTTCGCGGGCGGTGACGCTCCTTCACGGTAGCGTCGCGACAATCGTCGGCTTGACGCAATGTGGAGTCACCTCTCTATCAGCATGGACCCTCACTAGTAAGTATTACGACTTGGCACAACTATTTGTTTTATGGTCTGTGCGACTTGGCCACGCAACAGAGCGACCAGAGGTACCTACGAGCAAATCCTCTCTTCATCGGTTCATGGCTTGACTTCTCACGTCATTTGCTTGTCGCTTTGCAGGTCATCCCGTTGCGTGACCAGTGGCCCTACCATAACCATGAGTTGATGCAATTGTAAACTGTGGCCTTACCATGAGTTGATGCAAACTGTTTACGTTACAGTAAACTGTCGGATATACTGCTCACTGTCAATACAAGTGAAAGAGAGAAAACGATAGTTTACGGTAACGTAAACAGTTTGCATCAACTCATGGCGGTAGGGCCACAGATCGTTAGGCAATATTGTTAACGTGGCCATACGTCCTGCTTTCTGCCTGTCTGTCCCACTGACCCCACCCCAGTAAGAGCAAATATAATCCCGCTTTAGCTTTAGGCTTGAATACATGTTCCTAATGAGCATGCCTATTGTTAAATGTGAAAATAGCGCGGACGACAAAATTAATAAGTACCTATAAATAGGATATGGACAAGTGAAAAGAGACAGTTGAGTATAGCAGTTTTGAAAGCCACATTGATCACCAAGAAAAACAACAGGTGTCCCCCTCTTAGCATGGCCAATTGGCCACATACTTAGACGTGTATGTGGCCGGGCTTAATGAGGCGATTCCCACACCCACAGGGGACCCTCAGGGCGTGAGGGCCAACCGGCGCGCCGCATAAAGGCAAGTACCGGGTTTTTAATGGGTATTCCCACCTCCAGGAGTCCGATGGGCTTGATGAAGCAACTGGCTGTGTGGGACCACGGGAGGCGGTCGTGGAGGGAGCCGCAACGTTGAAAGTTGCGGTCCTCTCCTAGCGAGCCCCGCATACGAACCCCCTACTATCTATTTATGGCCTAGTCGGCACTTCATTGTCTAATGCGGGTCTTATCAATAATAGATGAATCCAACATCGAAATCTATTATAGAAAAGAAAACTGTACTAGGTACAAACAAACGTAACAAACCCATATCCCAGGTAGCAAAACTACGTCTTTATAACGTCCCAATTCAGTCATTATCGACGTAAAAGACGTCATATTATGACGTCTGTAAGTCCAGCATAGTACGTACATTTGTCACAGCCTAATGACGTCATCTCAAGACTTTGCAAGGATCAGTCATGAGATGGGTGACCAAATATTTATTATTTCGAGGTCCTCCGTGCTTCGGAAAGCATGTTAAGCCGTTGGTTCCGGCTGCATTTGCAGTCGTCAACACCCATTAATCCGTATTGGGCCCACGTGGTGGGTTATGGCCCAGCCTCCTTATCTACCTATCTATAAGGAAGACCTGTGGCCCTACAGTAGTGGGGACATTAAAATGGCTGATGGTCATTGAGGTACGACTACCAAGCAATGGGTGCGAAAACCTTGTGAAGAGACAAGCCTGATTATTATTACAACAGAGTAAAACCATACTGCGATGTAGCTCAGTACAGTGACATCTCTTGAGAGTTTAGAACACTAAATAAAAATAACATGGTCCTAAATTGAGCACAGACTGACGTCATTCTGACGTACGCTAACGACCAACACAGTACGGGTCCCAAGCTGACCAAAGAATGACGTCATTTTGACGTACACTTCCGACCAATATAGTAATTGGTTCTAAACTGACCAAATAATGACGTCATTTTGACGTTCGCTTCCGACCAAAACAGTACTGACCCTAAATTGACCTTAAAATAACGTACTTTTTTCGACCTCGACGTCATTTTGCTACCTGGGAATTTGTGCTGCCTACCAAAAGGTACCTAAGCAATCATACCTACCCAATTAGTATTATGTTTGTTTTGATTGATAGTTTTATCATCTGTTGCTACAAAAACTTTTTTTATACAATTCTCAGTGAAAATTCGAAGTCACCATTATGCTCTGATGGTGTGGTCGTGGGGGTACTTCGCCTTCGACCTAATCTGGTGCCTCACCTACTGGAAGGAGAACAAGCTAATGCTGTGCCACCATGTGAGCGCTCTCGTCGCGATCACAATGTACATGCATAAAGACTACACAGGGTGCACCTTTGCATGCACTCTCGCTATGATGGAAATCACGAATCCGCTGCTGCAGACCAGATGGTTAGCTGTTCTTTTATAAAAATTATAATTTCTATGATCCTGATTTATTACAAAGACACAATACCTAAGAATCCTACTACGCTACGAACCCTTCATACGCATTTGGTCCACTTGGTCCATCGCATTTAGCCCCTTTCGCGGAACGTCCATTTCGCATTTGGTAAATTTTCACAAATATATGAAAGAAGGTAAATATTTTTTATATTATTCGCGGATCTGGTTTTTCTTTCAGAAATTGCATCTGGTACTGTAAACTTCTATGCAAATTGACAATACGAACACCCTTAAAACTACTATTCAATCACTTGCTGCGTGTCCCCCCTGCATCTTCAAATTATCGGCAGAATTCATAATATTTATGTCGTGCGTGCAATAGCTTAAGCACAGATAATATAATACTATACTAGTAGCTTAAGCTTTAACTCGGCAACGCGTTAGGCAGACTTGGATCTTTTTGCGACAAGTGAAGCTTCGATAAAGCGTATTATGAGTCTCAGTTTCTTCAATGCGACCTAGTTTAGTTGTATAGTCATAAGATAATTAACTAGGTACTAAGATAGTGCTGGTTAAGTGTATTTTGTCTTATATTTGTGATGACCTAATGAGCTTTCTGGGCTTTCTGTTAAGTACTATTTAAGTTATGTATTATGTTATAGTAGCTGTTGGTCGTCCGACATTAAATATATAAATAAATATTTTTTCTTCTTAGTACCTACGTCACCAAAGTACCAGGATCACATAAATATGGAGAATGTTAACTTATATATTTTAACAATCAGGTAAACGTGTTTTGTGCTCTCAAAGGAGGAAATTTTAGAAAGTGGCCCAAATGCGAAATGCACGTTCCGCGAAATGGACCAAATGCGAAATGGACCAAATGCGAAGTGGACCTTTTTTCGGCAAGTGGACCAAATGCGCATGAACGGCTACGAACTTGCTACGACAAAATCTAAGAAAAGTTAAGATATTTTGTATTCTCTTCCAATGATGATGTGATGTTGTCGGTCGGTTTGATAGTCGGTTTGAACCACGCCGAAGGCAGCAGACGAAATCTCTCCTTAACAGAATAACTCATTGATCTATCTATAATGATCTTTATCTTTGGACAAGTCAGGTCAGACTCATGTAGCGGAGCTATTTAACAACTTTACACGAACTTGCAAACTTACTGTAAAGTCGACGAATCATCAAAGTTCTTCGAGAGCCATTTTCAAATTCATGATTTCAGGTTTCTCCGAAATCATGGATACGACAACACACTGCTGTATTCACTGATAGAAGTGACATACTTGGTGTTATTTCTGGCTGTGAGGGGCGTTCTCGGCAGCTACGTCATTTACAAGATCGTCGAATCAGATTTCTTCGACATGGACGAGAAAGTTATATCTGTTGTGTTCTACTTCGTCTCGCTCGCGTTTATCTACGAAATTTTCGGCTATCTCGCTCACAGATACAGGTCTAAACTCGTAAGTAAGTTATTGCCTTTAGACGCATAATACCACATACGCAAAATACCAACTCGAGATTTTGTGGTGCTTTGCGGATTTGTAGAAAATGATACGTAAAATACCAACAAAGTTAATCCCATAAACGCAAAACAAAAACACCACCTTTAGGACTTAGAATTATTTTGTCACTGAAGTGGAGTGGCCAAAGAAACTATTTCACTAAGGTTGCTCAGTCTGTGTTCCGTTCACTTTACACATAAGTACGATAAAGAATGAATTCCTATAAACTATGTATGGAACCTATGCGGCATTGATAACAGCGAACCTTGAACTATGATTAAAACGAAAAGTACCAGGCTAGCATGAATGTAAAGGAGCTAATCAAAGTGCCTGTTCATCAGATCAGGTCAGCATTTTCCCCGCAGCTCTCAACGCATGCTGGAGACTTGGTCTAACAGGGCAATCAATTTATTAAACAGTTCCAGGCTAGCATGAAAGTAAAGGAGGTCTTATTATACCTGTTCATCATATCCGGTCAGCATATTCTCCACAACTCTCAACGGGAGTCCTAACTGCTGGAGACTTGGTCTTTAGGTACTGGTAGCAAATCAAAGTACAGAAAGTCGTTTTGTTCAATCAGTCAATTACGAAAAAGTTGGTGCGTAAATCAAAGTTGCTGTTCTGTTCTGCTTAGTTGGTATTTTACGTGTTTTTGCGTATTACCACAGCTTTGTTAAACTGTGGAATTGCGTAAAGGTGGTGTTTTGCGTAGGTGGTATTGTGCGTCTAAAGAAGTTATCAACAATAACTTTTTAGGTAGGTACCTACCTAATTCTTTCGATTATAAAAGTCATGGTAAATTTTTAACTAAAAGCTCACCCCCGATAGGGCAACAATGTGTTCATGTACCCAGAGATATTATATAAAATTATAAGAGAACTGCAGTCTCTGCTCTGTATTTTTATTAGATAGGTAAATACACATTAATCATAAGTCTTAAGGCTTACGTCTCGGGATCGATTCCTGTCTCTCGAGGTCGTCAGAGCTTTAATATTGCAGAACTGTTTTAACAGAACTATAAAATTTCCTATTACATTGCAGGAACATTTCAGACAATCTTTGGATCAAATGGGCATTATACTAAACGACATTTAAGAAAAAGAAGACATGTAATCTGCAAGATCACTACATCAAAAAGCAAGCATAATAATATAAATTGTGTAAATTAAGTATGTAAAGACAAACAAAATATAGGTATATTTTAACTGAGACTAATACAGGTGTTTAACTTCTTCATAGATAATTAATAAAAAAAATAAAAAGCTTGCCGCAAACGAACCAGTAGGCCAACAGCCATAACCTGGGTTTAACTCTTTAACCAGACACGTATACAGTGTATCTGACGCAGCTAACTAGCTTAACCAGTCGTTCAAAAAACGGCTTAGCCTTTGCATTAAACGGCGCTGTTCCATTAAATGACTAGGCTGTTAATTGAGTGGCTGAATAAACCTGTTGGCTGTGACATATCCATACAAAACCGTACTGTAAGATCGCTTGTTGTTGCATACTGCTGGACGTGACCAGTGGCTTGTTCCTTTCCTGATCACACTGCCTAAAAATCAAATTGTCTACGAAGCAAAATGCCTAAAACTCATGTCTAAAGAAGAGCAAAATGTCTACTAAGTAAATTGTCTAAAACGCAGAATGACTAAACAGCAGTTTGCCTAATAAGGATTAAAAAGGTCTAAATTGCAAAACGTCTATATCGCAAATTATCCTAGTGTATAAACTTCTTTGTCTGTTTGAAATAATGTTCATAGATTTGTAATCAAACAATTACTGGCCATTCGAATTAATTGTTTACGGCATTCTGAAAAGAAGTTATTTAATCTTTCTCCATTTTAGTCATTTTGCATTTTAGACATTCTGCGTTTTAGTCATTTCGCACTCTAGTCTTTCTGCATTTTAGTCATTTTGCGTTTTGGGGGTTGGTGAGGCGATTTCGGGCTTAGTATGATGAGGTGGATAGATGAACACGCATTTTCCGAGTATCCACCTTAAGGTGGCTGTTTTAGGGTGAATAAACGCAATAAGCCCAATTTCGGAGGTCAAGCAACTTTCGCAAGGCTCGATTATGGGATGGGTGACCCAAAATTTATTATCTCGAGTTCCTCCGTGCTTCGGAAGGTACGTTAAGCTGTTGGTCTCGGCTGCATTTGCAGTCGTTAACACCCAACTATCCGCATTGGGCATGATGGGTTATTATGACCCAACCCCTTATCCACCCATAAGGCCCGTGTCCCAGCAGTAGAGGTATTAAAAAGGGCTGATATTGATGAGCCTATGGGAATCGGCTTGTATGGACCCTTCGCCACTGCCATATACTATGAAATAAAAATTTTCTTCATACTTGTCCTCCTTGGACCTAACATTACAAGAACACGTCTTTTATAAAAAATAAAAGTAGAATAATTACATACAGAAAACTTTTTTATAATCTAGTATCTGCTAGTCAGATTCGGCTATTGTCAATCCTATCCTATTATACTTATTCATGGTGTTTCAGTAATTCTGTGTAACTCCATGTGGTCATATAGGGCTTCAAAACAATAAGTATTATAGCTAATGCTACTAGAAAAAAAAATTACTCTGTGTGGGTAACCAACAACAATTATGAACACCCACACAATAAAACTGCGGTGTCTGGGAGAAACCTGTTAAGTCCAATTTGGTATGTACCAATTTGGTTTTAGTTAAGTCCAGAAAAGTTACTAAAAAACATAAATTTTTCGTTTAGTGACCACTGGATAAGTTCAATCTCATTAGAAGTAGGAGACTTTTGACAGTATAAACATGATATCTCGTGATTTTTTATTTCTGATTTTGTATGATAATAAGTTAACTAGTCTTAGTAATTTAGGAGTAATTTTCTGATAGCTCCTATTTAACATTTTAATTTCAAAAATTATAATTAACTGTTTTTTCCTTCTATTTTAACTTTTTTTCGATTCTAACTTGATAACTGCCATTAAAAAAAAACTGCATGTTTAGTATAAATTAAATAGGAACTTCATTATAAACAGGATTCAAATAGAATAATGGATTATAGACTGTGGAAGTGATGATCTAAAATTGAGTAAAAACAAACACAAGAATGTTGGCTTGAATGTCTCTTTTTACTTTGTTCTAAAATTATCGAGTTATTTTGGTGTTAGGAATAAATACCTATTATGCCCTACTGGGTGTAATTCTATGTCTCAAGAGAAACGTGCTTGCTTCACATGATTGTTTTTAAAAATTGTCAAAGTCCACCATATGTCCGCCATTAAGTGACGTGACACTTCCACAGTTTATTTGCACTTGGTCGGATATGCAACAAAAGGTACCCATTTTTCTATAGGATAGGACATATCTGATTTGTAGTAAAGTGGTTGAACTTTCAAGCGCACATCCTGAAAAAACTCAATTTTGAAGTTAGCCGGTTCCTCCCAGAGACTACAGAATGTATCTTAGGTCCTAACAAATGCTAGTGCATTGAGCACTACTATATCATTCCCTCCTGTGATTATTATAATTCTTTTTGTGGTTCCTTCTATCTCGCCAGTTGCCAGCATATTTGTTCCGGTTATTGCCTTTGTAGTTGTCATTGTGATTATCTTTATGCCGGTAATCATCACGGTTATGAGGTTTTTCAGGACGATATGGATGATGTCGGTGTGACCAGTTCCCTTGTAAACTGGCTATTACTAGCTTGTCGTTTAAGTCATGTATTTGTCTGGGTAACTGGACTACTCTGTGGTCCTCTTCTTTAAGGCTTGCCGTCATGTCTGCAAATTGCTGCACAACATTGCCTTGTGTGGGGAATTCTACAGCAGGGTCTGGACCAAAACACCTTATCGGAGGCGGCAGCAACGCCATGCGACCTCTACTCTGCAACGCTAGTGTTCTGTGGAACAGTGCAGTCCCTCGGAATAAATTAATAGCGTAGGGAACGGACACTTCATGACAATATGTTATGAAGGCAAAGTTTTTTTGACGCCCATCTTTATCTTTAGCTATTCTCACTTTCTCTAATGGGCCTGCCTGAAAACAAATGTCTTTGTAAGTGTTAAGGTATAAGCAAGACTTGGATGCAAAGATTGACTTTAATTTGAAGCAATACAGCCAGGTTCATAAGTTGATGTTTACACTCTCACATAGTTAACTATCAGATATACTGCTCATAGTTAATGCGACGAGTGAAAGACATAAAACGATAGTAAACTATTCAAAAGGTGAAAACAAATTCCTACTAGGTTGGTTCTGGTTGAAATGTTTAATTTACGTTCATGACTGAACATAAAATGGACTAGATATAAGCCTGAACAAATGATGTTTTTACACTTAGTTCAGAAGTTCGGAAACAGTATTAACTTTGTTTTGTAAGGTTTTGTAATAGCAAGCAAGTTGTAGCAAAACATTGAATAGATAAATACACTTTTTTACCTGTAAAAATAACTCGTATAAAATTTCTTCTGTGACTTGTTCTGGTAAATTACCACACCAAAGGGTTTTGTTATCTTCGTCAATCATATTTTATTCTTTCCAAATAACCCAAAATTGGCCAAAAAACCAGCACAACAACAAAGTCGCCAAATTTCCAGAAATTAAACACAGACTAGATCAAGACTAGATCACACGCACGCAACGCACGTACGTAATTTACACAATGCACATTACGCACAGCACAGAGTAGGAGCATAGTACCAGAGAGAGCCCTATTGTATCTAAAGTCTGTGGTGACCGAAGACTTATCGATTGGTCTGCTGGAATACCCAATGTTTCTCAAAAAATGGCACCACATGAAAATTACATGATCGTCATCTCGTATGTGCCTTACTCCTTCTGGCTTGTGAGCTATAAAATCCTTCAGTGACGGTTAAACAATTTCTTATTTAGGTATTAAGAACAAACGTAACGCAAGAGTTTAAGAATGATTGACGTCTGAACATGGCACTCACGAGATGACACTGTAGATTATGGATGCTGGAAATAACAAAAACTAGCTAACGAAAGTCCAGTTTTACTCCCTAGATGCTCAGTGACGCAAAAATAAATAAGATTTAACACTCGGACATCATATAAAACAGAACAGATCTTATAAAATCGATGTTTAAACGTGGCACACACGGAACCGTGTGTACCAGTTTTCATTTGTCAAAATATCGACAACTAAACCGTTTGGAGCCAAATGAAGCAGTGTAGCAGCGTTACGTTTGATAAGTAACAGCATATAACACTTTAAATCAGTTCGTGTAACAACACATCAATAGAAAAAGCAAAAACAATATTTCGACCCATCAGACTGTGTGGCCCACAATTAATACTGTCACGTTACGTGAATTTTGCGTTACTTAAGTTGTAAAGCAGTTAATATTAATAAGAATTTCCGGTACTAAGGATCTAGCTTTATTTGGAACCAATCCCTGCAGTAGTTACAATATAATCCATGACAAAATTTGCATGAGATTTTAAACTATAAAACAATGTTTTTAGTTAATAAATAAATAGTAATGTTAGCAAAGAATTAATTTGACACTATTTTCTGTGTCGAATCGGAGGCACAGGGCAATTAATGTCCCTCGGAAGTGCCTGTACACCATGCCCTGCGGCCAGAAGTCCTCCTTCACGAAAAGTCTAGCTTTGCTGTCGGGATGCGCACCACAAACGCCAAATTGGTATTATGGAGCCATTCCAGAGGATGAACTCTCAAAATAATTTGATTATCACGTCCTGCGTAGTGGTGGTGTGGTGCAAGCCAGACAGGTACACGGCCGTGGTTAATATGGCAGCTCGCAGCAGGTCAACTTCCTAATGCGTTGCTCCTGTTAATTAGCTTTACCACGGACTAGTTATTGTTTTACGGCTTTGCATTCTAGTGACTTTAGTTACCTAGATATTTCTGTAATGCCCGCCCCCCTGGGACAGCGCCGGGACTAACCACGGAATCGCGAAAAAGAATCAGCTGTTCCATACATTATAGTCGAGTCGATGTTGTACTTTTCTATGGAACAGCTGATTTTTTTTCGATGTTCCGTGGTTGGCCCAATAGTAAAAGTTGTTCATTCACGTGATCTGAAATCCCCATTTCATTTTTAGATATACTAAAAATTTTACGGTGTATTATCTGTGGTACTAGTCTGTTTTTCAACAAGTCATTAATAATAATTAAACATATTATGGGAGTTTTTGGCGGGATTTTGTCGAGTTCAGTTCGGTGACTATTTTAATTATTCGCAAATTGATTCATAGTGGATATTGTGTCTTAAAATTGGTGCAGTTTTGTGGTACAAGTGTCTACGCAACTGAACAATATGTGGGATAATGGAAATAGGCGCGATCTTGGTTGTGTGAAGCTGAGACTTTTATTGTAGTGGTCGCTACCTCGGCTGACCTTACCGAGTAAACTGTCTTGATATACTTGCTGCCAAATGCTCCAAGCAGCATTGGAATGTGATGCACCCGCATTCTAATAAGACGCAAGATTTGGCTTTGCCTTTATTTTAAAAAAAGACTAAGAAACCAACACGCAAGAACTGGCTGTATGGCATAGTCCTTCGCCTGTCCTGAAAAGGGCAAAACATCTACTACTACTACTACTAAACATATTGTGATTGAACTGTGATATATTTGTCATCATTATTGTTATCAAAATATTTTTTTAGTGTCACACCTTTAGCGGTAATAAATCACAAATTGTTGAATTAATTTTCTGAGGTTTTATTTGCTTAAAAGTCCTAAAACTAATGTGTTACGATACGCACAGTCATACAGTCTCAGTAAACTTCAATACGATGTCCGCAAAAAATATACTTCATGGTCACCCTAGCTTATTTACATACTAATTTTAACCTCAAATTACATCGTATGTACTGCAGTGATTGGTTCCAAATAAAGCTAGATCCTTAGTACCGGAAATTCTCATCTCTATTAACTGCTTTACAACTTAAGTAACGCAAAATTCACGTAACGTGACAGTATTAATTGTGGGCCACACAGTCTGATGGGTCGGAATATTGTTTTTGCTTTTTCTATTGATGTGTTGTTACGCGAACTAATTAAAAGTGTTATTTGCTGTCACTTATCAATCGTAACGCTGCTAGACTGCTTCATTTGGCTCCGAACGGTTTAGTTGTCGATATTTTGACAAATGAAAACTGGCACACACGGTTCCGTGTGTGCCACGTTTAAACATCGATTTTATGGGATCTGTTCTGTTTTGTATGATGTTCGAGTGTTAAATCTTATTTATTTTTGCGCATCTAGGGAGTAAAACTCGACTTTCGTTAGCTAGTTTTTGTTATTTCCAGCATCCATAATCTTCAGTGTCATCTCGTGAGTGCCATGTTCAGAAGTCAATCATTCATAAACTCGTGCGTTACGTTTGTTCTGAATACCAAAATAAGAAATTGTTTATCCGTCACTGAAGGATTTTATAGCTCACAAGCCAGAAGGAGCAAGGCACATACGAGATGACGATCATAAAATTACAACTAACCGTGCGTTCACGCAGTGGATCTGTATTTACAGGACCGTTTTTTACGGATCCGTCGCTACTGGATGTGATGTTCACACCGCATTTACAGGCTTGGGTTCGCATCGCAGGCTGCATCTCCATCAGCAGGCCTACCGCCTAACTCACAAAGCTTTCAAATTGCTAAAGTTTTAGACGTCAGTACATTAGAGCATTGCTTTCGCTTTGGCTATCGATATAAGATAGGTGGTAGCGCCCTGCTTGAAAAAAACGGAAAAAAGTGTCCCGCCGCTCCAGACAAAAACACGATTTATGACTCACTGGAGTGGCTCTAAGTTTAACTAATAACTGTTTTGAATAGAGGAGTAGATTTCCTATCCCGTTTTATAAAGATTTATCTTAGTATAGTATTAAAATAATTTACAAAAAATATCGAAACATAACAACACAACAACGAAAATATTCACGGATTGCTCTAGAAAAATATTTTTATTTCAGAATTTACAGCAACAACATATGATTTTTTATATTTTATTCAATTTTATATTAGTTTACCATTTCATTAAAATAATAACTAAATATATGTTTATCTTGAAAAACTTCCATAAAAAAAATTAAAAAAACATTGAAAAAAAAATTTTCGCGATCGACCGGAACCAGGTGGAATCTTATTGCATGAATTACTCCAAATACAAGAATGAAAATATGGCCAGATATTGAAATATACAGGTCTTACCTATAATATTTCGTAAAAAAGATGGTGTTTTCTAGTAAATTGATAAATTGATTACAGCGTTACTTCACAACAAACAAAAAAAATCACCACACTACCATTTCGTCCTCATTTCAGACAAACATCATAACACAATATAGAGTACAGTAGTTGAGCTTAGCACTTGCGCGCTCGAGCAACGCACACATAGACATCTCTCACCGACACTGTACAACT
Source organism: Agriphila geniculea (assembly GCA_943789525.1). Lineage (NCBI taxonomy): Eukaryota > Metazoa > Arthropoda > Insecta > Lepidoptera > Crambidae > Agriphila > Agriphila geniculea. The sequence goes on from OX038877.1 coordinate 21,775,639, forward strand.
GCAATCTCATACCACTCTCAATACAGTTCGAGTACGTGACGCAGCGGCGAGAGCTGTCTTTGTGTGTGTGCGATGCTCGAGCGCCCGTAGTACTAAGCTAAACTTCTGTTAGTCTTTCTATTTTGTGATCATAATGATAGGATAAAAATCAATATTTAGAATATCTTAATATCTTATATATGAAACACTTTCGAAAAGATATAATCGAGAATTTACAGGGAATTTATAAATATTGCATACGACGCCATCATAACAAAAAACGCTGACATTTTCACAATGATGCAGTCACACTGTCATAAAATTACTCGAGTATATTTCTCTAAACGGATGGTACTCTCGGCTTGAATTGATCTATGGGCATTAATATTCCATCAGCAAAGTGTAATAAACCCTGAGATCACAGATTTTAAACCAGTTTTGTAAGCCAAGGAGCCGTGCAACCAGAGTTGCACAAAGCACCAGCCACCTCTTTTTTTTAAACCACGGTTGCACAAAGCACGCGAGTGGATACAGTACACAGACGGATCCAATACTACATACATCTACATACGCCATCGCCGAAAAATATCGGATCCGATAAAACGGACCTGTAAAACTCGTGTAAGACGCAGAGGTCCCGGGTTCGATTCCCAGGGGGGGTACAATTTGTACTCAGTTTGGTTGGTGGTAGGGCTTATTTCAAGTCTGCCTGGCTAGCTACCACCATCTTACCTAAGTCTGACGCCATAACAACAATTAAAAAAATGTTGTGTTCCGGCAGTTAGAGGTAAGAGAGCCAGTATTCCGGGTGTAGTGCGATTCCACCTTCGGCCTTATCGTCATTTAACATTAGGTGAGATGAAGGCCAAGCACTACCCCGTTGTGTATAAAAAAAACGGATAGACATTTTTTACTGGATCCGATATACTGGGTTGTGGTGTGTGAATAGATAGACTCATACAACTACATACGCCATATAGTTCAAGATTCCAGGGCCGCCAGACCTTACTTATTTTCTAATGAATGAAATGTATGGGATTAAATAGTGCATGTATGTACTTTGAGTGTATGCGTACTCGCTAGCTTGTGCCGACGGCCAATCAGCAGGTACGCGGTGCTAAAGGTGAGAAAAAATGGTCTTAACTTTTCTTATTTTCTCAAAACTGATTTATACGTACGTATGTTTCAGAGAATATAATTCAAAATTAATAATCAATACTGCCAGACAGTGGGCAACTTTTCGTGGGCGGTTTCTTTTACCTTAAAGGTCCTAAAAAAATAAGCTAACTTTACTTATTTTCTCAAGCTTGATTTTTATACATGATATTCAGGGAACTATTTTAATACTTTTTGTAAGCAGCCAGACCAATCGGATGGGCCAAACATCCCCCCAGACACACACAAAGTGTCGCTATGAGTATGAGCGAGAGTGTGATAATTAGTTAGTTTTATAACATTAATAACATAAAAATACTTACTTAAATACTTTTTTATTAAAATAGAAACATGAAATAAATGATTTTATATTTATAAATATATATTAAAACTTAAAATATTATATAACACACTATAAATATAAGGTAAATTAACTAAACCTAATACTAAATTAATAGTTGTACTCAATTTTAAATTCATATTATTTAATATATTATAACGTACAACCGGACAAACCAATAATTGTTTTTACATATATTTTGCGCATACGCATCCATTACTCTGGAATGTGATCTTCGGAAAACAATAGGCGGTCACCCAAGCGGATTTATTGCCCGGCCAATAATTGGTAAGCAATAAAACTCTATTCCAATTGTTGGCCTACTTCCTATTCTTATATTATAAATGTATGTGTCATAGGATAATCGTATAAACCGGATCTTTACAAAAATCCTAGGATGATTGTAAAGAACCGGATAATTGAAATCTAAGATGAATTTTCACAATCGTCCGAGTAATTTTTAGAATCTTTGTAAAAATCTTAGTATGTTTAGGAAAATCGTGAACTTGAATGCTGATTGGATAATCTAAGAGATGGTTTATAACAACTTCAGTCTGATTGATCAGAACATATTGCTGTTGGGTTTTGGGGTTATTTCGTAATTTTGCCGAATTTAATTCTTCAATTGAAGTTTTAAGAGCATTAATTACTTAACTCGAAAGTCCATTTAGGTTTTGCACAACAATATTGACAAGTGCTATAGAACTTTCTTAACTCTGTATAGAAATGTTATTTTTAAGATATAACCTCTAAATTATGTGCACTGATCGAGCCTGGCACTTGTAAGTATAACGTCCAATTCACTCACTTCAATGTCTCTTGATTAATGTGAGCACTCAGATTTTTTAAAATGAAAAACGTAAAATTCATACAAAACAGAGAGAAATATTTGACAATAATCAGAACAATAACAAATAGCCAATCAGAGCATCCGTTAGTCAATAACGATGACGTCAGCCAATCAGCGCGCGCAAAAAGATGGTGATTCGCGATTTACCCAAGATACGCCGGATTTTTGTAAAAATCCTAAACATTACTCGGATGATTGCAAAAATCTGTCTTAGTTTCTAATTATCCGGTATTTTACAATCATACTAGGATTTTTGTAAAAATCCTGTTTGTACAATTATCCTACGACATTTGCATCTTACTAATCATTGAATGATTTTTTCATCAATTAATGAAAATAATCCTTTTTCTATAAGCTTTCCAAATAATAGCCTCATGCCAATAGTCGAAGATCTAATTTTTAGTACTGCCAGTAACGGTGAAGGTATGTCAATATTTTGGTTAAAGGCACTGAATATGAAGCCAAGGATAAAAATACAACCTCACCTATACCCCTAATCCCAGAAATGCCAATGAGTATTAATGAAATTGAGATGATGGGCGCTGTTCTAAACTTTTTAGTTTTGCAAAAATATCGACAAGAATTTGAAAGATTCCGAACACTGGCTGGATCAGCTGTTCCGGTCAGTTTCGGTCATTGGCTTCTAATCAAAGACTAATCGTTTTTCAGACTGGTTACATCTGTTGATATTTGTAGCTACGTTTACAGTACAGTGACCTAAGTAAGCTAGTTTTGACACAAGCGTATTTAAAATAATATAAAGTAACTTAATTTCTAAATTCATAGCTACTGAATTGATATTTATTTCAAAAAGTAAAATTAATCTCTGCACACCATTTCAAAAAAACACATAAGCGTCATCCATTATGGGTCTGGCTTATGTATCTACTGGAAGTATGATTAATTTTAGGCATGGCCAATAATTTGGCGCATTGCAGGCCAATAAGGAAAATAAGTGGGCAAAGGGGAGCAATAAATAGACTATGGGTCTGTTTTTGTAAAAACGAGTGTAATGTCATAAAATAACTGAAAATACTGAAAGAATCATATTGCATGTAATAAATACAATACAGTTATTTATCTGAACGGATAAATCAATAATAAATGTAGGAAAAAATAAATAAATATAAATAAAATAGTTGTGCAGCTTTTTTGTACGGCATTGCTTAAAGGGCCAATAATTGGCTGGTTTACCCTATTTATTTATTTGAACGGATAAATCAATAATAAATGTAAGAAATCTTTAATATTTGAAGATTTTTTTTATTAATTAAATTGGCAAGTTTACTCTATCTATTCCGAAAAAAAAACTTATTTTCAAATTTTCAGCATATTATTTTTCTTGTCCATCAGCCATTTTAATGTCCCTACGGCACAGGCCTTCCTTATGGGTGGATGAGGAGGATGGGCCATAACCCACCACGCGGGCCCAATGCGGATTGGTGGGTGTTAACGACTGCAAATGCAGCCAGGACCAACGACTTGACGTGCCTTCCGAAGCACGGAGGAGCTCGAGATAATAAATTTTTGGTCACGCATCACATGACTGACCCTTGCGAACGTTGCTTAACCTCCGCAATCGCTGGGCCAGGCGCTAAACCACTGCGCCATCGAGCTCCGATATTTTTATTGATTTTTTGCTTATTGTAAGGCGCTATATTAAACTATTATTTTATCAAATTGATTACTGTTTTCCTAAAAATCTCTAACAAAAATCACCCTTTAAAAGTCAGTAACGGTTTGTTCATAATTTTCATGACGAGTTCAAATGTGTTCGTTCTAATTAAGTGTCAATTATATTACTTAACTAGCGGCCGCCCGCGGTTTCACCCGCGTGGTTCCCGTTCCCGTGGAAATATCGGGATAAAAAGTATTCTATGTTTTAATCCAGGCTATTTTCTATCTGTGTGCCAAATTTCTAGTAAATACGTTCAGTAGTTTTTGCGTGATTAAGGAACAAACATCCAAACATCCAAAGCCATAAACTTTCACATTTATAATATTAGTAGGATTATTATGGAAGACTTCCACTAATCATTTTCATTTCATTTTCACTGCAAATAACATATTTTTTATAAAACTATGTTAAAAAACTAACTAATTATCACACTCTCGCTCATACTGATAGCGGCACTTTGTGTGTGTCTGGGGGGATGTTGGGCCCATTCGATTGGTCTGGCTGCTTACAAAAAGTATTAAAATAGTTCCCTGAATATCATGTATAAAAATCAAGCATGAGAAAATAAGTAAAGTTATCTTATTTTTTTGGGACCTTTAAGGCGTCTGGCAAAAGAAATACACAGATTTAAGACCTGATGAAAATGGTTGGACTTTATCTGGTCTTAAATCTGTGTATGATCATTTTCCATAGTCTTACTATTATCAGTGGCAATCAAACAAAGCTGTAGAACACGACAATAGCTAAACCATGTGGTAAACCTTGAAAAATAAAAAAATAAAATCATTTTTGGAGATATACAAATATAGGTTACGGCGGGTTGCGATCTGTAAAACTTGGGTTAAAGTATCTTTTATTTCGTAAAAAATAACTATATCACAACGGCAAACGGTAACCTTTTTGGTGATTTAAATGTTCTACGGGCTACTGTACGAAAAGTTGCGGCCACATTTGTCTGACGCCACGTGTTAACACTCCGTATTTATATGGACGTGTTATACGATAAAGTGTGATCCTAGTGTATATATTTAATATGAAAACCGAAGTCAATTGACGGTGTGTTAACACGTGTAAACCCGTGGCGTCAAACAAATGTGCTCACACCTTAACGTCAGTCACCAAGTGCGTAGTTGTGCTGGTTGGAATCTTTGGCCCCGTGTTGTCCTTTTTAAGCAATATTTTGTTTGCAATTATTCCATAGATTCTAGTTCGCTGATTTTAACGATGGAAAGTAAAAAAACCGGCCAAGTGCAAGTCGGACTCGCGCTCGAAGGGTTCCGTACCAAAAAACGACAAAAAAAAACCTATGTTGTATGGGAGCCCCCTTAAATATTAATTTTACTCTGTTTTTAGTATTTGTGTTATAGAGGCAACAAAAATACATCATCTGTGAAAATTTCAACTGCCTACCTGTTGTCGTTATTAATATCGAGCAAAAAACGGCAAAAAAATCACGTTTGTTGTATGGGAGCCCCCCTTAAGTATTAATTTCAATCTGTTTTTAGTATTTGTTGTTAATGCGGCAACAGAAATACATCATCTGTGAAAATTTCAACTTTCTAGCTATCACGGTTCATGAGATACAGCCTGGCGACAGACAGACAGACAGACGGACGGAGAGCGGAGTCTTAGTAATAGTGTCCCGTTTTTACCCTTTGGGTACGGAACCCTAAAAATAACATTTTAACCTAAATACAGCTCGCGCAACATAACTTGAACCAAACCATAGACAATGAAGCTTGAGCAGTAGCAATTTTTCGAACAATGAGGGCTTTTCCAAAGGACTAAAAACTATAGGATTGATAGATGGCGTTGATAAATTAAGCACTGTCAACTGAGGCGCATTTAGAACCTACGCTCCGAGTTCAACCAAACTTGTGTCAACCGAACGTCACGCTCTAATGTTTGATACGCGCCGTTAGAGCGGTGGTTGAACTCGAAGCGTAGGTTCTGAATGCGCCTCAGTTGACAGTGCTTAATTTATCAACGCCATCTATCGATCCTATAGTTTTTAGTCCTTTGGAAAAGCCCTCATTGTCAGTACAAAAATTGAAGTGGTCACGTGGTACCTAACAATTGGGTCAACTCAACTCAAGTTATGTTGCGCGAGCTATACTATGGTAACCAATGACTTAGCGATTGACCAGTTGACCTGCTGGAATGCACCCAAAGTCAATTGAGTATATTTGTTCTGTGGTCAATGCCAAATGTCACGTCACTACAATATAATATATATTTGTATCTATGGTGGGTGCAAAACTGCAAACTAGAAAAAAAATTGTGCTGTTAAATCCACAAAATTTCTCTTTTCGTTTTATTATAAATTCAATTTCTAGAAAATTGTGAGATTTAAGCATCTCAGAATGCGTGTATGTATCAAGAAATAGTTGATGTAGTGGCGTTAAGTGTTATTCTCGTTACTCGTAATCTTTTGGACTTGTTTTAAGGTTATTTCCAAGGCAGCGCCATGGTGGATTCAAGTAAATTTCAGCAGATGCAAGATGAAATGTCTAGGCAAGTGAATTTATCATAAACCATCTTATACGTAAGTAGCATCTTCTCGACAGATGGTGTCTTAACGTTTTTATGGGATTATCAATAGGTTTGAAGCCGAGATATCAGGCACAGATATCCGACCCGTTATCGGTGCGGCGACATTTGGCGCCGTTCAGCAGCAACTGGAGCGCGCCCTGCCCGCGGTGCCGATGATGCCGCATTTTGACCAGGCGATGGCCGCGCGCATGATGTTTCCTACGGTGCCACCTCCACCGCCACCGCCTTCAATGATGGTGCCTGCCTCGGTATGCTACAAATGCAGTAAATAAAAAAATTTTTTAATGCTCAACAGCGTAATGCTTGGCCTTTACCTCACCTGATGTTAGGGTGGGTACCCACTTAAGTTCACAAATCTCCGCGCCTCGCGGAGCTGGAAAATTTCACCATAGCTAAAGTTTTATTTTCACGATAGCTATAGTGTGTACCTATGCGAAGCAGGTTCGCATACATGTTCGCTCACATGCACACTATGGCGCACTGTTGCAACACAGGATAAAAAATTTTTTTAGTGCAGGTTAGCATAGAGCAGAGGTTCGTGACATTAAGTGGGTACCCACCCTAAAATGACGATAAGGCCAAAGATGGAACTGCACTACACTCGGAATCCTCACAACTGAGGAATCGGCTATCTTATCTCTAACTGTTGAAACAGAACAATTTCTAAATTGTTATGGCATCAGACTTGGTATGATGGTGGTAGCTAGCCAGGTGGACTTGATATAAGCCCTACCACCAACCAAATCGAGTACAAATGTACCACTCTTCTGGGAATCGAACCCTGGACCCCTGTGTCTTACACGGGTGGGCGAACCACTAGACCACCGAGACGGTTAAAGGCTGAATTATTATTACTCAGATTCAAGACACATTTCAGTAGACAACTAAATATTACACTAGCCAGTTTTACTAGTGTATTTGTATTTGTCTGTATATTTGTCCTATATCTAATATCCAGTACAGTACCTTTTTTGTTGTGTACATAGCTATAAAGCTATGTACAACAAAAAATAATGCATGCAGTTCAAAACAAGGGTATAAACCCTTGTTTTGAACTGCAACTAAAGCAACTGACACTCTCATTTGTGATTTTACTAGCTAAAAGTTAATTACTATGACTACTGTTGTAAGTTCTGCTCCCAGCTATAAAAGCATATATTGGGGAAATGGGTGAAATGTTTCCGACCAAGGTGACTGATCACCCGTCCGGCTTCGCTGGTGTCCCCCCTTTTAAATAATAATAATAACAAAGCATAGGGTTCCACTTAGGGTTGCCACCCGTAGTCTGTCTAAAATAGAGATGTGTACTCAATAATATACGACAGCAATAGAGTATGCTTAAATAATCTATTAACGTATTGTGTAACAGTCTTAAAGAAAGGCAAGTATTTGTTAAAAGTTGTGAAAAGTAACAGAAGAAATAATTATTTTAATTTTTAAGGATAAATAAGTATAAAAATTTCAAAAAATTCAAAATTCAATAATAATTTATTCAGTCTAGGCTGTTACAAGCACTTGTGAATGTCATAGAAGTTACGCCATCGGTGCGCAAACCCTAAGCGGGAGACCTTGTAACGAGAAGAACCGGCAAGAAACTCGTCAAGGGCTGCTTTTTTCTCCCTGTATATTTCATACAGAGTCGTCAACATTGAAAAATGAGCTCCACATATAAAGTGAGGTCATTTTCCATCACAATAAAATAATTATCAAAAGGTTACACACAATGGGTAGGTAGGTTAAAATTAAATATCTAATACATTCAGATAGGTAATTGTGAGAGTAAATAACTTTCAACTAGTTGAGAAATCACTCTGTCTGCTACTCGAACCAAAAAACACTTGATACAAGATATAAAATTAAAAACGCAATTCTTACAATTCAATATGCGTTAAGATAGGTACTCAGAAGCAGACCCATTCCCACTGGCAGCACCCGTTCACGAGCATGACGCATGGACCAGCCATCGCTTTGCTCAACCATATTTGAGGGAACGTAACGACCCGCCCCACACGACACAACCGCAGAAATGATTAAAGAAGAGAGCATGACATACTTAGGCTTCCCATCCTAAGGCACTGAATTGAAAACTAATATTCAGAAGCTTTTCATAGGCCTTTACTTACAAAACTATAGACAAAAAATACGAAAACATCGTAATAACGAAAGCCAAATAATCATTTTGGTCATTAGCAATAAAAAAGTGAGAAATCAAAACAAGGATTAGTTATTAATTCTATGTTTTGAGTAAGAAGTGCCATACTAATTGATAATATTAAACAGGGAAAAAAAATATATGCGACGCCCTTAGTACAAGCAGACAGAAGCAGACCCATTCCCACTGGCGGCACCCGTTCACTAGCATGACGCATGAACCAGCCATTGTTTCGATCAACCATATTTGAGGGAACGTAACGACCCGCCTCACACGACACCTAAAATTAATAATGTACTCTTTTTTGTGCTGCATTTCTACCTTAAAAAACTCTATTTGTCAGAAAAAAGGTGGTAATCATAGCCCCACTGCCTGTTTTCTTACTTTGGTTCTAGTTGCACAAAAAATATAATTATATAATTTATCATCTTCCTTTCCTGATACATATTTACAATATTTTTTTATGTCATTACACTACTATTTTATTTGTAAACAAAATGTTAGTATTTAAAGCTATTACCACAATATAGAGAGAGTACAGTAGTTGAGCTTAGCACTTGCGCGCTCGAGCAACGCACGCATAGACATTTCTCACCGACACTGTATAACTGCAATCTCAAACCACTCTCAAAACAGTTCGAGTACGTGACGCAGCGGCGAGAGCTGTCTTTGTGTGTGTGCGATGCTCGAGCGCCCGTAGTACTAAGCTAAACATCTGTTAGTCTCTCTATTTTGTGCTATCTTAGTTTTAGAGAAAGATAATACTTCCAAGGTAAGCTTAATATTAGTATTGGACAGTGGAATTTCAAGTATTAAAATATTATGTGTCCCACCCAGGTACAAAGACTTCGTCCCGGGATGCCCGACTGCTTCCCGGGCCCGATGCCCTTTCTCAGGCCAGGGCTCCCGGGCCCGCAGCTGATACCACCACCGCCGCCCAAACCACAGCCCGTGGTGTTGTCCGCAGCACCCAAATTGTACAAACAGCCTAAAGAAGATGAAGAGAAAAAAGAAAAACATGAAAGTAAAAAGCGGGTGAGAAATTGAATTTTTATCTCTCCATTACATGGGCGCTGGCAGTGGGGTGCCAGGTGGTGCACCACTTGCACCCCTTGGGAATCTGCATTGCTTGGGATCCCGAATTTCAGTACATTTGTGATTAAAAAAATAAAACGGAATAAAAAACCTTCTTTACAAGGAAGTGTGTAAAAGAATTCTTTATTCTGTGGGATGGCAGTAATCCACATGAAAAAAGCTGCCCCTCTGGGAATGGGCTTACAGTAAAATTTGACGTAAAAGCCGAATAGTGAAAAGTTACTCAATTTTTAAGAGCTGCCCTAAAATTGTAAAGCAATTTGTAGTTTTGTTTGTCCAGTCATGTAATAAAGATTGTTGCTGGCTATTATCAGCCAAAAAATCTTTGGTTTGAGAATGAAGTTGCATAAAAAAAACAAATTCAAACTTTTTCTTGTAGCAGTTTTTCAGCATTGCCTTTTATAAATCCAGTCACCTATAAGTGATTTCTTTAATGGGCGTAGTGAGGGGGGGAATTGGGGGTTCAATCAAACGCCCCCAACCCCCCGAAATTAAGAATCTTAGAAAAAATGAAAAAAATCCTTTTTCCTGTCAAGCATTTTTTTAACATGCCGATGAACCCTTTCAAAAAACTGGTCTTGATCCTTGATAAATACTGGTATTTTCAGGCATAATACTGGTATAGTTTGCGATAACTGTGTCCTGTAAAGAGGAACCGAAATGTAAAATACCGGTATTACCTTTACAATACCTGTATTTTCGTTACCGGTTCCAAGCCCTGCTCCTAGGAATCTAACCTGGGACCCCTGTTTCTTACACGTGTGGGCGAACCAGAGGCGATTCTGATAGACATTGTGTAATCTTCAACGATTTTACTTTTTTCAAAGAAACGCGAGCCACCGCCCCCGCCAGCGATCCGCCCAGAGGTGCCTATCCCCGAGATCGCGCCCGCGCCGATGCCGCCGCCCCCGCCGCCGCCCATCATCACGCCCTCCATCGACCCGCCCGCCCCCAAGCCCAAGAAGGAGAAGAAGAACAGAAAGGTAAGAACACTATCATAATACAAACCAAAAAAAATGTACTAAATAATCACGGTTTCGAGTGACTCAGTAGCTCAGCGGTCAGAGCATTGGACCGGATATCCAAAGGTTGCGGATTCGGTTTCCGTCTGAGTATTGACATAGTAGAACCAAATAAGTAAGTCATCTTACTCATTATACGCACGAACGCGGTTTGTATGTGAGCGCGCCCGTACGTATGCTTCGTCGCACGCACACACTGACAGAATTTAAAGGTGATAAAGGTGCAACAGTCATGGCTGCGCCGTACGTAATCTCGCTCGCGCTCACGCACGCTTCACGCCGCCTACAGTACATACCATGCTTTCCAAAGATTTATTGCAAAAAGATTTGTAAGAATGAGGATATATTTTACATTCATTTTAAATAATAAGGCATTTCGTACTTATCGAAACAGACGAATTTTTTTTATATCAATTGTGTAATTTTGTTAAAAAATCATAAATTCCTACAGGATAAAGTACTTTTAATGCCTATCATGGAAAGTATTCAATTTCCGAATTTAAATATTTATTATTTTGATAAGTGTAGGTAAATAAAAATAAATAAAACCGGTCAAGAGCGAGTCGGACTCGCGAACCGAGGGTTCCGTACAATCAAACAATCATAAATATATTTTGATATGTTACTTTAGTACTTCTCTTCTTTCTTAAAAAAAGTCTTTAAAAAAGTAGGATAAACGGCAGACAGGTGGAAGGGCGAACAGGCGGACAGTTAATTTACAAATCTTAACCACAGCTGCTTATGGTGACTGAAAAACGTTTCAGCCACTCCACATTGCAAACTGTTTATATTACTAAGTAGGAACTTATTCTTCGTTTATTCGTACGGAAAATAGTAGGTAATTATATTAGAACCAGCCATCTCTTGACCGATAGTGGAACTTTTTTTTTCTTAGGTCAGCGCCATCTGTTGACTGGTAGTGAAACTAAAGAATTTTTGTTTGTTTTTTAAATTTCTAAAAAAGTGTGTTATATTGAGATTTCGTTTTATTTTTCCTGTAAAACTACTATCACATAGAATTATTTCAGATTTTTCTTTTTGCAAACTTCGGAGATAAGGGGGGAACGGTATTTTTTTTTACATTTTTCATCATAAGTTGAAAACTATGTGGCCTAAGAAAAAAAATGTTTTGAAATGTGCAAACAGCGCTCTTTCATATGATACCCCACATGCCCTAGTCACCTCACTTCAAATTTTTAAGACCCCTTTTCAGTCCCTGTTGTATAATATTTTTTTTTATTTCTTTCTTATCCGCAAAATGTCATCTTAAACTATTCCTTTCAAGTTGATACAGTACTGTCTGTAATCTTATATTGCGAAAAGTGGCCGAGACACAGTTTTCAATTACGCACTCAGATTTAAGAAATCTTGAAATAACATGAAATGTGTGAGCGAGAGAGCGGCAGTCAGCGGCAAAATGTGTACGGGCTCTTAATAACATTGTACATTACACAGGTTGTGCGCACAGCGGGCGGGCAAGTGTGGGAGGACGTGACACTGCTGGACTGGCCCGACGACGACTTCCGCATGTTCTGCGGCGACCTCGGCAACGACGTCACCGACGAGCTGCTCGTGAGTTGCCCTCATACAGTATTGTACATAACAGGTGGTCGCACCGCGGGCGGCAAGTGTGGGAGGACGTGACACTGCTGGACTGGCCCGACGACGACTTCCGCATGTTCTGCGGCGACCTCGGCAACGACGTCACCGACGAGCTGCTCGTGAGTTGCCCTCATACAGTATTGTACATAACAGGTGGTCGCACCGCGGGCGGCAAGTGTGGGAGGACGTGACACTGCTGGACTGGCCCGACGACGACTTCCGCATGTTCTGCGGCGACCTCGGCAACGACGTCACCGACGAGCTGCTCGTGAGTTGCCCTCATACAGTATTGTACATAACAGGTGGTCGCACCGCGGGCGGCAAGTGTGGGAGGACGTGACACTGCTGGACTGGCCCGACGACGACTTCCGCATGTTCTGCGGCGACCTCGGCAACGACGTCACCGACGAGCTGCTCGTGAGTTGCCCTCATACAGTATTGTACATAACAGGTGGTCGCACCGCGGGCGGCAAGTGTGGGAGGACGTGACACTGCTGGACTGGCCCGACGACGACTTCCGCATGTTCTGCGGCGACCTCGGCAACGACGTCACCGACGAGCTGCTCGTGAGTTGCCCTCATACAGTATTGTACATAACAGGTGGTCGCACCGCGGGCGGCAAGTGTGGGAGGACGTGACACTGCTGGACTGGCCCGACGACGACTTCCGCATGTTCTGCGGCGACCTCGGCAACGACGTCACCGACGAGCTGCTCGTGAGTTGGCCTCGAATCTCGTACAGAAACGCGGACAGATGTTTTATCTCACGAATGAGGTTCGGCTATGAATGTTGTTAGGCGTGCACATGCACATTGTTTTAGTGTGCTTCTGCACGCTCTAGTATTACGCACACTAATATAATGTGCATGTGCACGCCCAGCGAACTAAAATCTATGAAACAAGCATTGCGCTCAAAAAATGGCACTACACGAAAAGTACAACTAAGTGGACGTAGCTAAAAATGCTGGCATTTAATTATGCAACACAAAGCGTCTGAGCACTGGTTGCTTATTAGCGACCATAGTTTTTATACTCATAGATATTTTCTATACTTAAACGAAAAAATATGATACGTTATTTTTTGCATATTTTACTGCCTTCTCTGCGTCTTTTACACCATTTGACGGTCGCCGGAAGGCACTCGGTGCAATACATTTTGTATTAGATCCCGCACACTATTAGGGTCCCCCCAGACCTACCGGTTTCGTTTCTTTGCTTTGCTGTTCTACTTGCTGTTTAGACCGCCGGCCAACCAGGGTCATTTTCAATCTATCGCATATTTGGACCAGACCAAATTGGCAAGATAGCCATTAGCTTGGTGTTATCAAATATCATCGTCTGGGTTGCGAAGTAGGAAGCTTCTGGGAGATATGCCACCCTGAACATGGTTTCCGATTGCTAAAAATAAATCGTTCGCATATTTATATAAATTGTAAACAGGGTTGTGGGTGTCATCATTACCTATCTGAACTATTTTTTAGTGTTTTCATAACGATCGTTTAAGGAACAAAGCTCACATGAACATTCTTATATGTGATATGCGATAGATTGAAAATGAGCCTCTTGGCCGGCTGTCCATTGCCGAACAGCAAAGCAAAGAACGGAAACCGGTAGGTCTGGGGGGACCCTTAGACTTGTTAACACCCGATCGTCCGCTTCTGATGCACGCCGGATAGCACTTCTGCCGGATGTTAGAATTTTTTGATGGAAATGGCGAAAGGCGTATTTGCTACACATTTGGTATTAGGCCCCGCACAATATCAGATATTCGCGTCAGTTCAGGCATGCCGTCGCACGCTGCACGAGTGTCTGTGTGGAATCTTGATGATGAAAATTATCAAATATTTGATATTTTTAAGGACGACTCTTTAGGGGCGAGGTTTAATTTGTTTAAACAAAACATTGCTAAAAGCAATAATGTATCTTCATCCATGTTGTTCGATGTGCGTATGAAACACTGGGCTCGGCTCAAAAGTTGCCGGATCACAATGTCTGATAGTATGCGTGTTGCGACCGGTGTGCGTCAGAATTTTTCTGTCAGAAAGGATGTCACCAAAAATGGCCCAAATGATGTACCGAGGTACACTCTGCGGAAAAAAGTACCCTATAATACCCTGAGTAATAATATACCAGTAATATTATTTTCTGGTTATTTACAGACGAGAAAAAAATATAAAAAATGCACTCGATATAGAACCTATTACACAGATTATATCATAACATTCAGCTCTTTGATACTTGAATAAACTGTCAAGTTGACAGTTGTCATTGTCTGAAGTTAATTTTATTAAACTCGGAAGTCGGAATGACGTCTCATGACGTTTTGTTTGACAGTTCTTTAAAGTGAATATCCAGTATTGCCATATAATTTAATTGTGTTACAAGTAGGTAGTTCACAGTTTTAATGATATATTTCTAAGTTTTGAGTAAAGATTGAACTAAAATAACATTATTTTCGGAATCCTCGTATTTTTCCCTACATTTTGGTATACATGTACCTCAGGTACATAAAATGGGCTGAAATGTATGAGCGATTAGCGACCTCCTTTCTTACAATATACGGCCGCCCTTAACATTCACGCGCCTGTAGCACACCTCCGCCGCGAAACAGTACTAGCAGCGGCACCGCAGGCAGTAGTTCTGCCACGAAAAATGTCAGTTGTACGACAAACGAAACAGATGCGAAACAGCCTGTTCTAACGCATAGACTTCACTATGATGCTGTTCTCTTACTCGCGCGATTTCGCCGATCTACTCTGATTCCCGCACCCTGATTATCTAAAAAGAAACTATTTAGCGACCGGTTTCATTCCACATACATTGCTACTTTTCTTTGGTATGTTTTTTTTTAATCCAAAAAGAAGTAGCAATGGATCACTATCATCTATGAACTGCAACCGGTCGCTAGGTGGTTTCTAATTAGATAATCAGCCCGCCATTCACATCCGCGTTCGGTCCGACGTTTGTGGTGTTCCGCCACACCCCGGACACTCCATACAATCGCGCCATTATAAACAGATGACGTCTGATGACTTTTCCGAACCTCGAGACTTGATGTGTCGATATTATAACTTCTAAAGATTTTAAAGAGATTCGAAGCTTTTATTTTGCTGCCGAGTTATAAAGTAGGCATTATATTATTATTCTTATATCATTCAATACTATTCCAACTTGTTGCAGACGCGCACGTTTAGCAAATACACTTCGTTCCAAAGAGCGAAGGTGATACGCGACAAACGCACCAATAAGAGCAAGGGATTCGGCTTCGTCAGCTTCAAGGATCCTGGCGATTTCATCAAAGCTATGAAGGAAATGGATGGTAAGTTTATTATCCACAATGGGATTAATTTGTATAATAGGCATGACGAATATATTTTTTATTTTATGTTACATAAATTACCTCTCAAAAAAAGAAACATTGGTAAAAGAATTATTTCGCTAGCATGAAAACTGCCCGAGATATCACAGTTTGAAATGCACACAAATTGAACTCACCCAAAAACGCTTCATACTAACGGCTACTTAATTATGACGTCACGTCTAGGTAGTTTGTATGCAACGCGTAGGAAATTTGCTCGGCAGCTATATTAAATATTGTGTTTATCAAAATGTTTTCCTACACAAACTTGCTATACATTTTATGGACTAATTAAAGGTATTATTTATTTTAATAAATTTTATACTTTTTAAATGGACTTGTCCACCCAACTTTGAAAGGGTCATTAAACAAATAATACGCAATATATAAAACCAAGAGGTATACAAGCTACTCTAAAAGTTTAATAAGTTTACGATTTTTATTAGTATTTCGTTATTTTATTCATTAGTCGTCATCCCTTTTATATGTTTTTGATAATGTTTTTTGATATTATTTTAAATAATTAAATTATAATTTGCAGGTCGATATGTAGGGAGCCGTCCCATCAAACTAAGGAAAAGTACGTGGAAAAATAGAGCCTTAGACGTCGTTCGCAAAAAGGAGAAAGAAAAAGCAGCCTTGCTCTCTCTATTGATGTCCAACAACAAGAGCTGATAGATAGAAAGATTTGAAAATTGGCGCCACGATGTAAGTGTTACGGAAATTTGTTAACTTATGCTTATGTATACACATCAACTTTGTCTAGGGATACAGGTGTTATTTTCATACACACGAGGTAACTTTGAAGTCTTGTTTTCTGCCAGGGATGTGCCGTGCTGTAATCTGATGATGGCCATCCAGGGACTGAATGGAGTAGATTCAGATCGCTATACACACCCAACTGATCTGATCAGAATTCTAAAAGATTAATGGGTCAGAGTTCTCGGTTTGAGGATTTCTATACAATTTCATGCTATTTTCGCGGTTTTTTTAAACATGTCCATTACGTTTTTAGAATGCTGGTCAGATCAGTTGGGTGTGTATAGCGATCTGGATCTCCTCCATTCACTCCCTGGATAGCCGTCATCAGATCACAGCACAGTACATCCCTGGCAGGAAACCAAGGCTTCAAAGTTACCTCGTTTTTATGAAAATAGCACCTGGCCCCTATTTCACCAAATTGACATTTGTCAGTGACATATGTCGGCAATTTTTACAGTACTTTTCTTATTTTAATAGGGGACAATTTATGTTGTGAAACGGGATATTTTTTACAAGTCGACAATTGTCACGCAAACTTGACTCGGCTCCAATCTCATATCAAGAATTACTGACAAATCTACAAATATGTCGACTTGTAAAAAATATCGCTGTTTCACAACATACTTGTCCCGAATGAAAGTAATGACAATTGTAAAATTAACCGACATATGTCACTGACAAATGTCGACTTGGTGAAATAGGCCCTGGTATCCCTAGACAAAGTTGATGTGTGTATTATTAAAAAAAAAAACTTTATGTTATTAGCATAGCATAGACTGTGTCTCTTAGTTCTTGTGTCATGGCGCGAACTCTACTCAATACTTTTAGTTTTAATTTTTGTATAGTGTTGCCGTTTTTTTAAACTATTCAGTAGTAAAATTGTGATTTTTAGGAAAATGTTAATATAAGTTAATTACTTTCGTTCATGAATTTTATAAATCAGTAAGAAATAAATTAAGCGGCAATAGTAGGTATATCATTGCTAATTTATTGTATTATGCAATACAGTTTTGCAATTGAATGTATGTATTTATTATAAGATCACAATTCACAACATAACCTTCGTATATAATATTTAAATGTAAAATAAAAATTCCTTTTAAGTTAAATAAATAGTTTTTTTTATATTCCCCAGTTTATCGATTCGCCATTTTTTTCATTTACAAAGGTGTATAATAAAAATAAAAAAAAGCTTAAAAGTATAAAATAATTTAATATTTTTCATAAATTCTTTGGCTTATCTTCATCCAATTTATTTATTGTAATATTCTTACCTACTTAAATTAAATTAAAAACCCTAACAATAATATTACACATTTCGTATCTTATTAAATACAATTACTCATATACTTATTTGTAACTAACTACACACATCGTCACATATTTGGCGCCAATATTTGACTCTGCCCATAATTATTTGAAGCTGCGTCAGTATTAGCTGTAAAGCAATTAATAATAGTCGAGTGATACTATACACTACTGTACAGTACAGTACAAGGCATATATCTTGAATTTTTTTCGACGGAGCGGGGATAAGTTCGCGCATGTGCTCTTGTGAGCGACCAATAGCGCGCGCCCCTCTCCCGCCGCCCGCGCCCCTTACCGCTACGCATGCCCAAAATACGCGTTCCGCGCATTCTTCCCTATAGTAGGTATGAACCTCTATACAAAAAAAAGTTGGGAGTTACAAGTCGTGATAAAGTTTAGCCACATGATAGAAACTGATCTGCAGGCTGTTCCTAACTAATATTGAGCTGGGCCAAACTATCCTTACATACAGTTCCATACCGGCGGCGGGTTGAATAGCGCACTTTTCCCGGCTTCATTCTAAAAACTATAACAATTCAGGTTTAGCTAATAGGTCAAATATGGTATCATTTTCGGATAAATCAATAACGTAGAACTTATTTCTGATATAAAAAAATGCAATTTATTAAGCAGTTTCTGAAAAATTACACAATAACCAACATTTTTAAACTAAATTTTTTTATTTTAGGTATTGGCACTTGTTTCAGTATTTTCAAAAAAAACTACTTAAAAGGAGCGGTTTGCAGGTTAATTTGTTATGTGCTTTTGTTATGCTAACTATATTTTATACAGTTTGAGCCTAACCCAAGTAGTTTAGGTCCATTGTTTGCGAGCTAGTCAAAAATATGCATTTTTCAGGAATCAGTGTCGTTATAAGGTGAGTTAGTTCTGCCCCTATTATACGCGCGCAGCCTGAGCGGTCCCGGGCGTTTTGAGCTCGGCGATGAATCGGTTCAGGCTGTTGTAGTTTTTCAGTGTCGTTATAAGGTTACCCGGGTGCGGGGACTTACTCGGCGACAGGTCGGTTCAGGCTGTTTGTTACAAGATTTCTACAATAGTTGATCAGTGTCGTTGTAAGGAGAGTTAATTCTGCCCCTATTATACGCGCGTAGTCTGAGCGGGCGCGGGCGGTTGCGGGGCGGTTCAGTAGTGGCAGCGGCCGCGTATTGCGCGTCCAGGCAGCAGCGGTCGTCTCCCTCTAGCATTCCAGATGTGGAGGGGCAGAAGGGAGCGGAGAAGTCTTCTACGCAGTATGCACCGAAAGCGCTGTTGAAAGAAAAGTTCATGGTTATTTATCTATGACAAAACTACAGATCAGTAATTTTGGGTCTAAAGTCGAGCAAAAATAATACCACTATGGTGAAGTCAATTTAAGTATTTACACTATGGCATCAACTCTACGATCATTCCTATCACCATTTTATGTTACTTTTACTTATGTTGAAATATCTGTTTCTATTCATAGTATCCTTACTAATATTATAAATGCGAAAGTCCGTTTGTTTGTTTGTTTGTTTGTTACGCCTTCACGTCTTAACTACTGAACCGATCCTCATGAAATTTTGCATACACGTTGCCAGGGGTACAGAGAAGGACATAGGGTACCTTTCATCCCGAAAAAAAGTATTTTTCCCGAGGGATAGCAAAAACGTTTCCACGCAGACAAAGTCGCGGGCGGCTGCTAGTAATAAATAATAGCTAGAGGTTGCAACGAAAAATTTGATGAGCTAGGTACCCAACAGTAGTCAACGAATGGTTGAAAGGGGGGGTGTAAAGTGTGGGAACGGGGAAACTAACCGATTTCTTCAGGATCTTGTTAGGGTGCTTATAGAGTGAACATACTAAAAGTCTCCTCCTTTAGTAAGTGAGCCACAGTAAATAACAAAATAACCTATAACTTCGGTAGAAGAACACTTTGCGATGCACTGTTTTGGAGATATTTAAACTTTTCGTCGCGACCTCTCTAGCTATAAGAAATATTGCATGTTCTGGCTGATGAACTATGACAGAATTATACTGACGGATGATTATAATTTCAATTTTACCACGTTGTTCACTATTCGTTCAAAATCTAGCTTTCTACCTTTGAACTTCAAATATTCCCGCCGCCTATGTGAGTGGTTGATCGTTGCAAACAGCAAAGCAAAGCTCTCATACTAGCATATCCACCGATCCTGCCCGCTGATTGGCTGGAATTACACAAGAAAATTCGCCGGCTTCCGCGACACATCGCGGCGGTAAAAATTATCAAAAAACCCATAAATTCGGAGTAGGGTTTTCGGGTACCCGGGCTTTTTTCGTACCCGGGTATCGGGTATTTTTTTCTTAAATACCCGGGTAGACCCGGGTACCCGGGTATTTTTAATTGGAAATAAAATATCGCATTATTAATGTGTTTTATTCATTAATATATATATATATATTCATCAAGAAAAAACTAAAATAAACTTTTTCTTCACATAATCAATGAATTTTAATTGAAAACTGAACAAAATTTGCCAATTTGAGCAAAATACTGACATAATAAATTCCTTTCTGGAAAGACGATGTTATAACTGTTGTATTTTGAGAATTTTGAACTAGTTTTATTGGAGAACATAACAGAATAACTGACCTATTTTAGGAATTTACAAAAATAAAACAGAACCTCTGTTCTGTCATATAATATTATATTATTATTATATATATCTCTAATAAACAAAGTTAATAATATACTTCTTATAAACTAGCACTTGAAAACTTATACAATATCAAATAGAAAAGAGATCAATCAAAGTTATTAATTTACTTCTAATAAAATGGCACTTGAAAGTAATATAAAATATGTCATACAAATGAGATCAAAATTATTAATTTACATATCAGACTTATTAATAAAATAAGCTTTTAAAAATACTAGGGCGTTAATCGAACGATCCGACAGCCTATTTCTTGCTTTTGTTACGAAATTTCCTGCTACGGAAAAAGCCCGTTCGCTATCTGTAGAAGTTGGTTTTATTGTTAATAGAGCTTTGTAGAGCAGACTTAAATTATGCGTGCGGCTTTTCGTGACCTCGTAAATCTAAAAATATAATTTACAACATTAAAATAAAACCTTTAAACTGTAATATAAGTACTTATATACTTAGGTTTATAAAATAGACAACTAATTACCTGAAATTCTTTTTTCAATTTAGTATTTTTTGCGGGTGAGGGCGCTGGTGGAACATTTTTTGTGGCAGTATTGATGGCTTCATTCAACTGTGTTTCGAATGAAGCTACAGTCATGTCGTGCAGTGTGATATCATCATCACTTGAGTGGTCTTTGTCTTCTTGAGTATAAGCGTTTGCAAACAAACGTACCAGTAGACTTTCAGCATACGAGATTATGCTTGCTTTTGAAGCATTAGGCAATTCACTTGATGTGAAGGTGGTAGGGTTGTGTAAATATTTACATAGTGAAAATAGTTTTATATCCCTTCGTTCTGTAATTCTTTCTTGCAGTGCTGAAAGCAATTCATCTGACAAAGGAGTTCTAATTCGTCGGATCGTATTCAGCAGAACTGAGATAATGGCGTCGCATGTAAGTAATGTTGCGTCTTTTCGACTCAGCGCCTCTACTGCCAATTTAATTGGACTCAATATTTGCACCAAATTCTGCAGCACTTCTTCGTTTTCTTCGTTCCAGTAATAATTCATATCAGCGAGAACTTTTCTAATACAATTTTTCACCTTTAAAAATCGTTCTATCATCGTAACCAAACTGTTCCAGCGCGTTTTTACATCCAAAGGCAATTGCAGTTCTTGACCCATTTCTTTTTTTATCAATTCTTGAAGGAGAGTATTTTTGAGAGGACTTTTACGGAAAAGTTTTACGATTTTTCGAACCTCGTTTATGACATTTGACAAATCTGAACGAATAGAGACTTCGACCTCGTTTTCATGGTCAGTGGTTTCAAGTGAATATTCATATTCTTCATGAACAGAATCGTCATCTTCAGTGTCTGAATTATTGTCATATTGTATAAATTTCCGGCAGTCTTGTTTTTTGTAAATGACGTCTGAAACAGCCAAATGAATGGCATGATTCATGCACAATAACATTTCTGACGGGCTTTCCCTTCCAAATTTTTTCATTACAGATGCGCCATCTGATGTTGTGGCCACAATATGGTCTTGGAAACTCAAATTAAAGTTGCTAAGATGTTTAGCAACCATATCTCTTACTTCTGCTGCACCAAATTTTCCAGGAATAAACATGAGCCCTAGGTTAAATACTCTTCCATCATCAGTGTGCAGGTTCATGTTCAAATAACGTCTGTTTTTTAAGCTGGTCCATTCATCGACTGTTATACTGAAACGTGTGTCAGACTTTATCAACTTTTGCAGCTCATTTATCATTTCAGTTTTTTTTTTCATCACAACACTCTTAAATAAGCTTCCATGACCTTCCCTTCGCTTTTCGGTAAATCTAAGTGTTTTTGTTTGAACGCTTCGCGAATGAATTCGCTACGTGTGATAGCACGAATCGATATACTGTCTTGAACAGCCAAGCGAGCTACAATTTCGGATATTTTACGAGAAGGTCGGATAAAGGTACTGAGACTCTGTTGGTCAGATCTAGGTCGTTTGAGGCCTCTGGTGGGCAATGCGTCTTTGGAGCTCTCTTCTACAGTAACGGTTGTGGAATGAGATGAAGATGGCTGTGCTTCAGTACTATTTTTGAGTTCTAACACTTCAAACTTTGAAACTTTCAACTTGTGTACTTTATCGAGATGTTTCACGAGAGAACTTGTTGATGAGCCTTTGCACGATAAAACTTTTGGACATAATGTGCATTGGGCTAATTCATTATTTTTTTTAACTTTTTCAAAGTATTTCCAGACTTTTGATGCTGTTTGTTTTTCCATTATAACCTATAAAATATTGCAACATATAACTGCTAACTAACAAATCAACCATAGATGTCTTACATTACAATTAATAAACCACTTCTACTTACCAATTCACGAAGCCAGTTATCACAAAACGTTTTTCGTGTACTCAAAATAATAACACTAATAAGATAAGAAACAAAATATGAGCTAATATATAGCTCAATAAATAACTTTGATAACATAACCTCAACTCAACTCAATTCACCGGACGGCGTGCGTACCAATCTACTTTTTTCTTAAAAACTAATGGCCTGGCTATCGGGTTTTTGGCCACTTTGGTTTTTAAACGCATTTGCTCTATAATTTTCGTAAGGCGTTATTACGAAGATTGATTCCCGGGTACCCGGGTTTTTCGTCAAATATTTCCCGGGTCCGAAAACCCTTGAATACCCGGGAATACCCGACCCGGGTACCCGGGTCCGAAAACCCTAATTCGGAGTGTGTGTTTTCAAAATCACCTTAATATTGCTTATCGTATGTGCTAGTGTAGTGGGTTGGTAGGTATATCAAAAGAATTTATAAACAAATATGTAACATGAGCCTATAGACCTAAGCCGCCGAGCCTTTGTCGAGACGGATTTAAAGACATCTATTCCAGGAATGAAATAATAGATCCAGTTACAAATGTAAACCTGTAACAAGACTTATGAAAACAACTAGAATCTAAAATTTAAAATTAATTAATCTCTAAAATTTAATTATAGTCATAGATATTTTCTATACTTGAACGAAAAATATGATACGTTATTTCTGCCTATTTTTACTGCCTTCTTTGCGTCTTTTACACCATTTGACTACACAGGACGTCCTCATTTCTAATAAACTTTCTCTTTCTCTCCTTTCTCTACAATACAAAATGCAATACTTGTAAAGAACGTTAACGTCAGTCACCGGGTGCGTGGCTGGCCCGACTAAAGCTGAGCGGGTTGTACTTTTTCGGCCCCGTGGTGCCATTTTTTAAGTAATATTTGTTTGCAATTACACTTCCATTGATTTTAGTTCGCTGCATAGAGATGTGCGATCCGGGGTTGTCGATCCGATTTTTCGGATCGTAATGGATCGTAATTCCACGATCCGATCCACGGATCGGATCGGATGCCTTCGATACGATTTTCAGGAAATCGATCCGGATCGGATGCAAATAAGTGAGACACAATTAATTTTATATCTTTACTAAATAAACCCATGCAAAAAATGTATAAAATAATGTAGAATAGTAATATAGTACTCAGAGAACTTAAAGACGAATTTCTCTCAAAAGTTTATACTTGAAGACGCGCCTAACTACTAATAGTTTAGTACAATTTTTATAGGCGCCAGTTTTTGGCCAAGTTCTAAATGTAGACAAAGTGAAATTTCGTAACAAATAAACCAAAGTTTTTCGCAAACAAACCGCATTTTCGTTCATACGATCCAAGCGATCCGATCTTTCAAGTTTTGTATCGATCCGGCAAAAAATCGCATGGCCTCGATCCGATCCGAAAATCGCCGGATCGTATGCCCGCCGATCCGATATTTCAAATGATCGGATCAGATCGGCGCATCCCTATCGCTGCATTTAGCAGTAGTTGTACTCACGTCATAGGAGCCGGCTGCCCCAGCGGCACGGGCAGGGCCGAAGCCCTGGAGGGCGGCACGCGCACGGAGCAGCGGCGCCCGCACGGCGTGGCCGCCCGCGCTCGGAACAGGCTCTCCGCCTGGTAGCAGATCGACCAGATGTGGCTGCAAAGCGCCTCGTCTGCGATTACGAGGAATAATTTTTACCCAAAAATCATTAGCATCCAATTTCACGAAGCTTTCTATCAATTAAATAAAATAAAAAAATGAAATATTTTCTAAAAAATAACGCAACTAACTACCTAGGGTTGGTTTTTGGTACTTCCTACTAATGCGAGAGCTGGGCACACTTTCTCCCATCCACTCGAATAGGATTGGTTTGGACATAGCTAAATAAGGACTTTATTTATCTATGTCCAAACCAATCTTATTCGGGTGGAGCTTATCGATGGTAAACTGAAAATTCGGCTTAAATCACAATAGGGCACGACATGCGCTGCCTCGTCAGCAGCCATCATTGTGTGTAATACGCATGTATTGCTCGCGCTCACTGCGCGCGCATCGCTGAGTCTGTCAAACATCAGGTATTCAGAATTCATTCGGTCACTTACTATGCGTGTACTCGGCGTGTCCTCGCAGTAGGGCTGGCTGCGGCCTCTGTTGAGGCGAAAGTCGGTGTACCGAGACGCTGCTACATTGATGCGGCGGCCGGCATTTATGTACAGTAGATACGTGCACTACGCTCGCATCACTAGAATCATTCGGCCACTTACTCGGCGTGTCCTCGCAGTAGGGCTGGCTGCGGCCCCGTTGAGGCAGAAGTCGGCGTGCCGCCTCGCCGTAGCGGCTGGCATTGGTGTGTAGCACGTGCACTGCGCGCGCATCGCTAGATTCATTCGGCCACTTACTCGGCGTGTCCTCGCAGTAGGGCCGCAGCCAGCCGACTTCTGAGTCGGCGTGCCCGGGGCGCGCTGCCTCGCCGTAGCGGCCGGCGTTGGTGTGTAGCACGTGCACTGCGCGCGCATCACTAGATTCATTCGGCCACTTACTCGGCGTGTCCTCGCAGTAGGGCTGGCTGCGGCCCCCGTTGAGGCAGAAGTCGGCGTGGCCGAGGCGCGCTGCCTCGCCGTAGCGGCCGGCGTTGGTGTGCAGCACGTGCACTGCGCGCGCATCGCCCGGGTCCAGGCGTAGGGCGGGCGCAGACCTGATCAGCGGACGCGCAGGGTCCAAACCTTTAAAAAATACACTTTATGGTTTAAATAAAAGCATAATATAGGTATGGGTGTAGGTACAATGTGCATACGCAAATACCATGTCCTGAGATCATGGTTCAAAACAGTGTTGCCAATGGTACGGCAATTGCCATATTTTACGGTAATCGGGGATCAAAATTAACCTTGATACGGCAAAGTAACGATGATAAGTCTTCATACAAGTACCTACGATAATTTCATAATGTTCTTATTCTTTAATGAGTGCAGTAATTATATCGAAATACGGCAATTTTTGCGATTTTCTGCCGATATACGGTAATTTCACTGACAAAACACGGCAACTGCCAAATTTATAATGGCAACACTGGTTCAAAAGCTTCAGGTAATTAATCGATGATCCATCTCTGAGGCCCCGTGTGTTCCCAGTCGATCGCGAGACCTCTGCTCTTCGCGAAGTACAAAGTAAAATAAACACTCACCGATGATCCTATTTAGCCTGAAGGTAAGATAATTGGCCATAATCCCGCACATGTGGGCCCCCAACGAGTGCCCCACGCATGTGAGCCGGTCGGGGCGGAGTCCCGCCCTCCTGAGAGTGCCGAGCGCCTCGGCAGCGCACCTCGCCACGGGGCGCAGGTTGTGCACCGCGGCCACGTAGCACGGCGGTTGGCAGAGCGCGCCCCAGTCCATCATTATGACGTTGTAGCCTCCGCGCCGGAGGTATGCTGGAGAAGAGCATTGGTAGAATAGACTAGTGTTTTCCAATAAGTGGTACGCGATACCCCCAGGGGCACGCGAGGTTGCATCATCTGATTACATTTTATATTTATCATTCCTGCTATGGTATGAGGTCTTTCTTGGAGGGGTACATAGAAAGAACTAATTAGGCATCACTGGGATAGACAATTATTGACCAATATTGGGGAACTTCAAAGTATTTTAAAACCTTTAAGACGTGCAGTCTGCACACTAGCGCCGCCATTGGAAATAAAATCATAGTGTTTAAATAAAAAATAAATTATGAATTGTCTCTCTGGAGTGCACTGCGAACAAGCTTTGCGGTACTTTTTATCCCTTACACAATATTTTTAAGCCTATCGTTTTGTTATATGGTCTTTTATTGCGAAAAGTGGCCACTTTTAACAATAAAAGTCCATTAAACTAAACGACAGGCTAGAAAATATTGCTTAAGTGATAAAAAGTACCACAAAGCTTGTTCGGAGTGCACTCCAGAGAGATAATTTACAAATTTGTCTTTATTGAAGCACTATGATTTTTTTTCTAATGGCGGCGCTAGTGTGAAAAGCTAAATTGATAATGATGACCAAAAAGATTAGTTTTCACGGAACTAAGGTTTGTATTCATAAACCGTTCTCGACACGTTGAGAGCATCTTGAGAACATACCTGAGATGTTGTTCTTACTAACTAGAATTCTTAAGCATTATCTCAAGATAGCTCTCAACGGTTGGGACCGGTTTATAAATACAGGCCTAAGACTTTAGGAATTTCACCATAATGATGACTTGTAAAAATGTAGGTAAGTACTTCTACTAACTTTGATTAGTTAGGTAGGTACCTACCAGTGGCGAGGGATGAAATTATGGCGAAGGTAAGCCGCTCTATAAAAATGATGAAAAATGTAGTGACCTGCATAGTGGATCAGTGGGGTGGGATTTCCAACGGTAAGCTCCAAGTTCCAAAGGTAAGCCGATGGGAATCGGCTTGTATGGACCCTTCGCCACTGGTACCTACCTACCCTGGATCTTGAATGCATCAGATATAAATTGGTCCTTGAAAAGCATTAATATGTTTTGGACACTTGCATGAATCAAATATTAAACGAATCGCAAAAAAACTGCTTACAATTAGCATGTTCGTGAATTATTGTCACAAGAAGATAGCACGCAGTCGTAAATTTTAATGCCCGTATCTTCAATGCCACCATGCATCACGCAAACGGAACCACTCAAGCCTACGCATGTCATTAGTCGGATGACTAAACGTGACGTCAGTTTAGCAAGAAAACTGCCGGTAAAGAAAGCGAAAGGAAATGCATTACGATTTATCACTTGCTGATAACCACTGCAGGCGGCGCGACGCTACCTCTGTGTTATTTCCCACGGCTTTCTCCGGTGTCAACGACCATTTATGCAATATTATGGGGATGTGGGTTCACGCAGGTTTGCAGGTGCACGAACACTTCCAGAATTAAGGAATGTTTTCCGATAGCTCTCTCATTGACATATTCTTGAAAAGGAAGTAGGAAAAACACCAAAAAATGTTCATCCCATAAAAAAAGGTAACGAATTTAGGTAACAGCAGTTTCTTCAGTAGGTTTCAGTCAAATCAGTTTTGATATGGTAAGATTTCAATTAAGATATTAGGTAGATATTGTTTTCTGTGATTAAGCTTATAATGTTCTAGGTCAGGCGTTCCCAAAATAGTTGCCGCGAGCATATGCCAGGGGAGGGGTACCGACAGCGTATACCAGCGGTGCCGACACATTCCTTAATCTTCACAAAAAATAATCTTCACAAATAAATTCTGCATTCTCAACGTGTGTTTACATAAAAAACAGATACAGGCACAAACTTTCAGCGTCAAGTGATTTAAGGGTTAATGAAAATTCTAATAAACCTAAAGGAAATAGTGAAAATTCATGAAACAGTTTCATTCGTTACATTAAAGGCATTAAACTGCATAGTGTTTTCTCGTTTTCTTCAGTAGCCACACCACTTTAAGAGGTGACACAGAGGGTGCCTCGGTGAAAAATGTTTGGGAACCCCTGTTCTAGGTGGTTGTAGAACTTTAGCTATGAGAAAAGCCTGCAATATTTGCTTACCGTCCCTGAGCACCGTGATCGGCAGTGTATCGTCCCCGCCCGCGTAGCCGTGCACCAACAAGATGGTCTCATGCGACGGCTCCCAGCCGCTCTGACGCAGCCAGTCCTCGCTGAACAGGTCCACCTTGAACCAGAAATACATACTTATGTGTGTGCTCTTGTGCTTACGTCTAACAAAAAGTGCTGACGAAAAGTACAACGGATATCTATTCTGTGGAACGGTCGGTCGTGTGTCAAAAATACAGATAGGTCAAGTGGGAGACGTCCATTAAACGGCCGGAGGTTTTTTGTCTTCAAACACAGTTACTAATTCTGCTTAAATATTCAGACTTTGTCACGTTTTTATACTATTTTATTCGAAGTAACTGTTATCCAAGGAGAACAAGAGTCACCTACTTCTCAAATTGATTTGTATATCTATGCAATATCTAGAAATTCCTTTTGAAGTCCACATGCTGACTATTCATAGGCCTATTTACCGGTAGTGTGACACAATTAATTTGTTTTCCGGCAACGGAGGACTTTACGTGTTTCGAATGCGGATCGAATTGGCCGACTAACGGTCGGACGCATTTCTTGCGGCAGACGAACGGCATTGTCATTTGCCTATGACAAGAGTGAAATTTTAGCAAAAACAAAACAAAAGCGGGTTGTAAAAAAAAAAAACAATCGACAAGCTAGTTCTCGCAAGATGAGTTCGACGAGTTTCCGTATTGAGACAATATTGTGGGGTCAACTCAGTACATATTTAAAACTGAACCTTGAATTAAAAGGTCACCCTTTCATTATAGTACATTATGAGACAAGTTAGCTTAGGTTGCTCATTGCACACAAGGCTGTGGGTTGCAGCCCGAGCCGTACGCGAGGGCGTAACTCAGCCGAGTGTGCAATAAGCAAGAATCACGAGTTTCATACGACGTTTTTCAACACTTTTGCGAAGAAAATACAAAGTAATTTACCACACAGCAACAAATTCAACAAAAACAAATTATGACAATTATGGGAAAAGGCGCGTAGGTTTTTTTTGTTTTTTTCACACGACTTATGCAAGAATATTTTGCGAACAAAGAGGTGAGTGAGCATACAGCCTACTTCAAAATTATAATTTTAAGTGATAAAATGCAAATATTTTAATATTTTATAACAAAATATTGTAAATTAAGAATAATTTGATAATAATAAATATTTGTTTGACTTAATTAAGGACTTACACATTTATTTATTTAAAAAAATTATATACATTTCAACGGCATAAAACCTCTTTGGTATTACAAAAAAAAATCTATATTACCCGGTTAAAATGGGAATGCTCTGTTTACTCGCATAGAACTTGCAGTAAGGCACTAATTTAACTTTGTAGGGATAATTCTATAACAACCTAGTGTTTTATATATTATTGCACGCGTTTGTTATAGCTCGGTTTATGGCCCTTAAAGCGATGTATTAGGGCTCACTTTACGAGCAAGTGTGTTGAAAAGACTGTAAATTACGAGTTACCGCTTCATTAACATTATAAAAATATTGTATGCTGTTGAAACATATGTATTTTTTTATATTTTACGAGGCAAATATTCATATTACTTATCTATTTAAAAACGAAATAAATGACAAGTACATACCTGCACAAAATGAATTTTTTTTTAAGAATAAGTAGGTACTAGGATATAATACTTAACTAAAATTGCATAAAAATATCGCAAGGATTGCATGGCGCTCGACCGTGCAGTGCTTTCTTTCAGTTTTCATGAATTGTCGACATTCATATACTAAGGTTAAAAAATAATCGTCGAAATCATTTTGTGAAAGTCAGTAAATACCTCCTTAGATAGATAACTAACTTAGTATATTTTGTGTGATAAACTTACTGTATAATTTCACCTCTTTGCCGTGTGTCAGTAAGAATTAAAAAACCGGCCAAGTGCGAGTCGGACTCGCGCACGATGGGTTCCGTACCAAAAAACGGAAAAAAATCACGTTTGTTGTATGGGAGCCCCCCTTAAATATTTATTTTATTCTGATTTTAGTATTTATTGTTATAGCGGCATCAGAAATACATCATCTGTGAAAATTTCAACTGTCTACCTGTTGTCGTTATTAATATCGAGCAAAAAACGGCAAAAAAAAACACGTTTGTTGTATGGGAGCCCCCTTTAAATATTTCTTTTATTCTGTTTTTAGTATTTGTTGTTGTAGCGGCAACAGAAATACATCATCTGTGAAAATTTCAACTTTCTAGCTATCACGGTTCATGAGATACAGCCTGGTGACAGACAGACAGACAGACAGACGGACAGCGGAGGGTTAGTAATAGGGTCCCGTTTTTACCCTTTGGGTACGGAACCCTAAAAATGATCGCGTATTTTTGTATATAACTCAATTTTACAAATTAAATAAAATCAGTTTGAATTGATATTAAAAAACCTTTCAGAAATCACCTCATTCGTACGGAAAACCATAGGTATACCTACCTAGTGTAGTGTAGAAGCCCCTATTTTCTTTTGAGCAGTATATTATACTTATCCAAATTAAAGGTGCCTAAAACTTCGAAGATACCTATTATAGCCATAATAATTATGGTCACTGGATGACATTGTTTCGATTTCAGTTTTATTATTCATTCGCGCGCGGTAGAGCATAACTTAGATCGATTCGCTTTATCCTCACAATGTTTTTGAAGTAGGTAGGTAATTACAATCACTATGAATAAACGTACGATGTATGAGAATACTGTAAGATTAGTTACGTGGGAATCTGTACTTGCACAACCAACCCAAAAAATAACTTTTTTACTATGAACTCTTATTTTTTACTATATTGTAATACTTTAACGAACTTTAGACAATTTACCAATATTACACACGAAAATTTTATATTTTAACTAGCGGCCGCCCGCGGTTTCACCCGCGTGGTTCCCGTTCCCGTGGGAAAATCGGGATAAAAAGTATTCTATGTTTTAATCTAGGTTGTCTTCTATCTGTGTGCCAAATTTCAACCAAATCCGTTCAGTAGTTTTTGCGTGATTGAGGAACAAACATCCAAACCCACAAACTTTCACATTTATAATATTAGTAGGATAGGAAGTAAGATTTAAGGTGGTACCCTGAGCGAAAGTGGCGCCGCGGTGAATTATATTTAATATTATAATTCTAATACACAATTTTAAAAATGTTTATCGTGGAGATTTTGGGGCTCACAGTCTAGTATTTTTAGACGGTATCGTTACATTCCCTCGTAGTCACTGCTAGAAGTAGATAGCAAAACTGCTAAAAGTGGCCGTTTTTGACACATTTGCTATCTACTTCTACTAATGACTACGAGGGCATGTCACCTTCTAAAATTACTAGACCATGGGCCCTACAATCTCCACGATAAACATTATTAAAATCTTTTTCTATTAATAACTTATTAAATAAAAACCTCTGAGGGCACCACTTTCGGTCATATAACCGCCTTAACTTTTTTAACAATAAGGAAATATTTCATTGTATTGAACCCAGGACCTATTACAGAATGCCGAATACTTTAGATTTAAATAAAAATATTAAAATGTTGACATGTGATGTGATGCGTTGATGTTTTTTATATTGAGACAAATGTTGATCATTTGCGCCCATAGTGCACGATTTTTAAAATTAATTACACACGGCTCAGCTCAACTTTAGACTTCTTGTTTCAGTAGATTTTTAATGGTGCGTGCTTTATTCACAACTATATGTATATTTCAAACTTTAGGTACGGAGTTGGTATGTAGAGTTAGCGGATTATACAGATTCTTTAGGATTCTTTAATTTGTAGGGACTTTGAAACAGACACACTATGCTTTTTTGAAAGGTGGTTAATTAAGTGCTTATCTTAACTGCTTATAATAAAAGCTTTATTTAACGATATTACTTGTGAAAAAGAAAATTCTTATCATAGGTGGTCCTTAAATAAACTCACTGTTTTCTTGACCGGCTCGGCCTCCGTGTACAAGTTGAGTATCACGTCGGGGTCGGGGCAGGGCTCCTTCTCGCGGCGCCACACGCAGTCCTCGAACGAGGCGTTATTGAAGTTGTCATTGTGCAGGAATAAAGCCTCTTTGATCGGGTGCCGTTGACTGTGCACTCCTGAGAAAAAGGACAAGATTTTTTTAATGCACAACGGGAACGTGTTTGGCCTTCACCTCATCCGAAGTTAAGTGAAGGTAAGGCCGAAAGTGGAAGCGGAATACACCCGGAATCCTCAACACTGAGGAACTGGCTACCTTACCTCTAACTACCTACCTACATCTAACACAACAATGTTTAAATTGTTGTTATGGCGTCAGACTTAGGTGAGATGGTGGTAGCTAGCCAGGCGGCCCTACCACCAACCAAACCGAGTACAATGTACCCTCCCTGTGAATCGAACCCGGGACCCATACGTTATACACGGGTGGGCGAACCACTAGACCACAGAGGCGGTTAAATCTGTGAAGATTCTTTAACGAAGAACGAAGGCTTTGGGTGCCTACTAATTAATGGTGGGTGCCTTTGACTGTGGACTGCAATGCACCATGTTAAGATACCTGATTAGTAATAAATCCAAATGAATACTGCCTACCTTAACTTAGCTTACACCATATAATAGCCAATATAATTTGGGAACAATATTAAATAATGTAGAGTCGATGACCCTGCTAGCCCTGCTTGGTTCAAATTGCTGAATCTGTTGAATTAATTACTCTTATTTACCATCTATCTCATGTATGGCGTCATGCAGTGTTGACACATAGTCATCTATCTACTTGTTAGCTTTTTCGAAATGGGAACGCGGAAATTATACGCCATGTCGCAAGCTTGTGCCGGCATTAAGGATTTCACAAACAACATCAAACCATACATTATTCTGGTCACAAACTTCTTTGGTTTCACTCCCTTAGAAAGTTTAGGTGATAGAATGAAAAGAGAATGGAGAAATAAAATGAAAATTAATGAAATTGACAGGAAAATTCAGCTTTGTGGTGAATTATAAATTTCTAAATGACAACGAACTTCGGAAGATGTGTGGATTTCAACATTTTAAAAGTCGATGGTAACTTCTTGCTAAAACTTATGTCATTCCATTTGATGATAAACTTCGTTATTGCTTACCTCTCAAGCTTACGCGCTTACTAAAACATGAAATAAAACACTTTTGAACGGATACTTACTAGCGCGGTTTTATTGAAAGTACTAAGCAAGTAACGTCGGGAAAGTAAAAAATCAAACCAACTACTTATACCAAAGTATTTTTAATAAAACCGCGCTAGTATCCGTTAAAAAGTGTTTTATTTCATGTCTTCGTTATTGCTTTTGTACCTAACGTGACTTTGGCTAAGGGGACAGATATTTTCTTTATAAAATTGATTTAAGGAGGTTCATTAAAAAAAAAAACAAGCACAAGTCTGATGTTTATTGTGATTGTACTTAAGTACGTAGGTAGGTACCTGATTTTTAAGTAGGTTGGTAGTTTGTTTTTAAATTTCTTGTTTTTTTATAAAAATGTAATATTTAGTCTGACATTAAAAATTCAATATCTATGTAACACCACGCACTCAATTGACACGGCATAAATATTTTTTTTATGATTTTTAACATTTTAATTAAAACGGTTAAGCACATACCATTTCAATTTAACGTTAACACTACTTATAGAGAGATTCAAGCCAAACATTTACATTTAATTTTGCTTATTATAATTATTTATCTTAACCTAGTAAGTACCTATCTAAAAACATTAAAACGAGAGTAATAAAGTAAATAACAGAAATTCCATTTTTCTTAGCTTTCAAACACATCTTTAAGGAAAAAATATGGTAGAACCTAATCAAATAAAATGGAGATGATAATTTTAGTTAAAAAATTACACATTTTATGGCAATTTCGTTCCTCATTTCCTATTTTTTTATAAAAGCCTGATACGAAAATCTACATTTTGTACAAGTAAGTTAAGAAACCCGGCAGTATGTAGTAATCGCTTACCTTGATAGAGTATCGTCACTAGTACGGGGAACAGCTGCGCGTATGCACGCATCCTCACCGTCTGGTTCGCGTCGAACTACTGCCATAGCCGACTGCGGTAGCTATTCGCGCCATTGCAGAAATGCATGAAGTCAATTTGAATGGAGTAGCTAAGCTACTATAAGGCGGTGCGGTGGTCTGCAACAAACGCCGTAGGTCGCGTCCGGCGTAACGCTGTACGCGGCCTACGACTACGAATGCTTACTATGGAAATGTACTAGAGTGGTCTCTCTCACACGCCTGACGCGGCGCACGAACGCCGTGCGCCGCGTCCGTAGGTCGTACAGTAAGCGGCATTTAACTTGAAATCGGGTGGGGATTGCGCGAAATGCGTATTTTGGGTATGCGTAGCGGTGAGGGGCGCGGGCGGCGGGAGAGGGGCGCGCGCTATTGGTCGCTCACAAGAGCACATGCGCGAACTTATCCCCACTTCGTCGAAAAAATTTCAAGATACGTGCCTAGTACTGTACGCCGCCTACGCAGTCATTTCGGAGCATTCTGGCGTAAACAGACGCCGCGTTTTTGTCGCGCGTCACTCTGGAAATTGTGGAATTTAGGAAATTTAGGTAGGAACAAGACGGAGTACTAATTGAATTAGTCAAATGAAACATAGTTTCATATTATTATGATGCCAGCATTAATAACAATGCGTTAAAACACAAACGTTGGGAAGAAATAAGCTTGGTATCCGTTTTATTCACTTGCGTAGGTACCTACCTATTTTGTTTTTGTATTTTGTGGGTACCGAGGTACTTTGTTTTAAGGTTTTGTATTTATTTACCTTGCGTAGGTACTATGCGATAAAAATCAACTTAATGTTTAAGTACTGACATTCATGACTATCTTCACTTTGGTAAGTACCTAAAGTGGGTATGCAGGTCATCCATATTTTTATCGCTCACGTCCGTTTACATTGAGCGTATGCGAAACTTAAAAACAGTTCCGACTGACCATCGCAGTTACGCTGAACGCCGCGTCCGACGTCTGGGACGCTGGACGCGGCATCCAGCGTCGCTACCGGCGTTTGTTGCAGACCACCGCCTAACGCCGGCTCTACATGTTGGCTCAAACATCGGCAAATGTATCGTTCGTTAATGCTTTTTGAACCTCTTTGATTGACATATTTATTACATAAAAAACCGGCAATGTATTTACGATATATTAGCCAACGTTAGGAGCCTGGAACTGGCGCCGGGCATTAGGAGGCATTGAAGAATATTTTAATTCTTTTAATAGGTGGGGTTTAAATATGAAATAGACGATTTTTTTCTTACATACAAAAAGCCTCATTCTATTATTTCAAAGATAAATCAGTTGCTAGGTAGGTATATTACAATTATGATCAAATTATCATTACAGCAAGTACCTACCTACCAAATATTTATTAGGTATCCTTATTTTATTTCCTTCACGTTGACAAATTAATATTAGCTTGAAAATCTCCTTTTTTTTTGTTACCAAAAATGATTCACTTTATTTGGTGTAACTTAGCCACGATTCGTTTTTTTTTTTGCTTAACACACGATCGGCTTAGAATTCGAACATCGTACCAACATGCAATGCGATTAATTTAATGTACAACGTGACTAGCTGTAGAGCGCTTGCGGTACAAAACGGCGTATTTTGATCTGTAAATTTTCTTAGGTTTGCTATACATTCTCGAGTGAACTTGCAGCGGATCACTATTTTCATTTTAATCGCATTGTATATGTTTTGTAAAAATAGCTATGGCGGTTCATCAACGGCGATTAATTTATTAAATGATTCATCAGTCTCCAAACGCCTGGCAAGGATAAAACAATATTTTGCGACTATAAAATAATATTCGCCGTCTACATTTTCAGGCGCTGATAAGATGCAATGCAAATGCAACATTGTTTATTTGCTTTTACTTGCATGCAACTCAGTTTTTTTTTATTGGAACGTGAGTGTGACATTTAGGTAATGATAATAGGTATAAGTATTACATGAAATAAAACACTTTTTAACGGATACTAGCGTGGTTTTATTGAATGTACTTTGGTATTTAGTTGGTATTTGGTTTGATTTTTGGTTTTCCCGACGTTTCGGCACATTTGCAGCTGCCGTGGTCACGGGGGACATCCCGTGACCACGGCAGTGTTAAAAAGTGTTTTATTTCATGTCTAGTGAGCGCGTAAGCTTGAGAAGTGAATAAGTATTACAGTTTAGTCAAAAGGCTTAACTCGCTTGTATTGTACCTACACCAGTCAAAGAGTATGTTAATTGTTATACTACCTGGAGACGACAATGCGACAATAAGTTAAATGTCGTATCTGGTATCGTAGCTCAAAAAAACAATTAAATATATCCAACAGTTAAGTGGTTTTTTAGTAGTTAATAGGATTTTTTTTCAGTTACTGTTTTTTGTACTTACGATACATTTTCGTGTTGTTTCAATTTTTTTTTCGTTCCGTCCTAGGAATTATTTGCTTGTTTCAAAATAATCCTATGAACTACTTTGACCAATGTTTTCATTTATTGTCGCATTGTTGTAGGATTTTCATGATGTTACCATCCCAGAGATCCCGGGAACTAACCCCTACTTATTTTGGAATCGGAACAATGTGTGTTTGTTTGTGCTGATGTCCGATCCAAAAAACTATTAGATCCTACCTACTGTATAAAATGACCGGGCATGATTTGAATGTTGGACATCTACAACAATCTACAGCCATTAAAACGTGAATAAAATAGTGTAGGTAACATAACTTAAAGAATTCATGTTTCGCATGTAAGTATGTAGCGGACGGAAGTCAATTGAAAAGATCTCACGTATCTCAAGTACCTACCTACCTACCTTACGGCTGTCATGTCAAAAAGAATGAGATTTTAGAGTGTGCGTGAGCAAGCACCGTCTATTCAATAGCTATATTTTGTAAATAAGAAGGCAGCTCTACGGTAGAGGTAGGTATTTGTGTGCGTAGAGACACACAGGTGAAAGAACGCGGCCGAGCGAGACGCCGCGACTGCCTTCGCAGGTAAACCCGCGCCCGCGCCCGCGCCGCCATGCCAGTCTGAGACACGCGCCC
Source organism: Agriphila geniculea (assembly GCA_943789525.1). Lineage (NCBI taxonomy): Eukaryota > Metazoa > Arthropoda > Insecta > Lepidoptera > Crambidae > Agriphila > Agriphila geniculea. Next base: position 21,813,092 of record OX038877.1, read on the forward strand.
CGCGAGCGCCCGCGTCATTCGCACCTAAATTCCGCGCTCACCAGCCTAAAACAACAACATAACAAAACAAAACAATCCCATCCAACTAACAAAATAACTGAAAAGTGCGTGAACAATCAAAGTGGAAGTTCATGAGTGCAACTTAAGCAAACTCACAATCCAGTTAATTGCGCGAATGCCACGGTCTACAACCTACGCAGCCGGCGGCGTCCCCCACCTCCGTTCATTCAAGGACCAATCGTTGAACTCATGCTGCTGGGGCTTTCGCACTGTCACATTTTTGATGTTGTGGTAATAAAACAAATGAGGATTAAGCAGCAATGAATTGACTGAGCTGTCATCGTGAATGTTTCAACGACAATGTCAATCAATCAGAACGCGGGCCAATTCAATAAACAAAAACAACTAGGTAAACAGGGCTCCACAGAACCGGTCAACTTTCCACCGCGCTATCATCCGCCTCCGCCGGCCGCCGCCGGGGCTCCTAAACTAGCCACTGTTGACTCGGCCGCGAAGGAGTTCAAACCTCCATATTCAGGAAAACCTATCGATCCAAACAAATTACCGTACCCTTACGGGGTCGGAGTGCACGGCGTTGGTCCCGGACCGTATCCAAGTAGTTCTGTGCCATTTGTGAAGTATCCTCAAGGATATCCACAGGGATACCCGCTGCCTCCAGGCGCACTGCGTTTGATCAGACCACCACCGGCAGAGGTGATAACAAAAGCTATAGTCCACGAACAGGAACCTACAACTAGAGCGAGAAGCGCAGACGACACGCAAAGGACTCAAAGGAATATTGAAGAGGAACAGATACATCGAAGGTCAGCTGACATGCTAAAGTTCACAAAGCGTGTTGAATCTGACGGTCCACGAGCTTCGACGGATCAGAGACGCCAAATTCAAACACTTTTAGATGAAATAAAAGCGTTGAAAGAAGCCAATCGGCGATTAAGTGAAGACAATCAGGAACTTCGAGATTTGTGTTGCTTTTTGGATGACGATAGACAGAAAGGTCGTAAATTAGCACGTGAATGGCAGAGATTTGGTAGATATACAGCGTCTGTTATGCGTCAAGAAGTTTCAGCATACCAAAACAAGCTGCGAGAGTTAGACGATAAACAACAGGAACTGATACGCGATAATTTAGAACTAAAAGAGTTGTGTTTGTATTTAGACGAAGAGCGCGAAAGAAGTACATGTGTCAACTGCGGTAGAGCACCGAACAGGGAGCGTGATGACGGTGACGGAAGTAGCAGCGGAACGAATGTGGAAGAAGGTCCTAGGGCGGCACCTAGTGTGACAATTACACACCCACAGCTTGCGGAAAGAACAGTGCAGTACGTTCGAGATTTGGAACAGAAAGTTCGACGACTTGAAGCTGAAAAGGGATTAGGTGGAGCAACTAATGAACGGCCGGAGGCTGTAGTTCGGGCGCTGCAGGTGTTGGAGGTGCGAGAACGTGTTGAAAGGGAAAGGCGACGGCCCGCACCTGACCTGGATTCAGGAGAGCAGGCTTTAGTGCGAGAAATGTGTAACGTAGTGTGGGGCAAACTTGAGGATGTACCTCCACAAGCACCACCTCGCTAGACTATAAGTACAAAATTACAAAACATAGTGATTACTAAAGTACATCTTAGTGATAAGCAGTACTTGTTTTGATTGGAATGCGTCTTTATCGAGGTCACGGTGGCGTCGAGTCTCGTGACCTAAAGAACAGAATTAAGTGCTTGACCTTGTTTATCAATCGAACATATAACAGAACTTTAGCTAGAGTCAACAAAAAATTCTAAGAACCACGTGTGATGCCCACTTGCCAGTGAAAAGTTAATAAAATGTTTCCTCGACATTGGATTAGAAAAAGAAACTGAAAAGTACAAAGTAGGTTTATTGTATTAGGTAGTAGGATAAATGAACCTTCCTGCTAGAATCTATATCAAACGAAAGCTCTTGCTCTTGTCTCTTAGAGCAACGCGGCTTCCGTACGGGACGGAAGCCGCCGCGTTGGTCTACTGTCTTGTCTGATAAAATATTTTTATTTTTGTTCTATCTCTAAAAGAAAAATGTAATTTTTGAGAAATATATTGGTTAAATAACACGAGGCTATGATTTTCGAAGTTTTCTATGTTGTATGTAATGGGTTTGCTGTGTATGAATCAATTTAAGTTCATTGTTTGAGTTATTAATATTATCAGAGCGCTATATTTGTAATCTAGCCCTAATTTCCCTTGATTTCTAGTCAGTAAAGTGTCCACCTAACTTGCCTAAATGTTATTGTTTTAAATAGAACCCATTTTTCTCAGTGTTTGATTCACTTGCGTTTTTAAATGTAGGATAGTTTCTAGTAATTTATAACAAGCGATTTGTGAGAAATAAATTATAAATTTATGTTTTATTTAGTTTTGTATTAATTTAAATCCTGCTTAAAATTTTACTAAATTATTACTTACTACATTTTTATCTTCATTCATACATTTCCATAGTGTAAAAATTACACTAATTCAGTAAGTATATTATTATCAAGGAGGTTTATAATAGGGAGTGAGTACTCTACAAAAATTTTCACCTATCGTTTAAAAGAAATTCAACTTTATTGCATCGCTCATAGAGTTGAAATTCTATCGACGACATTGACTGAAGGCAATACTGTGTGAATGAGACAACACCAGGTGGAGGTCGGTGTCTCGTTCGCACAATTGCCATTACTAAACAATAATACCACGATAGTAGGACTAAAAATATGTACGTTACCAATCAAGTAGTGTATCAAAATTAAGGATTCGGAGTGGGAAGTCGAATATATACTATTTAAATATTAATTTTAGAATGACACATAATAATTGTAATATAAAACAGAACTTTTTTGTTTTAATTAGATATCTACAATAATGCTAATCAGCAATCATCGGTGAGGTGGTAATAAATAGAAGTGTCAATCCTGGCAACTCCGATTTTGACCTTGAATTTCAATTTAAGAATTTCAATCTATAGGAAATGTTACTTTACAAAACTAGTGTGACCATAAATACTTCACCATTTCAGATTTCCAGAAAAACGAAATAGTTCTATTGAAATGGCTAGAAGTCGCAGGCGAGACGGTAAAATTAATAATAATAATCAAATTCATGTTTGTGCGCCTATTTCGATGAAACTCGGTTTCTGGTACTATTTCAACATGAAAATAACAACGCAATTTTGAAAATTTTAAAAATCCAAGATGGCGGCCTACTTTTTTGTTTTTGGGCCGATTTCGATGAAACTCGGTTTTTGGAACTATTTTGACAAGAAAATAACAACGCAATTTTTAAAAAACTAAAAATCCAAGATGGCGGCCAACTTCTTTGTTTTTGGGCCGATTTCGATGAAACTCGGTTTTCGGTACTATTTTGACAAGAAAATAACAACGCAATGTTGAAAATAAAAAATCCAAGATGGCGGCCAACTTTTTTGTTTTTGGGCCGATTTCGATGAAACTCGGTTTTTGGAACTATTTTGACAAGAAAATAACAACGCAATTTTAAATAAACTAAAAATCCAAGATGGCGGCCAACTTTTTTGTTTTTGGGCCGATTTTGATGAAACTCGGTTTTTGGAACTATTTTGACAAGAAAATAACAACGCAATTTTTAAAAAACTAAAAATCCAAGATGGCGGCCAACTTTTTTATTTATGGGCCGATTTCGATGAAACTTGGTTTTTGGAACTATTTTGAGAAGAAAATAACAAGGCAATTTTTAAAAAACTAAAAATCCAAGATGGTGGCCAACTTTTTTATTTATGGGCCGATTTCGATGAAACTTGGTTTTTGGAACTATTTTGAAAAGAAAATAACAACGCAATTTTTAAAAAACTGAAAATCCAAGATGGCGGCCTACTTTTTTATTTTTGGGCCGATTTCGATGAAACTCGGTTTTCGGTACTATTTTGACAAGAAAATAACAACGCAATTTTTAAAAAACTGAAAATCCTAGATGGCGGCCAACTTTTTTGTTTTAGGGTCGATTTTGATGAATCTCTGTTTTTGGTACGATTTTGACGAGAAAATAACAACGCAATGTTGAAAACTTACAAAATTCAAGATGGTGGCCAACTTTTTTGTTCTTGGGCCGATTTCAAAAACAAATTAGCAGCCATTTTGATATTTTTTTATTTTTCCATCAGTTTACATTAAGTTGTTTTTTCTTGTCAAAATAGTACCAAAAACCGAGTTTCATCGAAATCGGCCCAAAAAACAAAAAAGTTGGCCGTCGCCTGAGATTTTTAGTATTTTAAAAAATTGCGTTGTTATTATTTTGTCAAAATATTACCAAAAACCGAGTTTCATCGAAATCGGCCCAAAAACAAAAAAGTTGGCTGCCATCTTGGATTTTTAATTTTTTCAATATTGTGTTATTATTTTCTTGTCAAATTAGTCCTAAAACCGAGTTTCATTAAAATCAGCCCCAATCACAAATAAAAGAGTTGGCTGCCATATTTGTTTATGTTTTTAACATTTTGTTGTTATTTTTTATCAAAATGGTAACAAAATCGAGTTTCATCAAAATCGGCCCACGAACAATATAGTTGGCCGCCATCTTGGTTTCTTTTTATATTTTTAACATTGTGTCGTCGTAAATCTCATGCACCCATTTTATTAACTTTACAAGTAAAGAAATTGGTGCAAGAATTTTAGACCTTATTGACATATTTACCAAAATAACAGTTTTTAATGAAACAGCAAAGTAAATGAACAAGTATAATTATGGGAAAAAGCAACCGAATTTCAAAGGTCAATAAAGTGGAAAATCGTTTGCATCTTTTTTTGACTACAGATCACTAGACAATGTTTTCCTACTTTTACTTGTTTTTCCAACATTCATTTGTTTTTCCGAAGTTCACGCACATTGTATTTTTATAAAAAAATGGAATAAACTTTAAAGTTGCGTAATTATTTACACTTGAACTTAAATTGAATTTAATAAACTAGATTTTGTATTGGTTGAACTACCATATTTAAAAAATAAAAACAAAAAAGCAATTTAATAAAAACGTGATAAATAAATTGTTCCAAATTTTTTTTAATAAATAATTATTTTCTGTTTTTTAGTTAACGAGCTAAATTAAAAATATACCACCGCCTATCAGAGTACTCGTCAAGACCATTCAAACGAGTCCAAACTCGATGGGGTTGAAAGGTTTTATTACAAAGTTCCTGTGGCCTTCTTCCGGCTTCCTTCATCAGACTCTTGGATACTATTACCCAACAGAGCACTCGTCAAGACGATTCAAACGAGCCCAAACTCGATGGGGTTGCATGATTTCAATATTGAGTTCCTATGGCATGGCCTCCAGACTTCATCATCCAACCCTGAACCTCGTCTCCCGTCAGAGTACTTGTCAAGACAATTCTAACAAGCCCAAACACGATGGGGTTGTATAGTTTCATTCATCATAGAGTTCCTGTGGCGTTCTTCCGGCTCCATCATCAGATCAGCTTAATGACATTGTAATATTGCATTTCCTTCCATTTCTGACCTGTGTTCAAGGTTTCAAGTCTCTAGCTCATCGGGAATTCAGTATAAAATCGTTTGCAAAATTTGTGCTCAAACAAACAAAAGAGCAAGCAACCTAATAAAAACGCGGTAAAAAGTGTTAATTATAAATAAAGAACTACCTAGGTATTTAAGTTTATATTAAACAGTTTAAAGTATTATGTATGTCTCCGGCCAACCATACGGTTTGGTCACCCTAATGAAGAAAAGGACACATACATCTACTTGACCTCTCTGTCGGCTCGTTTTGGGGCGAAGCGCTCATTCCGGTTTATAGTACTATTTCCATGATTATTATTCCATGCCATAGACATAGAAAAATTTTCGCTGTGCACTATTTTGATCTTTTTCATTGATTTGTTGTGATTGTGTTTGACACATAAACCGTCTTTTAGTACTCAAAATATTAGAATTAAATGGAATAAAATTTAGATGATTAAATAAAATAATTATTAAACAAATACTTACCTACTTTACTAAACTGCGATAATGGCAGAAGAAAAAGGAGAAAAAGGTGAAGATGAAGATACCATTGGCGTAAGTAACAAATCATTGTTTATTCAAGAATGTAAGTATATTCAAGTCTTTGAGATTAAAAAGTTATTTATAGTAAAAGAAAGAATGAGGCTGTCTAGGCAAATTTTCCTTAAGCAGTTTGAAAACTTCCAGGCCCGAGCCTAAGTGGTAAACTTTGATCTGGGGGCACGGTAGTGCTCCCGCCAAGACGAGGAAGCGAAGCGCAAGGGCACTACCTACCTTTTCTCGAAGCGCTTCGTCGTTTTTTTGAACCCTCATTATCTTGGGTTTGGAGTATACTAGATAAACAAAATTCTCGGAATGTGATGTCAGTAGTAGGCTTATTAAATATGTAAAGTTTGAATTGTATAGCTTTTATAATAGGTATAAATTTTATTGATATCTAAAAAACCCCGATATCGTCACTGACTCACTCGTGATCATCAAAACTCAAAGGGTACTTCCAGAAGTCCTAGAAAGCTGAAATTTGGTATGTAAGCTAGTATTAGATTAGGACACACAACAAAAAATTATGAAATTGGACTTTAACCCCCCCAACCGCTTAACCCTCATAACTTGGGTTTGGAGTATACCAGATAAACAATATTCTCAGGATATGATGTCTGTAGTAGACTTATAAAACATACAAAGTTTCAATTGCATAGCTCTTAGAATATAGATTTCGTTGACATTTAAAAAACCCCGATTTCACTCATGATTATCAAAACTTATAGGGTACTTCCTGAAGTCCTAAAAAGCTGAAATTTGGTATGTAAGCTAGTATTAGGACACAAACAACAAAAAAAAATATGAAATTGGACTTTAACCCCCCAACCGCTTAACCCTCATAACTTAGGTTTGGATTATACCAGAAACACAAAATTCTCAGGATATCTTATTAAACATATAAAGTTTCAATTGCATACCTCTTAAACTTTGGATTTTATTGATATCTAAAAAACCTCGACTTCGTCAAAACTTACTGACAGTTATCAAAATTCCTAGGGTACTTCCTGACGTCCTAGAAAGCTGAAATTTGGTATGTAAGCCAGTATTAGTACACAAACTGCAAAAAAATATAAAACTTAAATTTTTTACCCCCTAACCCCTTAAACTAGGGGATGGAAGTTTGTATGCGACTTCCGCAAATTTTGATGCTAGAGGTCTGAAAAAATGAGACATATGAAAAATCCTTAAATATTTAATAATTATTTTTAAGCCTCAGTAAATCACTGTTAAAGTAATGGAAAAAGTAGCCATTTGAAAACTACTTCTTTCATGGCGCAAACCTCCCACAGACTCTATTTTGTTCTTTGCACTGTCGTTAAAGAGTAAAATAATATCACAGCATAAATGAATTAGTGTGTTACCTACCACAAAGTAAAATAAATAACAGTACAAGTACGCTGCTTGATGGTGATCGAATTTTAGACGATTTTAGACCAAAATTCTGACCCCACCTTGCTTTTTCGGTTTATGGACAGTTACAAAAGAAGTGAAATCCCACCAAAATAATTTTCATGAATATTGTTGCTAAGACTTCCATATGGCTCGCACTGTCAAAAAGTTATCAGACCGCATGTAGAGCCAAGCTTCTAACTCTACCTGTCCTAACTTCAAAAACTCTACACCTTAGTCAAAATATGTGGCTTGGCCATTTCGCTACATGAAAACCTTTCTAATAAACAATAGTTCTTGTAGTAACGAAACCCACATATTTTGACTAAGGTGTAGAGTTTTTGAAGTTAGGGCTTGTAGAGTTAGGGCGCGTAGAGTTAGAAGCTTGGCTCTACATGCGGTCTGATAACTTTATGACAGTGCGAGCCATATGGAAGTCTTGGCAACATTTTTCATGAAAATGATTTTGGTGGGATTAATTATTTATATATCCAAAGATAATATAAGGTCCAAAGGTGGTCAAATAATAGAGCAACTCAAGTGTTAGTAAGTAGTTCGGCGAAATCTCCGTTCGAATCTTGATTAGGGACATATTATGTTTGCGCGATATTTACTTATAAGTTATAACACGCAAGCTTTGGTTCCCGAGTATTACTGAGTCATGGATGTTTATATTCTTATTTAAACATTTCTATCCTTTAAGTCACCATAGTACCTACCTACACGCTGACCGCTGCTGTGCTTAGTTTGGGTTGAGACTAGTTAAAATGGTACCTAATGATTTGTCAAAAAAATTTTACTTAAGAATAGAAAATATGCAATTATTATGATCAAAAAGCAAATTGACGTATGTTTTAAACAAAAGAAACTTTAGTGCGTACACATACTAAGTACACTACACTGAATGCACCCTAGCATGAAATACGGACCTTACAGTATTCCACTATGTAAATTTTCCTTATTGTAACATTGCTATCTAGATTTACGTAGGAGGTCGCAACTCGGACGGAGAGCGACACGGAGAGGGCTGGGCGGTGCTCCCCAACGGAGACTTCTACCAGGGATGCTACTGCCGGGGGCAGAGGAACGGGAAGGGGCTGTACGTCTTCAAGAATGGGGCGCGATATGAAGGTAGGTAGTATCTAAATAGATTAGGCGACGGGTGTTCAAATAAGTGGCAAAAATATTGCCGTAGAGAGAGCTGTTGGACACATATTAAGTAGTTTTGAAAAGTATATTGAGCGAGATTAAGATCTTGAGAAGTACGACTTTATTATTGAGAAGTACGACTTTATAAGTACTTACTTTAACTAAGATTTTTTTTTGAGAAATATTTCAGTATCTAGTAGCTAGGTAATTACCTAAAAAATAATTTAATCCAAAAATTTTTACATTTTCTGTGCCCGTAATTTTTGACTTTCTATATAACTTGAACCGTCTTTGAATCGAACTCGCGGTATAGAATGCATAATAAATAATTATGTATGATCGTGGTCGCGACCACCGAGATTAGTCCGATCAACGGGGCTTATGCGACCCGAATAATTCTCCCGTCAATGAAATTTGGCATGTGATGACGTTAGGTAATACAGATTACGGATGCAAAATAAGCCAATAAATTTTATTACGAGAAGTTAGGTATTTTTACCTAAACATAAAAATCGCTTATATCTCTCTGTGAATATTTCCTCGGGCTGAAACACTTTCTGTTTACGTACTTATGTACTTGTTAGAATAAGTATGTAAAGTAATCCAATCTTTTTTCGACTTCAGAAATACCCCAAATTTAACTTTTAACTTTTTTCAATATATCTTCTATTGATAAAATTGTCTGTTGATTATTCTTTTTTAATATGTTTTTATATCTTTAAATACATAGCTTTGTTCAGTAAGCCAATAAATTTTCTTCTTTAATCATATTTTTTTTATTTTTGAACTTTAGTGGTTATTTACGTAATGTGTAAAAATACTCGGTCCATTTTTATACTTTTATTAGATAAAATATTTTATATTAAAACAGATTTGTCAATAATCCAAGAAATTTTCGAACGCGCATATATTTTTTATGATAATCGCCGATTTAGGATAGAGCGTAAGGGTTGACCTTCACTTGACTACTTGGAGCTGCTTAGCCACGCACTTTTGGAGTAGTGTAAGCGAGTTTGATTGGTGGCCACCGTTATTAAAAATGATGTTTCAAGAGTTTAAAGGTAGTGGTAGATATTTCTGAATGAAACAATTAATAAGTGTGTTTATAAGTAGATATCGGATATCTAGATAGATAGATCACTCTCTAATTACGTCGTTAATGCATATTTTAGCCTTTTTTCCCAATCGTGCATATTTTGTTTAGTAGCGGGAGCTACGTATAGGGAGCTAGTTAAGCTAGCCTCTATTTAAATCAATAGAAATGCTGTAAACAATGATTGAACGCCATTCCTCATTCCTTAGCCGAATGGTTGCATAAAAGTTAGACGCTATTTTGCGTAAAAAACCCGAGCCTTGAAGAAAACGAAAAACATTAATGCCTACATCAACGCCACAGGTCGTACTTCGTACCCTGCGTAAAAGGTATCTCCAGTAATGACGCCAAATTTTAAATTTGGCCAATGACATCAGTTGATGTAGAGAGGTCGTTTTCGGCGTTCAAATTGATACTGGGTGATAAACGTTTTTTAGGGTTCCGTACCCAAAGGGTAAAAACGGGACCCTATTACTAAGACTCCGCTGTCCGTCTGTCTGTCTGTCTGTCTGTCACCAGGCTGTATCTCATGTATTTGTGATAGCTAGACAGTTGAAATTTTCACAGATGATGTATTTCTATTGCCGCTATAACAACAAATACTAAAAACAGAATAAAATTAATATTTAAGGGGGGCTCCCATACAATAAACGTGATTTTTTTGCCGTTTTTTGCTCTATATTAATAACGACAACAGGTAGACAGTTAAAATTTTCACAGATGACGTATTTCTACTGCCACTATAACAACAAATACTAAAAACAGAATAAAATAAATATTTAAGGGGGCTCACATACAACAAATATGATTTTTTGCCGTTTTTTGGTACGAAACCCTTCGTGCGCGAGTCCGACTCGCACTTGGCCGGTTTTTTTATTTTGCATTGTGCATATTTTAGACATATTAACAGTTTTTAGTGCATGTTTTAGACTTTTTAGTGCATATTTGCATGCATATTTTGGCACTTTGTTAGTGCATACTTTGTCCGAAGTCTAGCCTATTCAAAAAGAAGAGTGTATTGTGTTCACGGTTCATGTATGTTTGTATGTATGTACAACAGATTTGGATGTACGCTAACTAAGTGAACATGGCCTTTTTTGAAAAACCCCCTGATGCCAAATATAGTAGATAGGGACCATCAAACTGAACATTAATTAAATAATTGAAAAAAAATCAGCTGTTTCATACAAAAAATAATGACGAATAAAATCTGCATACAAACAATATTAACGAAATTGTCAAAATGTATCTAAGGCAGCCATTACAAATGCTCATGGAAGCATCAGTCAAATTCCATCAGTCATGTCAGTCACGGCTGTGACTGACGATTAACCTACCGTGTAATGGGGTGACTGATGGTTGTATGAAGTTGATTTCTTCTTTCCATCAGTCAGTCAGTCAAACATAATTCATGACTGATGGAATTTGACTGACGCGTGCATGAGCGTGTAATGGCTGCCTAACAGCTGTTTTTTTTGTGGTTTCAGAGTTGGTCCCATAGTAAAAGTTGTTCAGTTTGATGGTCGCTATCTATCAAATTCAGCATTATGGTTTATTTTTTGATATCCCATTACTCTCGTAGTCCGGAAAGTAGTGACACTCCGGGAGTGCCGGCAGAAGTGAAAACTTGAATATTAACGTTGTCCATTTTGATATTTTGGAATGGTTAGGGAATAATTTTGCACGAATTGCCGTCTTACGAATTTACTCTGCATTTGAATTTACGAATACAGAACAGTATTGTACGAAAGTCTTATCCATAGCTTGACAGAAAATCTAGAGTTTTGACATTGAATTAAAAAATTCGCGCGTTGCTATGGTGACACAAGTGTTTACGTCTTGAAATGACGCGCCGCCATTTTCACCGCGCCCCGTAGAAAGAGAGGGGGATACTTCCTCCGCCGGCTGTCTACTCTCCATCCGTCACATCCGTCTTACGAATTTTCGATCAGGGTCACGTGATTCTTACTGACGCGAGTTTAGCATTCCCCATTACAAAAAGCGTACAACGCCGCTAAAGAAGTTTTCACTTCAAAAATCATATCTCCTTCAATATACCTACCACTTCGAGTGTGGTATTATATCATGATAAATCACGGATGAGGAATCCATTTTTGAGACATTTAATATACAGCTGATTCAAAGAAAAACCGGCCAAGCCAAATGAATAGTATCGTTTTACCTGAAAATAAAGCGGTTATTAAATATACTTACCTTATTCAAAGCCTAATAATACACATTATAGTATTATACTTGACTTCCGGCCTAAATTCGTGAACAACAATGCCGCCCATTGGCTAAAATCATCCAATCAGGGATTACTTCTTGTTCGCGCCAAAACTTCCACTACCGGGCATGGCATTTTTTGGGGTACCTACCCAATTTATGTTGGTGTGACAGCTTGAGTTCACTATGGCTTCTGTTACTTAGCAATAGACTGTTGATAATGTTTTTAATTTGTCTCTTGTTTTAATGTCAATATATTTTTGGATTATAAAAGAACTACTGTTTTCTTATAGCTAATACCTAACTTAACGTTCAATTTAATATGGTAACTAAGTAAAACTGGAAGTGTGCAAAAAGGTTCAATTTAAAAAAAAGAAAGTTCTACAAAAGCTTTTCCGAGATGGATATGGACCGTCGCACACTGGGGCGCTCTAAAGAATTAGCGATCGAAACTCGTTACTAATAATAACTGCGTAAATTAAGCACGGAAATGATGGCACGGATGAGCTAGAGACTTGAAACTTTGAACATATATCAGAACTGAAAGGCAATTCAATATTATGGTGTCACTGAGCTGATCTGATGATTGAGCCGGAAGAAGGCCACAGGAACTCTATGATGAAACCATGCAACCCCATCGTGTTTGGGCTCGTTTGAATCGTCTTGACGAGTACTCTAATGAGAAATAGTGTTCAATGGTCTGATGATGGAGCCGGAAGAAGACCACTGGAACTCTGTAATAAAACCGTGCAAACCCATCGAGTTTGAGCTCGTTTGAATCGTCTTGACGAGGTCTTTGTTGGGAAATAATTTCCCACTACACACATTTTCTAGCATAAACTCTGAAATGTAATGTGCTCTGAATATTCCATTTGAAAAAGGAATGTGAGGCGTTCCACATTGCCGTGGTTCATCACATTCTAAATTTAAAATCCAGTGCGGAAATGAATTTCAATACTTACATACTTCCCGATCAAGTACCTATTCCAAATTCAAAACGGTAGAACTCATCAGTTAGCGCTTAACTAAGTTTATTTCCTCGCATTTCTTGAGAAAGCTTTATACAAGCCTTGTCCTGGAAGCTATTTGCATTGCCTCGAATGATTAAAGCAACCTCGACAAATGCCAACTTCCCGTTCTAGGCTGTAATTTACTACTTATTAACGACAATCGTCGAAATTCAAATTACAAAACATAAGAAGATTTTATCTACTTTTGGAATAAATCAAACGCACCTACAACCAATAAAAGACCGTAAACTCTGAAAAAGGCAATCGGCCGAAACTTTTGCCTTTAGTTTTTTTTTAATACAACCCCTAGTGCATCGGCGACAATATATTTGAATCTCGGCCGAAGTAAAGGCTACTTAGGTTGTAGGCATTTAAATGTAAAAATTACAACATTCATGTCAACACGCTATGTTTCACATATGAAATATATATGAAGCTTAGTAAGGTATGTAGCCGATCCTCAAAAAACTACCAATTAATATTGCATTATTGGAACAAAATAGAAACTTGTATTATTTTAGTAAAAAACGCCACAACCTTGAAAAACCATTTTCTTTAATGTTTTTTCTGGCTGCTTCTCTGAGTTTGCTGAGATTTCTACACTTATTTTTAGAAGGAAAAAGAAAGAATTTATTAACAATAAATAGCAACATTAATCGAGAATATGATTCGGTAATGTTTTTCTCAAATTTCACAAAATCCGATTTTCGACTTACGATCATGTTTCGGGACATCGGCCCCACCGTGCGTCGGCCAACTAGGGTCATTTTCGATCTATCGCATCAATATGCGATCGTCCCAATGCACCAGACCACATTGGAAAAATAGCCATTAGCTTGGTGTTATCAAATATCATCGTCTGGGTTGCGAAGTAGGAAGCTTCTAGGAGATATGCCACCATGAACATGGTCACCCATCGCTAAAAATATTTTGATCGCATATTTATATAAATGGTGAACAAGGTTGTGGGCGGCATCATTACCTGAACTATTTGTGTGTTTTCATATCGATCGAATAAGGAACAAGGATCACATGATTCAAAGAAAAAACCGGCCAAGTGCGAGTCGAACTCGCGCACGAAGAGTTCCGTACCAAAAAACGGCAAAAAAAATCAAGTTTGTGATATGGGAGCCCCCCTCAAATATTATTTTTATTCTGCTTTTAATATTTGTTGTTTTAGGCAACAGAAATACATCATCTATGAAAATTCCAACTGTCTACCTGTTGTCGTTATTAATATCGAGCAATTCCGTTACGCTGCTTTTGTGTTACTTTTGCTTTATGTTATTTTCCTGGATCGATCCGCTTGCAACAAGCAGCCTGGTAGCAGAGTGCAATTAGTTAATTTGTCATTAGTGCAAACATTTGTCCTTAGTGGAAACATTTGTCATTAGTTTAAACACCTGTGTTAACTCGCCTGTACCGCCTCTCACTTGAGACTAGAATAGTACCTCAATCGTGGAAGCTTGCAAATGTGCAGCCTGTGCCCAAAAAGGGTAGCCGTGCCGATCCTTCCAACTATAGGCCGATTTCAGTCACGTCCATACTCTGTAAGACTATGGAACGTGTACTTAACACCCGTCTTTTGGCATCCTTAGTGATAGCCAGTTTGGTTTTCGCCGTGGTCGGTCGACTGGAGACCTTCTCGTGTATGCCACCCATCTTTGGAATGAAGCTATTGAGGAACACGGCGAAGCCCTTGCCGTATCGCTCGACATCTCCAAAGCCTTTGATAGGGTCTGACACAACAGCCTGCTAGGTAAGCTTCCCTCATACGGTATTGCTTGGATTGCTGACTTCCTCCGGAATCGTCAAATCCGAGTTGTGGTGGACGGTCAGTCATTCGACCTAAAAGAAATTGATGCAGGTGTCCCGCAAGGATCTGTTCTGTCTGCTACACTGTTTCTTCTGCATATTAACGATCTGCTGGACAATAAAACTATTGGGTATGCAGATGACACCATCATAACCGGTAGATATCTTTCAACTGCAAGGTCTACCAGTGATGACATCCAGACTTGTCGAGAGTCCCTTGTTGAGCAAATGAGATTCGTCGAATGAAAGTCCCTTGTTGAGACCACCATCTTGCTTGGTAAACAGGATGTGGTCTAAGGTATAGCATGCATGCCCAGGAAATGCCTATTCACTCTTGCCTTGAAAAGACCAAGGTTGTAATTATCGGGGAACACATGGGCAGGCAGCGCATTCCATTCTTTAGCAGTTGGCATAAGAAATGTATTGGCAAAGCGCATAGTTCGGACCCTTGGAGTATCTACTATGTAAGGGTGATATCCTAACCTGCGTCTAGTACCCCAATGGTAGAAAGAAGCTGGAGGAACAAGGTCGTGCCGTTCCCTCGCACACTCTCTAAATTGTATTCTATAAAAAACCGATAAACAAGCAACTTTGCGAAGTTAACTAAGGCTCTGAAGATCTGCCGTGGCCAATGTTGAGTAGCCGATGAGCCTCCTGGCACGGTTTTCAATCGATACTAGAATTTCAAGCTGATACTTAGCAGAACCATCCCACAGGTGACAGCAGTACTCCATGACCAGACGAATCTGCGCTTCTGTTATAACAAAAGCAGCTGGTTCGGTTAGAAGTACCGCTTAGCCCGTGAGAGGATGCCCAGTTACTTAGCAGCACACTGTGCAATGGAGTCGATGCACTCGCCGAAATTCGGGTTTGGTGACAGATTTAGGCCAAGAAGTTGCAGAAGTTCGGCTATCGGTAAGGATACACCCTGGAAAGTCGAAGTCGGTTGGAAGGAACTTCCTTTTGCGGTGAATAAATAAGCCTGCGTTTTTGTAGCTTTGAAACTGACAAGATTGGCGTTGCCCAAATATGAGACAGCCTGAAGTGCCAGATTAATTTGCTCAACAAGGGACTCTTGACAAGACTGGATTTCTTCACAGGTACCCTTTTCAGTTGAAAGATATCTACCCGCTATGTTGGTGTCATCTGCATACCCAATAGTTTTATTGTCCAGCAGATCGTTAAAATGCAGAAGAAACAGTGTTGCAGACGAGACAGATCCTTGCGGGACACCTGCATCAATTTATTTTAGGATTGATGACTAACCGTCTACCAAAGATGGGTGGTATACACGAGAAGGTCTCCAGTCGACCGACTGCGGCGAAAACTAAATTGACGATCACTAAGGAGATCATTGGTCTCGAGGTATGCCAAAAGACGAGTGTTAAGCACGCTTTCCATAGTCTTACAGAGTATGGACGTGAATGAAATTGGACTACAATTGGATAGTAAGGATCGGCATGGCTAACCTTTTTGGGCACAGGCTGCAAGCTTCCACGATTTGAGTACTATTCCAGTCTCAAGTGAAAGGCGGTACAGGCAGGTAAGCACAGGAGACAGTTCAGGTGCACAGTTGCGCAGAACAATTGCTGGGATTCCATCGGGACCATACTTACATACTTAGATCTTTTTGTGGGACTCATAACGACTATTGGAAAAATAGACAGAGTTGATCTCAGGTGAACTGCTCGAGTATCTGATAGAAAGGTAAAGTAGTTCGGTACGAAATATGCAGTCGCGGCAACAAAAAGATCAATGATTGGTTTTCCCCATTTCACGAATATCGCATACGTTGCCTCTGATGGTGCCATTGTGGTGCCGGTTTGAAGCGGGATAGTCGATATGCGTCCGAGTTGAATATATCTGGTATGTGATAAATGGACAGATGGATGTTGTTTTTGTCCAGAATTTTGAGCATCCATTTTTGGCATTTCCGCACAACATGTCCAGTTAATCTCTCTCTCTCTCTCTCCGCAATAATTACATTTCAAAACTGTATTCTTATTCTTCCTCTTTCTCTAGGTGGTTAATACATTTTCAGTATTATCTGTTTCTACTTTGGCAGTCAAAGCTTGGTCATAAGTACTTAGTTCGTAACGATGTCAGATTTTCTACTGTCAGATCCTTTTTAGGGTTCCGTAGCCAAAATGGCAAAAAACGGAACCCTTATAGATTCGTCATGTCTGTCTGTCTGTCTGTCTGTCTGTCTGTCTGTCTGTCTGTCCGTATGTCACAGCCACTTTATTCCGAAAGTATTAAGACTACATAGTTGAAACTTGGTAGGTAGATGTATTCTGTTAACCGCTTAACGAATTTAATACAAAAATAAGAAAAATAAAGGATTAAGGGGGGGCTCCCCATACATGGGACTGAAACTGAAAAAAGTTTTTTTCTTCAAACCAACACGTGTTGGGTGTCTATAGATAGGTCTTTAAAAATGACATTCAGGTTTCTAAGACAACTTTTTCTCAAAGTTAACCGTTTGAAAGATATTCACCGCCAAAGTGGTAAAATGTGTGTCCCCCCCCCCCTTTAACTTTTGAAATAAGAGAGTGAAAAATCTAAAAAAAATATATGCTGTAGATCTTAATAAACACTTTCAACCAAAATTGGTTTGAACGAGATATAGTAATTAGTTTTCGAGATATAGCACATTTTCCAAAACCGCAAATATAACTTTGTCATTCATACCAACACTGTGAAAAACAAAGTTATTTTTGCAGACGAAAAATGATAGGTGGTATTAAATATGGTATGGTATAAGGTAACTACGGAACCCTATGGCGCGTGGCCCGACACGCACTTGGCCGGTTTTTTTATGATTAAAAGCCAACTCGACTTGAGATCAAAATAATCTTTACTGGTACGATACGATTACTTTAATATGGTTGCTAAATAGCCATTTATGCTCATCATAATTCATATGGTGAAGTGAAGCTGATAGTGAAGTACCAGGAGAACTCCTCAACAATAAACGCCCTTGCGTCGGGAAAAGCAGTACTATGTAAAAGGTGATGAGCCGTTGACATAAGACTATTGTAACTTAGATAATATCGTCACCAAATATACTTACCACAAAAAAGTTTTTAATAAAAACAAAACCTCCTTCAAAAATCTTGAAAATAATCTAACAAAAAACAGCTTCAAACATAAATTAATGGCTCTAAAAAGCAAGAAATAAAATATTGAAATCTGCATAATAACTAACTCGAAATGTTGTATGCATATCTTATATTAAACAACGTCTTATGATTGGATGATTTTAGCCATGGGCGGCATTGTTGTTCACGAATTTAGGCCGGAAGTCAAGTATAATACTATAATGTGTATTATTAGGCTTTGAATAAGGTAAGTATATTTAATAACCGTTTTATTTTCAGGTAAAACGATACTATTCATTTGGCTTGGCCGGTTTTTCTTTGAATCAGCTGTATATTAAATGTCTCAAAAATGGATTCCTCATCCGTGATTTATCATGATATAATACCACACTCGAAGTGGTAGGTATATTGAAGGAGATATGATTTTTGAAGTGAAAACTTCTTTAGCGGCGTTGTACGCTTTTTGTAATGGGGAATGCTAAACTCGCGTCAGTAAGAATCACGTGACCCTGATCGAAAATTCGTAAGACGGATGTGACGGATGGAGAGTAGACAGCCGGCGGCGGAAGTATCCCCCTCTCTTTCTACGGGGCGCGGTGAAAATGGCGGCGCGTCATTTCAAGACGTAAACACTTGTGTCACCATAGCAACGCGCGAATTTTTTAATTCAATGTCAAAACACTAGATTTTCTGTCAAGCTATGGATAAGACTTTCGTACAATACTGTTCTGTATTCGTAAATTCAAATGCAGAGTAAATTCGTAAGACGGCAATTCGTGCAAAATTATTCCCTTACCATTCCAAAATATCAAAATGCACAACGTTAATATTCAAGTTTTCACTTCTGCCGGCACTCCCGGAGTGCAACCTAATTTTTTTTTCTGAAATGCGGTGGTGGCGTGAAACTATGAATGTCACCCCTTTACCTGCCAAGGGGGGGCAGATGGCTACTGAGTTAAATCAGCCCAGTTTTACATGAAAAGCCTAAATATTGCCATGTGAAATGTGAATTTATCTAATGTCAAAATTTTGACCTCGCCATACCTTGAGTTGAGTGTCACTACTTTTCGGACTACGAGAGTAATGGGATATCAAAAAATAAACCCTAATGCTGAATTTGATAGATAGGGACCATCAAACTGAACAACTTTTACTATGGGACCAACTCTGAAACCACAAAAAAAACAGCTGTTAGGCAGCCATTACACGCTCATGCACGCGTCAGTCAAATTCCATCAGTCATGAATTATGTTTGACTGACTGACTGATGGAAAGAAGAAATCAACTTCATACAACCATCAGTCACCCCATTACACGGTAGGTTAATCGTCAGTCACAGCCGTGACTGACATGACTGATGGAATTTGACTGATGCTTCCATGAGCATTTGTAATGGCTGCCTTAGATACATTTTGACAATTTCGTTAATATTGTTTGTATGCAGATTTTATTCGTCATTATTTTTTGTATGAAACAGCTGATTTTTTTTTCAATTATTTAATTAATGTTCAGTTTGATGGTCCCTATCTACTATATTTGGCATCAGGGGGTTTTTCAAAAAAGGCCATGTTCACTTAGTTAGCGTACATCCAAATCTGTTGTACATACATACAAACATACATGAACCGTGAACACAATACACTCTTCTTTTTGAATAGGCTAGACTTCGGACAAAGTATGCACTAACAAAGTGCCAAAATATGCATGCAAATATGCACTAAAAAGTCTAAAACATGCACTAAAAACTGTTAATATGTCTAAAATATGCACAATGCAAAATAAAAAAACCGGCCAAGTGCGAGTCGGACTCGCGCACGAAGGGTTTCGTACCAAAAAACGGCAAAAAATCATATTTGTTGTATGTGAGCCCCCTTAAATATTTATTTTATTCTGTTTTTAGTATTTGTTGTTATAGTGGCAGTAGAAATACGTCATCTGTGAAAATTTTAACTGTCTACCTGTTGTCGTTATTAATATAGAGCAAAAAACGGCAAAAAAATCACGTTTATTGTATGGGAGCCCCCCTTAAATATTAATTTTATTCTGTTTTTAGTATTTGTTGTTATAGCGGCAATAGAAATACATCATCTGTGAAAATTTCAACTGTCTAGCTATCACAAATACATGAGATACAGCCTGGTGACAGACAGACAGACAGACAGACGGACAGCGGAGTCTTAGTAATAGGGTCCCGTTTTTACCCTTTGGGTACGGAACCCTAAAAAACGTTTATCACCCAGTATCAATTTGAACGCCGAAAACGACCTCTGTACATCAACTGATGTCATTGGCCAATTTTAAAATTTGGCGTTCCAGAAGTTCCAGAAATGTCTGGAGATACCTTTCACGCCTGGTACGAAGTACGACTTGTGGCGTTCTACTCTAAACTACTACTACTACGCGCACTACTCTAAAAGTGCGTGGCTAAGCAGCTCCATGTAGTCAAGTGAAGGTCAACACTTTCTTATAGTCTAAGCGGTCATGGGATTTTTGGTAACGATCAAGGAAAAGGTTAGATTCATTTTCATGGGTTGTAGAGTGGTAGACCTCCCGCGAAGCATAGTGTGGAACCGATTTAAATCGAATCCACACACCCGCGCATGAATATGGAGAGGTCTTTATGCCTGTGCCACTGCGCACCCCCAATCCCCCCCCCCCCCACGTCCGGCTTTAGCGTCAATAGAGATGTTCGATCCGGGTGCCTTGTATAGATATTCTGGATCGCCATGGATCGTAAATCACTGTATCAATCCAAATTATAGAATCTGGATCGACAGGCATCGGCTACACGCTCGCCTCGGTAAATACTGTGGTCCAGCGCCATAGAGTAAATTTTAACCATGGAAAGTAAAATATTGAACATTCCATACAAATTACTTTCCATGGTTAAAATTTACTCTATGGCGATGGACCTCAGTTAGTCTAAGCGGTCACGGGATTTTTGGTAACGATCAAGGAAAAGGTTAGATGCATTTTCATGGGTTATAGAGTGGTCCCCTAATGTGAATGATGTCGGTCGGTCTGCCTGCTCTCAGTGGTTGCAACTTCGAGTTACAGCGATTATAAGAGGCTTCATTGTTACGAAAAAAAACGATCAGAGAAATGGTCAGTTTTAGTACCTATTCAAAGTATGGCATCTCCGTAGCTGGAATGATGTGGTCTGCCGGCTCTCAGTGGTTGCATTTCAGAGCTATGACGCGCGCAAGTTACAACAAATTTTTTTCGTCAAATTGTATTTTTAAAAATTCTAATCGATAGAACTCTTTATTATAGTGAAAAAAAATCTTAAGCCATTTTTGTCTAAAATGAATAGATTGGTCGGAAAAAATACTTTATGTTTTTTTTTGTATGGAGTGAGATATTCAATGTGCTCTTACGGCCAATTCCTGATTGTTTCTGGCTCAAAACTACTTCTGCGTCAATATTTCAAACGTTTAAAATAATCATACACTATCAGCGCGCGCCCAAAATTGTTCATTCACACAGCTTGGATTTCGAAACAGTATAAAATCGTATTTTTAGTAAAAACTGTTGCCATTCTTTATTATTTTCATCAATTTTAACACTAGAAAAGCCAACAAAACGTTCAGTTAAGGTCTATTATACAATTATTTTTACCATAATTACAACGCAACTAAAATATAAAGCTAAAATGTTCTGAACAAAAGACTATAAATATCTGAGTTGTAATTGTTAATTGTTTTGACCTGACCAAATTCCTAACGAACTCTTAAGAGGTATTGCGGAAGAGATGCGGCCAATACTGGCTAAAGTTTTCAACGAAATACTACGCACATAAGAAAGGATCAAGGAAGGACATAGGAAACTACAAGCCCATTTCACTGATTTCAAACACATACAAAGTCTTTGCAAAGGTCTTACTAGAAATAATATTTGTTTATTTTTATTTATTTATGGTATCTGGTAATCTTGATGAAAATCAACCAATCAAACCGGCTGGGCTCAGGAAAAACTACAATACATTATATCACATCACCATCAAACAACTCATCCAAAAACACAACGAATATAATAAGCCAATTTACAAAGCTAATTTCAATACCATTTATCTGATGTCCTTACATTACCTAAACCTAGAACCTAGACCTAAAATTTTAAGTGATTTACTTAATAAAATAACTGTATCACCTTATTTAAAAGAAAATTAACTTTTTATTACCACACGTAACATGACTTAACTAATATTAAAAAATAGACTGCCTAAAACAATTAAAATTAAATAAATATTACTAAAATTTACAGGGCTTTGTACACATAGCTTCTTAACTAGAGACATAGAATAAGACCCAATGTATAATGTTAAATATGTATATGGATAATTAGATAAACAATTTTATTTTCATACAAACAAAGTAACTTTGATGCGTTGATCGTTTCACTCGCTAGCAGCGACCGGAAAACCCCTTTTTTGGTTAACCTAATTGATAGGGAAACCCCAATAAAAAAACTTACCAAATGATAGGGTTTCCCTTTCGATAGGGTTAGTCGACGTTATGCTTACCGTATTGATAGGGTTTTTGAAAACAAGTCTATGAAATATCCAATCAAAAACCCTTTTAATGGTAAGCGGTTCATGAAATACCCAATCAAAACCCCTTTAACGGTAAGCGGTTCTGGGGCCCTATTTTTGAATCGCTCGGCTGGCGTCGAGCGTTCGTTTCTAGTGATTTTCGTTCGACATTTAACTCAACCTCCATATATTTGAGTCAAATGTCGAACGAAAATCAGTAGAAAAGAGCACTCGACGCCAGCCGAGCGATTCAAAAATAGGCCCCCTGGTCCTTCGGCCCAGGTGGAACTAGGTGTAAATTGCTTGAACACGTTTTAAAACCCCTTCATAAAGCCTTCATAGGGTTTCCCCGATAGGGTTTTGTATTCGGTAAGTGCTTACTTGGCTTACCCTTTCGATAGGTAGGGTTACCGTATTGATAGGGTTACCGTATTGATAGGGTTTTTGAAAACAAGTCTATGAAATACCCAATCAAAAATCCCTATAACGGAAAACGGTTCCGGTTCTTGCTCGCAAGTTAGGCGACTTCCAACCTCCCGAACAAGCCGGGTTCCGAAAAGGCTTTAGCACCATAGACCACATCCATTAAATCTGCTACTATGCTTGGCGTTCGTGGACTATGAGAAAGTCTTTGATTTGATTGAAACCTGGGCGGTGCTGCAGTCTCTCTAAAGTTGCCAAGTGGACTACAGGTATATCGAGGTGATGTGGTACTTATACGAAAATACCACCATGTTGATCCGAGTACAGAACCGGAGCACAAATCGTATCCAACTGCAGCGAGATGTGAGACAGGGAGATGCTATTTTCCCGAAACTGTTCACAGCTGCGTTGGATGATATCTTTAAACTCTTAGACTGGAAAGGACTCAGAATCAAGATTAATGGCCAGTACCTAACACACCTTCGTTTTGCCGATGATATAGTTCTTATGGCTGAAACCTTGGAAGACTTGAACACAATGCTTGAAGATCTCCGTTAGTGCTTCCCAAAGAGTGGGTCTCAAGATAAACATTTATAAGACGAAAATCATATCGAATGCCCATGTTGTGCCCACTCCAGTTCATGTTGGGAACACTAGGAGTTGTTGTCCATTACGTAGAAGTACCTAGTACAGGCAGTCCAGTTAGGTAAGTCCAACTGCGGGAAAGAGATCTCTCGTCGAATCAAACTCAGATTGGTAGCATTCGGGCAGCTTCGAAAACATATTTCCGTCCGATTTACCTCAGTGTCTCAAGACGTAAGTCTATGACCAGTGTGTGTTGTCAGTAATGACTTCGGCAGTGAAACGTGGCCACAAACTATGGGTCTCATAAGGAGGCTCAAGGTCACCCAGCGTGCAAAGAAGAGAGTCATAATCGACGTTTTTCTGCGTGATCGAATCAGAAATGAGGAGATCCGCAGGAAAACTAAAGTAATCAACATCGCTCGAAGGATTGCTCAGTTGAAGTGGCAGTAGGCTGGACACATAGCGAGAAGAACCGATGGCCGTTGGGGGGGAAAGGTTTTGGAATGGCAACCGCGGACCGGACGACGCTCCGTGGGTAGGCCCCCGACAAGGTGGACCGACGATCTGGTAAAGGTCGCGGGAAACCATTGGATGCGAGCAGTGCAGGACCGTTTGTCGTGGAGATCCTTGGAGGTAGCCTATACCCAGCAGTGGGTGTCTTGCGGCTGATATGATGATACATCAAAGTGATCTGAACAGCATTTTAAGAGCTGTATGTACCAAAGTTCCCCTTTTCAGGACTTCCATACCTTTTAATGCTATTTACGTGATTTTTTTAAACTTATCGTAACAGCTCTTACAATCCTGATAGATCAGTTGTGTGTATATTGCGATCTGGATCTCCTTCATTTCTTTCTTGATAGCCGTCTTCAAATCATAGCTTGATCAATCCCTGGCGGAGGATGTATGAAAATAATTTAACTGGTGCTTCTTATTATCTGTTGCATAATAAAATATTGATGATTTTAGTTTCTGCTTGTTTGTATGAATGTTCATAAATACAATTTTGATCTTAACATATCTTCAAAATTTTTAATTTTGTTATAAATTGCTTATAAACGAGCCTATTTTTTTTAAGTAAACCCATATAAAGGTTTTTAAAAATCATAATAAAATTTAGTTTCTATCGTTAATATTTTAAAAACTTCAATTATTTGAATATTATATTAATCATTGATCTGAATTAACCATTTCTCTTTTTTTTTTCTTTTTCCTTGTAAAATAATAATACTATTTTAGTTTGTAAAAACCCGCCTGGGCCTTACTTAACTTCCCGCTGCATTTTGTTATTACGGTTTTATTTGATTGTGAAAAAAGTCATCCCATAGTAAATAACAATAGTGATCAAAAGTTTTGTTGGCATTTATTGTGTTTTAATTGATGAGAAAGTAATAAATAACGACAAAACAATCAGTTTTTACTTAAAAATTACGATTTGATACTGTTTCGAAATCCAATATGTATTAAACGGACAATTTTGGGCGCGCGTTGATAGTGTAGGATTATTTAAATGTTTAAAATAACAGTAAAATATTGACGCAGAAGTAGTTTTGAGCCAGAAACAATTAGGAATTGGCCGTAAGAGCACATTGAATATCTCACTGCATACAAAAAAAAAAAACATAAAGTATTTTTTTCCGACCAATCTATTCATTTTAGACAAAAATGGCTTAAGATTTTTTTTCACTATAATAAAGAGTTCTATCGATTAGAATTTTTAAAAATTCAATTTCACTAAAAAAAATTTGTTGTAACTTGCGCGCGTCATAGCTCTGAAATGCAACCACTGAGAGCCGGCAGACCACATCATTTCAGCTACGGAGATGCCATACTTTGAATAGGTACTAAAACTGACCATTTCTCTGATCGTTTTTTTTTCGTAACAATGAAGCCTCTTATAATCGCTGTAACTCGAAGTTGCAACCACTGAGAGCAAGCAGACCGACCGACATCATTCACATTAGGGGAACACTCTATAACCCATGAAAATGCATCTAACCTTTTCCTTGATCGTTACTAAAATCCCGTGGCCGCTTAGACTAACTGTGGTCCATCGCCATAGAGTAAATTTTAACCATGGAAAGTAATTTGTATGGAATGTTCAATATTTTACTTTCCATGGTTAAAATTTACTCTATGGCGCTGGACCACAGTATTTACCGAGCGTGTAGCCGATGCCTATCGATCCAGATTCTATAAATTAAAGATAACATTGTTTAAGGCCTTTTGTCAGAACTTGTATACGTGCAGTCTGTGGGTTGATTATACGCAGAGGGCTTTCAACGCTGTCCGAGTACAGTATAACAACGCTTTCAGGGTGATGTTAGGGCTGCCACGATACTGCAGCGCCTCGACTATGTTTGCTCAGGCTCATACTAACGACTTTTATGCGGTATTGCGTGGGCGGGTCGCTTCTTTAATGCGCAGGGTGCGTGGTAGCTCCAACCTCATTCTGGGCGTGGTCAGGGAGAAACCCGACTGTGCTATCTGGAGGCACTGGGTGCATCTACATGTGGCTGTGCCCGGTGGTGCTAGTGGGCGAGGCGGGTATTTTCTAAATTAGAATTAAAAACACGAAATAGGTTTACTAACATAGCTCATAAGGTGTTTTATTTCTTCTTTTTATTTTTTACTAATCTTATATGGATGTACCTAAATCTGAAATAAAATTATTTTATTTTATTTTATTATTTATTTATAATCTGGATCGATACAGTGAATTACGATCCATGGCGATCCGGAATATCAATACAAGGCACCCGGATCGAACATCTCTATTGACGCTAAAGCCGGACGTGGGGGAGGGGGATGGGGGGTGCGCAATGGCACAGGCATAAAGACCTTTCCATATTCACGCGCGGGTGTGTGGATTCGATTGAAATCGGTTCCACACTATGCTTCGCGGGAGGTTTGGGGCTTTTCGCGCGCGAGTGTAGAGATGCCTTAAGGTGGGGAGGGGACTC
Organism: Agriphila geniculea; assembly: GCA_943789525.1. Lineage (NCBI taxonomy): Eukaryota > Metazoa > Arthropoda > Insecta > Lepidoptera > Crambidae > Agriphila > Agriphila geniculea. The sequence continues at coordinate 21,839,433 of OX038877.1, forward strand.
ATACAGTCACAGATACGCAAGCAGCCGGCGTGCACTTAAAAATTCGCCTATTGTCCCGTTTTTCAAAGTTTTTTTAGGCTTTCTCTACAAATAAGCGTCTTACGTACACACTGATAGTTCTGAAATACAACCACTGAGAGCCGGCAGACCAACTTGTTTTACCCGTGGAGATACTATACTTTGAATAGGTACTAAAACTGACCATTTCCCTTATCGTTTTTTTTTCGTAACAATGACGTGACTTGCGCACGTCATAGCTCAGAAATGCAACCACTATGAGCCGGCAGACCAACTTGTTTCGTCTGCAGAGACGACATACTTTGAATATATACTAAAACTGACCATTTCTCTGATCGTTTTTTTTTCGTAACAATGATGCCTCTTGTAAGCGTTATAACTCGAAGTTGCAACCACTGAGAGCAGGCAGACCGAGATCATTCACATTAGGGGACCACTCTACAACCCATGAAAATGAATCTAACCTTTTCCTTGATCGTTACCAAAAATCCTGCGACCGCTCAGTCTATTACGCTCTATCCTAAATCGGCGATTATCATAAAAAATATATGCGCGTTCGAAAATATCTTGGATTATTAATAAATCTGTTTTAATATAAAATAATTTATCTAATAAAAGTATAAAAATGGACCGAGTATTTTTACACATTACGTAAATAACCACTTAAGTTCAAAAAATACAAAAAATATGATTAAAGAAGAAAATTTATTGGCTTACTGAACAAAGCTATGTATTTAAGGTTATAAAAGCACATTAAAAAAGAATAATCAACAGACAATTTTTTCATTAGGAGATATATTGAAAAAAGTTAAAAGTTAAATTTGGGGTATTTCTGAAGTCGAAAAAAGATTGGATTCCTTTACATACTTATTCTAACAAGTACATAAGTACGTATACAGAAAGTGTTTTAGCCCGAGAAAATATTCACAGAGAGATATAAGCGATTTTTATGTTTAGGTAAAAATACCTAACTTCTCGTAAAAAAAATATTGGCTTATTGTGCATCTGTAATCTGTATTACCTAACGTCATCACATGCCAAATTTCATTGACGGGAGAATTATTCGGTAGTCTCCATACAACAAATCGACACCCAATATGAATAACATTGTAACTTTAATTACACGTTTGTACAACTTTATCATATATGAATTCAGCAAGGTCAGACTTAATTTTGTGTCTTTGAACCATATTTCTATGACAATAACAACTATTTTTGTGAAACAACATAACTTCATTGTAATTGAAAATTAATAATGTTTCCATTGAAGTATTATTGTAGATGAAGTTACAATACACAAAATATTTGGTGATAAGGGTTTCTTAGTGTTACAGTAATTGCAAATTTACATACAATGTTATTCATTTTAAATTGCAACAAATTAACACATTGATAAAATCGTAATTTAAGTTACCATGTTATTCTACTAAACGTTAAACACTTTATTTAAAATGATACAATTGTATAGACAGTTGCGGTGTTGACATCCAGATCAAGTTTCAAGTACGTCATTTGAATATAATAGTATCATCATATCCGATGTTATTGTTGGCGAGCAATATTTTTATTCGTAAACATAACCGCCATTACTGTCAGAATTCTGCTCTGTGAATATTGTGCTCCAGTGATAGTGAACGTTTGTGGTTTAATTTTATTGTGAATATTGTATTAGTGATGTTTCGTGGGAGGCTCATGGTGAGCCTTATTGAAAAAAAAGATGTCTCAGCTGTGGAATCAATAGGTAAGCTATAAACATAAGTATTTACCGCCTTTGACTTCTTTATAACCTAAAAGTTTTATTTGTTTTGATTTTCACTTGTCTTTGTGACTTGTTATTATAAAAACAAAATCATTAGTAGATAAACTTTTTTGATTTACAGAAAGTACCGATACTGCAAAAGTCGAGAATTCAAATCAAATGTAGATCTCTAAAAAACGCAACAGTGATCACTTTGAAGTACTTCACGGTTGGTTTTATTCTCGTTTAAATGGTTACTTAATTTAATTGTTTTGTATCTAGTAATAATTCATTTCTAATATATTAACAATGTGAAAGTTGGGGGTTGCTGTGCGTGTGTGTTTGTTAGGTAGATCAAGCACTAGTTTATTAAGTAAGTATTTAGGTATGTACTTAGGCTATTTTTCACCGAGGGAAACCAGATGGAGAGCCAGTGTCTCTAGAATTTAAGTTATTTTATTAGTGAACTAGCGACCGCCCGCGACTTCGTCTGCGTGGAAAGTTGTTTGCTATCCCTCAGGAATATATTTTTTTTGGGACGCAAGTTGCCCTATGTCTTTCTCTGTATCCCTGACAAAGTGTATACAAAAATTCATGATGATCGGTTCAGTAGTTAAGACGTGAAGGCGTAACAAACAAAGAAATAAACAAACAAACGGACTTTCGCATTTATAATATTATATATAAGTAAGGATGAATAAAGATAATTTATGATTATCTAATTCACAGAATGTACAAGTACTCCAAATGACGATACTCCAAATCAAATGGAAATTAATAAGAAACGCAACAGAGATCAATTTGAAATAATAGATGGTTGGTATTTTTTTTATAAATTTAGTAAATATTCATTTATTATGTATGTAAAAATAAATCTTATGTACCTACATTTTATGCTTTTTATTTTATAGGTGCAGAATTAATAAAGTTTAAAAGAAAACTAAGACGGCGTAATCGTCCCATTCATTACGCCTGTTCAGAAGATGATGATGGTGATTTTTCAGCTGATGAATTATCAGACGAATATCTACCTCCTCAGCTTCAAGACCCCAGAGCTCAGTATAATGGTTCGTGTTACTTTAAAAAGTTAAATGATATACTTATATTTTATATACCTATTTACCGATTCATTCACAGATTTTAAAATTTAGTGCGATACTTTAATCTATTAAAATGATTTGTGTTTTTTTTTCAGATTCTGATTGCACTGATATATTAAGTGATTGTCAAGTACACGCAGAGGAAAATAACATGGAAATTGATCAATTGATTACTCTTAACGATTTGGGAGTTGGACTAGCTTCAAACCAAAACAGCTACTTCTGCTTAGGTACTTTCATGCTATTAAGTATTTTATTTTTTATGCACTATTTACTTTACTCGACATTTTATTTAATTTAATCTATGTTTTTTTTTAGATTCTGATAATATAACTGCTGAGGTTGATAATAAAAAAACAACTAACAGGGATTTGAATGTGGAATCAACTTCGAAAGCTAAACATCCGTTTAATTTATGTTTGGGTAATTTTATCACCTTTTTATGTAGTTATAATGTCTTTTTGGTAAGCAGCTAAAGGTAAAAGCTTACTTTAAAAAAAGAGTCTGCCAAATTAGTCCATTGCGAACTGGCTATTACTAACTTGTATTTTTATTGTTAATCCTTAAGGCGATTGGAGCAGTGAAAGTGGCGCCCTCACCATAATTTAATTTATTACTTGCTAAGTGCATAATGTATCAAAAATCCAATCATCACGATTGAAGCTAAGATTCTGTAATATTTTTATAAACTATAAGTTCACTTAAAGAAAGTTGATAAGAAGTTGTATTTTCTAAAAATACTACAGAACATAAGCTTCAATCGTCATGTTTGGATTTTCGATACATTATGTACTTAGAGAGTAATAAGTTAAATAAGATAGTCGCCACTTTCAGGGCTCTAATCGCCTTAAAAAAGAGCTTTTAACTAACATTAAGTATAGACCGCTGCGTGAAAAAACTTACTCCGATGTTTTTTATATATTTACTTACCTACTTATTACTTGTTTTTAGATGCTGGTCGTACTGCAGTTAAAGGTGAAGATAATAATGTTGAGTCTTCAACATTTAATGCAACTCCAGCAACGACTAACAGTTTTCCTGTTTCACCTGATATATTCAATAATGTAAATCAATCGTGCAATCCGGAAAGACTTAAATTAGATATTATAACAACAGATCCATGTTCGATTGGCTCCTCTCATCAAAATTTGTCTCTGTCTAGTACTGCCAGTAATTTAGAAGCTCCAATTATGACTGATACTTTAGACCAAGAAGAACCCATATTCACTAATAAAGATCTTACGTCGTGCAGTATGAAAAGACAGGGTCCAGCTATAAATACAGATCCATGTTCGATCGGCTCCTCACATCAAAGTGTGTCTCGTTCTAGAACCCTTACTCACTAATGAAGATCCATCGTGCAGCTCCGAAACGCCAGAACCACAGATTCCAACTGATCCATGTTCCTCCGCGCGTGATAAGGATAAAGATAGTAAGTCAACGAAAAGAGTATATCCAAAAAAAAGTTGCCCTGGTAGAAAAAGGCAAAGAGATCCAAAAAATTGGAAAATTAATAAGTTAAAAACATTTCGAAATTTGGGATTAGAATATACTAACAAAAAAGGAAAATTAGTTAAAAAGAGAGCGTTGGGACCCGGATGTAAAACCGATAAAGATTGCATAAGAAAATGTCACACAAATATTTCTAATGATCACCGAACAAACTTATTTACACTATTTTGGGCAATGGGTGATCACGACAAACAAGTTTTGTATTTATCTCGGTTTTTAAATAGAGTACAACGAAAAACAGTACAACTTAATAACATTAATTCTAGACGCCAATATATTTATGAGTATTACTTACCTGCACTTGGAGAAAAAGTGAGAGTATGTAAAAAAATGTTTTTAGACACATTCAGTATCACAGACATGTGGATAACCACGATGTTCAAAAAAATAGACGAAAGTAATGAAGAAGTCATTCCAAATGATAGGCGTGGTGAGCATTGTAATAGGGGGAATGCAATAAACGAAAATATCAAGATTTCAGTTCGTCAACACATAAATTCAATTCCAGTCAAAGAGTCACATTATGTAAGGCAAAGAACATCGAAACTTTATTTTGAAGAATCACTTACTTTTCCTAAACTGTACTCTCTCTATACCGAATGGATGACTGAAAATAAACCTAATGATGCTAAAGCTACCCAAGAACAGTACAGACAAATATTTTATAAAGAATTTAATATAGATTTCTTCAAACCAAAGAAAGACCAATGTTTAAAATGTGAGGTTCACCAAAAAGCTACAGAGTCAGAAAAAGAAACTACAGCAATTGATTATGCATTACATTTAGCAAATAAATCTATCGTACGTGAAATAAAAGAAAACGATAAGGCTGAAGCCAAACAATTGAAGAAAACATTGATTACAGCATGTTTTGACTTACAAAAAATTTTAACTACTCCTCAGTCCGATGTTTCAACCTTCTATTACAAAAGAAAATTTCAAGTATTCAATTTAACAATTTATGACATCGGATCTGCAGAAGGTCACTGTTATGTGTGGGACGAATGCATTGGGAAAAAAGGCCCTAACGAAATTGCTAGCTTTCTATTCAACTTTATAAAACAGAAGGCTTCACAAGGTATAAAAGAATTCCGATTCTATTCAGACTGCTGCGGTGGCCAGAACAGAAACCGAATCATATTTCTAATGTATGCTTATGCTTCAAAAATATTTGGAGTGAATATTAAACACAATTTCTTTGAAGTTGGTCATTCCCAATCAGAAGGAGACTCAATGCATGCTCTTATAGAGCGACGTAAGAAAAATCAAGTGGTTTATGTACCACAACAATGGTACACTCTCATACGCTGTGCTAAAAGTACAGGCAAACCATACGCCGTGAAAGAGGTCAATCAAAATGATATATTTGACTTCAAGTCGTTGCTGAACTTAGTTCCAAATTGGGAATTGGACAAAGATAATATGAAAATGATGTGGTCGAAAGTTAATTATATTGAAATTAATATGCAAAGTCCAAATATTATAAACTTTCAAAATGATTTTTATAGCGATCAACTAAATTTGATTGATTTGGACTACCACAAAGTAAAGACCAGACGATTGAATAAAAACAAAAATTTGGATACATTGTGGAGTCATACTTTAGCTATGGCTTATGGAAGCTTACACCCAATCACTCAAAGCAAATATAAGGACTTGATGAGCTTATGCTCCAGCGGTGCAATTCCAGAACAATACAGAATGTTTTATGTAAACTTGCCGCACTCAAATTATTAATACGGTTGATTCTGACATTGAAGACTAATTGTGGCTATTTTTACCGTGCTGGTGGTATGTGTAGTTCATTAAAATATGTAACACATTGATTTTTATTATTTTCTTTAATAGTACTTACCATGTTTTTTCAACAAAATGTAACATTAATACACGTTGTAATGTTGCCTACAATATTATTCAATAAATATTTTCCTTTTGTCAGTAAAATTCGTGATTGTAAAATAAGTTACAATTAAAAACGCTGAAAAACACTTTCAAATGTTTGCATGACCCCATGGTAATGTTAGTTACGATGATTTTCATTTAAAAAATACTTAAAACCTGTACATTGTAACATTGCAAAAGTCATACTTGCAGTTGTTTTATCAAAATGGCATGTATATCATTTTAAAAAGCAATTAAAATCAGTATATGACACCTACAATTGTATAGACTAACTATAATACAGCAGCTGCAAATAAATAATAAACTTAAAAAATATATAAAAATGGCTGTGCTGAAAACCATGACACATTGAGTTACAATGTTATTCATATTGGGTGTCGAAATATGCTCATTGATCGGACTAGATGACGTAGTATGTTAGACAAAGTGTTCTGTGCAAAACTGCAAACCAATCATCAACCCCAGAAGTAGCAGATAAAAAACGAATTTTGGTTACTTGCAGAGTTGGGCAAAATGTAATCTAACTACTGATTAATAACTACGATTACATTTTGTAGTTAGTAATCAAACTACTCGATTTTTTTTTTTTATCGTAAAAAGTAGTTACAACATTTCGATTACTAACTACTAGTTGCAGTTGCAATCACGACTTGCATGATTACTTTTTTTAACTACTAGTTATCATGAATAAGCATCAAATTTTAACATACACAACGCGATCCGGTCCGGGGTCGCAAAAGGGGCGCATTAAAAATGCACTCTAACTTTTTTTCCAAAATGACGAAAAACACTGTTGAAATACACAATTTTTGGAAAAAAAGGTATAAAAAAGACTTAGAAAAATTTTCAGTGATTTTGTATGGAGCTGGAACTTGTAAAATTTTACACTTTTTCCTACCTTGTGTAGCAAAGGGGCACAAGACTTAGAAAAATTTCGGCTGATTTTGTATGTAGCTGGGACTTGATGATTTTTTGAAAAAATGCGGATAATACAAAATAGGTAGGTATATCCTGCGATCGTTAAAGTCAAGCATCTTTTGCTAGGGTCAGTCACGGGATGGGTGACCAAAATTGTATGATCTCAGAATTTTTATCTAGGTACGTAGGTATATCATCAACGATCAGAATCGTTGAGGTTAAGCAACTTTCGCAAAGGTTAGTCATGGGATGGGTGACCAAAAATTTATTATCTCCGAATTTATATAGGTACGTATATCATAAACGATCACAATCGTTGAGGTTAAGCATCTTTTGCTAGGGTCAGTCACGGGATGGGTGACCAAAATTTTATGAACTAAAAATTTATATAGGTACGTATATCATCAACGATCACAATCGTTGAGGTTAAGCAACTTTCGCAAAGGTCAGTCACGGGATGGGTGACCAAAAATTTATTATCTCAGAATTTATATATAGGTACGTAGGTATATCATCAACGATCACAATCGTTGAGGTTAAGCAACTTTCGCAAAGGTTAGTCATGGGATGGGTGACCAAAAATTTATTATCTCCGAATTTATATAGGTACGTATATCATAAACGATCACAATCGTTGAGGTTAAGCATCTTTTGCTAGGGTCAGGCACGGGATGGGTGACCAAAATTTTATGAACTCAAAATTTATATAGGTACGTATATCATCAACGATCACAATCGTTGAGGTTAAGCAACTTTCGCAAAGGTCAGTCACGGGATGGGTGACCAAAAATTTATTATCTCAGAATTTATATGTAGGTATATACTGCTATTGTTTAGGTTAAGCAACTTTCGCAAGGGTCAGTCACGGGATGGGTGACCAAAATTTTTTAATCCTTGACACCTGACGTCCTTACCTTTTGATTCAGAAATAATTTGGTAAATTGAAAACTGATTTTTCAAATCTTAATCAGCACCTTGCTATGGCAGGTTCTGGTCAATATCAATCGATCAATCAACATACGAGTACTTACACTACCTACCAATAATTACAAATTATTATATCTTTATTAAAAAAATAATATATTCTAGAACTTAAGTAATCAGTAGTTATTAACTACTTGATTGCAGTAATTAGATTAACGATTACTTTATGTAATCTGATTATTTGTAGTTAGATTACTTGCAATCGTAACTACTTGTAATCGACGATTTGTAGTCGTAGTTAGTAATCAAGATTACAAAAAGTGGACTTACTTGTATACAGGTGAATGGCGTCGCGCGATGAAATATGGGGTAGGCAATATGCTCTACCCAGATGGCTCACGATACGAAGGCGATTGGAGGCACGACTTGAAACAGGGTTTTGGGGCATACTACTACCCCAACGGTGACATTTACGAAGGTGCCTGGTTCAAGGGCAAGAGACACGGCCTCGGGACGTATTTCTATGCGGAATATCAGGTCAAGTTTATGGGGACGTGGGTGGAAGGCGTTATTCAAGGGCCGGGCCAAATTATTTACCCTAGGGTGCGCTACCACGGCTCATGGCTGAAAGGAAAACCGAAAGGGCCAGGTTGCTTCGTGTTTGATACGAACTGCATGCAACATGGATTCTACTTGATGATAAAGGATCCTGCTTTTGAGGAGTACGGGGAAGGCGAGGAGGAGAAAGAAGAAAAAGAGGTCAAAGAGGAGAGAGGGGAGGAGGAAGACGAAACGGAGTTTGATGAGACTCTAGGTAATTCTGCCTTAAGGCGCCCTACAACCTTCTTCTAGCGCCGCTAATACATGTATCTTTATTACTCGTAAACCAAGTCATTATTTAAAAATAGCTAAGATCTTGCTGCCCTCTTAAATTCTCTCTAATATTTTTGAATGGGTAAAGTAACTCTTCAACAATTCTCATTCTTTCTGTAAGTTTTAAAATCTATTTTAGCTCAAAGTGGCCACTTTTGGCTAGAATGGATTTCAAAACCTCAGATTAGTTTTTTAAATATTTACTTGGTTTACGAGTAATAAAAATAAATGTATTGGCGGCGCCAGTAGTAGGTAGTAGGGCGGCGCATTAAAGAGCATTAGTTTTCGGGTTATATTGATCAAAAATAACTTACCAAGTTCCCCTTTTTCTATAGTTAGTTGTCTTCTTCATGGCAACACACTGCTGACTCCTCATCCAGCTTTACCGAGTGGAACTGCACTGAACAGCTTCAGAGCAAACTTTTCTTCTAAAAATCGACATTTATTTACAGGCAAGATCGCTGTATGGCGTGCGCGCAATGTGACCGCATACATGGCAGAGTTCTTGCCTCCTGAGCCGGTGCCTCTACCAGTCCACGACTCGGTTCCATCCCTCACAGACGAGAGTTACGTGTGCAGTGTGGTTCAGTTCGAGCCACCCTCTGTCTACGGCGAGGAGGAAGGAGCTGATGACAACGACTCGTGGCTGCTCCACCGACAACAGTTCATGGAAGAAACCGAGCAGAAAGAGTAGACTTGCTTGTATAATAAAGAGCATTTAGATTTTACATAGTTGTTATTGTTTTAAATAATTTCTCAGGTCGTTAAGGGGCACCGAGCTTCCACTAGCGCCGCCAATCTACACGTGCACATCTTAACTAGGAATAACACATACAAAAAAATAGTTTATAATAATAATAAATAAATAATAAAAATATGCTTTATTTTCTCCACAATTACAATTCGTACATTTAAGGTTAGATTGTATAAAAGTAAGTGTTTTAAAAAGTAACGTGGAGACTGGCGCCCGAACTTAGGTTATAACCCCGTTTTACAGGTCACCAGGTCTCCAATACCCGGAATAATGAATATAGTAATATACAATGCATAACCTATTTTTAAGTATATTGTTTAGATGTGATTCTAGGAGAAAGAAAAAGTACTAGCATTTTGTTTAAACACGTTTTTTTTCTTCTTACCCACCATACTGATAGTTCCTTTATTTTATTAAAAGTTAAAAGTTAAGGTATTTAAATTTTGGAAGAAGTTATTCATCAACTTATATAGAAATATATATTAATATAAAAGAATAAGTGGTTAGTTTAATTTTATTAAAAAGTTTCCTTTTTTGTTTTCTAGAACGAATAGGTAGACTAATACCTATTATTAATTAAATAAAGCGCATTCACTTAGATAGTGTCGCCCTTTTATCGCGCCGCCTTTGCACGCGCCGCTTCTTGTCAAAGGATGCCGCCGCATAAACAAAGGATACCGCGTGCGGCGTACACCCGCAAGTCAATTTGGATTTTGGCAGTTTACATCGAAGCGCCGCCGTAGTGAAAGCTTGTGTTTGTTGACTGCTATGTATACTGAAAATATTTTTTCATCCTTGGAAGGACAGTTAAGTGCCTCAAAATAAAACTTTTAAGTGAACCAACAAAAATATACGGGTGTTTTGTAAAACATGTAAACAACTTATAATAATCAATGTCCATCGGCATTGCGTTGAAATCAGTATGTCTGCACGTATCAGAGATACTTCAAAAATAGAGGGGATACCAAGAACTAGCGTCGGAATAATATTAAAAATAGGCCCATTAACACCGAAAAACGTAAAAACCGAAGAATCCCACTATCGAAAACGGACGACTTTGAATGTGATTATAGTACGTCCGAACAGTATATAGATTTCATGCTAATAAAATACTTCCGACACTAGATACGTTTCTGGAAAATTTATAAGCTTTCCAATAATACGGATTTTCCGTATGAACGTACGACTCTGGAAAATGTTTTTCAGAAAATGGAAAACATTTCTAAAACTTGGATTTATGTATAAAACACTTAATAAGCTAAAACTATTCTTGACTCATCGCTATTCTTTACCGTTATCAGTAACGTTATTTGTATAACGTTACCAAAAACTTATCGGTATTCCTGTCTCTGAACATAAGTGCTTGCGGGTGTACCGACACTATCTAAACGAATGGACTTTACTTAATAATACATTTTTGACTTACTTAATAATGTCGTTTGTATAAGATGGAAAAAGAGTGACAAGTGTAGGTAATAGATAAATCATGCTAGTTTAGTTGTAAGTTGTAATTGTATTTTGATTAAGATATTGTTTTTGTAACTTAGTGTAAGTTTAGGTACTAGTTAAGTGTAAGTAGTAAATAGTCGTACTAGTTTAGTTGTAGTCGTAATTGTATTTTGATTAAATTATCATAATTGCGTTGTTACTTAGTGTAAGTTTAGGTATAAATTAACAAAATCCTATCTTAAGAGTGCGCTAGCCCAAGGGATAATCCTGGTCCTTGCCCTGTGATCGTATAATTATTTCAATCTTGGGGTCAAGGAAACAGTGCTTGCGCAATTGTTGATCAGTGTCAAGCATCAGGTTGAAGTAAATAATAGCTAGCGGAAAAAAGGTCTTGATTAATAATATTAAGTAGTCGTGTAATTTATTCAGAAACTGTAATTGTATTTGTGTTAATTCGAGTAGTAGTTATGGTTTGGTATAAATTTTACTACACATATATAATGTTGTCAAAATATTACTCATCAAAATGACCCTATCTCAAGATGAACAAAAAGGGATGGTTCTGGTGCTTACCCTACGATTTTATTTTAATCTTGGGTTCAGTGAAACAGTGCTTGCGCAATTGTTAGTCAGTGTTAAGCACCGAATATAGATTATTATAGTTAACAGGGACTCCGCCTCAGTTATTGATAATATTCTGTGATCGTAAGTTGTAATTGTCTTTGTGTTTTTTTGTATAATTATTAAGTAATTTGTATAATTTTTATTATTTAGTGTGAGTTTGCTAGTAAATCATTGTCCCTAAATTAATAGTGATCAACAAAGTGAGCAAAACCTAGGCATGATTCTGATGCTAGCCCTACGATTCTATTAGAATCTTGGGATCAGTGACACAACATCAACCTGCCTGTTGGTCAGTGTCAAGCACCAGATTTAGGTAATTATATCTAAAAGAGACTCAGTCTCATCATAGCTTAACTCGCATAACCATTTACGAATCTTGGTTTTAGATTCCTTTCGAGTATTATGATAGATTGATAGGATTTCATTTATTTTATTATACAAGTAACCTCCAAGGAAGCAGAAGAATTTATGTGAGAATCTGGTGTTAAATCTTATTGAAGGGCAAACACTATGACAACGCCTCACATTTTCAAAGAGTTCAGGCTTATAATCTATATCGACATGTTTACGTAAGACTGTGTTTAAAATGAAAAGTTGACGCACAGTTAGTACTTCGCATTTTTGATACAGTTCACTTGTTGGAAATAGATAAGGCAATCTATGACTTACTTTCAATATTGCTCTTTGAGCTCGTTCCAGAGCCAGTATTGTGGTTTTGGAGCATCCACCCCAGGTGGTGATGCAATAGGCAAGCAAAGATTGAACTAATGCTAAGTACACTGTTTTTAGGATCTTTGAGTCAGCTACATCACGTAGATTTTTAATAATATAAATAAATTTTCGTAGCCTTGCTGCGGTAGCATCAATGTGAGCCTGGAAATTGAGATTTTTGTCGAGTATGACCCCGAGATATTTGATGTTATCCGTTACTTCAAGGTTTGGACATGTACAGGAGGCACTCTGAGGGCAATTATTCGAATGAGAGACTATAGAAAGACTATCCATCGAGGCTTCTTCTAGATTCCTTATAGAAAATGGAATAAATTTCGTTTTAGTGTCATTTAGGGTAAGTTTGTTAGCCATTAGCCATCTCTTAACAATATTGAAACCAAGCTGAGCATGAGTAAATGCTCTTTCCCAAGTGTCTCCATGGAACAGTAGTGCTGTATCATCAGCAAAAGTGATAATTTTCCCTTCCTTAAGTTGCAATCTACATAGGTCGTTAATGTAGGCTAAAAAGAGAGTTGGTCCTAATGAGCTTCCTTGTGGAACACCAATGTCAATGGGAAGGTCGTTGCTAGACAATTCACCTATACGAACTCTCTGAAAGCGGTCCGTAAGATAGCTTTTGAATAGATTTAATTGGGTGTCCCGTATTCCGAGTCTTGCAAGTTTGTCTAAAAGTAACGGTACAGAAACTGTGTCGAATGCCTTAGCTATATCCAAAAATATGACTATCACTTTCTGCTTGGAGTCAAGATTGGCAACTATAAAGTTAACAAGATCATGAACTGCATCTTCACAGGATAACCCGGCCCTAAAACCATACTGTGAGGCAGAAAGGATATTGTTTGACTCCAGATATTTAACTAGACGTATGTTAATGAGTTTTTCCAGTATTTTAGAGAGTGTCGGTAAAATTGCTATTGGCCTATAGTTATCGACACAGTTTCTGTCACCACCTTTGTGCACTGGATGGATTTCAGCAAGCTTCAAGCTATCCGGAAAAGTGCCAGAACTAAATGCTAGGTTGAATATGTATACTAGCAGGGGAGTAAAGATCTCAGAATAACGTTTGAGTAAATAGTTTGGAATGTTGTCACGACCTGTAGCACAGTTATTTTTCAGACCCCGAATAATAGCTATAACCTCTGACCCATCGGTATCATGAAGAACAAAGGAATCAGGATGTACATAATTCAAAGAGTTAAAGTTTGTGCCATCAATAGCAGGGATCACATTAGCCAATCTATTTCCTATTTCTACAAAATGTTTGTTGACATTATTTAAGTCCTCCTGTGCATTTAAATCAGACAGTAATTCAAAAGGTTTATGCTTTTTGTTGTTTGTGTAAGTGATATTTCTAATAGTTTCCCACAGTTTCTTATTACTTGTCTCATAAGCTGTTTGTAATTTTGTCTTTTCGTGTTCCCTCTTTAGTTTTTTAGAATAGTTTTTACAGAAATTCCTGTATCTTTTGTAGGTGATTTTAAGCACATCGTTATCAGGATCTTTTCTTAGATTTTTATGAAGTTTGTCACGAACCCTCATACATTTCAGTAAGCCGGTTGTAAGCAACTGTTTTTCATCCTTCTTCTATACGGAATGGTTACTGCTGTGGAGTTATTAGTTTTAATATCATTAAAAGCTTTCACCAAATAATTCAAGGCACAGTTTACATCTAACATATTATAGATTGGTGAAAAATCAAAGTTTTTTATTGTCTTCGTCAAATTTTTGATAATCTAGCTTGTTAATTGTATAAGGTTTGGTTTTGTTAATGGAATTGATGTCAAGTGCAAAGATAACAGTAGAATGGTCTGTGACAGTAGTCTCTGAGACATAGCATTTTGCAAGCAATTTAGTTTTAATCATTACATGATCAAGACATGTTTTTATGTGGGTGGGGATTACATGACCTGGCAACAAACCATGTGACGCAAGAAGATTTAAGTACAGTGGCGAGTTTGGGTCTTTATTATTATCAATTATATCTATATTAATGTCGCCCGTTAAAATAATGTTTGCGAAAGATGAGTATTTAAGCAATAATTGATTTAGAGATTCAATAAATCTGGTTGGGTTTTTATATCCAGATGGTCTGTAAATTGCAATTACAATTGTATCATGATTAATTTTCACAATTAAGCAGTTGCAGTCAAGTAGAGTGGGTTCCTCTGTTGTGAGCTGCAGTTTGTTGTTGATATATATTATAACTCCTTCATTTATGACTAATACTAGTTTTTAATATTTTTCAAGAAATTTAATAAACATAGTTATTTAGTTGTAATGTATTTTTTCTTGATTGGCGGCGCTGTGGACGCATGATGCACCCTTAAACAAAGATTCTCATTCTTTGAAACATTTCTAACTTTTTGATCAAGATGGGAATGCCACAGTGAAAGAAATGCTCAAGTAATGCAGATGTACATACATATTTATTAAATAAGAAAATAAGGCTAGTCTACAACTCTGACCTCTAGTCTTGATTATTATTATGAAACAATACAATAACAATGTGTCATAAGATTTTTTATGACCTTAAAACAAAGGGCAGATTACATACATATGAGAACGTACTATGGGCAACAGCGTCACTTAACCAGTTAGCAACAAATTTAGTGTGCATGCGTATCACCCCTGCACAAACTAAACGTATGTTGTAACGGCGTGGCATGCAAGCGATTTTAACATTATGAGCGGTTAAGCGACGCAGTTGCCCGTAGTACCTAAAGAAGGAAATTGTTATTTAAAAGTAATGTTACCAGCAACTTTTTGTAAAAAAAATTGTAATAAATTTTAATAACAAGTGGCATTCTTTATACACATTCAAATATGCACGAATGTAATTAAAAGCTAAAACCGTCTCAAGTGCAGCATTTAGTATTGAGATCTTCTAACAAATGATCATCATTTGCTACAGTTGTAGCTGCACACTCAAATAATAAAAGGATAAGGATAAGGATAAGTAGGTGACCTAAAATCTACAAAGTATTATTTACTTTGTCTTTGACAATCCTCGGTAGGTACTTATGAGTTAACATAACTCTATTTCTAAATAAAAAACTACTTCTAAGTTAACTTTGGGAGTTTTGAGCCGGGTTATTGTTTGCTCCAGAATTATTGTTCTCGAATGTTGTCTTGTTCTTGAGCAAATATGCAGCCAAATAATTGATAGGATCTGGAGGACGTTCCTTGGCTAGCGCAGATAGACCTTGGAGCAAAATAGGAACAACAGTTTGGTCTAAATATTGACGAGTGGGCAGAGCGTTGAGATCAATTCTTGATTTGCGACTGGCGTTCGTTTCGTTTTCCTTCTCCATTGCTATTATTCTCTGGAAGTTGTAATGAAACGGTAAATTGATCGGTTCACCCGTTATGTACATCTAATAAAAAGTTATGCATGGAAAAAGAAGGGAAAAAGCAATAATCTAAGGGAAAAAGCATCAACAGCTAAAACTAACCTTTACAGATTCGGGTATTCTAGACGGAGGTTTTTCTTCCTTAAGGTTTGTCTGCAGTGAGCTTTCTGACATGAGTTACCTATATTAATTGTTTTAAACCAATAACGATAGCTAAGAATAATATTATTTAGTAAATACTTAGATAAAATCGACTCGACTTCGACTTGTAAACAATTTTAACAATTTTCAGTCTTGACTTGACGTTTACCACAGACTACTACAACACGGACTGTCTTGTCACTAGGAAGTTTAGAGTCAAGTCAGTCAAGATAGAACGAGAGAAGGCAATATCGCGCGCGCCCCATTTCACCAAAGTACCATGTCCAATTAGTTCGTGTCAGTTTATAAAAACTAGTTGGTCACGAACACTCGCCATTTTGTAAGACTACATATCGCCGAACGCAGCTTCGCTAAAATGGTGTATTGTGCAGTGACTTTATGTAAAAGACGATCCGAAAGTTCAAATTTTACTAAAGACGGGATTTCCTATCACACGTAAGTATAATTTTATTAACAAACTATGATCTAATCACGAAGAAAACCCAGTTTGTTTAGTAAGCTAATGACAGACATTGCGACAGCAAAACGATACCAAACGCCACGGCGGCCATGGTACAGTACAAGTCTAGTGTTGTAACTGTGACAAAGTCAAAGAGAACGAATGAAAGATCAAATGAATTTTAACTAAGTATTGTTTTGATGTGATCTAGTTCCTCTGATGTTGTCTCTGATTACCATATAACACAAGTGCTTTATTGAATTTTTAGATTTTAGGCATTCATAATGCTATTTTTATATTAAGACAATTAATTTATTAGAAAAAATATGGCCAAGTCGATTTTTTCTAGTATTTTTTCCATTAAATTAATTATCTGAATACAAGTGCTTTACCTAATTTGGAATCAGAGCAAAATTTCTGATGTTGTCTTTTGTCTAATATTTATTTATAATGCAACGAAATTGTATACATTGAAATGGTCTAATGAAACTTGTGCGATTGTAGGTATATTTATGTCTATCATTATTTATTTTACAGATTTCCGAAAGATCGTATTTTAAAGAACCAATGGATAAAGTTTTGCAGAAAAAACGATAGTTGGGTACCGAAAAGAACAAGCGTCATTTGTTCAGAGCATTTTGATGATTCATGTTTTCACTCAGTTTCGAGTAGAAGAAAGTTGATTGAGGGCGCTAAACCAACGAAATTTAATTGTTTTTGTAGGGTAAGATGAATATTGAAGCAATAAAATATATTTTTCTCACTTATTGCTCTGAAATGTTATCATTCCATTTGAAAAAGGGGCGTTCCACATTTCCTTGGGGGTCTAGTTCATCACATTCTAAGTTTGAAATTCCGTGCAGTAATGAATTTATATTTAATTCAATACTTCCCGCACTTGTGTGCACACTATTTCGTATTTCTTTCTTTCTTAGACGTTGTTTTTAAATTCCATATATACGAAGAATAACAAAAAAATTAAAAGCTGATTGTTTTATATTTTAGGAATCCAAATCAAATGCCAGCCCAAGTGACGGAATCAATTTATTAGATAATGCAAAGATACCGAGTATACCCGTGGTGTCTTTGGAATCAGAAATGCACATAACTATTACTAGTGAACAGATATCAATAGTATCTGTTCCTAAGCCAGCTTCAGATCCAATACCATCGCCAGCTCCCCTGCTGTCATTAAATCCTACGCTACTTCTAAATCATGGGGCTCCGTCAGATCCCACGCTCTCAAATCCTATGCAGCCATCATCTACACAACGTCAACTGGTAACTATAATGTAGTTATTCTATTCTATACATTTGAATTTAAAGTGAATGTTTATAATGTCAAAAATCAACTTTTATAAATGCAAAGTATAAACGGTACTTATTTTTTATACCTTTTGTACTGATTCTCTAAGTTCCACGTAAGCGTAGCCGCTTGCAGCCGCTAGTTTTATAATAACCCTGAAAAAATATAGAGATCAAAAGCAGACTAGTTACAATTATAAGAACCAATAATATGAAGTGCAATTATTTTAATAATCTTTTAAAAGTAAATCTTTATCTATTTTGTTGCAGTATGGTACACCTAGGGAGAGAAAATTGAAAAGAGAAATAATGTTCCAAAAAAAGAAGATTAAGAGATTGCAAGACCAAAACAGATATTTAAAGAAGAAAGTTAATAGTTTGAAGGGAATTCTTCATAATTTAATAAGTCATTGATATACATATAAAGAAGAGCGAAATCTATTATAAAAAATAGGAGTAGAAGAAAAAGAACTCCTTCAGAGACACATATAAATAGCCGAAAATGATAAACTTCCCCGGACAAAATTTTCACCGGAATTAAGATGTTTTGCTCTTACGTTAAATTATTATTCACCAAAAGCATACAAATATGTACGCAAAACATTTGGAACATGTTTACCTCATCCGCGGATGCTATCAAAATGGTACAGTTAGCCAGGTTTTACTCGCGAAACATTTAACGCTTTAAAAGTCAAAGCAGAAGAAAGTTCCGAAAAAAAATATTGCACACAGACCCGCGCAAAATGTTTTGTGTACGTGTTTTCCAAAGCAAAAAATTGTTTCTCTACACAAAAATGTTTCGCAATACAATGTTTTGTGTAGATGTTTTTATTGATTGTGTAGAGCAAAACATGTGCTATGGACCTGGCCTAAGAGTGTGCTTGAATATGAAGAAAGTTGTGTGCTGTGCGTGTGTACCTCGTCTCCCCCCAAAATTGGCCTAAAAAAATTCTAGCCTAGGAGTACGCTGGTACTCATTTTCATACTATGATAGGAGAGTGCTCTTGGCTACTCCCTTAGAGCATACAGAACGGGAGTAAGCAAAACACGCGCCCCCTTTCACCAAAGTACATGACCAATTTGGTCGTGTCAGTTTATAAAAACTAGTTGGTCACGAACACTCGCTCGCCATTTTGTAATACTACATATCGCCGAGCGCAGCTCCGCAAAAATGATGTATTATGCAGTGATTTTGTGCAAAAGACGATCCGAAAGTTCAAATTTTACTAAAGACGGTATTTCCTATCACACCAAAACTAATTTTATTAACAAACTGTGATATAATCACGAAGAAAACGCAATTTGTTAAGTAAGCTAACGACAGATATTGCGATAGCAAAACGATACCAAACATAATACTAATCTATGAAACAAACATCATGGTACAAGTCTAGAGCTGTGACAGTGTGAACAAATGTGTGTGCTCGCGTTCGCTTTGAACGAATGAAAGATCAAATGAATTTTAACTATTATTTTGATGTGATCTGATCTGCACGCGTAGCATGACCAACATCGAGATAAGATTCGACTCAGAGAACAATGGCTTGTCTACACCGAAATGTCACTTTTGTCGGGTTGAGATCGAGATACTCATGCTCGCATTTACAACTAGTAGACTCGTATTGTTCTTTGTCGTGGCCTAATGTCAAAAGTCGACAAACACGAGCTTTTCTCTTCAACTGACATTAATTTGACAGTTGAATCAGAGAAACTTGTCTACCACCCTTTGAGTAGTCGAGAAGGTCGAGAGAGAATCACAGACTAATAAGAAGATTCGAAATAGTTTTCTACGTATTTTATTTTATATGAATCTAAATTTCGCAATAAAAATAAATTTAAATTATCCGTGCTTATATTTTATTCCTTAAAAACTTAAATTAAAATTATTTTCATACGTTGATTTTAATATTTCGTAATTTTCTCGTCATTTTACACAGATTACTAAATTAACAATTTCGTTAGTAGTCTGTGTTATCTTTTCAAAATACTCTCAATAAAAGAAAGGCAAACGAATTTATATCCATACAGCTATATTTAATTAGTTTTAAAATTTTAGCGTTGTGAAATCTATAGTGTAATGTATCGTAATCTGTGGCTCTTTACTCTACTCTATGGAGCGCTCTCTTCTACCTTGTCGATTGACCTGCGATGTATAATTTTTATTGTGTCCTATTGAAAATAAAGTTTATGGGCGTACTCTCGCCTTTATTAGCCTCTTCTGCCATAGCGACTTGAGGTATTCTAAGGGGACAGCTGTAATAAAACTAACCAAGTCACAATCACAATCAATGGTTGTTTAGTCTCACGAATTAGCTCTTACAAAACATCCTGGTAACAATTAAATAATCACTGGATTCATAACCTTAATCAAACACAACTTAAAATTACGTGGAACAACAGCGATTCGTCGCAAACGCGGTATGCGAGCCGTTCATGTTTTTCAAAGCAAAGTCTTGTTTGTTTTCCATCCACCATTGAACATGCCGCACAGACCACCTACACGACGCTCCGCCAGACTGACAGTGACAGCTCGCTCGTCAATCTCGTCCCGACGTAACACAGATAAAAAAGAGGAGGCGCAAGTGAAGCGCCGTCACGGCCGGACTGACCTGCGACCGTCCTCGGGCGCATCAGTTAGGAGTCCTGTAACAATCACACAGTACATCGTACACTTGTATCATCTCTACTTGCGGAACAACCCGCTCGTTCAACCTGACAACCTTGCTTAACAGTCTTTACAATGCCTACTGATTGTGTTTTGACCAAATGTTTTTAACATCAAATTCCTTTGACCACACATAGACCGGACAACAACTGTCTCCCAACAGTCTTATTATTTTACACATAGACCGGACAGCAATTGTCTCCCAACAGTCTTATTATTTCACACATAGATTTAGATACACATACCTATTTGTTACGGACTGCCTTGCTCTGCGTGAATTTGGACTTCGTGCTCAATAACTTCAGTATCAGAGTCTGACAATCTGAGATAAATGGCACTAAGAGAATCCGACTCAGATGTTAAATTTTCTAGTTCTGTGGTTATGGTATCGGAGTTCGTCGTTAATGTATCACAACTACTCGGTCTGTCGAGGCAATCATTGCTAAGTTCTACGTCTTCCGACGCCGCCGTCACGGCCTCGTTCTCACTCATCAAATTGATCGATATGTCAACTAACCCTTCATGACCCTGAGGTACTGGACGCAAGTTCTCGTGCGCGTATTTAAAGGTACGATGCGAACCGATCAAACTTTTCAGCTCGTAACGATCATTGTCTAACACTGCAGTTATTACAAAAGGACCCTTAAACTTCCTATCTAACTTTGTTTGGTTACGTTCACTGCTTTTGATAAACACATAATCACCCTTTAAAAACGGCTTAATGGCTGCGCGGCCCTGGTTAAATCGTTGAGCATCTGATGCTGCTGCTTTTTTTATGTTATTAGACGCGTCTTCCCTAGCGGACTCCAGGTCAATTCGCTCTTCGCTTTCTGAATCAGAGGATCTAATTCTAATTTTTGACATTCCCAAAGATTGGGAGCGAATACCAAACATTAGTTCCGTTGGCAAAAATTTAGTGACGGTGGATTTAGTGCTGTTGAGGGCTAATTGAACATTCCCTAACTCATCACGCCATGTTTTATTGGGGTCATTTTCTATGATTGTTAACAAGCTTTTTAGGGTGCGCATTACGCGTTCTACCTGGCCGTTTGCCCTGCTGGAACCCGTTGCTATAAAGTGAAGCTCAATATTAAACTCGGAACAAAAGTTTTTGAACTCCTGGCTGATGTAGCATCTGCCTTGGTCAGCAATAATGCGTTTCGGAGCTCCAAAAAGGCAAACAGCGTTTTGAAGTGCTCTAACTGCACTAGCTGCGTCTAATGAAGAGGTATGCTCTAATACCACGTATTTAGTAAAGGCATCGATTATTACAGAACAATATTCCTTGCGGTCACTCTTTCCGCTAAGCTTTCCGGTAAAGTCTATATGAATCGTGTGCCAAGGCACAGGCACTTTTGGGATGGAATGTAGCTGTACAGGTTGAGCGCCGGAAGGGCCTTTTGATGCCTTGCAGACAATGCAAGAGTCAATGAACTTCCTAACACACTTGGCCATCTGGGGAAACCAGTACTGTTCATATAATTTGTCCAATGTTTTGTCACTACCCAGATGTTGAAGCTCATTGTGAACATGATTGATCAACGTCCAGATTAAAGAACGAGGGACTACTGGTAACCATGAAATAATCTTGTTCCTCATGACTTTCCTATAGAGAACACCATCTCTAACGTCGTATGATTGACCAACTGTGTCAGGAAAATCGTTATTATTATGCTTGTTAATTAAGTCTTGAATCTCTGAATCGCGCTTTTGTTCTACAGAAAGCCATCCTTGATGCAATTCTACAAAATGTATCGTCTTTGATGCAGGTGAAGGAGACACTTGTGTTGAGGAACATGAACTACTAGGGTCAGGTAAAGGATTTCTCGACAGGTAATCCGCGTGCTCCATGTTACGACCTTCACGATATACGATATCAAAATCGTAGGCTTGCAAAAATGCCCACCAGCGATGTACACGCGGGGTCAAATCTATTTTTGATTTTGATGCCTTTAGTGAATTACAGTCCGTAAAAACTTTAAAACGTCGGCCATATAAATAATACCGAAAATGTTCTACCGCTCGTACAACAGCGAGTGTTTCTAGTTCGTACGAGTGATAGCGGGACTCTACCTCGGATGTACGTCGACTAAAGTATTCCACAACATGAGGAAGGTCATTTTTCTTTTGAATGAGGATTGCCCCGTACCCCTCAGAGCTGGCATCGCAATGAAGTTCGACGGGCATGTCTGGGTCAAAAATTGTCAGAACCGGTTCTGAAGTAAGTATCTTTATTATAGAATTACGGATCTTTTCAAATTTTTCATCCCATTTTATAGGACCTTTCAATTTTGTCAGAGGATACAAGGGACCAACAAGTTTTGTAAAACTGGGGATAAATTTTCGGAAATAGGACGCAAGTCCTAAAAATTGTCGGACTTGTGTTGCCGTCCTGGGTTGGGGGGAGTCTATTAGAGCCTGAATTTTACGAGAATTTGGTCTAACCTCACCGCACTGGATAGAATATCCCAAGAACTCAACTCGCTTTTTCATGAAATGACACTTTTTCAGGTTAAGTGAAAATCCAGCTGCAGAGAGAGCAGCTAGAACTTCATTGAGACGTTTAAGACCTTCAGAAATGTTATTAGAATAACACAAAACGTCGTCCATATAAATCAAGGGTTTATCCTTCAGCTGATGCACAGCTTTGGTAATACACCGTTGATAAACTGAAGGAGCATTGCGTAGCCCGAAAGGCATAGCAAGGTACTCATACTGCCCCTCTGGAGTCACAAAAGCAGTCTTTTCTATCGAGCCTGGTTCAATTGGTATTTGGTGGAAACCAGACGCCATATCTAATGAAGTAAAATAATTTGCACCACTGAGTTGATCTATTTGTTCCTCAATGCGAGGAAGGGGATAGTGCTCGGGTCGCGTATTGGAGTTAAGCTCCCGATAATCGACACACATTCTTTCAGTGTTATCCTTTTTTTTAACTAAGAGAATGGGGCTTGCGAATGGTGATGAGCTTTCTCGGATGACACCTGCGTCAAGGAGTTCTTGAATCTTTTCCCTAACGACTTGCTTTTCTACTGGCGCTAACCTATATGGGCGCCTCTGTACGGATTTGTGTGGATCTACTAATTCGATCTCTAACTCACCGGTTTTCACACGTCTACATGGAATACCCTCTATGAAACAGTCTGCATATTTATTCAGTAGAGTGACGAGAGCTACATTATCATCACCTGTCAAATCTGTATCTACCTTAGTAAAATCTGGCTTGGTAATACCTAACTCGCAAACATTTGCCTGTTCTTTGAAATGAAATATCAAGTTATTATTGTCTATTTTTACAGTCACGCCGTTTTCTAAAATGTCCCTTCCTATTATGACAGGGTCCAGTAAACAAGAGTCCGGAACTATGTGAAACGTTAAAGTTTGTGATATTTGGCCTATGTTTACCTCACTCAAAATTTGAGACATGCATTTAACTTCATCGCTACCAATACCCGAAAGATAAACGAGATTATTGCGTACAGTACCTGGGAACTTATTTGTAAAACTTTCTTTCAGTAAAGAGCAAGACGATCCACTATCAAATAAAAAGGAGACTGGCTCACCGGATGACGTCCTCAAAGTGCCTCTCGACAACCGCTGCTCACAAAGCTTGACCTCTTTCTTTGTGAAAGCTCCACCACCACCGCTCTTCTTTTCTTGACAATTGGTTGCTATGTGTCCTGTATTACCACAAATGAAGCAGGTAACAGTCGAAGTCTTCTCAGGAATATGCGCAGAGATTGAAGAATCTTGCTTTTTCCACCTTGCCGAAGAATCATCTCGGCGTTTTCGGCATTCAGATTGACGGTGTCCAAGAACTCCGCACCAATGACATCTTCCAGAGTATCTAGCCTCCGCCATTCGAGGTCGCTTGAAATCTGGTTCTAGAATATCATGAGTATCAAGCCTTCGCTTGAATGACACAGCGCCTAAAACTCTAAACAACTGAGCTTTGGTAGTTATTATATTTGCATTTAATTCACGGCGTATCATATTATCTTTAAGACATAAAACTGATGCAACGAAGCCAACTCTTACTTCTTCTGACATTTGAGTTTTAGGAATGCTTTCGATTAGATTCCATAAGCGTAAGCCAGTTTCTGATGCAGTTTCTCGGGCTCCAATTTGAAAACGTAGAATTTCATCAAAATAGTCTTGAATTGATTTCGGTTGACAAAACATGGCTATCAAATTTTGTTTTATTACATCCCATGTCAACTCATTCAAATTTAACTTAGTTAAACAATTAGCAGCACGTCCTTTAAGAGCACCTGTTAGAGCCACAAGCAAATCTACACCTTCAAGACGTCTACTCATGACTATGAGTTCTGTAATATTGCACCAACCTACAATATCTGCATCGGCATCATCTGGGTTAAATTGTATCAGCTGCACTGCACTGGGCTGGGCTCTAGTTTCTGCCATGTGCGGTTGCGACATTGATAATATTCGTGTAAGTAATGTTTCCATGTTATTCATGAAGTGAGACTGAGTGGCACTATTTTCATTAAGTAATTGTGTCTGACTCTCTGTGGGCGGACTCTGTAATCCCACGCCTGATATGGGCGTACTCTCGCCTTTATTAGCCTCTTCTGCCATAGCGACTTGAGGTATTCTAAGGGGACAGCTGTAATAAAACTAACCAAGTCACAATCACAATCAATGGTTGTTTAGTCTCACGAATTAGCTCTTACAAAACATCCTGGTAACAATTAAATAATCACTGGATTCATAACCTTAATCAAACACAACTTAAAATTACGTGGAACAACAGCGATTCGTCGCAAACGCGGTATGCGAGCCGTTCATGTTTTTCAAAGCAAAGTCTTGTTTGTTTTCCATCCACCATTGAACATGCCGCACAGACCACCTACACGACGCTCCGCCAGACTGACAGTGACAGCTCGCTCGTCAATCTCGTCCCGACGTAACACAGATAAAAAAGAGGAGGCGCAAGTGAAGCGCCGTCAAGTTTATTAGTGGATTTAACGCGTGACTTATCATTTATTCCACGACATTGTAAATTGGCGACGAAGGAAAATCGAAGTTTTACTTTCCACGGCGGAAAAATAAGTATTTCGACACTTTTTTTACGAATTTTCATTTAGCTTGGTTTGGCATACAAGATGGCTACGAGCAATGTGCTACCATCGACTGTTCAATTAAAACCATTTCAAGAAGGAGACGATATTGGATGTTTCATGGAAAGAATGGAGCAGTATTTCACGGCTAACCAGGTACCTGTAGACAGGCACACGCCTACATTGTTGATATTACTAAGTGAAGGAGTATACAAAATTCTAAGAAATATGTTACATCCTAGCTTACCCAAGCAAAAGACATACAAAGAGATAGAAGAAGCATTGAGATTGAGATTCCAGGTCAGGACATCACATTTCAGAAAGCGTATTATTTTCGATAATTTGAAGCAAATCGAAGGAGAGTTAATTTCAAAGTGGTTTGCTCGTGTAAAGGAAGCGGCAGCCGAGTGTAATTTTGTCCAAGGAGCGGAGGATCGAGTAAAGGATAAATTTGTAACTGGATTAAGACCGGGACCATTGCAGGACAGACTTTGTGAAGAACCTGTGTCAAGAAACATTAAGGAATTACTAGATATTGCATTACACAAAGAGGCAGCATCGCAACAAAATTTACAAGTGAATAAAGTTAGTAAAGTTAACTATGTTAAAGGTAAACAATTTTCAGAAGCGAATGACAAAAATGTTTTAAAATGTATTCACTGTGGTAAGTCGAATCATTCTTTTTCAAAATGCAAATATAAAAGTTATAAGTGTAAAAATTGTAATAAAATTGGTCATTTAGCTTCAGTTTGCAAAAAGAAATTGACACATTGTATTGAAAGTAATGAAACAGAGCAAAATGTAGACTCGATTGACATATTTACTATTTCACAGTCGAAAGAATTTATTAATTATGTTTCACCTTTTATGCTTAAATGTTATTTAAATGAAAAGCCAATCAGCATGGAGCTGGATACAGGTGCTGCAATATCCTGTATTACAGAAAATATTTATAAACATAATTTTTCTGATATTAAGTTGCAAGAAACTGATTTAGAATTGAAAACTTATAGTGGTCAATTATTGAAACCTTTGGGAAAAATTACTGTAATTTTAGAATTGAATAACAAAAAGTGCAAATGTTCCTTATTAATTGTAAAGAATGGCTGTAGAAATCTTTTTGGCAGAGATTTAATTAAAATTTTTGGCATTAACATGAATAATTATGTTTTGAATTCTGTTGATACTGTTAATTTAGAAAATATTTTAGAGGAATATTCAGAAATTTTTAAAAGCGAGTTAGGCACCATTAAAGATGAAAAGATTAACCTAGAGTTGAAAGAAAATTATAAGCCTATTTTTATTAAGCCTAAGACTATTCCTTATGCATATAAAGATAAAGTTGACATGGAGTTGACTAAATTGGAAAAAGAGGGTGTTATCACCAAAATTTCTAATTCAGAGTGGGGTACACCATTAGTTCCTGTTATAAAAGAAAATAGTCAAATAAGATTATGTGCTAATTATAAGTTGACGGTGAACAAGTTTTTAAAAGATTTCAATCACCCGTTACCCAGAATAGAAGAAATATTTTCAGCGTTGCAAAGGGGTGAAAAGTTTACTCGTTTAGATTTGAGAAATGCTTTTAATCATTTAATGTTAGATGAAAGTACGGGTAAGTTACTTGCATGGTCTACACCAAAAGGGATTTTTCGATTAAATAGATTACCTTATGGTACTAAGCCCGCTAGTGCCATTTTTCAGGAAAAACTTGAGAAAGTATTGTTAGGAATTAAAGGGGTAGTAAATTTTATTGACGATGTGGTCATTACAGGAGCGAATGATGTTGAACATTTACAGAATTTAAAAGAGGTCCTAAAAAGATTTAAAGAAGTAGGTATTAGATTGAATAAAGAGAAATGTGCATTTTTCCAAAAAGAAATCAAGTATTTGGGACACTTGATATCTAAGGAAGGGTTAAGGAAAGATATTTCTCGTTTAGATGGTATATTGAAGGCACCAGAGCCTAAAAACATTTCTGAGACTAGATCATGGTTAGGCATGGTTAACTACTATGCAAAATTCATTCCTAATATATCTATTATTTTGAAACCTATATATAATTTGTTGCAAAAAAATTGTGAATTCATTTGGTCTAAAGATTGTAAAAAAAGTTTTGAATTAATTAAAAAAGAAATTGTATACGATAAAATCCTTGTTCATTATGATAGAAATTTACCATTAAAATTAGCCTGTGATGCATCAAACAATGGTATTGGAGCGGTTTTAAGTCATATCATGCCGGATGGGTCAGATAGACCAATTACATTTATTTCTAGAGTTTATTCTAAAGCGGAGAAGGGTTATTCTATGATACATAAGGAGGCTTTAGCAATTTATTGGGCAGTGAGCAAATTATATCAATATTTAATTGGTACTAAATTTAGTATAGTTTCAGATCACAAACCTTTACAAGCTCTTTTTGGGGAATATAAAAGTTTACCTCAAATGGCAGCAGGCAGACTACAAAGATGGTCATTGTATTTAGCTGATTTTGATTACACATTTACTTATATAAAAGGTACTGAAAATGTTATTGCTGACTGTATGTCTAGATTACCATTGCCATATGCAAACGAAAATGAACAAAATAAAACAAAATCATATGATTATATAAATTTTGTGGAAGATCAAAATGTTATAGATTTAAACAGAGTAAGGTCAGAAACTAGAAAAGATCCATTGTTAAGTTGTTTGTTTAATATGATTAGATATGGTTTTGATTGTAATATTAATGATAACCTCAAACCTTTCTTTCAAAGAAAAGATGAGTTATATATTGAAAACGGTGTAATTATGTGGGGTTATAGAGTTATTATTCCAAAAAAGTTACAAAGTGAATTGTTAAAAGAATTACATTCTACTCATGAGGGCATTGTGAAAATGAAAAGTAATGCTAGATCTTATTTTTGGTGGCCAAATTTGGACAAAGATATTGAACAATATGTTAAAACTTGTAATGTGTGTATGTCAATGCGTCCAGAACCAGCCAAATGTAATATTATTCCATGGCCAAAAACTAAAATGCCTTATGAAAGAGTACATGCAGATTTTTTAGGTCCAATCGATGGCAAAATGATTTTATTGATAGTAGATACTTTTTCAAAGTGGCCAGAAGCTTACATTATGAAAAGCATTGATTCACGTAGTACTGTTGAAAAATTTAGAGAGTGTTTTGCTAGGTATGGTTTACCAAAAGTAGTAGTAACTGATAATGCAACAACATTTTTATCAAAAGAGTTCTCTGAATTTCTCAACAAAAATGGAGTTACACATGAGACTTCTCCACCATTCCACCCAGCAACCAATGGTTTTGCTGAAAATTCTGTAAAAAGTTTTAAATTAGGTTTAATGAAAGCAATGAAGGATAAAGCTAATGTAAACATTTCATTTGAAACTTTGATGAATAGATACTTATTTCACTATAGAAATTCTATTCATATGAAAACTGGTGAATGTCCATCACAATTAATGTTTAACAGGAAAGTAAGATGTAGATTAGATTTATTATGTAACAAAAAGGAAAAAGAGATGATAGGGAAAGGAAATAGACAGGAAATATTTAAGGAAGGAGATATTGTCTACTGTAGGGATTATAGAAATCCAAACAAGAAAATATTTACAAAATGTGTAATTGATGAAAAATTAGGAAACAGAACGTATTTGTGTAAAGTGTTGGAAGATAATATAATTTGGAAAAGACATTTAGATCAAATAATTAAGTCAGGATTTAAAAATGTTAACGAAGACAGGAATATTATTGAATCTAATGGTAATGTTGTTTGTAATGATGAAAGTGTTATTATTCCCGAAGATTTAAACATTGTTTCCAATGACTTTAATATTGTTCCTGATAAATCTCTTGAGGTTGAACCAACTGAACCTAAAGTTTTAGAAAAGGAATTGAATGTATCTTCTAATGTAGAAAAACCTCAACCTGATGTTATCGAAAATACTAAATGTGATGAAAATATTCCTGAAAATACTTGTAGACGTTCTGAAAGATTAAGAAAACCACCTGTAAGACTAAATTTATAGGGGAGAGTGATTGTAATGTATCGTAATCTGTGGCTCTTTACTCTACTCTATGGAGCGCTCTCTTCTACCTTGTCGATTGACCTGCGATGTATAATTTTTATTGTGTCCTATTGAAAATAAAGTTTATTAGTGGATTTAACGCGTGACTTATCATTTATTCCACGACATTGTATATAGAAAGGAACGGTGCTTTATGAGAAATAAAGTAATTATTTTCTATTGGCAATATTATTCTTCTCGAACTCGAGAGAGCTTGTCTACGGAAGAGAACGCTTTCTTGAGTGCCTCTTTATCTTAGAACTTATAAAAAAATGAGAATCATGTTTAAACTAAATTATTTCGGATCAAATTAGATAATTTTGACGTTTATTGGTGTTGAAATAAAAAGATTACCTTTAAAATTCACTTTTTTTATTAAAAGACATTAAAAGGTTTCGAAATTCTGAGAACGAGTCCCACCTGTCTGTCAAACTGTGCTCAGCAATCGAGAAGGTCGAGACGACAAGTCTTCGTAGACAAGAGTCTCGTTTGCTCATGCTACGCGTGCAGGACCTATATTATCAATGATTGATTATGATAAAGATTGTTCATCCGCTGAATTTTCAAGCGCGTAAAATTTAAAAAAAGTGAAAAAAAAACAGCCAAGTTCGTGTCAGGCCACGCGCAGTAGGGTTCCGTGGTTACCTTATACCATACCATATTGAATACCACTATTTTTCGTCTGCAATAGTAACTTTGTTTTTCACAGTGTTTGTATGAATGACAAAGTTATATGTGCGGTTTTGGAAAATGTACTATATCTCTAACAACTGATTACTATATCTCATTCAAACAAATTTTCGTTGAAAGTGTTAATTAAGATCTATAGCATATTTTCTTTTTGATTTTTGACTCTCTTATTTTAAAAGTTAGAGGGGGGGACACATTTTACTACTTCGGCAGTCTTTTAAACGTTTGACTTTGAGAAAAAATAGTCTTAGGAACCTCAATGACATTTTTGAACACCTATCTGTAGACTTATATATATAAGGATGTTTTTTCAGTTTCAGTTCCATGTATAGGGAGCTCCCCTTTAATCTTTTGTTTTATTTTTATTTTTGTGTAAAAATAATTCGTACGGCGGCGGTTTACAGAATACATCTACTTATATCAAATTTCAACTGTGTAGTCCTAATACTTTCGGAATAAAGTGGCTGTGACATACGGACGGACAGACAGACTTACAGACAACCAATCTATAAGGGTTTAGATTTTTGCCATTTAGGCTACGGAACCCTAACAAGCAATTTAAGGTTCAAAATTCATTGGAGATTTTTGACAGTTTTGTATAGCTTGATGTGCTGCTGACTGTACACAGATACTTGTAAATAAATGATTATATTATTAATAACATTTATTTTTCTTTTTTAACAACCTTTACATTTGCATCTTGCGCCAACTCACTATCGGAATTTTATTTCTGTACATTATTTGAGGATAAAAGTGCAGAACGATGTTTTATGTATGTTATTAAACATTTCTTTGTAAGCTATTTTAGTGATTGTTGGTGCAAATCACAAAATCAAATGAAGACTTTTTTTGTTCGTAATTATAATCAATCACTCATCTTTAAATCAAAGCTTCTAATCATTCAATTTCATCGGCCTTTTTATGTCCCATCACTAACCTTAACGCAAGGGCAAACTTATTTCTGTCGGTAAGTTTGGCGCTGCCGTCTACGTGATCTGTCAGAATTTGTACTAAGATGGTTAGTTCCGAATTTGACCACCTGCCAATATAACTTTGTGTCATTCTGTTTTTGTGTGCGTGTGTAACAATCTTAGAGTATAGTATATAGAGACGGCCTGTTGTTCTATATGAACTACGGTTATACAAATATGATCTAAATCGACATTGCACTCATGAACTTGTAGCTGTCTCGTTTTAACTTACCTACAATACCCCATGTAAAAAGAGACAACAGTATATTTGTTTGACCTATTTCTGGCAACATTAAAATATATACTCATAGCAGTATATTTGTTCTGTGCTTCAATGTCTCTTGATTAATGTGAGCACTCAGATTTTTTAAAATAAAAAACGTAAAATTCATACAAAACACTAGAGAAATATTTGACAATAATCAGAACAATAACAAATAGCCAATCAGAGCATCCGTAAGTCAATAACGATGACGTCAGCCAATCAGCGCGCGCAAAAAGATGGTGATTCGCGATTTACCAAGATACGCCGGATTTTTGTAAAAATCCTAAACATTACTCGTATGATTGCAAAAATCTGTCTTAGATTATAATCATCCGGTATTTTACAATCATACTAGGATTTTTGTAAAAATCCTGTTTGTAAAATTATCCTACGACATATACACACATAGCAAAAAAAAAAATTTTTTTGTTTTCATTTCATTTCATCATGAGGAGGATCAAAACGTTTACCCATCAAAAGAGAAACATTCGGAGATCAAAACCCGCATGGGTTTGCCATCCCAAACCCTGGCTGGTTTCAAGATCAGCCAAGTTTTATGAGGCCCAAAAATGGGGTCACTTACCTCATCAGGTAGAACTTTTTTTTGTGGCGCAGCTGTAGTCCGGCACGTGTTTTTAACATACTATTTTTTCTTTTTTCCACACATCCTTTTTTCAGACGGTATCATTATTATTTTTTAAGAACGGTATAACTTCAAAAGTAGGTACCTTTGGTACCTACCTACCTTAATGAAACATTTGTCAACATTTTAAGATTTATTTAAAAAAGTTCTTAGGTCTAAAATCTATTTATAGTTTACACACGATATACACATACCACACAAAACTTGCAGTAATAATCACTTTACAACATAATTCTAGTTGTGGGTTTTTCTCCTGCATAATAATGCCACACAACTTATTTATTAGTTACATAAATTTTAAGTTTTGTTAGCAATATTACATTTTAACTATCAATTCAGCAGAAAATGTCAATAAAAGAAAAATACCACTTCAAAGTTAATAATGACGATCAGTAACGATTTTTGTTTAGTGGCTTATCAGAAACCTTATGCCATTACGTGACTAACTGTGAATAAATTTTTACGATATCTCTTAGGGTCCCCACAGACCTACCGGTTTCTTTTCTTTGCTGTTCGGCAATGGACCGCCGGCCAAGAGGCTCATTTCAATCTATCGCATATTTTTTTTACATATGTTATGTATGTTCTTGTGAGCTTTGTTCCTTAAACGATCGTTATGAAAACACAAAAAAATAGTTCAGGTATTAGATAGATTTATTTTTAGCAATCAGAGACCATGTTCAGGGTGGCATATCTCCCAGAAGCTTCCTACTTCGCAACCCAGACGATATTATACGATGATATTTGATAACACCAAGCTAATGGCTATCTTGCCAATTTGATCTGGTCCCAATATGCGATAGATTGAAAATGACCCTGGTTGGCCCGGCGGTCTAAACAGCAAGTAGAACAGCATAGCAAAGAAAAGAAACCGGTAGGTCTGGGGGGACCCTTAAACCTGAGAAGTTATACGAGCTAAAACGTGCTAAAACACTGTTATTTTGGGGGTCCCTATGACGTCATCGAGACGTACGCGAACCTTGTCTTACGTGATAAAGCACATATTGCATTGGGCTTGGCATTTCCTTCAAAATCCTCATATCTCAACCATTTCTAAACGGATTTCAAAAAATCTTTCACTAAGTATCATAGCTATGAATATGTGTTTATATTAGACCAATAAAACTACAGTATTCAAACCTGTTACTGATCCTCATTAATGATTCTGTACTTGTGCCGTGTTCAAAGCAACAACTCAATTTTTGCCAACATTTAGATTAAGTACGTACCTAGGTACAGCTGAATTATTAAAGTAAAATATCCGTGGGCGCACGCGTTTTTGTTTTAATAAAAGAAGTGTATTATACTAATGTTATTTTCAGTTCAGTCGACATTTATATAAATTACTAATTTTTTATCGATCATGGCGTTTAATACTATTCAGAACGTACTATCGTGCTTCTCGTGAAACGTTTTAAATGCTACTTCATTGATACAAAGCGAAACTATTAAACTTACTAAAGTCTGTTCATCCTTACTTGTCTTATTTAGTAAACAGTTTTTGACAGTTGTCATACGTCTTTTAAACTTAAATCGTTATTTAAAAATATGTTAGTAAGTTTATGAAATTATTGTTAATTTATTAACAATTTATTTAGTAATCTATGTGTGGAAAACCATTTGTTTTATTTTATAAATGATTATTTCAATAAAGAGTTGGGTGAAGATTGTTTACCATATAAGACAAGTAAGGATGGACAGACTTTACGTGTTCATTTTATGGCGACGGCTAGACGTGTGGTAAATATCGTGATCCATCGCCATAAAGTAAATTTTAACCATGGAAAGTAATTTTTACAGAATGTTCAACATTTTACTTTCCATGGTTAAAATTTACTCTATGGCGATGGATCACGGTAAATACCACGCGTGTAGCCGGCGCATGATTGCCGTAACCTCCCGGCCCGCTTCTTCATACCGCACCCCCTGCGTCGCCTGAGGAGGCGCTAGGGTTGCCAGGGGATCAAGTCTGCTGATGTTATCGTCAAAATCGTGTTTGAATGGTAATGCTTTTTGACCAGCGAACTAAAATCTATGGAACAAGCATTGCGCTCAAAAAATGACACCACACGAAAAGTACAACTAAGTGGATGGAGTTAAGAATGCTGGCATTTAATTATGCAGCACAAAGCGTCTGAGCACTGGTTGCTTATTAGCGACCATAATTTGTATACTCATAGATATTTTCTACACTTAAATGAAAAATATGATTCGTTATTCCAGCATATTTTTACTGCCTTCTTTGCGTCTTTTGACTACACAGGACGTCATTTCTAATAAATTTTCTCTTTCTCTCTTTTTCCTTCAAGACAAACTTCAATTATTGTAAAGAACGAAGCTGAGTCCTGTTTTTGACACAGTTCCCTTTTATTAAACCCAAAATCGAGACACAATGTGTTACTGTTTTGGGTTTAAGAAACACAATGTGTTTCGGTTTTGGGTTTAAGAAACAAGAACTGTGTCAAAAACAGCGAACTAAAATCTAAAGATGTGTAATTGCAAACAAATATTGCTTAAAAAATAGCACCACGGGGCCGAAAAAGTACAACCCGCTCAGCTTTAGTCGGGCCAGCCTCACACCCGGTGACTGACGTTAGTGTTCTTATCAATGAATTGCAGTTTATATTGTAGAGAAGAGATAGAAAGGGAGAATTTATTAGAAATGACGTCCTTTATAGTCAAATGGTGTAAAAGATGCCAGTAAAGCAGTAAAAAGATGCAGAAATAACGTATTTCGATTAAGTACAGATAAAAGTATACAAATTATAGTCGCTAATAAGCAACCAGTGTTCAGACGCTTTGTGCTGCATAATTAAATGCCAGCATTTTTAGCTTTATTCACTTAGTTGTACTTTTCGTGTGGTGTCATTTTTTGAGCGAAATGCTTATTCCATAGCTTTAGTTCGCTGGTCAAAAAGCATTACCATTCAAACACCATTGAAACACGATTTTGACATTAACATTAGCAGACTTGACCCCCAGATGGGCTGGACGTGGCTGGATTATCTAGCTATTTCACATGTTATCCAGGTTTTAGGCAAAATGTCCAGCTAAAAATGAAACGCACGCAACGCCGCCTCTCACGAGCTTTCGTCACCTACAGTAGACTAGATAAACTAGAGTTTACTGATGTTTAGGCGTGGAAAACTCCATGCGATTTCGTCTCTCCGTGCAGGGACGTTTGAACAAGGAAAGCTATATACGCGGCCCGTCCGCTGCTTTTGATTTTGTACAGCCAAAAATCCTATTATCCAGATATTTTTTTAGCATCTCGTCTAGAAATTTTGATTTTTCAATCTGGCAACCCTAGGAGGCTCGCTTGAGGGTGACGCAGGGGGCGCGGTATGAAGAAGCGGGCCAAGAGGTAACGGCAATCATGAAATGAACGCGTATAGAGACACAATATTGCAGAAAATCACCCTCGCGGCCAGTATTACAACCTTGCCAGTTTTCTGAATGGCTATCAATGCGTCTCTTTTATTTGCTGTACAGCGAGAAAGAGATGTAACTATAGCATTTCATAAACCTGGCAAGTTTTAAGAGATTGCAATACCCCCCAGATCTATTTATTCTGTGGTAAAACGATAATTTTAGTAAGATGGTGTTGCCATATAAAAAAGAGGTATCGAAAAGGTAGTTTTGTATTTCTTCTAATTAAGAGTTCTGCCGGGTTTATGTTCTGAGGTAGTGTGGTGGCGGGGGCGGCGGGGGCGCGGGCCTGAGGCGCGGCGCTCTCTCGAGCTGGCGGCGCCACGACGCCATCGCTTCGCTGAGGGTCCACAGCTCGGACAGAAGTGACAGGTCCAATTGCCGAAGACTCGCCTGGAAAAGAACAAAAAGCACATTTAAAAATCTTATTAAAAAAAATCGAATGTGAAAAAATAAACCGCACAGTGTGGCATACTTCTTGAGGGCCCAAAAGAAATCTCTGTGCAGTGGCGGATCCAGGATTTATTTAAAAAAAGAACTCCTTTTTTGCAGTTAGTTAACATGCTTTTGGGCGGGTTTGAGCGCCCTGCTCCCATATTACACCTCCCTCCCTCTTAAAACTTGCCAGTTTTCTGAATGGCTATCAATGCATCTCTTTTATTTGCTATGCAGCGAGAAAGAGATGTAACTATAGCAATTCATAAACCTTGCAAGTTTTAAGAGGTTGTAATACCCCCCCCCCCCTGGGCGCTTAACCCCCCCCCCCTCCCCTCATCTCTTAACTATTTTAACTAACTAAAGTATCTGCATCATCTCCAAAAGCATCTTAACTAAAAGGAGGTTCTTTTATGAAAGAAATCCTGGATCCACCACTGCACAGAGATTCCTTTGGGCTCTCGAGAAGTACGAATATTTTTTCAAAAGCGCAGAATTTTTTAGGAATTCCTTCCTATAATTAATTCTAAATTACTGAATGAATGAATGAAAATGAATGAAATGAAATGAATGAAATGAATGAAAATGAATGAAAAATGAAATGAATGAATGAAAAAAATCTTTATTCTAATAAGCTCACATAATGAGCGTTTTTAAATCGTCAAATAATTTTTTGCCCTACCACCCATTATGACGTCTTTTAGCTGACAAGAAAAACGGGCGCAAAAACTTACCAGCTTTATCAAATGGAACGATATTTACAAATATGTATATCGTTTCCAGACTTTAACAAAGATTAACAAATAAATAAAATTTAATTAGATCATTACTTAATGAATTACAAATTTTCTTAATCAATTTACAGGCTTCAAGCTAAATTCAAAGTTTGAAGTTATTATTCAGTCTAGGCTGTTACAAGAGAGAGAAAAAAAAAAAACTTTACAATTCTATATGCGTTAAGATAGGTAGTCAGAAGCAGACCCATTCCCACTGGCAGCACCCGTTCACGAGCATGACGCATGAACCAGCCATCGCTTCGCTCAACCATATTTGAGGGAACGTAACGACCCGCCTCACGCGACACCACCGCAGAAATGATTAAAGAGAGCATGACATACTAAGGCTACCCATGTTAAGGCATCGAATTGAAAACTAATATCCAAAAGCTTTTCATAGGCAATATTTATGTATTTTATATTTTACTTTCCATAGTCGGCACTTATGAATTTTATAATACACAAATACTGACTATAGAAAGCAAAAATATTGCAATTAAATAAATCAAAACAAGGTAAGTTATTATGATATATACGTTTCGAGTAAGAAGTGCCATACATACAGACAATATAAAACAGATTTTTAATATACGACGCCCTTAATACAAGCAGACAGAAGCAGACCCATTCCCACTGGCAGCACCCGTTCACGAGCATGACGCATGAACCAGCCATCGTTTCATAATTCAAATCGACCTTCGCGACGCTGGTTGCGTTAGCTCGGAATGCGGAGCGATCACGACGCGATGTAGGCCACAGAAATGTTCGAACAGTCATTGATACAGCACCAATCACAAGGCGACATCTGAGACGAATCCATTCAATCTAGAGCTCGGTTAGATCTCGTTTGGGTACCGGGAAATGTTTATATCTCATACATGGTTTACCGTTTTCCACATCAAATTATGAACCTAAGCCTTAAAAGTTTAAATTTTCAGCATTCTCACTAGAATCTCCTCTCACTAGAGGAGAAAATTATAACGCATAGCGATTGCAGGTATGCAATCAATCATTGTGGTTAATTAAGCACCAAATGATTGACAATGAAAAAAGGAAAACAATGAATCACTTTATGATGACAGCATAAGATCGCGAATGGAAACTGAAATCGTCTCCGAGTATGCACAGGAAAAGAGGGAAAGTGCGCAAATCTTTACGCTTAGCCGGAGATGTAATGAACGAGTATGATCCGGCCGAGTAATTTGCTGATATCGTGTCACGATCACGATCGAACAAACGCAATCAGACGTGCAAATGAGATGTAGCAGGGAAAATACAGCTTAGCAACTGCAGATATCAGGTTATTAGCAAATTAGAAGCTTGTTGTGCTAATCTTGTCGTTTATAAATTAATGGAGGTAGCTAATTATTGTACCGTCCTCAACGAAGAAAATATTTTGAAAAATAAAACCTAAAATAATTCAGTCGCATAAAGATCTTTTGATATTACAGTCATTCTCACATTTGCCGACAATAATTTGAACACCAATGTTCCATGTGATTGTCGTGTGTGAGTGATGAAATTTGATAATGAGATGCGTGTACCTATATATAAAATAAGTGATGTAGACGAGAAACCCAAAGAACGATATAAAGCTAAAACGTTTAGAATTAGATAAAAGATCGGTACGTTAAAGGGCTGCTACATTACATATGATAGTTATGTCGCAGGCCTATTCAGATTGATTGATTTTGATTATAGTCTAGTCGTAATCGCGTGGTGGTTGGGAAGCAATTGCATCCACTTTATATTCAGAATGTAACTGACAGAGGCAGTGTCGGACGACAGTTTAAAATGGTATTCAATTGGGAACACTCGGAAACTACACCACTTTAGTGACAGTATACCTACATAAAGCAGAGCTTGAACCTTGAATACAAAATAATGGGTACAATATACACAAATGCCTCTAATCGGATCGAATATTATGTTCATTCTCCTCCAGCTATATTAGAAATTATGACAGTGATCATGTCATGATCAGTGATCAGCCGCCGTGACACTGGTCAGAGTCACGGATCATAAAAGAAAGTCAAAGAAGTGAAAAGTTATCGATTGTATTGTGTAATCACGTTCTCGTGCCCTTTCCCTGGGGAACTACCTAACTTTCCTAACACTAACTTTTTAGAACTTTCAGTGCGGGAAAAGATAAAAAAGTTAGAGTTATTAGAATAAACTATGTCGGGATTTACACCATGTACCTATTTATTTTTGAGGCTCCGATATTTCGGTGCAGTTGCATGCGCCATATAAATGCTTGGAAAATTTCACACAGCGCCATCTAAACCCCAAACTAAGCAAAGCTTGTAATGTAGGCATAAGAAGAAGGCTGGGTGCTAGACAACTGATACACTACTCATATATTTTTTAAATATACTTAAACTTATTTTAGATATTAACTAACACCCAGACCCGTCACAGAAATTAAAATTCATCATTTTAATTTCTGCCCGGCCGGGAATCGAGCCCGGCACCTCTTGCGTGGTAGACTGGCCACTGCACCACTCAGGTCGTGGTCGTCATAGTTTATTCTGATAACGTCAAAAAGCATGGAAATTTAAAACAATATAATGTTAGGGTTGTCAACGCCGGAGTTCTTTCTCATTAATTCAGTATTATTTGATATTATTTTAAGCATTCAATCATTATGCTGCTTGTTTATTTTCACAATTACCTATATTGGTATAAAAAAATACAACAATTTCGAATGACATCATCAATCGATGTTTATTATACCACGAACACGTGACAAACCTTTAATTAACGACAAATGATTGAAAGATTCAGTTCTATTCGGAAATATAATCCAATATGCCAGCATTGCCAAATGGTATTTGTGTTTATAGATCAAATAAACAGTACAGAGGCCGCGGAATTATGCCAAGATAAATAGAAAACACACAAAATGAAAATTATTACCAACAGTATGCGCTGATTCTGATGTTCATCGTATCTGAGAATTACTTTACTGTTTCTTAACAAATAGGTCATTTTCACGAAAGGTGTTTCATGTTGTGAACCCATTAATGGTTCAAATATCTTTAAAAGCCTTTCATATTTACCCTCATGGGTTACCTTTCCCTTCTTACTGGTCATTTCATAAAGCTTTGAGGGGAGGTAATGGATCCATAATTGAATTAGATATGCCCATAGTCCACACCCTCAACGATGGACGTTGAACTTTTTCCAACGCGTTACCGTAAATTGAGGATAAGCAAACACTCATCAAAAGCAAGTATTCCGAAACCCATAAAGTCACTCAGTCAGAAGGTGCCAATTGGATTTTCATAGTCACTGTTTGAACAGCTAAAGATATGTTTACACATCTTGATTAGAATGATACTATGTGTGAATGTAAACCAAGACTGTTAAGTAATAAATGAAGCTTCAAAGAATTACGTTGATCTGAGGGGATAGTTTACATGTTCCGGAGTTGTGTTAAAAGTGAATAGTTTCTCCGAACAGTTGCTAGCAGTTACATCAACAAATGCGGCGACTGTTGTTGCTAGTTCAAAGGAAACTCCTATTAGTGAATCGACGTCCGCTTTTCATTGTGTAGCGATCCATCTAAAGTTGGATAACCGTTAGTTGAACCCATAGTTTGGAGTTTAAACATGGACGTCGTTACTAAGTCTTTGTTAAGCCTGGAATACACATGCGACTAAAAAAACATGCTTGTTTGCTACTAGATAGTATGCTCATTTATAGCATGCTCTCCGAGTGTGTACATTTGCTCATGAAAGCACAGACCTCAGAAATATACTTATTACGAGCATACTTCTTTCTAGCACATCTGAGATATACATGCTCATTACAGCATTTACAATGAACGTTTCTTTGTGGAATCGTGTGCGGAATGAAATAAATTAAGTTATAATATCAATCTCAACACATTTAATAATGAAACTTTGAATGAAAAGGAACAATAAACGAAGGAAAATAATTTGGGTGCGGAACTGGATTAGCAGAAGACAAGGTCTTCCAGAAACATTCATAATTTCAGTAAAGATCTATAAAATTTAAAGTTTTATCATTGTCCTATCGAGCCATCGCGAACTACCTACACAAACAAATTAAGTAGCAAAACAATCTAGTAGCAAGGTCGCATAGAACACATTCAGACTTGCTTTGGAGCCACCCCCCTCTCACCCGCACCTTGTGCACCGTGTGCTAATTAGCACGAAAAATAGACCGGCGTGCGATCTCACAAGCATGCTCTTTTCATATACACGTGCTAATTGTATGCTACCAAGTAGAATCTCTTCGAAACTAGCATGCTTATGTGCTACTACGTAGCATGTGTATTCCAGCCTTTAGTATAAGAGGGATATTTTTATAGTTGCGTGAGAAGAGAAAAATAATAACTAACATTGCGCTGAAATTGATTTGGTGGCATATGGTAGCAAAAGTACCAGCCTCCGCCCGCGACTTCGTCCGTGTGGACAGTCGAAAAATATGGCGACCAAACCAAATGATGATCTCCTTAAAGCTAGTACTAAGGAAAGTTCAAGCTTTCAAGCTTTCCCTCTTCCGAATTAGATAAAACATGGCTTAGATTTTAAGTTGGACTTCAAGCTTCGCAGATTTGCGTGATGCGCGCACAAACATTTAGAATTAGTTTTATTAAACAAGGTCCAAACACCTTGTTTAATAAAACTAATTCTAAATGTTTAACTAATTTTAAAAGCCTTATAAAGCCGAATATGGTAAATAGGAACCATAAAAAAACAGCTGTTTCATACATTTCGATATTTTCGTTATAGCTCTTGTACGGAACAGCTTTTTTTTTTCGCGATTTCAGAGTTGGTCCCATACTAAAGGTTGTTTAGTTTGATGGTCCCTATCTACTATATTCGGCTTTATAAGGCTTTTACCAAACACCTTGTATATGTATAGAATATAGATTAGAATACACATCACGATGACGATGGAAACACACTAAATCAAAGCAAAAAAGCAAAGAGACACCAGCGTGCATGAAGACTGTCAATATGAGAGTGTACGATCGAATTATAAAAGCTAATTTCTCTTTACTTATTTCTTAATATTAGAAATCAGTTTGGACACTCAGTAGTTTACCAGGAAAATATAGTAGTTTACTAGAAAAATGAGTATGGTAATACACCGTAATTAGGTGTTAAGCTTGAGGAAAGTTACAACAAGACCGTTCTCACGTAACCTAATCGCATGGTTAAGGATTCGATGCCCAGCAGCAAATAGTGGTCGTTCACTTGCGCCGCGAGTTTCCTTCCTTCATTGCCTACCTATCTAGGGTATTCGACGTTTGATCAGATCAGAAACCGTAATTTGCATTATATTCACCGATGTATTTATTTATTTTTGATTTAGAAAACAAACATTTACTATCCCAATAACATTACGTTAGAAGTTAATAAAGGTTAGTTATTTGTACCTTTGCCATGTATCAAATTCTGAATGGGTATAATGACTTCTAAGATTAATATTATTAGGTCAACTTTAGCGGCAATTGCGAATAAGGACTCTGGGGACCTATTTTTGAATCGATCGGCTGGCGTCGAGCGCTCGACGCCAGTCGAACGTTTCAAAAATAGGGCCCCAGGATAGCTATTCAGTTAATTGGATTTTTTCCAAGAAAAGTTCCATCAGTGGGATAGTGTGAATGATGGGCAATGGAAAAGGAAGTAATGGAGAACCTTCGAACTAGTTTTCCGTGTCCTTTTTCAATTATCAATTTGTAATGCCTGAGTACAAATAATAAGAATACCGTTTACATTGCTTGAATCTAATCATTAACTTTTTGACCAGCGCTCATGGCTGAGCTTGGCAGACTGATCGTACTTGATCACCTCGGTCCGGCCAGGTGTCGGATGGGTGACCGTTAAGTGGAATTACAACTGAGCGCTTCCGTGCTTCCGAGGGCACGTTAATCCGTCGGTCCCGGCTGTTGTCACCTGATAACAGACGTTAGGCTAAGTTAAAGGCCTTACAGGCGGCTTGATAAACTCTAGCTGGACACTAATCCTCATATATAAGAAGAAAACAATAAATGATAAAAAACAAATTAAAGTCTGGTAGATATCTCCCACTCGTGTCTAGTAAGATGGTGACATCGGTGGCGCTAAGGTTCCAGAGGCGGGTCGACGCCTACACTACACATACACATCCCATGTCAACCATAATTTGAATTCAATACCCGTCTCCGGTTCGGAGATACAATCGTAAAACCGGAAGGGAGCAATAACGCGTATTCTATTAAGCGATGGGTTACAGAACTTTGTTTTGTTTAGGCTATTCTTATGGTTTTATTTATTGGCTTATTGTTTAGTTAAAATTATAAATAACTACTTATAAATAGGAATGATGAAAAATAGCTGAGTAAAAAGTCTATTTAGTAAAGAAGGCAGTTTTAATTTTTATTTGTAACACGTGGCAGGCACACGACTATACAGTTGGTTTATTTAAAGTCAATTTAGTCATAGACGTCCGTTTCTATTTTTTTCTGTACAACTTTGAAATGTTTAATTTATCTTATACCTTTAAACGAGCAATTCTTGTAAAGTCTGTCCATCCTTACTTGTCTTATATGGTAAACAATCTTCACCCAACTCTTTATTGAAATAATCATTTATAAAATACAACAAATGGTTTTCCACACATAGATTACGAAAGAAGTTGTTAATAAATTAACAATAATTTCATAAACTTACTAACATATTTTTAAATAACAATTTAAGTTTAAAAGACTTATGACAACTGTCAAAAACTGTTTACTAAATAAGACAAGTAAGGATGAACAGACTTTATATTTATTTATTTATATGTATATTTCTGTGATCTCGGAAACGGTTCTAAGGATTTCGGTGAAATTTGGTATATGGGGGTTTTCGGGGGCAAACAATCGATCTAGATTAGTCTTATGTTTGGGAAAACGCGTGTTTTCGAGTTTTCATGCGTTTTTCTTTCGCCGCAGAATATGGCCGCTAATTTCGTCCGGCCGGCCACTGTTCGTCTGGTCCAGCGGGTTAAGACGCGAACTGCAAGAAATTAGTGTTACGGGTTCGAATTCCACTCGGTGACATACTTTTGTTTTTTTATATGTTCAAGTTTATATGTAATTTCTTTATTTTGATTGTTTTTAGACAAGTTTAAAAAAAAATGTAGTTAATGTTTGAGATAACAATGTAGATAATCACCTAAACAAACACCACCATATATTACAATAAATAGTAATAACCGAGCAAAGCTCGGTCGCCCAGATATTTTACATCATACGGATGTTACAAAATAACCCGTAAAATTATGTTTTTTAGCTGTATGGAAAACTGCAAAGTGACAGCCCTAGATGCAAATAGACTGTTGTCTTAGATAATCATTCCCATTAATGGTCAAAAGTAAAACACAATTTGGACTAGGGTTGCACTATGCAGTTTATCATGAAAAGAAAACAAATATTTTTCGTGAAATTGGCGGTTTTGAGAGTTATAATATTTCCACAGTGCGTGTTTGGCTTGTCACATTGTAAGTAGTATGAAAACAGTTCCCAAGCCCAGACCCTATTGACATACCGTTCGCGTATGGTTAGGCATTCGA
This sequence comes from Agriphila geniculea, assembly GCA_943789525.1. Classification (NCBI taxonomy): domain Eukaryota; kingdom Metazoa; phylum Arthropoda; class Insecta; order Lepidoptera; family Crambidae; genus Agriphila; species Agriphila geniculea. Next base: position 21,883,837 of record OX038877.1, read on the forward strand.
TACAGTTAGCATCGAGGGCGTTAGAAAAACATCGGCCAATGGGACCAGTACACCCACGGCTCGTATCCAGACCTCGTTTTACCATGTTGGTACACTTGCTTCTATCGGTGGCTGTCAACTTTTTATTGATAGGCTTTTAAAGATAAAATCTTCGGCGTGGGCTAATGTTAAACTCAGATTTACATAAACATGCTTGCTTGACCGTCATCTTTGCATAACGCATAACTGTATGGTGATTAGTAGTATGCAAGAGTACACGTTGCCTGTATTTAAGTTGTTGAGTGTAGTAATTTGAATGAATGTGAGGCATTATGAGGGATAAACAAAAATATTGCAGAAGCCTAGAATCCTATTACCACATTGATAAATATTTTACATCTTTGATCTTTTAAATTAAGTAATTCAGTAAGTGCATATTGGCTATGAATGTTACGGCTCACATTTATTTATTTGCCGCATGGGAATTTTTGTCTCATTATAGTCCTAAAGTGAAGGTGAAAAAAACAGGTCACCGAAGTGGTTTTAACGAAATCATTCAAACTGCTCGCGGAGTGGTCAGCCATAATCGGTCGTATAGAATTTTAAGTTTGCGTGTGCAAACGCACACATGTACACGTGTACCTACTAAATTGTATGAAGAATCCGGTTGAGAACAAAAAACTCGGCCAAAAGTTGTTTGAGACCAGGGTAGGTACGCTCAAGTTCTGAACTTTTACTGAAGATTTGAGATAAGATATCGAGATAAGAACAAGAACTGGTACTGATTGACTAACAAACAGTAATTAGTTTCCCAAAAGAAATACTTAAAAAAAGGATAAAAATTAATTCAACGTGTGATGTTATAGGTAATAAGCGTAATAAGGTAATAAGCGAGACAGCAGGTGCATTGTACGGCTACGCATGTCTTAAGAAGATAGATAAGATGAACATAAAGTTTTGGCAAGAACTTTGTTTGATAAGCAGATAAAGAGTAAAAACAATTTGCTCTGGACGTTTATTGCGGTCCCCGAATATTTATAATGGCAAATCATTTACAAGCATTAAGGTCTACATGTTGGTAGCCAGCTACTGCAGACAGCAGCAGCAGACGATTGCTGCTCTGGTTTCTGTGTATTTCTATGACGACAACGTGTCGCTAGCTACGGAAGGTATTTCATAGAAATACATGAAAACCAGTAGTGTTGCGGTGACACGTCGTCTGCTGCTGCTGCGTGCAGTCGACTACGAACTCGCACCCTTAATTTGAGGGGGTAAACCATAGTTCCGATACGTTATGTTGAATGATTTACTTATAGCACGCGCGCTGGTCTGCGTCGTCGGCACGCGTGTCATGCCAATAAACAAGTGGTCTGCAGCTGCGCTACCACTTTTTATGTTGCAGCAATCGCCCGCTGCATTAAAACAATGGAGCATGTTGAGAGCTAACTTATCGGAAACATAATATGAACCATGGCCTCGTGATTTACAAGTTTGCTTTCTATTGCCAGACTCATTTTTGTATGGGTTTTAAAAAAATCTGATGAAACTGTTTTCAATACATAAGAAATGCAAATGGAAAATTTTTATTATCGTTAATTAATTTATATTGTACTTATTGGAAATTATGTGAACAGAGACAATTAAATCTTTATTCATGGCAGCTTTTAAAAAAACAACACTGTAGCTTGAAAGCAATGATTAATATATCATTGCTTGAAAGTCTTGAAATAGTCTAATTTTTTGTTTTGTTTTTAGCGTATGTTCATTCTTGCTAGCTGTCCTTAAAAATAGTTGATCATAATAATATCAACACAATGGGTAATACCAAATAGTTGGACTATTTGGAGTATATAATGTTCGCATTAGCTCACAAGTGTTCTGAGACTGCATTGATTTATTTATGTGTGGTGTAGTGGTCGGGACAGATCTAATTCATAATACTAGCCAAACCAGTTATCGGCAGTTCCTCATTTATGAAGTGAAGGTCGCACCGGTACCGGTGCAGTTAACCTGTCGAAAAGGAGACATTCTGAGACTGACAATACCTACTTCTAATAATGGATACTAAAGAAACAATTCAAAGCGCCATCATAATAATAGGCATGTTGACTATTTGTTTATTTTATGTTAAATAAATTGCCCCTGATAAAAAAGAAATAAAAAAAAAAATACCGTCGACTTGAGAACCTCCTCCTTTTTTTGAAGTCGGTTAAAAACATTTGTGTAAGAATTATTACGCTAGCATGAAAACTGCCCGAGATATCACAGTTTGAAATGCACAAAATTGGACTCACCCGAAAACGCTCCATACTAACGGCTACCAAGTTATGACGTCACGCCTTCCTACGTTGTATGCAACGCGTAGGAAATTCGTTCGGCAGCTATATTAAATATTGTGTTTATCAAAATGGTTTCTTTGACAAATTTGCTATAAATTTTACGGACTAATTAAATGTATTATTTATTTTAACAAATTTTATACTTTTTAAATGGACTTGTCCACCCAACTTTGAAGGGTAATAAAACAAATAATACGCAATATATAAAACCAATAGCTTGTATACCAAGCTACTCCAAAAGTTTGATATGATTACGATTTTTATTAGTATTTCGTTATTTTATTCATAAGTCAACATCCCTATTGTATCCGTCCGATAAATTAGATTAAGAATCTATCGGTAGACCAAACAAGTAAGTAGTTGGTAGTCTATGAAGTTGAAATGAAAACTCTTAAGCTACTTAAATAATCTACAATTAAGAATTTCTGAGAATGTAATTCTTTAACAAAGGAACAGGCTTTTAATTGACGGATACCACGTAAATGAACCTTTGTAACAATGGAATATAAATTAGGAGTTACTACACATCTCAGACCAAATAAAAAGGGAAGACGGAGTCTTCCAAGCAAGGGACTGAAGCCAATTTTTTCATGCATTAGTGTGTGAGCCGGTGTTGCCATAGTAATTCATATTACCCCAATGTTATAAAAATAACGCGTTATGAAATAATAACGTTATTTATCACATATCAGAATCAAAACAAAAAACTGCCTGGATTCAAGAGATCATAATACGGTCCCAAGGGGGGTATTACAAGCTCTTAAAACTTGTCAGTTTTCTGAATGGCTATCAAAGCGTCTCTTTTATTTATTACTGATGAAGGAGACGCAGACTATGATAGGCATTCAGCTATTTTGACTCGGGTGTGAGGCGACGGCTACACGCCTGGTACTGTGATCCATCAGTATTTAATCAGGGGCCTATTTCATAAAAGATTAGTGAATTTACTATAATAATTTACCACAGTTATTATTGGGGTAGAATTATGTTTCTTATTAATTATAAAACATAATTCTATCCCAATAAACTATTACTATGGTAAATTACTGTACTTTTTTATTCTTTTATTAAATAAATCCCTGATAAATAATACTGATGGATCACAGTATTTACCACACGTGTAGCCGTCGCCTAATGATAGATAGAAAAAGTGAGCTTCTCAAAGCCCTGCATGCAGGGCTGTGAGTAGCTCGCTTTAAAAGTAGTGGCGGAAGTAGGAAGGAAATAGGAAAAATGTAAAAAATAAAACTAACAAATACTAAAGTTTCGTGTATTTAAGGCAAGATGTTTGTTCTGACATGTTAGGCATCCATTACACGGTAGGTTTTGCTGTCAGTTTAACCACAGTCACGGGCTGTGACTGATGATTAACCTACCGTGTAATGTAGTGATGATGTGATTTGTTCTTTCCATCAGTCAATCAGTCAAACTCATAACATCCTTCCTTCAATATGTATGTATAGTACCCTACCTAAATTAATTTAAATTGGGAGATATTTTCGTAAAACCACTTATTTTACCTTTGTTAGGAATACCTATTTTTTTCACTTAATCCTTTAAGCCCGGAAAATGAGACACAATATTCCATTTCCATCAGGGATTGCAGGATTAAAAATAACTATTTTAGGTGACGTAGGTTTTTTCAAAGTTTTAAATGTTGCTTTTCATTTTTTTTAAGAATTCATACTTTATCTAGTTTTAAAAAAACCCGCCTGCATAAAATACAATTCTACTGAAAAGATGGAAACAAGATAAATATTAAAGGCAACATAATAACATGCTGTCAGAGGCATGCATAAAGAAAGTGACATTATGAATTATTTGAATTATATACCTCCGACTGCATGTTATTATGTTACCTTTAATATTTAGTCTTGTTTCCATCTTTTCAGTTGACTTGTCTTTTTATTGTCTTTTCTGCGGCAGGCAGGGGTTTTTTAATTATATAATTTATTTTTTTATTTATATTTTTTAGTTATCATATATTACGGTCATGATATACCTTTTCGAAATCTTCATAATAAGCCCTTTAATTTGATACCCATATAGCAGTATTCTAAAAAAATTTTTTTCCACTACGTATAATAGCACCGTATAGCCGCCATGTTGGTTTTTTAGAACGCCACCTTTTTAAGAAGTTTTTTAGAACGCCATCTTCTTAAGAACAATTGGGCTGACAAGACGAATCTAACGATATCTTAATCATAGAAATCCGTTCAGTCGTTTAAAAGATATGAGGTAATAAAGAATGTTACATACATACAAGATGGAAGATACGCGCGAAAAACATAACCCTCTTGCAGTCAGGTAAAAACAGCATCTAAATCGGTCGAACTAAATACTATAACACTTATCTAAGAAGCATCGCCGAAAACCATTACAGACAGCCGTAGCGAAATCGGTTTAGTAATTTTTGAAAAACGACAAAAACTGCATTGAAATCGTCCCAGAAGGTAGTTTCCGAAGAAAATGGTAACAGACATAGACAAACAAACAAACAACCTCTGAGGCGACGGCTACACGCGTGGTAAATACTGAGATCATCAGTATTTAATCAGAGGTCTATTTCATAAAAGTATGAAAAAGTACAGTAATTAACCATTGTAGTAGTTTATTGGGGTAGAGATTATGTTTTATAATTATTAAGAAACAGTTCTACCCTAATAACAACAATGGTAAATTGTTATAGTAAAGTTACTAATATTTTATGAAATAGGCCCCTAATTAAATACTGATGGATCACAGTATTCTAACCCCAAACGCGTATACCACCTCCATTCCGTTCCGTCCGTCGTGGGTAAAAACAGTCCAGAAATAATTAACGCGTTATTTTTAACAAGAAACAAATAACGTTACGTTACTTTCCATGTTACCCAATAACAGGTTTAAAAAAGAACGTTAGGCATGGCAACACTTGTGTTGACGTTTTGTGTTTCAAGTAATACCTTAATGTTTATTTTGAATTAGTGAAAAGATTAGTTTCCAATTTTACTTTCGTGTGAAATGTGACTCCATCCTGCTTTATATGTGTCGAAAATTGGTTTTTACACCTTTTCACTACACAATTCGGCATTTTGTTTGGTGAAATTCATAATTTATTAGTACGTCCTGGTACGTCCGCTTCGCACGCTGGCTGTTAACAAAAGGCGTAGTTTCGTTACATGTGTGTGCGTGTAACTGTGTGTGTACACGCCAAGGCGTAGTTTTATTGGCTTCACTGCATTGTTCAGAGGACTACGTCTTCCCTTTTTTATTTGGTCTGAGCTACACATAGATTACATCAAACAAAACAATTGCCAGTGTAATTCCTTCGACATTCATGAAATGCCACCGCAGAATTACAGAGAACACGTAATAATTATTGTTCTTCCATAATGTAACTAACTAGCAAGTAGTCTACAATAGGTAAATATTTGGCTTGGCTTGGCCTTCATCTTACCTGATGTTCAGTCAGTGACGATAAAGCCGAAGTTGGAGGCGCACTTAGCTAGGATCCCTCAACCACTGAGAAATTGACAATCTTACTTCTATCTGCCAGAGCACAATAATATTGTTCTGTACTTAATTGTTGTTATGGCGTCAGACTTAGAAAAGATGGTGGTAGCTAGCTACTAGCTAGCCATGGGTGCTAATGCAAAGACAAGTTCTACAACCAACCAAACCGAGTAGGTAAAGTTCGTTTGCTTAGATAGTGTCGGTACACCCGCAAGCACTTGTGTTCAGAGACAGTAATACCGGTAACAAGCACAATCTTTCACTAGGCACTTCTATGTAAACTACCAATATCCAAATTGACTTGCGGGTGTACGCCGCACGCGGTATCCTTTGTTTATACGGCGGCATCCTTGGACAAGAAGCGGCACGTGCAAAGGCGGGCCAATAAAAGGTCGACACTATCTAAGCGAACGGACTTTACCTACCTTCTCCTGAGAATCTTGCGTCTTACGCGGGTGGACGAGCCACTAGCTAGACCACAGGGATGAGTATTCTCGTCCTTACCCTTTTTCTTCGAACTATCTATATGAATCTTTCCTTTAGCTGATTCTATCCGCGCTGATTCATCACGGACTACAGCCAGATCGTCGATTTAAAAATATGCTTCATGAATCATACGTATCATAGATTAGGATTGAAGTTAACTGGAATTGGTACTTACTCATTTAAAACTATGTAACAATTAGAGTTCGACCTTAAGAAATTATTCGTTTACTTCCTTCTTTAACTAATATGCGTTTAATTGTACAGAGTTTATAGGCAAACACAATGTTGATTTTACAACTCTGAGTCGTAAACTTTTCATTTCGTGGAGAAAATCGTAATTGTTTCACTCTGGTTTACGTTAACTACATTGTCTGTAAAAATAACGATGTTTTGTATCTAGCAACAAATAAAACCTGTTACAGCTGGTAGAATATTTAAGTAACTACGTAAATAAGAATAACGTTATGATGATGCACATTAAGCTTATCTTTATTATTGAATTGATAGATCAATTTGCGCACGCGTTGGGTCTGGAATGTTTAGTCAGAAGTATGATTCAAGTCAAGACTATAATCGCACCTTTGAGTATAGTTATTATTTATTATTATGCACCTGGCGTCGGCTTTTTTATGTACTGGTACTTATTTTTTATGATGTAAGTACTGAGTGACAAGCTGAAAATGATACAAACCACATGTTCACGTTGCGTGTCGCGTGGGTTGCGGTGTCAATAGGCATTTGAATATACAAAGTTGCTTGTAGCTGAGTTGCAGCCTACGTGAGGCTGTATGGCCCTCTAAACTAGGTTCAGTGACCGGAGTTTATGTGCAACATGTGGGAGTTTTAATTTATTTATCATATTTTTATTAATTTCTGTACCGGTCTATAAACAGTCGACTTCAACGTAAATGACAGTAGCCGTTGGCAGCATTAAAATTCATATCATTACTTGTTTAATTGTTTTGTAATGTAATAAGACAGGTAATTTTCTGTAATGGAAGAAAACAAGTGACGTATGCATGTTTCTATTAATGTTTCTATTAATGTTTCTATTTCTACGCAGTATTTCTACATTGGCGAATACAACACAAGTTAGCCTTCAAAGGTAACAATGGCGTCATTAGAGGAGAGCCACACAGTCTACGGGGCCGAATGACAGCGCGTGGCGTGACGGATTGGACCTAGGAACAATGGGCCGGACCACGTTCCACAAACTCACTGCGAGACGAATGAAGAAATACGTATGGAGTAAGGAAACGTTTGGCAACAACGGTATTATGGCTGCTGCGTAAAAGAAAACTGAACCAAATCAGTGTTACAAGATTTTTGGAGAAGTAAAATGAACCTTCAAAACATAACGAGAATGTGAACCATGAAAGTGGAAGATGTGAATAAATTGCATGATCAGAATAAACAAGCGAGTCCAAATAACACATTAGTATTCGTAACGCAAACGTAGATTTATTCGTTCGTCCGCTGCAGTGCGTCCTTTAGTAAGTGGCACAAGCAAGGCACTTGGGAGAAATTAAAACATCGCTTTATAATGTCGATGAAAGTAAATGGCAGGCTAACAGATACTGCTTGCTAGCGGTTCATAAAGTTTTAATGGAAAGTCAGTTAATATTAAGAACTAATATTATTTTACGGCATTTTCAACTTTAAACGTCATTATTAACTTGTAATAAGTTACGTTATTTCGTAAATACAAATAAAGTTGATAATTTTATGATTAATGATGGCAGGTTTTTATTAAAGAAGATGTAAACAACTGAACAGAAAATCATAAAAGGGTAAAAGATGCCGTCCTCTAAAGATGATAACATTTAAAAAATGATAGTTGCCCAAATCACCTTGACTGAATAGCGCAACAAATAATATTTTCTACTTATTTGACCTTTCGTAGTTTCAAGGTGTCACAATAATAAATTATACAATAATAATTTGACGTATTTGAAAATATTTAAGGAAAACCTACACAATACAGTTCCTCTAAGAAAAAATTTTCAAAAAAGATGTTCCGGGAAATACTTCTATAATTTACGTTCTATGACTGTCACATCAAAGACGACGAAAAATAAAAACAATTTGATTGTTGTTTGCTCAAGGTGATATTAGCTATCTCCCACCAACGAGATTACTTAGAATTTGTTTATATTCAGAACCCATAAGTACTGTTTTTATAAGTCCCAAACTTATTGGAGTACATAACATAGACTACCAGTCTTGCAACAAAAAGCAACATTTGAAAACTTGCCAAATTAATTTGAGATGGTATTAAAATATAAGTACCTAAGCAATATAACATAATAAATAATAATACCAATACCAAGAGTTTTGATAAAGGCAATAGCAAAATGCCCCACATCATGGAGCTCATGGAGCAGTAAATGGTACTTCATTCAAAGGAAGGGATACCCTACACAAAACCAGATTACCAGACAAGCAGTGTTAATGATCAATTACCGTGCTCTGACGCTCGTCGGTCGTTGGCAGCGCGAATTTAGCCGCGGTAAAGGTCGGTGGTGACTCATCACATCACTGATACGTGGACGCCTGCGCCGGCGCAGCCTCGGGATCGCCACTCGGACTGATATGAATTTTATAGCTATTTATGAGTTAGTCTGCGAAAATACAGATTAGTCATCACGCAGCGTACTAAATGCTATATTAAAAACAGATTCAGCTGATCCAGAAGCATCTGTTTACACGAACAGTGATTCCAGTAATGATAATTATAGACTTGCTTGAAAAATGTCTAACATAAGCTTTGTATTTTAATTTTATTGAATAATAAACCTTCATAATATTGAAGAATAGTGTAATAAGCCTTCGAAATAAATCACAAACTATTTGTATCTCAACTGCGTATATTAAAAGAATAATAATTACAACACCAAACTTATTGGCTTTCAAACTTATTTTTGGAGATAATCACATTTACAAAACTAATCGTGGATATCGAAATCAAAACTTATAACGAACATGTACAGTCTGTTCGCTTTTGGAAAATCCAAATCAAAACTTATTGCGAACATGTACAGTCTATTCGCTTTTGGAAAATCCATATCAAAACTTATAACGAACATTGTATAGTCTGTTCGTTATTGGGAAATCCGAAAGTCCAAACTTATTACGAACATGTACAGTCTGTTCGCTTTTGGAAAATCCGAAAATCCAACTCAAAACTTATTACGAACATGTACAGTCTGTTCGCTTTTAACTGAAAACTTATTGGTCTTGCGACCGTTCGCCTCTACTGTCCGATCTAGAATCCTCCATCAGTCGTGCCGCCAAGCCGAACCTTACACTCGACCATCCTGATGACGCGCGTGTCCCTACGCGCGCACCCGGTGGAACCTTACACTTGGCGAAACTAAACCACCTCTTATAGTCTTGAGTGTACTCTCTTTACGTCCATCGTTAAGAATGTTTCAGGCCAAGTCACGATGAGGATCTCTTCTAATTCCTCTCGCTCTCTTTTGACCTGAAACAACACAAATAAATCTGTAGAAAATTAAGCTTAGACTGTTATTAATTGATTAATATCTATGTAAACCTTAAAACATACGTATTATACATATTAAGGCTCGGACATTTGGTCATCATCGCTGGCGTCACCCCTATAGCATAATATCATTGTCATCATCTATCTCAAGCGATGCTACGTGTATCCAAGGTTGCTGAATCGAGAGATCCTTATTGTTACTTAATAGGAATTTAAGGAGCTGTCAGGGTCTTTACACCTTAATGCCGAAGCACTTGACTGCATAGTCCTGTCACTAATGCCGTGGATGACGCAATCGATTGCTTTCCTGGCGTGAATCTAGCATTGATTTAATAAAGCTATCTCCTCGTAGTAATAGTTTTCAACTAATTCATTGGGCCTACTCTTTCGTTTGAGCATGTCTTCTAAAAGTTGCCCGAAATTCTGCTCGCAGGGGAACGCGTTGCTTAACTTAATGTGCCATTCTTCCCAACAGTTTATTATCATACCATGTTTTTGCCAGACCCGCTAGTGTTTGCATTGTAAAATCCATAAACCTCGGAACACTCGTTATCGTTACCCACGTATAAAATTCTATTCAACTCACTACCAGGGGACATCAGAAAATCTCAGACTCTCAAGTCCTTTAGAGATAGACGTAGAAGTCCTTCCTTTGCTTTGGATTGGCTATTTATTTATTTTCTCTTTTATCTTATTTGTATTTACCCTTAAGACATACCTGACTATTGTTTGTTTTCAGTTCAAAGATCTTTATTTCTCATTAAAACAATAATTGTCACTTACATGAGAATAATACTAACAAAATTACATTAATTTGTCTCGAGGTGGGTAGATTTAAAAGTATTGCTACAGTTCACTCAGTGCATAATATTGCAAACAAGTTGCGTACTCGCATACATAAGGCGGTGGTCCAAGTTACAAAATATTTAGTATGTCACACATCACTGTCTAAGATGAATTTCTTTAGTCTTTTTTTGAAAATGTTAAGTGAGCTCGCATCTTTTATGTCTTTTGGTAGTGAATTGTATGCCTGTGCTCCTGCAAAATCTATTTTTTTTTTTTTACCGTAATTAGTTCGCACACCAGGCAATACTAAATTTCATCTACATACTTGTTCTTCTTTTTATAACTGCACCCACTCCCCTATTATTATTATTTTTTTACCTAAGGGTTGCCTGGTAGAGATTGCTGCTTACTCTCTCTCTTACTGAGATTGATACTTAGCAATAAGGCGGCCTCTTGTTTAATTTCTTCTTGTATTTTATCCACTTTTCTGTAATATTTTTACTTGTGTGCAATAAAGCGTAATTTATATATTAAAATTGATTTTGCTTGATTGCCCTGCCGTTGACTGTACCAAGTACGTTTAGCAGCAATTTCGTAATAAGTCAGCTTTATAGTAAGCATTTACTTAATAGTTTGACTACTACTACTACTTACTTATTACATGTGAATCAGTCTCATGTAATTCATTGAATCAAGCAATGAACAAAAATGTGTACCTAATTCATTTTCGAGTATTGTAACATTACTAAAATAACAATTATTATTATTAGACATTTAATGTAAGTACCTACCTATAATACCTAAAATAAAAAAGTTATCAGAGAGGTTTTTACAACTTAGGGTATATATCTAAACATAGGTCATGAAAGATCCTAGAGATTTGAAATTAGATATTACCCATATTTCTTTTTATCTTTTCCCAGACACGTATAGAACCAAAAACACAATTTATTAATTTTCTCAATTTTATCAATTTAATAATAATTTAATTTGATTTTGGGTCGAAACATTTAAATTTCGAAAATACCTCTTAAAATCCTTTAATTCGAAATTATTTAGAAATAAAAATAACATTAGGTATTCCAGTTAAAATTGCTTTAAATAATTTGTATCATCAATATTCAGATCGTGTAGAAGCATTTCTCTTTAAACGCTGTAGGTATTTACTAGGAACTGTCTATTTCTCATTGCTATCTCGCTTTACGCTTAATTTTTGACATAGCCCTTTAACTGTACTACTTTAGCTTACAGTTGTAACCTATCAATAGCTCACAAAACACTCTGCACCAATAGCACTATTGTAACTCTGTACTAACACTTAAATATCACTGCTCTATAACCCATAAATCACTTTAAGTTCTAAAATTCTGTGCTCAATTAATTAAGGTCTACAAGAGAGTTATAGCACGCTATACCACCAATTGTTAGAGCCTTTATAGCAATTTAGTTTTATAAAATTTAACTAACAAAAATACTCATATACCACATTTTCTTGTTACCAAAATCTTAGTTGGGTATATAAGTATAATCACTAAACAAAAACAAAAGATCAACCACCCAACTAACAATTTAACGTCGCACAATCGTCGTAGGTAGAAACGTTATCTTATTACCGGTGGTCTCAAAGCTAGGTTGCGCTAACGTTATAGTAAGGTATGCTAAACGCGAAAAGGGCCCCATTTACACGACCTACATTATTATTTAATGGTCATACAAAAGCCACAAGATGACTTTGTTAACGGCATTCAAAATTTGTATGAACTTTAAGGAATTACCTCTTTTATCGTACAGTAGTCGCATCAACACCTTACGACTTTTTCGTTATATTGTGGTCATACAGGTGTTTTTGAACTATGAAAACGTTTTATTTGTAACGCCATCTGTACGACTGATTTTCAATGTTCGTTATGACTCGTGCTAATCGATTTGTTTCGAGATCTGAGTGCAAAATAAACCAATAAGTAACTAATAAGGAAACAAAAGGTGAGTATTATCTAACTTTCATATCTTGCTAACTGTGTCTGTCTTTCATACCGTTAGTTCGACTAGGAATGAAAGTTTTATGACAATATACCTTTGTAAATACTATTTATATTTTCATGACCCTTCGTAGTTTTGCGATTAAAACATAAAATTTTAATTCACAAAATTACGTTTAATTCTAAAAATGTCGGCCATATTGATTTTGTCGCCTACGTATCTCTTTATGACGTAATAAAAACAAAATGTTGTCTTAAGGTTGTTTGAAGACCATACAATACGCCATTTTATCATAGTAAATGTGGCGGCCAAAGTTGTTTCAAAGTCAAAACTTGACTCAAATGTGACTACAAGGTTGATTAAAGTCAGGGTATGACATTAAAGACATCACGTAATATAATGGTTATACTTGAGTCGTAAATAAACTATCAAGTCATTTAAGTGTCTGAAATTGACTTCTGTAAAACAAAATAGTGTTAGTTTTATTAAGGTCACTGTAAAAACATGTATACAACTGCTACATCATATAAAGGTCGTATAAAGGTTTTCCAAATACCAAATTTGATCAGTTGAAAACGTTAAACGGACTATAACATTATTACGACTATTGTGTTGTGTCGTACAGACGTTTTAGCTAAAACTTTAACGTAACGTCGTGAGTTTTGTTTTGCCGTCGTTGCTATGATCAGTTTATTATGACACGTCGCACGACTAAAAAGTTAAATTTAAGACCTATACGACCTATAGCAATCGTCTCATTACTACTATAGACTGCTATCCAATCCAACCCAAAGTCGTACAAGTCAGAACTTATAATATGATGTTATTGCTTGTTGGGCAGTAGGTATTATATCCAATCCATGTACCCAACATCAAATATAGTATCCAAAATACCCTCCAAATTCCTTATTGAAGACGTACTTCAACAATCTATCCATATAATAAAAACGTGTTTAAAACAATCAACTATTTTCTAAGCAGGTCAAGACATGGATCCATCCATTCCCGTGCTTTGGCTTGATGGCCGGGATGGGAGGATGTCTTTAATTGATTGAATTATTTGAATTACATCTCTAGTCGAAAAGTAGGGTTACATGACCTGTTTGAGTGGTGGTGTCTAACGCCCGCCCGTGCTGACTCCCTTGGAGCCCTCGCGTTCGGCAGCCTGCTGCAGCTCAGGCTCTCCCGGGGCCTCGAACCTCTGGCGGCAGGCGGCCTGCTGCGGCTCTGGTGATCCCAGCGCCTCGCAACATCATGTGGCGAACGGCGCTCGCTCCTTCGCCGACGCTGCTCAGCGTCACGCGCTGCTAGTAGCTCCATCTCCACCAAGCGCAGCCGCTCCTGCAGCTGTTTCAGAGCTTGCCCACGCTCCCGTAGTCTGCGGCCGTGGCTCCGGCTGCAGCTGCGGCGCGTGCCCGCGCTCGTAGGCTCGCGGCTTGCTCTGCGGCTGCTCGCCCTGCTGCAGTTCTTGCTCAGCCTGGAGCGTGACCGATCTCGTGTTGGAGCCCTTAGGCTCCGTTTGTCATCAACTTCTTTGAGCGCATCATCCATGACCTGGAACTCAGTGACAAGGCAAACAATTAGATCATACTTATTGTATTTCACTATAGTTAAATAGTTTATACTCTAACTCTAATAATATACTAGCATCCAAACAGACAAACGTGGAAAGCGATTTCGTTTTATAATATTTAGAAACTTTTTGGTTTTTGAATCGGCCTATGTTCATCAGTGGACATGTTATAGCCTGTAAATATCAATATTAAATAACGTCGATATTAACCAAATTAAAGTTTGCGAAACAATTTCATCTGAAATGTTAATTTGCCAAACTACCTTTAATGACTGTCGGCGGTTCGAAATGTCACTCATTCAGTTTCATTGTAAACTACGAAACTTATGTACAGCCAGCAGCACATGAGATTATACAAATCTGTAATTTATTTTGAACCTTAATAGCTTTGCATTTAAGTATATAATTGATTGAATATCATTACGCTGTCGTAAAAGCCCAGCGTGCCTTTGACCGTACACATAATCATTCAAGTTTGAGATAAACTTGTCCATGTTGACCACACGAACATTTGTTACTGACGGGAAATCGAACCCGGCACACTTTCATTTCATCATAGGAAACAGTAAATCAGTCATGTAAACGTAGTGGGTGTTTTAATCTATCGTGTTCGTAAACCCACTTGTTTATGGAGAAGGTCCAACCCTTTAGTCCTGCACTTATAAAAAAAAAGTAATAAGAGCGAATTAACTATTCCGCATTCAAACAATAAATGAATTGAATTGAGCTTCGACTGTAAACATTACTATAGGTACCTACTTACATGTTTGTTCTCAGGTGTTCAGGATGTAACAAGATCCCGACTTATCAATGTTTACGTTCCCAGCCGAGGCCGGCCACGTAGCTAAGATGATGTCACGGGTACCTATCTAGCTTGGCATTCTTTAGTTTTAAAGAAATTAAGTGGTTATACCTATGTGTAATATTTTTTAATGTGATCGTGTGGTGCCAAGCCAACAACTATGCAAAGAACAACGACCACTTCCCATACAAGCGTTGACCTGCCAAATAGCTTGTTTTTTTTTTTAAATTAGAAGTATAATAATAATAAAAAAAATATATTTAAATAATAACTATGGCCCTAGAACACTTGTATTTATTTAATTTTAATTTGGCAATCATAAACATATGTAATGGTAAAATCATTGATTTTCTATTTATACTAATTTCAATTTATTTGCATTCCAAATATTAGAAAGTCATGCATAAATATCACAATGTAACAAAATGTTACTAAATGTAATTATTGCCAATCTTTATCATACATTTTCACTCTTTCGGTAATTGCCCATTTTTATATGAGTTAGCAATAAAATAACAAAAAATTTAATATTATGAGTTATATCACTTCTATACAAGATAGTTGATAAAAACAACATTTTGACAGGACAGAAATGGGCGTCTTTCTTTCAAAATAAACTTATTAAAAAAAACTACTCGTTTCCTTCACCACTAGAATTTATTTTCAAATTATAAATAGGTACTGAGGCGTGATGTACTTACACAGTTTTGCGTAGAGATCCCACTTGCTGAGTTGTAATAAGCCTTCGAAATAAATCACAAACTATTTGTATCTCAACTGCGTATATTAAAAGAATAATAATTACAACACCAAACTTATTGGCTTTCAAACTTATTTTTGGAGATAATCACATTTACAAAACTAATCGTGGATATCGAAATCAAAACTTATAACGAACATGTACAGTCTGTTCGCTTTTGGAAAATCCAAATCAAAACTTATTGCGAACATGTACAGTCTATTCGCTTTTGGAAAATCCATATCAAAACTTATAACGAACATTGTATAGTCTGTTCGTTATTGGGAAATCCGAAAGTCCAAACTTATTACGAACATGTACAGTCTGTTCGCTTTTGGAAAATCCGAAAATCCAACTCAAAACTTATTACGAACATGTACAGTCTGTTCGCTTTTAACTGAAAACTTATTGGTCTTGCGACCGTTCGCCTCTACTGTCCGATCTAGAATCCTCCATCAGTCGTGCCGCCAAGCCGAACCTTACAATAGCAAAACCTATCCCATATGGTTATTATGAAACACGATCCAGTGAAAACAAGTTCTTAGCGCGACTAAACAATGCATCGTAAAGTCGTCTGCGGATTATACACTTCGCCTGACGCCGCTGATTAATGACTCGCGAAATATTGCAGGTGACCATTCGAAAGCTCTCGATATTAATTTGGCTGGCAACGCTTACGATTGGACAAAGGTTTCACTTGATGAGTGGCAGATGTTTACTTAATCGATTAGCTGGGAAAAGGCAAATATAATAAAACCGGACACAGTTTATTTTGGATAATACTTTCATAGTTCATAGATTGGAGTGGATTTATTGAAAATTATACACGAAACTGAAATATTACATATTCGTAAAATAAGTAAAGATTACATTTGTAGGTAGGTAAGGTATATTTATACTTATGTAATATCAATACTGAGGAAACCATAGAAGACATTTTCGCTGTATTTTCTTCTCGACTTGTTAATTATGGTAGACAAAAACAGACAATGGCTCTTCCTAGATTGTGTAAAACCAATGCCCTTCGGACATCCACGAAATGGCCGTATCTTAGTCATAATGTAAGACCCTTGGGCTGGTCGCGCTCTAGTGAATGTTATGACGGAACTGAAACAATGGCCTACTCACGAACTCCTGGGCCTCAGTTTGGTAATAGCGATAGCAAACAGACAATTTGTTTTCTTGTTTTATTAATTATGTTACTTGTTATTCCATCAATTTAACTCTTAGTAAGCATAACTTGTTTGAACTAGTGGAGAATAGTTCGTAAGTTTGTTTTAATATTTCAACCTTTCTTGTCTATTCATGAAATTTAAAGTGATAATGATGAGCGAACGATCTGTAAGCTCACTCTTAAATAAATTAATATGCTAATAGTGAACTTCAAAGCTCACTCTTAAATAAATTAATATGCTAATAGTGAACTTCAAATGTAAGAGTTACTTTAAGTTATTAATAAAAGTCTCAATTTACACCAACTATTTACTTCACCACACAATATTATAACTCATTAATCACAAATAACACATCGAATAATACCAATAATACATTGAACAGGGCACCGGAGCGCGTACGCTACGACGGTTCTTATTCAACTGCCCAGTTCCCATAAAAACTCCCATAGAAACGACTGTCGCAGTTCCTCAAAGTGAATTCAAGTTACAATTCGGCTAAATTCAAATAAATAATATCACAACCCACACGCGGGACGTAATTATGTTAATATAAACAAAATGTAGCTAGCTCATTGAAACTCTACGCGTTATGGTCGCTGTTATCAACAGTTCTAAACACATTACGGAGGCCCAGCACAAGACAATGCTTGCGGTTGTATCTTGACTCCCGGCTGGTACACGATCTCGTCGCCAGCACGGCCATCCTGCAGTGTGCCTGCCCCAGGCACTTCCGCGGACGCTTTATCCCAAAATTGATGGTTTTCAATCTGGGACATAAGAAACACTTCTATTTATGAAATGGTAATTTTTATAACGTATTCTATGTGCCTCGGCCCATCATGATGTTGAGAAATACTAATAGACAGTTAAGACAGTTGTGACCTTCAGTGCATTATTGCAGTCCCTTTGGTCCTAGGTGACTTTTGCACATAAAGTCTGAAGGACTCAACTGTCACATATTCCTCTGGTGCTTTAGGCAATCCCTTTGGTCCTAGGTGATTCCTGCAACCAGAAGAATAGACTACCGTTAGAATCCTCCCATCATGATGCTCTAGATGTTTGAGAAATAGTAATAGGCAGTTAAGACAGTTGTGACCTTCAGTGCATTATTGCAGTCCCTTTGGTCCTAGGCGACTTTTGCACATAAAGTCTGAAGGACTCAACTGTCACATATTTCTCTGGTGCTTTAGGCAATCCCTTTGGTCCTAGGTGATTCCTGCAGCCAGAAGAATAGACTACCATTATAATCCTCCCATCATAATGTTCTAGATGTTTGACAAATACAATAGAGAGTTGTGGCCTTCAGTGCATTATAGCAGTCCCTTTAGTTGGCCGACTTTTGCACATAAAGTCTGAAGGACTCAACTGTCACATATTTCTCTGGTGCTTTAGGCAATCCCTTTGGTCCTAGGTGATTCCTGCAGCCAGAAGAATAGACTACCATTATAATCCTCCCATCATGATGTTCTAGATGTTTGACAAATACAATAGAGAGTTGTGGCCTTCAGTGCATTATAGCAGTCCCTTTAGTTGGCCGACTTTTGCACATAAAGTCTGAAGGACTCAACTGTCCCATATTCCTCTGGTGCTTTAGGCAATCCCTTTAGTCTTAGGCGATACCTAACACCATTAAACTTTATTGTCATCAGAGCAAAGCAAATTCATCCCTTTAGTCTTAGGGTACATCTCTCAATATCTATAAGCATACACAAGAATACGACTCCTTTATACTTAGGAAATCGTATTTTAGTACACAAGACATCTAGAACATCAAGATATTATAAAATTTTATTGTTATCAAAGCAAAGCAAAGTCATCCCTTTGGTTTTAGGGTACTTCTCTCAATATCTGTAACTAAACACAAGGATACGACTCCATTAGACTTCAGAAATCGTATTATTTCTTGTTACTGTTATTTAATTTAACGTTATGATCACAATAGGTGACAATATTATTGGCTTCATCAATATAAATAAAGTGATTAAACATTGCACATTAACCTCTTAATATCGTAGTTTTACTTTGCCAACATCTACTTTTCTTTATTTCAAATAAGTACTTCATTGTTCGTCATGTCGGTTACAATCATTGATACATTACAAGATTAAATTTTCGCAAACGGTCTACTCCGTATTAACATTACTAACTCTGAAATCTGTAACTTCATAACGATCATGATTCATGATCCAATACCTTCTTCTTATCGATTATTTCTTTTGGTAATTCAAACATGTTGCGTTTCACCAAAAAACCACAGTATTTTCTGTTTCCAATCTTACCATAATCACTACATCCTCAGTACCTATTAACATTAAGTTACAGGGAGTCGTAGGCACCAAGTTTTAGCTCACCTCTTTATTTAGTTTATTCAGCGCCTAGTAGCGCATGCTGTCGTTCCATGAAAAAGTAGATAAATATAAGCCACGACACAACATTATCAGTCATTAGGTCAAACTCTGATATTATTATGTAAATTAATCGTGCTTGTAGGTAGGTACTTACAATTTCTGTATCATTTTTACAAGATACCTTCTTGCGTTTCCCGGGAGGCGGGAGTGACGGTGTCAGAGCCCCGCTGCTGCCGCTCGTGCTCGTTTTTAGGATTCCATACCAACAAATTTGTGCGGAACCTTCGGTACGCGGTCCGACTTGCACTTGTCCGGCTTTTTTTTATATAATAGTCACCCACTTATTATTATTTTTTTTGTCACCCGCTTTAATTTTTATTCGAACACTTGGAATTTTCATTTTCAACTTAGATATTATTCTCACTTTAAGGAGCTCAATTCACGTTTTTTTTTATAATTCACAATTATTCAACAATAGGTAATATCCCGTTTTCTTTTATGCTTTCCCAATGATAACTTGCGTGAGAAACGTGCCACTTCTGATGTAAGCTCACTCTTAAATAAATTAATATGCTAATAGTGAACTTCAAATGTAAGAGTTACTTTAAGTTATTAATAAAAGTCTCAATTTACACCAACTATTTACTTCACCACACAATATTATAACTCATTAATCACAAATAACACATCGAATAATACCAATAATACATTGAACAGGGCACCGGAGCGCGTACGCTACGACGGTTCTTATTCAACTGCCCAGTTCCCATAAAAACTCCCATAGAAACGACTGTCGCAGTTCCTCAAAGTGAATTCAAGTTACAATTCGGCTAAATTCAAATAAATAATATCACAACCCACACGCGGGACGTAATTATGTTAATATAAACAAAATGTAGCTAGCTCATTGAAACTCTACGCGTTATGGTCGCTGTTATCAACAGTTCTAAACACATTACGGAGGCCCAGCACAAGACAATGCTTGCGGTTGTATCTTGACTCCCGGCTGGTACACGATCTCGTCGCCAGCAGATCTTAAAAGATCGTTTCACTGAAATTGTTAGATTCTCAATGCGTTCAGATCAGAGCAATTAGCAAATACACATTAATTAAAAAAAAGTACCTTTGTTTTGCAACTGTTATAATAACGATACCAATTGGCTTGTATTCGAAGAACAATGCACCGGCTGACATTGAACTACTGGCAGATATTGATTAGTAACTGGTAAAAAAATTACAACGCGAATCCTTGGGAATTTACTCGCAATATTTTAAATGCATTCGAGTTTCATTCTAAGAAGTTCTAAATATCTACTTTTCTGTAAGCAAAAAGAAGGGTGAAACCTGCCTGTGCTGTTTTAAAACCTTAGTCATTTCAGTACCTGTGGACAGTTTTAGTATCTATTATTCAGTGAAGGTGGTAGAGTCACGCGATGGAAGCCTTATAACGCCAACACGACGCCAAGTTGCAAACACAGCGACATGGTTAAAATTACGAAATAGGCTGAAATCGGTCGAAGTGTCTCCGTGGGAATCGCGTTAGGTATCGTCTTCTCGACCCGGTTTCATTCACGTAGATACCTATTCTGCGCCTTCGGGCTCAAGTAGCTCTTTGAATTTAAAGGCGAACAAAATTTCGAACTGCTTTTGCTGACTTCCGCTAACTTTCTCAGCATCCCACTTACCTTATCGGATATTGGGAATTTGGATTTTGCTGTATACAGTTGCATTTTAAGTCGATCATGTTTCTTGAAATATGTGAGATCATAATTTTTGTTAATTTTAATATACATACGTCTAACTTCTTGAACTTGGAATGTTTATAACTTGTAAATAACTTAGTTAATGCTTTCCTTGGCAGCTTAGTTAGCCTAGACAGCGTTATTTGTAAAACACCAACAACCTAGCAAGAGTAAATAGATTACTAACATCATAAACAACAAGGTTTGTTCTACAACTTTTTCAAAGACAGACAAAAAATAATCGACTATCCATACAAATGTCCAAAAAGCTGATCGAGTTTTGTATAAAAAGTCGATATTTTATTGTATTGTTTCTGATGTTAGTAATCTACTCCTGCGAGGTTGTTGGTGTTTTACAAATAACCCTGTATATAGGTTTAGTCAACACAATGTAGTCATAAAATATACAATTTAATTCTTAGCATGTAAGGGTGTAAGTATGTTCTTGTTGGTTGTCCATATAAATAAAATAAATAAAAGTAAAAAAAAATAATCAAGACAACTATTGTTAGATGGAAATGAGAATGGATTTTGTTTCGGCCTTTCCGGCCAGTTTTATATTTTTTTACTTCATTTCGTTTGTCATGGCAATTTCAGTCATACGCCGGGTGACTGTGCATAAGTTAGCACATGTTTCCCGGAGTCGGGTGTCGTGAGTCACGGTGTGAGAGAGACAGCTTGAATGGGCCATTAAGGAAAGCTCGCCTAAATGTTTCCCCTTTGCGACGTTGATCTATGACGATTGATGTTACTTCCATTAATGCAATTCCGTTAACACTACCTTTGTGGGTAAGGTAACGATGCTAACGGCTGACTGAATCAGGTGACACTGATATTCTGCGGTCTTTTCAGTAAATTTATAGATAGTACTTACTGAATGTTGTGTTTACCTACCTACCTAACTGAAAAAGTGCAGAAATGAAAAAACCTAACCCAACAATTTTACTGAGCAAAGTATTTGTAATAAATAAATAACTTTTAGACCTTGTTTAAAAAAGTTTAAACGTAAGAATATGATTCAGCTTGAAAATGAACGATTTTTAGTCATGTTGATGTTTCTTAACAAATGATGTCTGAGTAAGATATTTTTCTCAATTTTTATGCTGTGAACATGAATTTAATAAAATTATTTTTATCATAGCATAGATAGACAGACATGTTAAAAATATATTGGATGCAATCGAAAGTTTTTAAAAACGACCGAAACAGTTCACGGTGAAAGTTGCTATCATATTGTAATAATCGACCAAAATATCGGCGTACAATTTTGATGATTTTAAATCAATTTGCAACCGTGTAATAAATATGCGTGATTGTGATGTTTCTACTTAATACATTGATTTGACTTAACATGACTCGACATTCAGCGATGAAAGTAAACACATTTTTATTATTGGTAAAATAGATTTAAGTAAAATGAAAAATTAACTTAACCTTAGTTTTAGCACAGAATAGATTTAGCACTACGGTTGTAGATAGAAAATGTAGGTTAAATAATAAATAGTAGTTTAAATAATAAAAATAAAGATCACATAAAGTACACTTATTCTAAAAGAATAAAATATACCTGATACTCCTAAACCCGATTCAGGAATTTAAAGATAGTCGCTTTTGAAGTCTTGCTAAAAAAGTTTAATCTAGACTACAATAACGATAACCACTCATTTATAAAATAACTAGCGGCCGGTGAAATGTTATTTTGCTATCCCTCGGGAACCTTACGTTTTTTCGGGATGAAAGATAATCTATCCTAGAGAAGGACTTCTCTGTACCCCTGACAACGTGTATGTAAAATTTAATGATGATAGGTTCAGTAGTTAAGACGTGAAGTCGTAACGAACAAACGGACTTTCGCATTTATAATATTAATAAGGATGTTTATACTATTAAAGACACTATTAACGACAAACATAAAGTACATTAAGTCATCAAACCTAGGACAAATGGAAAGCGTGACCAAGCTCGAGCACAACAATCAGTAAAAGTGTCTCCGAGCGATACGATAGCCACGACTTCGGCGCCGGCGCAAGATGATTCATTCGAATCGATTGTATCGAAACCTATTATTTCACGAGCGACAGTTTTGTAGATAGCAGTGTAACTGGCGTTATTAGCTTCAATGACTTCCACATCTTTTCGTGGAGTGTTCATTTGCTTGAACCACAGTCATTATGAATTGGATAAAGCAGCGAAATGTTGAATTGGATCTATATGAAACGAAATCTTCAGCGAAAATGCGAGGGAACTGCAGGACCTTGTTCCTCCAGCCCCTTTCCACCAGAGGCAGGTTAGCATATCACCCTTACATAGTAGATACTCCAAGAGTCCGTATCAAGTGCTTTGAAAATACATTTCTATGCGAACTGCTAAAGAATGGAATGCGCTGCCTGCTCATGTATTCTCCAATAGTTACAACCTTTGTCTCTTCAAGGCAAGAGTGAATAGGCATTTCCTGGACAAGCATGCTACACCTTAGACCACATCCTGTTTACCAAGCAAGATGGTGGTCAAATGCCTGCTGCGAATCTGGACCATTGAGTTTCCCCGTGATTGATCGAAAATCTGATGAACCAGACGAATGATGACGTATAAGCAAAGCAATTTCTTTATTCATCATGCGATACGAACGGAATATTAAAAAAATAGGTAAGTAATGTTTCTTTAATATGGAAAATTTTAATTTAAGATAATCTTCTATTAATGGTCGCCGTTGTCGTTGCTTTCAATGTTATGTTACCTACACATTACTCAAAAAGATGTCCATACGATATTTATACACTTTTTGGCGTTTTATTCATAAAAAAATATATTTATGGATCAATAAAGTGGAATGGAACAATATTAGCCTTAGTAAGTAGATAATTATACGAGTAGGTAGGTATGCTAAGTTTATAAATGCAGATTATATTACAATAGGTACAGGTCAGTTTTAATTTTGATGACGTTTTTATTTCAAGGAAATGTTGCAATAGCGTGCCAAAGGTCTATTAATGCGAAATTGTATCAAGTTGGTATAATTAATTACTAGCGACCGCCCGTGACTTCGTCTGGGTTTTTTTTGCTATTCCTCGTAAACAGTATTTTTTCTGGATGAAAGGTACCCGATGTCCTTCTCTGTACCCTTGGCAACGTGTATGTGAAATTTCATGATGATCGGTTCAGTAGTTAAGACGTGAAGGCGTAAAGCCCACCGGTAACGATCAATTGCGATTGTCAATTTTTCCGTCAATGCCATTGTTGGAGCAATTGACAATCGCTTCAATTGCACGCGTAAACGATCAATTTTTCCGTCAATGGGCGTCAATTGCGGAAAAATTGACAATCGCAATTGATCGTTACCGGTGGGCTTAACAAACAAACAAATGAACTGACTTTCGCATTTATGGATTAATAAGATACATATTATTATGGTTTTTCATCAGTTTCAATTTGAGAAATATTGTATTACAATTAAAGACAATTAATGTAAATTACGATTCATAAACATAAAAAATAATAACTTAATTTATTTCAAATTAAGATTAACTGATGAAACAGATGAAATTACCAATATTCGTTTAAGTTACCCACTGAATGTAGAGGTTAAAGATTAATACTTAAACTGACTGTAACAACCCGTTAAGTGAGCACTTATATTAAATACCGGGAAATATTCAGACAACAATAAAATTTTAACATAAATCAAGATTAAAATTCACAAAAACATATTAATAATGAAATAAGCCGACCTCCCAACCACTTCTGTTATAACCACAGAATAGATATAAGTACTATCGTGTTATAACTAGACATCGGATTTAATTGCATTTGCATATGCAAATGCATATAACTCACTAGATACGACGTTAATGCATATTTTAGCCCTTTTTAGGGTTCCGTAGCCTAAATGGCAAAAAAACGGAACCCTTATAGATTCGTCATGTCTGTCTGTCTGTCCGTCCGTATGTCACAGCCACTTTATTCCGAAAGTATTAAGATTACATAGTTGAAACTTGGTAGGTAGATGTATTCTGTTAACCGCTTAACAAATTTAACACAAAAATAAAAATAATATTTTTTTTAGGGGGGGCTCCCCATACATGGAACTGAAACTGAAAAAAATTTTTTTCTTCAAACCAATACGTGTGGGATGTCTATAGATAGGTCTTTAAAAATGACATTGAGGTTCCTAAGTAATTTTTTTCTTAAAGTCAACCGTTTGAAAGATATACACCGCCAAAGTGGTAAAATGTGTGTCCCCCCCCCCTTTAACTTTTGAAATAAGAGAGTGAAAAATCTAAAAAAAATATATGCTGTAGATCTTAATAAAAACTTACAACGAAAATTAGTTTGAACGAGATATAGTAATAAGTTTTTGAGATATAGCACATTTTCCAAAACCGCATACCTATATATATAACTTTGTCATTCATACCAACACTGTGAAAAACAAAGTTATTTTTGCAGACGAAAAATGATAGGTGGTATTAAATATGGTATGGTATAAGGTAACTACGGAACCCTACGGCGCGTGGCCCGACACGCACTTGACTGATTTTTTTTTCTCAATCGTTTAGTAGCGGGAGGTATGTATCCCTATACTCCCTATCTATTTAAGCTAGCTTCTATTTAAATAAATAGAAATACTTACTGGGAACAATGATCGAACTCGCCAAAGCCCTTCTTATTTAAATATCAGAAAAGATTTGTAAAAAATTAGATGCGATTTTGCGTAAAAACCCGAGTATTGAAAACATAAAGAATATTAATGCCTACATCAACGGCACAGGTCGCACCCTGCCTAAAAAAACAGGTATCTCCAGGAATGGCGCCAAATCTTAAATTTTGTCCAATAACGTCAGTTGATGTAAAAATTTTGAAACATACTTCATTGTAAATTGTCACAAAAACTATGCATAATATCAAGAACATTTCGCTGTTTTTGTAAAATAAAAATATTTTTTTGATTTGCATTGTGCATATTTTGGGCATTTTAGCAGTTTTTTGTGCATATTTCGGCCTTTTTTAGTGCATATTTGCATGCATATTTTGGCACTTTGTAAGTGAATATAATCTGATGTCTAGTTGTAACTAATCAATTTAGTACTGATGACTAAACATTATGTTTATTTACGGTGGTTATATAACCGATAAAAATATTACAAACGGAGCGTTACGGTTTATACGGTTTGCTCCGACTATGTCAATTCGATTATGACGCTATGCGTACAGCACACGCTGCATTTGATTTGGTTGACAAGGTTCTGCAAAATGTTAATATAAATAACTACACTACAGTGATATTATTGGACATGTCAAAAGCCTTTGATTTCGTTTGCCATGATCTACTCTTATCCAAATTAGATCGCTATGGAATCAGAGGCCCGGCATTAAGATGGTTCCAGTCCTACCTAGACAATAGAAATCAAAGTGTAGAAGTAACTCAATTAGACGGAAAAAATGTCATTCAAACATATAAATCAAACTTATTGCAAAATAAATTTGGTGTTCCACAAGGAAGTGTGCTGGGACCATTATTGTTTATATTGTACATAAATGATTTAATTGACATAAAAAAGGACATGATACTGTTTGCTGACGATGTTTCTGTTATAGTGACGACAAATAAAAATCTGACAATTGAACAACATAAAACTGACATATTAACAACTTTGACATTAATAATAAAATGGCTTCAAAATAATAATTTAAAAATAAATTTATCAAAAACTAGTATAATGAATTTTAACAATTTTAAAAATCAATCAATTGACATTTGCTTTGATGGTCATCTTCTGGAAAATACAAAAAGTGCCATATTTTTGGGTCTTTTAATAGATACAAAACTATCATGGAAGGGGCAAATAGAGAAAGTATGCGGCAAAATTAATAGGTTTGTATTTGCATTATACAAACTAACTAAAGTAGCAAGTGTAAATGCAGCCATTATTGCTTATTTTGCGTATATAGAATCTGTATTAAGATATTGTTTGATAGTATGGGGGAACGGCACTGATATTAAACAGCTATTTATTGCGCAAAAGCGGTGCATAAGAGCTATCTGTAACATAGCTCCAGATATATCATGTAAGCCCTATTTTAAATCTTTAAAAATACTGTCCTTACCGAGCCTCTATATTCTTGAAGTGTGTGTATTTGTAAAGCAAAATATGGATAAGTTTACAATGGCGAAAGACATAACCCAAAGGTCGAGACGTGACCCTTACAGACTGGTTCTAATGACGGTCCCAAAAACTCAGCGATTCCAAAAAAATTGTCATGCTATGTCTCAAAAAATCTTTAATAAAATACCGAGTCGCTTTAAGGATTTATCTTTACAGCGTTTCAAAACCCTTTTGCGTAGGTGGTTGCTAGAACACACATTCTATTCCATCGATGAGTTTTTGAATCATAAGGAGTCCTGTTGTAGTCAATGCACGGCTTAGTTAAATTTAAAACAAAAGAAAGTAGGTATTGACATAAACTGTTTCTTGTTAATTAATGATATAAATTAAAATATTAAACTTTATAAAATCAACAATGAAAATCCCATATTTGCATGCTATCTCATATGGCTAAATAGGTTTTAAGCACTTAACAAATGACGACCAACATTATTGTAAAATACCTACCCTATTTACTGCAAATAAATAATTCTAATTCTAATTCTATGACGCAACAGCCATAACGATCACGGTTTAAGTGATCATTGAGAATAAATAACCCAATTACTGTGTTAGTTTAGACTCCATGCTTCGCCGATCTAGAGTGGTTATTGTGAATTCTATGATAATCAAGTAAGCGTAATGCATTATGAATTCCGATATTATCACGTCATTGCATGTGGTCTAGCAGAATGTAATTTAAAACGTTTTATGATAAAACGAAATTTTTCAAATAATTGTAAAATTGTCTCCTATTACAGAACGAATTGCATTTCTATATCGTGACTTGAAAACTTACGTTGAATTATGTAATAGTGGGGACGTATTACATAGGTCTATGGGTAACATGCACGACATAACTGTAGAGGTAAGTAATTCAGTAAATTGGTACACATACATAAATACACCTAAGTACTACATTAGTTCCATAACCCATATTCCTATTATTATTCAGCAACAACGTATTTTAGCTTGATTTCCTGCAGGAATCAAACTTCTCGCTGGGGCGTGCCCAATTTTTTATCAATTTATATAAGGAAAATACAAATGATACCAATCCAAGCAATGAACGATGTTAAAGATAAAAAATTTAAAGTCAAACCAAGAAATAAGTCAAGATAGAAGAACGACAAAACCCTTCTTTTAACGAAAAAGCGAGTCATCTTTTTTCAAACCTGTCCAGAAAATGAGTTCACGAGCTGCATAATCGGCAAAGGGACACGTTACATTTTGTTAAAATCAGACATTTTTTATTGAAATGTTAAAAAAAATAAAACAAAAGTTAACTGAACCTAAGAATCAATTATAATGAGAGAGAGAATTCAAGAACTCTTGCACGAATACGTAGGTAAGTACCTACTATATCTATTGCAACTTTGCGGTACGAGAGAACATCGCTGTTCTAACTTAATTTATGTCTGTGGTAGTACCGCAGAATATAAACTTTGTACTTGCTGAAGTACGTGATGTGACTTTGACCAAATCCGACGTACATACCAAATCTGACCTACAAGCAGCAAAAGATAACAACGAAGTTGCCACTTGCCGGTCAAGTTTGTGGTTTAAGTTTAAAAAGAAAGTGTATCAACATATTCAATAAGAAAGTCAATAAATGTAAGTGCTATGGGCTACATAATTTGCTTACTATTGAAATACAAAAGATTGGTAGTAATAAGTTCTAAGCATATGCAAATTTCCTGTTCCTAAAGAAAGCAGATATATAAATATCTAGCTAGTTATACTTGATTATTAATGAACTACGGCATGCATGACTGAAATCAGTAGAAGAATGTAAATCAATACCAAATGTAGGTGAAATTGTTGGGGTATCGTGACGTGTGAAAGTAATGATAGCTTGTAACATTATATTGTGCACACAGTAAATTAAAATGCAGTAAAATGGGTTACGTAGATATCGTAAAAAGAAACGCGGTACATATTATCAGTAAAGATGGTATTCATATTATTATAATTTATCTGCTTGTGTTGTAGGTATCTGCGTATAAGATACGAATATATTCTGAGGGTTTTCCAATTTCAATTCCTGACGGTTGATATCAGTAGAGGTGTAGGTATATTTCTATTCTACCTATAAACATAAAAAATTGGGTGATAGTAGAACCTTGCAAGACCGCCTGGCTTGCTAGGGTATTGTCATATCTGGCAATGGCAGGATAATTTTTCTGATTCACAAATCGTCCACCAGTCGACGCACTACCGCCAACATGGCGCTAGTGTAGATAGATGTAGACCTGCCATTTTATAGTTTGCCATGTGTTTGCTATCATTTTGGCTGTTGGAAGCGAATTTTCGTAAATATAAATTTTTCGTCCAACACATTTTGGTTTTCTTCATTTTTAATTCGTTTACTGTCCAACTTCCACAATGATAATAATTATTATCAATCAACCATTTTTAAACATAACTGAAAAATAAAATAACTGGGAACATAATTCATGTGCACACGTCTCCATCTACTTAAAGCAGCGCCACCAAGCGGGATTTTCTGTCATCCTGCCATTAGCTTAGCATGACAACCTGTTTCTTTGTAACTGATGATTTCACAATAACAAGCCATTCCATCTTCCGATTTATCCTCAAGTAACCAAAGGCCGACGAAGACCATGCGTTTTCCTTATAGATAAAATCAACATCAGCAATAGGACTTTTTATTACCAGTAGGACTACCGTTATTTATTTTATCAAAACCACAATTATATTATGTTATTAACCTAGCTCTACACAACACGATTTGATCTTTATTAGTAAAAAAGATGTGAGAAAGTCGGTAAAAAGTTCTCATACTGTTTACGTCTCTAAAGCTTGTGCAGTGCGTGCGCGCATCGTGTCCGGTGGATCTGTCATCTGATGCGCGACCGACACGCGCCACCGCGCGGCACACGTGTGTGAGCAGCTTAGTGTGCACCGCTGCACCTATCGGCTGTTATTATAACCGACCGAAGATGTTCGGAAATCCATGTCAAGGATTTGGAGCATCTGGGGCGTTAACAGGATGCAAATCCGGACACGTTTTGTGGAGGCAAAATTGAACTAAGTTGACTAATTTATATGCAACTATAATGACAATGTGGATTTGGCCTTTCGAAATTGATTTTGCACATTTTCATTTATCTCGAGAATACAGGTTATAAAGTATTCTATCTCCCAGTGACCTATAATCTTACTTAAGTATACAATATACCTATTGAGCAAATGAGCAGGGATTAGATGAAAGTCCAGAAAATGTATCACATCAAAAATTTGAAAGACAAA
Organism: Agriphila geniculea; assembly: GCA_943789525.1. NCBI lineage: Eukaryota > Metazoa > Arthropoda > Insecta > Lepidoptera > Crambidae > Agriphila > Agriphila geniculea. Next base: position 21,914,202 of record OX038877.1, read on the forward strand.
ATAGATGAAGTTGGAACAAAATGGAATGCGTAAAGCATTTGTGTTACAAACATCAATATACGATAGATAGATTATGATCAGTGAACAATTTTAATGACACTAGTGTAATAGGACAGCCACACATAACTGTTGGCTCATCCGTACACACTAGAGTGAACTAATGACAATAGAATGTAGATAATAATTGTATATCGTTATGTAGCAGTGCAATATTGTGAATATTGTGATGCTACACCGACGTTGCGAAAACTAGTATTCGAGATAATTACATAGACAAGGAAGTTATAATAAGCTGGAAGTAAACATTTGCGATAGGCTACTGAAATACTTCCACCTTTTCACTAATCACAACACGAGAGCGACAAGAAGTGAAGAGGTGTTAAGTACAGTATACGCATGTGCAAGACGAGTTAGCTAATGTAGTGATGCAACTGTACCACTAACTCACTGAGCTAAATGTAGTTTGAATTGCAATAATGGTTTTATGCGTCGGTCGTGAGTGAATTGATCGAGGCATATCAGTAAATAGCATGCATGCATGAGTTTACTTTTGTAATACACCCTGATGGGTGTACATACAACATATGTAAATCTATTGTTAATCCGTAAAACGTTCAACGTGACATTGATATGTCACGTTGAACGTTTTACGGATTAACAATAGATTTACATATGTCGAAAAAACGGCAGCGCAGACAAAACAATAATAAAGATGTAAAGAATCATCAATCGAAAAACATATAAATGTTAGCGGGTATAGAATGAAACGGCTCAATTAGTAAGAAGAATTGGGACAAGCAGCTTATAGAATTGGAAATCTAACATTTATCGGGATTCAGAGACAGCTGTTCGCACCAGTTACTTGTGTTTATATAGTTACAAATTGGGTCGGAGTAAAAGAATCCAATTATACGAATTAGTCAACTAGAGAAGTGAGAGCTTCAGACACCACGGTACGGTAATTGATGAGTTGTTCAGTTGTCAGTAATCCAATCGTAAGGTCTTATATCATTGCTGGGTCAACGGCCGTCCATTCATGCTCTGGTGCGGGCGTGCCAGGATTTTTACCGAGCAGAATTCTTGATATATCGACGCTATCGTGCGATGGCGCATTCATTGATAGTGAAACAAGAGCTGTATAAACAATACAGCTTTTATCAGCTTAATTGCTTTCTTGCAACCTTTCTTATAACGGTTCTTATTGTTTTCGTCATCGATATTAAGTTTCTGTTAATCATGATGAGCGCTTAGATATTTAAATCGAATAGAATACGAGTCTTTCAATCGAAAGAGATTTCACAAAAAAATAAGAAGTCAAATAAACGGATTATAAAAAATATTCTTCAGAAAAACATAAGTCATGAAAATAACGGTTTGAAGTGATTTGCTGCTTTTACAAAGTACGGTAAAATAACAATAGGATGGTCCAAAGAATGGGTGAAAGAACTTCTTGATGTGTGTAGCAAACGATCCGTGCTATTCATTGGATCGTCATAGTGGTTTGTTTTGGTGGATGCGTCGTTGGCTCCGTTATTTATGAGACACAAGGTATCCAGTTCGGATCTGATGTCGTCATAAGGATTACGGGCGGCTAAGGGCTAGTTAGTATTATACATGTGACATAAACAGCTCGCAAGTTGACGTTTTATAGGTTATTTCGTCTCATAAATGACGTAAGCGAAGTTTGAGTCATGTTTTAATTTATAATACCTGGCTGGAATAGTATTGTAATTTTATTTTAGTGCAAATTCATCCTTTAACCATATTGCATGGTAATATGGATGGTCTCAAATGAAAATACAGATTTGCAAAAACGAAACTATTTTTACTACTAACTCGTTGTTTTTTAGCATACTTACAAAAAAAGTAGCTATTAGACGAGTATTGGCCGTAAAATAACACTAATGACAAAGAAAGTGTCTCCCCCTTTATTTCTACTAGTTTTTGCCCAACTTTAATAAGAATTTACATATATAGATAAGATACCATGAACATAAAATCCTTTATATGCTACAAATTAAGTTAAGAACTACTTCTTTCGTCACAGCGATTTACTTTGTTCCAAATATCTATATTTGCCTATGCCTTTTCCTAATTCTTTTGTTCTATTCTGAGCGCTCCTTAACTGTTAAACTTTTGAAATAAAAGGAACGTAATCCTAGTTCGAAATAGCTCCCATCTCCCGACTTTAGTTGTTGACATTCGAAATAGACGTCACTCAATGTTTAATCTAGCGTGACACCATTGGTGTCCCGTTGATTCCTATTAACGTACGAATGGTTAAAAACGCCCCTTTTGGTTCACCGTTGTTGAATTTAAAATAAAGCACGTTTGGTAACTCTACGAGACGTAAGTTTTTAAACAGTGATTTATTGAATTCTCAAATTTCAACTCTGCAGTAAAGTAAATAATTCAGAACTTTGACGAGAAGAAAAGAGTAAATCAACGCTTCCAAAAGTTAAAACTAGATACTACTATCATATTAGCAGATTAACTTGACGAAACCAAGCAAATTACAGAAAATACATTTACAGTCAGCATCAATGGAGAGAGGTCTGAATCTGGGTGTTTTGTCTGAATCTGCAGATTAACTAGTCAATCTGCAGATTCACTGGTCGAATCAGTTAAAGTGCGGAAAATTGTTTTATTTCGAACTTTAACTAGGTAATCTGCAGATTCCCTAGCTAATCTGCAGATTAACGACCAAGGATCAGTAAAAGTACGGAAACAGGTTCTTTTATTGAAGAAAATGTGTAATAACATAAAAGGGGGTAGACACAAAAGCGGGAGGACGGGGGGGATCGGGGGGGCAAAGCCCCCCACCATAGAAAAAGTCTTAAAGTGTTGATTAGGTTTGGTTAGTATTGCGATCTAAAACGCGCGAGCCGAGCGAGCGGAGCGAGCGTGCCGCGGGAGCGGCCGGCGAAGCGCCAGAAACGAAGTTTTTGTAAAATTAACTTTCAATGTAGGTTTTTTACTTAAATTTCCAGAAGCCTTGGCCACTGTATTCCGCACTTTAACTGTGTAGCATCCGTTAATCTGCAGATTTACTAGTTAAAGTGCGGAAATCGTCTACTTTAAGAAAAATTCCGCACTTTAACTGACTGACTCGACCAGTTAATCTGCAGATTCACTAGTTAGTCTGCAGATTAACGGATTCCGAATTCTAACGGTAACATCTATACTAACTAGCTTGAGGAGGAGCTCGGTGGCGCAGTGGTTTAGCGCCTGGCCCAGCGATTGCGGAGGTTAAGCAACTTTCGCAAGGGTCGGTCATGGGATGGGTGACCAAAAATGTATAATCTCGAGCTCCTCCGTGTCGCCGTTGTTAAGCCGTTGGTCCCGGCTGCATTTGCAGTCGTTAACACCCACCAATCCGCATTGGGCCTGCGTGGTGGATTATGGCCCGTCCTCTTTATACACCCATAAGGAAGGTTTGAGCCCCAGGCTCAATTAAAATGGCTGATGGACATACTAACTCCATTATCAGAGGACGATCTTCTGTTTTTTCCCAGTAGGTACAGCTGTGACATAACACGCCCCCGGGTGTCGCTTGCGCTATAAATACCGGCACGTGCGCGTGCGCTCCAGAACGGTCCACTCGCTAGGGTTACCAGATCAAATAATAAAATGTTCGGACATTATCATTAAAATATTTCCTGTCATTTTGTATAGGTAAGTACCTACCTACCAATCCTCCTTTTTTGACGTTTGAGTAATTATTTTTTCTCGCCATAATAACTAACAACATAACACATAACATAGTGTTTTACTTAGGTGTTTATATTTTCTTCTTGTGATTTCAAAAACCCTTAACAATTACTCTTTGTTAAATTTTTAGATTTTAGACATTCACAATGCTATTTTTATATTAAGATAATTACTTTAATAGAAAAAATACTAGAAAAATTCGACTCATCCGTAACAGCTCAGACGGGATTCGAACCCGCACCCTTGGGATTCCAGCCCAATGCAAAATTTCGCCGCTCACACTAGCGAATCGGTAGCATAATTGGTTAGTGTATTGGGCCGGAATCCCAAGGGTGCGGGTTCGAATCCCATCTGAGCTGCTACGGGTGAGTCAACTTTTTCTAGTATTTTTTCTATTAAATTAATTATCTTTATTATTGTTTGTTTTCCTGGCAGATAGCTAAAATTCCTGACGTGTCAGGATAATTGCTATCGTCTGGTAACCCTACTCGTGACACGCTCCGGTTATAGTAAACGCACCAGGCTTCAAAAAAGATAAAAAACTGCGATAGTGCAAGTGTATTTCTGTTGAACAAAACTAATTTGAAAAAGTTTTCAATATTCGAGGTTTCGATTGGAGTTAAAGAATTGTTATTAGCGCATACGCAAGTCGATTGGGCATATTTTTTACTGCACCAGAACCAGCTAAATTTTATATAAATGTAGTACTTACTTATTGCGAATCAACATTATGTATAATTCAAAATTTTGTTTAAATATAGATTTCCTTTTCCGAAGCAATCAAAGCTTCAAAGTTTATTTATTTATTTACTTTTGCTTAGTATTCTAGTGTTCAAATTCGGAACTACAATTTATGCAAACTCTACGACATTGATAAATTGGATCTTAAGTCAAACGCCTTTAAAGGAAATTAAATTATATCTAAGATTACGCAAAAGCTTTCTACGTATTTACCTTATATTCATTACACTAAGTTATTATATCCAGCATCAAGTTACCTACCATCAGTAACTGTCTAGCTATAGAGTCTAGATTTAAGACATTATGAAAAAAAATACAAGAATAATATCCTGCCGTCCGAAGTTGGTAGACTATATTGCATTTCAAGACACGGATGTAGGTAGATCAGAATGTAGATCACAAAGTTATTGTTTAGTTAGAAAATCTGGCAAAACGTGATTTTTGATCCCTGTTTTTAAGCTCCAAAAAAAAATTGCATGCATCAACGGACCTAGCGAGATGCCTGTTTCAAGTTTCAACTGAGCATCTAATCCTGAAGCAAGTGTGCGTGTTGTTCTACCAATTCTGTTGTGTGACATTATAGATGGACAATGCGGGTACAGCGTTAATCACGAACGGGACGTCGGGGGACGTCGGGCATTAGTTGACGGCGCCTCATTGGCATTTAAAATATAAATGCCAGCTATAGATAACATAAGGAAGCTTTCTTTGCTCTTTTAGCTGACACGGATAATGTTTAATTTCGTTAAGGAGTCCGCGTATCCGATTAACCATTGGCAACTAATCTAATATGAGAGTCGAATGCGAAAAGTTCAATAATTTCAGTACTTTTAGTGAAGTTGATGTTATGTTATGGCATCTGTGCCATAACATCAACTTCACATAATAGGTAGTACAAGTACAGAAGATGCACTCCGCAAAATAATATAAATTTTAGATAAATGGCGGCATTTGAAAATTTGAAAGAACAGCATAGCAAACCAGACTCTCGTTTATTCTTTCTACCGTTTGTCGCTCATTTTAAACAGCATGATATACTTATAACTGCACATAACAATATCTTCAGCGGCGTCGCTAACCCCTTTCTAAGCTCCAGTGGACAAAGATAAAACAATTGCGTGGGAAGATGCTCCCATACAAAAGAACTTGTATAGAAAGCCGGCGACTTTAGATGGTATCTCTTTCAAAATGTTCCGAAATAGGAATGTGATGTAAACTCAAGTTTAGAAAACGATGGGTCAACGTGAACGTAACAGAGCCATATAAATAAAGTCAGTCACGAATAACTGCAGGGCAAAAAATACACATTTCTATTTCGCTGTGCTAGTAAACTGAATTTACTTATTATGTAATTTCATTGTGTTTGAAATCAAAGTGATAATAAACACTTGGTCTACCGATTGCGATGTGACTTGATATCCCATACATAAAGAAGATATTACAACATTTACAAAATAGGTTGTAGGATCTGCCGGACCTCCGCCTCTGCATAATGTCATTCATGTTACATGTTACAGTGGTATGCGGTCAGGAGTCACCTAGAAATTAGTGTACCTTTTTATGGTAATTTATTATATTATCATTTTTAACTTCTGTAATTAGATAATACATAAAATAATGACACTATTAATAAATAATATCCTCATTGGGTATGTAAAATATGCGAGTGCGACCAGCCGATCGCTTGTGTAGGAGTTAAATATTACAAGGTCATCAGGCTTTAAATGAATGATAATTGCCACAAATCCTGTTGTCATATAACAGTCGCTTCTAATATTTAAGAAATACTATAACGTAGACCTTTTCATAGAAAATATGAAATGGAATCTAATATAAACAAACATTTTGATGTAAAAGATTTGAATAAGAAAAATTATGAACTTGGTCATGATCTAGAATTCACTAAGTAAAACACATGTAGAAAAAGTAAACGTTGACATAGGGTATTCTTAGGAAATACAGTTTGAAGCGAGGTAAGATAATTGCTAGTTTTTGCGTCATCGACGACTACCTATTGCGCAGTGGACACAGGTTGCGTTTATACCTAGCTCGAGGTTCAACATGTTTTACATGAAAATTATAATTAGGATACCCTACGTGTTGTAGGGTATCCTACAACTATCCTTGCTTTCAACAGGTGTCTGCGTGGAATATAATTGCTCATAGAAACTCTCGATCTCCCTCAGGATTTCAGGCTTCGTTTAGATGATGCGTCCGTCGTCAGTTTTCAGCTTCGTCATCTGGCTTTGCCCAATAGTCCATACGGATAAAATTTGATCTTAACAATTGTATTACGTATAGCAACGATTAAAGGATAAGAAACAAATTAAATCGGAATTGGGTTACGTTATGTACGACTGTCAAATTATTAATGACTAGTGAATAGACAATTAAATCCAAACGAGTTAAGTAACCTATCGTATAATCCATCTGCGCTTTTTCAACCATCGTCCCAGTTTAGATGCCTTTGTCCATTACACAACTGTCAAAAGATATATTAGTAGGGGCAACATAACAAATCATCATATAACCTTACGATGATCGTTTCAGCTCCTTTGCCACGGTTGCCAAGTTTCAAACGTAAATACTTTGGTGTTGAATCACATTTGTTTTCCTTTACGTCACAGTTGCCAGTTGTCACCATCAGTTGATGTCTGGCTGGACATCGTTATTTGTTTTAAAGGATAGCTAATTTAAAATATGTATGTATTGTGTTCAAATACTGTAGAATTTAGTGCAACCGCATACAAAGTTTACATGACAATAGATTTTTGTATGACACTAGTAAAACTACATAGTTAGCTAAACGTGAAGCCATTACACTAACAGGTTTCAATTTGTGGCAAAAAGTACTATACTCGTAACACTCGTAAGTATAATAAAGTAATGTAAAGACGAGCTATTGCGGGACCAAACTATAAAGAGAATTGAAAATGGTTAAAATAATATGTCCATTATGGAATAGCAATCAAGGTGAGCCTACATTTACTTGACAGTGATGAACCCCATTAACTTCAATACACAGACAAAGATGACATGCAAGGTGCAGTTGTATTTGTTACGGTTGATGTTTGTATGTTATTATCTATCACAGTTTAGACATAACTTTTGACTCACATAGATTACCTGTATCTTTAATTGATACGAATTTATTAGATGCCCACTGTTTTTAAATTGTTTATGATTGGAGCAACTAAGGCAGGTGTATTAAATAGGATCTTCCAAGTAAATTATTATTCTAGGACACTCCTAAGATACTAGCTAACGGTCTGACCGGATTATTTACGAAATGATGCAGCTCGCAAGATTCAAAAGTTACTATAAGCGGACGATAGGAATTTGTAACAGACTCGACGACGATATAATGGCTGGTCTTGGGAAAAAATGGCTTAGTTGGGCACCGGAACGTGCAGCCAAGTTCCAATATAAACCTGTTAATGTTTCAGCTTTATATTGCGTAGACGGAATTCGCCTAGTTTCATGTAACGACCTACCGAGCGATATAAGACCGAAACATCTGTTTTTTAAACTTCACCCGCGCGTGTGTACACACATCAAACATTGCCATGTTTGTACTCGTAATGGGGGAGCAATTCTATTTCGGTGTGCATTACTGGGTTTTTATGAAATAACTGGTCGTGGCTTTTGGTGATCCGGTGTGAGAGATGACCGGATAAGGCTTGCCGTGGTTTAACGATAAAGAGTAGGGCTGCCATCTGTTCAATTTATTGATAACGGTGGCACGCTTCTAAGCTTCGAATCATAGAGGCTATAAAATACGAGTACTATGTTAGACACATTGGATCCTGTTCGTTAGGAAATCCTCTACTAAACTACTATAGGACATAATATTATCTTACTTCTTAGCCCTAACAATGTAAGGTTACGTTCTGAACATTTGACAAACTACTTAATCTGATTGATAACTGCTGAAAATGCACGCACAACACAATTAACTTGAAGTTATGTTAGTTTAAGTCACTCACAAATAAATAATTAAGAAATATGTCAAATAATTAATACAAAGACTAAAGGTATGCTGCTTTTAAACAGTTTCTTAGTAATAGTGTAGTAGGTAAAAATAATGTTACAGGAACCTACAGAGGTTTTACTATCGATGAAATATTTTAGAGCGTAAATTAAACTGGCGTAAAAACTTTTGTTACCCTATAAATTTTGTATAAAATCTGTTTGGAGATGTTACGCGCTGTTAACAGCATCTTTCATTGGAATATAGTAAAACGTTTCCATGCTGAAGATACATTTTGTACAAAAGAACAGTACATAATATAATAATATTGGTTTTAATCGTTTTAATAGTTGTTTTTAAGATATCTCACATACTTTTAAAGCAAACTAAAAGGCATCATGTTAAGTAATAGAATGCAAGACCTAAATTGTGACCTCAAGCCCAAACTAAAAGTTTTAATCAAATCCTATAACCCACGTAATCGCTAAAGTTTTATTATCCTTATTCAAAACGCATTTAGTTTAATTTAAGCTAACTCACTGGCTTGCAATAATAACAATGGTTCCTGACAGATAATTTCATAGAGGTTCTGTTGAATTTTAAATGAAGACAAAAGATAGTGCTTCCTGAAACGTGTGAAACAAGCCTTAAGCTTTAGTGTCTGTTTCACAGTCTAAGTTGTCAGTGAGGCGTTAACTGTTCATTGGAATTTTCGGGTTTTCTGCGTGCATGTTCGCTTTGAACGTTCGTTACAATAGTATCATTTTACTACACAGCATTCTAAACACGAATGTGGAACCCGGCTTTCAATTCAACTGACCAAACCCTATGGTGCGAATGCGAACTGCGAACTTTAAAGGTTCTGAAAAAAGTTCAACTCACCATTTCTTTCTTGAGGTAAGTGAGCTGTGAGTCGAGGTCCGCCGGAGGAGGCTCCGTCGGAGAGGTTGGTGTGACCTCAACCTCGGGCTCCCCGTCTGCGAACCCGCTCAAGCTTTTCGGCAGAGGCGGCAGCCCTTGCAGGGACATGGTGCTGATCGCACGGAACTGCTTACGCAATCTGTTTGGGAAAAAAATGCGAGATAGATATTAAACATTATCAAGACTGGGATGGAGAGAAGGATCGTACTGATTTGTAAGTTCTGCTGATGTAGCCAGTAGTCACTCGCACAGTAAAATTCTAAACATAAGATTATTATGAAGGAAACTAGCTTTTTCCTGCGACTTTGTCCGTGTAGACTTTCGGAAAATCCCTAGGGAACCCTTGACCGGGATAAAAAAGTTTGTGTGCCATTCCAAATCCATTTAGCTAAATAGATAATGTTACTATGACAATTTATTCATCCCAGAATTCTAGACAGAATTAATTAATCGTTTTAAATAGAAATATTAAACAGCTTCATCTCATGATAATTTAAAACGGTGTTAAAAACAAGTTGTGGTTAAAAATATAGGAGGGCTTTCGATTCACTGACCTTAAAGAATAAGGAAATAAAACAAAAGGAAATGCACTCCACTGAGCACAATATTGGAATAGACCATAACATGTTTTCATGGGAAATGACGCTAATAACATGATACAAAATAACAAGCTTTGAAACTCCATGATTATAATTTTACATAAATATTTACTACATTTCTGACAACTGCTCGTTTCATACAAAAGCGTCTTTGTTTCACAAAACATGCTCCTTACATGCGTAATAAACGTGTTCATGACATTACCCATGAGAAGCGCAGCCCTAGTGTGTAAACTCTGTGATTCTCATTTGCGGCAATATGAAGAGTCGTGATTACATAGTTACATACAGCTCTGTGCTCTTTATGTGACCTACACGGTGTAAACACTTTGTGACGACTAACCGGACAGAGGACAGCATAGTACATAACCGGGTTTCGAGTACGAGTGACCTTTTCAAAACAGCTACCGGCAAAATAATAACCACGAAAGATTGGTTTTATGGATAACAACATAACGAGCGTTTATAATTACAGATAATAGACATAAGTATACCTAGATTTGAGGTCATCGTCTAAAATGTAAGCGTAAGTTTGATCATATCCATCTTCCGTGTTTCCACTCGTCACTGAGGACATGGCGTAAATTTGATCAGAGTCTTCAGAATCACACAGTCCATTTTTTTCTACGGATTCCGAGGGAGTTGTTTCCTTAGAATCTATTATTTCAGGCACGTTTGAGTGCGAGTGCATTGTTTGCAATTCATATATCAACATCTCATGATTGTTCATGTCCTTCATCATTTCCATATCCGACGAATCATTGCCGTTAATTTGTTTCTCAGAATCCTTCCCTTTATCTATAACCGTGTTCTCATCATTTTTGCAACCGTTTCTGCCCGCGAGGATTTCCGAAATTAACATCTCGGTGACTCGCGACGTTTTACGTTCTAGGGAATTGATATTTGTGTTTACATTTTCGTCACGTCTCGGACTCGTAGGAACGTCCTGGGCTTCCGGGAGGTTATTGACTTGTTTTGAAGGGCTATTTCGTAATCTGTCGTCGAATTCCTGAACTTCGTCCACTGTAGCATAAGGCGCTTCCGACAAAGGACTCTGGGGAGGTTTCGCATCTATTGGCGAGGAATAAGGACTTAGTTCGGGCGACGTCTTAGGTGAACTACAACTACTGCTTCTAGAGCTTCTCTGTACAGGTAAAGGTTTCATTGGTTTTAGCTTAGGTTTCGGCGATAACGGCGGAGGAGGAGCTTTCCTTAATGGCAGTGTCTTTTCAGCAAAACTTGAAGATTTAGATACTTTACATTTTGCATCTTGATCGAGCTTATTTGACGTTGAGAGAGATCGCACTAGTATATGTTTACAAGTTTTTACAGCTTTAGAATTAAGGGATTCATTAGATCTCTTGACAGCGGGTATTGTGGAACTGTCACTCGAGCTCCTCCGGGAATTCTGTCCACTTGATTTCCTTTCATCAGAAGAAGAGCTTCGGTCGCTAATAACATCTCTAATGAACGACTTAACGCGTGCTAACCCATTTTGTTTAGGTGACACTGCAGTCTGATTTGTGTTCCTATCTAATGTTTTGGATTTTGCGGCGTTATTATCCTGTTTAGATAGTATGCGCGACTTCGTAAGGCTGGCTTTGGATTCAGCGACAGCCTTCCTCGTCTTCGCAAGAGTCTCGGCTACCACGCTCTGGTTGGGCCGCGGAGGGACCGGAGGCGGTCCTTTCAGCTTGCTGGGCTTCATGGGTTGCGTGTTCGTCTGTACCATCAGCATGCTTGAGCGAAGCGTCACTCGAACAATACTATAAGAGGAAAACTATAGTATAAAAGGAGCGCGTTTGCACTAGCACCGCAATAAGTCACTTCACTCGCGAGCGCTCGAAACGCGAGGTCGACACGGCCGTCCCCGCGAGCGCGCGTCACTGACTGCGCCGCCCGGCAATTTAACAAGCACAAACGGAATAAATTGGCCCTCGGTCTCGCTACGTTCACGCAAATACTATAGAAACTCTAACTCTATAGTATTTGGTTCACGTATCGGCGCCGTAACTTACTTACCTGACTTGGAAGGTGGAAATTACTTTACGGAGTGTTGCGTATATTGGATTGATGCAGTCGCGCCGATGAACAATAAGTTGACCCACACTGTTACGGAGATTGAATAAAGTAAAAGCGATTGTTTACTATGAGAATACAACACTGGCTACCGGGCGACAGCGCGCGACGCCCGCGACACGCTCAGCTTTTGTTGAGATTTTGAAAGCACTATCTGATCTATTGTTGAAACAAAAAAAAAATGAAACTGTTGTGTATTTAGATTACGGATGTTAAATGGCATAATCAAATGAGATTTCGTTCACCGATTGATTATTCTTGAATAAGTTTTGTTAAACTTAAAAGTGAAAGCACTGAACTAAATTGACTTTTGACCTTACTTGAGTGGCAGGCAAGGTCACCTGATATAAAATGTTGCTAAAATAATATGACAACATCACAACAGGTTAATTAAACTGGATTAGGAAAAGCATTTATGAATTAAATATGTCTCAGAAATATCACTTTTGAAAGGTTTCTAAAATAAAGAATTTAATTAAAATACTTACGTACATTTTAATTAGTAACTTATAATAAATTAATTTAAAAAATAGGTACTATGAAGTTTTTTTTTCCCGTTGCTGTTGTACCTATACAACAATAAGGAATCTAATAGGAACAGACCTACTATATGTATAGATCGGGGGTGCCCATACTTTTTCTTATGGAGATTGACCAAGCAAAAATTTATGACTAAGAGATTAACATTTTGACCTTTTAACCCACCAAATATTTATCAAGAAAAAAAAATTGCATTCGCAAAACTATATTGGGTGCAAAGTGTCAATTCTGTTATCCTTGGTGATCAACCTTAAAACCTCTCCAGATATTCCAGAAGCAATCCAGAAGAACAGGAAATCATTTTCAATAGGTAAGCCCACATAACCACAATTTTATCGCATACACCAAGGATTCCGAAAGGGGTTGATATCGACCTCTTGGGGTCAAAAACGGTTTACCAATGGTCAACATAAACGAATAATAATAATAATTAATTACACTTGCCATTTCACAGGATATTTAAAGTAATGAACTATGAATGAGCTATGGGGGTCTGAGGTATCAGTTCATTTTGGAAAGGGGTCTTATGCTCAAAATAGTTTAGACATCCCTGGCATACACCAAGTGGTTGGTTGAATTTAACCTGTCATGTCAGGTACATAAAATGAGACACAATTTAGATATTTAATTGTTCCGGCTACATGTAGCTGTGTGGGATTTAATGAATTAAAGTTACGATGCAAAATTTAATAATAATAATAATAATAATAATAATAATAAGCCTTTTATTTCTGAACTACACTTTGGTTTTTACATAGTATATTAGTATTTAAATAACATCTCTCCGCTCAGTGTGCCTATTGGCAAAGGCCTCCTCCAACCCCCTCCAGTACTGCCTATCAGCAGCCACTCTTGTCCAGAATGGTCCTAGGGCCAACTTTAGGTCGTCTTCCCATCTTCTTATGGGTCGACCTTTGCTTCGGTGCCCATCCCTTGGGTACCACAGCGTCACTCGTTTGCTCCATTTGTCTTTATTGCAGCGAAGCATGTGGCCAGTCCATCTCCATTTTAGTTGGTCTATGCGTGTTAAAATGTCAGGAAGTTTTGACATGTGCCTGATGTGAGTGTTCAGGATCCTATCCTGTAGTTTCACGCCCAACATGCTTCGCTCCATAGCTCTTTGACATTTGGCTAATTTGTCTCTGTGGGCTTTTGTCAGCGCCCAAGTTTCACAGCCATATGTTATGCAGGGTAAAATGCAGGTGTTAAAAACGGTTTTCTTTATTTTTATACTGAAATCTTTACTCTTCATTATTTCCTTCATGGACCAGTATTTGTTCCACCCATATGTAATTCTTTTGTCTATTTCCTTGGTCATGAGGTCTTCGGGTGATATTATTTGCCCAAGATACACATACTCCTTAACATATTCAAGCTTCCGTCCGCTGACTGTTATTTCTATTTCTTCTGCATTAGTCATCACTTTGGTTTTGTTGGGATTCATTTCCAGACCAACTTCACCACTTCTGTCTGCTAGATTTTGGATCATGTGTTCCAGTAGTTTTGGGTCCTCCTCTAGTATTACAAGATCGTCTGCGAATCGAAGGTGGTTAAGGCGAGCTCCATTTATATTTAGGCCAAGGTGGTCCCAATCGAGGTTTCTCATAATTTCTTCTAGTACTGCTGAAAACAGCTTTGGCGAGAGCGGATCACCCTGTCTAACTCCTCTGTTTATTCGAAATGGTTCGCCTACTGATTCTAGTTTGATTCTCGCTATACTTTCTTTGTAAATATTTCGTATGGTGTTTATATACACTTTGTGAATTCCTTGTTCTGCAAGACTGTGCCAGATATGCTCGTGGTTCAGGCTGTCGAAGGCTTTGGAGTAATCTATAAATGCTAAATAAATGGTCTTGTTATATTCGTTGTATTTTTGTATAAGCTGTTTGATAGTGTGTATGTGATCTACAGTACTGTAGTTTTTCCTGAACCCGGCTTGTTCGATTGGTTGATTTTCATCAAGTTTCCCAGATATTCTTTCCAGTATGACTTTTGCAAAGACTTTATATATGTTTGAAATCAGTGAAATAGGCCTATAGTTTCCTATGTCTTCCCTTGGGCCTTTCTTATGTAGGAGTATTATGTGTGACTCTGCCCATTGTTTAGGTATAATACCCGTGCGTAGTATTTCGTTGAAGACTTTGGCCAGTATTGGTCCCATCTCTTCTGCAGTACCTCTTAAAAGTTCGTTGGGAATTCGGTCAGGTCCAGGGGCTTTTTCCAGCTTTTGACTATTAATGGCTTTCACCACTTCAGAAACCAGTATCTCAGGTACATCCTCACTTTCGTTGTCTTCCTGTCCAGTATTAGGCATCAGCAAGTCCTGTTTTGAGTAAAGCTGGCGGTAATATCCCGTAGCAACTCGCTGAATTTCTTTGCGATTAGAGGAAGTAGTGTTGTTCTTATTTCTCACTTTAAGTATCCACTCCTTTCCTTTTTCGTTGAGTTCCTTTAGTGCTTTCCTAAGACCTCCTGTTTTTCTAATGTGTGTTTCTATCGTGTTCATTCTTGTAGCTTTCCTGTCTTTCCTCATGCTCTCTCTTATCTTCTTGCTAAGGTTTGAAATGTCGTTGTGATTTACTTTTCTTTTCCTTTCCGATATTAGCCTTTTTCTTTTCTCTAAAAGTTCTAACGTTTCTTCACTCATGTAACTTTGTTTGCTTTTATTAGTGTGGGTATTGAGTATTTCTTTCAATTGGCTTTCGAGTTTGTTGTATTTATTAGTAGTTTTGAGTTCAGAGCTAACAATTTGTTTCATTTCTTTAATTACATGCTTTATGTTGGTCTCGTTAGTGTTGTTCCAAGATGGGAGGTTTAATTGTGATGTTTTTGGCCTAGGCTTTTTGCTCTCATATATTCTTAGGCAACTACGCACCATACGGTGATTAGTGTTGAAGTTTAAATTTTGTATTACGCCTGTATCAGTAAAATGTTTAGGTTTGTTTGAAATCATGTAATCAATTTCGTTTTTGACCTTGCCATCTGGGGACACCCAAGTCCATTTAGATTTAGGTTTTTTGCGGAATATGGAGTTCAGTAAATTCAGATTGTTTTCCAACAGGAACTCCACCAGTTTATGACCATTATTGCTTCTTTTACCTTCTCCGTACATTCCAATGATACGATCTTCGCCATCTCTTCGAGGGCCCACTTGGGCATTGAAATCTCCCATAATTATTAAGTTATTGTTGGAGTAGCGACCTGTAACTTCATTAAGACTGTTGTAGAACATTTCACTGTCTGTTTGGCTGGCTTGTTCAGTCGGTGCGTACACTTGTACAATCGTCCACACTTTTCCGTTTTCCTCGAAGTTTATGTGAATTGCAGCTATCCTGTCCGAAATACCTTCAGTCTTTAACGTTTTTCTTGTACTTCGACTTTACAAGGAAACCGACTCCTCTATGTCCGGCAATTTCTCCTTTGTAGTACATAATATAGTTCTCTTTCTCTTCTATTCCCTCCCCTATCCTTCTCATCTCGCTGATTCCTAAGATGTCCCATTTGAGGTTTTCGATAGCACTTTCTAGCTCCTGCAAGCTCTCTTGTGTTCTTAGAGTGCGCGTATTTAGTGTACAGATATATAAAGATATTTTTTTCAGTTTTGTTTCCATTTCTGTTTCTATTATTTCTTCCATTGCTAATTCTATTTCTTTTTCTGGTTCTGTTTCTTTTTTGGTTGAAGGGTTTTGGTCTATCTCCCCACGGTGACCAGCCGGATTGGGGAGCGTTTTGCTTTTATTTGGTTTGTTGTGTTTGTTTTTTGGTTTGTTGTGTTTGTTTTTTGGTTTGTTGTGTTTGTTTTTTGGTTTGTTGACATTATTGCGATTGTTAATGGTTTGAAAATGAGTTGGCTCTGTGACGAAAAATCTCGTAGTTCTTGTTAATCTTGCTGGGTGCCGCCACTTCATTTTCGTTGCAGTTTGATGCACTTTCAGGGGGTGACTTTGTAGGTGATCGTTTTCTCTTGCTTTCAGTGTTCTTTTTTCCCTTTTCTGTTAGGTTATCATTTCTGCTTGGTTTCCCTTTTCGTTGAGTTGGATTTTCTTTGACAATTAGTTTATCGTAGCGAATGTAAGCCAAATTGCCTTTTTTTATTTCCTCTTGCTGTTTCGTCTTTAATTCTTTCCTTATTATTACTACTTCTTTTGGAAAATCTTCTGTGACATACACTTTGTTGGGAAAATACTTTTTGTGTTTAAGTATTTCAATTTTTCTCCAGGCCAATGTAAGTTTTATAAATATAGGCCTTCTCTTATTTTCTGCTTTTCCGCCCAGTCTGCGTACTTCACTTATTTCCCATCTGTCAAAGTTTTCTATTCCCCCCTGTCTCCCCGCATCATTGAGAGTGTTTAAGACTACTTCCATAAGTTCGGTGACGTTTTTTTCAGTTTCTTCCACCCCGTGTAGTATAATATTGTTTTTCCTTGTTTCTCTCTCGAGAGAATTAACTTTCTTGTGTAAAACCTCCACTTCGTTTTTTAGTTTTTTATTTTCCACTAGCAGTGGATTCAGTTTTTCTTCAATTGTAGACGCTATATTTGAAGTGATATTAGTAAACTCTTCTTTTATTTCATTCATTTTTCTGTCCAAGTTTTCGTTAATCTGTTTTAGCAAAAGTTCCATTTGGGTATCCATTTTTCTTTATCGATCGAGATTGCTTGTTGAGTGTTGGTTTTGCTGTATGGTCAGCTCTATTGCTTTCCCGTCGAACGAAGTCGGCGGTAAAAAAACGCGCGTTATAAAAATCGCGTGGCGATCGATAACTTAGCGATCAGTTTACTGGCCTGCTCCTAATGTCATTTGCCGGAAGTGAGTAGATGGAGGTAGTAGTGTTTATAGTTATATCGATGTATAATTTTCACACAGTTTTTCACAATTAATCGTGCAAATCTTCGGAATCTTGCTGTTGTTCACTCCACTTTAGATAGCCGGATTGTTTATCACTCGATTTCACTAAGATTTGTTATGAAACTTTAGTGTTTATACGGAGAAAATATATGATAACTAGGATCACTAACGTAACGCACTTCACTTGTCCAAAATTTGGATAAAGAAAAATTATGATTTAGGATAATTCATTAATTAATCAGACCAACAGGCCTACCGCCTAACTCAAATTGCTAAAGTTTATGATGTCAATGCCCTCAATGCACTATCTGTCCTTGTCATTGTCTTAAGGCTTAGTTATGCGAAATCATTTGTCTCTGTCTTTTTCTTTACGTGTAAAAAGTATGAAAAATAACCTCACTTCTGCACTTTTTCGATGTTTTTCGTTGTTTTTTCATCATTATCTTTAGCACAATTATCTTTCTTGAAAAAAAGT
Source organism: Agriphila geniculea (assembly GCA_943789525.1). NCBI lineage: Eukaryota > Metazoa > Arthropoda > Insecta > Lepidoptera > Crambidae > Agriphila > Agriphila geniculea. Next base: position 21,932,086 of record OX038877.1, read on the forward strand.
TATTGGAGCAACTGCACAGTACGTCAAAGTGTATTTTGATGTAGAATTCAATACGTTTACGATATTATTTACGCCAAAAATATGGCCCGCGACAAGCACTTTTGATAATATTCTGTTTTTTTTTACAATCATCTGTGAGGTTTATACGCAATTTAATGTTTGTAGCAAATAGATAAACTCTTTAGCTTGTCGTATGATTTTTTTGGTGGCTACAAGTTTACGTTTTCTATATAAAGATATGACCCGCACAAACCATGTTATCCTATTACCGCCCTTTAAGATATTCTAATTGCTTGAGTTAATGCCATCAATAACATTGGCTGTTTTCATTGTAAAATGCTATGACAAGGACGGGTGCATTGCTATTGCTATAGGTTTGAGTTAGGCGGTAGGGCCCCTAGAATGATTACAAAGGTCGCTGTATACATAACATAACAGGAAAAACCCTGGACGGGAAGGGCACAGGGCGATTTCTTGACATCATTGCATATAAAAATACAGTAACTTTGTAGACGGGACGAGACAGGCATGGGGCATGCACGAGACAAGGGAAAATGTATAGCGCACAGCACGTCAATGCACCATTTTGGGCTTTTTCCGTTACGTATACAACAACCTTAAACATTCTTCATGGTGAATTTTTCTCAATCTCAAACTTAACCTAACTACTAGCAGGGCTCTGTCACTCCACCCACGCACGAGTATGAAGTGCTTGGCATCCTCTGAGAGGACAAATTTCAAACGTCAGAAAAGATAAGACCTACGCAATAGACAGAGAGGCAACTATTAGGTGTATTTCTTGTAGCGAAGCGCTGTGCGACCTGAATTGCACTTTCTTGTATTGGAGCAAGAGTCGCTATTTATTTAAACGATTTTTCTGACTGCAACTTCTGTATGCTAGTACTATAATCCTATTCTGTGCTACTATTAAGTACTCACATATATTTAGCTCTACTTGTTATTGAACTTCCAGTCTTGTCTGCACATAGGACACTGTTGCTGAGGTTGAGAATGAAGCCACTTCACTATGCAGTGAATATGAAAGCAGTGAGAACAGGCACCCCACACTAAGGGGCAGTCGTCGCCAGGTAATTTGCAATCTGGGCAGCAACTGTCGAACGGCATTCGACAAATGCCACAATTGTCGTCATTAGCTACCCAACGCCAAGTCGCAACACCAGTCCAACCTTCGAACAAACAAACAACCCTCAGTGAACGTAAACATGAACGTTTGGTGGTTGAATTCCGCTGTGATAACGCAAGCAAACTCACTTTTAACTGTTACTTTCATATCTTGAAATGAATTATTGTCAACCACGCCCACATCACACAAGGTTCAATAGAGAAAGATTGTGGATTTGATTTGATACAATACAAATACAATACAAAATAAAAAAATGGACTTGACTTCACAAAACAACAAGATTTTTTAATTTTTTTGTTAGACACAATAATGTCACATTGACGTTGACATTTTAATTTTCTTTCGGGTGCATTCTGGAAGACAAACCGCTAAGTCACCGATAGCGAATTATCTGCTGAATGCTCCTAAAATCCGATGACTTTCAGCCAATCCGATGATGCCATCGCTCTTGATTTTCAATGAGAAACAAACAGCTATTTGTACTTCTTGCAAGTTGCTGTCAGTTGTTGCACGTCCAAATTACGAAAGAAAAAAAAAAGGAAAAAATATACAAAAAGTTTGGAGGCCCATGGACTAGACTAGAGCAGCGGTTCCCGAATTCTTTTGGCTTCGGAACCCTTTTTGGTTAACCGATTTTCGGCGGAACCCTAGCTCTAGTAAGAAGTAAACTAACTAGGGTTGGCGCTTTTAGGAACAGAAAATAGGACAAATACAAGGGTGCGCGGCGAGCGCGAAGCGCAAGCCGAAAAAAATTTTTGGGTCTATTTTCTAAATGTACGTTGAAATCATTAAAACTAGCAGTAAAACTACTGTAGAGTCTGGTAACTGGTAAATCCTTCATTTACCAGTTACCCAGACATGTTGAATGTATGTGAATGTTTGTAATTAAAATACTCAAAATTAATGAAAACAAACGGGCGGGTCAGCAAAGTAAGAGTGTAATAAAAAAAAAGGATAACTAGGTACTTAGGTAAAGGGAAAAAGAGACTTTGATCACTCGTTAATTCCGCGTTATTTTTCAATTCTGCTTTCATAAAATCTACAGAGCAACGGTTTCTGACACTAGAACATTTAAGCGTCATTTTAATTTATTATATTATGATATAGTTTTACTTTAAAAGAAGGACTTTTAAGATATAAAATATTAATTTAGTTAGAACAAAAAGATAAGTAGGATCTTAAATTTATGAACTCTTGAATTTTTGCGGAACCCCTGAGAGCCTCTCACGGAACCCTATTCGGGAACCGCTGGACTAGAGCATTGTAGATTGAAAAATAATTTAGTGAAACAAAATTAACCATTTAATAATCTTTTCCCGAGAAGCGGGGGGCGGAGCGACCGAGCGACATGCCATAAAATATTTTGAATAAAATGTCATGGTTTTCAGCTGTCTTGCGCCGTTTTATATATTTTGTCCAATGATTTCAAAAGGAAGGATGCGCCCATCTGAGTATTTTGCCTTCCAATTCCTTCATACCATCAAAATCAGCGACATCTGTTAGAACCCACTCGAACTACTACGGTGTTAGAGGTGGGCAATAAAGATTACTGAAGTGTACGATTTAGTTCAATTGGTGTTAAAAACTATCTAGTTCAATTGGGTCGCTAGTACATTTTTTTTAATTTTGTTATGGTATTTTATAACAGTTTTTCGATGGTCATAAATTAAACGTCAATAATAATAAAATCTCAATCAGGTTTAAGTATATCAAATTAGATGTTTTTGTGTTTTTCCAAGTATATCTATAGCTATACAAATATTATAATCTATTACCTAGTATATTATTAAATATGAAGAAGAAAGATTTGTTTGTTGGTTTGATTGTTTGTAATGAATAAACTCAAAACTAACTGATCCGATTTTAAAATTCTTTCACCTTCATCAGCGACTAACATTAGCTCTTAGATAATCTAAGCCTTAGCTGTATTTTAATTAAAAAAATTAGAGATCCCTATGAAAATTGGAATAATGAAACCCACAGTATCATATTTTTTTCTATAAAAGTGATTATTGATCGGAAGGTAGGTATAAAAACTTTATATTAATTAAATTTTGTGTAATAAATCTATAGTTTACACCGAAGTGAAGCGAGGGCGGGTCGCTAGTTGACTATATAAATATAATCTGTTTAATATGTCACTTTACATGAGTAATTTTTTTAAAACTACCTATCAATCGTCCATTTAATCACAATTTTTGAGTAATTTGTGCATAGTTTTTTTGGACAAAAATTATCAAAATTATTTGACTTTTCGACTATTCTTTTGGTGTTGTAATCAAAATATTTTTTTATTTTTTTGCGAATCACCTACATCTAAATCAAATCAAAATAAAAATAAAACTTTATTCAAATAAACTTTTAAAAATTAAATGCTTTTGAGTTGTTTTTATTTTTTCTACCACCCGTTTGCTGATTTTCTTTGCTGATTTTTTTGCTGGTAAGAGTTAGCTGGTAAGCTTTATCAGAAATCAGAAGTAATACGTAAACTGACTTATTGAACAGACTTTACCTATTAACATAAATTTCTGCGTTTTCGCAAGCCTGTTAGTAAAAATGAAATTTAAGTCAATGTAATTTAATAAATACAACACAACAGAGATTATTTTATCCTAGGTTTTACTCAAGTAATAAATCTTAAAGCAAAGCGGCGGCCGGTCACTATACTGCAAGGTAGGTGCTTTGTTTTCTGAGTTGGGTTATTTTGTTATGCGTAGATGCGGTAAATACTTGATCTCTCAATTCGCGGTATTACCATTGCTTTCAGCCTTCGTAGTCCAGCTCTTGGAATATCAACATCTGTGTTATTGAGCAGAGCATATTCTTGCGTTTTTAGGAGGCTTGAAATAGGGCTCTTTTCGTTGTTTTGGAATTATGCGACTACATATTTCTTTACGCACTGGATCATTAAGAAATCTGTAATTAATTGAAATGTAATTTACATAATTATTTTTGCAGCGAATGTGTTTCATAGGAGACGTTAATAATAGCATATGTATAGGAGAAATTTCTGTACGCAGTGTTCGTAATCTATCCTTTCCCTCTATAGTACAGTAACCCGTAGAACATTTGAATCACCAAAAAGGTTACCGTTTGCCGTTGTGATATAGTTATTTATTACGAAATTATAGATACTTTAACCCAAGTTTTACAGATCGCAACCCGCCGTAACCTGTATTTGTATATCACCAAAAATGACTTTTTTTTGGAGGTTTACCATATCGTTTAGCTATTGTTGTGTTCTTCAGCTTTGTTTGATTGCCACAGATAATAGTAAGACTATGAAAAGTAGCCATACACAGATTTAAGACCAGATGAAAATGGATGCACTTTATCTGGTCTTAAATCTGTGTATGGTCACTTTCCATAGTTTTACTATTATCAGTGGCAATCAAACAAAGCTGTAGAATACTACAATAGCTAAACCATGTGGTAAACCTCGAAAAATAAAAAAATATCACTTTTGGAGATATACAAATATAGGTTGCGGCGGGTTGCGATCTGTAAAACTTGGGTTAAAGTATCTATAATTTCGTAATAAATAACTATATCACAACGGCAAACGGTAACCTTTTTCGTAATTTAAATGTACTACTGTACTATTACTTTCGTTCTTTGAGTTAATTAGCTATGGAACTAAATGAACTAAAGATGTAATATGGACTCAAGTGAACTAGTACATTTGAATCATGATGACCCATCTCTAGTGCCTCGAACAATAACTAGTAATAGTAATATTTTAAACTTAATTATAATTGTTAGACATGCAATAAAAATAATGTAAAGCTACTTACCGATGATTCGATATTCCATGTAACTATTTTAATTTTGCAGCATAATTTTTGAAATCTACAAATGCACAATTCGGCATTTTTATGTCACGTCTATCACCGTCTGTCTACCATAGTCGTCCGCGGGTGACTGAATCGCGTTGGCCCTAAAACTGTAATTTTAGGGCCAACCAACTGGCGTCATTTCGAAGCGATGTTGACCGTGTCCTTACGCTAGTAATATAATAAGTCTATGATTTTGTCGCGTCGGCGTCGCGTCGTGTCGCTTCGCTTTGTTGCCGCGTAGTTACAGCTCGCGCAACTTACTTGAACGAAACCATAGACAATGAAGCTTGCGCAGTAGCAATTTTCAGTACAAAAATTGTAGTGCGCAGGTCACGTGGTACTAAAATTGGGTCAAGTTATGTTGCGCGAGCTGTACGCTTAGTGCGTTTAACCTTAGGTGACGGCTACACGCATGATAAATACTTTAGTAATTAATAGAGTACATTTTAACCATGGAAAGTAAAATATTGAACATTTCATACAAATTACTTTCCACGGTTAACTTTAGTGATAGATCTCAATATTTACCTTGCGTATAGCCATCGCCTTAGAATAATATCTTCTTTTTACGGTAAAAAAAATATATACTCCGTTTTGCTTCGTCGTAGTCGGGTAAAAATAATAATGGCTGCATGATCCTACACTTCTTTGCCACCTTCGCCTACGAAGCTGTCACTGTCAAGTACTCAACGTCAACACTGTCAATGTCAAGAATATGTCAAATTTCGCTTTTGTGTTCGATTTCGGATTTCGATGTGTTGGAATAAATTGAAAAAATATTTATTTTATTGCTAATTAATCATCAATATTGTACATAGTTTAACGGAAACTATGACTACATTCGATTCAAAATATGATGTAAGTTTAATAATTTTGCCTAAGTTTAATTCCAAATCGCTTTAAAACTTTACACCTTTTAATTATCCTTATCAAGTATGTATTCAGGCGAAATGTCCCTAAATCATTACTAAATTAATAATGGTGTTCCTTTTTTACTAACAACAATCGTTAAAATAATGTAAAATAGTATGCTAGGAACTATACTATTAAACTTTATCACTTCACATTATTTGCATCACTCATTATGAGTTACTATGGATAAAATGTTTTTCCCAGAATGGAAATGTTCGGTTATTCGACATGTCAAGTTAATAATGGTCTAAAACCCATTATTCATATCAAAAAAACCTTACAGTAACCTTTTACTTATTATATCATAAATATATGGCATAAACTATTATCAGCCAAAGGATTATGTTGAGGCAGGATCTCTTCACTGTATATTCAGCAAAAAAGGGAAGTACTTCCACCGAGCTAGGTGTCTATGCTCGGGGACCACGGTCCAACTGCTTGATGTTGGAATTTGTTTTATGCGAAGCGTTTAGAAAACTTCTATATTGTGAGTCAGGTCTCCATACATTTTTGTCTCAATACTAGCTTGACGTACTGCGACATCACGTCTGCGTAATGTTTACATATTGTACTCGCTGATCCTGCATTTCTTCATCATTTGTTGCTTATTTAGCGGTATGATTGTGCCGCTACAGATAATATTAAAAGTGACCTTATTTGATTGACAGATGTTTCCATCTGGGGATGTGGGAGTTGTGGAAGGAGAAATGAACATTCCAAATCAAAACCAGGTTCCTGGAGATCCTATGGAGTTTAACACTTTGGATGAACCAATCAAAGAAACTTTTGTAAGTTACACAATTAAACACTATTTTTCTTTTTGCTAGATGATATCAATAGCAGATAGCACTGTCACGTTCTGTCACTTGTACAGTAAATAGCTGTAGAAAAAGATTTCTTACTATTATTTGTAGTATTATTAATAGTTATTAAGCAATATTTATCAAAATAACGAAAAGGTAGTTATAACTGTTAGGGTGCTGGTACATTTGTCTGACGTTATGTGTTAATAAGCCTGTCAGACAGTGGTGAAGGGTCCATACAAGCCAATTCCGATCGGCTTACCCTTTAGGAATCCCACCCCACCGATCCACTATGCAGATCACAACATTTTTGTAGAACAGCTTACCTTCGCCATAATTTCACCCCTTGCCATTGCTATCAGATGTCATCTGTTTTCATAGTATATGTATTGTATGAACCAGAAGCACATGTAACTTATAATTATAACAAATCCATATAAAATAAGGACTGTTAACAAGTTTGACAGACAAATGTGCGAGTACCTTTAGCTATTGTGTCCCCTTATTTTCTAGCTACGAGACCTTCGAGCAGTGGGCAACAAGTTTTATCATGTCCTAGTTCCTAGAGAAAAATCCAGTTTATTAAAAGAATGTGAGTAAAGATTAATAGTAACAATAGTAATAGTAACAAATATTCATACAATTAATTCACACATTTTTAGAAATTAGTAGCTACCTCTCTAAATCATTACTCTGAAATAAGAAATGAAACTAAAAATATATCTTAGTTTAATATACATGATAGGATTAGGAGAATTGACATCATGCAATTTATTTAATTTACATCGGTCTTTGAAATCAAAGTAAACTAAATAGTTTAGTTGTAATCAGGTAGCTAGTTCTTCTTTATAATATAGAATTGTATTTATTAGAATTTATTGTTGGCTTATTTTTATTATTTGGAATCGCAGACATAATATTCATAATGCCCCCTATCAAGAAAAAGAAAATAAAGGTTTACAAATGTCTACTTTACAGGGGATCTATGGGGTCCGCTTCTGTTATGCACACTGATGGCTACTATCCTGCAAGGGTCAAAAGACCGAGGAGGCACAAACGGTGATGGAGGGCCAGAGTTTGCCGAAGTATTCGTTCTAGTCTGGATTGGAGCTGCAATTGTCACACTCAACTGCAAACTGCTAGGGGGAAATATGTAAGTATAGTGATGGTATTTAATTAAAGATATTTTTATTTCTTATTTGGCTGTATAAATGATTGTCTGATGTTGTCTAATCAGATGAAAAACAGTATTTAAAAAAAATTGAGAGTAGGTAATATTAGTAATTTATATTTTAAAATGATTGAGTTGACGCCAGAGGGTAGGGCCTCTGGAGGCTCAAGGTCACCCAGCGCGCAATGAAGAGAGCCATGCTCGGCGTTTCCCTGCGTGATCCAATCAGAAACGAGGAGATCCGCAGGAGAACTAAAGTAAGCTACATCGCTCGAAGGATTGCTCAGCTGAAGTGGGAAAGGGCGGGACACATAGCAAGAAGAACTGATGGCCGTTGGGGCGGAAAGGTTCTGGAATGGCGACCGCGCACCGGATGACGCTCCGTGGGTAGGCCCCCGACAAGGTGGACCGACGATCGGGTGGAGGTCGCGGGAAGCCACTGGATGCGGGCAGTGCAGGACCGATCGTCGTGGATATCCTTAGGGGAGGCCTATACCACAGACGAATAAGAAGATACTGCCTATACCTAGCAACGGGTGTCGTGCGGCTGATATGATGATGATGATGAATTTCATTGTAAATTCATGGGCATAACGGACGTTTTCGATCATATCGAGAAGTTAATTGTATCGGTTGAGACAGAGCTACGCGACAGAAAGAGAGGATTCGTAGATGCTTATAATATTAGGCACGCAGCGCTGTGTAATTTGTGAAATTGTACTTTTTTACCGTGCAGCGAGAGTAGCTTATTTATTTCATTGTCCTAGTGCGAATGAGCTTCTGTATGTTACTACTATTATATATTCTGTGGTCCTGTATTGGTACGCGAAAGTTAAGGCGCTCCGACTGTTAAGTAATCGAGCATATCTGTTTGTTTCAGCTCGTTCTTCCAGTCGGTGTGCGTGCTGGGCTACTGCCTGTTCCCGGTGGCGCTGGCGCTGGTGCTGTGCCGCGTGCTGCTGTTCGCGCCGCAGACCACCTTCCTGTTCTTTCTGCGGCTCGTCATATCGCTTATAGGCTTCGCGTGGGCGACCTTCGGTAAGTTATTTTAACTCGTACACAACCATGGGCGTATCTAGAGAAATTTCAGTGGTCTCTTATTGTGTAAAGGTTTTTTTAATTTTTCAGCCTAGTTTTTAGTTAGTAATAATTCTGGGGTGGGCACAGCCCACGCGAAAACTTTTGGTTAAACTTGGTGTAAACTTAATCTTCGTTTATTAATAAGGGAGTACGGAACTGACTTAATTCTTACTAAGGTGGAGGTTCGCGAACCTGCACCAAAAAATTGTTTATCCTCTGCTGGAACAGTTCACCTAAGAGCTGTAACGCACTGGCGGCGTGCCGTTGCAGCAGGCCACACTTCAATTTTTTATATGAAAAAGGCGTCAAACCGGTCCGGTTGTGTTGGTTGTGGTGGGCTGCACCGGTTAAATGTGTCAGCACGAGCACCCCCTCCACGATCGGCCGGCCAGTCAGTCGCTAGACTAGACACTGTATGCAGGAATATTTCTACATGTACTGACGACGAAATGCGGCAGTCGCGGCGTCCCGCTGCGGTCGGTCGCCGCAACGGCACTCCTGTCCAATCAACGGCAACTCCTGTCCAATCAACGGCAACTCCTGTCCAATCAACGGCAACTCCTGTCCAATTATGCAACCCGAATAATTCTCCCGTCAGTGAAATTTGGCATGTGATGAAGTTAGGTAATACAGATTACAGATGAACAATAATCCAATAAAAAATATTGTTACGAGAAGTTAGGTATTTTTACCTAAACATGAAAATCGCTTATATATCTCTGTGAATATTTCCTCGGGCTAAAATACTTTCTGTATACGTACTTATGTATTAGTTAGAATAAGTATGTAAAGGAATCCAGTATTTCTTCGATTTCAGAGATACCCCAAATTTAATTTTTAATATTCTTCAATATATCTTATGTTTAAAAATTATTTACTGATTATTATTTTTAATATGTTTTTATATCCTTAAATATATAGCTTTGTTCAGTAAGTTAATACATTTTCTTCTTTGATGAAAATGAAAAATGAACATCTATTTTGGATACACCCTCTACTGGAGACACGGCATGATAGCAGAGAGTTTAATATTTTTATTTCAGAACTAAAGAAATTTGATGATTATACAAGGTTGATAAGGAGTTTTAAAAAACTTAAGAACCGTGTGGTTTTCAATACATTTGCGAGAAAAAATATAGGTACCCACTGGAAAAAAAAAAAATATTTTTACAGATTATTCTACAAATTCTTCACAAATTCTCTACAAATTCTGCACGAATCTTTCCATAGCCAGCCGCTAGTGCGTTTCAGCTTTAAGTGTGTACGAATACGTATGCGAACCCGTTTCGCACACACGCTATAGCCATAGTGAAAATAAAATGTTTGCTATGGCGCAGGTTCGCGGAGAGCGTGGAGGTTTGTTGTACTAAGTGGGTCTCTAAAGCCCACCGGTAACGATCAATTGCGATTGTCGATTTTTCCGCAATTGACGGGCGTCAATTGCGGAAAAATCGGTCGGTGGAAAAATTGATCGTTTACGCGTGCAATTGAAGCGATTGTCAATTGCTCCAACAATGGAATTGACGGAAAAATTGACAATCGCAATTGATCGTTACCGGTGGGCTTAAGAAAACCAAAATATATTTGTCTGATAGAAAATTAAATGTCTCAACAACTTATGAAAGTTGTTAATTATTTCAAATTCATCACCCGCAATTATTTTTGATTGGAGTTTTTGTATGTTTCCAGCGGCGATGAAATTCCTCGGAGATAGTCAGCCAGAAGGTAAGAAGGCCCTCGCGGTGTACCCGATATGCCTGTTCTACTTCATCTTGTCGTGGCTCGTCGTGTCGCACAACAACGTGTAGGCTACACTACTTATAATCATTGTGATAACAACTTTAAAGTTATTCCGTAAGCGATCGAGTAGATGGCACCGGAGTTCGACTGGAGATCAACTGAAACTCGACCGGATCGGAGTTAAACCAGGGCTCTGTCACACCGCGCGCGAGTATGAAGCGCTCGGCGTCCTCTGAGAGGACAAATTTCATACATCAGAAAAGATAATACCTACGCGTTTGAAAGAGAGGCAACTTACTAAGTCAATGTTTTGGAGCGAAGAGAGTGCTGTGCGACCTGAATTGCACTTTATTGTGTTGGAGCAAGAGTTGCAATTTATGTAAACGATTTTGCGAAGTGCAACTTCTGTAAGCTAGTACTATTATCTATTCTGTGGTTAAACCGGAGCTCGTCTGGAGCGCTCAGCCCTTTTTACACGTATTTATTACTATGGAAACGGGGTCAGCTTAGAATGCTAATCAGCTCCCTACTCAAATGGCCAACATTTTATGCGTTTGAATGCTACGCTTACTATTAAAGCTTTAAAAAAAGCAGTAAACTATAAAATTACGTGCCATAAGCTTGTCAATTTCATATAATACATCAAAGCCTGTGATTTATATAAGTTTGCGACTTGTGATTTAATCGTCTAATGCTCATATTTGAGCTTTAAAAGTAGGCGTAACGTTCAAACTTATAGAATATTTGCTATTTGAGTAGGGTTGCAGACCAGTTGGGTGTGTATAGCGATCTGTATCTCCTCTATTCACTCCCTGGATGGCCATCATCAGATCACAGCTAGGTCAATCCTTGGCGGAGAACCAAGGCTTCAACTCGTTTGTATGAAAATGGTGTGCGAAACGACTGGTGTGCTTAAGGACTCCTTGTCTCCAATGTTACCTAGTTTGTATGAAAATCGACTGATGACATGGTTACCATAATTAATTATCTGGCCACCACTGTATAATACTAAAAGGACTTATCTGGGATTTGGACATTCTGGGATCTGGACATTTTGGGATATGGACATTCTGGGATTTGGGCATTCCAGAATATGGGCATTCTGGGTTCTGGACATTCTGGACCTAACCGGGCATCAGTACCCTTAGCACGAACAGCTATTGATAAAAATAACGCGCGTAAAACTACTCGATAGTAAATTATCTATGGAAAATTTGATTTCGCATAACGGCGATATATGGCGCTGTACAAATTTGCCATACAAAATTACTCTATCGAATGTTTTATTTTTCTCGATAGCTGTTCGTGCTACGGGTACAGACCACACTGTTTTAGGTCGGTGTCTCAGTTTACCTCCGGTTTAACTACGGTCGAGTTTCAGTCGATCTCCGGTTCTATCTATACGAAGCCTAAATCCATCCAAAAAAGCCCCCAATATGCAGGATTTTTTTGAATAGATTTACGGAATAACTTTTAGGCTAATTGTGAATATATATTAGTTAAGTCAGGGAATTTTCGACCTTAAGTGTATTAGTTCAGTATTTATTGTATAATGAATTTTTGATCCGTCATGTATCGTCGTTTCAAGTATAACTGTTATTGTGTTCACGGCACAACTGAGCATTCCAGTCCTAAGCGATTTTATTAAAATTTAATTATAGACATGTAAAAACGAACACAAGTTTTTGTATATAAAAAAATTAAATAAAAAACATATTTTCCGTCTGTTATAGTTTTTATTGAAATTCTTACAAATCATTAAATATTAAAATATGTTTCTAAAAAATACACGTTTGATCGAAATTCGAGATAATCAGTACAGGTTTAGATATTACGGTATTTTAAGAGGTACACCACTAGACTAGTTCTGTCTCCCATTCCTACCTACGACAAATACTATCCCCGCAAATTGCTAATGCGCTGGAACCTTGTCACATTAACATCCACGTTGACGTCATTCGCAACTAAAATGACATAAATTCTAATAAGTAATTTAATATATTAATTATTGACTTATTATTTTCAATAAGATATGGTCTGTATATAAAATTTTAACAACAGTTTTTTCCTTTTTGAGGTTAAAAAAATGGCCACCAGGCGCATTAGCAATATGCGGGGATAGTACAAGTCTATATTTACAAGTAATTTTCAATTTTGGTGATTTCATTTTATTGAACTACTTACAAATCAATTTTTTTTTAAAAGAAACATAACGACATACAAATTACAACAGGTTTTAGAATATGTAGGTCTGAGTAAAGTGATACAATCCAATTGATTATTATACCTCAATCATTAAAATTTAATAAAACTTAATAGTTTTAAGGAACATTGAAAAGTGACAATTATTAAGCATTCCTTTTCAATTTTGGTGCAATATCTTATAAACTGAAATTAAATTTCAAGGCTTTTGGGATATCACACATATTTGAGGGTGCACATACCTACTAATATCAAACTTCAGATATCAATATCATTATTTTCATAGTACTTATATACCTACTGTTTTTTTTTTTTCAATTCATATACGTATGATAGTTGTGCCATAATCAGTTCTTTCTAAGTTAATTGTAAAAATTATCTAAGTATTACTAAACTTTTTGTAGCATGTATGTTGTAAATAATAAAATAAAATCATTTTTTTCTCACGGAAACGTAAAATGCTATGAATGCAATGCATTTCTCTTCATTCAGTTATATGTATATCAGTGGCGAGGGGTCGAAATATGGCGAAGGTAAGCCGAACCAAAAAAAAAACACTACCACGTGATGCAAGCTTCTAACGTTTCTTCAAAAGCTATAGGGCCTGACTTTGCATAAAAGCACTGATAGGATAGTGACAGTGTCTATTCCGTGCTACTCCATACTGAGGCATACTGAGTTGGAATCAGAGAATAATAAATATAGAAAACAAAACATTTTATTGAGTTTGCAACTACCTGTCATCTTTGTTTTTGTCAAGTTTGGATTGGAAAACAAAGTTTCACCGGTAGGTAGTCAGTTAAACAACACTTCATATGAATTAAAGCCATTATCGCAAATAAAACTTACCGCAATGAACAAATATATAAGATAAACACATTAAAATAAACAAAAACCGGCGAAAAGTATCGATTCTCACTCAATAATTCACTATTTTGCAAAAAAAAAAACTAATCACTTCCCAAACACGCACGTATTATGATAATGGCGGACACGTACTAATTATCTAACTAATTTCGGACCACCTACGACACACTCGTATGTAATTTCATTGCATTCGCGGCTACTCGTAATAGACAGAGAAGGGAAACGTTAAAATCGCTTGAAATAGAAAGAGATGGAAAAATGCAACCCGCTGGTGGACCGGGTTATATTAGTTTAAATTAACCGAAAGGCATGCGTGCGTGTGAATGAAACAGAGTAATAACAATGTTCCGGTAACCATGGCAACGCACGCCAGACGCAGTGCTTAGATGAATCCGAAAATGGACGGCTTGCCTCTTCGAGGTTTGCTATGGAAATAATTGTAGGCGCTTTGAAATAATGAAACAATAATACTGTCCATGTATTTCTCCTCACAATCTTTTGACAATAATTAATCATATGTTATAATCTGCATGGTGGATCGGTGGTGGGTAGATTAGGGATTTCTTAAAGGGAAGCCGATGGGAATCGGCTTGTATGGACCCTTCGCCACTGATGTATATTTAGTCAAAAATATATTTTCATAATCTCATATCATATCATGCCAAAACAAATTCAAGAATTACATTACATTATAAATAAAAATTAATAGTAATAATGAGTCTTAAAATAATTTTTTTACAATTGCCTAAACAGTTTTAGCCGAACACAACCATTTATTATAACAAAAATGGAATGACAACCACAAATAACTAAATTGTCCATTGTAATCATTAATAGGTATTTAAAAACAGGATAAAAAAAATAAACATTGAATAATATGGACAACCCTGACTAAATTAAGTAAAATTTATGCATTTCTACTAATAGACTTACAGAAAATGCTCCATATTTGCTTTATAGTAAAAAAAACATTTTGATCCATTTAATTTTGGCTTTATTCTCGTGTATTAATAAACGAAAAGTAACTTTACACCAAAAATTTGGCTTAGCAATATTACTCCTTACGTTTGATATCTCAAAGTGTAATATTCCTAAGCAATCTTTTTGGTTAATCTAGGTCTAAAATTAATCTTCGTTTATTAAGGGGGATAGAGTTTATTCGAAAGAATACAGTCATAATATAGGTTTCGAAAATGTCGAAAATCCTTGATCTCTACTGGCAGCTCAGTTATTTTTGGAATGGTGCCTTGTCAATTTAGAAACTGCCACAGTGTGAAAATGTGTTACTAATGGTTCTATATTGTCCGTATCTGATAGTGATTATGATGGTCATTAAAAAAATCCAGTAAAGCGGCCCCTAGACGATCAATTATATTGCACAATATTTTTACCCTTTGTAGACTCGTGTGTCACTTTTTTAACTCGCTACTCTAAGGTTTGGAACAACCAAGAACTTAAAATGTTATAAATAGTACAAAGTCCTTGTTTTTCATTTGGAATAACAATAATTAAAATTTTCCTTTATTCTTAATCAAATAAAAACTGTTTTTGAGATGCTACCATGAACTTTGAAGTTCTTGATTGTTCCGAACCTTAGAGTGAGTTATAAAAATATCACAAGAGTCTACAAAGGGTTAATTATTGTGTCGTCTAGGGGCCGCCTTACAGTGCTCTCACTGGAATATAAAACAGTTCACCGTAATGCCTGGTTTATACAAGTCACTAATATGGCAGTACAGTAATCCAGTCTAGCGCTGACTTGCTAATTGGCTCGTGTACTCACTAGTTTCAACTCAGTCCGTGCTGAGTTCTCGCTCTCAAGTCAGTCCAGGCACGACTTTCTACCGATCCTGTCTGCATGTACACAGTTACTGGGTCCGAAATTTCACGTCACTGGGTCCAGTCCTGACCCCGTATAAACCAGCCCTAAAACAGTTACTGATCCAGTCCAGTAAAAGAAGAAAACGCCATCTACTGTAAAAATATCAACATGGTAAATGACTTTTTAATCTACGGACAGTATAGTATCCAGACCTAATTAAATTAAACTTAGCTGGACTCTGATCCGCTGGAGGCTTTGTCCGGTGTTTTGGGAGGTGACGTTTTAGGTGAAGATCTAGGGGAGACCCTGGTCATCGGTTGGTAAGACATCTGCATTTGTAAGGAGTCGCGTGCTTTCCTCGCGCTCTTATACGTGAGAGAGTTGGCTCGCGGCTTGCGCCTCGAGAAATGGCGTTCCACCCATTTTAGCATCGCTAGTACGGAGTCTGTGGAGGACAGGCGACGTTCCGCAGAGGTTTTGGTGATGGTTGAAGACGCGATACGGAAGGTTGCGGCCATGCCTTTTAGAGCCTGGAATGGAAATGGAAATTATGTTTTGGCACAATATAGAGAGAGTACAGTAGTCGAGCTTAGCACTTGCGCGCTCGAGCAACGCACACATAGACATCTCTCACCGACACTGTATAACTGCAATCTCATACCACTCTCAAAACAGTTCGAGTACGTGACGCAGCGGCGAGAGCTGTCTTTGTGTGTGTGCGGTGCTCGAGCGCCCGTAGTACTAAGTTAAACTTCTGTTAGTCTCTCTATTTTGTGGTTTTGGTCCTTCGAGTCTTGTTTGCACATGTGCAAATAATTTCTGGCTAATAATTTGAAGGTTGATTTGTTTTATACAAATAATTCATATTTGTTTATTGGTTCGGGTTGTTGACAGTCAATTAACTAATATTGTTTTATGAGAAACACCTAATTTTTGTTATTATACTTCTATCAGCACTATTTATTGTAAATTTTAGTTATATAGTTATTTTATGGTAGTTAGAATGAGTGGTCTGGTCAGTGCGTTGGGCCGGAATCTCAAAGGTGTGAGTCGCGTCTCGTCTGAGGCGCTATGGGCGGGCGAGTCGATTTTTTCTAGTATTTATTTATCTTAATATAAAAAATATCATTGTGAAATGCAAAAAATCTTAAAATTTAATATGTAGGTACTAACCAACATGGCATCTTCGTCAGTGACGTCATCACCGGCATAAATAACTCTGATTCTTTCGCACCAATCTAAGCCAAACGCCGTCCTCAGAATGTATATTGATGCTCGACCTGTTGCAAAAAAACAAAGGAATTAAATACTGTGTACATACATACCACTTGAAATGTTGGTTAACTCTTCTCGCGAGATACGGTAGGACCTACCAGCTAGCTTTTCAGGTTTGGTATCCACCACTGTCGGGGCCAGTTTCAAAGCTTTCTGATCAAATATAATTTTATAAAAATTCTATGCAATTTTTAATATAAACTACTTAGAAGATACGTTCTATTCAGAACCAGTATTTATTTAAGAATCGGTTTCCCTTTCGTGTTTTGTATGTCACGTACCCTTGTCCCACTGCACGGGCGGGCGCGCCTCGATGGCGCAGTGCGCGGGCGCGGGCGTGAACCCCGCGGCGGCGATGAGGCGGCGCGCCGTCTGGCTCGCTCGGTCAGCATCTACAAGTAGTACAGTCACGTACCCTTGTCCCACTGCACGGGCGGGCGCGCCTCGATGGCGCAGTGCGCGGGCGCGGGCGTGAACCCCGCGGCGGCGATGAGGCGGCGCGCCGTCTGGCTCGCTCGGTCAGCATCTACAAGTAGTACAGTCACGTACCCTTGTCCCACTGCACGGGCGGGCGCGCCTCGATGGCGCAGTGCGCGGGCGCGGGCGTGAACCCCGCGGCGGCGATGAGGCGGCGCGCCGTCTGGCTCGCTCGGTCAGCATCTACAAGTAGTACAGTCACGTACCCTTGTCCCACTGCACGGGCGGGCGCGCCTCGATGGCGCAGTGCGCGGGCGCGGGCGTGAACCCCGCGGCGGCGATGAGGCGGCGCGCCGTCTGGCTCGCTCGGTCAGCATCTACAAGTAGTACAGTCACGTACCCTTGTCCCACTGCACGGGTGGGCGCGCCTCGATGGCGCAGTGCGCGGGCGCGGGGGTGAACCCCGCGGCGGCGATGAGGCGGCGCGCCGTCTGGCTCGCTCGGTCAGCATCTACAAGTAGTACAGTCACGTACCCTTGTCCCACTGCACGGGCGGGCGCGCCTCGATGGCGCAGTGCGCGGGCGCGGGCGTGAACCCCGCGGCGGCGATGAGGCGGCGCGCCGTCTGGCTCGCTCGGTCAGCATCTACAAGTAGTACAGTCACGTACCCTTGTCCCACTGCACGGGTGGGCGCGCCTCGATGGCGCAGTGCGCGGGCGCGGGGGTGAACCCCGCGGCGGCGATGAGGCGGCGCGCCGTCTGGCTCGCTCGGTCAGCATCTACAAGTAGTACAGTCACGTACCCTTGTCCCACTGCACGGGCGGGCGCGCCTCGATGGCGCAGTGCGCGGGCGCGGGCGTGAACCCCGCGGCGGCGATGAGGCGGCGCGCCGTCTGGCTCGCTCGGTCAGCATCTACAAGTAGTACAGTCACGTACCCTTGTCCCACTGCACGGGCGGGCGCGCCTCGATGGCGCAGTGCGCGGGCGCGGGCGTGAACCCCGCGGCGGCGATGAGGCGGCGCGCCGTCTGGCTCGCTCGGTCAGCATCTACAAGTAGTACAGTCACGTACCCTTGTCCCACTGCACGGGTGGGCGCGC
Source organism: Agriphila geniculea (assembly GCA_943789525.1). NCBI lineage: Eukaryota > Metazoa > Arthropoda > Insecta > Lepidoptera > Crambidae > Agriphila > Agriphila geniculea. The sequence goes on from OX038877.1 coordinate 21,950,453, forward strand.
CTCGATGGCGCAGTGCGCGGGCGCGGGGGTGAACCCCGCGGCGGCGATGAGGCGGCGCGCCGTCTCCTCCAGGGCGGCGCGCTTGGCCAGCGGCGTCTCGCGGAAGTGGAACGTCAGCAGCGCCCCCTTGTTCTCTACCCAGGCGCCGTCTTTGCATACCTGAACGAAAACTTGTAGAGTCAGGATATAACAAAATTTCGGACGAATGAGGGAAGGCTTTCGCAGGAATTGAACCCGGGGCCGTACCGGCTAACGAATCGATTATCGAATAGTCTGCTGGGTTTCAAATAAAAACACATAAATCGAGCCCCAATTGGGCGAAAATGGAGCACCCCAATTCATGATGTCACACAAACATCGTTATCTTCCAAATTACGTCAACAGAAAGTACAAGACGAAATTCCTTACTTCGATTTTTCTGTTTTAAGTTGAAACCCAGCAGACTTTTCGATAATCGATTCGTTAGCCGGTACGGCCCCTGGCCAATCAATGTCCCTGAAAATGTCGATCGCATAATGACGATGTTGAACCTTGTAAGCCAATGAGGATATCAATGTTCGTCTACTTATATGTAAAATGCTTCAGGTTCAAAAGGGCAGGGCAGGGAGGTGACGCGGGCGGGCGGCATGAGCATGATGGATATCCCTTATGACTTAAAGCTTCGCTGGTTTTAATACTTAATTTCGTAGCCAAGCCACCCACTACCTGGCCCTGCCTGTTAATTTATTTAAGGTGAAAAATTGACGTTTTGTAATCAAGCACACGTATAACTACTGTGTGTGACCGATCTCGATCAGTCGTATGTTACTATTCCACTTTGCCACCACTGGTAAATTTCTTGTATAAGTTTATACCTATCTGAAGTTTGTATGTTATGTACCTACGTGAAAATGTGAATCTTTAACTGTTACCTACTTAATATAAATCTACCTAAACTTTCGCTCAAATAAGCTCCATAAACCGAAAGATAATAACGCCATAACAATGATTACCTGCTCTTGCAGAGACTTGAGAAGCTCCACGACTTTGTCTTGGCACTCCATGGGCATCGGATGCACGAACTTGCTTCCATCAGGGTGGAGGATCTCCAACCCATGATTACCAGCGTATGTTATGCCTTCGATGCCGACCTGCAAGCAAATGAAATAATAAGTCAGACTATATCCATATCTATCATAAGGATTTCTTGTGTATGCAGTCTTAGGAAGGTTCGAAATTGTTCATTTTAGGCATCGAAATGTATTACTACGTCATTTCGATGATTTTAGGTAGCTATTTGGTATTTTATATTATTTTAAAATCAAATTTCGCTACATATATTCGTTTATCGACGAAGAAAACAGTATGGAACGCAGTTTATTAATTTTTCCTTTGCCATATATAGTCATATTTTAAATATACAATTAATAATTTAGTCTATTTTACGTAAAATAGTAAAATGTTGTTTTACGCTAGTGCGTGATTAAATGATGACGTCACGAGTATCGATAAATCGATAAACCAGTTTTAGCCGTTGAATAAAGTTAAAAACCACAGAACAAGATAAAATACAATTTATTTTACAATTTAAAATGCCGGTCATTCCAACAGGAGAAGGGATAGATCCCAACATGTTGGGGGTTTTGTCGATAAAATTGATCATATTATCTGCCTTTTAAACTTCCGACATCGCTAACCAAACATATTGTATATCATACATTACACACCCATAAATAATTATTTGAACTTTACGGAATGTTTTAATTAAGTACCTACTTACCTATTTTTACCTACGAATCCTACGATACTGATGTGCGTGTGGTGTGAGTGTTCCTGTCCTAGAAATTGATTTAACCATACGAAGATTTTAAGAAATAATTGTGCAAACTTGATGGTAAAAACGAAAAATTTGTGAAACCTATGTAGACTAAGTTATGGTCGATTATATAGAACACTCACACCGCCCACCTCGCGAAAACGCCATACTTGGTATCATACAATATACAAAACGTATGTTAAAACTATATATATGGAAAAATTGTGCTGAATTTGTGTCAACTATTCACAAAATGATCAATTCATTAGCATGGTTAATTTGGATTTTATAAGGGTTTTTTAGGAACACTCACACCACGCGCTGTGTGGTGTGAGTGTTCCTAAAATCTCTAACTTTAACTGAATAATATTGAAATTTTATTACTGTATATTATAATTCGGATTCAAAGTAAATTTGTGACACATAAATCTTGACACAAAACGTGCTAGATCAAGAGCAATTAAACATTTTGTTTATTTTTCAATGCTCTTGTGAGTGTTCCATATTTTGGTATTTATTTAATTAACCAGATCTCGTATACAAGTGGAGGCTGCACCCAAAATTGTGAAAAGTTTGATCCTAAAATTTAAAACATCGTCCATTTCCGTAAGTGTTATACTTTAATAGTTATAATTTTTTTTACATTTTCAAAGGAAAGTCTTATGTAGGGTGACCATGCATATGAACAAAAAGCGGGAAAAAACATTGGTTCCAGCATTTTAATACAAAAAAAGAGATTAATACGAAAAGTAAAAAAATAATTCTAAATGGTTGATAACATGCAATTAAAAGTTGCGTTTATTGTTACCAGCATCTTTATGTAACGGTTATTTTGTTACTTTCGCTACACACGAACATCGATATCTTCCAAATAACTTCGGTAAATGGTTCAAAACTAAAAACCTTACTTCAATTTGTCTGTTTTAAGGCCAAGCCACACAGCCAGCGTGGCGTGACGGGACGGGACGGCGACGCAACGCTGAGCAGTTGTAATGTACTAGATACTATGGACGACGTCACACAGGCCGGCGTGGTACGACGTGTCGCGTCCCGTCCCGCCACGCCTCCGTCGCGCCGAGCGTGAATACAGATCGGAAGTGCGGCGGGGCGGGACGTAGGCATGATCACGCCCGCAGTGTGAACTCTACCGTCGTGCCAGCCGTCCCGTCACGCCGCGCCCCGTCACGCCACGCTGCCGGCTGTGTGGCTTTAGCTTTAAGTTGAAGCCCAGCAGACCCGCTGAAGTTTGATAAGTTAGCCGGCAGGGCCCCAGCTTCATGCCATAACAATAATATTGTATTGTCATTCGATTTACATGCATGTAAAATTTCAGCTCATTCGGAAACCGGAATTTAACTGGTAAGATTTTTTCTACATAGATGCAGATGCTACGACTTACAATGTGATTAAGAATTTAACAATCAAATAAAAAGTACGGATTCATTAACACAATCAAATCACAGTAGACTACTGAACTCCCTTCCGATAAAAAAAATATAATAACATACATGAAAACTTGGTATTAGTAAACAGAAACACTGGAGAATTTAACAACAGACTGTAATAAAAATTGATTTATTACAACTACGAGTAAAGGATAGCTAATACGAGTAGACGAAAATTGTGTCCGACGAAATAAAAAGCATACCCACCCTACATAAGATATTCCTTTGAAAATGTAAAAAAAATGATAACTATTAAAGTATAACACTTACGGAAATGGACGATGTTTTAAATTTTAGGATCAAACTTTTCACAATTTTGGGTGCAGCCTCCACTTGTATACGAGATCTGGTTAATTAAATAAATACCAAAATATGGAACACTCACACGAGCATTGAAAAATAAACAAAATGTTTAATTGCTCTTGATCTAGCACGTTTTGTGTCAAGATTTATGTGTCACAAATTTACTTTGAATCCGAATTATAATATACAGTAATAAAATTTCAATATTATTCAGTTAAAGTTAGAGATTTTAGGAACACTCACACCACACAGCGTGTGGTGTGAGTGTTCCTAAAAAACCCTTATAAAATCCAAATTAACAATGCTAATGAATTGATTATTTTGTGAATAGTTGACACAAATTCAGCACAATTTTTCCATATATATAGTTTTAACATACGTTTTGTATATTGTATGATACCAAGTATGGCGTTTTCGCGAGGCGGGCGGTGTGAGTGTTCTATATAATCGACCATAACTTAGTCTACATAGGTTTCACAAATTTTTCGTTTTTACCATCAAGTTTGCACAATTATTTCTTAAAATCTTCGTATGGTTAAATCAATTTCTAGGACAGGAACACTCACACCACACGCACATCGATACTGAGTGCACTAACCACCTGCGCTATCGACCTACAGTACAACTACGGGTTTAAAGTCTTATTGTAGGTCGATAGCGCAGATGAAAAATTGGATTGAAAATATCTCCACTAAGCCACCTAGAAAAGACGTAAGACTTGTACTATTAGTTATTCTGTGACGTAAGCAGGTACAGTCATCGATAACATATTAAGTAGTGTAGACAACACTATTTCACTCACACATTTGCACTTCGTTTTTCGGATCACCTTTTTATTACATTGTTGTTCTTAGATAGATACTTATTATTTGAAAAAAGTCAAGTACATAAGCTATTATTTTGTTTTAAAAACATACAATTTGAGCTACTTTTTAAGGTGACGTCTACACAGCTTACGGAGTCACTAGTCTGTAAGTAGTTATGGATAGCCAAGTGTTGACCAGTTGAAAAATGTTTAAGATTTATCTTACCTTCGTTTGTTTGTTTGGCCGTGAAAGTTACGAAACCTTATCGATTCTTAACTCATGCTACGAAGTGTAAACTCACGTTCCACCAAACAATGTTGGTGGAAATTCAACAAAACAAATGTCAAGTACCAACGTGAGGTTCGCCGCCGCAAATATTACGTAACGCAGTTATCCAAGTAGGTTAGAACCCGGTTATATTATCTAACTTTTATTTATCAGTCAGTCAGTATAGTAGTAGGTACTAAACATTACAAATATTTTTGTTTAATTTCAGATAACATTGTCAAAGTTCGCGGCGATTACGCAGCCTTGTCTTAAACGTTCTTGATTGTTGATATTTCATTGAGTCCGTTCCACAGACAAGATGCGATGACGGCTTTTTTTTTTAATTGTTTTGGGTCAGAGTGTGGGCATGTCATCTGATATCTGTTTAACCTCAGCGTTTCCGAGAAAAATACCAATAACAATAATATGTACCATGTATATTGATATCACCGTTTAATAACGTGATGGTGGAATGATAATTGCTCGCGGTTACATAGTTAAATGCTTTAAGTAGCATGTAAGTGGATCAAGGTTTTCTAGTCATACGGGAAATTTTAATAACTTAATCTATCCTTTAATTAAAAAAAATGGTTCTATCTTCCGAACATCGGCCTTTCCTTGGTACCTACTTAAAGTTATTGTGAAGGCTCTTTTCTCATAACTTCTATTTAAGTTTTTAATTATTTTTTGTTTACCCTTTTTAGGGTTCCGTACCCAAAGGGTAAAAACGGGACCCTATTACTAAGACTCCGCTGTCTGTCACCAGGTCTATCTCATGAACCGTGATAGCTAGAAAGTTGAAATTTTCACAGATGATGTATTTCAGTTGCCGCTATGACAACAAATACTAAAAACAGAATAAAATTAATATTTAAGGGGGCCCCCATACAACAAACGTGATTTTTTTGCCGTTTTTTGCTCGGTTGAAATTTTCACAGATGATGTATTTTTGTTGCCGCTGTAACAAAAAATACTAAAAACAGAATAAAATAAATATTTAAGGGGGGCTCCCATACAACAAACGTATTTTTTTTTTTTTGCCGTTTTTTGGTACGGAACCCTTCGTGCGCGAGTCCGACTCGCACTTGACCGGTTTTTTATATATTTTTTGTTACGGTAAAAGTATCCCTTTATTTTATGATTAAAACAGTATTGTAAACTATTGTTGTTCGTAATACTCGTAATGTCGTACCCATACGATTGCAAACGTAAGCAAACAACTCATAATAGAGTGATATTAGCACGTGGAATGTTTACCTACATATTTATGTAAATAGACTGACAAATTATTGTCAATTTGTCACACATTTAAGTAAAATGTACTTGAAAGTCATTGGCCCTTGGCCCTTGGTCACGTGGATGCGCACGAGTTGATTGCGATGAAATTATTGTTTTAATAACGTCAAAGGGGCGAATTATAAAAGTTATCGCAACAACTCATTTAGATTTATTGTTGTATTTTTGTTGTGGTCAGTAGTAGACAACATAATTAAGTATATTGTATGTAGATTATAGTAGATTTTTAAAATAATAACCATGCCATTAATAAATTATGTCTACAACCACAATACCAACAACTCCATGAACACATTGCAGCGACGGCTCCTCTGTATGACCACCGAAACATGATAATGATATTATGATAATATAGGCTGGAATATTTTCATAAATAACATGGGTACGAAGCTGTTTCGGAGGTCATCAGTTCACGTAAAAAAATCCTCAAGAACGCTTTCTTTTATCTACACCCATGTTTTAAATCCTCTGTAAAGGGTTCTGAAACGGTTTGCTACTGTCAATATTACAATATCCGAGCGAGAGGAGGTCGCGCTGGGCCGCGCGCCCACGCGCGAAGTGTTGTTGCATTATGAAATTCAGTACAACATTATAACACTCTTTCGGATAATATAATGACGAGGAGGGGAAGGAAAGTCAAAGACAAAGTCAAAGTCACAACCCTATAGAGGATACATATCATGGGTGTTTTTAATCCATACGTAGGTATTAAAATATTGTTTGTTTCCCAAATAAAAATTTACATAATTAGGTAATAAAACACTAATGTGATACTATTAAACCCACATTCGTGTTTTAATACCCCTCATTATAGTACAGTCGCATAAATAACTATAAAATAAGCAGTCATCAAAAAAATTACGTGCCGTACTTAAGTTTGTCAATTCCATACAATAGTCAATACTCTAAAAATTTATTTAAGTCAGTAAGAAGGTTCTCACCATGTTTTTGACGTTGTCCACATTCCTGCCGGATATGATGGCGATGTAGACGTCAGACATGTTGGACAGCCGCTGCAGCGTGTGCTTGGCCTCTAGGGGCAGTGTGGCCAGGTCCGGGTGCGGTGCGATGGGCGCCAGCGTGCCGTCGTAGTCTAGCAGGAGGGCCAGCTTTTGCGTGTAGCCTATGTATCTGGAGGTGGAATGAGGATATGGTTTTTAGGCAATGTTATTGTGGCTTCACAAACTTTATCGCCTGTAGCGCACAAATAAGAAAGGTTAACTTTATTCATAATAATATGTTATAATATTTAAGTAACGCTCATCAGGCTAAACAGCTTTTGTTAAGGCGTCATTTTTATAAGTAGGTATTCCTTATAGTTTAGTTGGGCCATTATGGTTCTGCATTAGGTGTTCCATTTTCCAAAATCAATCATACAATATGTTTCATTCGAATCCGTTCAGTATTTCCCGAGATTAGCGTGTTTAAACAGACAAACAAACAGACACACTTTTTTTAATTCTTACTCTAATATTATGTCTCCATCGCCCCGGCCCCAAACAGCTAATTCATACAAAAATTAATAACGAAAATGTCAAAATGTATGAAACAGCTGATTTTTTTTTCGCGATTTCAGAGTTGGTCCCATAGTAAAAGTTGTTCTGTTTGATGGTCCCTATCTACCATATTCGGCTTTATAAGGCTTTTACCAAATACCCTGTATGTAAGGATACCAAGAGCACTATGACAATTATACGCACTTAGATAGGTATTCATCGAAGTCATCAATGGTGACTGGCTGCATGGAGGTGGCACCGATGTCATCCGCCTCCTCCTCCAGCGAGTCCATCGCCTTGAGGAAACTCTTCATCCAGCTGTCAACGTCATTGACCTGCTCCCTTCGCCGCAGGAGATTCATACGCACTGTTCGCTCATCCTCTGGCATTATCAGCGCTCTACGTGGAACAAACAATTGATGTAATCACTAATAGGTTTATTTCGAAGAGGATAGTTAGCAGAAGAGGAGAGATAGGAGATAGTGAGGTTATTGAAAGTTTGATGTTAAATATACCTACTGTAAGTTCTGATAATTATATGATAAATTAGCGTTCACTTCCGTGAGAATTTCGATCATTTCTTCCTTTGCGATATGTATACGTCCATTAGTTTAAGCTATGCCATGATGATTAATCAATCATTGATTTAGTTCGGTCATATCGTTTAGAAAATAGAGTCGGGTGCCTACATTAATTTATTTTTGTGTCAAATTGTGTCGATATTTGATTTATTATGATTAGTTCTACGCTACGACATTGCTACGAGCTACGGAAATCAGACAAAAATTTAATACATTTTATTTGTGTTCTCGGAAAACAAAATAAAAATATAATTGGTGCGATTGGTGCATTCGCATGTAACAATAATTCGATTCATTATGATTAGTGCTACGACATTGCTACGAGCTACGAAAAATGTTATTTGGAAATGTCTGACAAAAAAGAACAATGGCAAGCCAACGATTTGATTTGATTAAATAAAAATATATTAGTGTATTCGCATGTAACGATAAATTTAAGTTTACCTGTGAATAACTTCAGCGGCGTCATCCAGCTCATACGGGTTGCATATCAAGGCTTCGTGCATCATTTCTCCCGCTCCAGCGAACGGCGACACGATCAAGACTCCTGGAGGCTTGTTAATTTGGCAGGCTACGAATTCTTTGGCGACTAGGTTCATTCCGTCCCGCAGGGGAGTGACGAGGGCTACGGCTGCGTCGCGGTAGAAAGCGGCCAATTCATCTTGGCCAACGCAACCGTAGATGTACCTAAGGATATTAAAATAGACATCATGATTTTTTAAATTTTTGTTTTTTATGTGAATAATGAATTGAAACAGTGAATGCTGAGGTTTTGGAAATGATGGATACCGTTATTAAAAGACTATTTAGCAAAACATATGGAAGTCAGAATTAGAGGAGATCAACAGGGATAATAGGACTGACGAAGTATAGTTGTGAAACTTACCTAATGGGCGACCAGTTAGGTGTCGTAAATCTTCCGTTGATTCTCCCAACTAGTTGGTCCATCTCCTCCTTTAAGTCTTGGTACTCTTTAACATCTGTTCTAGAAGGTACCGAAATCTGGAGAAGCACGACTTTTTCTATATGCTCAGGATGTTTTTCCAAAAGCCTCTCAAATGCTTTTAGTCTATGTACTAAACCCTTGGTGTAGTCCAATCTATCTACACCTAGGATAATTTTTTGGCTTGTAGAGAGCACTGTTTTCGCGTTTTGTGCCAACTGCACGAACCTATCGTAGGGAACTCCGATTGGCAGGGGTCTGATACATATTGTGCGACCACCCAACTCGACTAGCAAATTCTTTCTATCAACACGACAACCCAAGTTTCTCTGGCAACAATCTATGAAGTTTAAACAGTAGTCCGTTATGTGGAATCCAACCATATCGCAACCTGGCAATGTAAAAACATTTGGAATTATTCACTTCTCAAGCTTACGCGCTCACTAGACATGAAATAAAACAATTTTTAACGGATACTAGCGCGGTTTTATTGAAAGCACTTTGGTAATTAGTTGGTATTTGGTTTGATTTTGGAATTAGCTCCTATTACAAATCAATTAGGCAAATTAATCGTAATAAATAAATTATATTTAGAACTCACCAAGAATTCCTTGTAAAACTTCATCGGACCATGGAAACAATCTGAAGATGTCCCACGGAGGGAAAGGAATGTGCAAAAAGAATGCAAGTTTACATTTGATGTCCTCTTCTTCGACTCTCTGTAAAAGAAAGGAACGTGTTTAAATCTTTGTATCATTTTAAAATGGATAAAATACCATTTTGGTTTTAAAATGACGAACCTGTCTGATCCAGTTAGCAGCCAGCATAAGATGGTAGTCATGGACCCAGACAATAGGTGGAGAGTCATTCTTCCCTTTGTCCTGCTTTAATAAGTGCAAAGCGTGTATAGTCTTATCGGCGAATTCTTTGTTGATTTTGACGTAAGCCCTCCAGTGTTCGGCGGTGAAGGTAGCTCGGTCAGGCATGGAGTGGAACAGCGGCCAAAACGTGCCGTTGCAGCACCCATTGTAGTAGCTATCGAAGAGGTTGGGCTCCGAGCGTATTGGGACAATCTGAAAGTATAGATTTAAGTAGCCTTGGTTAGTGTCTGTTTATGACAAACATGTGATGCTAACACAAAAATAGAATAGTTCACATAGAAATACAGTAGGTAATGGACACAAATTAAATCCTATAGTTTCGAAAATGTCTACGAATTGTAGAAATGTAACAACTTTGAGAAGGAATTTAATAAATATGAGACTACTTAGAAACTTATCGTATTATAAATACATGATAATACATATTTGAACATACATCTGAATAAGGCGTAAAATCAATTCGTGTTTACTATAATGGTAAATGAAACCATAGAGTAAGTATGTCGTAAAATAATCGATATCTATTTCATTGTTATGTTGGCGATAGCTATACTTCCACTTCTAAATCGTGACGTGATTTTCTAAACAAACTTTAACTTAAGTAATTGCAATTCGTTGTTTAACTTTCGTATAAAATGTTTTTCCTGTTGTGATTCGGAGTTTAAGACACACTAATTTATTTTGTGCTATACCTCGGAAGATGTTGAGTCATTTGTTTTCGCTTACATCGTGGTAACGTATTAAAAAACTCATTAGGACCTACATACATAGGTTTACTTGATAATATACGTATGTGAAAAAAGCCTTTGTTCAAAATAAAAAGAACACTTATCTATAAGTAGCGAGAATTCGTTTTTTTTTTGTAATTCTGTAAAACTAACACAAAACATTAAGTCCTAAAAGAAACAGGCAGAAGCGTGACTATTGAAACGCGATATGATAAAGCAATTTATAACGTTTTACTGTCAAAAGACAATGGATTTAGGCATTTGAGCGTCGATAAAGCGCTAGATCACGCGTCATACGACGATAATATTATCGTGTTTCGGTGGTCTATAGTATAGACCACCGAAACACGATAAAAAATAACCGTGTATAGACTCTATACACGGTTATTTTTTAAGTACCTATATCTAAAAATGAAATGAGTGTATCTCTTCCCTATTCTAATCGAGTATGTACAGTTAAAAGTTTCAATATTTAATCAAGATATTGAGTTTTTTATGTTCCAAAATTTTACTGATTTCTGGGTTTAGAGCTCCTTCATAGAATTATACGCGCGCAATCAAGAAGACTATCGCCCGATTGCACTAAACTTAAAGATCGCCTAAATCTTTTCCTAACTACAACACGACCAAATTAAAACGGTGTCATAAACTTAGCTGTCATGTAGCTGTCATTCGCCTGTTATCTTGGTCGAGTTAATAGATAAGAAAAGACTTAGGCGATTCTTAAGTTTAGTGCTTTTGCACCTAGATCTTGTTTACCTACGTAAATTATGAAAATAATCTACGCACCTGTCTTGCTATTTTTGTGAGTTTGCTGATTGGGTCAAGATTTTTTCCGATATTTTCAAACTATTCATTTTTAACTTTTAACTGCACGTTCATATTCAGAAACGTGGTCTGATATCCCCATTAAATTAGATATATATTTAAAAATTAACTGCGTACAGCGGCTGAATGACGGATAGAATATTTACATGAAAAGAAAGAATGAAGCATTGAACAAATAAAGAAAGTATAACCCATGACTCGGGAACTTATGATAATGCTTCCATTGTAAGTTCATCATAAGTAAAAACATTGTTTTCCGGTAATATTGAAAATGCATACTAATGTAGCGTAAATGCCAAGTTTATAAAAATATTTGCTTTGTCAATAGTTATTGGCTAAATCACGACACAAAATAAGATTGCTAAGGAGGTGACTATCTTTTTATCACTCACGATTGTAAATAATTGTTTGTTATAAACTTATGTAAGTGCTAAAACCCAAGAATAAACGTCTACATTATTATGACATAGCTGCTAACACAAACTTCATGAAAACTCGCAATAGCATAGTTGTATATTGTATTCCTTCATTATATGTTTACACTTTTAAAACCATTAATGAGTAGATAATTTATTTAGATGTTATACTATGAGTTTTTAAACCTATAATTATTAAATTAGTCTTTGAAAGCTTAGAAAAAGAAGCAAAATTTGCGAGATTATTTACCAACTGGCCCAGATGAAATTCGCCCGAGATTTTTGGTCACAATAATCTTAACCTAAATACATTTATCCAGGTAACATTGTGAATAAAAATTATTGAATATCTGTCGGTTGAGCCTGTGACTACAGAAATTAATTAAAAAAATAGAGCGCGAGTTTTAATCGTGTGAGTTGCCACCTGTTGAGATCTTATCTTACTGAGTACCTTCAAGTATTAAATGGTAAAATGCTTCATTAATTCAATTGATAGTCGAACTCCAAATACATTTAGGTTTTTATTGAAATTCTTTGGTGAAAGTATCACAAACCAATTTTATTACCATTAGCGACTGCTTGAATACAAATTATTTCCAAACTGAACGTTAAGTATTGGGACTGGGACCTTTCTAATATTGGAACTACTTATTAACATACAGACAGATTACACGTGCGTGTTTGTCTGCCGACTAGGTCGCCAGCTGTCCATGATAAGTACTATTCAAGGTAAATGACGCATCCGATTAGATTTTATTCGATAATTACCGACGGAAACAATCGTTTAATTTCACATTTACTATTTCATGTCGCTGCGATAGACAAGTTCTCAAGATCTCTTTTGTTGCGCCGACAGTTATAAAATTTATTAGGGCACCTCATTCGTAATAATAATTTATCTTAGTACTTTGAAAGCGGTTTAGATTAAAGCCACATAATAACAACAAAGTCCTTGAATAAGTACAGTGTGTAAAAACTGGATTGCGAGGACAACAATACAATAAGTAAAAGAAGCCCAACAAGCGAATATTCTTTTTGGCGAGTAAACCGCTTTTTAAGATCCAGTTTACAGCATTTTTACGGCTGTTTACCTACTCTACCACAGTCTATGGGCATTATGTAATGGGTGGTATAAATAAAGTATTCATACGAGGTAGGGAAAGAAAGAATGCTATAAAATAATAAAACCCGGAAAAGTAACAAAAAAAACAGAAGATGATAAATTTTGTCCATTTTGCACAAATACTGTGAATAGGTACGTGCTTAAATAATCGTAAAAAGTATTGTTTCTTGAGCAACACGTTTTCTCAGCGCAAAATATGATGATACTTTAAAAATTTTAGGACACGAACAGGCCACGAACTTTTTGATCCGCTGGAATATAAACATCCATGACGCGGGAATAACTGCCGACAGATTGGAACAAGCAGAACCGGTCGTCAACTAACTTACGAAAATAATATTTAATAACAAAACTTTATGTATTAATTTATTATATCAAACATGGAGAATATGGGAAGCTAGCCTATGGCATGCACATTATATGCAATACAAAAATACTTTTTCAAGTTTAAGTACAAATGGTTTTGTTAACAAACAGTCTCTCCGTATCATTTGTCGGTGAAGCAGCTAGTATAGGCAAAAAATAGCATATTTTGGAGGCAAAATATGTACATCAATGAAACTTTGTTTATAACTCTGCCGAGTCTTACCAATATTTAGGGTAGGGGGTATAAAGCTTAGGGTATAGACCATGAGGGTATAAACCATGACCTTGCACATCGTGATAAGAATTTGAAATTTCGCACAGCTGATGTTCATTAGATAAAACCAAGTCGATTTAGCCCAATTAGGTACCCTCGGTCCCCCCCTCCCTTGCTTGAAGAGCGCCCCCACGTCGGAAAAACATGACACTGGTTTCAATTTCTTTAAAAAACTACCCAGGTTACTTTGCCATATACTTTTGTAACCCTAACTAAATTTGTTACAATTTGAGCCTAACCCGATTAGTCTACGTTTATTAGTTACGGAGACACAGCTAGTCAAATTGATCCATAAGTATGGGCATGGACTCATTCGATTCAGTGCATAACAACATAACGGGTGTAACAAGACCCTCAACGAAGCCGAAGTCTACGCATTCTGCTCATCATCAAGATCATTTTTGTCTTTTAGACTATACCTGGGAAACCAATAGCTACGAAGTTATTGAAGGTCAAAGTCAAAAAAATTTTTTCGTAATTTTTATGAAATCTTATTTTATTTGATATTTCCTAATTTTTGTTCAACGAAACATTATCAAAATATTTAGTATTTCGTTACAAACAATGGCTTCAAAACGTCATCACTCAATGTATCACATGAGCACGCACATAAACGCTGCCTTTCAACTCGGCCGCACGCAGCTACATAGCTGCGTGCGGCTGAGTTGAAAGGCAGACCGCGCCTGCGAGTGTATGCTACTACATAGTAGCATACACTCGCAGGCGCGGTCTGTTGTACGTTACATTTCGCGGTAATGTATACAATGCTTTTTTAACACCAAAAATTAATATCGTTTCCCAGCAATAATTTTGAACAGAAATGGTCCTGATGATGGGCATAATACGTAGACCTCGGCTTCGTTGAGGGTCTTGTAACACCCGGTATAAACTTAGAATAGAAACCGTGTCCTTGTATGCAAAGTGAGACAACTAATACCAAGCCAGAATGGCTTCAGATTTATATCCTTCATACGTTACCTAATCGTATACCAATAATATAGTAACTAATCTAATAAATAAAGGAAAATTGAAACTGTTTTGTACTTATTCGGTATGATTATGTAATAATGGAGAATAACAATCTGAAAACGGGGCCATTTTGGCTGTTTTAGTTGCCTCACTTTTGACAGTGCACTTTGTAGAGAACTATCGTTCTAGATATTACTAAGCATATAAAATGATACCTCACTCGCCTAGTTTGTAAAATGTGGATTGTTTAAAAATTTTTTTCTATTAAATTTATTAGCTTTTGTTTAAACATTTTTATAAACAATGTTTCATTGATGCCTACTAATTTTGTCACCAAACAGTCATATTTAGTCTTACTTTACCTGTAAGCGGTACGATTCAAGTTATTGCTTTCTCTGTGGGTACGACTGGTACAAGCATAGACATAGAAAAATTTTCGCTGCGCTCAAGAAGACCAACAAAGCGTGGAAAAGAGAAGTAAACATCATACGGACACGGACTATGTAAAAAAGAGACAAAGGATCAAGTGACATGTGCCAACATTTTTTACAGTAAGAGCCCCTAGCGTCCCACCTAGCAAATAAGCAATCACAGTTTGTTTAAAATATTTGTTAATCTTAATTAGAATTTAAAATAAAGGTATCGTGGAGCCATGGTGTCTTGTGCTCTAAGTAATTGTGATGTAACAAAAAGAAACAATCCAAGTAATCACACTTTTCACAGGTAAATAAGATATTACCACACATTTCTCTAAAACCGAATTTCGCTACATTTATTCGTTTATCGACAAAGAAAACAGTATGGAACATAATTTATTAATTTCCTTTGCCATATATAGTCATATTTTATGTATATAAGCCATATTTTTCGTATCTCATATAAAATGTATGCATTTTTTTTCGGATCACCTGTTTATTGACGTTGTTGTTCTTTGACATTCTATTTCTATGGGTACAAGTGTTACGATATCGCCTCGCCATAATAAACAGGCGTGGTTGCCATGGTTACCGAAGTGATTTACTTTTACTATATCGTATCGTATCACTACTGCTGCGCTAAAAATTGCCCAAATTGGCCGAAGTTTTCAATAAAAACTTTTGATGACTAACCTTTTTAGAGAGCAAGCCAGCAGTGGGCGTCTTGTCGTTGGGGTCAGACTCCGGGATCTTCTCGTCGGGGTCTTCCAGGTGGATCCCAGGCCAGCCCACCCAGATGCCATTACAGCGGATCACCACCGGCGCTACGGCGGTCACCAGCCCACCGGCACTGGAAATATGTCATACCATCAATCTGCAATCAAATCTTTATTTTTTACACGACCACGGCCCAAAAAAGGAGTGTATATGTGGTCAGGGTTCATGTATATTTATATCATGTATGTTTAATAGGGTATGTGAGTTTCTTAATTCCACCATAACTTCTATGTATGGAGTATTGTTAGCATCCTTACATCATAGTCCAATCAATGAGCATATTTGTTGTATGGCGACTTCCGAAAAATTCTCCCGTCTATAAAATTTGGCATGTGATGAAGTTAGGTAACACAGATTACAGATGAACAATAAGCCAATAAAATTTGTTACGAGAAGTTAGGTATTTTTACCTAAACATGAAAATCGCTTATATCTCTCTGTGAATATTTCCTCGGGCTAAAATACTTTCTGTATACGTATTTGTGTATTAGTTAGAATAAGTATGTAAAAGAATCCAATATTTTTTCGATTTCGGAGATACTCCAAATTTAAATTTTAATATTTTTCAATATATCTTTTCTTGATAAAAATATCTGCTGATTATTATTTTTTAATATGTTTTTATACCCTTAATATATAGATTTGTTCAGTAGGCCAACAAATTTTCTTCTTTTATCATATTTATACATAAATGTATGAAAATGGACCGACAATTTTTCACATTACCTCGTAAGACCAAAAAATAAAAAAAATATGATTAAAGAAGAAAATTAATTGACTTACTGAACAAAGCTATATATTTAAGGATATAAAAACATATTAAAAATAATAATCAGCAGATATTTTTATCAAGAAAATATATATTGAAAAATATTAAAATTTAAATTTGGAGTATCTCCGAAATCGAAAAAATATTGGATTCTTTTACATACTTATTCTAACTAATACACAAGTACGTATACAGAAAGTATTTTAGCCCGAGGAAATATTCACAGAGAGATATAAGCGATTTTCATGTTTAGGTAAAAATACCTAACTTCTCGTAACAAAATTTATTGGATTATTGTTCATCTGTAATCTGTATTACCTAACTTCATCACATGCCAAATTTCATAGACGGAAGAATTATTCGGATTGCATAAGCCCCGTTGATTGGACTAATCATTCTGAGTAACACTGGCTAGGCTATATTTTTTTTAAAAGTCAATATTGTGACTGTACGACGTCACTTTTGAATGTAAAAAAAAAAAACAATTATTACAATAATCGGCATCAAATGAAACTCAACCACTCAATTTACGTAACTTTTACCAGAAATTTAAATAAATCATTTTTGGCAGTTCCTGTAAAGTTAACTACGAGTTTAACGCTAAAATACGTGTTCCCAAAGTATAAACCGGTGTGTGCTTATTTGCGATGTTCTGTTTTTGTTATGAAATATTGGATTTTCTTACATTTTCCTTTGGTTTGGGAAATATGAAAGTGTTACGTTGCTAAAACGTGTCTATCTCATAGACATAGAAAAATGTTCGCTGCGCTCAAGAAGACCAACAGAGCGTGGAAAAGAGAAGTTAACATCATACGGATACGGTCTATGTAGAAAGAGACAAATAGGATCAAGTGACATGTGCCAATATTTTTTACAGTAAGAGGCCCTAGCTGCCCGCCTTGCAAAGGAGCAATCACGATTTGCTTAAAATATTTGATAATCTTAATTAGAATTTAAAATAAAGGTATCGTGTAGACATGGTGTCTTGTGCTCTAAGTAATTGTGATGTGACAAAAATAAACAATCCAAGTAATCACACTTTTCACAGGTAAATAAGATATTGCCACACATTTCTCTAAAATTTCGTTACATTTATTCGTTTATCGACGAAGAAAACAGTATGGAACATAGTTTATTAATTTCCTTTGCCATATATAGTCATATTTTATGTATCTCTTATAAAATGTAAGCATTCGTTTTTCGGATCACCTGTTTATTGACATTGTTGTTCTTGGACATTCTATTTCTATGGTTGAGCCTTACTAGTAGTAAACAGCCCCCCTCCCTACTCTCGACGGGCGTTGTCTCTACCCTATATAGGTACTTACAATATTCGACATTACGAAATTATGAAATTTATAATACTTACGTACATCGTATGAATATAACGAATATAAGAACATGAAAATCTTAGTGAATGTATAAAAACCCTCCTGCATAAAAAGACAAGTCAACTGAAAAGATGGAAACAAGATTAAATAATAGGTCTTTACCTATGAAATTGCCGATTTGTATGGAGATTTTTCAAGAAGTTGCATTTTTCATAATAGCATTTTCTTTGTTCATTTAACAACCATGAACATACAACATTACATGAGTGTAACAAAACTTTTATGTACTAATGTTTGAACACTATGCTAACTTATTTCCATTTAAGATAAACGAAAAAATAAGTTTTGGTTAAGTTACAACCCCTTCGGTCACCCTTTTTTTGCTCACAAAAAAAGAGTCACCTTTAAGATCTTTTTTTTAATGTCACGAAAGCTAAAATATGGACTTTATTTTTACTGATAGTTAACTATCATGATCATAATTCGATGTAATATTCACGATTTTGTTAAAATTTTAAATTATAGAAGTTATTATTTTCTCTGTATGTGACAAAATATCGGCAATTTCATAGGTAAAGACCTAATATTAAAGGCAACATTATAACATGCAGTCGGAGGCATGCATAAAGAAAGTGACATTATGAATTATTTGAGTTATATGCCTCCAACTGCATGTTATAATGTTGCCTTTAACATTTAATATTGTTTCCATCTTTTCAGTTGACTTGTCTTTTTATGCAGGAGGGTTTTTAATATTTTTAAATTTATTTTTTTATTTATTTCTTTTTAGTTATTATTTATTACAATCATGGATACCTTTTTGAAATCCTTTTAATGAGACCTTTAACTTGACACCCATATTGCAGTATTCTAAAAATTTTTTTTTCCACTACGTATAATAGCACCGTGCAGCCGCCATGATGGTTTTTTTATAACGCCACTTTCTTAAGAACACTTGGGCTGGCAAGACAAATCTAACGATATGTTAATCATGGAAATCCGTTCAGCCGTTTAAAAGATATGAGGTAATAAAGAATATTACATACAGACAAACATACTTACTTACATACCTACTTACAAGATACGCGCGAAAAACATAACCCTCTTGCAGTCGGGTAAAAAGAATCATATTAGCACTATAAACGTGAAAATTCGTATGTTTGTACGTTGCTCAAACACGCAAAAACAGCTGAACAGGTTTGGATGAATTTTGAGACACAGGTAGTTTATATTACCTGGATTAAAACAAAAATTATAATAAGTCCTTTTTATTTTGTTCAAAGGTTCTCTAAGGACTTTTCAAATGTCCACGCGGACAAAGTCGCGGGCGGAAGCTTGTAAGTAGATAAAATTGCTCATGACAAGCCTTATAATTTGGCAGTTTTTCTCATGAGTCATGAGAAAACAAACTGCCAAATTATAATGTTTTGAGACAAATACACAGTCAGTTACATTACAGTTCATTAAATACACAGCTGAAATACAAAATACATTTATTTGCTGTGAATAGCGTGTTTACAATTTTGGTGTGTGTCCCTGCTACAGTAAACATTATGGAAATATTTCCGTTATACAATCGAGGAGGATGATATATTGAAAACTGGCCTAAGTATACCTTTCTAAATAATTAAAACCTTTTTTTAGTTCGTAGTTTTTGACTTGGCAACCAAAGATCCTCACCTTCTAAATTCCTAACTCGTCACGGCAGTGCGATTATAAAAAAAATATTTACTTAGTTTTGTCATTATTTTTAGTATATAGGTACATGCTTTACTAAGCAAACAGGTTTAGCCAAAATAAGTCTATGGGTTTACTAACGTTTTTGTTTCTAATATAATTAAATATAATAAATATATAAAAGGCTAGTATTTTTGAAGTGAAAACTTCTTTAGCGGCGTTGTACACTTTTTTTGTAATGGGTAAAAAAAGGTTAAACTCGCGTCCGTCAGGTCAGGATCACGTGACCCTGATCGAAAATTCGTAAGACGGATGTAGCGTAGAAAGCCGGCGGCGGAAGTATCCCCCTCTCTTTCTACGGCGCGGCGAAAATGGCGGCGCGTCAATTTGGCGTTCCGCAGGTTGATTTTTCTGAGAGATAAACTTTTTAATGTTAATATAAATTGTCATGTTTGTGTACGATAGCGCAATAAATAGATATTGTGTTCTACCTCATAAATGATAGTACTTTTATACTGATAATTAAAGCAATTCGTGCAAAATTATTCCCTAACCTTTCCAAAATATCAAAAATGCACATCGTTAATATTCAAGTTTTCACTTCTGCCGGCACTCCCGGAGTGCAACCCGATTTTTTTTTCTAGTGAGTATATTAATTAATACTTATTGTATAAAAATAAATAGCCATTCGAGTCTACCAGCTATTATAATTAGAAAGAAAGTAAAATCATGAAAGAAAGAAACATTTGTTGGCAAAGCGCACGGTCAGCGTGCGCTAGTCAGATGAAAGTGAAAGAGAACGGGAAAGCGATCGTCTGAAGACACAATTATAAGGAGTAAATTGACCTATCTAATTTCCTATTGAAAAACTTCAGGTGTTATTTTCTTACAAATGAGGTATCTTTGAAGCCTTGGTTTTCTGCCAGGGATGTACCGTGCTGTAATCTGATGATGGCCATCCAGGGACTAAATGGAGTAGATTCAGATCGCTATACACACGCAACTGATCTGATCAGCATTCTAAAAGATTAATGGGTCAGAGTTCTCGGTTTGAGGATTTCCATACATTTTCATGCTATTTTCGCGGTTTTTTTAAACATGTCCATTACGTTTTTAGAATGCTGGTCAGATCAGTTGGGTGTGTATAGCGATCTGAATCTCCTCCATTCACTCCCTGGATAGCCGTCATCAGATCACAGTCAGTACATCCCTGGCAGGAAACCAAGGCTTCAAAGTTACCTCGTTTGTATGAAAATAGCACCTGTATCCTTAGACAAAGTTGATGTGTGTACAATGTGTTACAAATATACCCCTAATGCCGAATATGGTAGATAGGGACAAAACTGAACAACTTTAACTATGGGACCAACTTTGAAAATGCGGAAAAAAATCAGCTGTTTCATATAAAAATTAATAACGATAATATCAAACGGTTTTAAATTAAAAATTTTTTCGCAATTTCAGAGTCGGTCCCATAGTAAAAGTTGTTCAGTTTGATGGTCCCTATCTACCATATTCGGCAGAAGGGATTTTTTTAAAACGTTGTAAAATATTCAAGTCAAGTGTGAGATCACACATAATGTGTGACGTCATCATAAAGCAGCACGCCAGAGGGTCGCGAGTATTTGGGTTATCTCGTATTTATTTAATATTAAATGTTACTGCGACTCAGTTCAAGGTGCAATTACTGATATCATTCTGCTCTGATTTCTGTACTCATCTTCCTCAGTATATATAAATATTGATTGATTTTTTTAAAACAAGAAGCTATGATTATTATACTTTAGAAAACAGCTATAATATTAGTTTAGATAATTAGCTAATTTGAGGCATCTTTTTATAATTCCGAACGTAAAATCTTGAAAATGAAAAATCTTTACTATTCGTTGAAAAATTATACAGGTGTCCTAAAACTTTGCCACACGAAGGGAAACCTTACCTTTATTGAAGTTGATAAATTTTACTGAAGAAGAAGACTTCATTTTGATTTAAATAGTAGTTTATGATACAAGGTTGGTAAGGAGGTTTTTAAAACGAGTTGACGTTTTATAAGCCCGAGCCGCAGGCGAGGGTTTATAATCGTCACGAGTTTTAAAAACATTAACAACCGTGTGCCATACTACGTTTTTCAATACATTTGCGAGAAAACATTATAGGTACTACTGAAATTATAATCTATAACATAATATAATAAAACTGTAAATTCTAAATATTTATGCGCGAATAACGCAAAAACCGCTAAAAGAATTTTGACGGGCTTTTCACAGTTTAGAAGATTGAGGTTCAACTTAAAATCTAAGCTATGTTTCATCAAATTCAGGTGGGTGGAACCTTGGAAATAGCTTGAACTCTGCGTAGTACTAGCTTTCATACACTAAAGAGATAATTTTAAACTGGTCCCTATATTTTTCTACTGTCCACGCAGATGAACTCGCGGGCAAAAGCTAGTAGAAATTAAAAAAAAACGTACGTAAACAAAATCGCACGGCGCGGGCGTGCGGTAAAATCAACTTACCGCATGCTGGCCTGTCATCGTAAGCTCACATTTTCGAGCAACTGTATTGAAAAATAATTGGAACTGCATTCAAAGAATTTTGAAAAAACCGTCTGTCTCAACCATGACTCGAACGCACTAAATATGAAAAATTAATACATTTTTTTATATTTACGATACCGATCGAAAGGGTTTCACTAAGATTATTTTTCCTTGTTTCCTTATTTTCTTGTTTCCTTGAGGAACATTTAAAATTTTAATAATACCTACGTTTTGTATCATTTCGTATAGTATTGTATGTGTTTAAAAACTACTTTGAATGTAGTTCCCATTATTTTTTAAACATAATGAAGTTTCCTTTCAGTAAAATTTCCTTCTTCAATATTTAAGGTACTTTCTCTCCATGTGGCAAGTTTTGAGACGTCCTATAAAGTTCTATAAAATTAAATATTCTACCTAGATCTTATATAAAGTAGGTAAACAGCTAGGTATGCAATCTATTTAGGTTTGTATGATGCCACTACGAAAATAGTTTTCGAAAAACAGTGGTTTCGAAAACAATTTGTTAGTAAACAAACAACAAAAACAAACAAAGCAATAACTTTGTAATTATATATTAAGTAATCTGAGTATTGTATGGTTTAAATAGGATGTGTACACACACATCCATAATACACACAAAGGCTCACGCTTTAAACAATTTATGACTCCAAAAAGGATATGCATATCCAATCAGCTTCCATCAGATAGTTATCAACAGTTGGAGGTTTATTAGTATACAAGAGTAGTTAATGTTTGTAAAGGGATTTACGATTTAGCCATGTTTGATGCAGACTCTATAAACGTTCATGTATTTTTAGAAGCCATCAAACGTACCATGGGCAACAGCGTCGCTTAACCACTGCTAAGGTTAAAATCGCTTGCACGCCGCGCCCGCTGTCACATACGTTTAGTTCGTGCAGGGGCGATACGCGCGCACACGAATTTTGTTGCAAACTGGTTAAGCGACGCTCTTGCCCATAGTACGGTGTTCGTTTCTATTCAAGGTCATATTGTGGAAGGTCAAGTTGCTATTGAAATATCCCCCTTTTTTCTCAAGTCGACGGACTTTTTAAATGTATGTTTTTCCATAACTTCGTCAGTTGTTAACCGTTGTCAATAATTATTTTTTTATCTGAAAGAACATAGGTCAGGTGTAGGGTTGCCAACTTTTTTTGGATCAAATATAGTAGTTTCAAGATTTTTAGTGTAAAAATATAGTAGATGGCGAAAAAGTCCAAAAAAATATAGTAGGTTGCCGTTTTGTATGTAGGATTTTAAAGAAGTTGTATTTTCATACTTAATTAAGTACTACTAACATTTTCATAATTTATTCAACAACCATAAAGACAAGTGTTTAATCACAAAAAATATTATGCAATTACTTATATAAGTAATTTTTTTTTGTTGCTTTTGTTTAATTTTTTCACTTGAAAAAATATAGTAGTTTTGCCTACTAAATATTTTTTCAAAAAATATAGTAGGTGAGCCCTTAATATAGTAGGATACTATATTATATAGTAGGGTTGGCAACCCTAGTCAGGTGTAGTCTCATTTTTGAAGAGATCTGGCTAGTAAGTTTTTTCATAATCCTGAAAAATGTCAATCATTTTATTTTACGATGATTTTCAGGCATAACTTCTTTGTTTTTACTAGCTTTGTTTATATTTACTTATTTAGGTATCTATATTTTTTAGGGTTATTGTAAACTCGCCACCTATATTATCTCGTCCCGTTTCAAAAAGTTCCATACATTGAAAGTAAATTCGCCACACTTAAAAAAATATAATGTAAATTCGTCACTGGTAGATATGTGTTATTGTAAGCTCGCCACTATTATAGATTTATATTTGCAAGAAGTACCGTTAGCAATAAAGTCATTTGGAAGAGGCTGAATGATACGTCAACGCTCTGATAAAAAGTTATACTTATTATTAAAAAAGTTCACAAAAAAAATTGCTTAGGAAAAAGATACAACACTCCACATTCAGAGTTGCTATGAAAATGTCTCAGTATCCAACAGTTGTTTTCGAAAGCTGATGATATTTATCACAGGATTACGTTTATTCCGTGTCTATCATTATTGAGTCATTGCTAGGTCAATTAGTCAAGATACAAAGGCATAATCGTATTTGTTAATAGTCGAATAATAACATCTAGAAGCCGTGTCCTTATGTAAAGTAAGACAAAAAACAAAGTCAAAATGGCTCAGTTTTCAGAATAATATATTCTTCATAAGTTACCTTATCGTAACTAAAATCTAATAAAATAGTAAATAATACCCTATAGGTAGGGAAATTGAAACTTTTTCGTTCTTACATGTATGATTTTAACGTAATAAAAATCTGAAAACTTTTATTTGTATCGCTTTGTAGTAAGTATACTATAGTAGGTATGTAGTTTGTTTTGTCTTTTTCATAAAGTTGTTTTTAATTAGTTTATCTTATAATATAAAAGCTCTATTGACAAACTCATAAAGTTGCATTATTAATGTGGCTTTTGGCTGTTACCTTTTTACTATTATTCCAAATTAAAAGTAAGTAATAAATGAACAGAAAAAATTTTAAGCCTTAATCGACAAAGTAAGAAATAATTTCCCTTTGTGACAATTAATTTTTAATGTATGATTTTCCGTGTCCGTATTTTCTTTAAAAAATGCTCTAAGCAATATTTTTCTGCAAACGATTCAAGTTCAAGGTTTGTCTTTGGCATTGAATAACACTGCCAGACAAACATGGAAGGTAGACAAAATTTATGCCGCCAGGTGTGGTAGAAGGTATTTTGATTTAGCCGGGTTATAGTCTGTTTTGGTACCTACTCAGTGCAAAGTTATTGAACCATGATGTGAGGTTAGTTAAGAAAATGTTATTACGAAAACGAGGTATTAACAGATTATTATTTGTTTATTAAAAAGTATTATGGTTTTGTTTTAAAAATCTCAAGTTGATTTTATGTCAAGGTCAACTGCTACTTAAATGAATGCAACCGGTACTAGGTACTTGCGATTGGAAAAATATGGTACACACGCAAAGTTTTAATACCAATTAACTATATTTTCTTAGAATTTTATTAAATTGAAGAATAACAGACACTATCGGGCTATTATTATTACTTTCATAATTTAGTTAAAATATAGATTTTCATTAAACATTGTCAAATAAAAGGAAATCATTTTTCACTATCTCAAAGTCAAAGATTGCTCAAAGTGCAATATTTACACACTAGCTTTGCACTTGTATTATTCGAACACGTTTCTATTCATTGAAGTTACACACACATCGTGAATTTTCCATAACTCAGACTGTTATTGAGTACCATGAATCAAATAGTTATTTATAATTTTACTAATGTTTATCAATACATCTCGTTGATGCACCGGCGACCGGCAAAGCAAGCGTGGAAACTTCGCGAATTCGCCAACCGATTCTCGAATAGACATCAAAATTCTAGACATCAAAATTCTAGAAAACACTAACACATTTCCCCCGTGAATTTTGAGTTACATTTGACGTTTTGTGTCATTCGCATTTTTTTTTCATTATTGCCCTAAATTAATAGAACTCAAAGTTAAATAACACTGACTATTGTAATAAAGTTATTAATTATTTTATTGTTAATAAAGCACTTTTTCAAGTTATGTTCGAATTTATTGCAAAAAATAAAAATGTTTGAATGCTAATCATGTTCCGGTTTATCGCAATTTTATTAAGACTCATTTTATTAGGCAGAACAATAACATCAACAGCAGATAATTAAAAATTATACGGTAATAAATATTAATTACTCACCTGGCCTTTCTTTCGAGGTCCCCGGTTTTTTCATTCCTCTTTAATATAAAGGGCAGCCTATTCGAAACAACGATCATACTCCCTTTGCTGTTGCACGAGTTACGACTGACACTGTTCGCCGAAACACTCATGTTTTCGCTTTTTCGAACGTTCCTTTCCGCGACCAATCACAGCAGCGCCGCAGCGCATGCGCCCAAAATAAGCGTGGGAAATTCGAAAGAACGAAATAACTTCACTATAACTGTTTTGTCATTGCAACTCGTGAGCGAGTAAATGTATTTCGATAGCAGTTAAATAAACATCATCGCCGGAGTTTAGTGGCGAACTGTAAGTGTGGCGTTTGCCCGGCGGCTTTATAGACTACGTAATTCGAGTCGCATAAGGGCGAAGATTCCTTGCGTCTGTGCGGAGGTCCGCCGTTGAGGTTATCAACTTATCAATCCGGTGACCCATCCTCTGTTGTCTTGTTGTTCGAGACTTGCGAACTTTTCTTGGGACTACTCGTCATCATCCGAACAAATTACTTCGATTGGTTCCATTTAGGAAAGTACATCAAATCAGGAGATTTGTTAAAGAGTTTTCACTCCTAAAAATGGTAGGCGTCATACTTACATGCGAACTTTTCATTCCTGAAAAAGGTAAGTCTCTTTTTAATTCCTGAAAAAGATTTCGGAAAAGATGGAATGGAAAAGACTTTTCCATTTATGTTAAAGGTATCTTTTCGATTCCTTTAAAGGGTATCTTTTTTATTCCTTTTTTACAAATATCTAATTGCGATCAGTAATAAAGAAGATTATATTCCAATCTGAACAATTGATTTTAAAACTTTGTTTTGTATCAATTGCAATAATTACCTATAATTAACATGTTATTATAATTATCCCTATATTTATATTTTAAGTAAATAAATTAAATCTATCTCCTGGATTGCTTGTTTGTAAGTACCTTAATAATTTTTCGAAATTTTTAAAACTTTCTTCTAAGTTATTGATAAAATAATGATCTCGATAATCAAATAATAAATAATAATAATAAAATGCTTGGACAATTTCACACAGCGCCATCTAGCCCCAAACTAAGCAAAGCTTGTAATATGGGTGCTAGACAACTGATATACTACTTATATACTTTTTAAATATATACTTATTATACATACTAACACCCAGAGCCCAGACTCGTCACAGAAATCAAAATTCACCATTTCAATTTCTGCCCGGCCGGGAATCGAACCCGGGACCTCTTGCGTGGTAGGCGGCATGTTGACCACTGCACCACTCAGGTCGTCATGTTCCTTTACTAGGTATAATAATAATCAGATATAGGTATAAAATGTCTTTCTTACGACTTAATTAACTTGATGTTCGATCGCCATTGTAAAGATGTTTTGTTAGTAGAAAACGAAAACTTTTTCATCGGAGACATTTTACTTTCCTGTAGTTGATTCTGAATAATAATTGAATATTCGCAGCAATAAGATTTTGAAATTATTTTCTTTTGCTGTACTTGTACAATGTGAATAAATAAAGAAGACTATATTATACAAATGTCTTAATTTCCGCCTTTAACGATAACAATGAATCATACAAACTTAGATTATTAATAATCTAAGCATACAAATTATACCGCAGATGGAAGATGCCGAAGACATTCAAAGAATCTCGAAATAAAATTTACAAAAGACAAAACAAAAGCGTTTATTTTTTTATTCCCCGTTTTCACAGCCATAAACTCTTTGGTTGACGGGAATAGTTTTGCCACGGATTCGAATAACATTGGTTTTCCGTTTTTCGTTCACGCCGATGCGCCAGCGGCGTGCGTGCCGGCTCCGTGCGCCGCACGCGCGCGCCTCGTGCCCGCCGCGCGTAGATCACGCTTGACCTAAACACCATGTGTGAATGGGCCGCACATTGCTATCTAATCTGTTTCTCGAATTATATGGCTATCTATGCATAGTAATCGTAGTTTATTTGGTAAACATTAGGTATACTCGTGTCGTGGGCCGTGGCTCTGTAAGCTGTAGACCGTGTTTGTGACATTTTTGAACATTTTTAGGAATGGCTGAAATATGACTTTCCCCATATCTCTGCCATTTTAAATAAAATTCTAAAAACTGAATTGACGAAAACTTCTATATAATTTTGCTCATTTGCGAAAATGACCTTTTTGCGAAAGTGACCAGTTGCGGAAATTACTTTCTGTGAAAGTGACCAAATTTTTCGCGATGACCTTTTGCGAAAGTAACGATCTAAGTCAAAACCCCGGAAAGGTACTTACTAATTACTATGTAATATCCATCCATCCATCCATCGGGTGCGGGGCAGCTCCAACAGTCTCCTACAAACGGTTGCGGCGAGGCTGGACGTGGATAGTGCAATTATGCAGCACTAAGCCGTCCTCTAATCATAATAATTTAAATAATGTCTTAAGACATTATTCACTAAGCCGTCCTATAATCATAATAATTTAAATAATGTCTTAAGACATAAGACATTATTTAAATTATTATGATTATAGGACGGCTTAGTGTCCTTCGAGAGGTTGACGCGCGTCCAGTGCTGCATTATTGCACTATCCACGTCCATAATATGGACTCACGTCTGAAATAGAAAGAAAGAAAGAAAAAACATTTATTTTGAAAACACACAACGATACACAACATTACAAAGACAGTACAAAGAAATGATTTTATTTTATTTATAACCTGAATTAGAAGATAAATTTTTAATCCTATATAAAGGTATCCCTTAGGACTTTCTCTAATGTCTATACAGACAAAGTCAAAGAAAGTAAATATTACTGAAATAAAATCACAATTTATTTATTAAGCCACGTGTTAATGTTTATAAGAACAGATATTGTACGGAAAGAAAAAGGTGCAACCTTGTATACAAATGACGGAGTCACTTTGTTCCTCGGTGTCAGAGCATTTACAACTCTACCTGAACTTTATTAAATGTGTATTTTGCATCTATTGGTGATTTATGTCGTTTGTTTACCATATTGACGTCATAACGTGATTAACGAGTCTTGAATTTTCCATAGTACGCAGCTGACCA
Organism: Agriphila geniculea; assembly: GCA_943789525.1. Lineage (NCBI taxonomy): Eukaryota > Metazoa > Arthropoda > Insecta > Lepidoptera > Crambidae > Agriphila > Agriphila geniculea. The sequence goes on from OX038877.1 coordinate 21,979,317, forward strand.
TTACGTTTAACTGTTGTTAGGTAAGTGTTAGTAAACTGTAGGTACTTGTCAATAATAAACGATCGTATTCGTAAAAATATAAGTATGTATATATGTTTAGACTGGGAAAGTAAAAGGAAGGTATTGCTTCCTTTTCTGTAAGCTATTTTAATATTTTCATTTAATTTTATCGAATAGGGTCTAAAGCACGTAATCGCCGGTCACGATTTTGGTGCTCAAAAGGTAAAAGGTTAATATAATATAATACCTAACGAAGAAGACGATTATAGATATTTTTTTCTGTTAGAAAGTTTTTGTATAATTTGAATACATTTTTAAGGTATTACCTATATATCAAAATTGAATACCTTATTTCTGTAAGTTTTTTTGCACCTTTTTCACGATGTCTTGAATAAGTGATCAGCATGCAAGATATTGGGTGATATCGACGAATTATTTATTTCAAGAAAGGTTACATAGTTCTTCGAAAGTTCAATGATATTCCCAACCAAACGTTAATGGATTACAAGGAGTTTATAAAAGTGTCCTCCAGCACTCACCTTGACTGAAGCTTTCGACGGGACACTGATGAGTGATGAATAACCTTTAGTATTTGTTTTAATGGTCTGTGCTTTTAACGGAAGGAAATGTAGATTAATTGCAATTTTATACGCCATTGGAAAAACCTAAACAAAATCATAGTATCTGTAGTATTTAAAATAAAATATACAACATGTTACAAAATCCTAATGCCGAATATGGTAGATAGGGACCATCAAACTGAACAACTTTTACTATGAGATCAACTCTGAAATTGCAAAAAAATTCAGCTGTTTCATAGATTTTGATATTTTAGTTATGAAACAGATATAAGTAGTATCTGTAGTATTTATAATAATATATATACTACTCAGTAGAAAATAAGAGCTACTTTTTTATAGTTTTTCATCAAAATAAGCTGATTTTTAGGGTTCCGTAGCCTAAATGGCAAAAAACGGAACCCTTATAGATTCGTCATGTCTGTCTGTCTGTCTGTCCGTATGTCACAGCCACTTTATTCCGAAAGTATTAAGACTACACAGTTGAAACTTGGTAGGTAGATGTATTCTGTTAACCGCTTAACGAATTTAATACAAAAATAAGAAAAATAAAAGATTAAGGGGGGCTCCCCATACATGGAACTGAAACTGAAAAAAATTTTTTTCTTCAAAACAACACGTGTTGGGTGTCTATAGATAGGTCTTTAAAAATGACATTGAGGTTTCTAAGACAACTTTTTCTCAAAGTCAACCGTTTGAAAGATATACACCGCCAAAGTGGTAAAATGTGTGTCCCCCTCCCTTTAACTATTGAAATAAAAGAGTGAAAAATCTAAAAAAAAATATATGCTGTAGATCTTAATAAACACTTTCAACCAAAATTGGTTTGAACGAGATATAGTAATTAGTTTTCGAGATATAGCACATTTTCCAAAACCGCAAATATAACTTTGTCATTCATAGCAACACTGTAAAAAACAAAGTTATTTTTACAGACGAAAAATGATAGGTGGTATTATATATGGTATGGTATAAGGTAACTACGGAACCCTATGGCGCATGGCTCGACACGCACTTGGCCGGTTTTAAATTTTTAAGACCCCTTTTCAGTCCCTGTTGTAAAAAATATATTTATTTTTTTATTCATTTCTTATTTGCAAAATAGTTTGGCAATTCCAAATTCAGTTTATTCCAAATTTCAAGTTGATACCATTAGTAGTTCTCGAGATATCCAGCTGTGACAGACAGACTGAGTCACACCATAAGGGTTCCTTTTTTACCATTTTGGTACGGAACCCTAAAAAAGAGTGTTCTTAGCTCAAGTAAAATTATTTAAAAAAAGTATTATCGACTTTTATCTATTTTGGTTAGTTTGTTTTACGTAATAATAATATGACTTTTTGAGGAGCTCGATGGCGCAGTGGTTTAGCGCCTGGCCCAGTGATTGCGTAGGTTCAGCAACTTTCGCAAGGGTCGGTCATAGGATGGGTGACCCAAAATGTATTATCTCGAGCTCCTCCGTGCTTCGGAAGGCGCGTTAAGCCGTCGGTCCCGGGTGCATTTGCAGTCGTTAACACTCGACAATCCGCATTGGGCCCGCGTGGTATGTTATGGCTCATCCTCCTTATCCACCCATAAGGAAGGCCTGTGCCCCAGCAGTGGGGACATTAAAAATGGCTGATGTCGATGACTTTTTGTGTGTGTTCTAGTTTTAAATGGATTACGACATTTTTAAGCAGATAATGCGACGATAACTACTTATACAAAGTTTATGCTATTTACGATAAATTGAAATGTTAATTAAATTCGTATATTAGCGTAAAGAGTATTAAGATAACAACTGATATCGATTTTAACTTATTAGATTTTTTGCATTCACAATGCTATTTTTATATTAAGATGATTAATATAATGAAAATATTAGAAAAAATCGGCTCACCCGTAGCAACTCAGACGGGACTCGAACCCGCACCCTTAGGATTCCGGCCCAATGCACTACCAGTTATTGTAGTGGCTCGGCAGCATAACTGGTAGTGCATTGGGCCGGAATCCTAAGGGTGCGGGTTCGAGTCCCGTCTGAGTTGCTACGGGTGAGCCGATTTTTTCTAATATTTTCATTATATTAATCATCTTAACTGATATCGAGTTAAACCTAGTTGTACTGAACTGAAAAACACCGGATCAAGCATTTAGCCACTGGGTCATAGTCAAAATAATTTTGATGTAATCACAAATGTAACAATGTTTCTTTTTACGTGCAGAACGCAATAATGTAGCGCATCGCAGAGATTTACGCATTCAGGGCATAGGTAAACATTTTACATACATGCTAACGAATACTGTCGTAATATAAAATACAAATTCTGATTGTACTCGTACGTTTATGATGAGATATTGTGTAAGTAGATAAAATAAGCCAGACCCACGACAAAGTTCCAAAAATGCTTCCGTGTTTCATACCTCGGTACATATCATGGTATGAAACAGCGAATTCAAAAAGCATCCTTGTGCGATTCATACCGTGGTATGAACCACTCATGGTGTGAATCGACGAAAGACCCAAAGCGGGGTAAGGTAAAATCATAAAGTTAATATTACCTGGCGTAGGTGTATTAACTTTATGGGTAAAATAAATAAAGTAAATAAGTGGATAGGTTCGAATCGAATAAACATCAAAACGATACAATGGAAACCATGGCAACCGTTTCCAAAGTACCAAAAAAACAGATTTTTATTAATTCGATCCTGATGTGAACTTGAGCCCGTCGTGAGTAGGGGGAGGGCTAATTTTAATAAGAAGAACACGGCCTATCGACTAATTTTACTAGGCGATAACCTTTAACTCAAACTAAAAAGCCGGCTAAGTGAGTGTCGGGCCATGCGCAGTAGGTTTCCGTAGTTACCTTATACTTAATAGCACTATCATTTTTCGTCTGCAAAAATAACTTTGTTTTTCATAGTGTTTGTATAAATGGCAAAGTTATGTTTGGGGTTTTGGAAAATATGCTATATCTCTAAAACTGCTAACTATATCTCGTTCAAACCAATTTTCGATGAAAGTGTTTATTATTATCTACAGCATTTTTTTAAGATTTTTCAATCTCATAATTTAAAAGTTAGAGAGGGGGGGACACATATTTTACAACTTTCGAAGTGTACTCTTAGTTAGTAACTTCAAACGGTTGACTGTCGGAAAAAATGGGACAAAACTATGAAAAAAATATTACTGTTAAGTATTATTAATAAAAGGCCTGCTAGACGTAAGCACTTGTTTGATTTATTCCAAAACTGGTGGGTTATTCTTGCCAAATACCTTTCAAAAAACCTACGTCTAGTTCCTTTGTAGTCAGTAGAAGGAAATGGAACAAATCCACTGACAGTCATTAAAAGTTTTTATTAAGATCCACAGCATTATTTTTTTAGATTTTTAACTCTTTTAATTTAAAAGTTGGAGAGGGGGGGGACACATATTTTACAACTTTCTAAGTGTACTCTTAGTAACTTCAAAGGGTTGATGTGGAAAAAAAAAGGAGAAAACTATAAAAAAAATATTATTGTTAAGTATTATTAATAAAAAGCCTGCTAGACGTAAGCACTTGTTTGATTCATTCCAAAACTGGTGGGTTATTCTTGGTAAATACCTTTCAAAAAACCTATGTCTAGTTCCTTTGTAGTCAGTAGAAGGAAATGGAACTAATTTTCCACTGACAGTCATTAAAAGTTAGTCATCGTCACGCGTACGCTATTGTGAATAACGTGGATTTAACGTCAACGGATATTGACAAAGTTGGAAATACGAAATGTTTCTGTAACGTTGCGATCAAAACAATACGTGGCAACGTAAGTAGGTATGTAATAAACTAGTGGCTCCATAGACATAGAAAAATTTTCGCTGTGCTCAAGAAGACCAACAAAGCGTGGAAAAGAGAAGTTAACATCATACGGACACGGTCTATGTAAAAAAGAGACAAAGGATCAAGTGACATGTGCCAACATTTTTTACAGTAAGAGCCCCTAGCGTCCCGCCTAGCAAATGAGCAATCACAGTTTGTTTAAAATATTTGTTAATCTTAATTATAATTTAAAATAAAGGTGTCGTGGAGCCATGGTGTCTTGTGCTCTAAATAATTGTGATGCGACAAAAAGAAATAATCCAAGCAATCACACTTTTCACAGGTAAATAAGATATTGCCACACATTTCTTTAAAACCAAAGGAGGTCGCTAATCGCTCATACATTTCAGCCCATTTTATGTACCTGAGGTACATGTATACCAAAATGTAGGGAAAAATAGGAGGATTCCGAAAATAATGTTATTTTAGTTCAATCTTTACTCAAAACTTAGAAATATATCATTAAAACTGTGAACTACCTACTTGTAACACAATTAAATTATATGGCAATACTGGATATTCACTTTAAAGAACTGTCAAACAAAACGTCATGAGACGTCATTCCGACTTCCGAGTTTAATAAAATTAACTTCAGACAATGACAACTGTCAACTTGACAGTTTATTCAAGTATCAAAGAGCTGAATGTTATGATATAATCTGTGTAATAGGTCCTATATCGAGTGCATTTTTCATATTTTTTTCTCGTCTGTAAATAACCAGAAAATAATATTACTGGTATATTATTACTCAGGGTATTATAGGGTACTTTTTTCCGCAGAGTGTACCTCGGTACATCATTTGGGCCATTTTTGGTGACATCCTTTCTCTACATTTATTCGTTTATCGACGAAGAAAACAGTATAGAACATAGTTAATTAATTTCCTTTGCCGTATATAGTCATATTTTATGAATCTAAGTCATATTTTACGTATCTCATATAAAATGTATGCATTCGTTTTCGGATCACCTGTTTATTGACATTGTTGTTCTTTGACATTCTATTTCTATGAGTGACTCCGTGAGCTGTAGACCTCGCGTTAAAAAGTAGCTCAAATTGTATGTTTTTTAAAACAAATAACACAGAATAGATATTAGTTTTTCCAACTAATAAGTAAGTAATAATCATAGACATAGAAAAATTTCGCTACGCCCAAGTGGAATATTAACTTTATGGTAATAATATACGCAGTCATAGTTTCTGTCACAAAGTCACAACCTTATTTATTTTCAAATTTCAAATATTGGCCAGAAATGTTTTGATTGGTGAACTTTTGAATCTTCTAAAAATAAAAGAACAAAATTTACTTTGCAACGCTAACAAAAGTTTTGGTACATTTTTGATCATTTTTCGCAACTGTTGAAATATGACTTTTTTTACATATCTCCGTCAGTACGAAAAAATCAAAAAACTGGCTCGACTGAAAAATTCTATATAATTGTCAAACCTGCTCACAAAATTTCACGAGAATCGGTTGAGAAATGCGACCTGTAGAGGAGAACAGCCAGCGCGAGAACAAACGGACAGCTGACGGAAGGACATACGAAAGAATTTTTGCCAAAGCTGAAGCAGAGACGCTTCGCTCGCACTTCGTGCTCGCTCGGTCAATAACTTGTAACGTTAAGTTGTATTATACTTCATGATTCTTCCTCAATATTAGTACTATTAACACACGTAGTATCGCTTGCATGTATCACCACTTAGCACGTTATTTTAGAGTAATAACCTAAAAAACCTAAAAAGAGAAGGTATTTGATTTAGAATTGACAGATATTTTGACATTTCCGGCTCGAACTCTCCCCGCCGCTATTACGCCCCAACCCTTCATTCGCTTTTCGTGCTTCGCCACGGACGCACGCATACAATCTCAAAGTGAGAATTCTTCAGAATTACATTTTATACAGTGAAAATTTAATTATACTGTTACCGATGTCGGTAACCTCAACACTGCACCATAGGATGATTCGCCAAGCAGGAAGAGAATGAAACACTTTCTTCTTATATGCCCATATATTGTGGTTATAACGAATTGGGCCGTGCGAGCTTACAACATTTCCTACGATCACACGTCCCTAAGGTAACATTTTGTACGATAGCAAATATCCACTAATACAAAAACTTACATTTTCTACTTAACTTAGGTAGTTTACAAAACTCAAATCATTACTACCCTACGTTACCATAAATTGTTAGCGGTGGTGGGGATAGCAAACCCCCACTCCTGGCTCTTTACGAGATTACCTACCTAATTTATTATTTGGCTACCTTTCAATACGAGGTTTAGGTATTTAGGTTTCTCATTACCTTTATCAGAGACCTATACAAGAGGCCTTTATTTATAATCTTACCTCTTAGTACCATATCAAAACCTTTAGGGCTTATAGGACAAAGGTTGGCGTATGACCTAGACACATTTCAGGTCGAAACTACCACCTCCTAGACCTATATTACCTAGCCCATTACCTCAAAACCTTTACCAGGTAGTATAAGTAAAAACACAAGCATTCATATCATTTAATTCATAGGATACCTAAATACCTAAACAATACCTATTTGAATTACTAAAACTTAAATATTTCACAAACTATAAAACTTACAGCTACGCTAAATATCTCATTTTACAGAACTTTTTATATGCAACAATTTAAAACCAAATAGAACGTTACATATTAATAAACTTCAAAGTAATTAAAAACACAAACTAAATGACTCAATCAGTTATAACAAGCTACTGTTTACAAATCAAAGTACTTACATGAAATAATCACAAACACAGATTCTATCACTAGTAACGCACTTAGCGGTCCATTAAACAGTCTTTTTGCTATACACATTTTAATCACTTTTTTCACTAGTTTCACGCGATTGAAGCTGTCCGTAACAGTCTCCCCCCGGTGCAGCACTCGCGGCACCTTCTTCTTCAGTAGGGAGGACAGCCAATCTCGCTGTCGGGCGACGAAAAACTCCTCCTCTTGTCTTGACATCAGCGTTGCGAATCTCGCCGTCTGGTCCCGGATACACCGCCGTCACGACGCCTCGCGGCCACACATTGCGAGGCAGGCTGGAGTCGACGATGATGACGACGTCACCGGGCTTAAGTGAGCGGCCCGTGACGTCACGCGCACCCCCGCGCGGAATGAGCTCGGGCAGGTACTCGCGCACCCAGCGGCGCCAGTACTCGTCGGCCAGCGCCTGCGCAGCACGCCATGCCTTGCGCGAAGCTGGCTCGCACGGCCCAGTAAGTGGCAGGCCGCGCGAACCCCCCAACAGAAAGTGATTTGGGGTGAGCGCCTCTGGATCTTCTTCGCTGACTGGTACGTGGGTTAGCGGGCGAGCGTTTATGGTGTGCTCTACCTCCGCCAACAGCGTAGCTAGTACCTCTTCTCGCGGCGACTTCTCGTTCAGTGTGACTCGTAGCGCGCTTTTGACCGAGCGCACGAGCCTCTCCCACGCGCCTCCCTGATGTGGCGCGCCCGGAGCGATGTAGCGCCACTCCATACGCTCTGTTAGTGCGTAATCACGTAGCGCCGGTTCCCATTCTTCTACCGCACGACGCAACTCTACGTCGGCGCCTCTGAAGTTTGTTGCATTATCTGAGTACATCACGCGCGGCCACCCGCGGCGCGCGCCCATTCTTCTTAGAGCCATGATTGCCGAGTCTGTGGATAGCGACGCCACCAATTCTATATGTATCGCTCTCGTCGTGAGACACGTAAATAGTGCGCCCCACCGTTTTTCGTGCCGCCGTCCCACCGTCACCGTTAGAGGTCCAAAATAGTCGGCCCCGCAGTATGTGAAGGCCCTCGTGAATGGCTGTAATCTTGCCTTAGGTAAATCTCCGTGCACTGGAACCACAGGACGTGCCTTTCGTACGCGACAAAACACGCATTTGCTAGCGACTGTACGTATCGTCGGTCTCAGTCGTAGTATCCAGTATTTGGCTCTGACGTCATTCACAACGCGCTCATTGTGTGCGTGGTGGGCGCGACGGTGCTCACGATATAGTAGCAACCGCGCATACGGGTGCCTGCCGTCCAGTACTACGGGGTGAGTAGCGGGGGCAGACACACCCGCTGCCCCTATCCGTCCCCTGGCACGCAGCACACCTTGTTCGTCCAAATACGGATCTAGCTTTCGTAGCCGGCTTCCTGCTCTGAGGTTTCGCTTTGCGGTGATGCGTTCTATCTCTTCAGCGAAACATTGGCGCTGCGAAGCTCGTTGCAGTCTCATCTCAGCCTCTTCTAAAAGTTCTACATTCATCGTAGCGGCACGGTCACGACATTTGCGTACGAATAGTAATACTCTCGCCATCGCTCTCACCAAGCGTTCATATGAGGAAAAACGCTCGGCTCGGGGCACACTATCGTTTGCTTCTCCCATTGTCGTGAGCACTATCTCTACCGTGTCCTCTTCCGTTACGATATCACACGTGGGCCATAAAGCCTCATCTTCATATAAAAATTTGGGTCCTTTAAACCATCTGTCATTACACGTCTTCATCTCTACATTAGGGCGCGTTGCGTCGTCCGCCACATTCAGCGCTGTCGGAACCCATCTCCATTGGCTAGCGTCCGTAGTCTCGGCTATCTCTCCTAAGCGGTGCGCTACGTATGGTGAGTAACGCACGCTATCATTCCGTATCCAATGCCACACGGTACGCGAATCCGTCCAATATACAGTTTTCTCGGGTTCCCAGCCTTGCTGTCTCTTGATAGAGCTTGCCAGACGCGTCCCAATCAGAGCCGCTTGTACTTCGAGTCTTGGTACGCTAAGATGTTTCATTGGCGCTACCCGTGCTTTAGCGGCCGCTAATGTCACTTCTATTTCACCATTTTCATTCTTGACGCGCCAGTAAGCCGCGGTCGCGTAAGCAACTTCACTTGCATCACAAAATATATGTAGTTCTCGGCTCGGCTCTCCCCCCGTTTGAGCGTAGAGGCGCGGTAATCTTAGTGTTCGTAGCTTTTCTATGTCTCTAAGCCATTGGATTATCTCTTCGGCCTCCGGCCCTGGTAAAGCCTCGTCCCACTCTACGTTTAGTTTCCAAATGTTTTGTAATACAATCTTCGCTCGAATGGTGTAGTAGCTTAGTAAGCCCAACGGATCGAAAACCGACATCACGGCGCTTAGCGCTTCTCTCTTTGTCGGCGGCCTCGCTAACGTCTTCACTTCAGCCGGTACCCTCGCAAGCGTCGTGTTGAACCCCAGTGTGTCGGTCACCGCATCCCATAGTAACCCCAGCGTGCGACCACAATCGTCTAGGTTGGACCCCAGTTGCTTGGGCGATGACGTAGCACGGCTCTCTAATGGCAGCTCAGCTAAGACTCTAGCTTCGTTTGAGTTGAAGCCTGTCAGCTTGAATCCTGCTCGCCTGTGCACTTCAATCACTTGTTTCATCGTAGTAATTGCCCGTTCCTTATCATCAAAACTGTCCACCCAGTCGTCCATATAATGATTGCTAGTTATCGCTTGACATGCTAGCGGGTACTCGTCGGCGCTCTCTCTCGCGTTCCAGTCACGCACACTATGTGCTAAGAATGGCGAACTCTTTGCCCCAAATATCATCGACGTCATTTTATATTTTCGTGGCGGTCCATCTCTATCGCCGCCTCTCCATAGAAACATCTGTGCCGGTTGGTCTATAGGTGCGATTTTCACTTGTAAAAACATCTCTTGAATGTCGGCTGTTATTGCTATCCTTTTCTCACGGAACCGCAAAAGCAACCCATTTAAATCTTGTAATAAATCGGGCCCCTCTAAAAGCTCATCATTGAGGCAAACATCATCGGCTTTTGCCGCCGCATCGAAAACCAATCTTAACTTCCCCGGCTTGTTCACGTTAGTAACCGCGAAGTGAGGCAGGTACCATGATCGTGGATCGTCTGTCTCTTTCCCACTGCACTGCTCCGCGTAGCCTTTCGTGAATAAATTTTCTATCTGTGCTGTATAAGCTTTTTCAAAGTCGCTTGACCGGTCCATCTTGCGTTCTATAGACTTCAAGCGTTTTACAGCGTTATAATAACTGGGTGGTAGCGTGACGTCGTCTCTCTTCCACGGTAGTCGTACTTCGCACTGGCCGCCGACTCGTTTAATACTCTCATTGAACGCTTTAATCGCTCTCACTTCCATTGGGTTTTCGCGTTCCCTCCTAGCGATACCGAGTGCGTCTATTTCAAAGTAACGTTTCACCATGTCGTGCAATTCAACCTCGGGTGCGATGAGCTCCGTCTTGTATACGTTAGACGCGCCCTCTAGCGCCGTAATTCGAGGCGCCGTTCCATGTATGACCCACCCTAGCTTCGTAAGCGACGCTACCGGTTGTCTCTGATTGCCCATTAACAACTTTCGTGACACAATCAAATGCCAATTATCGGCCCCGATCAGTAAACGTGGTTTCACTCTGTCATAACACACGTCACTAGCCGTTAATTTTCTTAAGTGTGCGTACTGTAAGCAATCTTCACTAACTGTTTGATGATTGAGCGTCAAACTTGTCATCGTTTTGGCGCGAACATGATGGGTGCTTTCATCTCTTGCTACTAACACTAGGCTTACGTCTTCACTGTTCGCTACGCTCCCTTGCGCGTTTATACTACATATACGCAAGTCGCTTACAGGCCCTTTCGCACCTATTTCGTCCGCCAGGACTTGATCAATGATCGTTATTGTCGATCCCTCGTCCAGCAGCGCATATGTCTGTACGGCGCCGCCGGGTCCCTTAACTGTCACTGGACACACCTTTAACATGACATTCGCCGCGACGTTGGCCCTATTAATCGTGGCGATCGTCTCAGTCTGCGACTCTCGCACCAACGTCTCTTCATTACTGGCGGCACGGTCCTTATGCAACGTAGCGTGGTGACGCGCATTACAGTTGTTCACCCCGCATAGTTTGTGTGTACAGCGGAACCTCCGGTGCTTATTGTTTACACACCGAAAGCACACTCCATTATTTCTTGCCCACTGCCATCTTTCATCTACCGTCATGGCTTTGTATTTGTTACAGTGGGGTACTTCATGATCGTTTCCACATAGTAAACACGGCGCTGGCGGCGTCTCTTTCTGGCCCAAAGTGTATATTCTTGCTACATTTTTCTTTTTATCGGTGCGTTTCTCGCTACGGTTTTTTACAGCGACGTTTTCTCTTTGCTGTGACGTAGTCGGTACGTATGCAAAACGCAGCGCGCAGTCGGCCTCTTTCATAAGGAATCGAGATAAAATAATTATTTCAGGCTCGCTCGATTCATTCTTTTCGGCGTAGGCGACCCAGTTCGATAACAAATGTGGGCTGAGTTTCTTGACTACTTCTCGAACCAATAGCGGATTTCGTAAGTACCCTCGGTCATCAACCGCTTGAATAACGCAAACTATATTTTGCAATTTCACAGCGAGGGTATTTAATTCTGTAGCACTCGTACCGGAACGCGGTAAACTTTTCATATCTTCGAGCGCTCTGTCTATAAGCACTTCGGGGCGGCCGTAGCATTGTTCTAGTGTGGTCATAATACGATCGGGGTCGGTCGCACTCCATAATAGCGCCGACACACTCTCTCTCGCCTCCCCTTTTAAGCTCACGCGTAATCTTGCTAGATTTTCCTCTGCAGTGAACTTATATAATCGTGTGGAATCACGCACTGCGGCCTTGAATAACAACCATTCCGTCGGTGAGCCACTAAACACGGGCAGCTCTTGCGCGTACCGCGGCATCGGTCGTCTAGTTAGAACCCTGTCCAATGTTTCAGCGAGGTTTTCCACCCCGTAGCCCTTTTTCGTATCGATTACGGGCCTCGCGTCAGCCTCCATTGGATTTATACTAAACGTTCGGTTTCTATCTGTTTCTAAGGCGCGCGCCTCATTGCGCTTCATATCCCTGTCTCTGTCTTGCACGATAGCGGGAGCGATATCTCTGTCTCTTTCTTGTGAAACGACGGGAACGATATCTCTGTCTTTCTCTAAATTTTCGTCTACCCGACACCGAGGATCGGCTGTGGTATCCAACCATTCTTTCAGCCTCTCTGGGACGCTCTCGGCGGGTAAGCTCGCACGGGTTTCTTCTTCCATAATAGTATCCATTTCAACTTGTAACCTTTGTTGAATTAATTCACGTTCTAATTCCATTTCTCGTCTCTTAATCTCGGCCAACTGTTCCGCGGCCCGAAGTTGCGCCTGCCGGACGCGCGCCGCTACACTCGACGAACACACTGACGGCGGGTTACGTCTCAAAGCCCCAGTGTCGGTGGCGGCGGCGGCGGCGGCGTTGCCATCGTCAACTTCCTTGGTGGGCGGCGGCGGTAACGATCTCTCTGTACCACTTTCTGTGGCCTCTTGCATCGCGACTGTAGTCAATAACGGTGGTGGTGGCGGTGGCTGTGGCGCGATCGTCGACGGTGACGCCGGTGGCTCATCATATGTGATTGCCTCCCTCTTCTTCCCTCCAGATTGGCTTCTCGTGACTGGCATCTTTTTCTTTCTTGATGTCTACTCCTAACAATCTCGCCCGGGCACACTAGCGAGGGGAGCCCAGGTGAGGATGGAGGTTGTAGCAGGAGTGGAAGGGAGGAACTACCCGGCAGAGGGGGTGTGCAACTCCGAGGTGCTCGGCTACCGGGAGGAACGCCCGGCAGCGTCAGCAGTGCCTACAGACCGGCCCTCAGTGCGACACAACCCTTACCGGCGTAGCCGGACAATTTCAGCTGCCTTGAAAAAGGCGGCTGGCAGCCGTGTCCGTCAGACTGCACCGCCTTGAATGGCGTTACTCACACTAACCACACTTGGCACCGTTAGGGTGTGGCAGTGTGAGCCGCGGTCCACCCGCGTAGTGAAACTAGTTACTGTGATTCTTCTTTCTTCAGTGAACGTATTATGTTTACTGTGATGCTTCTTTTCTTCAGTCTTCAGTGAACGTATTATGTTTACTGTGATGCTTCTTTTCTTCAATAATCGTTGGACGTATATATGTTAATGTGATGCTTCGCTTCTTTCTTCTCGCTTGACGCGCAGAATCTTCTTATCCGCTGCTCTGAAGGACCACGCAGTACTGTTACCGATGTCGGTAACCTCAACACTGCACCATAGGATGATTCGCCAAGCAGGAAGAGAATGAAACACTTTCTTCTTATATGCCCATATATTGTGGTTATAACGAATTGGGCCGTGCGAGCTTACAACATTTCCTACGATCACACGTCCCTAAGGTAACATTTTGTACGATAGCAAATATCCACTAATACAAAAACTTACATTTTCTACTTAACTTAGGTAGTTTACAAAACTCAAATCATTACTACCCTACGTTACCATAAATTGTTAGCGGTGGTGGGGATAGCAAACCCCCACTCCTGGCTCTTTACGAGATTACCTACCTAATTTATTATTTGGCTACCTTTCAATACGAGGTTTAGGTATTTAGGTTTCTCATTACCTTTATCAGAGACCTATACAAGAGGCCTTTATTTATAATCTTACCTCTTAGTACCATATCAAAACCTTTAGGGCTTATAGGACAAAGGTTGGCGTATGACCTAGACACATTTCAGGTCGAAACTACCACCTCCTAGACCTATATTACCTAGCCCATTACCTCAAAACCTTTACCAGGTAGTATAAGTAAAAACACAAGCATTCATATCATTTAATTCATAGGATACCTAAATACCTAAACAATACCTATTTGAATTACTAAAACTTAAATATTTCACAAACTATAAAACTTACAGCTACGCTAAATATCTCATTTTACAGAACTTTTTATATGCAACAATTTAAAACCAAATAGAACGTTACATATTAATAAACTTCAAAGTAATTAAAAACACAAACTAAATGACTCAATCAGTTATAACAAGCTACTGTTTACAAATCAAAGTACTTACATGAAATAATCACAAACACAGATTCTATCACTAGTAACGCACTTAGCGGTCCATTAAACAGTCTTTTTGCTATACACATTTTAATCACTTTTTTCACTAGTTTCACGCGATTGAAGCTGTCCGTAACATATACTTAGTTAAAATGCTTCGTGCAGAAAGGAAAAAAGTTTTCAAGACGGAAGAGGACAAGAAGAAGAATACAAGATGGAGAAACACTATTAAATGCGTAACTGCCATTTTGGGCTTTTACCGTTTACTTGACTTGAACGCGTAACTGCCAGACTGGGCTTTTACCGTTTACTTAGCTTAACTGCATAATTGTTTGCTTACCTTTATGAATGCGTAACTGCCATACTGGGCTTTTACCATATATATTTATTTTACTTTAATGTACATGAGTACAAAAAGAGCGGACTTAATGCTAATAGCATTCCCTCCCAGACAACATTGTTTGCTGAGATTTAAAAATGCGTAACTGCTACACTGGGCTTTTACCATTTAATTATTTAATTTTGTCTGACACGAACTTACCATACTGGGTACTTTCTGTCATAAGGCATGTGTCTAATAAGGCATGAACCAAATATCTATTGCACTCGAAATATTCACACTGGACTATTTCACCGCATAGATAGGTCAGACAACGCAACTGCAACAAGTGCAGCAACTCAAAGTGCCCCTGATGACGCGACAGTGTAAAAAGCAAGCTGCCCTCAAAGGTTACCATGTTGGAACCGTTGCCGAGCACCAATCGGGTGACTCCGCCGTCCGCCGAATTTGCCGCCATCCGCCTTCCAGCCAGGCGGCTGCTCTGCTGGAGCTGCAACAGCAGCCCTGACAACAGCTTAGTTCATCAGGTATGAATTTTGATATCATAGATATCCTTGGTGTTGCGTTGATCCCAACGGAATAATAGAGTACCATCGGTACTGAGATAAATTTCTGGCTTTAAAAATGTATATAATATAATTATGTATATGTATATTTTATTATACACATTGTTACAACTGTAACGCAAAACTGCCAGTATAACGTTCATAAGCAGAGCTATAAATAAATGCTAAAATTTATCAACTTCATGGAACCAGATAATAAGTTATACAGCAACTAGCTGATACCTGATATTTCACAATTTCTATGTGAAATAGCTTCTATTAATATGGGTACGCCTAACATAGGCCTGCTGATAGAAATTTCAATAAGAAATTGAATAATAGAATCCATACATTTTGTTATCCATAAATGCAGTAAGCGTTTATTACTGTGTACTACAGTTTTATGAGTAAAAACTTTAAACATTTGCCTTAACTAGGAGATCCTATGTTTCAGGCATATTATTTATGTTTAATCACTAACTAATTAGTATGTTTATTTCTAAGCTATGCCCTTGTAAAATGTAAAAATTACCTGTCTATTAATTTTCAAATTGAATTTGTGTGTGTAAAACATAAATTGATCGATCTTAATGATAATGATTCTGATGTGCAGAAATTATTAGCCAAGTAGATATATAATAGTAATAATGAAGCTTAAGGAGCAGCTTTCCAATATAGAACACCTTTTTTATGACAGTAATTTAAGACAGTGTTTTGCACTTTATACATTATACAATGGGGCATTGCAACATTCATTTATTGTGCACAACATACATTTTATTATAAACAGAAGGTATATGGTCAACTCAAGTGTAATTGATGCTGTCCACTTAAAAGGCCACCAACAGTTGAGTCGAATATGAATGATGCATTGGCCACAGGCCTGAGGTTAACGATATTGATCAACGAAAAAACTTTAAGTAAACCAGGCGCAGTACTTAAATAAAACATAAATTTTAAAACTGATTTATATATTTATTTGCTGGTACATTTTGTTTTAAAACAATTTAAACTTGAAAACAACAAACGAAACATGCAGCCAGGTATACCATATGCTTAATTCCGACGGCAAACGAATATCAAGACGCGGCGACGAAGCCCCATCAACGATTTCTTTCGTCGATAGCAGCAGACCCGCAGGCGGCCGTTACGGTCCATCGAAACAGTTGCCGAGGATACATTCGTCAACATTCACATTCAATCATCGTACGCGGGGTAAGGATACTCGTAAGGATCTGATGCAGCATTTATCTGTATTCAGCGAATACAGGCAGTGGTCGCCAACTATAGGCACATAGGCGTCCACATAGTTGTTTGGTCTAAATTCGACATGTGTGAAAATACTATTTTCACTGCGCTAGGAGGGCACCAAGATTATTATTATTTTCTTTTATACTCACTCCTACTCACTTGTGCCATCTCCAGAGATATATATTAAATTCTAACATTAATTTGACTAAAATTCGGGC
This sequence comes from Agriphila geniculea, assembly GCA_943789525.1. NCBI lineage: Eukaryota > Metazoa > Arthropoda > Insecta > Lepidoptera > Crambidae > Agriphila > Agriphila geniculea. The sequence continues at coordinate 21,995,945 of OX038877.1, forward strand.
GAAATATATAACAGCCACATCATACGTATGTATTTTAGTCACAGACAATAATTTGTCAACTACACATTAAGTTGAAGGTTCAACATCTCTGTTTGAGAAAAAATGTTTTATCAGGTTGCCATATCAGGTTTAGTAAAAATCTAACAGAAGTCATATTATTATAAACTATAAAAATGTTATCCTATAATAACAACAAAAAATGCTTATTGTTTATAACAAAACACATTCTAGAAATCCCAGAAGTCGCATTATTATAAACAGTATAAAAGTTAACCTATATTAAAAATAAAAAATGGTTATTGTTTGTAAGAAAACAAGAATACAACATTGAAGTCTTTGCATTTTAGAAATCCCATCAACTTTATGGTTTTAATATTGGAAAAGTAATAGAAATATACGAATTTAAATTCTTAACTTTTGGGTATTGTAGTGCCCATATTTCTACAAAATTACTGCCGCCGGCTACGACATCTTAAACAGCATTATCTCCCTGTTATATTGGACAAAATATTTACTCTAACAATGTGTCTCAGATCATTTTTTAATGAATTGATATATAAACACAATTTTTTTATATACAGCTACCTTCACAACTTTCCATTACTTTTACAAGAAAAACATTCACAAAACTGCAAAATAAATGATGTCTATTTTATGAATGGATTAAACCTGTAGATACCGGTATCTATCTATACCGGTATAATATTATATTTTACTTTATATAGTTGAATGTCATCGATACTTACACTGAATTAGAGAAGACATAGTTGTGGAATATTTTTTCTATGGTACCTCTCAACAACGGGGTAGACTGGGAGACACTTGTGGCCAGGAATCAAAACATTGAAAAATAATTGCATATAAATTATCTAGCTAGAACATGTAACTTATTATATTTTCATTGCCTTTTTTATTATTGTATTCGGTGTAAAGTATTCTAGTCGTTATTATTTGATTCACTTATTCAAAAAATTATTACCAGTTTCGGTATTTTCGGATTGAAATTGAGTAAATTCGAATGCAAGTCGAACTAAATAGTAGAAATAAAATCTAGTAGAAATATTTTTCTTGATTCCTAGCATTTGGATCCCAAAGACGATTATTTTTTAATTTTAGATTTTAGCATTCACAACGCTATTTTTGTTTAGTGCCTATTTTATTTACAAAGACAATTCTGTCACAATCAACCGGACAAGCTACTATTTTTATTCTTTTGTACCAGTTTCTTAGTGTTACAATTCTGCCATCATGATCGTCACAATTTTAAGCCTTGATACCCATTGTTTACATGTAATATAGTGTCTATTAAAGTACTAACATCCTATAACTTCCAATTCCAGGGACGGAAATTCATCGCACAAATAGACTGGTTTGTACAACATTATCAAGGTGATATTATTTTACAGGTATATTACTATGTTATTTAAGCTTGTATGTCTGCTGATACTATCAGAAAGTACAGAGCTTGGTTATAAAAATGGTTCAATTATTCACCAAATAACAATACATAATAAACACAGAAGTGTGTAACACAATTATTAGTATTATTTAATATTGGATTCATTATTGATTGCACAATATGAGCTAATCTCAAGGTTTGGTATCGAATTTAACTACGCCTTGGCGTAGACTTTTATTGCTCAAATACAATGGATATCTTAGATTTCTTATTACTATTTACTAAATGGTTTCCAATTAGTTTTTTTTCCAACTTTTCTAACTTAAAAAAAAAATGTTTCACATTGAGGTACCTTGCCTATTGCACATAGAATGAAAACAATATAATCAATTAATTATTTGTTTAGTTCAAGTATGAAACATGAATTCTTCTTACTTTGACACAAACCATTCTATAATTACCTTCTTTTTCGTGAATGCTACATATTATTATTATAATAAACATTTCATAATCACTTCTTTTTATTTATAAATATAAAATAAAAATAGTAATACATATTAAAAAAAAAGAAATAAAATTCTTATATGTAGAATAGATAATGGATTACTGAAATGTAAAATTCAATGATAGTGGAGTAGACTCAAGTCCATGGTAAACAGTTTTAGCACTCGACGTACGCCGATACCTATATAGGTATGTTATGGCTATATAGCCATAACATTTATTTTTTATTATAGAAATTCCACGTAACATGGCGGAATGGTAGATGATTTCACTATCTTTGCAAGATATCATCGATTAATGATAATTAAACTGAACAAGATTCGTTTTCCTAACGAATCTTGCTTATTTATTTTTTGGTACCAACCATCTGTAGGTACCATCTTTGCTTCCAAAACTTTAAGAATTATGTTAAATGTGACTAATTTTCTCTTTTAAATTTAAAAGACTAATTACACAAGTGATGATATTTCCATTTTCTTATATAATGCTTTAAACATCTACGTGTGTTAATAGTACTAATATTGAGGAAGAATCATGAAGTATAATTAATGATTAAACGAACTTACCTGTAAGTGAAGTTCTATCATAATTATACGAAGGATTCTTCCGAAGATATTAGTATAGAATCCCACCCTCCCTACTGCTTATTGTTAATTACAATAAGTGTTCACCCACTGAAGAAAATTAGGAAATATCATACGATTTGGACTTTAAACTAAATGAAGGGTTGGCGCGTAATAGCGGCGGGGAGAGTTAGAGCCGGTAATGTCAAAATATCTGTCAATTCTAAATCAAATACCTTCTCTTTTTAGGTTTTTTAGGTTATTACTCTAAAATAACGTGCTAAGTGGTGATACATGCAAGCGATACTACGTGTGTTAATAGTACTAATATCTTCGGAAGAATCCTTCGTATAATTATGATAGAACTTCACTTACAGGTAAGTTCGTTTAATCATTAATTGTACTGGATTGTAAAAATGCTGATTGCATCATGATATTATTTCGAAAATGAAATCATCATAAAATTATTTAATGAACAATAAAAATAGTCTCACTCATTTTCTTTAGAGTATCTAAGTGAAGAAGAAATGGGGAAATTATTATTTTGGGGACAATTTGGGGAACCTGAAATAATTTGTATGTACTTAAGTACTTGCTTTACAACGTGTTACAAAAAAAACCGTAAAGCTGAATATCGTAGATAGGGACCATCAATATGGGACCAAATCTGTAATCGAAAAAAAAAATCAGCTATTTCATACAAAAAATAATGACGAAATAAAAAATATATGAAACAACTGTTTTTTTTCGCGATTTCCCGAGTTGGTATCATAGTAAAAGTTGTTCAGTTTGATGGTCCCTATCTACCATATGGTAGCAAGGCTTAGACTCTGAAAGCCGGCATCAGAAGTTCTTGAATCCTTCAAAATGTGGTGCTACCGAAGAATGCTGCGAATTAGTTGGACTGAGAAGGTTTCTAACGTGAGAGTTCTCCAGCGCGTTGGCAAGAGTCGCGAATTACTGCAGACCGTCAAGAAAAGAAAAGTCGGATATCTTGGCCATGCCCTGCGACACGAGAGATACCAGTTTCTCCAGTTAATAATGATGGGCAACAAACGACGCGATGGAAGAAGGAAAAAAACCGATAAAGAGCGAGTCGGACTCGCGCACCTATACCTATACCTCGGTACAATCATAAATATATTTGGATATGTTACTTTAGTACAGTCTTTAAAAAAGTAGGATAAACGGCAGACAGGTGGAAGGGCGAACAGGCGGACAGTTAATTTACAAATCTTAACCACAGCTGCTTATGGTGACCGAAAAACATTTCAGCCACTCCACATTGCAAACTGTTTATATTACTAAGTAGGAAGTTATTCTTCGTTTATTCGTACGGCAAATAGTAGGTAATTATATTAGAACCAGCCATCAATTTATTATTGTAGTATTAGGTTGCGCCATCTTTTGACCGATAGTGGTACTATTTTTTTTTTCTTAGGTTAGCATTCTTAGGACAGCGTCATCTGTTGACTGGTAGTGAAACTAAAGAATTTTTGTCTGTTTTTTAATTTCTAAAAAAGTGTGTTATATTGAGACATCGTTTTATTTTTCCTGTAATCTTTACATAAACTACTATCACATAGAATTATTCCAGGTTTTTCTCTTTGCAAACTTCGGAGATAAGGGGGGGGGGGGGGGAATGGTATTTTTTTTACATTTTTCATCATAAGTCGAAAACTATGCGGCCTAAGAAAAAAGGAAAAAATGTTTTAAAATGTGCAAACAGCGTTCTTTCATATGATACCCCACATGCCCTAGTCACCTCACTTCACAATTTTAAGATCCCTTTTCAGTCCCTGTTGTAAAAAAAATTTTTTTTTTAGTTCTTTCTTATTTACAATATAGTTGGTCAAATGTCATCTTAAACTGTTCCAAATTTCAAGTTGATACCATTAGTAGGTCTCGAGATATCCAGCTGTGACAGACAGACAGACAGACTGAGTCACACCATAAGGGTTCCTTTTTTACCATTTTGGTACGGAACCCTAAAAATCGTGGTTGCGCAACATCAGGGAATAGCCTAGTATAGCCATTGTCGAAGAACTGCTTCGCTTGGTGCAGGACAGAAAGAAGTTCTTTAAGCTGACGGCCAACCTCCAGTAATGGAGAGGCACTTGAAGAAGAAGAAGATCTACCATATTCAAGGGTTTTTTGTAACACGTTATATACTGGTTGTTGCTATCTATTAGAAAAATTTGTTCCAAATAGGTACTTGTTCTAAAAAACAAATGGACACGACTAAAACACAAATAGAGAGAAAGTCATTATTATTTATTGATTTGTCTTCCTTATGTTCCCATAAAACCTATGAAAGCTTTCCAAAAAGTGATAAAGAAGATCTTTATTATCAATGATATCATTCGATATGGAAATGTTGTATCAGAAAATCACATATTGAATGATAAGGATAGTTTATTCCATACGGAAGGATCTACAGTATTGTTAATTAGATTAGATGCAAATAACTAACTGACAATTATTATAGCAAACAGTTAGGGATATATTTACGCGCATATCCTTGGCATTGTGATAATTATCAACGTATTAAATAAATACAGACAAATTAAGCAACTGTGTTCAAAAGTGTAATAATTTCCTTATTATAAGTTATTTTGGTTTTTTAAGATTTTTATAGTTGTACAATTATTTTTGGTTATTTCTGATTGAAAGCGGTTATTCCCAAAGCTCCACAGCTCTATTGTTTTCAAAAAATGTAAAAGTTCATACTTTGGTTTCCGACGGGTTCATCACATTAAAAATAATAAAGCATTTTCTTTCCCAGCGGATCCTGACTTAAATTGATCTTGACTCTTTGAATTTGAAGGATTAAGTATTTAATTCAATAAAAAATCCAAAAAATAAGCATTAAAAAAGTCCAACATACAGTCATAGCATAGGTATAGTCGCTGTATGTCATTATCATAATATTTTGGTTATAAACAAATAATGACTTACTTACTTACATGCCTTTTTTAACAAAGAATATAACCTTTCTATACAGGTGGATAGAGTAGGTATACCTATTAGCATATTCAACATAAATAATTTATTGTTACAGTAAGTTGCTATCATAAAGTTCATTTGTTTGTTCGTGTTCTACAATGATTATATTGTAGTCATAAATATAAAGACGGGCCCTTATTTAGCAACGATAAGAAACTAGCTAGAGTTACCTACCTAGACGCGTAGAGATATACATAATTATATCTATAGATTTCGTAACCAGATGACAGGAATTTTCCTGACATGTCAGGAATTCAAGGCATCTGTCAGGAAAACAGGGAAAAACTGTAGTTGTCAGGGATTTTTGAAATCCCAAAAAGTGTGCGTACTTAATGAAAACACAATTTGTTAATCGTTTTGGTGAGAAAAAAAATCAAACGTCAGGAAATTTCCTGAAAAGTCAGAGAAAAAGTGTGGAAATCTCGTTCCTATGGACCGATATATCGGTACCTGGTATATATTAATATAATATGTAAGTATAACTAAGAAAGTCAATAGGTACTGCTAAAGTTCAAAAACTAAGTATAATGTTTAAGTATTACAGAATAGTGAAATTTTTATTTACATTGAAATCTGATAAAAACGTGCAAAATAAAGAAATTGTTACTGTGACTAGACAGGGTTATTTGTAAAACACCAACAACCTCGCAGGAGAATATTTCTTACACCTTAAACAATAACATTAATTGTTCTACGACTTTTCCGAAAACAGACAAACAATATTCGACTTCGGATTCGGAAAAGTAGTAGAACAAATGTTGTTTTTTATGATGTTAGTAATCTGCTTCTGAGAGGTTGTAGGTGTTTTACAAATAACCCTGTAGGTATACATAATTCATCGTCGGTCGCACAGTTCAAACTACTCTGGAGGAATCGTGTTGGCATCTACCTAATAGTTGTAGTGATATAGCTTCCGCTATGGTAAGATTTTTTTATAGTTCCAATACCATAGACTACACGAAGTCTTCTTCTTCTTATTTTTGTTTTGGCAATCTACTTTCCTCTTGGAAGTAATTTTTGCCAGTGTCAAGTGTTGAATATTTCAGTGGTAGATTGTTTCAGTTTACATTAAAATGCGGGTGCATCGCCTTCCAATGCTGCTTGGAGCATTTGGCACCAAGTATATCAAGACAGTTTACTCGGTAAGTTCTGCCAAGGTAGCTACCACTACAGTAAAAGTCTCGGCTTCACACAAGACTATAGTTGTAAAACAGCGGTTGTTATCGGATAGTTATCTAAAGCAGCCGATAATATCGTATAGACAGCGGCTGACAACCGGCTGCTTATCCGACTCAATACCAAAAGCTCTTACAACTTTTACAATTCCTGAGTCGAAATTGTTATAATATACGAGTCGTTAAATGCAAATAGGTATTTTTAGTAAATTAAATACCTACTCTGTCATGATGAATTCGTGGGCGATGAATTTGTAGAACATCAAACTGGAAATTCTGGTGTTCTCGTCAATTTCTCTGCACCACAAAACTGTTTACTGGTAAAGGTTAACGCACATTTAGGCGGGCCGCAGCGGGGCGGGCCGCTTTACTAAAATACGTGGTAAAAAAACGTGGCTTTACTAAAAATAATACATTATTTTTAGTAAAGCCACGTTTTAAATAAAACCTATTTCGACCATAAGTTTTCAAATCACATAACATGACGTACGCAATGAAAAATTGTAGTCAATTCCTGAAAACAGTTAGGTTAATGTAATGTGTATGTAAATAATTTGACAGATAGATGTGATATGTGATACATTGCTACTTTTCGTTAGTAAGTTTTTATTGGTGTCAAAACGAAAGTGCCAATGTATCACATATATCAGTCAAATTACAATTAACATTAACTTCATTATTTTAGTCGATCGATAGACGTGCTGGTCTACCTACAAAAAAATATTTAAAAAAAACTTTGTATTATAGATCCCTGATGCTAACCCTACAAGGAAAAAACATTTTGTATAGAGATTGACTATGCATTTTTGACGACCGAATAAACTAGCGATGTGACAGCCCTTCGTGTTTAAGCTGTATCGCTCGCTCGAGGCTCGAGTTGGCCTACTTATTTGGTTCTATTATTGCTATTGCTATACGGGTTGTAACCGCGTATGATGACCGAAAATCAAAATGAATGTTGTATACGGGCAGGCACCATACGGGTTTCATACGGGCATCATACGGGTTGTATACGGGCACCATACGGGTTTCATACGGGCACCATACGGGTTTCATACGGGCACCATACGGGTTTCATACGGGCACCATACGGGTTTCATACGGGCACCATCGGGGTTGTATACGGGCACCATATGGGTTGTATACGGGCACCATACGGGTTGTATACGGGCACCATACGGGTTGTATACGGGCACCATACGGGTTTCATACGGGCACCATACGGGTTTCATACGGGCACCATACGGGTTGTATACGGGCACCATACTGGTTGTATACGGGCACCATACTGGTTGTATACGGGCACCATACGGGTTGTATACGGGCACCATACGGGTTTCATACGGGCACCATACGGGTTGTATACGGGCACCATACGGGTTTCATAAGTGCACCATACGGGTTTCATACGGGCACCATACGGGTTGTATACGGGCACCATACGGGTTGTATACGGGCACCATAAAGGTTGTATACGGGCACCATACGGGTTTCATACGGGCACCATACGAGTTTCATACGGGTTGTATACGGGCACCATACGGGTTTCATACGGGCACCATACGGGTTGTATACGGGCACCATATGGGTTGTATACGGGCACCATATGGGTTGTATACGGGCACCATACGGGTTTCATACGGGCATCATACGGGTTGTATACGGGCACCATACGGGTTTCATACGGGCACCATACGAGTTTCATACGGGCACCATACGGGTTGTATACGGGCACCATACGGGTTTCATACGGACACCATACGGGTTGTATACGGGCATTATACGGGTTTCATACCGGCACCTACGGGCACCATACGGGTTGTATACGGGCACCTTACGGGTTTCATACGGGTTGTATACGGGCACCATACGGGTTGTATACGGCACCATACGGGCACCATACGGGTTGAATACGGGCACCATACGGGTTGTATACGGGCACCTTACGGGTTTCATACGGGTTGTATACGGGCACCATACGGGTTGTATACGGGCACCATACGGGCACCATACGGGTTGTATACGGGCACCATATGGGTTGTATACGGGCACCATACGGTTTCATACGGGCATCATACGGGTTGTATACGGGCACCATACGGGTTGTATACGGGCACCATACGGGTTGTATACGGGCACCATACGGGTTGTATACGGGCACCATAAAGGTTGTATACGGGCACCATACGGGTTTCATACGGGCACCATACGAGTTTCATACGGGTTGTATACGGGCACCATACGGGTTTCATACGGGCACCATACGGGTTGTATACGGGCACCATATGGGTTGTATACGGGCACCATACGGGTTTCATACGGGCACCATACGAGTTTCATACGGGCACCATACGGGTTGTATACGGGCACCATACGGGTTTCATACGGACACCATACGGGTTGTATACGGGCACCATACGGGTTGTATACGGGCACCATAAAGGTTGTATACGGGCACCATACGGGTTTCATACGGGCACCATACGAGTTTCATACGGGTTGTATACGGGCACCATACGGGTTGTATACGGGCACCATACGGGTTTCATACGGGCATCATACGGGTTGTATACGGGCACCATACGGGTTTCATACGGGCACCATACGAGTTTCATACGGGCACCATACGGGTTGTATACGGGCACCATACGGGTTTCATACGGACACCATACGGGTTGTATACGGGCACCATACGGGTTTCATACTGGCACCTACGGGCACCATACGGGTTGTATACGGGCACCTTACGGGTTTCATACGGGTTGTATACGGGCACCGTACGGGTTGTATACGGGCACCATACGGGCACCATACGGGTTGTATACGGGCACCATACGGGTTGTATACGGGCACCATACGGTTTTCATAAGTGCACCATACGGGTTTCATACGGGCACCATACGGGTTGTATACGGGCACCATACGGGTTGAATACGGGCACCATACGGGTTGTATACGGGCACCTTACGGGTTTCATACGGGTTGTATACGGGCACCATACGGGTTGTATACGGGCACCATACGGGCACCATACGGGTTGTATACGGGCACCATATGGGTTGTATACGGGCACCATACGGTTTCATACGGGCATCATACGGGTTGTATACGGGCACCATACGGGTTGTATACGGGCACCATACGGGTTTCATACGGGCACCATACGGGTTGTATACGGGCACCATACGGGTTGTATACGGGCACCATACGGGTTTCATACGGGCACCATACGGGTTGTATACGGGCATCATACGGGTTTCATACCGGCACCTACGGGCACCATACGGGTTGTATACGGGCACCTTACGGGTTTCATACGGGTTGTATACGGGCACCATACGGGTTGTATACGGGCACCATACGGGCACCATACGGGTTGAATACGGGCACCATACGGGTTGTATACGGGCACCTTACGGGTTTCATACGGGTTGTATACGGGCACCATACGGGTTGTATACGGGCACCATACGGGCACCATACGGGTTGTATACGGGCACCATATGGGTTGTATACGGGCACCATACGGTTTCATACGGGCATCATACGGGTTGTATACGGGCACCATACGGGTTGTATACGGGCACCATACGGGTTGTATACGGGCACCATACGGGTTGTATACGGGCACCATAAAGGTTGTATACGGGCACCATACGGGTTTCATACGGGCACCATACGAGTTTCATACGGGTTGTATACGGGCACCATACGGGTTTCATACGGGCACCATACGGGTTGTATACGGGCACCATATGGGTTGTATACGGGCACCATACGGGTTTCATACGGGCACCATACGAGTTTCATACGGGCACCATACGGGTTGTATACGGGCACCATACGGGTTTCATACGGACACCATACGGGTTGTATACGGGCACCATACGGGTTGTATACGGGCACCATAAAGGTTGTATACGGGCACCATACGGGTTTCATACGGGCACCATACGAGTTTCATACGGGTTGTATACGGGCACCATACGGGTTGTATACGGGCACCATACGGGTTTCATACGGGCATCATACGGGTTGTATACGGGCACCATACGGGTTTCATACGGGCACCATACGAGTTTCATACGGGCACCATACGGGTTGTATACGGGCACCATACGGGTTTCATACGGACACCATACGGGTTGTATACGGGCACCATACGGGTTTCATACCGGCACCTACGGGCACCATACGGGTTGTATACGGGCACCTTACGGGTTTCATACGGGTTGTATACGGGCACCATACGGGTTGTATACGGGCACCATACGGGCACCATACGGGTTGTATACGGGCACCATACGGGTTGTATACGGGCACCATACGGTTTTCATAAGTGCACCATACGGGTTTCATACGGGCACCATACGGGTTGTATACGGGCACCATACGGGTTGAATACGGGCACCATACGGGTTGTATACGGGCACCTTACGGGTTTCATACGGGTTGTATACGGGCACCATACGGGTTGTATACGGGCACCATACGGGCACCATACGGGTTGTATACGGGCACCATATGGGTTGTATACGGGCACCATACGGTTTCATACGGGCATCATACGGGTTGTATACGGGCACCATACGGTTGTATACGGGCACCATACGGGTTGTATACGGGCACCATACGGGTTTCATACGGGCACCATACGGGTTGTATACGGGCACCATACGGGTTTCATACGGGCATCATACGGGTTTCATACGGGTTGTATACGGGCACCATACGGGTTGTATACGGGCACCATACGGGTTTCATACGGGCACCATACGGGTTTCATACGGACACCATACGGGTTGTATACGGGCACCATACGGGTTTCATACGTGCACCATACGGGTTTCATACGGGCACCATACGGGTTGTATACGGGCACCATACGGGTTTGATACGGGCACCATACGGTTTTCATAAGTGCACCATACGGGTTTCATACGGGCACCATACGGGTTGTATACGGGCACCATACGGTTTCATACGGGCATCATACGGGTTGTATACGGGCACCATACGGGTTGTATACGGGCACCATACGGGTTTCATACGGGCACCATACGGGTTGTATACGGGCACCATACGGGTTGTATACGGGCACCATATGGGTTGTATACGGGCACCATACGGGTTGTATACGGGCACCATACGGGTTTCATACGGGCATCATACGGGTTTCATACGGGTTGTATACGGGCACCATACGGGTTGTATACGGGCACCATACGGGTTTCATACGGGCACCATACGGGTTTCATACGGACACCATACGGGTTGTATACGGGCACCATACGGGTTTCATACGTGCACCATACGGGTTTTATACGGGCACCATACGGGTTGTATACGGGCACCATACGGGTTTGATACGGGCACCATACGGTTTTCATAAGTGCACCATACGGGTTTCATACGGGCACCATACGGGTTGTATACGGGCACCATACGGTTTTCATAAGTGCACCATACGGGTTTCATACGGGCACCATACGGGTTGTATACGGGCACCATACGGGTTGAATACGGGCACCATACGGGTTGTATACGGGCACCTTACGGGTTTCATACGGGTTGTATACGGGCACCATACGGGTTGTATACGGGCACCATACGGGCACCATACGGGCACCATACGGGTTGTATACGGGCACCATATGGGTTGTATACGGGCACCATACGGTTTCATACGGGCATCATACGGGTTGTATACGGGCACCATACGGGTTTCATACGGGCACCATACGGGTTGTATACGGGCACCATACGGGTTTCATACGGGCATCATACGGGTTTCATACGGGTTGTATACGGGCACCATACGGGTTGTATACGGGCACCATACGGGTTTCATACGGGCACCATACGGGTTTCATACGGACACCATACGGGTTGTATACGGGCACCATACGGGTTTCATACGTGCACCATACGGGTTTCATACGGGCACCATACGGGTTGTATACGGGCACCATACGGGTTTGATTCGGGCACCATACGGTTTTCATAAGTGCACCATACGGGTTTCATACGGGCACCATACGGGTTGTATACGGGCACCATACGGTTTCATACGGGCATCATACGGGTTGTATACGGGCACCATACGGGTTGTATACGGGCACCATACGGGTTTCATACGGGCACCATACGGGTTGTATACGGGCACCATACGGGTTGTATACGGGCACCATATGGGTTGTATACGGGCACCATACGGGTTGTATACGGGCACCATACGGGTTTCATACGGGCATCATACGGGTTTCATACGGGTTGTATACGGGCACCATACGGATTGTATACGGGCACCATACGGGTTTCATACGGGCACCATACGGGTTTCATACGGACACCATACGGGTTGTATACGGGCACCATACGGGTTTCATACGTGCACCATACGGGTTTTATACGGGCACCATACGGGTTGTATACGGGCACCATACGGGTTTGATACGGGCACCATACGGTTTTCATAAGTGCACCATACGGGTTTCATACGGGCACCATACGGGTTGTATACGGGCACCATACGGTTTTCATAAGTGCACCATACGGGTTTCATACGGGCACCATACGGGTTGTATACGGGCACCATACGGGTTGAATACGGGCACCATACGGGTTGTATACGGGCACCTTACGGGTTTCATACGGGTTGTATACGGGCACCATACGGGTTGTATACGGGCACCATACGGGCACCATACGGGTTGTATACGGGCACCATATGGGTTGTATACGGGCACCATACGGTTTCATACGGGCATCATACGGGTTGTATACGGGCACCATACGGGTTGTATACGGGCACCATACGGGTTTCATACGGGCACCATACGGGTTGTATACGGGCACCATACGGGTTGTATACGGGCACCATACGGGTTTCATACGGGCACCATACGGGTTGTATACGGGCACCATACGGGTTTCATACGGGCATCATACGGGTTTCATACAGGTTGTATACGGGCACCATACGGGTTGTATACGGGCACCATACGGGTTTCATACGGGCACCATACGGGTTTCATACGGACACCATACGGGTTGTATACGGGCACCATACGGGTTTCATACGTGCACCATACGGGTTTCATACGGGCACCATACGGGTTGTATACGGGCACCATACGGGTTTGATACGGGCACCATACGGTTTTCATAAGTGCACCATACGGGTTTCATACGGGCACCATACGGGTTGTATACGGGCACCATACGGGTTGAATACGGGCACCATACGGGTTGTATACGGGCACCTTACGGGTTTCATACGGGTTGTATACGGGCACCATACGGGTTGTATACGGGCACCATACGGGCACCATACGGGTTGTATACGGGCACCATATGGGTTGTATACGGGCACCATACGGGTTGTATACGGGCACCATACGGGTTTCATACGGGCATCATACGGGTTTCATACGGGTTGTATACGGGCACCATACGGGTTGTATACGGGCACCATACGGGTTTCATACGGGCACCATACGGGTTTCATACGGACACCATACGGGTTGTATACGGGCACCATACGGGTTTCATACGTGCACCATACGGGTTTTATACGGGCACCATACGGGTTGTATACGGGCACCATACGGGTTTGATACGGGCACCATACGGTTTTCATAAGTGCACCATACGGGTTTCATACGGGCACCATACGGGTTGTATACGGGCACCATACGGGTTGAATACGGGCACCATACGGGTTGTATACGGGCACCATACGGGTTTCATACGGACACCATACGGGTTTCATACGGACACCATACGGGTTGTATACGGGCACCATACGGGTTTCATACGTGCACCATACGGGTTTCATACGGGCACCATACGGGTTGTATACGGGCACCATACGGGTTTCATACGGGCACCATACGGGTTGTATACGGGCACTATACGGGTTTCATACGGGCACCATACGGGTTGTATACGGGTTTCATACGGGCGTATGGGCCATATGGGCCGCCCGTATGGGCGGGTTCGATCCGTTTCAGTGGGCATAGTATAGCGTATCGTGTTGATCCTGCCTGATACGTTCCTAGCACGGTCATGGTATGGCACAGTGTAGTGGGTAGAGACCGGGCGGCCGCTAATTATAGCATAAATGCTAATTATAGCATAAATGCTATAATTAGCGGCCGCCCGCGGTTTCACCCATGTGGTTCCCGATCCTGTGGGAATATCGGGATAAAAAGTATCCTATTTTTTAATCTAGACTATCTACTATCTGTGTGCCAAATTCCAACCAAACCCGTTCAGTAATTTTTACGTGATTGAGTGACAAATATCCAAACCCACAAACTTTCACATTTATAATATTATATTTTTTACATTTAATACATATACAATGTCATTTTGTATTCACCATCCAAATTTTGAGGATGTGTTCAGTCCATGAAACTGAACAACTTTCTCTAAGAAACACATGGTCATATATGTAAAATAAAAATCGACTTTCCATAGAAATCAAAGAGATCACGTGATGATAGATAGATAAAACGTTTTATTCACTACGACACACACACATACATTCATCAATACAAAATACAAAAATGTCTGAAAAAGAACGATAAAAAAATACATTTGTGATAAGTATGAGAGAAAGAAAAAACAAAAAAAGATGACAAAAACAGTGAGAAGATGGAATGCACGTGTGTGCAGCAGCAAGGTTTAGGCTCGGTGTATCACAGGCAAATGCCTGATAGCAAAACACCGATTTTCAGCCGTTTCATCTATAGAGATAATAATAATAATAAATAATAATAAATATTTGACAACATCACATACATTGCTCCAATCCCAAAGTAAGTAGCTATAGCACTTGTGTTATGGAAATCAGAAACAACGGTGGTATGACACACACCCAGACCTGAGACAATATTGAAAAGTTCATTTTCTACATTGACCCAGCCGGGGATCGAACCCGGGACCTCAAGAGATGGTGACGCCTTGAAAACCGGCGTGCGAACCACTCGACCACGGAGGTCGTCAAAGATGTCAGATGTCAGAGATGAAACGCGGAAACCAGTAACTGCGCTGAGGTTAACGCACATTTCGCCTAAATGTGCGCTGCGGCCCGCCTGGCCGCAGCGGGGCGGGCCGCATCGCAATAATCCGCTCAAATCACTCCCATACATTTTATATGAGCTATCGCACACTATGCCGGGGCGGAGCGGGCCGCATAATCCGTCGCGCATTTTGTTGCGATGCGATGCGGCCCGCCCCGCCCCGCTGCGCCCCGACTCAGTGTGCTATAGCAAGCGGATTTATCGATCGGGAGTCATCTAAAATTACCCCAAAACTTTTTTGTCGTATAAAAGATTGAGAAAAAGATATCTATATCTTTTATATTGATATCTATAGATATCCAATATAATTTTGTAAAAATACCCTTAATTAAAATTCCTTACTTGTTTTTTTCCTTTAGAAATAAAAAATACTTATGAATATTATTATGGCACATAACAATGAAAGTATCGATTACTCGAAGACGGCTGAACCGATTGAAATGATTCAAACGTTATTACATTAGGTAAACGGCCAGGTTGGTCCCATTTTTTAAAATTTTGATATCGGTTCAGTACTTTTCAAGTAATCTTGAAAAAAAGCACGAAAATAGTATGCTTTTGTGTGAACTACCTCGATGATTAGTCGTATAACTTCTTTGTTTATGAACTGAATAAGATAATTATTTTATTGTTGGAAAAAGGATATCTTTAGTGTAGTTCTTTAACCGACTTAAAAAAGGAGGTTCTCAGTTTGACCCGCATGTATGTATGTTTCTCCGCGATTAACTCACGTTTGGCTGAGCCAATTTTTCTACCTAAATAATATACCTACATTACCTAATACAAAAGGTATACCTACACTAAAAATAAAAAAAAATAAAATTTGTTTAAAAAAAACAAAAAACCGACTTCAAAAAACCTACCTCTTAAAAGCAAGAAATAATATTCGTAATAATAAAAACACGTCTATTGAAGTCGGGTGTGGCTTTTAGAATAAAAAAAAGGAATTTGTACTCCAGCCCCATAGAGGAAATAATCACTACGTTTTATCCAGCTCCACCCGACTTCAATAGACGTGTTTTAATTATTACGAATATTATTTCTTGCTTTTTAGAGGAAGGTATTTTGAAGTCGGTTTTTTTTTTTTTTTTTTAAACAATTTTTTTTGCTATACATTTATTAGAAGTGGCACTCGCCATAGAAAAAATACTTAACTTGTATACAATTAAATTAAATTTGGTCTTAAAATAAAGCCACTATTTTCCTTTTTTCAAATTAAAAAACGCAGTGTTTATTTGACTTCTGATTTAGCATTGATCTGTCATTTGGTTGACAGATACCACAGACAGAAATAAAAACCGGCCAAGTGCGTGGCGGGCCACGCGCAGTAGGGTTCCGTGGTTACCATATACTATACCTTATTTAATACCACTATCATTTTTCATCTGCAAAAATAACTTCTCATAGGAGTACAAACTTTTTCATAGTGTTTTAATCATTTGGTTCCCGCCGTGTGGTGGTTCCACTCATGATTACAAGCAACTTTTACTATGGGGCCAACTCTCCTGCTCGCAAAAAAAAATCAGCTGTTCCATACATTAAGGTCGAGTAAGTACTGCACTTTTGTATGGAACAGCTGATTTTTTTTTGCAAGCAGGAGAGTTGGCCCCATAGTAAAAGTTGCTTGTAATCATGAGTGGAACCACCACACGGCGGGAACCAAATGATTTAAATTTCAGCGTGTATATGTCATTGAAACCAATTTTCGTTAAAAGTGTTTATTAAGTTCTACAGCATATATTATTTTTTAGATTTTTCACTCTCTTATTTTAAAAGTTAGAGGGGGGAGACACACATTTGACCACTTTTGAAGTGTATATCTTTCAAACGGTTGACTTTAAGAAAAAATGGTGTGAGGAACCTCAATGTAATTTTTAAAGAATCTATCTATAGACACCCCGCACTTATAGGTGTTTGATAAAAAATATTTTTTTTTTTTCAGTTTCAGTTCCATGTATGGGTTAATCTTTTTAGGGTTCCGTACCCAAAGGGTAAAAACAGTACCCTATTACTAAGACTCCGCTGTCCGTCTGTCTGTCTGTCACCAGCTGTATCTCATGAACCATGATAGCTAGACAGTTGAAATTTTCACATATGATGTATTTCTGTTGCCGCTGTAACAACAAATACTAAAAACAGAATAAAATAAATATTTAAGGGGGCTCTCATACAACAAACTTGATTTTTAGTCGTTTTTTGGTACGGAACCCTTCGTGCAAGAGTCCCACTCGCACTTGGCCGGTTTTTTTTTTTTATTTTTGTCTAAAAATCGTAAAGCGGTTTTCAGAATACATCTACCTACCAAGTTTCAACTGTGTTATCCTAATACTTTTAGAATAAAGTGGCTGTGACATACGGACGGACAGACAAACAGACATGACGATTCTATAAGGGCTCCGTTTTTTGCTATTGGGCTACGTAACCCTAAAAAGTACAGCAGATTATGAATCACAGATTAAAGATTTGAAAAGGTATACAACTTTAGCATTAAAGGCGGGGTCTCTTTTGTCAACCATTGTTTTTGAAAGAGTAAACTTAACACAAGAGATACAGTAGGAAAATCTATACCCTAATAATTATTAGGGTAATTACCCTGTCGGATAATTTTTACCTTAAATCTAGGGCAAATTACCCTAAGCTGGCACTACTGTACTCAAAATCCGTCGATGCGATGCGGCCCGGCCCGTCACAGTGTGCTATAAGAGCATTTTGCGATGCGCTGCGGCCCGGCCCGCCCCGTTGCGACCCGCCTAAATGTGCGTTAACCTTTACTGTAACGTTTATAGTAAGTAGGTAGTATGTAGATAGACAAAAATAATCACTTAGGACATAAAACGGCTTTAATAAAACATAGACATGTTTCAACTGTAGCCAGCCGCGGTTTATGAGTGATCACCGTAGTCAGCGAAAAAAGCGGCTGGTCAGCGGCTGGCTGACTAAGATAACAACCGCCTTCACATCTATACACAAGACACAACCAAGATCGCGCCTATTTCAATTATCCCACATATTGTTCAGTTGCGTAGACACTTGTACCACAAAACTGCACCAATTTTAAGACACAATATCCACTATGAATCAATTTGCAAATAAATAAAATAGACACCGAACCGAAGTTGACAAATGGTGCCAAAAAATTCTACACGAAGTCAAGGGGTGGGTTTACTCATGTGCAAGCTTAGACCAACGCGGTTTCCGTACCGGCCTCCTACTCAAATGGCCACTTTTCTATTCGTTCGCTAACTTAAAGCTTAAAAATAAGCAATTAAACGATCAAGTCTCTCGTCGCAAGTTTATGTAAATCACAGACATTGTTGTATTATATGGAACTGACAAGCCCACGACACGTAATTTTGGAATTTATGGCTTATTTTTAATTTTTAAGTTAGCGAACGAATAGAAAAGTGGCCATTTGAGTAGCCCCACCGGACGGAAGCCGCGTTGCTCTAGACCAGGAGTTCCCAACCAGGGGGGCATGCCCCCCTTGGGGGGCGTAGTGGAATACCAGGGGGGGCGTAATCGGTACGTTTAATTTTCGGAAATAGTACTTAAGCGCAATACACACTAAGCCCGCCTGGCCGCGCCGATACAACCCGTTGGCCTGTATGAAAAGAATCAAATCAAAGACAAAAAGTTGCCGACATATATCGTCGGCCCGGCGGACTCAGTGTGTGTTGCGCCATTATTCCATTTTCGACCACATATTTATGTGAGACAGGTTTTTCAGCTTTGGTTTTAATAAAAACTAAACAGCGAAATCGTCTTGCCGTCGATAGCGATTTAACCATTGCTCTAGCAAAGACTGAACCCAGAATCGACATACTGGTACAGAAGATGCAAGCTCAAGTATCTCATTAGTATTTAATAATTAAAATAAAACTAGCATATTTACCTAAATGTGAAAGTAATTAATGGTTTTCAAGTGTAGATACATATATCTTCTCTTATTAGATCCTTAAAACATAAATATCTACAAATATCTGTATGGAACTCTTTGTTTTTAATTTTAATTCAAATAAATAATATAGTTGTAAAAAAAAATTGAGTGTTTTTAATGTTTTTAAACTTAAGGGGGCATGAGAATTTTATTTTTGAATTGGGGAGGCTTAGTGAAATAAAGGTTGGGAAACCCTGCTCTAGACTGTAAGATAATAAAAAAATTCACTACACTAGAAACTTTCGAACATTTTCGCGCCTTTTATATAACATTTTTTAGCTTTTTTCAAGAACATTATGTCATTCATTGTATAGGTACATTTCCACGAAATTGCATAACATGGCGATAAAACAACTACATGCGCGTTGCCGCGTGATGCCGTTGTTAAAAACTGTGATAACAAACAATAACAGTACGAATATGAATTGATTAAGATTTTGGCTCATTATGTTATTTCCATTCATAGCGGTGAAACGCAATACATATTATTATAGTCCATTGCTTTAAAAGTTTAGAGTCAGCAAACTACTTTTTCAATTGTTTATTTAGCAGCGTACCTTTCATCTACTAAAAAAACTTATAAGGTACTCACTTATATTTATTTATTTTTAATTTAGGGAAGGAAACCCTAAATAAAAAAACCGGTCAAGAGCCAGTCGGACTCGCGCACCGAGGGTTCCGTACAATCATAAATATATTTGGATATGTTACTTTAGTACAGTCTTTAAAAAAGTAGGATAAACGGCAGACAGGTGGAAGTGCGAACAGGCGGACAGTTAATTTACAAATCTTAACCACAGCTGCTTATGGTGACTGAAAAACGTTTCAGCCACTCCACATTGCAAACTGTTTATATTACTAAGTAGGAACTTATTCTTCGTTTATTCGTACGGCAAATAGTAGGTAGTTATATTAGAACCAGCCACCAATTATAATTGTAGTATTAGGTTGCGCCACCTCTTGACCGATAGTGGAACTATTTTTTTCTTAGGTCAGCATTCATAGGTCAGCGCCATCTGTTGGCTGGTAGTAGAGATATAGAATTTTTGTTTGTTTTTTGAATTTCTAAAAAAGTGTGTTATATTGAGACATCGTTTTATTTTTCCTGTAATCTTTACATAAACTACTATCACATAGAATTATTTCAGATTTTTCTCTTTGCAAAATCGAAAATAAGGGGGGGGGGAAACGGTAATTTTTTTACATTTTTCATCATAAGTCGAAAACTATGCTGCCTGAGAAAAAAAAAATGTTTTAAAACGTGCAAACAGCGCTCTTTCATATGATACCCCACCCACATGCCCTAGTCACCTCACTTCAAATTTTTAAGACCCCTTTTCAGTCCCTGTTGTAAAAAAAATATTTTATTTTTATTTCTTTCTTATTTGCAAAATAGTTGAGCAAATGTCATCTGAAACTATTCCAAATTTCAAGTTGATACCATTAGTAGTTCTCGAAATATCCAGCTGTGGCAGACATACAGACAGACTGAGTCACACCATAAGGGTTCCTTCTTTTTTCATTTTGGTACGGAACCCTTAAAACGATAGCCGAATACAATTTAAGTAGATCGAGTGAATCAGTATATGAGCAGTATCCAGTTGAAGAATCAATGTATCCTTGTTTTATCTCGTTAGTACATTATGTATTAATATTTGATTTACGTATGCATCATATGACATACTATGCTGCATAGTATTCATTATCTTTACGAACTTTGGAATTCTAGGGTCATTGTCCCTAGGCTAAATACAATATTTATGTGTATGTAATGTGTCACAATTTTTTTCTTTAGATACCAATCATTATATTATTGATACATAATATAGGTGATATGTTTCATTTAGGATATGGGTAAAGATTTTCACTACATTTTTAAGAACTTAAATAATGGTTTCAGCTCGAAAATTATGTATCTAGTCGTTACTTAATAAAAAAAATCGGTATTTATCTATTATACTATGGAGACAGTTTAAAATAGACATTACATTCATAAATTTATGATTTTCATCAAAAGTTAATTTTCGTAGCACCGTAGTCGTATGAATTTCTTCAAAAGTTAATTTTCGTAGCACCGTAGTCGTATGAATTTCTTCAAAATTAATTTTCTTATCATTTTGAAAAAAGGAATATATGTAGCTTACTTCCGCAAACAATATATGCAAGATGCACCGCCCGCCCACCCGCAAAAATATGCACATGCACACAACAAAATATCAGTGCACAAACCTGCATTTAGCAAGACAGCAACACACCTTGCACCTTCACCAATTAGGCTACTCTACACGTGTTTCGCCCCAACCCGGAGCATCCTCAGGAGTTAGATCGTGCGTAAACCAACACCGAATGAGCTCCTAACGCCTCCGACACCGTATTTGTTGTCCCTTCCTCCCCACTCCGCACCGAGTGACTGACAACGTTTGAAGAATGTGCCAGTTTAAAATAAAAAGAAAAAAGAAAGAAAAAATGATTTTTAATTTAAATTGTGTACAAATAAATTGATATACATTAAATAATGTGTTTTATTAATAATATACTTATTTTTTAAGAATTATTATTATTTGAGAAAATACGCAGCAATGGCGAGGAAGAGACGTCAAGTTGATTGTTAAGTATGGCTCCATCAACATTGTGTTTGATAATTTCTAGGTTTTCCAACACGCTCAGTCGTAGACCTTTATTACAAGTATGTAAAACCTCATAAGAATGACCATCGGATAGTTGATGTCCGGTATTTAATAAATGTTCCGCGAAATGAGATCGCTCCGGATGGCCATTCCTATAGGCAGAAATATGTTCTTTATAACGTATATTAAAACTACGGCCGGTTTGACCAACGTATACTGAATTACATTGGTTACATGTTAACTTATATATCCCCGACTTCCTGCCAACCTCCGTTTTTTCCTTGCCATTGCAAATGGCACGCCGGACGGTATTAGTAGTACGAAAAGCCACGTGAACGTCGTTATTTTTTAAGATTTTTGATATTTTATCTGATATTTATTATTATATATTATTATATATTATTTGCAATGGCAAGGAAAAAACGGAGGTTGGCAGGAAGTCGGGGATATATAAGTTAACATGTAACCAATGTAATTCAGTATACGTTGGTCAAACCGGCCGTAGTTTTAATATACGTTATAAAGAACATATTTCTGCCTATAGGAATGGCCATCCGGAGCGATCTCATTTCGCGGAACATTTATTAAATACCGGACATCAACTATCCGATGGTCATTCTTATGAGGTTTTACATACTTGTAATAAAGGTCTACGACTGAGCATGTTGGAAAACCTAGAAATTACCAAACACAATGTTGATGGAGCCATACTTAACAATCAACTTGACGTCTCTTCCTCGCCATTGCTGCGTATTTTCTCAAATAATAATAATTCTTAAAAAATAAGTATATTATTAATAAAACACATTATTTAATGTATATCAATTTATTTGTACACAATTTAAATTAAAAATCATTTTTTCTTTCTTTTTTCTTTTTATTTTAAACTGGCAACATTCTTCAAACGTTGTCAGTCACTCGGTGCGGAGTGGGGAGGAAGGGACAACAAATAGGGTGTCGGAGGCGTTAGGAGCTCATTCGGTGTTGGTTTACGCACGATCTAACTCCTGAGGATGCTCCGGGTTGGGACGAAACACGTGTAGAGTAGCCTAATTGGTGAAGGTGCAAGGTGTGTTGCTGTCTTGCTAAATGCAGGTTTGTGCACTGATATTTTGTTGTGTGCATGTGCATATTTTTGCGGGCGGGCGGGCGGTGCGTCTTGCATATATTGTTTGCGGAAGTAAGCTACATATATTCCTTTTTTCAAAATGGTATGGGACTTCCGCCAAGTGACGCCTGATTCAATCAAATAAATTTTCTTATCACCGTAGTCGTATGAATTTTTTCAAAAGTTAATTTTCGTATCACCGTAGTCGTATGAAATTCTTCAAAAGTTAATTTTCGTAGCACCGTAGTCGTATGAATTTCTTCAAAAGTCAATTTTCGTAGCACGGTCGTAACGTCAGCACTCAATAGGTGGTATAAATAAAAATGGTGTTCAAAATATTATCTAAATGATATTCCTCTTAGTTTACCTTTATATTTGGACTTTTCAAGCACAAAATAAAAAGCCTGTGTGCTTCAATTGTGCTTTAGGGGTGTTTTAACCCCCCCGATTGCGCTAAAGTTTCAGTGATAAAACTACAACGCTACGTTTTTTGAAAACAATAATACTTAGCTTTTATTATCGTTTCAAAAGAGACGATTTGCATGATAGATTCTGTAGGAGTAAGATACAATTATACATCATGAAATTTTAATCATTTGGTTCCCGCAGTGGGGTGGTTCCACTCATGATTACAAGCAACTTTTACTATGGGGCCAACTCTGTGAGTGCAAAAAAAAAGCTGTTCCATACAAAAGCGCAATACCTACACATGTATGGAACTGCTGTTTTTTTTTTCGCAACCACAGAGTTGGCCCCATATTAAAAGTTGCTTAAAATTATGAGTGGAACCACCCTACTGCGGGATGGGACAGAAGCGCGTCTTACTCTAAGGCGGGAACCAAATGATTAAAATTTCAGCGAGTATAACTGAAAGTACCATGGGCAACAGCGTCGGATTAACCACTGCTAAGGTTTAAATCGCTTGCACGCCGCGCCCGCTGTCACATACGTTTAGTTCGTGCAGGGGCGATACGCGTGCACACGAATTTTGTTGCAAGTGGTTAAGCGACGCTGTTGCCCATAGTACCTAAAGATTTTTTCACCTAAACTCAAACTTATCGATAAGTAGATAATATTTAGTTACGGTTTTCTCGTTGAAAATTAGCTCAGCTAGCTTAATATAAGTAGTTTATTAGTCAAGGATTTTATCTCTGGAATGTCTGTCACGTTTTAGAACACAGATATTCGACGCGAGCAGATGGTTCTTAGGCCCTTACTCTTTTTAAAAGACTGAACTTATTAATCATTATTATTTATCAATAATAGTGACCGCACTTGTCTAATTATAAACGTACGATAAATGATTGACGTCCGATATCACGAGAATAATAATCGGTCACTGCATGATGTGCTTGCGCATATCGATGTCGTAAATACTTGGCTAAACTTAATAAGTTAATAGGAAGTGTCACTTTGATAATAATAACATGTTTATGTGAGTTTTCTAATAAGACAATAAAAACAGTTAATAGGGAATATGCATAAGTCACCGATTTTGATAAATTTGAGCTTGATCGCTGCGGACACGTATAAAAACATGATGGAACACAAAATTAAAATAAAAAAATGATTTATTTCAGTTTTGTCACACGATGAAATCCGGGGAAAATAACGATATTTATTTTTCATTTTTGGATATAATGCCTTAACAGTCAGATAGAATATCGAATAAGAAATAATATTTTGTATGACACATATATGTACTGAAACGCTGCGTGCTAACTTCAAGTAAATTATATCACGAGAAAAAAACGCAAGACAAAAGTTTTAATATTACAGTTGATTTTCTCACGCATTATACTTTCGATTTTGATTTGATGCATATTCCCTATTATATTTATTCCGTAGGAGAATTAGTAACCGACATCGCTAGAAGGTTTGCTTAGCTCCCTTGTTCCTTGGAGATAACCATGGCCAGATAACTGGTTATCAGTTAAGATTTTTTCCTCCACTATAACTAGTTATCTCTGTGGCAGTGGGTGGGACATGTAGCGAGATGAACAGATGGCCATTGGGGTGGAATGGTTCTGGAATGGTGACCGCGCACTGGACGACGCTCCGTGGGTAGGCCCCCCACAAAGTGAACCGACGAGCTGGTGAAGGTCGCAGGACCAATTATTGTAGAGATCCTTGGGGAAGGCCTATACCTAGCAGTAGGTGTCGTGCAGCTGATATGATGATGATGATGAAGATACTTATTCCAGATGATTAACTGTTCTGCTTGTTCTCGATCCTCGAAAGTCTCACAGGTTAAGAACAGAAGTGAATGTGTATTGAACTTACATCCCGTAGAGATGTTTCATGAATAAGAGCTGTTTCATAGGTTTTAGACGAGTTCTAAATAAATTACTTGACTATAATATCATAGATATTCTGTGCTATTTTGGAACCAGTGAACTAAAGTATAATAAACAACTTCGGCTTTAATCGGTATAAAGAATAAGTGCTTTTGTACGAGCTGAAAAAAACATAGTGTTGCCCGGCCTCTCTGTATAAGGTCTTAACATAAATAATCGCAAAATAATCGACATACTGACACGACATTAGACTAACCAAGAAGTCAGATAGAAACTGATCGAAGGGGGTTCGAACTCGTTCCGTGTAGATAAATGCGGCGGCGGCGGCGGGGCGGCGCGGCGCGGTGGTATCAGGCACGCGCCCGCGCACTGACGGGCGCGCCGTAAACAAAGAGATGTCAGACTGTCAAGGCTGACCGTTAATTAAGGGCAGGAGCGCACTGGAGCGGCCACGTTCCGGCCACGACCACAGTCACGACCAGACTGATCGACAGAGCTACGGTTTTTGATACGGCCAGCCGGACGGCTGGCTGGCACACGGGACGCATTGTTGCAGTGGCGGCTCACCAGCACTTGATGAAGCTGGCAGTAGCGGAAATGAACGAGATGGACCCAACATTTATTTTTCATTTTTCTATTGGAATTATCACATAGATAATATCCCAGAAGGCGGGTCTACTTTTAACCTCGACGACTTTAAAATTCGACGATTTTCGAGGTTAAAAGTAGACCCACTTTTAACCTCGACGATTTTCTCGTTATCGAACTCCATCACGAAACCTATCCTCAGATCAAATAAAAAAAAAGGTGGAGCGTTGCGCAGTGGTTGCAAACAACTAAGTGAGGCCGGTTTTAGATGGTACATGTGTGCGTACTAGGGGGCGGGCGGGGGCCGTGCGGCAGGGTTCGATATGGGACGCCCAGCCCAATGACGAACGAAAGCCAAGGCGTATTTTCGTTACATAATTGTGTGCGTAAATTGTGTATGTACACAGCCAAGGCGTAGTTTTACTGGCTTCACCGCTTTGTCGGAAGACTCCGTCTTTACTTTTTTATTTGGTCTGAGAACCTATCATCCATCCTACCACTACCGACGGGTGCCGGCGGCGTCGCCGGTTAGATACTGGCCGCACTGGCAAATAAACAAGTGCGCGATCTACTCTACAAATACGTTGATACATGGGCCGCAACCGTCACGCACGAGCACGACCCGTATGCACAAACTACTGGCCGTGCCGACCAGCCAGCCGCGGCGCGGCGGCTCCATGCGCGAAGTGCGCTGTACACATTTGCCCAACGCGTTGGCCGAGCGCGTTGGGCCAACGTGTAAAGACCTACTTGGCGGTATGTTGGGAGTTGGCACCAACGTTGGCCGGCGAACCGAGTATTGTCGGTTTTTCGTGCACACATCAAAGGATCTTGGCGCGCGCGTTGGCGCAGTGTTCACACGTTGGCGCCTTTTTAACCGACTTCAAAAAAAGAAGAAGGGTCTTAGTTCATTAGATTATTTGTTTTTATGTATGTTACTCGAAAACGGCTGGATCGATTTGAGAAATTCTTTTTTTGTTTGAAAGCATATACTTCCAAGTTAGTCCCATTGTTATAAGGTCAGTGTCTGATGATGGGATCTTGGAGAAATCAAGGGAACTCTTCAAATATTATAGGCACACCTACAGCGATTTTGGTATTTCCTGCAGTAGCTTGTGCATTTGCATATGGAAAATACCATTTTGGTGAAACTGATGATAAAGACCATAGATGATCATCGGATATATTCAATACTACGTGTTTCACTGGTGCGATACGATTAAGTAGGTATTTGAATTTGGTTGCGCTAGGCTTTTTATGTTCGTTATAACATAATACATATTATGGTGATCTGGAGCTAATAGTAAGGAGAACTCCTCAACAACTAAAGCCCCTGCGTCGGGAAAACAGTATTTTGTAAAAGGTGATAATCCGTTGATATAAGGCTATTGTAACTTAAATAATATCGTCACTTAATAGACCTACTACAAAAAAGTTTAAAATAAAAAAGTTTTTAAAAATACAAAAACCCCTTTATAAACCTTAAAAATAACCAAACAAAAACAGCTTCGAAAATAAACGGCTCTAAAAAGCAAGAAATTAAATATTCAAATCTGCATAATAACTAACTCGAAAGTTTGTTCCAGTGCGCTCGTATATTGGCTACAATCGCTTGAGCGATAGTTGCCATACTATATTGCACATCAGCCATTTTTAATCTCCCCATTGCTGAGGCATAGTTCTCCCTATTTGAGTACTTGGGTAGATAAGAAAGATGGCGTGGGCATAACCATTCCAAGTGAAGTAAGTAAATACTATGTAGAAACCTAGCAAATAATGAGATGCGACCGCTATTGTATTTAACTGCAGCAGGTGTAGCAGACAAACCCGATAAAAAATGTTGTCTATCAATAAGTATTATTTTTAGGGTTCCGTACCCAAGGGTAAAAAATAGATAAATTTAAAAAATATTAAAAACACAACTGCCCTAACAAGTGTCATTGCAGTCGGGGGACCGTTTTGTGGAACAATTTTTAATCAAAGAGATCCCCCGACTGCAATGACACTTGTTATTTAACTTTTTAGTTCGTTTTTGGCAGGGCAGTCGTGTTTTTAATATTTTTTAAATTTATTTATTTTTATTTCACACATTTTAGTGACAAATTATATAGTTTTGAAATGTTCTCATAAGGGCCTTTCATTTGATGCCCATATTGTAATAATTGAAGAAAAAAAATTTTTTTTCACGTTTGAAAATGTGGTATAGTCGCCATATCGACTTTTTTCAAAAAAATATAGCCAGTATCACTCGGAATAATGTAAGAATTCTAACGATACCCCATACATTCAAATCCATTGAGCCATTTAGAAGTTATGGTGGATTATAGAAACACACATACCCACAAACATACATGAACCCTGAACACATTTATACACTCCTTATTGGGCAGTCGTGTAAAAAACGGGACCCTATTACTAAGACCCGCTGTCCGTCTGCATGTATCTCCTCATGAACCGTGATAGCTAGACAGAGGGCCTAGTACGAGTTGTGTTTCTCACCTCACTTTGCGAATAGTATCGAGTGAAAGAGAGGAAATCATGCGAGTGAGTGAACGAGTGAAAGAGAGGAAACGATAGATAACTATTCGCAAAGTGAAGTGAGAGCAAAAAACCAACTCGTACTAGGCCCTCAGTTGAAATTTTCACAGATGATGTATTTCTGTTGCCGCTATAACAAAAAAACCGGTCAAAAGCGAGTCGGACTCGCGCACCGAGGGTTCCGTACAATCAAAAATATATTTGGATATGTTACTTTAGTACAGTCTTTAAAAAAGTAGGATAAACGGCAGACATGTGGAAGGGCGAACAGGCGGACAGTTAATTTACAAATCTTAACCACAGCTGCTTATGGTGACTGAAAAACGTTTCAGCCACTCCACATCGCAAACTGTTTATATTACTAAGTAGGAACTTATTCTTCGTTTATTCGTACGGCAAATAGTAGGTAATTATATTAGAACCAGCCACCAATTATTATTGTAGTATTAGGTTGCGCCATCTCTTGACCGATAGTGGAACTATTTTTTCTTTCTTAGGTCAGCGCCATCTGTTGACTGGTAGTGGAACTAAAGATTTTTTGTTTGTTTTTTGAATTTCTAAAATAGTGTGTTATATTGAGACATCGTTTTATTTTTCCTGTAATCTTTACATAAACTACTATCACATAGAATTATTCCAGATGTTGCTCAAAAAAATAATTAATTTATTTATTTCTTTCTTATTTGCAAAATAGTTGGGCAAATGTCATCTTAAACTATTCCAAATTTCAAGTTGATACCATTAGTAGTTTTCGAGATATCCAGCTATGACAGACAGACAGACTGAGTCACACCATAAGGGTTCCTTTTTACCATTTTGGTACGGAACCCTAAAAAGACCAGTTAATAGTTTTATTACAATAACAATGCTCTTGAATTTTTGAGGCCTAGATAGTCCCGATCAACTTATAATACAGATATTTAATAGCAATTCTGTTTTATTTTTAATAAAAAATAAACAGAAGATAGAACATAAGAAGAGAAACAGAAGAAGAGCCCGGAAAGGAAACTGTGATACAGGCCCCCAATTAGTAAATACAAATGTTTACACTTAATAATAAACAAACTAACAGATAATAATAATAATAATAATAATGTAAATAAAATTAGTTTGATACACATTTGGAACTCAAAGCATTGAATTTTCAAGGGTACAGCCCCTTCTCTGAGCGACCCCATGGGTAAGTATCGTCAGTGGTGAAATAGAAATCACCAATTTTTCTGAAACAACATACAAGTATTGAGATGATTAAAGTCTAAAATAATAATGATTCACGTTTAGGGAACGTACCCATACTACGTGACCCATTTTTTATAATTTTTGACCCCCCCTCCCCCCCCTTGGTGACCACCCGTAGTATATTCCAAGACCCCCCCCCCTCCCCCCTGGTTTTCACGTAGTATTTCATAGATAATGGTTTTACCTAATTTTTAACAGAAATCTAAAAAAAATTTGGTCATTTTTGTCTTTTTATTAGTAAGGCGCTTGCCACGTAATAACAAGAGTGTGTACTATAATTTTACATACAATCAAAAGTAAAAATGTATCAAGATGAAAAAAAAATTCACTGCGTGCCATATTTGAATACAGCTTGAAAAAAAAGAACCAGATTTCCATTAAGAATATTGACTACGTGACAAAACATAGGCCCCCCTCCACCGCCCCTGTGACCAAGCGTGGTATTTTAAAGACCCCCCCCCTCCCCCCCCCCTTAACGGGTCACGTAGTACCTATGGGTACGTTCCCTTGTGATAGGTAAGTTTTCACGGTATAGGTGACAATACTGTGAAAATCAAATAATATGACTCACTCAGAATCAACAAGAGGCCCGATAAAGTTGGTGACATCGAAGCTGCCGTTCTTTTCGAGGAATTCGAAGTAGTTATTACACTTGCCGCCTTCGAAGAGTGTGGGGGAGTTCAGGGATATGTTACAGAATCTCCAGCTGTAATCGTGACTACACATGCCTGCGAAATGAATGAAAATATCACATTTTTGTTAGTACCTAGGATCAAGGAAGATGTTGTGGCGCACAGTTTAAGATTTTTGTTACAGCGATTACCGCACACCGTGCATTACATTATTATATATAAAACAGGAAAATAATTAAGATAATAACTTTTGGAAAAAAACCTGAAAATCACTTAAAGACATCAAGAAGATATACGAGTCCAGAGTAGATATGAGCGCCGCGCCGGCGCGCCGCCGCCGCCGCCAATTCTGCCGCGCCGCCGCCGCCGCGAAAAGACAACGGCGCGCCGAGCGACAGAAAAGATTTAAAGAATGAGTGTGAACAAGCTCGTTTTCATGGTAAGATAGGACGCGTTACAGGTTTGCATCAAAATGGCCACGTCTTCGTCGTCGTCGTCATTAAAAGAACAAATTGTGGACGTTTTTAAAACAAAACTAGATAAAATTACCGTTTCATCGCTTTCATAATTGACGTCTAATAAGATGATCGAAGTCTAATAAACACAGTTACTGTCGGAACTATTACTTAGCGTTCATGGACTATGAGAAAGCCTTTGATTCGATAGAGACCTGGGCGGTGCTGCAGACTCTCCAGAGGTGCAAATTGGACTACAAGTATATCGAGGTGTTGAGGTACTTATACAAAAATGCCACCATGTCAGTCCTATAATAGGACTGACATGGTGGCATTTTTGTAAAGGACTCCTATTACAGAACCAGAGCACAAACACCATCAAACTGCAGCGAGGTGTGAGACAGGGAGACCTTATTTTTTTCGAAACTGTTCACAGCTGCGTGGTCATCTTGAAGTTCTTGGACTGGAAAGGACTCGGTATCAACATCAATGGCCAGTACCTAACATACCGCCGTTTTGCCGATGATATAGTTCTTATGGCTGAGACCATGAAAGACCTGAACAAAATGCTCGAAGATCTCCATAGTGCCTACCAAAGAGGTCTTAGAATGAACATGGATAAGATGAAAATCATGTTGTACACCCACTCCAGTTCATGTTGAGAACACTTTTTTTATGATTAGATAGGCAAGCGCTTGCCTGCTATCACGCTTGATGATAATGGTAAGCAAAGATGCGATTCACGATGAAACGCGCTTGCCTAGAATCAATTGTTAAATGGATTCAAGCATCTGGAGCTGGTATTTGGCGGAGCCATCCCAAAGTTGTTGACCAACTACACTCGAAGTTGTTGACCATTACGTATACCTAGGACGGACACAGTCCAGGTAGGTTAGTCCAACTTCGAAAAAGAGATCTCTCGTCAAATCCAACTGGGATAGGCAGCATTCGGGAAGCTTCGAAAAATCTTCGCGACTAACTTACCTCTCAGCCTAAAGATAAAAGTCTATGTCCAGTGTGTATTACCAGTGATGCCTTAAGGCAGTGAAAAGTGGTCGCTAACTATGTCTCTCATCTCAATGGAGAGCCATTGCACAATGGGTTACCTTGAGCCTTCTTACCTTGAGCTTTCTAGCCATGCTCGGCATTTCCCTACGTGATGTGATTGAAAATGAGGAGATCCGTGTATCCGTTTTCTGAATTTGAACATTGCGTTGCTGTTTTCTTGCCAAAAAAGTACCAAAAACCGTGTTTCATTGAAATCGGCCAGCAAACAACAAAGATGGCCGCCATCTTGGATTTTTCTGAATTTTAACATTGCGTTGCTGTTTTCTTGTCAAAATAGTGCCCCAACCCAAGTTTCATCGAAATCGGCTCACAAACAACAAAGTTGGCCTGCATTTTGGATTTTTAAAATTTTGACATTGCGTTGCTGCTCTTGAGCTTTCTAGCTATGTTCGGCATTTCCCTACGTGATCGGATTAAAAATGAGGAGATCCGTGTAACTGACATCGCTCGAAGGATTGCTTGGCTTAAGTGGCAGTGGGCGGGACACATAGTGAAAAATACATTGGGCGGACATTGGACATTGGGGCGGGGCGGTTCTGGAATGGCGACCGCGCACCGGACGACGCCCCGTGGGTAGGCCTCTGGTGAAGGTCGTGGGAACCCTCTGGATGCGAACCAAGTAGGACCGATCGTCGTGGAGATCCTTGGGGGAGGCTTATACGGTATACCCAGTGGGTGTCGTGCGGCTGATATGATGTACGGTTTTTAAATTCTAATAAAAACAAGTATTTCTGATCGATAAACTATGTCTTTTTATAATATCCTGTCAATAAATAAAAAAAAATCATTTAGAGGTCACGCCGCCGACGGCGCCGCCGCCGCTGACCCAAAAAAGTCGGCGCGCCGCCGCCGGCCTTTTACCCATCGGCGCTCATATCTAGTCCAGAGGTAAAATGTCAATAAAACAAAAACTGAATTGTGATGAAAAACACTTTTTTTAATAGGTGTATTTAGGTCTAATAGTGTAGTTCGATTCACGAAAGATGACCACAAATGGCTTAACTTTTCTTGATGAGTTATGATGCGAAGATGCATCATCATAACTCATGAAGAAAAGACTTAAAACAAAATTATATGTCATATATTTAAATAAAATATATATATCTCTATGAATATGACATATTATTTTGTTTTAAATCTTTTCCTCATGAGTTATGATGTGAAGATGGGCGCCATTTGTGGTCATCTTTCGTGATTCGAACTGTACATTATGAGACAAGATAGCTTAGGTTGCTCATTGCGCACAAGGCTGTGGGTTGCAGCCCGAGTAGAAGGCGATAGGGCGTAACTCAGCCGAGTGTACAATAAGCAAGAGCTCACGAGTTTCATACGACGTTTTTCAACACATTTGCTAGGAAAAAATAAAGTAATTTACCACACAGCAACAAATACGACATAAACAAAATACCTATGATAATTATGGGAAAAGGCACGCAGGTTTTTTTTGTTTTGTTCGCCCAGAACAAGAATATTTTGCGAACAAAGAGGTGAATGAGAATTCAGCAAGAATCTTATACTCAAAGGTTCTTGGCATACAGCCTACTTCAAAATTATAATTTTAGGTGATAAAATGCAAATATTAATATTTAATAACAAAATATTGTGAATTATGAATAATTTGATAATAATAAATATTTATTCAGCAGAGTCGCATCACGTTCAATTTTTAAATTTTCATTACAAATGATCAAAACAACTCTGCTCGAGCCGTAATGAGGGTGAACTTTGAAAATTCCTATTAAATTATTAAATAGATATAAGTATATACAAAACACGCAATACATTAGACAAATTCCTCATTATTCCTAAGAAAAATTAAAAATTACTTTAGATTCTGTAAATACCAGTAAAAAAAACATGTCAAAGTGTACCAATTTGAGCATTTTTTAATATTTTATTTCTCTGTGATTAAAAGCATTTTTTTTTAATTTTCTCTCTATTTTCTCTCCTTGACAATACAAACAATAAGTGAAAAAATAAATATGAGTCGTATTCTTATTTGTTATAGATGAAAAGTTTTTGAAAAATACATCTGACAAGCAAATTTGAAATTCCACATGAACAGATTGTCTTCGTTTTAAAATTCCTGACAATTTATTATGTTTTTCTCTATATACGGCACTAATTTAAGAATTTTGCTTCCTAAAACTAAAGTTTATATCAATAACTAGCTTCTGCCCGCGACTTCGTCCGCGTGGATGTTAGAGATAATCCTTAGAGAACCTTCAACCAGGATCTGACCAGTCATTACGTTTCCGGTTCCGGTTCCCGTTCCCGTTCTGTTCCCGTCCGTTCCCGTCCCTTTCCTGTCCCGTTCTCGTACCCCTTCCGTTGCCGTTCCCGTCCCGTTCTCGTTCCCGTTCCCGTACCGTTCTCGTCCCGTTCCGTTCCCGATTCATTCCCGTTTCGTTCCCGTTTCATTCCCGTTCCGTTCCCATTCCGTTCTTGTTCCCGTTCCCGTTCCCGTCCCATCCCGTTCCGTCCCCGTCCCCGTCCCGTTCCCGTTCCCGTTCCCGTCCGGTTTCCGTTCCCGTTCCCGCCCCGTCCCATTCCCGTTCCCGTTCCCGTCCCGTTCCGTTCCGTTCCGTTCCCGATCCTTTCCCCTTAGTTCCCGTCCCATTTTCGTTCCCGTTCCGTTCCTGTATCGTTCCCGTTTCGTTTCCGCTTCGTTCCCGTTTCGCTCCCGTTCCATTCCCATTCCGTTCCATGCCTTTCCATTCCCAATTCCCGTTCGCGTCCCGTTCCCGTCCCGTACTCCTTCCGTCCCTTTTCCCGGTACCGTTCCCGTCCCGTTCATGTCCCTTTCTCTTTCCCGTTCCATTCCCGTTTCATTCCCGTTCCGTTCCCGTTCCCATTCCGTTCCCTTTCTGTTCCCGTTTCATTCCCGTTCCCTTCCCGTGCCGTTTCCGTTCCAGCCCGTTCCGTTCCCGTCCCGTTCTCTTCCTGTTCCCGTTCCCGTTCCTGTTCCTGTGCCCGTACCCGTGCCCCTGCCTGTTCTCGTTCTCGTTACCTGGATGTGCATGTCCAGGTACAGGTCCATGATGTGTCATGTCAACCGTGTTGGACTTCAAAATAAATGTCATTTTCGCAATCACCATCCCATGAAACCTCAAGAACGACATCCACATCGATTTTCATGTTTACTTACCCCATTTACACCCTAAGGGATAATTTTCAATATAACAAAATATGTGTTTGCCTATTTATTTTTAGACATGCTCCTACGAATTTTAAAGTTGTAATGTCTATTTTATATTCTTTTTCCATACATTTGTACCTCATTTTCAAACCTTTAGGGGTTAAATCATGTCCACCGTGTTGGACTTCAAAATAAATGTCATTTTTGCAATCGTCATCCCAGAAAACCCCAATAACGACATCCGTATCTATTTTTAGGTTTACTCACCCCATTAACCCCCAAGGGGTTTATTTTCAAAATCACAAAATATATGTTTGCTTATTTATTTTTAGACGTGCTCCTACGAAGTTTAAAGTTGTAATATCCATTTAATATTATTTTTCCATACAAAAGTTGAACCCCATTTTCACCCCTTGAGGGGTCAAATCATGTCCACCGTGTTGGACTTCAAAATAAATGTCATTTTTGCAATCGTCATCCCAGAAAACCCCAATAACGACATCCATATCTATTTTTAGGTTTATTTACACCTTTTCACCCCCATTTAATCGTAGGGGTTGAAATACTAACAATAACAATATACGTTGCGTTAGATTTCCATCCATAAGCCTAAATTATATATTTAGCAATTTTGACTTCGAAAATAAAGGATTTTCTTCATTACACAACTTCATCCCCCTTTTGACCCCTTCGGGGGTAGAATTTTGAAAAACGCTGAGACCCGTATTTATTAATTTTTAATCGTCAGCCTAAACACAAAATTTGACGATCCTAGCTTCAAAACTGAGGGACTTTCATACAAACTTTCATCCCTTATTTCATCCCCTTAGGGATAGAATTTTCAAAAATCCTTCCTTAGTTGATGCCTACACTGTATAAGGTATCTGTGTGCAAAATTTCAAGTCTCTAGGTCCAGCGGTTTGGGCTGTGCGTTGATAGATCAGTCAGTCAGTCAGTCAGTCATTCAGTCATTCAGTCATTCAGTTTACGATTTTATATATTAAAGATAATGCTTTTATTCTTTAGATAACTTCATTGGAAAAACACTAATTTCGTTGAAATGCAAATATACAGCCTTAAGGACTTACACGTTTATTTATTCCAAAAATTTTCCATGGCAACAATAGACCTCCAAGATGCTTATTTTTTAGTGTCAGTCGATGTTAAAGACCGAAAAATGTTAAGATTTCAGTGGCGTTCAAATTTATTTGAATTTAATGTTCTACCATTTGGTCTGTGTACTGTGGTACTGCGCCATTTGTGTTTACAAAACTTTTAAAACCTGGGGCCCTATTTTTGAATCACTCGGCTCGGCTGGCGTCGAGCGCTCGTTTCTACTGATTTTCGTTCGACATATCATTGTTTTGAGTCATATGTCGAACGAAAATCAGTCGAAAAGAGCGATCGACGCCTGCCGAGTGATTCAAAAATAAGGCCCCTGTTACTATGTCAACTTCGCTCTAATGGTCACCTATCTGTAAATTATTTAGATGATTTTTGTTGTATCGCTCCATATGATTTATGTATAGATAATATCACCGCCAAAATAAACCTTCTAGAATCATTAGGATTCTTAATCAACTGGGACAAAAGTCAAATTATACCCAGTAGGTCTTGTAAATTTTTGGGCTTCGTGTTTGATACAGCCAACATGAAATTGTCACTAGCAGATGAAATCTCGAATAAAAGAAAAGGCTATTAAATTTCTTATTATAAACAATTGTAGTATTAGACAGTTTGCTGAATTCCTTGGCCTTTTGACTTCAGCGTGCCCAGCTGTTCTGGGTTTACGCAAAATTATTTGAACGGGAAAAATAAGGGAGGCGAACCAAATATTGGATACGTGCCCAATACTGGATACATCAATTTCTAGAAAAGTAACCATTGCCATCTATTGTAACAGTCTAAAACTACTTCTTCAATGTTTAATCTCAATGCTTTCTCCGACAACAGCGCCATAACTAGCTCCAGTCGGCTGTCAAAATTCAAAGTGTGTTTTTCGTTTGTCGAACTAATTTTGATGTAGTGTTGCGAAGTGTGTTAAACAACGAAAAGTGCATTTATTTGTTGTTATAGGGACGTGTATTAACTAGGCGTACAGTTATAGTGACATAATTGACGCTTTTTCTTTATATTAATGTATGCAATGCTTTTTTAACACCAAAAATTAAAATCGTTTCCCAGCAATAATATTGAACAGAAATGGTCCTGATGATGGGCAGAATACGTAGACCTCGGCTTCGTCAACGGTATTATTGCACGCGTTTGTTATAGCTCGGTTTATGGCCCTATAAGCGATGTATTAGGGCTCACTTTACGAGCAATGGTGTTGAAAAAATAATTATTTACAAAGTTAGCATAGTAAATACATTGTTTTGCCCATCCATTCATCTTATTTCAAAGGGTTGTAATTTTGTGTTACTTTTTCACTGCTAAAGCCTATCGCAGATACAAACAATGATAAAACCCAAGAATAAATAATAGTACTAGCTTACAAAACTAAAACCACTAGCTAGTAGGTACTCTAAAACTTACTCCCTTGAGTATTCTTCTCCTCCTCGGTTGTTGGTTCGGGGCATCCGGGCTGCAGCCTTGACGAGCTTGGGCTGATGAATTTTCCAAAGTTGGGCCAAAAGTCTACGTGACCAAGGGTTTTGTTGAGGGCAAAGCCCCCCGGGTCGCTATGAACGCAGTACACAAATTTTGCGC
Organism: Agriphila geniculea; assembly: GCA_943789525.1. Classification (NCBI taxonomy): domain Eukaryota; kingdom Metazoa; phylum Arthropoda; class Insecta; order Lepidoptera; family Crambidae; genus Agriphila; species Agriphila geniculea. Next base: position 22,034,018 of record OX038877.1, read on the forward strand.
ATGATTTGTCTACAGGTTTATTTAAGAGAGATAACGGAAATTCGAAGAGCACACGTGCTGGATCCAGAGCTACAATTCTGAAATTAGACATTCATTTTATTTTGGTTTATTGAACAAACTCAAGATAGGTACTATGAGATTAGGAGAATGGAAATGACTAGCATTCATTCGAATAAGTATGTAAGTACCTAGTATGAATTGGTCGCGGGTCGGAGTGATTCGCCAACTCGTCCCACATGCCTACGGCCCATTAAGTACGAGTTGAAGAAAATCAAATTGATTAATATTTCTATTCTGCAACTCGTCCTAAGTTTTTTGTATGGAATTTTAAACATTATAAACGTTTGGTACAGTTAGTAGAACAAGTAAAACGTTGTATTTTTTATAACAAAATTAATACCACAGGTATACACGAATAGAGTAATATTCATGTTATTATATTCATTAGTAATATATGGCTTATATATGTATATTTTTTTAAAATTGAAAATGGTTATGTTTTTGTGATCGTGTATTAGTGCCCCGATTTATGGAATTGTAACATTTAAACTAAATAAGTTTCGCAGATATGAAAGGTACACGGATGAACCATATATCAAAATGTGCGTCTGCTGGAGGGCTTCAAAGTATAATTTGAATTCCTAAAATCTGTCGGTAACTTTTAGAGATTTTCTTAAATTTTTACGCCAACTTTTCCATTTCGTATTTTTAACAGATACAGTTGGAACCATCTTAGGAGGCGGGCGGACAAAAAAGTGTAGCTGTAGAGTCCCTCTAACTATTTATGGAATTCCTTTTAACTATGTATGGAGCCGCGCATTAATAACATCGAACCTTGAACTATGATTAAAATTAAAAGTACCAGGCTAGCATGAATGTAAAGGCGCTAAACAAAGTATCTGTGCATCAGATCCGGTCAGCATTTTCCCCACAGCTCTCAACGCAGTAGTCGTAACTGCTGGAGACCGGGGCGCATATAAGCAAAATCTAACTCTCGAGTTTTGATGGTGATCTCTGATTGGTCAAGAAACTCAGTAGTTAGATTTTGCGCGCAAACTCTAACTCTCCAGTTTCGCGCTAGTTTCGATAGTGATCTCTGATTGGTCAAAATACTCAGTAGTTCGATTTTTCGCGCAAACTCTAACTCCTGAGTGCGTATCCACCAATGAGCGCGCTTCAGAATTCAGTTGTCAATGGGGAATGTCCGAAAAAAATCAAATTGGCTGAATATTTATTTAAAGGTAGGAATTAGCTCCCTTAATAATAGAAACAAGTTTCAGAATATGACATTGCGAAAAAAAAATTTTAAAAATTAAAGTCTCTTCGACTTTGCAAATCTGTACTTAAAAGTAACAGCAGAATAAAGATTATACCTTTGCCACCACCTGCCACAACAACAATACGAATCAAAAATAAAAAGTTTTGACAATTTGATATTTTTAGATTTTTGATTTTTTTTTAATACCAGGTTGTGGTTGTGGCAGGTGGTGGCAAAGGTATAATTTCCATTCTGCTGTTACTTTTGTATTTTGTGAAGTCGAAGAGACATTATTTTTTTTTTTACTTTTTTACGCAACTGAAATTTCTGATACTTTTTTCTATTACTAAGGGAGCTTATTCATACCTATAAAAAAATATTCAGCCAATTAATTTTTTTTCGGACATTCCCCATATTTGTCTTTGAAAACGACTGTGGTAGAGTAGGTATTTAATTTTTGAAAAATGACTTTTGATCTTCCAAGTTTTTGTGAATATAATCCAGTAAACCCAAATTGAACGCAAGTATTTTTTTTGCTATACTAAATATTCCTTATGAAATTGACGTTTTTTATGGAGAATTTTTAACAAGTTGCTTCCATTTTTCTCCATTCTAACATATTTTACAATTTATATAACAGCCGTGAACGCTATTGTAACAATTTGTTTCTATAAATACAAATTTTTGAACATTAAGCTAACCTAGGCAACATAAACTAGCGAAAAAAATAAGTTTAGGCTACGTTACAAAGGATAAAGTGGTCATTTTTGCCAACAAAAAAGAAGTCACTTTCAATGTATTTTTAGATGACTTTAATTATTCATCAGAACATTCAAATTAAATCAAATTATGATCATAGCCATCAACTTGATAGTTATATGCCGTAATATCCAACAACTGGCAAATAATTTAAATCACTGAAGATATGTGGTTCTCAATATTAAAATTTGGAGAAATGTGGAATATGGATACAAGAATTTTGAATAACTTTGTCCAGAAAACCAAACCTGCCGTCGTCGCAACGAATCATAATTGCAAGTTAGTATCTACTTATAGTGCATTTATTCTTACTTGTCCTATTTGGTCTTTTTCGTTCAGATCTGGGTTTACTTGATTATATTCGCAAAAAGTTGGAACAATAGAAGTAATTTTTCAAAAATAAAATACACTACACTACCTACGACAGTCGTGTTCAAAGACAATTGACAACTGAATTTTGAAGCGCGCTCATTGGTGGATACGCACTTAGTAGTTAGAGTTTGCGCGCAAAACCTTACTGAGTTTTTTTACCAAACAGAGATCACTATCGAAACTAGCCCGAAACTGGGGAGTTAGAGTTTGCGCGCATAACCTAACTACTGAGTTTCTTGACCAATCAGAGATCACCGTCAAAACTCGAGAGTTAGATTTTGCTTATATGCGACCGGGTCTAACAGGGCAATCAGACTATAGAAAAGTACCAGGCTAGAATGAATGTAAAAGAGGTCCCAATAACTTTTTTTGAGATCGCAATTCAAGAACCGGTAAAATTAAATTCTTAATAACATTTTCAATGTCTTTGATAGTTGGGCGTAGTGTGAGATCTGTAGATTTTTTCTGTGTGAGTCACTATATTATGATGATTAAATATTTAATCAAACAAATCAGCGTTTTTAATATTTCCACACTTTTGCTGCAGATCGTACCATTTCTTATGAAGATAATAAAGTAGAACGAATTGCAGAATTAAAGTTTAATTTATTTTAATTTTCTTCAACTCGTACTAAATTAAATGGGCCGTAGGCATGTGGGACGAGTTGACGAGTCACTAGCGGGTCGCGGTCGCTTGCATTGTTTAGTGCTCCATACAAATAAAATATCCTGACTTCATGTAGCCGCCTCGCGTTTCATGAATTTAACAAAATAATGTATTATGAAATTGTTCCTCTTTTCTAGATCTACGAAAAAGTCTAACGTACACGTATAATATCTTACTATAACCATTATATCTTCTAAAAATTGGTCACGTACAATGCAGTAATTTGGAAAGCTATTTAGAAGGATACATATTATCCTTATCAACTTAAATACATTAGTTACCTTACGCATTTTACGCATATTATTTTAACCCTTTGGACCATTGCATTTAAATGAATATCTGAGGAATTATCGCAAAAAAATTTACGCGTGTGAAAATAAATTCAAGCGCGATTCTTCACCGATGACGGGACTGGACTCGAACAGGACGGAAGAGACTTTTGGAGATTGGAGGTCAGTCAGGTCAGATGTTGGAAGGTCGCATTTGACAAAAAAAGGAAGAAACCGAAGCGAAGCGAGGGCAGGTCGCTAGTCATATTACAAAACAAAGTCCATCGCCGCGTCTGTCTGTCTGTTCGTGATAAACTCAAAAACTACTAAATGGATCTTCATGCGGTTTTCACCAAATCATAGAGTGGTTCCTGAGAAAGGTTTAGGTGTGTAATAAGTTGAGGTTTTATTTAAATAGGTAGAAATATGACGATAATAATTGTTGAAGATGTTGGCAAAAATTAAGCCGACTTGGAGCTGATTTTTTTTGCGAGCAGGAGAGTTGGCCCCATAGTAAAAGTTGCTTGTAATCATGAGTGGAACCACCACACGGCGGGAACCAAATGATTAAAATTTCAGCGTGTATATTGACGATATATCGCCAATCGATAAAATATATTTATCGATTGGCTTGCTCATCAGTTTTCAAAGTATCATCATCTCTGAGGTTCCGGTTTGATCTCCGGCTGGGGCATTTTGGAATACGGACTTTTCTATCAATATGAGACAATTCTCAGGTCTGGGTGTTTGTGATACTACCGTCGTCTCTGATTTACATAACGCAAGTGCTTTTGCTACTTACTTTGTAATGAAGCTATGAAGTGATGTTATTTAATATTTGACCGAGCGAGCGCGAAGCGTCTCCGTTTCATATTTGGCAAAAATGCTTTCTTATATCCGTCCGGCAGTCCGTCTGTTCTCAACCGATTCTCGTGAAATTTTGTGAGCATGTTCGATAATTATAAGTACCTATTATGTTTTTTAGCGACTAAGTTATACGGAATTTTTCGAATAAAAAGTTCAGCTATTTTGAAAAAAAAATAAAAAGTGTCACAAACGCGTGATCTACCAGCTCCAGCCCCCCTAGCTAGCATGACCACCGAGACCACAAAATAGAGAGACTAACAGAAGTTTAGCTTAGTACTACGGGCGCTCGAGCATCGCACACACACAAAGACAGCTCTCGCCGCTGCGTCACGTACTCGAACTGTTTTGAGAGTGGTATGAGATTGCAGTTATACAGTGTCGGTGAGAGATGTCTATGTGTGCGTTGCTCGAGCGCGCAAGTGCTATGCTCAACTACTGTACTCTCTATATATTGTGCCGAAACATGATATAAATATATCGCATGTATCTACTGTTTTTTGACAGTTAAACGTCATAAACCGTGGATAAACCGCTATATCATATCGCGTTACGGTGGTCATGCTAGGGGGGTTGAGCCACTAGTTATTTATTTATAATAAACTTACACTGGTAATTCGTATCCTTTACTTTTGCTCTGTGTCCCGGCGTAGCCTGCGAGGTGAGCCCCTAGCGAGTGGCCAATGAACGTGATGTTGGGGTTCAGCCCTGCATTCTGCACTAACTTGGCCAGGCTGTTTCCGACATCTACTCCTACCTGAAAGGTAACCCATTATAAGGGTTATTTTAATTTAGACGGTTTGAGACGGACTACTGCCGTACAACGGCAGGTCGGAAGTCGTACTGCGCTCGGGTCGGGCGTCTTTATTTTTTCATACAAAAGATAGGCCAATCAATAAGAAGTTGAAGAGTGCGTAAGGGGGAACCTAAGCGATTTCTTTAGAAATGTATTCAAGGTGCTTAGGGAGAAAATATACTAAAAGTCCTGACATCCCTAGATCCCTAGGTGAGGCAGAGGGAGGGGAGGGGGTCAAAGGTCCCAATTTTAGGTTTTTCGACAATATCTTAAAAATGGCGTGTTGTAGCGAAAAATGTTTAAAAATAAATTGAAAGCATATTAAATTTTCTATAACTTTGGTTCTATTCTCTTTTTTCTATTTCCTAATAATTTTAGAGCTACAAACTCCGGAAAAGTGAATTCTACAACTCCTTTTTTTATACAAATATTGAGAGCCTTATAAAACAAAGTCAGGTAATTTACACAACTTATAACTCAAGAACGGCTCTACGGATTTAAATTAAATTTAGCATACTTATATATAGTTTATAAGCAGAATTAAAACATAGAAAACTTTTTATTCTGATCAAAGGTTCCCTAGGGTCCACGTGGACGAAGACGCGTGCGAAAGCTAATTTTAAGAAGACCTTTAACTCCAAAAATACTAACAACTGATATAAAGTTTGTTTGCAATAAATATTTGTCTAAAAATGGCCTTATAATATTATACTGCCGTCATAAGACGAAAAGACGTATCTAACATTTTTTTGAAAATTGAGTTACATGCATATTCGCAATCAGTAAAAAAAGACGCATTTACTAGTATTTTTTTCATTTCATAATTGTGACAGCAACCCACAAATTCTCGCTCATAAAAAGACGTATCTGCTTCAAAACACAATGCTTAGGAAGTAGAAAGGATGCTTCTGCGTAGATGCGTCTTTACATTCTAGTATAATAAAAAAATTGGTAGGTGCAAGTGGCAGTAGCGTCTTTTCTACTACGTATTCTTAGTTGTGTGGGGTAAAAGAGGAGGTCAGAAACGTTTTTGACAATTATTTTTATATGGCATAAATATAAAGTCTGATTCTTATATTTTGTTTTACTTTAAAGTTAAATTAATTTTCTTAAAATATGTATTGACTCTAATCTGTTTGTGTACCAAAACCAAATAAACAAAAGGCCGATTATGCGTAGATACGTCTTTTCATCGTAGTATTATGAATTTTCTCTAATTTTTTTTACTAAGAAGAAAAGGAAAATCACATTTATATAGTATATAATATAAATATTTTTTAAATTTTAATATGTCAAAAAATAGCTTAAACTATGACCTACAACTTTGCATACTAAAATTTATAACATTTACTTTTGCTATCGCCCAGCGATTCTTTTTCCAAAAAAATACAAATGTTTTTTTTCTCGGTTGGAAGGTAAAGGTAGATATGTCTCTTTTCCTTATGGCGGCAGTATATCATTCATTGGTTGAGGGCGTGTAGAACAACTCCTTTGGCCATCTTGCATATCATCCAAATTTTCACATTTCCTGAGCGAGTAGCCCAAAAACGGTTGGAACTACGAACAAAGTGTGTATAACTATAGTTCTTTATAACTTTAGTATATTACGCTTTGTTCGTTTTTAGGGTTCCGTACCAAAATGGTAAAAAAGGAACCCTTATGGTGTGACTCAGTCTGTCTGTCTGTCTGTCTGTCACAGCTGGATATCTCGAGAACTACTAGTGGTATCAAATTGAAATTTGGATTAGTTTAAGATGACAGTTGCCCAACTATTTTGCAAATAAGAAAGAAATAAAAAAAAGTAATATACTTTGTACAACAGGGACTAAAAAGGGGTCTTAAAAATTTTAAGTGAGGTGACTAGGGCGTGTGGGGTATCATATAAAAGAGCGCTGTTTGCACATTTTAAATCATTTTTTTCTTTTTTTTAGGCCTTATAGTTTTCGACTTATGATGAAAAATGTAAAAAAAATACCATTCCCCCCCCCTTATCTCCGAAGTTTGCAAAGAGAAAAATCTGAAATAATTCTATGTGATAGTAGTTTACGTAAAGATTACAGGAAAAATAAAACGATGTCTCAATATAACACACTTTTTTAGAAATTCAAAAAACAAACAAAAATTCTTTAGTTTCACTACCCGTCAACAGATGGCGGTGACCTAAGAATGCTGACTTGTGAAAAAAAATAGTTCCACTATCGGTCAAGAGATGGCGCAACCTGATACTACAGTAATAATTGGTGACTGGTTCTAATATAAATTATCTACTATTTGCCGTACGAATAAACGAAGAATAAGTTTCTACTTAGTAATATAAACAGTTTGCAATGTGGAGCGGCTGAAACGTTTTTCAGTCACCATAAGCAGCTGTGGCTAAGATTTGTAAATTAACTGTCCGCCTGTTCGCCCTTCCACCTGTCTGCCGTTTATCCTACTTTTTTAAAGACTGTACTAAAGTAACATATCTATATATACAGGGTCACTGGAAATATGACGTATTCCTGCTAAGGGGTTATAGATGAGGTCAAAACAAATATTTTTTGTCATATAATTTTTTCTCAAAAAATTACTAGTTTTTGAGTTAATTGAAATTAAGTATTTTTTTACCAAAAGTACGTTTTCAGACACAAAAATTTAAAATAAAAAATAACTACTCATTCGATTCCGGATTTTTTATCATTTTGGGATAGAAAACAATCTGAGTGTTGATAATGAATAAAAAAAAATTCATAAAATACAGGTATTTATAAAAAATTCAATCCTTAAAAGCATATTTTATTTTAATTTTTTTCAGATTTTTTTGAAATAGCATCAAATATGTTTAAAAAAATCCTAGTAACTAAGCGTGCATAATATTTTAAAAACATCACCATCTATTCAGCTTTCAGTTAAGGTATAAAACTTAATAATAACTTAAATAAAAAATTAGAAATTAAGACTTAACTAAATAGCAGTCCCATTTCATGTAGAAAAATTTCCTACTTCAAGCGCTTCGGAGGTGGCCGTATTATCCTACTTATTACATAAATTTGCAAGTTTGCTTCTTTGGATGATTGTTAATCAATCACGCAAAACGGCTGAACGGATTTGGATGAAATTTGGCACACATATACTTTATAAGCCGGATTAAAACATAGGAGGATACTATTATCTTGGTTAAAGGTTCCCTAGGGATTTTCTCGAATGTAAATGCGGATAAAGTCGCGGGCGGAAGCTAGTTTGCCATAAATGGTCGTACTTACTAAAAATACTTTCGTCAAAGTGAGTTTAAGACATGATTATTTTTCGCCGATGAGTCAAAATTTTATACAAACTGCATCACAAATAACCATGCATATCAGCCAGGCTTTCCTTTTGGCTTGTGTATGGATAAAGCGGACGAGCCATACCCACCACGTGGGCCCAATGTGGATTGGTCAGTGTTAACGACTGTAAATGCAGCCAGAACCAAGGGCTCAATGTAAGGTACATTGAGTTAATACCGACTGCCCGATCCGCATTGGGCCCACGTGGTGAGTTATGGCCCATCCGCTTTATCCCAAAAGGAAAGGAAGGCTTGTTCCCCAGCAGCGGGTCATTAGAAATGGCTGATATGCATGGTTATTTTTGATGCTGTCTGTATAAAATTTTGACTCATCGGCGGAAAATAATCCTGTTTCAAACTCACTCGGACGAAAGTATTTTTAGTAAGCATGATCATTTATGGCAAACTAGCTTCCGCCCGCGACTTCATCCGCATTTACATTCGAGAAAATCCCTAGGGAACCTTTAACCAAGATAATAGTATCCTCCTATGTTTTAATCCGGCTTATAAAGTATATGTGTGCCAAATTTCATCCAAATCCGTTCAGCCGTTTTGCGTGATTGATTAACAATCATCCAAACAAGCAAACTTTCAAATTTATGTAATAAGTACGATAATACGGCCACCTCCGAAGCGCTTGAAGTAGGAAATTTTTCTACATGAAATGGGACTGCTATTTAGTTAAGTCTTAATTTCTCATTTTTTATTTAAGTTATTATTAAGTTTTATACTTTAACTGAAAGCTGAATAGATGGTGATGTTTTTAAAATATTATGCACGCTTAGTTACTAGGATTTTTTTAAACATATTTGATGCTATTTCAAAAAAATCTGAAAAAAATAAAAATAAAGTATGCTTTTAAGGATTGAATTTTTTATAAATACCTGTATTTTATGAATTTTTTTTTATTCATTATCAACACTCAGATTGTTTTCTATCCCAAAATGATAAAAAATCCGGAATCGAATGAGTAGTTATTTTTTATTTTAAATTTTTGTGTCTGAAAACGTACTTTTGGTAAAAAAATACTTAATTTCAATTAACTCAAAAACTAGTAATTTTTTGAGAAAAAATTATATGACAAAAAATATTTGTTTTGACCTCATCTATAACCCCTTAGCAGGAATACGTCATATTTCCAGTGACCCTGTATAAAAGAGAAAATCACTCACTGACTCATCACGAAATCTCAGAAACTACAAGTGCTAGGAGTCTCAAATTTTGCATGGGGGTTCCTTTTAGGGTGAAGGTGCTCACTAAGACGGGATTTTGCTAAATTCAACCCCTAAGGGGGTAAAACAGGGTGGCAAAGTTTGTATGGGAGAAAGCGATTCCTTGGCCCGATTGACTTGAAATTTGGCATAGACATTCTTTAACAAAATTAATTGAATATGTGTTTCGTATTTTCTTGAAATGTATCCCCTAACAGGGTTGAAAAGGGGTAGAAAGCTATTTTTAGGGTGGTTGACTTCGATATCGGAATCAAAACTTCTTAGTGCATTTGTACGATTAAGAAAAATAAATGTCAGTTGTCAGGTTGTCACCTCCCCTGAGATTGTAATTATGTCACCGCACGAGCTGACATTTCATGTTGTATAAGATTTTATCCTGGTTTTCACTACCTATTTTACGAAATATTAGTCTACTTATAAAACGTGGCAAAATCTAGCAAATATCAGATATCTAACGTGTCAAGGAATGTGGTGTAAAGTGTTGAAATTGAGAGCCGGATAATAATGCACAACATAAGTTGCACCCGACATAATTTGCAATGTCACGTTATTTTAGCCAGGAACCAGGAACAAATAAAAACACATAGATTTTTATTTAAAAAGAAGATACCTACCAAACTACTAAGTATGAGTATTAAATGTTGCATAATATTATTATACTTATTTTGTTATATTACTGCTAAGAAATTTTATTAAGTACCTACCTACCTAATACAAAATCGTGAACAGTAGGGCGTCGGTTCTGTAACCAAACTCGAACTCCACTTCGAATCTCACTTCACTGCACGGGACGGGAACTTTAAATCATAAATAAGATATTGATAAGATTTTTTTTTCATCACAAAATATTTTAGATAGCTACCTAAATTTATTGTAATCGGTAAAATTGCTCATTTAGTTAGCTAATTTCTAATAACAATTCACGCGAAGTGAAGTGAGATTCGAAGTGAGATGCGATTTTGGTTACAGAATCAACAGATTGCGCAGGTAAAACCGCAGGGTGCAGCTGTTACCTACATATCACAAAATTGTAAAAATGTGAAATTTTTGATGTTTGGATGTTGTTCATTTTGTTACTCAATCACGTCTGAACGGGTGAACGGATTTTGACGAAATTTGGCACAGGGATAGATTATAGTCTGGAATACTTAACACAGGCTTCTTTTCATGCCGATCATTGGTTTCCAAGGGAAGACTTACAACGATTACCGACTCCCACACGGGCGGAGCCACGGGCAAAAGCTAAACATAGTATAAAACAAAGTCGCTTCCCGCCGTCTGTACGCTTCTCTTAAACTATACATAAAAATCGCAATAAAATCGATCTTTAAGTTTGGGAGCTAGGTGGCCTCAGACAGACACACACACACTTCAATTATATTTTAACACCCCTTGCGTACATCGTATATATGTAGATATCCTGTAGTATAATCAAATAACTTCACACTGTCACCACATTAGCACAGTTTTACATTAGTAACTACATTGCACTGCACCCGTGCGAAGCCGGGGCGGGCCGCTAGTCCAAATATATTTATGATTGTACGGAACCCTCGGTGCGCAAGTCCGACTCGCTCTTGACCGGTTTTATTTCATTTCATTTTAAAATATTTTTCTCTACAACGCACCATTTTTAGGGTTCCGTACCAAAATGGTAAAAAAGGAACACTTATGGTGTGACTCAGTCTGTCTGTCTGTCTGTCTGTCACAGCTGGGTATCTCGAGAACTACTAATGGTATCAGCTTGAATATAAAAAAAAAAACGGTCAAGAGCGAGACGGACTCGCGCACCGAGGGTTCCGTTCAATCATAAATATATTTGGATATGTTACTTTAGTAGTCTTTAAAAAAGTAGGATAAACGGCAGACAGGTAGAAGGGCGAACAGGCGGACAGTTAATTTACAAATCTTAGCCACAGCTGCTTATGTGACTGAAAAACGTTTCAGCCACTCCACATTGCAAACTGTTTATATTACTAAGTAGGAAGTTATTCTTCGTTTATTCGTACGGCAAATAGTAGGTAATTATATTAGAACCAGCCACCAATTTATTATTGTAGTATTATTAGGGCGCGCCATCTCTTGACCGATAATGGAACTATTTTATGTTTCTTAGGTTAGCATGCTTAGGACAGCGCCATCTGTTGACTGGTAGTGAAACTATAGAATTTTTGTTTGTTTTTTGAATTTCTAAAAAAGTGTGTTATATTGAGACATCGTTTTATTTTTCCTGTAATCTTTACATAAACTACAATCACATAGAATTATTTCAGATTTTTCTCTTTGCAAACTTCGGAGATAAGGGGGGGGGGGGAACCGGTATTTTTTTACATTTTTCATCATAAGTCGAAAACTATGCGGCCTAAGAAAAAATGAAAAAATGTTTTAAATTGTGCAAACAGCGCTCTTTCATATGATACCCCACATGCCCTAGTCACCTCACTTCAAATTTTTAAGACCCCTTTTCAGTCCCTGTTGTAAAAAAAATTTTTTTTTTTATTTCTTTCTTATTTGCAAAATAGTTGGGCAAATGTCATCTTAAACTATTCCAAATTTCAAGTTGATACCATTAGTAGTTCTCGAGATATCCAGCTGTGACAGACAGACAGACAGACTGAGTCACACCATAAGGGTTCCTTTTTTACCATTTTGGTACGGAACCCTAAAAATGTATATTGAATTCCACTTCTTGGAAAAGGCTTTGAAAGGTTTTAAATAATTAAAACAATTTCGTTCTCGTTGATTATATGTTTATTGAACCAAAGTTATTTTTTTGTTACGCCATTTTTAATAAATGTATATTCTAAGTTGATTAATACCTACAGGAGAGGTGTAAGTTTCAATGACTTGTTATGGGAATCATAAATAAAACACTAAAGGCTTAAAGTCTTGAGTTTTTTATTATCATTATTGAGAGTTACCAAATTAATATTTTTTATTTTTTATACAAACATGGTTGTTAGGGTTCCGTACCAAAATGGTAAAAAAGGAACCCTGTTGAGAATATTACCTGAAAATGTGCTGAAAACACTCGGCTTGTTTCTCTTCCTTAATTTGTTTAATAATTTGTTTCAGACTCCTATATTAATGTATGTTTCTCACTTTTTGAAGAATAAAAGCACGCGTGCTAGTATGAGATAAAAAACGCCATCTTGGAATTGATCTTTGGTCGGAGGGGGCGCTCGTGCGCACCCCTCGCCCCTCGCCCCGCACAGCTTGCGTTCCGTTTGCTGCTGCGGGGATGCTATTTAAACGTTTAGTTAACATCCTCCCCCCCGTTGAAAGGACAACTTTCAAGAGGCTCATGGGATTCTACAATCACGGGACACAATTTGGATATTGCTCTTCTTAGAAGACCTTTCTTCGTAGTGACGTCGACGACTCTGGTGACACCATCTTCACCAGGGTAGAGTTTGCTGATCCTGCCCAACAGCCACTGTAGTGGAGGCAACTGATCGTCCTTCACCAGCACGAGGTCTCCGACGTTAACGTTTTGCCCCTTGGTGCGCCATTTCACACGGTGTTGCATAGCAGAGAGCACCTCTTGTGTCCACCTTCTCCAGAATTGGTGTCGCAAGCTTTCCAGTAGGCGGTAACGGTTCGTCTTGACTGGTTCGGATGCGGGAGCAGGTAAAGCCGTCAAAGGTCGACCAATAAAAAAATGCCCAGGAGTGAGCGGTGATAGATCAGATGGATCAAAGACATACATGTTAACGGACGCGAATTTAAAATTGCTTCGATCTGAGCGAATAATGTGGACAATTCCTCAAAATTTAAACTAGTACTACCAGCGATTCGTTTTAAGTGGAACTTCGCGGATTTTACGCCCGCCTCCCAGATTCCACCGAAGTTAGGCGAGTATGCAGGACTAAATTTGAAGTTGATACCTTCATTTGAAGCGAAAGTGCCTATCGACTAGTCGCACTTTTTGACCAATCTGGCCAACTCGTTGTTTGCTCCTACGAAGTTTTTTCCGTTATCACAATAAATGGTTCGAGGTTTGCCACGACGAGCAATAAACCTTCGTAGGCATAAGATAAAAGCGTTGGTACTGAGGTCGCTGACAAGTTCTAAATGAACTGCCTTGGTGAAGAGACCAACGAAAATACAAATTTAACATTAACTAGTGCGTGAGCCACGACCCTTGAGACTAGATATTAGAAATGGTCCAGCGTAGTCGGTTCCGCAAGTCTCGAAAGCTGGCGCTGGATTAACGCGTGGATGAGGTAAATTCCCCATCAGAGGTTGAAACGTTTGGCCCTTAAACCTTTTACATTTGATACATTTAAAAACAGTTGATGAACTCAGGGCTCTGCCCCCAATAGGGCAAAATTGTTCGCGTACCGAACTTAATAATTGCTGTGGACCGCAGTGAAGAAGTCGCAGGTGTTCACTTTCAAATAAAAGTTTGCAGAAATTATGCTTTGAATCAATTAACATAGGATGAATTTTATTAAAGGAGCAATGAGACGCATTCTGAATGCGACCTCCTACGCGTAATATATTATTTTCATCAAGAAAAGGGTTCAAAGATAAAATATTCGATTTTGACTTAATTGATTTTGATGTTGATAAGGAATGTATATCATCTGGAAAGGTATCATTTTGCGATTGCTTCACTAAAACTATCAACGATTGCTGCAATTCATCAGCGGTAAGTACGCCGGTAAGTTTGTTTACTTTGTTTTTAGAATTATTTATGAAACGTAGCGCTAATGCCATAACTCTTAGTAGTTTGTTGAAGTTTGAATATTTTTCAAATGGGACAATGTTTTCTAGACGTTGTAATTTAAGACTTAATTTGGTTTCAGGTAACTCGACACGTGACGGTCTAGAAGCTGGCCAGCATTCTTCCGACTTCGCAAGGAAAGGAGGACCCTGCCACCACAGAAGACTACCATGAAGCTGGCGCAGTGAAACGCCCCGAGAAGCTAAGTCTGCCGGATTTGCATCGGTGGGAACATGACGCCATGCCGATGAATCTGTTAAGTCACGTATCTCCTGAACTCTGTTACAAATAAAAGTTTTAAGGATTTTTGGTTCACTTTTAACCCAACCCAAGACGATGGTCGAATCAGACCAAAACACAGATCTAGATACCGTTATTCTAGATGAATTAATTACTTTGGAATACAATCGAGCACCGAGCAGAGCGCCCAATAATTCTAATCTTGGAACAGTCATTTCAGGCTTTAAAGGTGCTACTTTCGACTTTGCACATAAGCGTTTAATTTCCTCGTTAGATTTTATATAGATACATGCAGCGTAAGCCTTCTGAGAGGCGTCTGTAAAACAATGAATTTCGACATTCAATGAATTATTAGACAAGACACATCTAGGAATTTGAATATTTGACAAATAGGTGAGATTGTTATAAAACGATTCCCACTGAACTTTAATTTCATTAGGAATTGGGTCATCCCAACCAGACTTTAAGGACCACAATTCTTGTAGTATAAGTTTAGGTGTAATGGGGAAGTAACAGCAGAATGGAGATTAATACCTTTGCCATCACCTGCTACAACCACAACATGGTATTAAAAAAAATTTCAACACAATTAATGTCAAAATTGTTTTTTTTATTCTTGTTGTCATAGTGGCAGGTGTTGGCAAAGGTATAACCTCCATTCTGCTGTTACTTTCTTACATTTGTGAAGTCAAAGTGAATTTCATTTTTTTAAATATTTTCACGCAACCGAAAATTCTGAAATTTTTTTCTATAACTAAGGGAGCTTATTTCTACCTATGAAAAAATATTCAGCCTATTTGATTTTTTTCGGACATTCCCCATTGTACATGCAGACAACAAACCGAGTGGGTCAAAAAGCTTACTTGACTTGGACAAAATACTTCGTTTTGTAAATTTGGTCACCGTTTCATGTTGAGTAGAAATTTCCAAAACATCGTTAGTGGACGACCATTTCAAGCCCAGAACATTAGAATCTTTAGAGAAATCTTGTGTTTGAGTTTCTATAGGAAGATCATTAAACGTAGGTTGATTCGAACTCAACTTAATTTGATTGGACATAATATCCCAGAAAACATCAGCTCCCAAAAGGATTTGAATTTCAGAACTTTTGAAGAAAGTTGTATCTGCCAATTTGATAATAGAAGGAAGATTTAATTTAGATACATCAACTGCATCGTTTGGTACATTACTAGTTATTTGTGGAATTACCAAACAGCTAACATTAATAGAGAAATTATTTATTCGAGATTTGACTTGTAAGTCACAAACTTTGACTGTTTTTGTTACAGTATGATTGACACCACATACAGAAATTGGGTTGGTCCGAGAACACAAAATATTCATGGTTTGTTGCATTTTTTCAGTCAAAAAAGAAGATTGGCTGCCGCTATCAAGTAAAGCCTTAGCAGGAAAAGATTTATTATTATTGACGTCTACTAAGACAACTTCAGCAGTACACAATAAGACTTGATTAGGAACCACAGCAGACAGAGCAACACTGGGCGATGGAGACTGATCATTTGTTTCTACTGGCATACTAGATGAACTATTATTTTTATCATCATCAGATTTTTTATGCAATAAGGAATTATGCCTTTTTTTTTACAAATTTTACAAGGTCCCAAACGACACTGCGATAGATGATGCCCTGAACGAAGGCAATTATGACACAATTGATTTTTATTTACTAAAGAAATTTTATCACTTAACGACATGGTTTTAAATTTATCACACACGTGAAGCAAATGAATTTGTTTACAAACAATGCAGGGTTTAAATTTGGAATTATTTGTGTTAACAAAAGTCTTGGTGAATTTATTAACTTCTTTAACTATATTTTTTTCGGGTTTACTAGAATCAAAACGACTATATTGAATTGTTTCCAAAACATCGGCACGACCCCGAAGGAATTCGAAAAAATCTGCAAGTTTAGGTGATTATTCAAAAGTATTTCTAAGTTCTTCCCACTTGCGACTAGTGGCGCCATCCAATCTTGATGCCATAATATAGATAATCATGGTGTACCAATACTGAACGGGTTCACCCAAATCCTCCAAGGCACGTAAATTTTTCGAATAATAATCAATCATGTAACGTATAGACTTATATGACTCTTTAGAAATCGCTTCAAAACTAAACAATGCTTTTGTATGGTTATTTATAAGAATTCTTTTATTGTTAAAACGTTCGCATAGTGTTGACAACTTCATAGTTAGACGACGTAAAACTGATTGATTTAATCACCACAGCGGCTCCACCTTCCAACGAATTACGAAGATAATGAAATTTACTTATTGCAGGCAGCGACTCATTACTGTGGATGAGAGACTCAAATGTGTCTCGGAACTCCAACCATTTCAAATGATTACCGTCAAATAGCGGTAAATTTATCGTTGTTACATTTAATTGGTGATGGTTGCCACATGAGGCTGAACCATGACAGGATGCTTGACTATTATTTGGAGATGTACGCTTTTGAGACTTATCAAAGGTTTCGATAAAGTTTTGAGCAATAGAAATAATTTTACAAAAAGTTGTCTCAATTGAATCACGTTCCTCAATTTGAGAATTAATATCTGACACTGAACATTCTATTTTGGTTTGAATTTCATCAAAAACAATTAACAATTCCTGGATTCTAGTTAATTTCAATTGTAATTCACCGATAATGACACTATCAAGTTCCTTTGAACTAAGTTTACTTAAATTGTTTACATATTTTCGAAACACTGTAACTCTAGCCTTAATAGTACCTCTTTGTTGTATAAGGTCCTTTAGATTGCTATTACTATCTTTCTCCGACTTAGGCTTCTCGGTATCGGTCATTATTAATGTTGATGGACAACGTAGAAGCAAACAACGAAAATACAAAAAGAATCAAAAACAAATAAAATAATAAACGTATCAAACCGTAAAGACCGCTCGCAAAGTACTGCGAAGCGGCAATGTTGCAATCGGCCCGTGATGGTTTTCGCGTACTACCGCGACTCGACTCGGCGTCAAAGTCCGACTCGCAGTTTACTATAAGTCGGCGGAATCGAAGAGGTCGGCTAATAAGTCGACAACCGAACCTGGAATGTGTATTAAGTATTTAGTCGGGTTATACCGAACGTTTGAGAACGAAAGACGAAAATAAAAAAATGATTATTTTAAGTTAAGTTTTATGGAAAAAATAGCAATTAATGATGAAAAATGACAATTATCGTTATTAAACCCAGCTGGCTGCAACCGAAAGTGAAGTAGGTTACAAGCATACGATTGCCAAAATATAGGTAACCTAGGACTTGAAAAAAGTCTTAGCACTTTGCACAGCAAATGAATAAAATAACATTCGGTGAAGTGAAGTAGGCTACAGCTGTTTTCACAGCAAAAAATTAGGCAACCTAGGGCTTAAACTAAACCTTAGCACTTCCTAGATAAAAATTTGAACTTAGATTTTTTACTTTGCGATAGCAACTTAGTTAGCAATTAAATAAGATGAGTCACTCATTTAGCAAACACTTTGACGTGCAAAATGATAAAACATACATAAAATTGAAGCAACGTAACTTGCGTTCAATGCGGCGCGGCGTGGCGTTGACCTTTAGGTAGGTACTTACTTGCGAATGGATCGATTGGCAAAATCTTTGGAAAAAACACTATTAGCACGGATGGATCAATTTTAAATAGACGAATTATTGGTAAAACGCGCGAAATGATACTAAAATTGGTTAAACTTAACTTTGGTCACACGTGATTGTATTGTAGGTACCATTCTGTCACAGCTGGATATCTCGAGAACTACTAAAGGTATGATTCCGATCTCGGCAGCAGCAGCAGTGTTGCCGCAGCAGTGCACTTCAAATTGAACCCTAATGTTACGTTTGAAAGGCTCAATTTGATGTGAGCGGAGAAGCGACGCGACACTGCTGCGCAACACTGCTGCGCGACACTGCTGCTGCAACACAACTGGTCCCCACTCCCCATACATTCTCTATAGGTTTATATGAGACTACATTCCGAGGTCGACAGCAGTGCTGCGCAGCACTGTCGCGCAGCAGTGTCGCGCAGCAGTGTCGCGCAGCAGTGCTGCTGACATCGGAATCATACCTTAATGGTATCAACTTGAAATTTGGAATAGTTTAAGATGACATTTGCCCAACTATTTTGCAAATAAGAAATAAATAAAAAAATAAATATTTTTTTTACAACAGGGACTGAAAAGGGGTCTTAAAAATTTGAAGTGGACTAAGTGAACTTAGGCATGTGGGGTATCATATGAAAGAGCGCTGTTTGCAAATTTTAAAACATTTTTTATTTTATTCTTAGGCCGCATAGTTTTCGACTTATGATGAAAAATGTAAAAAAAATACCGTTCCCCCCCTTATCTCCAAAGTTTGCAAAGAGAAAAATCTGAAATAATTCTATGTGATAGTAGTTTATGTAAAGATTACAGGAAAAATAAAATGATGTCTCAATATAACACTCTTTTTTAGAAATTAAAAAAACTAACAAAAATTCTTTAGTATCACTACCCGTCAAGAGATGGCGCTGTCCTAAGAATGATAACCTAAGAGAGAAAAAATAGTTCCACTATCGGTCAAGAGATGGCGCAACCTAACACTACAATAATAAATTGGTAGCTGGTTATAATATAATTACCTACTATTTACCGTACGAATAAACGAAGAATAAGTTCCTACTTAGTAATATAAACAGTTTGCAATGTGGAGTGGCTAAAACGTTTTTCAGTCACCATAAGCAGATTTGTAAATTAACTGTCCGCTTGTTCGCCCTTCCACCTGTTTATCCTACTTTTTAAAGACTGTACTAAAGTAACATATGTATCCAAATATATTTATGATTGTACGGAATCCTCGGTGCGCGAGTCCGACTCGCTCTTGACCGTTTTTATTTTATTTTGGAACACCTGTACCCTTCTGGAGTTAGGGAACAAAGCGGCTGATATTAGGGTAAAGGTGGCTGGAATTAGGGTTTTTCGCCCTTGGGGCATTTAAACGCTTCTCTATTTTTTTTCAGAAAACTAAGTAAAACTAAGTATTATTTGCGAAATAAATATTAATCAACCTACCTAAAACTGTATCAACAATATTTCTAAGACAGCAATTGTGGCAACAACAGAGATTCAAAGTTGAAAAATCCTTGAGGCGGTTGGTATTAGACATATTCAACTTATAAATTGGTGTTTTTTTTTCTCACACAGAGAACTGAGTTTATGTGGAACTGAATTATGAGTAATTTTTATGAACTGGAAAAACTTCTTGCTGGAAAACATCATACAGCAATTGATAAATTCATATTTATTAATTATGAAAAACATCAAATTATGACCATAGCCGTCAACTATCAGCATAATTTAAGACTATTATTTTTTTTGAATTTTTAGATTTTAGGCATTCACAATGCTATTTTTATATTAATACAAATATTTTAATGGAAAAAATACTAGAAAAAATCAACTCACCCGTAGCAGCTCAGACGGGACTCGAACCCGTATCCTGACCATTATGCTACCGAGTCGCTAGCGACTCGGTGCTACGGGTGAGTCGATTTTTTCTAGTATTTTTTCCATTAAAATAATTATCTATTTATTTTGTTTTCTTAGCATTAAAAAATACCTTCCTTGAGAGTACCTCCTTTTTTATTAGCGAGAATCACAACTTAAACTAAATATTTTTTTTTCGCTGAATTGATGTTGCTTTATTAAGTTAGCATAATGTTCAAACATATGTACATAAAAGTTTTGTTACAATAGCGTTCACGGTCCTTAAATAAATTATGATAATGCTAGTAGTATGGAAAATGCAAAAACCGGCCAAGTGCATGTCGGGCCACGCGCAGTAGGGTTCCGTTGGTACATTATACCATACCATATTTTAATACCGCTATCATTTTTCGTCTGAAAAAATAACTTTGTTTTTCACAGTGTTTGTATGAATGACAAAGTTATATTTGCGGTTTTGGAAAATGTACTATATCTTGAAAACTAATTACTATATCTCGTTCAAACCAATTTTCGTTGAAAGTGTTTATCAAGATCTATAGCTTATATTTTTTTTTGATTTTTCACCCTCTTACTTTAAAAGTTAAAGGGGGGGGGGACACACATTTTACCACTTTGGCGGCAAATATCTTTCAAACGGTTGACTTTGAAAAAAAATAGTCTTCGGAACCTCAATGTCATTTTCAAAGACCTATCTATAGACACCCCACAAGTATTGGTTTGATGAAAAAAAATATTTTCAGTTTCAGTTCCATGTATGGGGAGCCCCCCTTAATCTTTTATTTTTTTTATTTTTGTGTAAAAATCGTAAAGCGGTTCACAGAATACACCTACCTACCAAGTTTCAACTATGTAGTCCTAATACTTTTGGAATAAAGTGGCTGTGACATACGGACGGACAGACAGACAGACAGACAGACAGACAGACAGACAGACAGACAGACAGACAGACAGACAGACAGACAGACAGACAGACAGACAGACAGACATGACGAATCTATAAGGGTTCCGTTTTTTGCCATTTTGGCTACGGAACCCTAAAAAGTGAAGATCAAATCAAAATGTGCAAACCTAATACTTACGCACTCTATTTTTCGTGCTAATGGTACAGACCTTTCGACAGTTAGGCACAGCATTCGTTGAATATCCTAATGCAGTCGTCAGATTATTACTACTCGCCTCCTTCTCCCAGTTCACCAGGATTACATTAATAATGTCTCGCAGTAACACCAGAGTACCTATAACTGCTCTCGGCAAGGGTCCTTCTAACTTGAAATTATACCCAATCGCGACGATATAAGTCGGTTTTCGGAGGTCCCAGCATGGATTCGATGAGTTGTACAAGACTTTTGGGTCGTCTATAGAAGCATCCGTATGATTGTCGAAGGTGCTGGAGGGAATAAGTAATTATTAGTTAAATAGTTATCGTTTCTACTCTCTTGCACGCACCGTCAAATATTTTTGTTTTATGCAACGAACAACTTCTTTGCTTTGATACCACTTAAGAACATCATTGTATTGTGGTCGTATGTACATACCATACAACCACAATACAATGATGTTCCTAAGTGGTATCAAAGCAACAAAATGACCGACGCCCACCTTTCCAAAATTTCTACTTGGATTTGAAAAACCTTCTTCAAAAAACCTGAAAACAATAACAGCTTCAAAATTGGCCTCTAAAAAACAAGAAATAATATTGTAATCATTAGTTGCGCATATCATTAAATAGTAAAACAAGTCGGGTGGGGCTGGAAGACAACTTCTTTTCTATATTTCTAAAAGCCCCACCCGACTTCAATAGACGTGTTTTATTTTAATGATATGCGTAACTAGTGATAAGAATATTAATTTCTTGCTTTTTAGAGTTATTTAAGTTTGAGGTAAGTATTTAATTATGAAGCTGTTTTTGTTTTCAGGTTTTTTGAAGGTTTTTAATTTTTTTAAAAAGCTTCTTTTATTTTTTATTTTTAGTGGTAGGTATGTAAGCGTGTAAATATTTATTAACTAAGTATGTTGGAGGTTAGAAGGAAGGTTTAAAATAAATGTGCTACTAAATTACTTACTTATAATAGCATCGGTAAGTTGCCGTCGATGCCAGTTGGTATATGCCTGCAAATATGATTAATTTAATAAACAATGAATAAAGGCATCTAGTTCTAAAGTGTGGATATGATATTATAATTTGTTACTATTATTATAAAATTAATAATTAACCTTACCACAGTTGAACATAGTTGTAATTGGACATAGGTTTGGTGTACCTTCTTATTATTAAGTTTTATTGTTTAAGTTTTAATCTGTTGTCTGTAACTATGTCATTTAAAATAAAAAAAATAAAAAAATGATGACAACAAACCTCGCAGGAATAGAACACTAACATCATAAACGGGTAAGTAAGACTTTGTAACATAAAGTTAACAAAAAAATTATATAGGTACTTTAACACAAAAGTTACATAAGACGTTACATAAAATTGTAAAGCATATTTCACATAGGTTTTTTGTCGATATCGCGACATTAGATAAACAACTTTCGATTTTTAACTTAGATTTTTAACCACAATTTTATTTACTATGCAATGTTATGGTAATACCAGCATTAGGGGCCCGTGGTCCCACCGTTTTGACCTGCTGGTAGGACCACGGTATACCACTATGTACCCGTGATCCTACTGAAACAGAAAAGATATCACCAATCGAAATGGAACGAAATGTCACTATGATTTATGCAAGATATATAATTTAAAATATACTTACCGAATAGAAAAAACGAACACTTTAAAAAATAATTAAAATACATGATATAATAAGTTTTATTTTCAAGACGACTGTTTTAACTTCAATACGTTCGAGTATACAGTTGCTACGAGCTTGAACTGAAAATATATAGATAAGAATTTAATGATATTCCTTTCACCGTTCAAATATATTTACCTACTTATGGATGTACAGGGTGATATACTTACTTACATAAAGGTATGATTCCGATCTCGGCAGCAAGCAGCAGTGTTGCCGCAGCAGTGCTGCCGCAGCACTTCTGGTCACTTGCGGCAACACTGCTGCTTGCTGCCGACATCGGAATCATACCATAACTGTTATTCATAAAGGCTTTTTTTAAATACCCCTAAAAAACAAGAAATAATATTCAAATCATTAGATACCCATATCAACTTTAATAAAACACGTCTATATTGAAGTCGGGTGGTGGGATTAGATAGAGGACAACATCCAGCAGCACCCGACTTCATAAGACGTGTTTTATTAAAATTGATATTATGCGTATCTAATGATTTGAATATTATTTCTTGCTTTTCAGATGTATTTAATTTTAATGCTGTTTTTCGTTTTGTTTTCAGGTTTATTGAAAGAGGTTTTTTTTCTTTATTAAAAATCTTTTTTATTTGCAACTTTTTTGTGGTATGTAACCGTGTAAATATTTTTAACTTTATATAATATTTTCAATGGTAAAATATATACTTACTAGCGCCCGAGGTTTCACCTCCGTGGTTCCCGTTCCCGTGGAAATATCGGGATATAAAATATCCTTTGTTTTAAGCTAGGCTATCTACTATCTGTGTGTCAAATCTCAGCCAAATCCGTTCAGTAGTTTTTGCGTGATTGAAGAACAAACATCCAAACATCTAAACATCCAAACACCCAAAGCCACAAACTTTCACATTTATAGTATTGATTTTTATCAAGTTTTTCATATATGTTACGTGTCTTTTTTTGTCTATTTTTTACAATGTTTTAATACCTAGTTATGTACAAATCCATACACTACTTCATCTACTTTCATTCAATTTGTGATTGAACCTACAAAATAAAATACCAATGATAAAAAGAGTAAGTAGTTTCTCGGTATGTAGGCAGTACTTACTTACCTTGGTTACTGGTTAGGTAAGTAAGACATTTTTCCGTCGCTGCATCTAAAATATCGGGTGGAGTCAAATTTTCACTCACAACACTCACTACTATGACATTTTTAAGCAAAAGTGAAAATTAAAATCTAAAAATGGCGCGTATTCAATTAGAAAAATAAATAATGAGATGAGTGCATTCCAGAAGACTAATCGCTACGCTAAGTCATCGATCACCATAGAGTACATTTTAATGATTGAAAGTATGAGGGAGTTTGGGAATTTGGAGGGAATATCGTTGTTTTTTTTAATATCACGGCACTGCCTTCTTCTTGGATTTGCTTGTAATGAGAAAAAATAGTAGTTTATGAAACTGATGCATAATGAGGGGTATTAAAACATGAGTGTGTGTTTAAATCACGTTTAGTATCACACGAGTGTTTTAATACCTAGTTATGTACAGTTTCATACACTACTTTATCTACTCTCATGCAATTATTGTGATTGAACCTACAAAATAAAATATCAATGATAAAAAGAGTAAGCAGTTTCTCGACTTTGCTTTAGGTAGGTAGGTTGTACCAAATACTATAGAAACTCTACGTGTACTTACCTTGCTTAAGTATTACGTTTTTCCGTCGCCGTATCTAAAATATCTACTCACTCACTACTTACTATCAGATATTTTTAAGCAAAAGTAAAAATTTTAGTCTAAAAAATGGCGCGTATTCTATTAGAAAAAATAATAAGATATGACTGCATTCCAGCAGAGTAATCGTTACGCTTAGTCGTCGATCACCATAGAGTACATTTTAATCATGGAAAGTATGTGAGAATTTCATTGTTTTTTTTAATATAGCGGCACTGCCATCTTCTTGGATTTGCCCTGTATCGTAATGAGAAAAAAAAGTTATTTTATAACCATTTTTATAACATTGCTTAGTATAGCGAAGGTATGTTATAAAATAACTTTTTAATTTTTTTCGGTATTGCGTGTATAAAGTATGTCAATATAAATTCGATTTGAAATTCATAATTCGAATTTTACGATATGAGAGTAGATAAAGTTATTTTATAACATTGCTTAGTATAGCGAAGGTATGTTATAAAATAACTTAATTTTTTCGGTATTACGTGTATAAAGTATGTCAATATAAATTCGTTTTGATATTCATAATTCGAATTTTACGATATGAGAGTAGATAAAAAAGATTAAGTAACTGTAACTTCACAAATGTACAAATGTAACAGCAAAAGGAGATTATACCTTATCCACCATCAGCCACAACCACAAATGACAAGTATTTCTTCTTCTTATTTTAGTTTGGCAATCTACTCTCCTCTTTAGGGAGTAATTTTTGCCAGTGTCAAGTGTTGAATAGTTCTGTGGTAGATTGTTTCAGTATACATTGAAATGCGGGTGCATCGCATTCCAATGCTGCTTGGAGCATTTGGCACCAAGTATATCAAGACAGTTTACTCGGTAAGGTCAGCCGAGGTAGCCACCACTACAGTAAAAGTCTCAGCTTCACACAACCAAGATCGCGCCTATTTCAATTATCCCACATATTATTGTTCAGTTGCGTAGACACTTGTATCACAAAACTGCACCACTTTTAAGTCACAATATCCACTATGAATTGATTGGCGAATAATTAAAATAGTCACCAAACCCAACCCGACAAAATGGCGCCAAAAACTCTGACAAGTATTTAAAAAAAATTCGACACAATTTTTTTTTATAAGTACGTGTTGTGGTTGTGGCCGGTGGCGACTAAGGTATAATCTCCATTCTACTGTTACTTTCGTACATTTGTGACGTCGAAATGACTTTTTTTTTAATTTTTTTCACGTAACTGAAAATTCTGAAAGTTTTTTGTATTGCTAAGGGAGCTACACCTATAAAATATATGGAGATAATTTGATTTTCTCAGACATTCCCCATTGCGTCAATACACAACTTAGCAGATAATTTTATTACAAATTTACAAATAAATGGCATACCTACCTATCTAGTTTATATTTACACTTATTTCATAGTAGTCCTCTATTTGTCCTCTCCACCTCTGTTTGATATTTGTACAACTTGCAGTACGACCGCAGAATATACAGGGTCACTGGAAATATGACGTCTTCCTGCTAAGGGGTTATAGATGAGGTCAAAATAAATATTTTTTGTTTTATAACTTTTTCTCAAAAAGTTAATAGTTTTTGAGTTAATTGAAATTAAGTATTTTCTTAACAAAAGTACATTTTCAGACACAAAAATTTAAAATAAAAGATAAACTACGCATTCGATTCCGGTTTTTTTATTATTTTGGGATAGAGAACATTCTAACTAAATGTTGATAATGAATAAAAAAAAAATACAAAAAGCACAGGTGTTTATAAAAAACCGGCCAAGTGCGTGTCGGGCCACGCGCCATAGGGTTCCGTAGTTACCTTATACCATACCATATTTAATACCACCTATCATTTTTAGTTTGCAAAAATAACTTTGTTTTTCACAGTGTTGGTACGAATGACAAAGTTATATTTGCGGTTTTGGAAAATGTGCTATATCTCAAAAACTAATTACTATATCTCGTTCAAACCAATTTTGGTTGATAGTGTTTATTAAGATCTACAGCATATATTTTTTTTAGATTTTTCACTCTCTTATTTCAAAAGTTAAAGGGGGGGGGGGGGACTCACATTTTACCACTTTGGCGGTGAATATCTTTCAAACGGTTGACTTTGAGAAAAAGTTGTCTTAGAAACCTCAATGTCATTTTAAAGACCTATCTATAGACACCCAACACGTGTTGGTTTGAAGAAAAAAATATTTTTCAGTTTCAGTTCCATGTATGGGGAGCCCCCCCTTAATCTTTTATTTTTCTTATTTTTGTATTAAATCCGTTAAGCGGTTAACAGAATACATCTACCTACCAAGTCTCAACTGTGTAGTCTTAATACTTTCGGAATAAAGTGGCTGTGACATACGGACAGACAGACAGACAGACAGACAGACATGACGAATCTATAAGGGTTCCGGTTTTTGCCATTTAGGCTACGGAACCCTAAAAATTCAATCCTTAAACGCATTTTTTATTATTTTTCCAGATTTTTTAGGAAATAGCAGCAAATATCTTAAAAAAACTCCAAGTAACTCAGCGTGCTAAATATTTTAAAAACATCACCATCTATTTAGCTTTCAGTTGAAAAACTTATTAATAACTTAGATAAAAAATAAGAAATTAAGACGTTATTAAGACTTAACTTATAGTAATCCCATTTCATGTGGAAAAAAATCCTACTTCGAGCGCTTCGGAGGTGGCTGTATTATCCTACTTATATCATAAATGTGAAAGTTTGCTTGTTTGGATGTTTGTTAATCAATCACGCAAAATGGTCTGTGTTAACTCAATGTACATTGAGCCGTTAGTCCTGGCTGCATTTACAATCGCTTACACCGACCAATCCGCATTGGGCCCAAGTGGTGGGTTATGGCCCGTCCGCTTTATCCATCCACAAATCACAAGGCATTAAAAATGACTGATATGCATGGTTATTTGTGATGCCGATGCCGTCTGTATAAAATTTTGACTCATCGGCGGAAAATAATCCTGTCTCAAACTCACTCGGATCGGACGAATGTATTTTAGTAAGCACTACCATTTATGGCAAACTAGCTTCTGCCCGCGACTTGGTGTCGTGCGGCTGATATGATGAAGCTTTAATTTCTCATTTTTATTTAAGTTATTAATAAGTCTTATACTTCAAGTGAAAGCTGAATAGATGGTGATGTTTTTAAAATATTTTGCACGCTTAGTTACTTGGAATTTTTTTAAGATATTTGCTGCTATTTTCAAAAAATATGGAAAAATAAAAAAAAATGCGTTTAAGGATTGAATTTATTATAAATACCTGTGGTTTTTGTATTTTTTTTATTCATTATAAACACTTAGAATGTTCTCTATCCCAAAATAATAAAAAAACGGAATCTAATGAGTAGTTTATCTTTTATTTTAAATTTTTGTGTCTGAAAACGTACTTTTGTTAAAATATACTTAATTTCAATTAACTCAAAAACTATTAACTTTTTGAGAAAAAGTTATATAACAAAAAATATTTATTTTGACCTCATCTATAACCCCTTAGCAATACAACATAAAATCGAAAAATTAAAAATTATTGAAGCAAAAATGGCGTCGTATTTTCAAGTTCTGAATAAAAATACCTAGGTTATGCCGTTACTCTAACCCTCTTTATAAGTATAAATGTGATGGTATTCCTAAAATAATTGGAATGAAAATAAAAGAATGGTGTACTGTTTGTAATATAAATAATATATTTCAAAAGATGAGATGAACAATTACAATTTATAATAAATTGAAACATAGGTAGACTGAAACAAATTAAGTCTCAGTTAATAGTTTTATTACAATAACAATGCTCTTGAATTATTAGGGTCTGATTCACAGGATTGATTTTTCAAGGGTATAGCCCATTTTCTGAGCGACCCCATGGGTAGGTATCGTCTGTGGTCAAATAGAAATCACCAGTTTTTCTGAAACAACATACAAGTATTGAGATAAATTGAAATCTAAAATAATTATGATTAACGTTTATGATAGGTAAGTTTTAACATTGAAAATGTTTTTTCGTTCGCTCCAGTAGGCCCCCATTTTCGCTGAAAGTGCGACCCGCCCGTGATGCCCTGAGGTTTAGGGCCACGAGAACGTATGAGGGCACAAAAGACGCGGAATTTAAAGGGCATTCAGAAGATGTAAAAATTATTTTGAAAAAGTCAAAAAAGTAGGTTTTTCTTTTTTTGGGAAAAAAAGAAAAACCTACTTTTTTCGAGCGAAAAATCGTGTGTTTTCACAGAAAATTCGAGAATGGGGCCGAATTTCAAAAATATGAAAAAAAGCACCTCGTTATTGAATCAAGGAACATTTTAGGTCATTACACTTTTTCAGCCGCGAGTTTAGCGCGGCGCGAGGATTTGTTCCGGATTCATCATGTTCCTGACTCGTCATGTTCCAGATTTGCCGAATTCCAGATTCGCCGATTTCCTGATTCGTCGTAATACGTACAATTGACAATACTGGCGCTTTACCATTTCTAAGTTTAAAATTGCCGTCACAACAAAAATGGCAGCAACTCTTTACAAATTATAAAAACCTTTTTAGATAGCTAGTAGTAAGTAGTACCTACGCAAATAAAACCTCTTTAGATTAGTAATTTTATTTTAAATTACTTTTCTACGATGCTGTCAATATAACGTCTGACTTGTATTTAGATAATATTTTATTTATTTCTTGTAGAAAATGGATCTATATAATAAAAAAGAAGACTTAGTATTCATCAACAGTGAAAGAAAAAAAAACAGTATACTACTTCATGCCGGCTACAAGTACAATTTACAAAAAAGGAATGACAACAATTCTTGTAATTGGAGATGTACAAAAAGGGGTGAATGCTCTACTTCTATTAGTCTGGATAACAATAACAAAATAATAAAGCAGCCAAAGCACACCTGTAGACCTGATTTTTTAAAGTTAGAGGCTGATAAATGCTTTAGTATCATGAAAAAAGCTGTCATTAAAGACATGGGACCTATACCAGGCATTTTTGAAAAAGTTGAGCAAGACTTCGTAGAATCAAATGGCGAGTCATCTCTATCTCAGCTACCAACGTGGAAAAATAAAAAAAGTTGCTTATATGATATCAGAAATAGATCACTGAACGTCCAGAAATGCACCTACAAGAATTTATGTGATGTTGTTAATCCAGAAATTTTATCAAAAGATTTTTTGATTTGCAATGATGGCGATCACGACAAAATACTGATATTTTCATCGCCCATTGCTCTGGATTCACTATCAAAAATTTAAGATTACTACGCAGATGGTACTTTTAAAGTCCCACCTCAGCCATTTTGTCAATTATTTAGTCTCCATGCAAATTTGGAAACTAGTACTGAAAATTCCTACTTTGTTCCACTTTTATATGCGCTTCTGCCAGACAAAAGTGAAAACACTTACCACCGTTTATTTTTTATTTTGTAAGAAAAATTCGGTTTAAGTTTCAAAATTTAAATGCGACTTTGAAATAGCGGCTATCAATGGTTTTCAAGCAGTATTTCCTGATGCAAAGGTAACAGGCTGTTATTTCCATTTTATAAAGGCGTTATGGAAAAAATCTAAAGATATAGGAACGTTTGATACCGAGGAAGGTCGACTGTATACTAAATTGTGCTCTAAATTAGCTTTGTTGCCGAAACAATATATTGCAGAAGCATATATGTAGATTTCGAATTCCGCCTCGACTTCAGAACAAATAAAGCTATTTCATAATTATTTCATTAACTTCTGGATGAAAAAGATAACCAGTTCTTTGTTTTGTGTCGATGAAGACAATTATCGTACAAACAATGCCGTAGAAGGGTGGAACAATAGAATCAACCACAGATTGCCAAAAAAAGGT
This sequence comes from Agriphila geniculea, assembly GCA_943789525.1. Classification (NCBI taxonomy): domain Eukaryota; kingdom Metazoa; phylum Arthropoda; class Insecta; order Lepidoptera; family Crambidae; genus Agriphila; species Agriphila geniculea. The sequence goes on from OX038877.1 coordinate 22,064,344, forward strand.
TCACTCTATTTATTTATTAAGAAAATGAGAGATGAAGCTAACTATCAAGACATAAGAATAAAAAAATATCTTTTGCACTCCGGCCAAATACAACGAAGGCGGCCCAAAGATTTAATAAAGTTTAGAAAAGAATAAGAGATCATTGATGATCTCATAAATAATAAATCTACAATTGTTGAGTGCCTTAGTAGGCTATGTGAATTGTAAGTCGTAACGTAAGATGTAGATGCGGTCTGTCAAGAAGATTATTTTTTTTGTTTCATTCTTTAATTTTATGCATAAATGACAAAAACCGGTTGTTTTCCATGAGAATTTTTATATAATTTTATTTTAATTAAAAGTTCATTAAAGAATGTGTTAATTTTCTATTTGTTTTTTTTTATTACGAATATGCTTCAGTGAATTAATATTTGAATTAAAATGTAATGTAGGTATATTATGCTGTTGGTCTACTTTATAAATAAATTAATAAAAAATATGTCATCGACTGTATTCCGACGAATCTGGACTACGTCGAATCTGGAATACGGCGAATCTGGAATACGACGAATCAGGAACATGACGAATCCGGAACAAATCGGCGCGAGGTGCGATATCACGCGGCGGGCGGCTCGCGTGCAGCCGCGAGGACGTATGAGAGCTCAAAACAAAAGACGCGGAATTCGAAGGGCTTTAATGAGGGATTTTCCAGGCAACGTTCCTTTAAAATCACCTAGATGGCGCTGTCCAATTTCCATGGCATTAGTATGAAAGACTGACCAAAGTGTAGCGAGCGACCATCGAAAGAAAATAAAAAACTTATAATGTTGACAAGTGATTATTTCCTCTATGATTTTGACAGTTTGCTTTCTTTATGTTTCGCGGCAATTTTAAATGTTGTGATCTGCTTTTCAATAAGAATAAATAAATGTCGATAGGTATCTTATTTTGAAAATACCTTAAAATGAGGAGATGTCATTGTGTTGTGCCTGGGTGCAAAAATTGGGGGCATCATGCAATGCCGAAAGATAATAATCGGAGAAGTCTTTGGATTAATGCTATGAAGATAGAAAATCTGATATCAGAGTTGAAACATCCTTTAGTTTGTACACTCAGGGGCGGATCCAGGATTCATGTTTGGGGGGGGGGGGGGGCCCTCGGAGCCTCGGGTCTAGGGTTACCTTACATAGATATCTATGTAAGTGAGGATGCCTTAGGATGCACAAAACGCCTGATTTTTCAGAAATGCTTGTCTATAGGAAATAAAACGGCCGCGCAGCGCGATTTTTAGTCAGTTTTATCCACTAGTCTTGTACTCTTGCCTGTCTATAGTAAAAAAAAATGGCCGCGCAGCTCAATTTTTAGACAGTTTTATTCACTAACCTTATCTGTCTTTAGTAAAAAAACGGCCGCGCAGCGCCATTTTTAGTTAGTTTCATCCGTTATACTTGTACTCTTGCCTGTCCGTAGTAAAAAAAAGCAGCCGCGCAGCGCGATTTTTAGTCTGTTTTATCCACTAATCTTGTCTGTCTATCTATAGTAAAAGATACAGCAGCGCAGCTCCACTTTTAGTCAGTATCATCCAGCAATCTTGTCTGTATTTAGTAAAGAAACGGCCGCGCAGCACCATTTTTAGTCAGTTACATTACAACTGTTATACTTGTACTCTTGCTTGTATATAGTAAGAAAAGCAGCCACGCAGCGCGATTTTTAGTCAGTTTTATCCATTAATCTTGTCTGTATTTAGTAAAAAAAAACAGTCGCGCAGCGCCATTTTTAGTCAGTTTCATCCGTTAATCTTGTACCTACTTTTGGTCGTCTTTAGTAAAAAACGGCCGCGCAGCGCGATTTTTAGTTAGTTTCATCAATTAATCTTGTCTGTTTTACAGTAAAAAACGGAGCCCGCGCTGTGCCATTTTTATCCACTAATCTTGCAATATGTGGTTTCATCCGGGCAGACGGGTAGCTTGCGCAGCAAGGTTTGCGTGATTGGAGCATGTACGCAAGATTTTACAGCGAGACTCACTAAACAAAAATGCCTGTCTCTGCTTTGCTCCAGCAGCAAGCCTTGAAACCGTAAAATGCTTGTCAAATGCGCCAAATGTCTGTCAGATAGTAACCTTACTCGGGCCACGTTTTATGATTCAAAAAAATAAAGATAGAGGCACTGACACTACCTACATAAAACAGTAAGACTTTAAAAAAAAAAAAAAAAGTTCAAAAAAGTTCAATGTTATCCGCAAAGGTAATCGGCTTCGTGGGGGGGGGCATGGCCCCCTTGCCCCCCCCCCCCCCTGGATCCGCCAATGTGTACACTACATTTCAAGGATTCTGATTATATGGATGCAGAATATGCAGATATAAATGTTCTGAGTAAGTAACACGCTAACCCATTATTATTTACGTGTTAATTTAGAAACACGTATCAAGATTGATGCAACAACTATCTCTAAGAAACATGTGTCAAATTTCACCAGAAAATTTTGGTCATCCCATACTAAATTGATCACGTGATCTCTTTGATTTGTATGGTAAGTCGATTTTTATTTTACATATTTGACCATGTGTTCACATTTTCGAGCAACTGTAACTATTGAAAATCACGTGGAATATATTATGACTTGGCGTATTAACATTATGATAAATAAATAACATTTTGCAGTGTTTCGTGCTACATTTGTACTTGCCTTTGAACGAGAACAGCTTTTTTTCCGGTTCGCTTAGCATTGCGCTTCTCCAACTCTGCTTTTAGCGCTGCTAGTGTCCAACAACCGTAGTTTTTACTCATGACCGATGGTAATAGGAGCAATAAAAAAAGTAAGATGGACTTTACGCTCACAACGCGCAAACAGATTTCAAAGAAAACAAGCTATCAAATTATACATCATAGAAGTCTTTGGTCAAATCATATTTTTTTTACGATGGTACGGATGGTGGGTATTCTTTTTGGTCAGACCTTTATACTAATGCCATGGAAATTGGACAGCGCCATCTAGGTGATTTTAAAGGAACGTTGCCTGGAAAATCCCTCATTTAAGATGAGTTAAAAAGAAATTGGAAAATTTTGTATTGAAAAAAAAAAATAGTTTTGAAAAAAAAAGTTTTTTAAGTGTTCTTACTTATACAAGGTCATTTTGTATACACCATCCAAATTTTGAGGATGTGCTCAGTCCATGAAACTGAACAACTTTCTCTAAAGAACACAGAGCCAAATATGTAGAAAAAAAAAGACTATTCATATAAATCAAAGAGATCACGTGATCAATTTAGTATGAAATGACCAAAATATTGTGGCGATATTCGACATGTTTCTTAAAGAAAGTTGTTTAGTTTCATGGCTTTTAGAATAAAAAAAAGGAATTTGTACTCCAGCCCCACCCGACTTCAATAGACGTGTTTTATTATTACGAATATTATTTCTTGCTTTTTAGAGATAAGTTTTTTGAAGTCGGTTTTTTGTTTTTTTAAACAATTTTTTTTTAAATAATCTATTATAGGTAGATTCATTTTCAATGCCCTTTCAAGTCGTGTAGAGCACGAGATCTGTATTTTTTTTTTCAATATTTTGTTAGATTCTAAAGTAATTAGCTAATAGCTAAAGCACTTGTGTTATGGAAATTAGATACAATGGTGGAACTACAAACACCCAGATTTAACAGACAATATTGAATCAAACAAAAAAAAAATAAGAGTAAAATGCGCTGCAACGTCACTCGAGAATGTATGGCAAAGAGAACATTCTATTGTGTTACGTCGTGGCCTGGCCACCACGGTGCAAAAAAAATTAAAAACCCGCCTGCATAAAAAGACAAGTCAACTGAAAAGATGGAAACAAGATTAAATATTAAAGGCAACATTATAACACCATGCAGTCGGAGGCATGCATAAAGAGAGTGAAATTATTTGAGTTATATGCCTTCGACTGCATGTTATAATGTTGCCTTTAATATTTAATCTTGTTTCCATCTTTTCAGTTGACTTGTCTTTTTATGTAGGCGGGTTTTTAATTTTTTTAAATTTATTTTTTAGTTCTTATTTACTACAATCATTATATACCTTTTTGAAATCCTTATAATCGATGATTTTCGGTCGATTGCGATGCCCAGTGGCTTATGAATACAATATCAACGGGGATACGATAACTCAGCTCACCACTATCCGAGATCTGGGTGTTGTTTTTGATCGAAAGTTAACGTTTCACGACCACATAACCGCTCTTGCAAAAGAATCTTTTCGGCGTTTGGGATTCATTCTTAGAAATGCAAAAGATTTTCAAAATATTCAAGTCATAGGACTTATTTTCATGGCGTTGGTACGTAGCAAATTGGAGAGTGCCATGTGTGTATGGAACCATCATGAAAGCTCGTATGTCCTTATGTTAGAGAAGGTGCAAAAAGCATTTCTTCGATATTTGTACAAACGCGTGAATGGATACTATCCCTTCATGTATCCGTCCAAGTTTTTGCTGGGTTGTCTAGGCTATAATTCCTTGGAGGTTAGGCGAATGAAACATCAACTCGCAACTATGTGCAAAATTCTTAACGGTAAGATAGATGCTCCTGACTTGCATAATGAGCTGTGTCGACTTTTTGTACCGAACAACTACCGCCGTAGTAGAAGGCACCGGTTGCTTGCCGTGCCATGGGGCCGTACGTGGCACGTGCTAATTCACCTACACCGCGCTTCCTTTCCGCGCTCAACTCTCTCCTTGCCAACAACCCTGAATGTGACTTGTTTGCGGATGGATGGATGAAATTATTGTCAGAATGTTTGCGTTATTGTGAAAGTATGAATGAATAGTTATTGTTGAAATTGTGTTAGAAAACTGTATTAATTATGTTCTTTAATTATTGTAATTGGTGTGTCCGTCATAATTAAAGTAAAAATAAATAAATAAATAAATAAAAAAAAATACGAGCCCTTTAATTTCTAAAAAAAAATTTTTTTCCACTACGTATAATAGCACCGTGCAGCCGCCATGTTGGTTTTTTTATAACGCCACTTTCTTAAAAACACTTGGGCTGGCAAGACATCTAACGATATGTTAATCATGGAAATCCGTTCACCCGTTTAAAAGATATGAGGTAATAAAGAATATTACATACAAAGACACATACAAGATACGCGCAAAAAACATAACCCTCTTGCAGTCGGGTAAAATGGTATGTCAGTAGCATGTAAAAATTTCTTAAGTCTATAGTCAGTAGAGTACGGGTGCGTACTTTATGGTATCCAAAGGAAAAAATCCAGAACCTATTTCACGAGTTATTGCACATTTCTTGTGGCCAGGTTACAAGTACAACTTATGCGTCTAGCCCCCCTAGCATGACCACCGAAACCGATGTTTGGTTTAGTAGGGGGGTTTTGTCAATTTAAAAAAAAAGTTTATTGGTTACGTAAGGGTCTTATTCAAACACAATAACTCTCGAAATATGCAATTAAGAGCAATGATTTTAATGTTGTTTTGTAGATAATATTCCTGTGTATTATAAAAACGTAAAAAAATTGCACATTACTGTCCTAGTTTTCGAGATCTGTGAGGAAAACTAAAAAAGCACACACATTTCATATTAAAATTTACTTTAGTAATTTTTTATGACGTATTAAAGTTAAAAGTTTACATAATTAATTTTTTTACTTGATAGGTGACATATTAACTTTCGAAAAGTATTTTTTTCAGAACTATAAGACTTTAAAATACGGAGAAATTAATATTTTTCGGCAGGGCCATCTAAAATAAAAAGTTAAATTTAAAATGCCGGTCATTCCAACAGAGAGGGGATAGACCCTAACATGTGGGAGGAGAGGGGGGGGGGGTTTGTCTATAAAATTGGTCATATTATCTGCCTTTAAAAGCTCCGACATCGCTAACCAAACATATTGTATATCGAGTGATAATAACTGATATAGCGTTTTATCGACACTCAATTGTCAAAATCTATTGTCTTTTGACAGTTATACGTGACTAGCTTTTGCCCGCAACTTCGTTCGCGTGATTAAGGTAGATGTGCATTTATTTTGAAAGTCATGGATTACCAATAGATTAATTCGTCCAAGCCAATAGACCTAGGTGGGTATTTATCAGTAGACCTAATTTCAAACATTTAAATTTTCCCATAAAAAAATATGCACAAACTGGAACACTCTGTAGCACCCTGTATATAGGGATTTTCCAAAACCCTTTCTTAGTGTTTACCTACACCATGAAAGGTATCGATCTACCCTCCAAAAATGGTGTCTCTATCTCCAGCCCTATACAAATCCCAATACAAACTGGAACATCCTGTAGCACCCTGTATAACGAGAATTTTCCAAAATGCTTTCTTAGTGGTCACCTACACCATGAAAGGTATCACCCTCCAAACATGGTGTCTCTATCTTCAACCCTATACAAATTCCCATACAAACGGGAACACCCTGTAGCACCCTGTATAACGGGAATTTTCCAAAACCCTTTCTTAGTGCTCACCTACACCATGAAAGGTATCTACCCTCCAAAAATGGTGTCTCTACCTTCAGCCCTATCCAAATCTCCATACAAACTGGAACACGCTGTAGCACCCTGTATAACGGGAATTTTCCAAAACGTTTTCTTATTTCTCACCTACACCATGAAAGGTATCTACCCTCCAAAAATGGTGTCTCTACCTTCAGCCCTATACAAATCTCCATACAAACTGGAACACGCTGTAGCACCCTGTATAACGAGAATTTTCCAAAACCCTTTCTTAGTGCTCACCTACACCATGAAAGGTATCTACCCTCCAAAAATGGTGTCTCTACCTTCAGCCCTATCCAAATCTCCATACAAACTGGAACACGCTGTAGCACCCTGTATAACGGGAATTTTCCAAAACGTTTTCTTAGTTCTCACCTACACCATGAAAGGTATCTACCCTCCAAAAATGGTGTCTCTACCTTCAGCCCTATACAAATCTCCATACAAACTGGAACACGCTGTAGCACCCTGTGTAACGGGAATTTTTCAAAACCCTTTCTTAGTGCTCACCTACACCATGAAATGTATCTACCCTCCAAAAATGGTGACTCTACCTCAACCCTATACAAATTCTCATACAAACTTGAACAACCTGTAGCACTCTGTATAACGGGAATTTTCTAAAATAATTTCTTAGTGCTCATCTACATCATGAAAGGTATCTACGCTCCAAAAATGGTGTCTCTACCTTCAGCCGTTAGGGCTCTACACCTATCCCAACAATCAATCAATCAATTAAGAGTTTTATATATAAAGATAAAATGAGTAGGAATCTATAAGCTAAAGTGGTCATGCTAGAAGCTTCTATCGACAAAAAAAGCAACATTTATGAAATTATTTATATGAGGGGTCTGAGTAGTATGAGTTGCGTATCACAGAAAAAACGTCTTCTTTCTTTAAAAAAAGTTAGTTAAATACATATTATAGAAATTAAACTTTACAAGACTAAACGCCTAGCGCTATTATCAGAGCAATAAACATTACGATTACGAGTTTATACAGGCGCTATATTATTATATATATTATTGCTCTGTCATTAATGCTAGGCATAAACTTTGAAGTAAGTCACCTCTGTATCAGGCGCGGTCCGAGGGGGGGGGTCACAGGGGACATGACCCCCCCCAAAATCGTACACGTCACATAGAAAAAGCTTCTAAACATTTACAGAAAAGCAATTATTATTATTAGTGACCCCCCCCAAAATTTCAGGCTGCGACCGCGCCTGCTCTGTATCGCATTGTATTTTGCTAGATCGAGAAAGATAGGATCGCATCGTCGATGTTGCCATTATCTAAGGCACAATTTAGAAGTTCATGCTCAACGGGCTATCACTGCGCACCATCTAAGATACTTCGAACACCACAAGCGTGCACAAGATCTGTTCCTCCCTTTTCATTTAATAGGCTATTTGACTAATTTTGGAAAACCATTTTAAAATGTTCCTTATTACGTAATAAGCGCACCACATTGATATTTCAGGAAAAATCAATGTATTTCATTAAAAAAAACAGTGTTAAAGTTTAAAATTTTAAAACCGCGCCAAAAACGCTATGGCGCTGGACACGTGCCTTGTTGACGTCACTAGCCTGTAAACTTACATTCATTCATAATATCCTTAGCCATTTGACAGCCATCAATCGCGGATCCTTAGTCTATGGTCGTGTCAAACGCCTGAAGCCATATTTATTTACAGGCAAGTGACGTCATCAGTCATCTTAGAGCGTTTTTGTTAATTTAAAAATTATTGCATTTTTCTAGGTGAAATTAATCTATTAATAGACTTAATTTGATCTTTATAATAGTTAAATATGTTTTTTTACGCCAATATCTGTTAAGATAACCACAATTTGTAGTATATTTTCAATGTTGTAAAATACCCTATTTTCTATCCCTTAATAAGTCTGCAGACCCTACTCACTGGCAAAACACTGTAGAAAAGTGTGTTTTTTTTTTACTTTTAATGGGCTTACTCTTGGCCACATTCGAGAACCATAAGGCTAAGAAGAGGCCGAAGATGAAGCGAGCTTGCCCAGAAGAAGCCTATTCACTCGTGCCTTAAATATCGCTGGGTTATATTTTTTCGGGAATACAGACGCAGGCAGGGAATTCCACTCCTTTCAATAGTCAATAGTCAATAGTTTATTTGCTTAAAACATGGTAAAAAGTTGTTACAGTTGTTTGTAGATCACATGTTTTGCTAGTAATTAAAGTAGCATGCAAATATGGGTACTTAAGTAATAGAAATTAACAATCTAAAAAAAAATATTAAATTAAATACAATTCGATGTCAATAAGCATTTAAATAATTTTTAGTACATACAATCTGTTTTCATGTCAAAAAATGATTGAACATCATAAAAGTTTTGTTCCATAAGCCATTTGAACAATCTATTTTTAAAATTACTTGTGCTAAGTATCTTCAGATTTTTTGGGATTTTATTGTATATTTTGATACACATGACTAAGCAACTTTTTGAATATTTTTTCGATCGTGGGACATCATTTATTATTAGTCTATGTGGATATCTAAGTCTCTCATTATTAGATCTCACGAATAATGTCATGTGCTTATGGACGAAAACAGCTATCTCGTAAATGTAGAGGGACGGTAGCGGCAGCAATCCGAGACTTTTAAACAGAGGTTTGCAAGATTGGTCCGGCGGAATCCCACATATAGCCCTGATACATTTCTTTTGGGCAATGAACGCCCTATTTTTATCAGTACTGTTGCCCCACAGTATGAGCCCGTAACGTAGAACTGATTCTACATAAGCGCGATATGATATGATAGCAGTTTTCCTATTCGTTACATTTCTTACTCGTTTTAGTGCGTATACAAACTGATTTATTCGACTGCATATATTATCTATGTGTATTTTCCAAGCTAAGTCTTCGTCTAAAGTTATTCCTAGAAATTTTAGATGAGAGACTTCTTTTATTTTTGTGACATTCAATGTAAAATTATATTTTTTATGCTTGGATTTATTGAATTGTAAATAATATGATTTATTAAGATTTATTTTTAAATTAATTGTATTTAACCAGTTTATCATGGTGTCAATCGTATTATTGATGTCAGATTCGTGTTTACGTATAGAGTCATTGGATGTTATTATGATTGATATATCGTCAGCAAATAGAATACATTTATGGTCAATTATTTGAGTAATGTCATTTATATAAAGTAAAAATAAAACAGGCCCTAATACGCTCCCTTGTGGAACTCCACGTGAAGTCTCCCTGAAGTCTGATGGGAAAGACCGCATTTCATTTTCCACTATTTTGTCGATAAAAACGCATTGTCGTCGACCACTCATGTAGGATATTATCCATGCTAATGCGGGACCTCTGATTCCGAGATATTCCAATTTTTTAAAGAGAAGTTTGTGGTCAACGTAATCGAACGCCTTTGACATGTCGATGAATACCCCTGTTGTCAAGTATTTTTTGTTAAGACTTGTTAGTACAGTACGCATAAGTTCAAAAGTAGCTAGGGTTGTAGATTTATTCTTTTGGAATCCATATTGCTCATTTGTTATTATATTATATTTTGAACAAAAATCAATCAATCTTTTTAACATGCATTTTTCAAATACCTTAGAAAGTATTGGTATTAGCGTGATAGGTCGATAGTTATCGACATCATCTTTAACCCCTTTTTTGTAAAGAGGCTTAACTAATGATAGTTTTAATTTTTCAGGGAAAGTTCCTGTGGAGAAGGATAGATTTATTAAATGAGCCAGTATACAGGCTAGTTCTGTGGCGCATTCTTTTAATATTTTTGTACTAAATCCATCATGGCCCTCGGCATTAGTATTTTTCAGACTCATAATTTCTTTTTTTACTTCGTGAGCTGTCACTGGATTTAAATACACAGAATTTGCTATTGTTTTAGGTTTTTGGCAAGATTTATTATTGTTTGTTTGTGTATTCGTCAAATTAATAAAGTAATTGTTGAAAGCGTTAGCAATGTCAGTTGGATCCGTTAATGTCTTATTATTAATATTCAATTTATTTATATTTTTGTCAATGATATTATTTGATATTTGATCATGTATTACTGACCATGTCGCTTTACATTTGTTTTTATTATTATTTATGAAATTAATATTAGCCATTTTTTGTGAATTGTAAATACACTTGTTTAATAAGTTAGAGTAAGTCAAATATTTTTCTTTATTTGTAGAGGTCTTATTCTTGTAATAACTATAGCGCAAGAATCTTTTGGTTTTACAGCTAACTTTAAGACCTCGGCTAATCCATTTTTGTTTTTTAATATTCATATTATTTATTTTAATTCTTATAGTCGGGAAACATAAATCGTAGAAAAGCCGTAGTGTATCATAAAATTTATCAAATGCTACGTTTAGACTATTTTCATTGTATATTTCCGACCATGATAAGCTATTTAGGCATTCCTTAAATTTTTTTATATTCTCGAAGCAATAATCTTTTTTATAAACAAAATGTGACTTTGGCTTGGCATTGATTTTTTCTACTGGAAAAGTTAATAGTTGGGCCGTATCATGATCCGACAAGTAAAGGGGCAATACAGTAGCAGTTGCGTCTTTGATGTTACTTAAAATATGATCGATGCAGGATTCTTTACGAGTCGGTGAATTGATATGAATTTTCAATTTATAATTACTACATAAATCTTTTAAATCGTTGACCATATTTCCTGATTTTAAGGTGTTAATGTTAAAATCACCTGCAATAACAATGTTTGTGTGTCTCTTGTAGCGCCTACATATTTCATGTAGAAGCTGGTCCAATTTGTCAAGGAATATAGTTGGATCAGACTTGGGTGTTCTGTAGAGACAGATTATTATCATTTTTTGAGACGGAATGTAAATACCACTAGCTTCGAATGTTAGTTGGGCAGAATGATTTTTTAGGAACGTTAGTTCTGCATAGGCTATGTTTCGTTCGACAAGTATACAGGTGCCACCCCTTTGCTTGTCTCTACAAAATGCTGTTGCTAATTCATAATCGGCTAACTTGACGAATTTATTACGATTAGCTGTCAGAAACGTTTCGGATAAACATACAACATTGGGTTTTTTATCCGATTCCCGTAATTCTTCCAACGTTAATTCTAGTATCTCTTGTTTTGAAATAATACTTGCTATATTTTGATGGAATATAAAAAAATTCTGTTTGGTCTTATTCGACATTTGGGTCACGAAAAAGCTCTTTCTTATTTTGTTTAGGGAAGTAGTCAGTAATAGTACGTTTTGTGGCTGTAGGCATTTTTTTTGTATCAGATTTACAGGCGGGGACACGTGCTGACTCAACTTGTGCAAAGTAATAAGGGATTGTACCTTTTTGATATTTATTACGAATTTTATCGCGGGTCACTGGATTACTGCGCTCCATCAAACCTCTCAATTTACTTGCATCGAGATATTTTTTCTCGTAGTCAATGCAGTCAATTTTAAAATTTATTGAGTTACACATGTCAAAAATTGTATGATGTCCGATTGTTACAAAATGGCTATTTTTATAATTATTGCAGATTTTTTGAAAATTATTATTTAGTTCATATACATTTATATACATATTTTTAAATGAATTCAATATAATAACGTCATTATCCTTATATCTAATTAATAAATTACGTAATTGTGATACTAAAATCCTTGGCCGTGCGCATTAAGAAGGAAGATGAAAAACGCTTCGTGCGCATGCATGGAATGTCAACCAAATAGGGGTGAAACCCCGCCGTGCGTCTGGATGTCCGATGGTAGAACGGGGATGGCGGAATGAGCTCATGCAGCTCAAGAGCACACTCTCCGAAATATAGTCTGTAGAACACCGCCAGACAAGCTACTTCACGGCGGTGGGAAAGACTGTGAAGCTTGGTTTTTAATAGCGCACTATCCCCTATAAGTTTTCTGGCTCTGTGTTCAACCAAGTCGAGTGCGGCTAGCTGGTACTTTGCGGACCCATCCCACAGGTGGCAGCAATATTCCATGCACGACCGGACTTGCGCTTTGTAAAGAGTTAAGAGCTGTCCCGGCGTGAAATATCGCTTAACCTTGTTCAGGATGCCTAGTTTTTTGGCCGCAGTTTGAGCCTTCGACTCGATTGTGTCACCAAAGTTGAGATCGGAAGTCAACTTTATGCCAAGGAGATCGAGATTGTCGGTGACAGGTATAGTTACACCTCGGAAAGTAGGAGTCAAGTTCAGAGGACTCTTCTTTGCAGTGAATAGACATGCCTGCGTTTTGGTGGCGTTAAAAGTGACCAAATTGTTGTCGCCCCATTGGGAGACAAGACTCAAAGTCGCATTCGTCCGCTCCACCATGGCCTCTCTCAAGGCACAATTTCTTCCCTGCTGGCCTTTGCATTGGACAAATACCTCTCCGCAACCGTGCTGTCGCTGCATACCCAACAATTCCGGGCATGAGCAGATCGTTGATGTGCAGCAAAAATAGCGTTGCGGAAAGAACGGATCCTTGAGGAATTCCAGCTTCTATAGCCATGAGGTCAGAGGAGCAGCCATCAATAACTACTCTTATCGACCGTTCGCTCAAGAAATCCGAAATCCAACTGCAAAAGTCGGCAGGTAAACCATACGCTGGAAGCTTGCTCAGCAAACTAGCGTGCCAGACCCGGTCAAAGGCTTTCGAGATATCAAGCGACACTGCAAGTGCTTCGCCATGATTCTCGATCGCTTCACCCCAGCAATGCGTAACGTACACTAGGAGATCCCCAGTTGAGCGTTCCCGGCGAAAACCAAATTGACGGTCACTGAGTAGGTCGTGGTTCTATATGTGCGATAGCAGCTTGTTATTCAGTACCCTTTCCATAACTTTACAGAGTATGGAGGTAATATAGCAATAGGTCGATAGTTATTGGGGTTGGCACGGTCACCCTTTTTGGGTACGGGTTGCACATTCGCAATCTTCCAGGACTTGGGAACTGTTTTAGTTTTAAGAGAGAGGCGGTACAGGCGTGTAAGTACAGGAGACAACTCAGGAGCACAGATTTTTAGTAGTCTAGCAGGAATGCCATCAGGGCCGCTGGCTTTATTCACATTCAGGTTCTGCAATGCTCTTTTGACCTCTTTAGTGTGTATGGTGATATGCGGCATGGAAACGCCGCAGTGAGGTAAAGTAGGTGGATTTACCGAGCTAAATAAAACCTGACTAAAAAATTTGATTAAATAAAACCTGCTGCGCGCTGGATTGATTAGTTCTTTTGCGTTTAGATCGAAATAATTTAACTAAAAGATGTGATAACAGCTTAGACATTCTAGATCTTGCTCGGTTCCGGAGTTTCAATACTTATTATATTTTTCTTGTATTGGACGTATAGAAAAGTTATCTAATTTCAAAATCTATCGCAATCGCTTTTATTTTTACATAATGGATTGCCACATTTCTTTGGTAAGTTTTAATTTATGCTAAAAATAAGTATCAATGTATCACATCCTGAAAACGATTGCGATTGATTTTGAAATTAGACTATAGATAGGCCGGCCGGTTCGTCATAGAATGGCAGCGAACTAAAATCTATGGAACAAGCATAGCGCTCAAAAAATGGCACCACACGAAAACTACAACTAAGTGCCACACTAAAACTACAACTAAGTGGATGGAGCTAAAAATGCTGGCATTTAATTATGAAGCACAAAGCGTCTGAGCACTGTGGTAGGTGTGAACCTCTATAAAAAAAAGTTGGGAGTTACAAATCGTGATAAAGTTTGGCCAAATGATGGAAACTAATCAGTAGGCTGTTCCCAACTAATGTTGAGCTGGGCCAAACTATCCTTACATACAGTTCCATACGGCGGCAGGTTAAATAGCGCTGTTTTCCCTGTTTCATTCTAAAAATTATATCAATTCAGGTTTAGCTAACTAATAGGTCAAATGTGGTAGGTATAATTTTCGGATAAATCAATAACGTAGAATTTATTTCTGGTATAATAAAATACAATGTATGAAGCAGTTTCTGAATAATTACTCAATAACCGATATTTTTAAACTTATTTTTTTTATTTTAGGTATTGGCACTTGTTTTAGTATTTTCAAAAACCTACCGCGAAAGAAGCGTTTTTCAGGTTGATTTATGAAATACTTTTGTAATATTAACTGTATTTTATACAATTTGAGCCCAACCCAAGTAGTTTATGTTCATTGTTTGCGGAGACACAGCTAGTCAAAAATAGGCATATTTTCGCAAAATAAAAGGATTTTTCGTTTCGTTCGGAAGCGTTTTTCAGGTATTTTGTTCATATTTCTGTTAAGTTAATTAAATTTTCTACAATTTGAGCTTAATTTGAGTCATCTAGGTCTATTGGTTGCAGAGACAAAGCTGGTTCAAAATGGGTCTTTTATCGAAATTAATTGAAAAAAATCTTATTTTTGACTAGCTGTGTCTCTGCAATCAATAAACCTAAAGTACTTAAATTAGGCTCAAACTGTAGAAAATTTAATTAACTTTGCAGAAATATAAACAAATAAACCTGAAAAATGCTTCCGAACGAAACGGAAACCCTTTTTATTTCCTGAAAAAATTCCTATATTTAACTAGCTGTGTCTCCGCAAATAATGGACTTTAACTACTTGAGTTAGGCTCAAGTTGCCCGGATGCCGTATAACGGAAAGTCGCACATGGGAAGAAAAAGTTGAGTATCTACCTGCTGAAACCGACTGGACCACCGCCCACAAGGTCGTCAACCCGGAGAAAGTAAGATGGGCAATCAACAGCTTCCTCCCATTCAAATCAACGGGACTAGATGGAATTTTTCCAGGGCTGATGAGGTGGAGCGACGGTGGTCTTATTGACCACCTCGTAGCCATCTACAGAAGCTGCCTAGCACACCGCTATATTCCTATGAAATGGAGGGAAGTCAAAGTAGTCTTTATTCCTAAACCCGGCAAAGGAGACTACACTCAACCTAAATCATTCAGACCAATTAGCCTCACATCATTTCTTTTAAAGGTGTTGGAGAGACTAATAGACAAAGAGATAAGGAGCACTGCTTTAGTCAGGAACCCCTTAAATCCAAATCAACATGCCTACTCTGCAGGCAAATCAACAGAGTCTGCCCTACATAAGGTGGTTTCTTATATAGAAGGCAATCTCAAACACAAAATATCAACACTAGGCACCTTCATCGATATCGAAGGAGCCTTTGACAAAACCAATTTTACCAGCATAAGCCAGGCCCTCTCTAAACATGGTGTCGATCCCACTATTGCCGGGTGGATCGACAGCATGTTGAGAGACAGAGCTATACAATTTACTGTGAATGGTACTACCAGAGGGGTAGTAGCTAAAGGATGTCCCCAAGGGGGTGTCCTTTCACCTCTCTTATGGAACATTGTGGTCAATGAGCTGATTAGTTGGCTCAACGACCGCTACTTCCTCACAGTAGGCTATGCAGACGACCTGACCATACTCATCAGCGGACGAGTTGAGAGTGTAATATGTGACCGAATGAGGTCCGCATTGAAGGTCGTCGAACAGTGGTGCAATAAACACAATCTAACAGTGAACCCAACAAAGACGGAAATGATCATGTTCACAAACAAACGAAGTCTAGGCAATCTTAAACTTCCTAAACTTTTCAATACCAGTCTGTCCCTTAGCAAGGAAGTCAAGTATCTAGGAGTGATACTAGACAGCAAACTCCTCTGGAATAGACATCTCGAAGGAAAGCTAAACAAAGCCACCATCATCTTTTGCCAATGTAAAAGACTACTTGGCAAAAGCTGGGGGCTATCACCGAAAATAACGATGTGGCTGTATAAAACTGTTATACGTCCCATAATTACATACGGAGCCGTTGCCTGGTGGTCCAAAACAGAGCAAAGCACCGTCATCAACAAGCTGCAGAAATTCCAAAGATTGGCATGTTCTGCGATAACCGGCTGCATGCGAACTACCCCCACAGCCGCCCTAGAAGTAGCTCTGGATCTGGCACCCCTGGACCTGTTTATACAACAGGAAGCCTCCATGGCTGCTATAAGGCTTAAACACCTGGGTCTGTGGTACAACCGAGAGGGTCCTCACTCCACTTTGTGGAATAATCTAGTGAAACATGAGCCACTAATCGCTGCCCCATGCGACAGGATCCCTAAACAATACATTTTCGAAAAGAAATACCGAATACAGTTAGTAGAAAGTGACCGAGATTACTCCGGCATACATGAGGTCCGAATTTATACGGACGGCTCCAAGATGGGGACTGGTACTGGAGCTGGAGTATTCTCACAAGACCTAAATATCAAAATATCACAAGCATTAGGCCAACACAGTTCGATATTTCAATGCGAATGTGTTGCAATAATAAATGCCGCTACCACGGCCCTGTCTAGAGGTATGAAGGAACTAAACATCCGCATACTGACCGACAGTATGGCCGTCCTAACAGCACTGGAGGCTAACACGATCAACTCCAGTATCGTCTACGAATGCCACCGAGTTTTGGATCGTCTAGCATCCAACAACAAAGTAATCCTACAATGGATTAAAGGGCATAGTGGATCACACGGGAACGACGCCGCCGATGAGCTGGCTAGAAGGGGATCTTCTACAATAGTGGCAGGACCCATACCCATCCTGCCACTCCCGTTCAGCCAACTGCGCTCATGGGTAAGACAACGTACTCGTGCTGCACATAATACTCGTTGGGTAGATCTAACAAGCTGTAGACAGTCCAAGTTGGCGATGACCGCAGTCTCGCCGAGGTTGACCTGTAGACTGCTCAGCCTTAATCGTCCAGACCTCCGAATAGTTGTAGGTACACTTACAGGTCATCTAGCTTTAAACCGACAACTATTCATCATGAATGCGACGGACAGTCCCCTATGTAGAGGATGCCTGGACGCAGAAGAAACAGCCGCCCACGTGATCCTGGAGTGCGTGGGTTTGGCCACACACCGGGCAGAAATCCTCAAAGACGTGAGGTCGCTCCTAGAAGCCTGTGAACGCCCCAGGAGGCTTCTGCGCTTCTGGAAGGAGCTGGGATGGCTTGACTAGCCACACCAATGCTGTGTTCACGCATAACGGACCAAATGAGAGTCTAAATGCGGAGAAAAGAGCCCATCACCAATAGGCTCAAGTTGTATAAAATATAGTTCAAATAATAAAAACATACATTAAATTAACCTGTAAAATGCTTTTTAAGGTAGTTTTTTGAAAATACTGAAACAAGTGCCAATACCTAAAATAAAAAAATGAATTTTAATAATGATGATTATTGTGTAATTTTTAGGTACTGCTTAATAAATTGCATTTTTTAAACCAGAAATAAATTCTACGTTATTGATTTATCTGAAAATTATATCACATTTGACCTATTAGCTAAACCTGAATTGATATAAAGTGATGCCGGGAAAAGAGCGCTATTTAACCCGCCAGAGATGGGAAAGTGTTTCTGCCCGGGCGGGAAAATTAGGAAAAAACCCAGGCACATTGGGCATAAATCTTTTATGCCCAAATAAATGCCCAATCTGTGGGCAGAAAAAAACGATTGTTCAACAACGAATAAATGAAAAAGTTTTAAGGAAATAAAACGAAATATTAGTTATTTAACAAATATTTATTATAATTTGACTTTAAGTATATATTTTAATGATAAGTCTAAGCAAACAAAGGTAAATAGAATCAACATTTTTAAAAACTCGCTTATATTCGCCTTCTATCCATTCCGTGTCGCTGTCGGTACATTAAAGGGTTTTCGGGTAGTCGGGTAGTTTTGCCAAGTTTTATGTATAGTAGGCGAACTATCTCTCCAGATTCCTACTGTCCCTCGTGCCAGTTAGCCGACATTCACCGTAAATAATGAGCCTAATAAAAACTTTTAAAAGTTTCGGTAAATTGGACACTCGAACTATTATTGTATTTATTAGGAACTATTATTATTTTATTTCGAATCATTATTATAATATTATTATTAATTATTATTATTTTGAACCATTATTATATTCATTAGCTTATCTATATACACACATCAACTTTGTCTAGGGATACAGGTGCTATTTTCATACAAACGAGGTAACTTTGAAGCCTTGGTTTCCTGCCAGGGATATACTGTGCTGTGATCTGATGACGGCTATCCAGGGAGTGAATGGAGGAGATTCAGATCGCTACACGCACCCAACTGATCCGACCAGCATTCTAAAAACGTAAAGGACATGTTTAAAAAAACCGCGAAAATAGCATGAAAATGTATGGAAATCCTCAAACTGAGAACTCTGACCCATTACTCTTTTAGAATGCTGATCAGATCAGTTGGGTGTGTATAGCAATCTGAATCTACTCCATTCACTCCCTGGATGGCCATCATCAGATTACAGCACGGTACATCCTTGGCAGAAAACCAAGGCTTTTTTTTTACCTACCTAATAAGAATAGTAGTAGGGTAGGTATCTTGCATTACGGATGTCAGCAAAATGTCAGATAAATAATCTATACTTCTATAGGTATACCTAGTATCCCCGTAAATTACATAAAAACCTGGCGGCCATTTTTTTAAATCCTAAAACGAAAAACAATTGTATTTCTTATATTTTTTATTTCCTAGACCCTATCTTATAGGAAATAATAATTAAATAATTAAGTGGATGACGTTAACGTGGATGTTAATGTTAACAATGTTCTTCGTATTTCCAATTTGGGGGATAGTTCCCACAATGAGAGTAAATGATTAATTTACTTCTTCGATTAATAAACCATTTATACCGACTCGTTTACTGGTAGACTTATGATAAGATAATACAGATTTATAAACAAAGTTTATTCCGTCATTTCGCACAAACTCGTCGATCTCGCTATTCGCCAAAAGTTTTGCCCATCAGCGAACACCGGGAATGTAGGGAGCCACTCTCGTGTGCTCTCGCTAATGCCGTTGTTTGAGAAAAATTTTGATTCTCGGCATAAACGATGAATGGCAACCTACTACATTAGTCTCCCCCATTCATAAAACTGGCAACACCACTAATCCCTCCAATTTTAGACCAATCTCTTTATTAACATCCTTGTCAAAAATAATTGAAAAACTAGCAGCTAAACGGCTCACTAGCTATCTTGAATCAAAAAAACTACTTGCGTCTAATCAATATGGCTTTAGATCCAAAATTTCTACAGAGGATGCAGTTCTAGATTTAACTACTAAAATATACAAATTACTCGATGACAAACAAAATTGCATAGGAATATTTCTTTAAAAAGCATTTGATACAGTTTCAATACCAATACTGATTTCACGTCTAGAGAATATGGGAATAAGGAGAGTCGCTCTTAAGTGGTTTTCGGATTATCTTTGCAACCGCAGCCAAAAAGTTCGTGTTGAGGGACTACTGAGTGATACTACACCCTGTATTTATGGAGTTCCTCAAGGTAGTATCCTGGGCCCAACGCTATTCTTAGTTTATATTAATGAACTTTGTAATATGCAACTGCACAATGGTGAACTGTTTATGTTTGCAGATGATACTGCCCTTATATTTAGTGGATCTACATGGGAAAATGTCCGTCAAATAGCAGAAACAGGATTATCTAAAGTGACAGCCCTGCTTGAAAACAGCTTACTATCCCTCAACATAAGCAAAACCAATTATATCTGCTTCAGCATCTTGAGCCCTGGTAAACCCGATAATACCTTTTCTCTGTCTATTCACACCTATCCATGCAACCGTAATGAGAACGCTCCAAAACGTTGTAATTGCTCTGATTTAAACCGCACTAGTACTATTAAGTATCTAGGTGTAATAATTGATGATCAATTAACATGGCAGCCTCACTTGTCTCTGATCTCTGGTCGAATTAGGAAATTAATGTTTGTATTTAAAAATCTGCGTACAGTAGCAAACTTTTCACTATTGATTAAAATTTATAAGGCATTAGGTGAATCTTTACTATGTTATTGCATTTGTGCTTGGGGAGGAGCGGCTGATGTAGACCTTCTCCAACTTGAGAGAGCTCAAAGGGCAGTCCTAAAAATCCTCATGGCCTTACCCCTCCGTTACCCAACCTCAATGCTTTACGATAAAACTAAAACACTAAGTGTTCGAAAATTGTTTCTGTATCAGATTATTCGCAGATTTCACCAAAAGTCAGTACCCATCATTCCGGTTTCCAACTCTAGATTGAAACTTTGTCATGTTCCCTCTTTCAATACTAGATTTGCCAAAGAGGTCATACAATTTTTTGGCTCCTAGAGCATATAATATGTTACAGAATAAATTAAACCTAAGATCTTATTCGAACAGACAAATAAAAGAACCTTTATTTAATCACCTGTTTAAATTGAGTAATGAGGAAGTTCAACGCCTTCATACTCCAATAATGTAAAATCAAGACACATTCTCACGTAAACCCTCACATAGATCCAAAACTATAGGTATACATACATACACGTACTACACTAAACATATACCCACTCATATAAACACTCACGCACACACTCACACACACACACACACACACACTCACACACACACACACACACACACACACACACACACACACACACACACACACACACACACACACACTTCTCCACATAAAACAATTATTTGCATGCGTAACCTCTTAACAGTCTAATTTTCAACTTTTTCAATAATTTATTTCTTTTACATACTTTATTAACTTCACTAGCAGCAACATAAACTTTGTACTTGTATTAAAAGCTATAGCTCAATCCGGGAAGTGAGGACATGGTGTCTTGTACTACAGGTTGCAACCCAACCCATTTCAAGCACCAGTCTTCACAACTAGTAATCTAAGACTGATATTGTTTATATTTACTGTTGCTTGTTATTACTTACTATTTGTGAAGAAATAAATAAAGATTTATTTATTTATTTACTAGCATTAACCTCACCGAGTGGTGCGGGGTGGTCAAGCGAGTTTAAATCGGGAGTGTCCTTCTCTACTTGTATTTTCATATGATTATTTTCCTTTAATATATTTTTCCACTTTCGAAGATTTTGTGACAAATATATACTTACGTCTACGATTCACATAAAATATTTTGATTAGGATATCCAAATTCATGAAAATATAAACTTATGAACGATAATCTTAACTAATTTAATTAAAATTAACTATATTTTAATGTTTAAATAAATTTTGTGGATCAATTTTGTAACAAAAAATAAATGCCCAGATAAATGCCCAGTGGGCGGGAATCTATGGGCGTTTATTGGGAATATTCCCAATCTGCCAAAAATGCCCGGCATTTTCCCCATCAGTCGCCACCGTATGGAACTGTATGTAAGGATAGTTTGGCCCAGCTTAATATTAGTTAGGAACAATCTACAGATCAGTTTCCATCATGTGGCCAAACTTTATCACGACTTATAACTCCCAACTTTTTTTGTATAGAGGTTCATACTACTGGTTGCTTATTAGCGACCAAAATTTGTATACTCATTACTCCTATACATTTTCTTTACTTAAACTAAAAAATATGAAACGTTATTTCTGCTTATTTGTACTGCCTTCTTTGCGTCTTTTACACCATTTGACTACACAGGACGTCATATCTAATAAACTTTCTCTTTCTCTATTTTTTCTACAATACAAACTGCAATTACCGTAAACAACACAAACGTCAGTCACCGGGTGCGTGGCTGACCTGACTGAAGTTGAGCGGGTTGTAGTTTTTCGACCCCGTAGTTTCATTTTTTTAAGCAATATTTGTTTGCAATTACACTTCCAAAGATTTTAGTTCGCTGTAAAATGGCAATACCATGAAAATCAAATAATTTTAGCACTTACTCAGAATCAACAAGAGGCCCGATGTAATTGGTGACATCGAAGATGCCGTTCTTGCTGACGAAGTCGTAGTAGTTATTAGCCTTGCCGCCTTCGAAGAGTGTGGGGGAGGTCAGGGATATATTATAGAATCTCCAGCAGTAATCGTGACTACACCTGCCTGCGAAATGAATGAAAATATCACATTTTTGTTAGTACCTAGGATCAAGGAAGAAGTTGTGACGCACAGTTTAAGATTTTTGTAACAGCGATTACTGCACACCGTGCATTACATTACTATAAAAAACTAGCGAACCGCCCTCGCTTCGCTTCGGTGTTGTGTGGAATTTGACACCATACATATAAACCTTCCTTTTGAATCACTGTATCTATTAAAAACAGCATCAAAATTCGTTGCGTAGTTTTAAAGATCTAAGCATACATAGGGACAGACAGCGGGAAACGACTTTGTTTTATACTATGTAGTGATAAGAAAATAAATTAAGATACTTAATAACTTTTGGAAACAACCCTGCAAACCACTCAAAGACATCAGGGAGGTAAAATGTCCAGAAAAATCAGTAAAAATCAGTCCAGAGGTAAAATGTCAACAAAATAAAAAATGAATTGTGTTGAAAACCATTTTTAGGGTTCCGTACCAAAATGGTAAAAAAGGAACCCTTATCAGTCTGTCTGTCTGTCACAGCTGGATATCTCGAGAACTAAGCTAATGATATCAACTTCAAATTTGGAATAGTTTAAGGTGGTACCCTAAGCGAAAGTGGCGCCGTGGTGAATTTTATTTAATATTATAATTCTAATACACAATTTTAATAATGTTTATCATGGAGATTTTGGGGCCCACAGTCTTGTATTTTTAGACGGTATCGTTACATTCCCTAGTAGTCACTGCTAGAAGTAGATTGCAAAACTGCTAAAAGTGGCCGTTTTTGACACATTTGCTATCTACTTCTAGGAATGACTACGAGGGCATGTAGTGATACCTTCTAAAAATACTAGACCATGGGCCCTAAAATCTCCACGATAAATATTATTAAAATCTTTATCTATTAATAACTTATTAAATAAAAACCTCTGAGGGCGCCACTTTCGGTCATACAACCGCCTTAAAATGACATTGCCCAACTATTTGGCAAATAGGAAAGAAATAAAAAATATATATCTTTTTTACAACATGGACTGAAAAGGGGTCTTAAAAATTTGAAGTGGAGCTACTAGGGCATGTAGGGTTTCATATGAAATAGCGCCGTTTGCACGTTTTCAATCATTTTTTCTTTTTTTTTAGGTCGCATAGTTTTCGACTTATGATGAAAAATGTAAAAAAAATACCGTTTCCCCCCCTTATCTCTGAAGTTTGCAAAGAGAAAAATCTGAAATAATTCTATGTGATAGCAGTTTATATAAAGATTACAGGAAAAATAAAACGATGTCTGAATAAAGCATACTTTTTTAGAAACGAACTAAGTTCTTTGGGCTTAGCAGGCCCATTCATTCACCTTATTACATAGGGTTGGATTTTATGTTATTTATTTACCGGTAAAGCCTATCAAAAATATAAGGTCCTTCTTAAATAGTGCGCAAATTTTAAGGTGTCAATGTACTCATGCACACAAACAACTTTTACTATGGTACCAACATTGAAATCGTGAAACAAAAATCAGCTGTTCCATAGAAAATTTAAAATCGAATAGATCAAAATGTATGGAACAGCAGATTTTTGTTTCGCGATTTCAATGTTGGTACCATAGTAAAAGTTGTTTGTATGCATGAGTACATTGAACCCTTAAAATTTTGTGCACTATTTAAGAAGGACCTTATAGATGATAAAACCACATTATAAATATAATAGCAGTAGCGTACAAAACTAAAACCACTAGTAGTCTAAAACTTACTCCCTCCAGTATTCTTCTCCTCGTCGGTTGTTGGTTTGGGGCATCCGGGCTGCAGCCTGGACGAGCTTGAGCTGACGTAGTTCCCAAAGTTAGGCCAAAAGTCTACGTGGCCAACTGTCTTGTTGAGGGCATAGCCCCCCACGTCGCAATGAACGGCGTACACAAATTCTGCGCATGATTTGTCTACAGGTTTATTTAAGAGAGATAACGGGAGTTCGAAGAGCACACGTGCTGGATCCAGAGCTACAATTCTGAAATTAGACATTAATTTTATTTTGGTTTATTGAACAAACTCAAGATGGTACTATGACATAAGGAGAAGGGGGAAGGAGAGGGGGGTCACAGGGGACATAACCCCCCCTCCCCCCAAAATCGTTCATGTCAAATAGAAAAATCTTCTAAAACTTAACAAAATAAAAAAAGCAATTGTATTATTATTGGTGACCCCCTTCAAAATATCAGGCTGTGATCGCGCCTGGATACTGCCGTTGTCTCTGATTTACATGACGCAAGTGCTTTGGCTACTTACTTTGTAATGAAGCAATGAAATGCATTTCATTACATGTTATTTAATATTTGACCGAGCGAGCGCGAAGCGCGAGGGAAGCGTCTCCGTTTCAGCTTTGGCAAAAATGCTTTCGTATATTCGGCTGTCCGTCTGTTCTCACTTCTCAACCGATTCTCGTGAAATTTTGTGAGCATGTTCGATAATTATAAGTACCTATATATTTTTTATCGACTAAAAAATTCGGATATTCGAAAAATGTTCAAAAGTGTCACAAACGCGTGGTCTACCAGCTCTAGAGCCACTAGTTATTTATTAACAAAAAAACTTACACTGGCAATGTGTATCCTTTAGTTTTGCTCTGTCTCCCGGCGTACCCTGCGAGATGAGCCCCTAGCGAGTGGCCAATGAACGTGACGTCGGGGTTCAGTCCTGCATTCTGCACTAACTTGGCCAGGCTGTTCCCGACAGCTACTCCTACCTGAAAGGTAACTCATTTTAAGGGTTATTTTATTTTAGACGGCTTGAGCGGACTGCTGCCGTCCAACAGCAGGTCAGAAGTCGTATTGCGCTCGGGCGTCTTTGTTTTTTCATACAAAAGAAGTCGAGCGGTGTATTGGGTCCTTCCTTACCTATGCAGTTGGTGTTTATTTCTCACACAGAGAACTTCATAAATTCTGTGATTTAAAATGAAATATTTATCTGCTGGGTATTACGTCAAATGATAACCCTAGCCGTCAACTATCAGCATAATTAAAGTCTATTTATTTTGTTTTCTTAGCATTATAGAAAAAACTTGAATGTGACTCCTTTTTTGTCTATTATTGAAAATCACAACGTTACCCGTTGTAACATAACTTAAATTTATTTTTTCGCTTTATACATATAAGGTCCTTCTTAAATAGTGCACAAAATTTTAAGGGGTTAATGTACTCATGCATACAATCAACTTTTACTAGGTACCAACATTGAAGTCGCGAGAAAAAAATCATCTGTTCCATAGAAAATTTAAAATCGAATAGATCAAAATGTATGGAATAGCAGATTTTTGTTTCGCGATTTCAATGTTGGTAGGTACCATAGTAAAAGTTGTTTGTATGCATGAGTACATTGACCACTTAAAATTTTGTGCACTATTTAATAATGTTGCCTATGTTAGCAAAATGTTCAAAAATTCATATCTACATAAAAGTTTTGTTACAATAGCGTTCACGGTTCTTAATTATAAATTATGTAAATGCTAGTATGGAAAATGCAAGTTGTTTAAAAGCCGGCTCCACATTCCTGGCAATACTAAACGAAACTTGCCGAATACTGTAGTGTAGAGAAAGATTTCGTCTGTGTTCGTGTTATCTCGTGTATATTCGCCTTCTATCCATTCCGTGTTGGTACATCAAAGGGTTCTCGGGTAGTTTCGTCACAGGAGTAAATAAAAATCCATTGGTTTCGTCAAGTTTTGTGTTTATGCAAAGCTATCGCTCCAGATTCCCACTGTCTCTCGCCGTGGTGAGCGCACGTAAATTAAATAAAAAAACTTAAAAAAAATATCGGTAAATTGGACACACGAACTATTATCGTTTTTAGAACTTTATCAAAGTCACACTATAATATGGGATGGGACCCAAAGGAACGCGACCAGCGACCAATAAAGATCGTGCAGATATTCTTGTGAAGTTCATCTCGTACGAGCGTCTATTTTAAACTGAGTCACCGGAAATGTAGAGAGCCGCTCTCGCGTGATTTCATGAATGTGGAGCGGGCTTTACGCACTCTTATTTTTCGTGGTAATGGTACAGACCTTTTGACAATTAGGCACAGCATTCGTTGAATATCCTACTGCAGTCGGCAGATTATTACTACTCGCCTCCTTCTGCCAGTTCACCAGGACTACATTCCTGTCTCCCAAGCTCAACAAGGCATTTATGAGTGCTGTCAGCAAGGGTCCTTCTAAGAGGAAATTATACCCAATCGCAACGATACTAGTCTTTTTTTGGAGGTCCAAGCATGGGTTCGACGGGTTGTACAAGTCTTTTGGGTCATCTATGGAAGCATCTATATGATTGCTGAAAGTGCTGGAAGAAATAAGTAATTATTAGCAAAATAATTATAGTTTATAAGTCTCTTCTTGTAGTAAAATATTTCTATTACGTCTGAAAAACAATGGATCAAAGAGACCATCATATTTAATCACTATTAAAATACAATAGTTACGAAACTTAAAAACATAGTTAAGTACCTAGACACTTAATAAAAAAAAATATATAACTTCTAAAAACATTGCAATTAAACGCTTGTACACTTTTGCAATGTCGTGATAATATTTGAATTTTTAGATGTTGAATTCGAATGTCGAAGTTAATTCTACACATTGATGAAATAACACTGACTTACAGCGAAAACGTAAAAAGTACTAGTAGTGAAGGAAATGAAGCGATATTTTGTATGGAAACCTCAACATTAAATCCTCAGTCGATGAAACTTTGCAGGGATGTAATATAGTATGAACCAAAACCTATGTACAAATATCCAAAAACAAAAAAAAACGATTTGGATAATTTAAAAAATACATTTCACATATGATACTTTATCATACCTTAAAGTTTCGTCTACTGAGAATTTACTGTTGGGGTCCACTACCTCCCTTTCCTACCTACACTATAGAAAATTTCGCCGCTCCCACTAGCGACTTGGTAGCATAAATTTGGTCAGGTTCATATTGGGCCGGAATCCCAAGTGTTTGAGTCTCGTTCAACTCTCGAGTTCGAGGTGCTACGGGTAGGGTTGCGATTTCAAAAATTCTGGTTTAGAAACTCACAAATAAAAAAAAAACAAAAAAAAAGAAAACATTCCATTCGAAAATTGACGAATGCCTGGACGTTTTCTTTCCTTTGTCCATATATCGAAGAAAATGATGCTAAAAATGCGCTCGCAAGGAACGCACAAATCGAAAAAACACTACATTCCATTCAAATATTGACGAATTTGAAATTCCGGGTTAATTTGGATTATCTTGAAATAATTCCGGAAGCCGGGAGATTTTTGATTTCAGGCCACGATTCCGGGAGACTCCCGGAAATCCGGGAGAGGTGGCAACCTACCTACCTACGGGTGAATCGATTTTTTCTAGTATTTTTTCTAATACGTATATTAATTGTAGTAAAATTATAGATAATAATAGGTGTACCTAAGTGAGGAGCGTCGTCGGAACAAACACCGATAAGTCGCATTTAAGTGGACCACGCACGGCCCCTGGAAAGGTGTCGAAATGTCAGGAAACCCAAAAAAAACCGGCCAAGTGCGAGTCGGACGAAGGGTTCCGTACCAAAAAACGGCAAAAAAAATTACGTTTGTTGTATGGGAGCCCCCTTAAA
Organism: Agriphila geniculea; assembly: GCA_943789525.1. Classification (NCBI taxonomy): domain Eukaryota; kingdom Metazoa; phylum Arthropoda; class Insecta; order Lepidoptera; family Crambidae; genus Agriphila; species Agriphila geniculea. The sequence continues at coordinate 22,092,328 of OX038877.1, forward strand.
TATGAATTTTATTCTGTTTTTAGTATTTGTTGTTATAGCAGCAACAAAAATACATCATCTGTGAAAATTTCAACTGTCTACCTGTTGTCGTTATTAATATTGAGCAAAAAACGGCAAAAAAATCACGTTTGTTGTATGGGAGCCTCCCTTAAATATTAATTTGATTCTGTTTTTAGTATTTGTTGTTAAAGCGGCAACAGAAATAAATCATCTGTGAAAATTTCAACTTTCTAGCTATCACGGTTCATGAGATACAGCCTGGTGACAGACAGACAGACAGACAGACGGACAGCGGAGTCTTAGTAATAGGGTCCCGTTTTTACCCTTTGGGTACGGAACCCTAAAAAGTGTTTTATTTCTAATGAACTGTATGCACGGAAGCCTTAGAAGTGTATATGCATTTAAGTCATTTTTTATTTTCTTTTCCGTTACATAATGTTGAATTCTACTTACATTGCTATTTACATTTACCTTAAAAAATGACAAAATATTGTGATTCGATCAAAACCCGACAAATAAATGTCTCGGTAAAGGTTCTATAGTTACCAACTTGTTAACGATCTAAATATCGATTAATTCCTGAGTGATTTCTCGATTTCGAGTTAGATTATCTTTTTTCAACAATATCAAAATCCGATTAAAAACGTATACATCCAACTGAGCAAGGAATGATCGCGCCAAAAATCGAAATATCCAAACATTTTTGCCCAATAAGTACCTATCTAGCGAAATTATCTACTTTCCGTTTCACAGAATAATCTGGGTCACTTTCAACTACAAATTGACGTACTCTATTTTTCTACCCTTGTTATATCAAAAAACTTATACTTTTTATAAGTGAAAAATATGGTCAATTGGATTTATCAGTTTTTGTTCTGATGCTCCTCAATGTGATGTTATGTTTACTTACTAATAGCATCGGTAAGTTGCCGTCGATGCCAGTTGGTATACGCCTGCAAATAATAAAAAAAATAATTTAAAAAACATTGAATAAAGGTAGTTACAAAGTATGGGATGACAGCATATACAGAAAAAAAAATATTAAGGTACCCTGAGCGAAAGTGGCGCCGCGGTGAATTTTATTTAATATTATAATTCTAATACAGAATTTTAATAATGTTTATCGTGGAGTGTTGAGGGCCTACAGTCTAGTATTTTTAGACGGTATCGTTACATTCCCTAGTAGTCACTGCTAGAAGTAGATAGAAAAACTGCTAAAAGTGGCCGTTTTTGACACATTTGCTATACTTCTACGAATAACTACGAGGGCATGTAGTTAGGGCATGGAACCGATTTTAACCGATTCCAAAATAACCGGGAAAAACCGATTCTTTTTGGTCTTGTGAGAATCGATTCTTATTCGATTCTCGTTAAAAGATACCAAATTCCCAATCTTACTGCTTAGACTGCTTAAGTTGTGATGGGGCGCACAATTGAGGAGCGACGGAACAAAAATAGTGAACTACTCAAAAGGCAGAAAATGATGTGACACATGTTATAGGGCCTTATTTTTTTAAATCCTACCTGATTCTGACATTAAGTCGAAACAAAATTAGTTTATTTTCGATACAAAAATAACTTTAATAAAGACTGACGGAACAAAAATGGTTAAAAACGATTTTTGTGTAGGTATTTTAACAAAACTAGTTAATTTCTATACAAAGTATGCATCTTTATATTAGTTAAGTAGGTACGTACCTACCAAACAAACACGTATTTGTTTGTAACAAAATTAGTTAATTACTCTGGGGTTGAATCAAAATTGGTTAACTGCATTAGGGTTGGGTCAAAATTAGTTAATTGCATTTGAAAAATCAATATCTCCTGATTTAAAAAGCATTTTTTTTTTGGAAGAGCATCTCATACAATGTTTTTTCTACTATTTCTACCATTTTTCCTATAAAAAGTAAAATTCATTATTATAGTGGTAGGTACGTAATAAATTATTTTTTCCTTTTTTTCCTTGATTCTTTCCTTTTATGTATGACTGTAATTGTTCCTATCGTTAATTCCTGTGCAATTTATAGTTACTTTATTTATTGTAAGAGAATACTAGAATAAATGCAACAGTACTAGTAACACACGGTAGGAGTACCTAGTACAAAAATATTTAAAAAAAAACGCGTTTTTTTTCTTTACTTAACGTGAAACATAATTGTAAACAAAAAATAAAAAAAGAATCGAAAAGAATCGAAAAAACCGGGTACCCGATTCCGACCAAGGAATCGGAATCAAAATTTTCGATTCTTCAAAGAGGTCCGATTCTGCATGCCCTACATGTAGTGATACCTTCTAAAAATACTAGACCATGGGCCCTAAAATCTCCACAATAAACATTATTAAAATCTTTTTCTATTAATAACTTATTAAATAAAAACCTCTGAGGGCGCCACTTTCGGTCATACAACCGCCTTAAATAAACATTTTGACGTGAAACTTCGTAGGAGTACTTTTAAAAACTAACAACTTTTAAAAGCAAACACGTATTTTGTGATTTTCCAATAATTGACCCCTTAGGGGTAGATTGGGTTATAATAGTAGTTTATGATACAAGGTTGGTAAGGAGGTTTTTAAAACGAGTTGACGTTTTATAAGCCCGAGCCGCAGGCGAGGGATTATAATCGTCACGAGTTTTAAAAATCCTTAACAACCGTGTGCCATACTACGTTTTTCAATACATTTGCGAGAAAACATTATAGGTACTACTGAAATTGTAATCTATACATATAATAAAACTGTAAATTCTAAATATTTGTGCGCGTATTACGCAAAAATCGCTAAAAGAATTTTGATGGGATTTTCACAGTTTAGTAGATTAAGGTCCAACTTAAAATCTAAGCTATGTTTCATTAAATTCAGGTGGGTGGAACCAGAGAAACAGCTTGAACTCTCCTTAGTACTAGCTTTCAGTGGCGAAGGGTCCATACAAGCCGATTCCCATCGGCTTACCTTTTAAAATCCCATCCCCATCGATCCATTATAACATGTCATTACTTAATTTTTTTCGCCATTTCGGTAAGATTAATTAATAATGGCTACAATTATTTTAATTGTCTACTCTAAAAACGCTCGCGCGCGCGCCGCGCCCCGCGTGCGAGGAATATCAAATCAATTTTCGTACAAAATCTCCTTGAGGCAAGCCGACGTCCTTTGGCTTCCTTTTTGCACTGTGTCTTGGCGCGGTTGCCACGGGCAACGGTTGATTGTTATTACTCTGTCTCTTTCTCACCAACGCATCACAGTCGCGTGCCTTTCGGTTGAAAATGGTAAAAGGCAAGCCGGCCGGCTGTGGCTTAAGTTTTCTCTCTCTTTCTATTTGAAGCGATGTTAACGTTTCTTTTCTCTTTCTGTTATAAAGAGACGAATAAGTTTTAAAATGCAAAATAAACAAAATAAGAACGATAGAAGAAAATACATCGCAACCTTAGAATAATAACACCTAGAACGATAGTTCTCTACAAAGCGCACTGTCAAAAGTGAGGCAACTAAAACGGCCAAAATGGCTCCGTTTTCAGATTGTTATTCTACATTATTACCTAATTATACCGATTAAGTACAAAACAGTTTAAATTTTCCCACATTTATAAGACTAATTACTATATTATTGGGTTTCAGTTACGATTAGTTAACGTATGAAGGATATAAATTTGAAAACTAAGCCATTCTGGCTTGGTATAAGTTGCCTCACTTTGCATACGCGGACACGGCTTCTAGGTGTTATTATTCTAAGATCGCAACTTAGATATTTTTATTTAGAAGTATAATAGTACGTTTCTGCCATTATCATTATGTGAGTGTTTGGAACGTGATTAGTTTTTATCAAAATAGTAAATTAGTGAGTGAGAATCGATACTTTTTCCCGGTTTTTGTTTATTTTAATGTGTTTATCTCATGTATTTGTTTATTGCGGTAAGTTTTATTTGCCATAATGGCTTTAATTAATATGGATTGTCGTTTAACTGACTAGCGCGGCGAAACATTGTTTTCCAAACTTAGTTACGAAGTTATGGTTACGTTAGCATGATGGGTTTTTTTTAAACATTTTCAATATAATATATCTTTCTACGATAAGGATGACAAGCAGTTACAAACTCAATAAAATGTTTTGTTTTCCATGATTATTATTTCTGATTCCAACTCAGTATAGAGTAGCGCGGGCTAGACTGTCACTATTTTATCAGTGCTTTTTTGCATGGTGAAATTGAGGCCCTAACTTCTGAAGAAACGCTTGAAGCTTGCATCACGCGGTGGTGTTTTTTGGTCCGGATTACCTTCGCCATATTTCAACCCCTCGCCACTGCTAGCTTTCATACACTAAAGAGGTCATTTTAAACTGGTCGCAATATTTTTCTACTGTCCAGTTGTCCACGCAGACGAAGTCACGAATGGAAGCTAGTAGAAATTAAAAAAAACGTACGTAAACAAAAACGCACGGCGCGGGCGTGCGGTAAAATCAACTTACCGCACGCTGGCCTGTCATCGTAAACTCACATTTTCGAGCAACTGTATTGAAATAGTAGTTTATGATACAAGGTTGGTAAGGAGGTTTTTAAAACGAGTTGACGTTTTATAAGCCCGAGCCGCAGGCGAGGGTTTATAATCGTTACGAGTTTTAAAAAACCTTAACAACCGTGTGCCATACTACGTTTTTCAATACATTTGCGAGAAAACATTATAGGTACTACTAAAATTGTAATCAATACATAAAACTGTAAATTCTAAATATTTGTGCGCGTATTACGCAAAAACCGCTAAAAGAATTTTGATGGGCTTTTCACAGTTTAGTAAATTAAGGTCCAACTTAAAATCTAAGCTATGTTTCATTTAATTCAGGTGGTTGGAACTAGGGAAACAGCTTGAACTCTCCGTAGTACTAGCTTTCATATACTAAAGAGGTCATTTTGAACTGGTTCTTATATTTTTCTACTGTCCACGCAGACGAAGTCGCGGGTGGAAGCTAGTAGAAATTAAAAAAACGTACGTAAACAAAAACGCACGGCGCGGGCGTGCGGTAAAATCAACTTACCGCACGCTGTACTAAACCGTAAACAAAAACGCACGGCGTGCGGTAAAATCAACTTACCGCACGCTGGCCTGTCATCGTAAGCTCACATTTTCGAGCAACTGTATTGAAAAGAATATAATTGTACGGTGAATGACCGTACAATTCGCCCAATCAGCGTTTCCTCGAGAAATGTATTTTATTTTATAATTTTATTAATTTTGTATGTAAGCAAATATTTTTAGTTCGCAATCAACATTCGTCGCGCGTACTCGGTAATATCATTTTCAATACAGTTGCTCGAAAATGTAAGTTTACGATGACAGTCGAGCGTGCGGTAAGTTGATTTTACCGCACGCCGTGCGTTTTTGTTTACGGATTAGTACAGCGTGCGGAAAGTTGATTTTACCGCACGCTGGCGCCGTGCGTTTTTGTTTACGAACGTTTTTTTAAATTTCTACTAGCTTCCGCCCGCGACTTCATCCACGTGGACAGTAGAAAAATATAGCAACCAGTTTAAAATGACCCCTTAAGTGTATGAAAGCTAGTACTACGGAGAGTTCAAGCTATTTCCCTGGTTCCATCCACCTGAATTTGATGAAACATAGCTTAGATTTTAAGTTGGACCTCAATCTACTAAATTGTGAAAAATCCATCAAAATTCATTTAGCGGTTTTTGCGTAATTCGCGCACAAATATTTAGAATTTACTGTTTTATTATATGTATAGATTATAATTTCAGTAGTACCTATAATGTTTTCTCGCAAATGTATTGAAAAACGTAGTATGGCACACGGTTGTTAAGGTTTTTTAAAACTCGTGACGATTATAAACCCTCGCCTGCGGCTCGGGCTTATAAAACGTCAACTCGTTTTAAAAACCTCCTTACCAACCTTATATCATAAACTACTATTATTATCACTTATCAATAAACTATTCAAATCAATTACTTTATCATTTTCTAAGAGTTGTGTGGAACACCATACAACTTTTATGGTCCTTCGAGAAAAGGACCTCGCGAGTGCGTTTTTGATTACGAGTAAAATCGTGTTAATTCGTCGTGCGAGGTGTATGAACTATCAGTGACACGTGGAACTTACAGTGACGTTCACATCATTAGCAATCAAGCATTTGAAGAAACATCTTCAATTCAACCTTTTTCAGTTTAGTGTTGTTTGGGTATTCTCGTGTGGTAGCGAATCGGTCGCCGGCCTCCCACCAGCGGGTCTCACCGGTTGATTGAGACGACGCGCATAATACCTACCAGAATTCCAGCAGCACTGGATTGACACCGTGGTTCTTCTTATTATTTTTTCAATAAGCAATTGAAGCAATAATGGAAGAAATCATCGCCACGCAGTATCAGCTTATGCAAAACATTGAAAGCGTTTACACCAACTTCAAGAAGGATGGAGCTGAACGCAAGACCTACTCTAACATTCGTAGGCGGATATCAACATTACAAGCCTTTTGGAACGAGTTCAACAGCAATCATATGCAACTTGTCGACTATCAAAACGTCGAGCACGAGTATTTCAAAAGAAATCATTATCAGCGAACCAAGGAGTACTTTCAAGAACTAGTGCAATTTTTAGAACTTTACTCTTTATACACGGAAGATCCTACTATTCGTGAGATGCCTGAGAGGCCCCAGCTCAGCAACCTTCTGGTGTTCGAAAAGTCGAAACTAAAACCATCACCGTCACCAGGCGGCCGGGGCGCGGTCACGCCGCCGCCGCCGCCCGCAGCCACCGTGACTTCCGACAACGACACCTACGTGGATGCCCCTGCGATGCTAGTGCCTCCATCAAGATCACAACAGAGTTCTCATCTGAGAGAAATGAAGAACAGCAGCACTAGTAGCAAATTGGATGAAATGCTTCGCAAGCAAAAAAGTAATTTTAAAGCGTTCTCTCGTACAGTCACGAACATCGACCTTCAAAACATCTCTGAGAAATGGGAATTTGAGGACATTTTAAAACATATTGAATCGCGTTGGGCTGCTATCGACCATTTACACTGGGAGATCGATAGTGAGCTGTATGAAGAAGACAAAGAATACGAACGTTCCTTTAACATCTATGAGAGAGAATACAATGAGATCAAAAAGGTTCTTAATCAAAAAATGTGGTCAGCATCATTCAGAACACATTCTACACCGACTATGGACATTCCTTCGTTCAACGGTGATTATCATAAATGGATTTCGTTCAAGGATCTATTTTTGGAGGCGATTCACAATAACCGTTCCATGTCGAATGCACAAAAGATGCAATTCTTAAAAAGCAAAGTCAAAGGCGAAGCTGAAAAGCTTATACAGCATCTCAATATCAGCACTGAGAATTATCAGATTTGTTGGGATATTTTAAATCATAGATTCAACAATAAAAAGTTAATCTTCAGCTCTCACGTCAATATTCTTATGAGTTTACCAGCAATGCAACTTCAGACAGCACCACTTATCAAGAAAATTCATGACACTGCAAATGAGTGTCTGAATGCCATAAAATCCCTTGGAGTCGACATCACGACCTGGGACCCACTAGTTGTTCACATACTGTCGCAGAAACTTGACACTGAAACACATAAAGATTACATAGAATCATTGAAAACCCCTAGAGAATTACCGACTTTGGCTGAATTTTTCGAATTTTTAGAAAACAAATTTACTTCTCTAGAAGCTTCCAAACGAAAACAAGACAGTATTACGCAAAAACCTATTGCACAAAATCCGTCATTTACTGCGAAAAGATCATATCAGCAAAATAATTATAATTACAATAAATATTCAAGTAGCAACGCATATCAACCGAGCAAGCAGTTTGGAAGAGCGTTATTTGTTACGTCAGCAGTACGTTGCCCTCAGTGCAAAGGAAAACATGGCATTTTTAATTGCAAGGAATTTTTGGAGATGTCGAGCGAGATGAAATTGAAAACTGTTAACAGCCTACGAATTTGCATCAATTGTTTATATGATCACAAGGGAAACAAATGCGTCTCGACAAAATCATGTAGTAAATGTACTAAACAACATAACACATTATTACATGATGCGTTCACGAAATCATCAGGCAGCGCAGATTCCAAGCATCCAGAGAGCGTCAATGTATCACAACAGAAAGCATCCGAGATTCTTTTGGCAACAGCATTAATCAAGCTGTTGGCAGCAGATGGTACCCATTATACCATGCGTGCGCTCATCGATCAAGGATCTCAGATATCTCTTATCACCGAGAATGCAGCACAGAAGCTCCGAACACCCCGCCATCGTTGTAAAGGTGTGGTGTATGGACTAGGCGCTCAAGAAAATAACAGCAAGGGTTCAATCCAGATAACAGCAGAAGCGATTCATAGTGACTTCACCTTCAGCACAGAGGTCATCATTATGAACAATCTCATCAATAGTCTTCCAAATCAGTCTTTCTCCAAACCAACGTGGCCACATATTGAACACATCAAATTAGCAGATCCCGAGTTTTACATCAGCAGACCTGTGGACCTATTACTTGGTGCAGACATCTATTCCCTTATCATGATGGGAGGAATCATCAAAGGTGACAATGACACTCAGCCCATAGCGCAGCAGACCCAGCTTGGATGGTTACTATGCGGCAATGTCAAAACCTACCAATGTAATGTGATATTAAGCAACATCGAAGATATCCAGAGATTTTGGTCAATTGAGGATATCGCTGACAGCCCTGAAAATAATTCCCTTGAAGATCATCATTGTGTACAACAATATAGAGAGCAAACGACACGACAATCAGACGGTCGTTACATTGTGAGGATTCCCATGAAACCAGACGCCATGGAAAAGCTAGGAGAGTCCAAACAGAGAGCGATAGCACAGTTTCGGCAATTGGAAAAGAAATTTACAAGAAACGAAAAATTATCAGAAGATTATAAAACATTTATTGACGAGTACATTAAGCTCGGTCACATGCAAAAGGTAAACAAAGGCGACGGTAATCAGACACCGTCTTATTACCTACCGCACCATTGCGTCATTCGCCCGGACTCCACTACAACTGCACTGCGAGTTGTATTTAACGCGTCATCGCCTACGTCATCCGGACTTAGTTTGAATGACTTGATGTTTAGCGGGCCGAATTTGCAGCAAGATTTGTTATCATTGATTTTAAAATGGAGACAGTATGAGATAGCCTTCACTGCAGACATCGAGAAGATGTTTAGACAGATCAAACTGCATCCCGACGATCAAAATCTACACAAGATTTTCTGGAGAGATCCAAGCACTTATCAAGCACAGAATAACAGTTATAATCATTCAATTCAAGAGTACAATTTAACGGTTCTTAGTTATGGTACGAAAGCTGCGCCCTTCCTCGCGATGATGACGTTAAAGCAATTAGTGAAGGACGAAGGCCACAAGTACTCGGCCAGAGCTAAGCAAGCACTAGAAGATGCATTCTACATGGATGACCTTCTGTCCGGCAGCCACAATATCAACACAGCATCCGAACTGAAAACTGACTTGATAGCATTACTCAAGTCCGGCGGGTTCAACCTCCGTAAATGGTCATGTAACAACGTCGACTTATTAAACGGAACGGAGCCTGCCACGAATCAAACATCCTTCGACTTCAAGCATTCTGAATCAACAACGGCTCTTGGACTGCGTTGGAACCCTCAAGAAGACGTTTTTCTGTTTCAATTCAAGTTAAACGCCGCACCAAAATCACTTAGCAAACGTTTACTTTTGTCGGAGATATCAAAGATCTTCGACCCCCTGGGGTGGCTCTCTCCCGTTACCACAAAACTGAAGCTCTTATTTCAATCAGTATGGCTACATGACATCCAGTGGAATAGCGAGCTGCCAGAAGAGTTTAGCAGGAATGGAAAATCATTCGTGAGGACTTGGAAAATATCAACGAGATAAAAGTGCAACGATGGCTGAAAAGTCATGAAAACGACACGATCGAGTTACATGGGTTTTGTGACTCATCAACGAAAGCCTATGCCTGTGTCATCTACTACAAAATTCAACAGCAAGACCAGGAAGGCTCCGAACATTCATCAATCATCATTGGAGCAGCAAAAGCAAGACTAGTACCTGTAAAGAAAAATGTCACATTACCACGACTCGAATTGATGTCATGTCTTTTATTGTCAAAACTAATGGACACCGTAGCAAGAACTATACCTAACTACAATGTTAAAAGGTTCGGTTGGACGGATTCCACCGCAGCACTAGGATGGATTCAAGGCGATTCTAACCGATGGAAGGCATTCGTAGCGAACAGGGTTGAGCAAATCAAAGCAGTCATGCCTCCGGAGTGTTGGCGTCACGTCAAATCTCAAGAGAACCCAGCTGACTGCGCCAGCAGAGGAATCACTGTAAAACAACTACAGCAGCATACATTATGGTGGAATGGACCGTCGTGGTTGACTTCGTTCAACTCGGAAAATCATAAAGAAAATCAAGTTTACGTAACAGATCAAGAAATAAAACAATCACCTAAAGTTCATTCAACTACAGCGGTCGCTACTACAAATCAAAATAACAATTTAATTCACGATATCACAAGCAAACACAGCAATTTCATTCATGTAACCCGAGTACTCGCTTGGATACTACGTGCGGTGTCGCGTAACCAACGATTACAAGAAAAACAATTTTATTTATCAATTAATGAATTATCAAGAGCAAGACATATGATCATTAAATACTATCAACATCTGGTATTTACTGAAGAGATCAACAGCCTCCAGAATCAAGAGAAGATCAACTCTAAGAGCAAGATTGTCAACCTAAATCCTTTCCTAGATAAAGAAGGATTGCTGAGAGTAGGTGGCAGAATCAAGCATGCACAAATTGAGGAGGATATGAAACATCCCTTAATCATCCCCCATGACGGTCATCTAACGAACTTGCTTTTAGACCAAGCACATAGAAACACTTTTCATGGAGGAGCAAGGCTAACTCTATCATACCTTAGACAGCAGTACTGGGTGATAGGGGGGAACAGAGCAGTTAAGAAGCACATACGCTCTTGTGTCATCTGCAGAAGACACAACCCTGATAAGCAAAGTCAACTTATGGGTGACTTACCGGCTGCCCGCAGCAATCCAACTAGGCCTTATTTCAACTGTGGCCTCGATTTTACGGGCCACATCTATGTGAAGACTAACAAGGGTCGAGGGGTCAAGACGACCAAAGGATACATCGCCGTATTCGTATGTATGGTGACGAAGGCGGTGCACCTAGAGCTCGTCTCGGACTTATCATCATCAGCGTTTCTAGCAGCACTCAGACGGATGGCAGCCAGGCGTGGAACACCGCGTCATATTTTTTGCGACAACGGCACCAACTTTGTGGGAGCCAATCGCATCTTACAGCAAGAATACCTAAATCTACAGAAAATGTTGGATGACGAATTCTATTCCCAAATCACTGACATGAAAATAGAATTTCATTTCAACGCCCCATCATGGCCCAGTGCGGGCGGACTCTGGGAGGCTGCTGTCAAGAGCCTGAAGCATCACCTTCGTAGAGTGCTTGGCGAGCAAAAACTCACCTACGAGGAGTATTCCACGTTATTAGCACAAATAGAAGCGTGCTTGAACACCAGACCGCTTTGTGCCATTACAGAAGATCCCGAAGACATAGATTTTCTCACACCGTCCCACTTCTTAGCCAGTGGTCCCACGCTCAGCATCATCGAAACAGAACGGGATGAGAGAACCAGATGGCAGTTAACACAGAAAATCTTCAATGATTTATGGAAGCGTTGGCAAAACGAATACCTGTGCCAATTATCAGCTCGCAGCAAGTGGCAGCAGCCCCAGCAAAATCAAAAGATTGGTGACGTAGTTATCATTCACGATGCAAACTTACCACCTGGAAAATGGTCCCTTGGAAGAGTCACTGAGCTCCATCCTGGAAGAGATGGACATGTCCGGGTCGTGAGTCTCAAAACGAAGAACGGAACCATCCAGAGACCCATCGTCAAGTTATCAACCTTACCTATTAATAATCAAGAAAAGCCGTCGCAGCAAAACAAACAGCCTGAAACATCAAAAACCACATCAAAAAATTCAGCGCTGAATTGTTGTTCCAGTATCAAAACAATGATTGTTACCCTACTGACAATGATGCTTATATTACCAACGCTGTGTGCATATAATATAGCACCGTTGAGAAACGGCCAAGCAATTTATTTCGATAAGATTTCCGACATGCATCTAGCAAGAGATGAGTGGAAACTCATTGTTTATTATGATATGGAGCCATATTGGGAAGGCTCCCAAATATTAACAAAATACATAAACAATTTGGAAATTTTATGTAACAGAGATAAACAACATCTATGCGAAGCAATCATGACCCAATTACAACATGGTTATAATGAACTCGATCACTACAATCACCTGTTGCTCGGTCAGCATTTCGACGACGCCGCCGCCGCTACGAAATCACGTGCGCGGCGCGGGCTTATCAACGGAGTCGGAAGTATCGCGCGCTCACTATTTGGAGTCCTCGATGATCAATTCGCCGAGCAGTATCAAAGGGACATCGAGTTAATACGACTTAATCAGAAACACCTAGTCAAGCTATGGAAAAATGAGTCGAAACCACGATGAATAAACAGCACAAAATTATTAATCAGCATATAAACATAATTGAAAAAATCACAACTTCTATGAATGAAAAGATTCAAGATGTCATATACAGCAACGAGTTCGCGTTATCAGCTATCATAGTAAACAATGTGTTGCTGAATCTCAGAAACATTCAAGACTACTTACTCGACACAATTGCCGACCTTCATTACGGATCATTTAATATTCACCTTATAACACCGGAACAGCTGCTAAATGAATTGAATGTCGTATCAGGACAACTTTCTAAGGACTTATCCTTGCCGATTAACAACGTGATGGGAGAACTGCCTAAATTATATCATATGCTGAAGGTCAAAGCAAAAGTGACGAAAGAATATTTTATATTTGAAATTCGATTGCCTTTGGTAACAAGAGATTACTATGAAATATATCAACTTATACCGATTAAACACGGAAACCAAAGCAGCATGATCAGCATAAATCCCGTAGCAGAATTCATCGCTCTGAATACCCAAAAGGATTCATACTTACCCATGGCTCAATCAGATGTTCAAAAATGCAGCCAATACGATGAAGTCACCAACCTGTGTTTATTACAGAAACCTATATATCAAATGACGTCCGATAAGAGTCTCTGCATCAGAAGTGACGTAACAGAGCAATGCGTCACTAATATTGAGGCGTGCAAATCAAAGTGGATGGAATTACACGAAATAAATACATATTTATTTTCATGTTGCGGACAGTGCGCAATTCGCATTATATGTGAGAATCAAGTTTCATCAGAGCTATTGAATGGCAGTGGAATAATAAATCTTGAAGAAAACTGTATCATCAAAAACGAGCAATTTGTGATTTATTCACATAAACGACGAGAAAACAGTATCCATACGGAAGCAGATGTATTAAAAATATCTATTCCACCGATTAATCAAATTATCGACTTGAAGATCCCCGCAAGCAATGCCACGTCCGTCTCAGATCAAGAAAATTATATCAGCCACTCTCAGTTTCAGACAGAATCCGAAAAAATAGAAGATTTGATACAGCAGCTCAAGAATACAGACATGGAGATAAGGCCAAAAGATGCCTCAACCCATGATATCACACAATATGTGCTAATCAACTTCATTCTAGGTATCATCATTGTAAGTGGCGTCGCACTGGCCTGGCGGAGGGTACGCCGCCGGTGCAGGCAGCACGCCGTCAGCTCGACGGGCTCGGCGGGAGCGGCCGAGACAGCACGAGTGCCCTCCCCGCCGCCGCTGCCGCCTCAGCCCCCACGCGCCGCGGGCCGCGCGCGTGTCCCGCAACCATTGAGTAGTCGTCAGACCACGACATCGAAATGGCTGACCTAAGATACGCTCGGATAGCTAACAAAGCGACGTCTCCGAGTTTTCCTAAGCATTTTACAAAATAAATTGTGATAGTGTGAAATTTTTAAGTTGTGTTATATTTTTTAAGTGACATGTAAATATTTAAGATATCAAATTGTTTATTACCTATCCTTATCAATCCTTATCATTTAATTATTATCAGTCCTTCATAAATAATTATCCCAGCATCCCTTCATCTCCTGCCCCGGAGCATGTACGGTGAATGACCGTACAATTCGCCCAATCAGCGTTTCCTCGAGAAATGTATTTTATTTTATAATTTTATTAATTTTGTATGTAAGCAAATATTTTTAGTTCGCAATCAACATTCGTCGCGCGTACTCGGTAATATCATTTATTATCACTTATCAATAAACTATTCAAATCAATTACTTTATCATTTTCTAAGAGTTGTGTGGAACACCATACAATAATAGAATTGAATATCATTTATTTGCATTTGATAAGGGTACAATGGAGGACTTTAAAAGATCTGCCTATTCAACCATTAACAGCATGCAAACATTATTTTAAATTAAAATTAACAAGTACTTAGGTATACTTTTTTTCTATATAAATCGATATGGATGTCGTTATTGTGGTTTCATGGGATGTTGATTACGAAAACTGTATTTTGAAGTCCATCACGGTGGCCATGATTAAACCCCTAATGAGGTGAAATGGGGCTTATTTTGTACGGTTTTTAGGGTTCCGTACCAAAATGGTAAAAAAGGAACCCTTATGGTGTAACTCTGTCTATCTGTCTGTCTGTCACAGCTGGATATCTCGAGAACTACTAATGGTATCAACTTGAAATTTAGAATAGTTTGAGATGCCATTAGCCCAACTATTTTGCTAATAAGAAATAAATAAAAAAATAAATATCTTTTTTACAGCAGGGCCTGAAAAGGGGTCTTAAAAATTTGAAGTGAAGCTACTAGGGCATGTGGGGTATCATATGAAAGAGCGCCGTTTGCACGTTTTTAATCATTTTTTCTTTTTTTTAGACGGCATAGTTTTTGACTTATGATGAAAAATGTAAAAAAAAATACCGTTCCCCCCCCCCCCCCTTATCTCCGAAGTTTGCAAAAAGAAAAATCTGAAATAATTCTATGTGATAGCAGTTTATATAAAGATTACAGGAAAAATAAAACGATGTCTCAATATACCATACTATTTTAGAAATTATCAAATTTCTAAAACAGTTAATATTAGTTCCACTATCGGTCAAGAGATGGCGCTGACCTAAAACTGCAACCTGCAGTGTGGTTTAATGGTACAACTATGATGGTACGGAACCGCTCTTGACCGGTTTTATTCTTTACTAGCTGCCGCCTGCGACTTCGTCTGCGTGGAAAGTTTTTTTGCTATCCCTCGGGAACAATACCTTTTTTCGGGATGAATGGTACCCTATGTCCTTCTCTGTACCCCTGACAACGTGTATGCAAAATTTCATGACGATCGGTTCAGTAGTTGAGACGTGAAGGCGTTACAAACAAACAAACAAACAAACAAACTGACTTTCGCATTTATAATATTATTAGTATATAGTAAGGATTAAAAGACATTTCGACTTGAAACTTCGTGAGAGTACTTTTAATAAAAACTAAGCAAAAACACGTATTTCGTGATTTTACGAAAATGTTTAGGTTTATTTTAAAAATCCATATGGATGTCGTTAATAGTAGTTTATGAAACTGATGCATAATGAGGGGTATTAAAACATGAGTGTGTGTTTAAAAACCGAGCCGTAGGCGAGGTTTTTAATAGTATCACACGAGTGTTTTAATACCTAGTTATGTACAGTTTCATACACTACTTTATCTAATCTCATACAATTTGTGATTGAACCGATTGAACCGATTGAACCTACAAAATAAAATATCAATGATAAAAATAGTAACTATTTTCTCGGTAGGTCGGCAGTACTTACCTAAGTTAAGTAAGACGTTTTTCCGTCGCCGCATCTAAAATATCGGGTGGAGTCAAATTTTCACACACTACACTCACTACTATGATATTTTAAGCAAAAGTAAAAATTAAAATCGAAAAATGGCGCGTATTCTATTAGAAAAAATAATGAAATAAGTGCATTTCAGAGACTAATCGTTACGCTAAGTCATCGATCACCATAGAGTACGTTTTAATCGTGGAAAGTATATGGGAATATCATTTGTTTTTTTTTAATATCGCGGCACTGCCTTCTTCTTGGATTTGCCCTGTATCGTAATGAGAAAAAAAGTTATTTTATAGCATTGTTAGGTATAGCGAAGGTATGTTATAAAATAACTTTTTAATTTTTTTTCGGCATTGCGTGTATAAAGTATGTCAATTTAAATTCGTTTTGAAATTCATAATTTGAATTTTACGATATGAGAGTAGATAAAAGGTTTTATGGGATGTTGATCGCGAAAATGGCATTTTAGGATCCAACACGACACGGTGGACATTATTCAACACCTAAAGGACTGAAACGGGGGTTCAAATTTTTTATGGAATAATAAAACGTGAACGGGATCAGAAATGAGAACGAGAACGGGAACAGGAACTAATAATATTATAAATGTGAAAGTTTAATGTTTGGATGTTTGTTACAATCACGTAAATCCGGCTGAACGGATTTGGAATAGCACACAGATAGATAGCCTGTGGCAAAACATGTTTACTTTTTATCTCGGTCAAAGGTTCCATGGCGATTTTCCAAAATGTCCACGCGAACGAAGTCGCGGTCAGAAGCTAGTGGACCCTTAAAGTTAATATACCGAATAGACCACCATGCAACCATCCGTAGACAATGGAATGTGTAATCTCTAATTATATTCATTTATTCTTTAGGTAATGATGACAATGACATTTTATATAGAAAGAGCAACACCTGAGATATAAGAAAAATTTTTTTTCAGGTCAATGCCTGAGATCAAGGAAATTATAAGTACTTCATTCAACGAAGTACTAATAATTTCCTTGCTTGAGATCAGGGATTGAAATACCGTTAAAAAAATACCGTTAAAAAAAATAACGTTAAAAATACCGTTAAAACATTTTATTGGTAAATTTACCGGTAAAAATAACGTTAAAAATATTTTACCGGTAAAATTAACGTTAAATATAGCGTTAAATTTAGTACCGGTAAAATTATCGGTAAAAATTAACGTTATTAATTGGAATGACGTTAATTTTAAGGAAACGGTAAAAAAGGAAGAAATAACGTTACAATGACGTTATTTCAATAAATAACGTTAAATTTAACGTCATTTCTCAAGTTAACGTTAAAATTAACGTTATTTATTGACATAACGTTAATGTTAAAATTAACGGTAAAAAAGTAAGAAATAACGTTATATTCAAAAATAACGTTAACATTCCCTGCTTGAGATATAGGTTTCCTAGTTTGGGTGCAGATGTTTTTAAATCTAAATAGGGAACATGCATAAGTCACCGATTTTGATAAATTTGAGCTTGATCGCTGCGGACACGTATAAAAACATGATGGAACAGAAAAATAAAAAATAAAATGTATTACTTTATTTTTATCACTCAAGGGAAAATAACGAAATTTTTTTTTTCGTTTTTGGATATAATGCACTTAACAGTCGGATAGAACATCAAATAAGAAATAATATTTTGTATGACACAT
This sequence comes from Agriphila geniculea, assembly GCA_943789525.1. Classification (NCBI taxonomy): domain Eukaryota; kingdom Metazoa; phylum Arthropoda; class Insecta; order Lepidoptera; family Crambidae; genus Agriphila; species Agriphila geniculea. The sequence goes on from OX038877.1 coordinate 22,109,933, forward strand.
ATGTACTTAAACGCAATATTTAGGGAGATATTTGAAAATTCTTGGCTATCTCCATACTAATGCACTGAAACGTGACACGAGTGACGTCACACATGTTGACCTTTTTGTATAGAGCGTTTTCGGCGGGTGCTGCTGCGTGCTAACTTCAAGTAACTATATCACGAGAAAAAAACACAAGAGAAAAGTTTTAATATTACAGTTGATTTTCTCACGCATTATACTTTTGATTTTGATACAAAAAAAATTGATGCATGTTCCCTATTGTGTATATTGTTAAGGTTTAATCTAAATTAATTTAAAAAGTTTTTGTTTTAGTAAATTTGTGTCAATATTGAAGTGAAAACTTCTTTAGCGGCGTTGTACGCTTTTTTGTAATGGGGAAAAAATGCTAAACTAGCGTCAGTTAGAATCACGTGACCCTGATCGAAAATTCGTAAGACGGATGTGACGGATGGAGAGTAGACAGCCGGCGGAGGAAGTATCCCCCTCTCTTTCTACGGGGCGCGGTAAAAATGGCAGCGCGTCATTTCAAGACGTAAACACTTGTGTCACCATAGCAACGCGCTAATTTTTTAATTCAATGTCAAAACTCTAGATTTTCTGTCAAGCTCGACTTTTGTACATTACTGTTCTGTATTTGTAAATTCAAATGCAGAGTAAATTCGTAAGACGGCAATTCGTGCAAAATTATTCCCTAACCATTCCAAAATATCAAAAATACACAACGTTAATATTCAAGTTTTCACTTCTGCCGGCACTCCCGGAGTGCAACCTGATTTTTTTTATTATTATTATTAAGTATTTATTATATTCTGCCGTCATAAGAAAAAAAGACGTATCTAACATTTTATTCAAACTTGAGTTACATGCATATTCGCAATCAGTATAAAAGACGCATTTACTAGTTTTTTTTTTTTTTCATTTCATAATTGTGACAGCAAGCCACAAATTCTCGCTCATAAAAAGACGTATCTGCTTCAAAACACAATGCTTAGGAAGTAGAAAGGATGACACATAACCTATATTGTACCTCATTTTTATACATGATTTTAAATATTTGCCTTTTGCTGGTATAGCTGAAAATTGTGCTAGAACGGTATTTCGTGATAGCATCAAGGTGATGGCAAATTTTCAGCTCTGTAACGTTGGGCGGGTGAATCTACGTTGTTTTACTTCCTGCGTCTCATTGTCGTTACTCAAAAATCCAATGCATCGCAATAAATAATTTAAAAATCTGCAAATTAATACAATTTATGATTGTACTATAATGTAAATGATAGCATATTTTTGATTTATTCCTTGTGATGCATTAGATTTTTAAAGATTTTCGAATAACGACAATGACGCAGGAAGTAAGAAACAACGTAGATTCACCCGGGCCCCAATTTGTATGGGACTTGGCGATCTCTTGTGTCACCTCGTTGTAGTTGTCATAATCTTTTGTCATTGATTTCAGATATGAGTCTTTTAGAGTGATGAAGTTCTAATCTGTTTACGAGTACACTGACTGATTGTATGAATATAGACAGTGCCGGCATTAAGAACCCTGATGGCCTACTCAAATGGCCACTTTTTTATTCGTTCGCTAACTTAAAGCTTAATAAAAATAACCAATTAGATGAAGTCACACGTCGCATGTTTATGTAAATCACAGACATTGTTATATTGTATGGAATTGACAAGCCTATGATACGTAATTTTAGAGTTAATGGCTTATTTTTAAGTTAGCGAACGAATAGAAAAGTGACCATTGAGTAGGAGGGCTGGTCCCACAGATTTGAACGAATAGTCTATAATATGCTTGGTGCAAGATATATACTTATTTAAAACATACTTATTTAAAAAATACTTACCGAATAGAACAACCGAACACTTCAAAAAGGAATTAAAATACATGATACAATATTTTATTATTTTTCAAGGCGGCAGTTTTAACTTCGAAACGTTAGAATATACAATTGCTACGAGTTTTAACTGAAAATATATAGATAAGAATTTAATGATATTCTTTACATATGCTAATTACTGTTCAAATACTTATGCCTACTTATTGATATAAATGTAGTGTTGTTTTCAAGAAGTGATGTACAGGGTGATATACATACGTACTTATTTATGAACTCATAAAAAAATCTAGCAAATCGGCCGAGCAGTGATGTTCCGTCGTACCTTCATGTGGCAAGGTAATCAATTGATCAATCAAGCAAAAAAAGTCCATTACTGTCGAGGCTGGAAATAGAACAATTGTTGGCCGAGTGTTTGAAAGGACGAGGCGAAAACGAGTTTTTTTTATGTAAACGAAGCCGAAGCCGAATATTGCTATTTCGGCCGAGACTTATACATTACAATACTTTTCTCTAATTTGCGTGTAAACAAACGACTTAATTAAAGAAACAAATGTTTAATTCACGTAAAAAGTTACATTGCAGTTGTTACTATTTGAAAATGTCAATTTTTAACACTCTTGCCTAGTAAATTAACTTGTAAACTTTTAATCGCTATTCTTGCCATATAAAAATTCGTTTCAAGTTTTTTTTCATACTACACCGACCGGCTACACCGCAAACGTACAAGGTTTCCTTATTGGGAGTTTCGACGTCATTGATTAAGGGTTGATATTTCATTAATACTTTTATCTACATACGCCGAAAATACTTCGATCATAGATAATAGACAAAGATTTCTATGTGTATATGATAATAGATGATTGAAGCAGTGTCGCGCAACACTGCTGCGCGACACTGCTGCGCAGCAGTGCTGCGCGGCACTGCTGCCGCAACACCACTGGTCCCCATACATTCTCTATAGGTTTATATGAGACTACATTCCGAGCTCGGCAGCAGTGCTGCGCAGCACTGTCGCGCAGCAGTGTCGCGCAGCAGTGCTGCTGACATCGGAATCATACCTGAGTGACATGCAACAAAGCAAACTTATAATAGGAATATTGTACTTTTGAAGTAAGTACCAAAGTTTCGTAACTTTAATAAATAAAAAGTCTTATCTAATAATAACTAGGTAGGGGCTCCGTGAGCTGTAAACCTCGCGTTAAAAAATAACTCAAAATGTAAGTTGTTAAAAAATAATACAATATATATATTATTTTAATATGTCTTACATATCTCCGTCATTTTGAAAAATTAAAAAAAACTGGCTTGACGATAAAATGTTTTATCAGCTTTTTCAAACCGGCTCACAAAATTTTACGAGAATCGGTTGAGAAATTCCACCTGCGGGTCTATCGGCTAAAAACATTGAAGTTCATGTTAACTGTAATTTGACAGATGGATGTGATACATTGCTACTTTATTTTGGCACCAACAAAAATTTACCAAAGAAAAGTAACAATGTATTTTATTTATTGTATTTTATTTAATCTTTATTGCTTAAATACAAAATAAAGCAAATGGCGGACTAAATGCTAAAAAAAAGGCATTCTCTCCCAGTCAACCAGAGAGGATGTTACAGTGAAAAATGTGCAGGCAATAAAGCGAATATGAAAAATAATAATATTCAAATTATACATAAGTACCATGACATAACATAGATTAAATATATATTATAATTAAAGGCCGGATTTGCGGTGGCAGGAATACAAACTTGCTAGTGATTACCAAATTATCGTAAATGTTTTTATATATCGATGTTTTAAAAATATTTTTGAAGTGGAATTTCTTTGATCGGGTCTGTATTTATTTTTTGTATTTTACCAAGGAGGATGAATTTCTTAAAAATTTGACATTCTACTTCACTCACTTTGACTTTGCTATCTTTGCATCAAGAAAAACTGCAGTGAATTTTATTATTTTATACATTTCACGATTTTCACTTTTCTTAATGTAGGTAGGTAATTTCTACTATTTCCGAAAGTAAGTCTATATATCACGTTACGTGGGTACCCACTTAGGTTCGCGAACCTCCGCGCTCCGCGAACCTGCACCGAAAATATCGTTTATCCTCTGCTGGAACAGGGGCCGAGGTGTGTACGTGAGGGAACTCGTATGCGAAGCTGGTTCGCACAGGCACACACTGTAGCCAAAGTAAAAATATTTGTTTTTGCTATGGATCACTGTTCTAGGTTCGCGGAGCGCGGAGGTTCGCGAACCTAAGTGGGTACCCACCCTTACATAATTATAATTTTTTTTATCGATAAATTACACAAATAGATAATCAAGTTGTCCACGCACTATTAAACGTCATTTTATTCGTGCCACTGCAAATCCGGGGTCTGATTATAATATAAAAATATATATATACATGCATTTATTTATTTAAGTAGGTAATAGAAGAGGTCAGATTCCAAGGGAGCAATCGTACAGAATCAAGATAATGTTCATGTATCACATCCATCTGTCAAATTACAGTTAACGTGATTTTCAATGTTTTTAGCCGATAGGCAGCCATTACATGGTCATGCAAGCGTCAGTCAAATTCCATCAGTCATGAATTACGTTGACTGATCAGTCAGATGCAAATTACCAATCACATCATGCAACCATCAGTCACTACATTACACGGTAGGTTAATCGTCAGTCACAGCGCGTGACTGTGGTTAAACTGACAGCAAAACCTACCGTGTAATTTATTATTTATTTATTTATCGTTTTTGGACAGCTAACAGCTTATATACATACAGATAATAACAAATATGTATAACTAAAAGCTATTGACAAGCTACCACATGTAGAATTCAAAAGAAATTGATCATAAAGTAATTGTAGCCCAAAAGGGTCAGGTGCGTAACAGTATAGTAACATTAAACTAAATTTTAAACAGTAACTTAATAACAGTCTTAATGCTGTTGAAAAATAAATCAATATTGGCGTCGGCGTTATTAATGGCGGAACAAGCTCTAATAAGGAAACTGTTATGCCTGTAGTTGGTGTGCATAGAAGGAATACTAAATGGTCTATATAAATCATTGCGGGGTGTTCTTGTAGGTATTTTAAAACGAATTTTATGAAGTAGTTCCGGACAATCCACTGAACCTCTAATCAACTTAAGTAGAAGTGTGACATCTGCAATATTACGTCTAACAGAAAGTGGTAACAAGTGAAATTTAGTACAACGGTCTTCATAAGATGTCTTAGGAATTTTGAATTTGAAATTTAGGAACCGAGTAAATTTTTTCTGGATCTTCTCTATATTATTTATGTATGTTACGTAACAGGGGTTCCAAATCTGGCTGGCATACTCGAGATGGCTGCGGACATAGGCACAATAAAGAATTTTGATGGTTTTCATGCGTTTAAAAGGCTTAGACAGACGCATAATAAACCCTAGCGAACGAGATGCCTTATTGATAGTATTGACAATATGTTTATCAAATAGCAGCTTAGAATCAAGGATGACTCCCAGGTCTTTAGCTTCCTGACAAATGGATAATTTTTCATTTTTGATACTGTAACTACTATTAAAGGGATTGATTTTACGGGTAAAACTTATAGAAAAACATTTAGATACGTTCAAATCTAGATTATTCAAGTAACAATATGAGTCTAACCTTCGGAGATCATCCTGAAGCTGAACTGCATCATCATTATTATTAACAATTTTAAAAATTTTCATGTCGTCTGCAAATAAGAGATAATTAGAGTGATCAAAACACTGACCTATATCATGAATAAAAATAATAAAAAGCAAAGGACCAAGCAGGGAGCCTTGAGGAACCCCAGAGGGTATGAGTGACCACGAAGATGTATATCCACTAAGCACCACCGCCTGAGACCTTTTATCAATGTACGATGAAAACCATCTGAATAGGTTCCCCCTAATGCCTACCTTCATAAGCTTTAATAATAACATTTTATGATCAAGACGATCAAACGCCTTAGCGTAATCAGTGTAAACCGTGTCAACTTGGTTGCCCAAATCCATTTGATCCGTCAAGTAGTCGGTGAACACGGCAAGGTTAGTCACTGTGGAACGATTTTTCAAAAATCCGTGTTGCTGAGGGCTAAAGCTTAACTTTAAACTGTTGTAAACCTGGTCGTACACTAACCTTTCGAGTACTTTGGCAAGTTGACACAGTTTAGAGATCGGTCTGAAATTTTCAACACAATCCTTAGGACCTTTTTTATGTATTGGCGTTATATAAGCTGCTTTCCATCTGGCAGGCATAATACCCTCATTAAGGGATCTTTTGAAAATAATAGAGACGGGATAGCATAATTCATCAGCACAGTTTACCAAAAACAGGGCAGGTAGATCGTCTGGTCCAGCGGACTTGCTGACGTCCAGGGATTTTAGAAGTTTAAGGACAACATCGGATTCGACTTCTATAGAACCAATGTCGCAGCCACCAGCTACTCCATGCTCATGATTATTATGCATTGAATCAGAGACAGGGTCATCACTATCCAGGAAGGTAGACCGGAAATATCTAGCAAAAAGTTCACAAATAGCAGCGCCGTCATAACACGGTTGGCCTTGATAAGACATACACGCAGGGTACGATGATGAACTACGCCGATTTTTGTTATATGACCACAACGCCCTCGGATTATCTAATATGGAGTCTTCGATACGAGAGATGTAATTATGATAGCACTCATTTTCAACCTTATTAGCTCTGTCGCGAAGTTCTTTGAATGAGAGTTCGTCTTGCTTGTTACCGTACACCTTGAACTTACGATGAAATTTTAATTTTTCTTTTAATATTTTTAATAGCGCTGAATTATACCATGGTGGAAATATGTTAGGCATAGTCCGTTTAGTTGGTACTAATTCATTAATTAAACGATTGATAATGTCATAGAAAGCGTCAACCGCAGCATCAACAGTACCACAGCAAAGCTGTTGGTCCCAATCAATTTCAGACAGTTTAGACCGTATTGACGTATAATCAGCTCGATTAAATATACGTATGCTACGTTTAGGAACCTTCAGCGGATTAAGTTCAATAAAATTAACGGAAATATCAAGTGCTTTGTGGTGGGGTCTTCCGGAACAAGGGGATCAAAGCTACCAGACACTGACACAAAGTCGTTCGAAATGACTAGATCCAATATTCTGCCTAGGTTGTTGTGAATATAATTAAATTGGTCAAAAGAACACAAATTTAAAGTATTGATAAAATCAGAGCATGCGTCGCCGGGTAGTACAGCAGCCTGTAATCCCTTATTAGTGGGTTCCCATACAATGGAACTCATATTAAAGTCACCGATTATGAGAAATTTATCCAATGGGCTTTCATTTCTAATTATAGTAAGTTTGTCCATAAAATTATACAACTGCGTATTTTGAGAATTACCTCTATTTTCGTCACATAAATAGATGGTACATAAATGTAGCTGAAGTTTTAACCTTCGTCTACTAGAAGAGTCGTTGAATGAGATAGTTAACCATAAATCCTCTGCACTAGACTGCCACTGAGGCTTACAAGTAACCAGAAGACCGCGACGAGCAGCGATTAATACCCCACCGCCTCGAGTCTGCCCCGTTCTAGAATAATCCCTGTCACGTCGCTAGACTACATAACGGTCGTCAAATAATTCAACGTAATGGGTGCCATAGACCCGCTGTAGATGAGAACAAAAGGACAGCCGGAAGGACATACGAATAAATTTTGTCCAAGCTGAAGCAGAGACGCATCGCTCGTGCTTCGCGTTCGCTCGATCAATAATAATAATTTCCGAGCAAGAAAAAAGGTATATAATTTCAATAATGTAGATGATTAAAGTATATAAGCACTTACCTACCAATAAACATCAACCTATGGTAGTTCTTACGTAGGTAGCTTATTAAAATTCAGCCGAACTGAGAACCTCCTCCTTCTTTTGAAGTAGGATAAAAATATTAAAATTTAGCTTCGTTTAATTAGGGTTCCGTGGTAGTACTTATATCTATTCTGTGGTTCCGTAGTAAAACAAAGAAACCTTATAAGATCGTTTGATTCGATATTTTTATCTTGCGTCACCTTTATCAGCATTGTAGCGTCTACAGTTATCGATTTTGATGAAATTTAATATACTTATACTTACTTATATTATACCTATAATTCTGTGAGTGGGGTATCATTCAAAATGTTTCTTTTAAAATGGGGAATGGGGAAATTTTCAGAAAAATGAGACACAATAGGTATTTTATTGTTGTCCAGTCACGTGGCCGCGTCGTGAATTAAATAAAACAGATTAAAATCTGAAAAAATCTTTTAATGAAGTTTCTGAAATAAAAAAGACCTCCTTTTTAAAAGTCCGTCAAAAAACGACGACTTGGATCCTCAGATCAAATAAAAAGTAAGATGGAGCATTGCGAACAAGGAAGTGAGGCCAATTTTTTATGGTACATTATGTGTGCGTACTGCGTACGAGGGGGCGGGCGGGGGCCGGGCGACAGGGTTTTATAATATGGAAAGCCAAGGCGTAGTTTCGTTACACGAGTGTGCGTGAACTATGTATGTACACAGCCAAGGCGTAGTTTCACGGGCCTCACCGCTTTGTTCGGAAGACTCCGTCATTATTATGAGTGCTGTAAATTTTTTTTTGGCTGCATGCTGCATAGTTTTCGACTTCTGATGAAAAATTAAAAAAATACCGTTCCTATTCCTCTTATACCTACTCCGAAGTTTGCACAGAGAAAAATCTGAAATTATTCTATGCGATAGAAGTTTATGTAAAAATTACTGGAATAATAAAAGGAAACTTTTCCAGAAATCATCAACATAAATTACATTTGTTTCACTATCGGTTAAGAGATGGCGCTGATTTGAAACTTAAATATTCTATACCACAGTGTATTTATTTATATAATGTGGTACGGAAACGGAACCCTCGGTACGCGTGTCTGACTTGCTCTTGACCGGTTTTTCTACATCATATTATAGCATACAACTTCTGTTTGAACACGTGGAAAAACATAAATTTTATGGCAAAGTAATGTACTTAATGTTAATTTGCGGCAATAAATAACTTATCAGATTATTTCACATTTATAACATACCTACCTATTTTTATTCAAGATATTTGCACAACTGTAGTACGACATAATTCGTTATCTTTTAAAAGAATAAATTAAAATTCCTTAGTATTTTCTTCAGTACCCTTCGCACTTAGCACGAACGAAGCGCTCATGGCGGTACTTGACAGACTGATCGTACTCGATCACGTCTGTTAAGCAACGCTCGATCCGGCCAGGTGTCGGATGGGTTTATGAGTTTTTTGCTGTTAAAAGAGGTCTTGAACATCAAGTATACAAAAAGACGGTGTTACATTTCACATAAAAATAAATTGTTATCGTATTTTTGCTATTTGTTTACATTTAAACATTAAATTCGTATATTTTATTCTTGATTAGTTCTCAAAGGACATCAGGCACATGAGACCCAAAAGTGTATAAACATAATTCGGTTATCTTTAAACATTTTATGTTACTAGAATCATAAAACAGTAGCAACATTATTTTTTAACTCCTTCATTTAGCGTTAATTAATTATTGAAAAAAACAAAAGCATATCAATGTAACGGACATCTTTGTTAGCGATTTCACAAGTCTCCCCTGAGTAAACTTGTTCTGTGGCACAAGTGATTGCGCATTAAAAAAAAAGTCTGCCGGATGTCAGTCAACTCAACTGTCAAAAGCGTTTTGTTACGTGCGACATATGCACAGATTTTCCGTTTGATCGGTTCCAACTCGTACATTGTGGTGCTAATCTGTATCACTAACGCAGCTAACGAAACGTGTTGTCGTGAAACTGGTGTTGCTATTTAGTGTCGGGGTTACCAAAAAATAAAACTTTCAAACGTTAATAACTCTTAAAACATAAATCTTCGTAAAAATCTGAATATTTTCTATGACTTACTAATTACATGCCTACATTTTGAAAAAAAACAGAAACGTTATACATTCTTTGGTTTTTTTCTATGGGACTCTGCCTGATGTCATTTGTTCAGTGACATCGGCGGGCTGATTATCTAATTAGAAACCACCTAGCGACCGGTTGCAGTTCATAGATGATAGTGATCCATTGCTACTTCTTTTTGGATTAAAAAAAAACATACCAAAGAAAAGTAGCAATGTATATGGAATGAAACCGGTCGCTAAATAGTTTCTTTTTAGATAATCAGGCACCGGGTCTGCTAGTCTTCGATCAGATACCAACTGCTAGTCCATGGCTCGTCCGTACAAATTTCAGATCTGTCGCTAGATAAATCCGAGTTCTCACCGATGGGCAACTTAGTGATGTTACCGTTAAATAATGTTTGTCGATAAAGTGTTGGTCAATCTGGCCCTGATTATGCGTCAAATTCATTTGCGAGATTTTTGCATAATTTGCTCTGAACTGATGTGAGCGCGACGCGACAGATATCGCGAAATAAATGTCGAAATAGTAGATTATACAACAAGTGAATAAAAAGAAAATTTAGTTCGAGGGATACAAAGAACCGAGATGAAATTTTTTTTTCACGAGTTGTGCACTCTTCTTTTTACCATTGACTGCGAGAAAACAAATAAGTACCTAGCAGTACTTTATACTTAGTATTTATAGTTGACAGCCATTTTTAATGTCCCCACTACTGGGGCACAGGCCTTCCTTATAGGTGGGAGGATGGGCGATAACCCACCAAGCGGGCCTAATGCGGATTGATGGGTGTTAACAACTGCAAATGCAACCGGGACCAACGGCTTAACGTGCCTTCCGAGGCACGGAGGAGCTCGAGATAATACATTTTTGGTCACCCATCCCATGACCGACCCATGCGTGAAATTAGAAGTTTTCCAATGACATAAAACAACCACGCTAAGAAAGAGATGGATGGTAGGTACCCCCCCTTTGCAGGTAAGGGGGGGTGGCATTCAAAGTTTCGCGCCGCCGCACTTCAGAAAAAAACATATCTCCTTCAATATACCTACCACCTCGAGTAAGGTATCATTTTGTGATAAATCAGGGATGATGAAGCCATTTTTGAGACATTGAATGTACAGTTTCTTAGAAAAATAATGATATATTTTACTATATTGACGACATTATCAAAATCGGTTTACTATTATTTTATTCAACAGTCGGTCGGTATCTTTCAAAATTCAAATTGTTGGGTATGCAGATGGCAGTACTGTCATGGAGCGATGTTCAGTGTCAGCAGCCTGAGCCCAACTTCCCTGGGTAGACATTAATCCCAACCCAATCACCTACACTCTCGAGCTTTTTGTATAAAGCTCGAGCGTGTAAAAATGACCTCTTTGTTGTTATTCACCCCATCGTAAAATGATTGAGTTTGTAACCTTTATTCCTTTTTCCGTATCGATATTGCTCCATCGACAGTTGAGCCCAGCCCTTTATGTCAAAAACGTGTCATATTTTGATGTGTGACTCATCCATACACAATTTTTTTCTGTTTTGTTTTATTTTTTATGTGTGAGTGTCGTCATTACAGTGTTGTTTTTGTATGTGAGTATGCGGAACTGCAATTGTGTGCATTTCCCTCCCCCCGCAAAAAATGCCAGAATAATTTGAAAAGAGTAATAATCGCTAAGGCTTCTCCCTTCGTGACGAAACGAAGCCTTTGTTGCTCGAAGATCAATATTGTCAAAAATTCTTGAGAAACTTTTATATATTCGCTTACAAAACTATCTGGACTCAATTGATTTCATTACTAAAAGACAATATGGCTTTAGGCCCAAAAGTAATACGCTTACTGCCACCATCGATCTTGTTACTAAAATAAAACTAAATATAATAATAATAATAATAAAACAAAAGAACGTAGTTCTTGGAATCTTTATTGATCTAAAAAAGGCGTTCGACACCGTTAGCCATGAACTACTTTTGGAAAAACTCAAAAAAAAACTGGAATAAGTGATAATGCCTTTAAAATATTTCAATCTTATCTTACTCAAAGATCACATATAGTCAAAATTGGCAGTAATCATAGTACTACATTGCCAATAACCTGTGGTTTTCCCCAAGGGTCAGTTTTGGGCTCTTTGCTATTTTTGATTTATATTAATAACATCCACAAATTGGGGTTAAAAGGACACATTACCCTTTATGCAGAGGACACTTGTCTATTTTATTTCGGTTCATCGATTCACAATTTGATTTCACAAGCTCAGGATGATTTGAACCTCCTATTTAATTGGTTTCAGTACAGTACAACTTATTAACTATTAACATTTCAAAAACCTGTTTCACGATATTCAAAGCTAAAAACAAACCAATACCACCACAGTGACCACATGCACCTCTCACAATTAATAATATTCCTATACAACGTGTAACAAAAAGGGGGTATCAACCCGAAAGGAGGTCAATGTACTCGTGAATCTGAACACCATCCACGAGAAAAAAAAATTAAAATAAAAAAAAATTTGGTCTCTCCATAGAAATTTGAATTTGCCGCCAACATTTTGTATGGAGAGTTCAATTTTTTTTATTTTATTTGAATTTTTTTTTCTGCTGGAATGTATTCAATTTCACGAGTACATTGACCTCCTTTCGGGTTGATACCCCCTTTCTGTTACACTTTGTATAACAAAAAACTCACGGAAGTGCATCGAAAACGAAAATATCTGAAGTCCAAATTTTACAAAATAAAATAATCAAATTACTTTTTAATTATCATTATCTGACACCCACAAAACAAATATACGATGAAACAAATCTAATGAACATCAAAAGTCTGTACCGCTATTTTCGTCCACAAAACGCTGAATAGGAATATCCATACTAACATAACGTTCACCAAACTAAAATCTATCACTGCACGCAGCACTCGCCGCGCTAGTTTTCTTGTACTACCCAAACATCGCACGAATTACGGCAAAACTATGATTACATTTGAAGGAGCACAACTTTATAATAAAATACCCGCACCTATAAAAAGTGAAGACTCGTTTAACGTATTTAAGAAGAAACTTGCTCAGTATGTTATCGGTACTCAATAATTATGAAAATAGTGCGTTAAGCGGGACTGTGCATTGAATTGTGAAATTGTACTGTAATTTAATTAACTTTTACCCAGCTTTGTTAGTAAGTACCTACTTAATCTGTTTTGCTTTTACGACCACGAACTGTTTTAGTCTTTTTATTTATTATGTTCTCATGTAAGTGTTGTCTTTAATGAGAATAAAGTTCTTAAACCTAAACCTAAAATATGTGGCTTGGCCGTTTCGTTACTACAAGAACTTTGTTTATCAGAAAAGTTTCCATGTAGCGAAATGGCCAAGCCACATATTTTGACTAAGGTGTAGAGTTTTTAAAATTAGGGCTTGTAGAGTTAGGGCGTGTAGAGTTAAAAGCTTGACTAGAGTTTAAAGCTCTACATGAGGTCTGATAACTTTTTGACAGTGCGGGCCATATGGAAATAAAAAGCGATGATATTTTTAGGTACAATTAAATGGGTTTGAAATAAATCGGTAACCTAATACGATATTTTAATTATATTTTGAATTGTTACATTCATTCGATCATTCGTTCATTCGATTCCAGTTTTTTTATTATTTTGGGATAGAGAACATTCTAAGTGTTGATAATGAATAAAAAAAATACAAAAAGCACAGGTGTTTATAAAAAATTCAATACTTAAACGCATTTATTTTTTTAATTTTCCAGATTTTTTTGTAAATAGCAGCAAATATTTTAAAAACATCACCATCTATTGAGCTTTCATAATTCAGTTAATAATAAATAACTTAAATAAAAAATGAGAAATTAAGACGTTATTAACTAATAGTAATCCCATTTCATTTGGAAAAAAAATCCTACTTCGAGCGCTTCGGAGGTGGCCGTATTATCCTACATATATTATAAATGTGAAAGTTTGCTTGTTTGGATGTTTGTTAATCAATCACGCAAAATGGTCGGTGTTAACGTTAACTCAATGTACCTTACATTGAGCGTTGGTCCTGGCTGCATTTACAATCGTTTACACCGACCAATCCGCATTGGGCCCACGTGGTGGGTTATGGCCCGTCCGGTTTACCCATCCACAAATCACAAGGAAGGCCTGTTCCTTAGCAGCGGGGGCATTAAAAATGGCTGATATGGATGGTTATTTGTGATGCCGATGCCATCTGTATAAAATTTTGACTCATCGGCGGAAAATAATCCTGTCTCAAACTCACTCGGACCGGACGAAAGTATTTTAGTAAGCACTACCATTTACGGCAAACTAGCTTCCGCCCGCGACTTCATCCGTGTTGACATTTGAGAAAAGGGAACCTTTAACCAAGATACAAGTATCCTCCTATGTTTTAATCCGGTTTAAAAATTATCCGTGTGTTTCATCCAAATCCATTCAGCCGTTTTGCGTGATTGATAAAAAAATATGCAAATAAGCAAACTTTCACATTTATGATATAAGTAGGATAATACGGCCACCTCCGTAGCGGTCGAAGTAAGATTTTTTTCCACATGAAATAGGATTACTATTTATTAAGTCTAAATTTCTCATTTTTATTTAAGTTATTAAAAAGTCTTATACCTCAACTGAAAGCCGAATAGATGGTGATGTTTTTAAAATATTTTGCATGCTTAGTTATTTGGATTTTTTTTTTTAATTTGCTGCTATTTCCGAAAACATCTGGAAAATTTTAAAAAAAATATATGAGTTTAAGGATTGATTTTTTTATAAACACGTGTGGTTTTTGTATTTTTTATTTATTATCAACACCTAGAAGTTTTCTATCCCAAAATAATAAAAAAAAAACAGAATCGAATGAGTAGTTTATCTTTTATTTTAAATTTTTGTGTCTGAAAACGTACTTTTGTTAAAAAATACTTAATTTCAATTAACTCAAAAACTATTAACTTTTTGAGAAAAAGTTATATAACAAAAAATATTTGTTTTGACCTCATCTATAACCCCTTAGCAGGAAGACGTCATATTTCCAGTGACCCTGTATATTAGTACTATACTAAGTAATACAACATAAAATCGTAAAATTAAAAGAAAAATTGAAGAAAATTGCGTCGTGTTTTCAAGTTCTGAATAAAAATGCCTAGGTTACGCCGTTATACGCCGAGGGTTAGAGCCCTCTTTATAAGTATAAATGTTATGGTATTCCTAAAATAATTGGAATGAAAATAAAATAATGGTGTACTGTTTATAATATAAATAATATATTTCAAAAGATGAGATGAACAATTACAATTTATTATAAATTGAAACATAGGTAGACTGAAACAAATTAAGTCCCAGTTAATAGTTTTATTACAATAACAATGCTCTTGAATTACTAAGGTCTGATTCACAGGATGGGTATAGCCCATTTTCTGAGCGACCCCATGGGTAGGTATCGTCTGTGGTGAAATAGAAATCACCAGTTTTTCTGAAACAACATACAAGTATTGAGATAAATTGAAATCTAAAATAATTATGATTAACGTTTATGATAAGTTTTAACATTGAAAATGTTTTTTCGTTCGCTCCAGTAGGCCCCCATTTTCGCTGAAAGTGCGACCCACCCGTGATGCCCTGAGGTTTAGGGCCACGAGGACGTATGAAAGCTCAAAAGACGCGAAATTTAAAGGGCATTAAAAAGATTTAAAAATTATTTTGGAAAAGTCAAAAACTTTTTGGGAAATAAAGAAAAACCGATTTTTTTCGACCGAAAAATCGTGTGTTTTCACAGAAAATTTTCGACATCTCGAGAACGGGGCCGAATTTCAAAAATATGAAAGAAAAACCGGTCAAGAGCGAGTCGGACTCGCGCACCAAGTGTTCCGTACCATCATAATAAATACACTGCAGAGTAGAATAATAAAATTATTATTGCAGTTTTAGGTTAGCGCCATCTCTTGGCCGATAGTGGAACTAATGTTTAGTCAAGAGATGGCGCTGACTTTAACGTTTTCGCGCTAACTCTTTTAGAAATTTGATAATTTCTAAAAAAGTGTGCTATATTGAGTAGACATCGTTTTATTTTTTCGGTAATCTTTATATAAACTGCTATCACATAGAATTATTTCAGATTTTTCTCTCTGCAATCTTCGGAGATAAGGGGGGGGGGGAATGGTATTTTTTTTTACATTTTCCATCATAAGTCAAAAACTATGTGACCTAAAAAAAAGAAAAAGTTATTAAAAACGTGCAAATAGCGCTCTTTTATATGATACCCCACATGCCCTAGTTGTTGTAAAATTTTTAAGACCCCTTTTCAGTCCTTGTTGCAAAAAGGATATTTATTTTTTTATTTATTTCTTAAACTATTCCGAATTTCAAGTTGACTCAAGTTGACACCGTTAGTAGTTCTCGAGATATCCAGCTGTGACAGACAGACAGACAGACAGACTGAGTCACACCATAAGGGTTCCTTTTTTACCATTTTGGTACGGAACCCTAAAAAGCACCTCGTTATTGAACCAAGGAACATTTTAGGTCATTACACTTTTTTCGATATTGGTGACGGTTGAGGCTGTAAAGGTGCTCTTAGCCGCGAGTTTAGCGCGGCGCGAGGTGCGATATCACGCGGCGGGCGGCTCGCGTGCGGTCGCGAGGGCGTATGAGAGCTCAAAAGAAAGACGCGGAATTCGAAGGGCTTTAAGATGATTTAGAAAGAAATTGGAAAATTTATAGGTATTGAAAAAAAAAATTGGTTTTGAAAAAATTTTTTTTTATTTTAGACCGAAAGATAATAATAATAAATAATAATAAAATGTATTTATTGGTCACTTCACAAACTTGTTTCATGGTACCTGTGTAAATAAATTATAACAGCATTTATAACCTAAATTTGTGAAGGACTGGTGCCCCGAAATAGGTTTCGCAGAAACCTGCACCACAGGTCGCCAGCCTCCTCCCGCACTACGTTTACATACAGATTCCCAAACACATTGCGTGTTCTTACTTATACAGGTTCATTTTGTATTCACCATCCAAATTTTGAAGATGTGCTCAGTCCATGAAACTGAACAACTTTCTCTAAAGAACACAGAGCAAAATATGTAGGAAAAAATCGACTATCCTTACATCTATAAGCTAAAGTGGTCATGCTAGAAGCCTCTATCAACAGAAACAGCAAAATTTATGAAATTGTTTATAAGAGGGGTCTGAATAGTATGAGTTGCGTACCACAGAAAAAAGTCTTCTTTCTTTAAAAAAGTAAGTTAAATACAGTTTATTATAGAAATTAAACTTTACTATGTGTCAAATACCGCATAAAACTGCTCTCTTCAGAAACAATATTTATGGTATTGCTCCAAAAATCTACAATAAGTTGCCGAAAGAAATAAGACAAATTGATAATATAATGAAATATAAATTAGCACTTAAAGATTTTTTGATAAATAAAACCTATTATATGTTGACCGAATACCTATGTGACACTGACATTTAAATTGATTGTAATGTATTATTATTATGTGACATTTATTCATGATGTTAATTGTTTGACTTTTTCTTTGTAATGATTAATTTTGCACACCCATTGGGTAAGAATACAGCGCTCAAATTTTGTAATACAACACCAATTATTGTAACTACCTATTTTCTGCAAATAAAACAATTTGATTTGATTGATTTGATTTGACTAGACTAAATGCCTAGCGTTATTATTAGAGCAATAAACTTTACGTTTACGAGTTTAAAATACCAGGGACCGGAAAACCCCTTTTTTTGGTTAACCCAATTGATAGGGAAACCCTATTAAAAAGCCTACCAAATGATAGGGTTTCCCTTTCGATAGGGTTAGTCGACGTCATGCTTACCGTATTGATAGGGTTTTTGAAAATAAGTCATGAAATACCCTATCAAAAACCCTTTTAACGGTAAGCGCCTCAAGAAATACCCAATCAAAATCTCTTTAAGGCGCTAAGAAGGGTCAAATCCCAATATTCAAGTTATTGAAAGATTACGCGCGTGATGCTATCATGGAAAAATATATAATGTACTTGGAATAATACACAATAGATTTAATTGAAAGCATTTGTAAAAATATTACCACCTTTGATGTAAAAAAATATTCAGTGGACCCTGTTTCTGGTCCTATTTGCAAAATTTCTCGGAAACAGAACATTCGTTTATGTTAAAACCAACACATAAAAATCGGCGATGTTAATACATTCAATCTTAATTGAACAGATTTTTTTTAACTAACTTGAAAGCGAAGAAATTTAATAAAAACATGTAAAAATTGAGAATTTGGTGCTAGTTCTCAACGCAACCGCCGCGGTGGAACGCGCACTGATTTGAACCCAAAGTGAGTAGAGTTACGTTCGATTTCACACCATCACGGATCGACCCGCTTGGATTGAGGCGTGTTAAAGCCTTAACGGTAAGCGGTTCCGGTTCTTCGGCCCAGGTGGACTGGAACTAGGTATAAATTATACTAAATACTAAATAATATACTAGAAAAAATACGACTCGCACCAGATCAATACTCAGACGGGAATCGAACCCGCGACCTTTGGATATCCGGTCCAATGCTCTGACCGCTGAGCTACCGAGTCACTAGTGACATCGTCGAATTTTTCCTAGTATATCCTAAACTCTTACGCTGTAAGCCAGCGTTATTTCACCAATGTGAGGAATTACCTCGACATTCAATTGAAATATCTTTCCAGATATTTTAACAATTGATTAAGATGAAATAGCTATATAATTTTTAAATTTGAGATTTTTGCATTTACAATGCTATTTTTAAACAATACTAAATAATATACTAGAAAAAATACGACTCGCACCAGATCAATACTCAGACGGGAATCGAACCCGCGACCTTTGGATATCCGGTCCAATGCTCTGACCGCTGAGCTACCGAGTCACTAGTAACATCGTCGAATTTTTCCTAGTATATCCTAAACTCTTACGCTGTAAGCCAGCGTTATTTCACCAATGTGAGGAATTACCTCGACATTCAATTGAAATATCTTTCCAGATATTTTAAGGTATAAATTGCTTGAACACGTTTTAAACCCCTTCACAATGCCTTGATAGGGTTTCCCCGATAGGGTTTTCGTATTCGGTAAGTGCTTACTTGGGTTACCCTTTCGATAGGGTTACCGTATTGATTGGGTTTTTGAAAACAAGTCTATGAAATACCCAATCAAAAACCCCTGATTATCTAAAAAGAAACTATTTAGCGACCGGTTTCATTCCACATACATTACTACTTTTCTTTGGTATGTTTTTTTAATCCAAAAACAAGTAGCAATGGATCACTATCATCTATGAATTGCAACCAGTTGCTAGGTGGTTTTTAATTAGATAATCAGCCTGCCGGTCCTTGGTTTATACAGGCGTTATATTTTACGTTATTGCTCTGACATTAATGCCAGGCATTGTCTCATAAACTTTGAAGTAGGTCGCTTCTGTTGTACATTGTTAAATCGTATTGTATTTTGCTAGATCGAGAAAGATAGGTAGCATCGCCGATGCTGCCATTCTCGATGGCACCAACTCGCAATCACAGAAATACAGGTAAGTGCTAGGTAATTTAAAAAAAAATCCTGTCATACTTAGGTAAATTAGAAGTTCATGCACAACGGGCTATCACATCACTGCGCACTATCTTAAACACTTCGAACAGCACAAGCGTGCACAAGCAAGATCTGTTCCTCTTCCTCCCTTTTCATTTATCAATCAACAAATTTTCTATCCCTTAGATCTGCAGACCCTATTCACTGGCAAAACACTGTAGAAAAGTGTGTTTTCGATTAAATAAAACCTGCTGTGCGCTGGATTGATTGGTTCTTTTGCGTTTAGATCGAAATAATTTCACTAAAAGATGTGATAACAGCTTAGGAATAGATCTTGCTCGGTTCCGGAGTTTCAATACTTATTATAATTTTTCTTGTATTGGACGTAGGTATAGAAAAGTAATCTAATTTCAAAATCTACCGCAATCGCTTTTATTTTAATGGATGGATGTGATACTTGCTACACTTCTTTGGTAAATTTTTATTTGTGCCAAAAATAAGTATCAATGTAACACACCCTGAAAACGATTGCGATAGATTTTGAAATTAGACTATAGATAGGCCGGTTCCTCATAGAATGGCAATACCCTCAAAATCAAATAATTTTTCAACACACTTGCTCGTAAAGTGAGCCCTAATACATCGCTTTTAGGGCCATAAACCGAGCTATAACAAACGCGTGCAATAATATATAAAACACTAGGTTGTTATAGAATTATCCCTACAAAGTTAAATTAGTACCTTATTGTAAGTTCTATGCGAGTAAACAGAGCATTCCCAATTTAGCCGGGTAATTTTTTTAGTAACAAGAAAGAGGTTTTAGGCCGGTGAAAATTCATATTCATTTTTGAAATAAATAAATGTGTAAGTCCTTAATTAAGTCAAACAAATATTTATTATTATCAAATTATTCATAATTCACAATATTTTGTTATAAAATATTAAATATTTGCATTTTATCACTTGAAATTATAAATTTGAAGTAAGCTGTATGCTCACTCACCCCTTTGTTGTTGCAAAATATTCTTTCATTGGGCGTGTGAAAAAAACAAAAAAAAACCTACGCGCCTTTTCTCATAATTATCACATTTTGTTTTTGTCGTATTTGTTGCTGTGCGGTAAATACTTTGTATTTTCCTCGCAAATGTGTTGAAAAATGTCGTATGAAACTCGTGAGCTCTTGCTCATTGCACACTCGGCTGAGTTACGCCCTCGCCTGCGGCTCGGGCTGCAACCCACAGCCTTGTGAGCAATGAGCAACTTAAGCTAACTTGTTTCATAATGTACTATTAGCACTCACTCAGAATCAACAAGAGGGCCGATGAAATTGGTGACCTCGAAGTTGCCGTTCTTGCTGACGAAGTCGTAGTAGTTATTAGCCTTGCCGCCTTCGAAGAGTGTGGGGGAGGCCAGGGATATGTTATAGAATCTCCAGCAGTAAACGTGACTACACCTGCCTGCAAAATAAATGAAAATATCACATTTTTCACAGTCTAAGATTTTTGTAACAGCGATTATTGCATACCGTGCATTACATTATTATAAAAAATAGCAACCCGCCCTCGCTTCGCTTTGGTGCAGTGTGGAATTTGATACCATGTATTATACATATAAACCTTCCTCTTGAATCACTCTATCTATTAAAAAAAACCGCATCAAAATCAGTTAGTTTTAAAGATCTAGGCATATATGTATAGGGACAGACAGCGGGAAGCGACTTTGTTTTATACTATGTAGTGATAAGAAAATGATTAAGATAATAACTTTTGGAAACAACCCTGCAAGTCACTTCAGAGACATCATCAGGGAGATGGGAGTCCAGAAATAAAATGTCAACAAAACGAAAATGAATTGTGTTGAAAACCATTTTTTTATTAGATGCATAGACTTATTATATTTGAAATCATTGATTAGATGTATCAAAACAGGTTATACACGTGTATCAAAAAAACCGTTTTTTTTTATACACGTGTGTGTATCAAAAAAACCGGTCAAGAGCGAGTCGGACTCGCGCACCCAGGGGTTTCGTACCATCCTTCATTCTCAGAAGATTCATCACATCATTGAAAACGTGCAAATGGCGCTCTTTCATATGATACTCCACATGTTCTAGTAGCCCGACTTCAAATTTTTAAGACCCCTTTTCACTCCCTGTTGTAAAAAAGATATTTATTGAAGTGAAAACTTCTTTAGCGGCGTTGTCTGGCGTTGTACGCTTTTTTGGATGGGGAAAAAATGTTGAACTCGCCATAGATAATACACTATATAATTCAAATAGATACGCCACTTTAAAATTAAAAAAATATATAAAGGGAATTAGTTTCTTGCTCGGAAATCTAGATGGCGCTGACCTTTAGCTCGTTTTTCTGCATCGCGTTTTATTACGTAAAATTGAAAATAAAACTATTATGTTTTGAATTACGAGCGGCGCCTTTAAAAACAGTAATTAAGCACCGATTATATAATAATAAGCGTTCAAAACACTTTTTATTATGAATCAATGCCTAATAATGTTTTATAGGCACCGCTCGTAAATCAAAACATAATAGGTTGTAAAGTACCTACCTACCTACCTATCTTTTTGACCTTCCTCACTTTTACTATTATGCTAGTTCGGCAAAAATCTTCTACATACAAGTAATAATAAATACCATCATAAAGAAAAAACAGACAATGATTTATTTCACTGATTTATTACCTACCATGTCAAATATTCACAATTCACAACACTTACTTAAATAACAATAAGTATTTAGTACTAAAGTATATTATATACACAATCCGTTCGAAAATAAATAATTGAGCAAAATATCACTGCAGAAAATAAAAATTGCATAAAACTAAAAAATATCAGATAAACATTGTGTTTTAAAATTGACAATCTGACAAAAACAAACTCCATAAAAAAATTTGTCAAAAATCAAAGAGATTATAAACTCAGTGTTTCCACTACCAAGTTTTAGTTTTACCCTAAATAGTTTCGATAATTAAGTATTTCAAACGTTGTATTATTATACATATTTTTCAGTACAAAATATAGTCAGTGTGATTTTGACGTGTTGCAAACTTTCTATAAAGTGGCGTCCTTTTCAGGGTTCCGTAGCCAAAATGGCAAAAAACGGAACCCTTATAGATTCGTCATGTCTGTCTGTCTGTCCGTCCGTATGTCACAGCCACTTTATTCCAAAAGTATTAGGACTACATAGTTGAAACTTGGTAGGTAGGTGTATTCTGTAAACCGCTTTACGATTTGTACACAAAAATAAAAACATGAAAGATTAAGGGGGGGCTCCCCATACATGGAACTGAAACTGAAAATATTTTTTTTCATAAAACCAATACTTGTGGGGTGTCTATAGATAGGTCATTGAGGTTTAAAAATGACATTGAGGTTCCTAAGACTATTTTTTTTCAAAGTCAACCGTTTGAAAGATATATGCCGCCAAAGTGGTAAAATGTCTAAAAAAAATATAAGCTATAGATCTTAATAAACACTTTCAACGAATATTGGTTTGAACGAGATACTGTAATTCGTTTTCGAGATATAGCACATTTTCCAAAACCGCAAATGTAACTTTGTCATTCATACAAACACTGTGAAAAACAAAGTTATTTTTTCAGACGACATTTTTGTAATAGGCCCCCTGAGCTGTAATAAAAATGTAGCATTCCGTACGGAATAAAAACGGTTGTATGTGGCGACCAATACAAAATCTATGGTAGTCTTGCGTTCGAAATGGCTTTTTTCCGTGCGAGATTCCGAATGCACGGGCCCTCATGTGGAAATCCGTATCGGATAAAATTACGTACGGTACGGAACGCTACGCATGTGTGTGGCAGACCCATAGATTTTGTATGCAATTGCTGCATTCGGAATTCCGAATCAGGATTCCGTTTCGCGATTCCGTTAAGTGATTTGATTCCGTCTGTGTGTGGCCAGCCTTAAAGTAGCACCACAAATAATATAATTGATTGAATATATCGATCGGTATCAAACTTCCGGTGAAGTATCAATAAGCGGCTTTCAAAAGGCAGTTTAAGAAAAAAGTAGTTCAATAAAAAAGAACTAGATGTCGTTGTTCAACTAAGTAGGTAGGTTTTTAAGAAAAAGAGAAAGGATGAATATATTAAATTTTGTATGATGTCTAAAAATATTACTTACTAACTTGCAGAGCTTTTATAATGTACAACTTGGTTGTTGATAGACGCTATAGTTTGAATTGGGGGTAGGTCATAAAATAAGTTAGGTAGATGATGATACTGACTGGCAATAACTATAAATAGTCTATAAACGTTGAATAGTCTGTTAACTTGAGCACCTTTCAAACCTTTTTTTAACTACACACAAGACAATGATCAACGAAATATCAAGGATACTTTTATCTAACTCATGAATAATGCATTTATGCATTAAATGCAATTTATAATTTCTTTGTTTTATTTCGTTATTATAAGTGTAGTACATTATAGTCAATAGTGTTTAATGTATGTTTTCTGTTGCTATAACAAAAGCTACGATATTAGTAGAATTTGTATTTTTAGTTTTATCTATCTTCTTTTTATTTTAGTGACATATGGATATAAAAATAAATTGTTTCATAACTAGAAAATTCCCTTTAATTTTATAGTGTTTTCCCAAAAGTCCTGTTGAAGTTGTCCCGCTATGGGGTTTCTGGGATTTTACTTCTCAGAGGTTTAATTAAAGGGACTACTGGTGTTTTTTCCCAGAGGTTCCATTAATGTGACCGGTAACAGACACGACGACTATACATAAAATCTGACTATAGGTAGCTTTTTCTACAGTTTTATAGGTAGTCTTACCTACATTATCTTCTGACGATTTGCACTGCGTCAAATCGTCATCAAAAGGTTTCGTTTCTGGAACATATTTTCCTAAAAATAAAATAACTAAAAATATTAAGTAACTATGTAAAAATATTATTTATTAACAGCTCATAAATGAACTAGTCACTAACTTTTCGAAGCCATTTTCACAATCTAGCTAAGTACTTAAACATAATTTACTAATAATGAAAAAGAGGAGGTAAGTAATTATTTCTATAATCTACCTACGTTGCAGAATTTTTTGAAAGTAAGTGCTTCTAAATAATTAATGTATTATTCCTTGTGGCCAGTAGCCTATTTCAATAAATTCACTGAGTATTCTGAGAAGGTATGTTTCACACCACGGGTGAATGTGGTGATTCTGATTACCCTGCCGTGATACAAAAAGCTACTCGATGACTCGACCGTGGAGGTCGTTAACCGTCAGGTCACTAAGTAATCTCCCCAAAAAAGGGGTAAATTTTGTAAAAGTAGAACACTATCGCACTAGCGTCATCTACCATGATATTGAGAACTAATCATCAGTAGGTTGCTTGTTGTAAAGTCAAGATGGCACCACCTTCCATACATTGGAAATTTTGTCTACGCTGACACTAAGTTACACCCCCCTGGAACTCGCGTCAGTCAGTCAGGATCACGTGACCCTGATCGAAAATTCGTAAGAATATGTAAACACTTGTGTCACCATAGCAACTAGCAACGCGCTAATTTTTTAATTCAATGTCAAAACTCTAGACGTTCTGTCAAGCTATGGATATACGAGCCAGAAAAAAAAAAAGCTATGGATAAGACTTTCATACAATACTGTTCTGTATTCGTAAATTCAAATGCAGAGTAAATTCGTAAGACGGCAATTCGTGCAAAAAGTTTTCACTTCTGCCGGCACTCCCGGAGTGCAACCCGACTTTTTTTAATTTCTTTCTTATTTGCAAAATAGTTGGGCAAATATCAACGTAAACTGTTCCAAATTTGAAGTTGATATCATTAGTAGTTCTCGAGATATCCAGCTGTGACAGACAGACAGACTGAGTCACACCATAAGGGTTCCTTTTTTACCATTTTGGTACGGAACCCTAAAAATGCATTCAACTAAGCCCAACAAACTAAGTTCGTTGGGCCACGTTGGGCTTAGCATTCAGGCCCATTCATTCACCTTATTACATAGGGTTGTAATTTTGTGTAATTTATTTACTGCTAAAACCTATCAAAAATATATGATAATAAAACCACAACCACATATTAAATAATAGTACTAGCGTACAAAACTGAAACCACTAGTACTCGAAAACTTACTTCCTTGAGACGCCTTCTCCTCCTCGGCTGTTGGTTCGGGGCATCCGGGCTGCAGCCTGGACGAGCATGAGCTGATGTAGTTCCCAAAGTTGGGCCAAAAGTCTACGTGACCAAGGGTCTTGTTGAGGGCATAGCCCCCCACGTCGCAATGAACGCAGTACACAAATTTTGCGCATGATTTGTCTACAGGTTTGTTTAAGAGAGAAAACGGGAATTCGAAGAGCACACGTGCTGGATCCAGAGCTACAATTCTGGAATTAAACATTAATTTTATTTTGGTTTATGGAACAAACTCAACATAGGTACTAGGAGATTAGAAGAATGGAAATGACTAGCATATTTTGAATAGAATATGTATGTACCTAGTATGAATTGGTCGTGGGTCGCGGTTGCTTGCATTGTTTAGTGCTCCATATAAATAAAAAATGAATGCCTGGCCTCATGTGGCCGCCTCGCTTTTCGTGAATTACTATGAACTAAGTATGAATCAAACAGTGGGTCGCGCAAACCGGTTGTGTTCGCCTAAATTGGAATGCTACAATATTTTTTCTAGAGTCTGTGTACATATTGACGACCTCCTTGGTCGAGTGGCTTTCACATCGGTTTTCAAAGTATCATCATCTCTGAAGTTCCAGTTCCATCTTCAGCTGGGCCATTTGGAAAACGAACTATTCTAGCAATATGAGTCAATTCTCAGGTCTGGGTCCCAAGTAACACACGAAGGCTGCTTAACAGCCGAATAACGGATTTCCATCACGCTTAAAGCTGAATAAGGAACCTGAATAAAGGCTGTATACGACCTTATACAGCTCTTACAACTCTTAAATGGGCACAAATTATTCAGCCTTAAGTTCACATAGCTGCTTAAGAGCTGTGTAGCAGCAACTTAAGAGTGTAATAAAGGGTAACAGGCTGTGTAGCAGAAATTTAAGAGTGTTATAAAGGGTAACGACAGTACTATGCGCTGAAATTCGACTGACTAAGAGATCACAAGTTACTCTTTATTCAGAAAATATGTCACATGTACGCTTTAATACATATTTTGAACCGCGCAAGGCTGTGTAAAATTAAGTGAACTAATATTTGAAGTGTAAACGTGTTTAAGCATATATAAATCTAACAATTGAACACTTTATGTTACGTGAATGAATTAGAGTTAACGATACATTGGTGGATAATATTCATACTCTGTTTGACGTATTATAAAGGGAAAATGACTGGGAACGTAATTTTACTGACATTATACCTATATATTATCTAACAAAATTTTAGTGCGCCACGAAAATATTCTGTTTTGAATTAGTTTTGTGATATAAATATGCTGTGATTTAATCTTGACAAAAAAAATGTAATGCTTTGAAAAGAATTATAAGATAAAAAGTTATTATTAAGATATTTCGAAGTTAAAACTGATACATTATATTCCTATTTCTTGCACAAAACATCGTAAAGGTTGAAAAATCAATCAGAATTTTTATAGGTTATACAAAAAATGGTGGATTATGTTACTAATTACATTGACTGATTTCAGTACCACATATGTTCTTTTATTCAGATAACATCTGTTTTAAGGTACTTATGTGAACCATTATTAGCAACAAGCCGTTAATTCGATACACTAATGAGTCTCTAAGCAGCTGCGAGGCATCTAGTGAATGTATAAACAGCCGCTATGCAGATACTATCAATGGCAGTATAAAGGCTGATTAGCGGTAGACCTATTCAGCTATAAGTTGAAATATGCGCCACATATCATCCATTATACAGCTATTCACTTCATAATAGTTCACACGTGCCTCTTTAATAAGTTAGTGTAATAGGAGTTCACAAATACCTTCTTATACAGTATTTGGCGAAATTTTATCCACTAAACAGTCCTTACTAGGGTTTAGGCTTTAGAATATGTTAGAAGCTGAATAGAGTCGAGAAATATACCTTTATAGCACTCTTAGCGTATTAATGGTGGTTTTGTCGGTCTTAATAAGCCTTAATGCAGCTCTTAATTAGCCTAAGCTGTTTAAATATCACTGACTGCTAATATGCAGCTGTAGGGTCACCAGTGTACTCTTAGAAGAGTCTTAATAAGCACAGAGTTTTAGATAAGTCTAAAAGTGAGTAGTTATATAGCTATCTGTGTTACTTGGGGTGTTTGTGATACTACCAGGCGCATTCCGAAGGGGGGAGGGTCACAGGGGACATAACCCTCCTCTCCCCCACCAAAATCGTACATGTCAAAAAGAAAAATCTTCTAAAAATTTACAAAATAAAAAAAGCTATTGTATTATTATTGGTGACCCCTCCAAAATATCAGGCTCCGTTGTCTCTGATTTACGTAACGCAAGTGCTTTAGCTGCTTACTTTGTAATGAAGCAATGAAATGATGTTATTTAATATTTGACCGAGCGAGCGCGAAGCGCGAGCGAAGCCTCTCCGTTTCAGCTTTGGCAACAACGCTTTCGTATATCCGGCTGTCCGTCTGTTCTCAACCGATTCTCGTGAAATTTTGTGAGCATGTTCGATACTAAGTATTGTTGTTCATTGATGTTTTTTATCGACTAAAAAATTTGGATATTTCGAAAAATTTTCATAAATGTCAATGTCGTGGGCAGCTCCAGAACCACTAGTTAGTTATTTATTTATAACTTACACTGGCAATTGGTATCCTTTACATTTGCTCCGTCTCCCGGCGTAGCCTGCGAGATGAGCCCCTAGCGAGTGGCCAATGAAGGTGATGTCGGGGTTCAGCCCTGCATTCTGCACTAACTTGGCCAGACTGTTCCCGACAGCTACTCCTACCTGAAAGGTAACCCATTATAAAGCCCACCGGTAACGATCAATTGCGATTGTCAATTTTTCCGCAATTGACGCCCATTGACGGAAAAATTGATCGTTTACGCGTGCAATTGAAGCGATTGTCAATTGCTCCAACAATGGCATTGACGGAAAAATTGACAATCGCAATTGATCGTTACCGGCGGGCTTAAGGGTTATTTTAATTTAGACGGCTTGCGTGGACTGCTGCCATACAACGGCAGGTCGGAACTCGGACGGAAGTCGTATTGCGCTTGGGCGTCTTTGTGTTTTCTTACAAAAGAAGTCGTGTCTATTTGGTCCTTACCTATAAAATTGGTGTTTTTTACGCACACAGAGAGAACTCCATAACTTCTGTGATTAAAATAAAATATAGCCGTCAACTATCAGCAAAATTAAAGTCTATTTATTTTGAAATAAAACACTTTTTAACGGATACTAGCGCGGTTTTATTGAATGTACCTACTTTGGTATTTAGTTGGTATTTGGTTTGATTTTTGGTTTTCCCGACGTTTCGGCACCTTTGCAGCTGCCGTGGTCACGGGGGACTGAAGCTACCCGTGAGCCTACCCTCAAGCGATGAATTTTTTTTAGACGTTCAGAAATTAAAATTTAACAAAATTTTTAATTATTTTATGTTGATTTATAATGTAATTTTATGAATTATTTAATGCTAAAAAGAGAGAGAATCTACTGAAACTACCACCATTTCATAAAATTGGGAGGCCCCTCCAAGAAAGAAATGGCGAAAGAAAACTTGGAGAGGAAGCCGACCTCCGTCTTTTGTATTAATTTATTTATTTGCAAAAGGAACTAACCGTATCATTAGATCTTACAGTGTGTGTGAGGGGCTTTAGCGTGTGATATTCACAGGTAGCTTCAGTCCCCCGTGACCACGGCAGCTGCAAAGGTGCCGAAACGTCGGGAAAACCAAAAATCAAACCAAATACCAACTAAATACCAAAGTACATTCAATAAAACCGCGCTAGTATCCGTTAAAAAGTGTTTTATATCATGTTTAGTGAGCGCGTAAGCTTGAGAAGTGAATCTATTTATTTTGTTTTCTTAGCATTATAAAAAAAAACTTGAAAGTGACTCCTTTTATTGTTAGCGAAAATCACAACTTTAACCGTTGTAACTTAACTTAATTTTTTTTTTTTGTTTTATATATGTTGCCTACGTGAGCATAATGTTCAAAAATTTATACCTATACATAAAAGTTTTGTTGTTAGCGTTCACGGTTCTTAATTAAGTATAAATTATGAAAATGCTAGTATGGAAAATGCAATTTGTTTAAAATCTCCATACAAAACGTCAATTTCATAAGTAAGGACCTAATACTAAAGCCGGCTTCACATTCCCGGCAAAACTAAACGAAACTTGCTGAATACGCCAGTGTAGAGAAAGATTTCGTATGTGTACGTATTATCTCGTGTATATTCGCCTTCTATCCATTCCGTGTTGGTACATCGAAGGGTGCTCGGGTAGTTTCGTCACAGGAGTAAAGAAAACTCCTGTGGTTTCGTCAAGTTTTGTGTTTATGCGAAACTATCCTCTAGATTCCCGCTGTCGCTCGCCGTGGTGAGCGCACGTTAACTAAATAAAAAACTAAAAATAAAGATGTCGGTAAATTGGACACACGAACTTGAGTTATCGTTTTTAGAACTTTATCAAAGTCACCCTATAATATGGGATCCAAAGGAACGCGACCAGCGACCATAATAAAGATCGTGCAGATATTCTTGTTAAGTTCATCTCGCACGAGAGTCTATTCTAAACTGAGTCAACTGGAAATGTAGAGAGCCGCTCTCGCGTGCCATCGCCCAAGTAACACAGATAGCTGTATAACTACTCACTTTTAGACTTATTTAAAACTCTGTGCTTATTAAGACTCTTCTAAGAGTACACTGGTGACCCTACAGCTGCATAATAGCGGTCAGTGATATTTAAACAGCTTAGGCTAATTAAGAGCTGCATTAAGGCTTATTAAAACCGACAAAACTACAATTAATACGCTAAGAGTGCTATAAAGGTATATTTTCTCGACTCTATTCAGCTTCTAACATATTCTAAAGCCTAAACCCTAGTAAGGACTGTTTAGTGGATAAAATTTCGCCAAATACTGTATAAGAAGGTATTTGTGAACTCCTATTACACTAACTTATTAAAGAGTCACGTGTGAACTATTATGAAGTGAATAGCTGTATAATGGATGATATGTGGCCCATATTTCAACTTATAGCTGAATATGTCTACCGCTAATCAGCCTTTATACTGCCATTAATAGTATCTGCATAGCGGCTGTTTATACATTCACTAGATGCCTCGCAGCTGCTTAGAGACTCACTAGTGTAACTGATTAACGGCCTCTACTTTATAATGGTTCACATAAGAACATTAAAACAGATGTTATCTGAATAAAAGAACATATGTGGTACTGTAATCAGTCAATGTAATTAGTAACATAATCCACCATTTTTTGTATAACCTATAAAAATTCTGATTAATTTTTCAACCTTCACGATGTTTAGTGCAAGAAATAGGAATGTAATGCATCAGTTTTAACTTCGAAATATCTTAATAATAACTTTTTATCTTATAATTCTTTTCAAAGCACTACATTTTTTTTTGTCAAGTTATCATCACAGCTTATTTATATCACAAAACTAATTCAAAACAGAATATTTTCGTGGCGCACTAAAATTTTGTTAGATAATATATATGTATAATGTCAGTAAAATTACGCTCCCAGTCATTTTCCCTTTATAATATGTCAAACAGAGTATGAATATGAATATTATCCACCAATGTATCGTTAACTCTAATTCATTCACGTAACATAAAGTGTTCAATTGTTAGCCTTATAATATGCTTAAACGTTTACACTTCAAATATTAGTTCACTTAATTTTACACAGGCCGCAAGCAGCCTTGCGCGGTTTAAAATATGTATTAAAGCGTACATGTGACATATTTTCTGAATAAAGAGTAACTTGTGATCTCTTAGTCAGTCGAATTTCAGCGCATAATACTGTCGTTACCCTTTATAACACTCTTAAATTTCTGCTACACAGCCTGTTACCCTTTATTACACTGTTAAGTTGCTGCTACACAGCTCTTAAGCAGCTATGTGAACTTAAGGCTGAATAATTTGTGCCCATTTAAGATCTATAAGAGCTGTATAAGGTCGTATACAGCCTTTATGCAGGTTCCGTATTCAACTTTAAGCGTGATGAAAATCCGTTATTCGGCTGTTAAGCAGCCTCGTTGTGTTACTTGGGCGGGAATGTGGAGTGGGCTTTACGCACTCTATTTTTCGTGCTAATGGTACAGACCTTTCGACAGTTACGCACAGCATTCGTTGCATATCCTAATGCAGTCGGCTCATTATTACTACTCGCCTCCTGCTGCCAGTTCACCAGGACTACATTCCTGTCTCCCAAGCTCAACAAGGCATTTATCAGTGCTCCCAGCAAGGGTCCTTCTAAGAGGAAATTATACCCAGTCGCCACAAAACTCGTCTTTTTTTGGAGGTCCAAGCATGGGTTCGACGGGTTGTACAAGTCTTTTGGGTCATCTATGGAAGCATCTATATGATTGCTGAAAGTGCTGGAAGGAATAAGTAATTATTAGTAAAATAGTGGAGAGGAGCTCGGTGGCGCAGTGGTTTAGCGCCTGGCCCAGCGATTGCGTAAGTTAAGCAACGTTCGCAAGGGTCGGTCATGGGATGGGTGACCAAAAATTTACTATCGCGAACACCTCCGTGCTTCGGAAGGCACGTTAAGCCGTTGGTCCCGGCTGCATTTGCAGTCGTTAATACCCACCAATCCGCATTGGGCCCGCGTGGTGGGTTATGGCCCGTCCTCCTTATCCACCCATAAGGAAGGCCTGTGCCCCAGCAGTGGGGACATCAAAAATGGCTGATGGACAAGTAAAATAGTTATAGTTTATATCGCCGTCCCCGGGGAATAAAATGATAATCGCAAAAAACAATTGACTTGTTCAGAAAAAATCAAAAACATATTTTTTACGATTATTCAGTAAATAATAGACTAAGATTCAAGTGTGATGTTTTGAATGAAAGCTTATTTTTGTACCTTTCATATTATGTTATTACTCTATTATTCCTATTTAATAAAAGGAAGATATATCATAAAATAGAGAATAGTAAAAAAAAGTTTGTCGAACTCGGCTACTAATGCACACTTATCATTTTGTTCGCGTTTCTTTAAAAAAATATTTAATATTGCAATATGATAGTACAATGTTATTCAACAGTAAATTTGAATACATGTACCGAAATAATAATGGGTTGCCATTTTGTTCTGATAAACTTTTTATATTTTGCTCTATGGTATTAAAATATTAAACTTTTTAAAAGTTTTTATTCTGTTTATAAAATGAAACTCAAGTGCTATCCTTCCGCCCATCCGAAGTACTTGTCCGTCAGTCATCAGCAATTTTTAATGTTCCCATTGCTGGTGCAATGGCCTTCCTTATGTGTGGATAAGGAGGATGGGCCAAAACTCACAACGCGGGCCCATTGTGGATTAGTAGGCGTCAATGACTGCAAATTTAGCCAGGATCAATGGCATGACCTACTTTCCGAAGCAAAGAGGACTTCGAAAATTCGGTCACCCATCCAGGAGATGGGTGATCGGTCAGGAGTCAGGACCGACCCTTGCGAAAGTTGCATAACCTCCGCAACCCTGCGGTTGCAGAGGCCCTGCGGCAATTGTGTTACCACTGTGCGATTGAGCTCCTCGGTCCTCCTCCTCGCTTCACTGGAGTAGGATTACCTCACTGAGACGACTTATTCATTTCGCGGTAGAGCTTGTTTTGCTAGGGGACTTTAATTTATACTCACCATAAATAGTGGCTGAGAGTCGCGAAGGATATTAATTAGCCCTAGCGCTAAATATGTATCACTTAACTGGTGGATAAAGCGACTCGGATTTCGGATGCCACTGACCATACACCCAATTGCCTACGACCCACTACCATAATCTGCCTGAGACTTACTGCTGACAACTGATCACAAGAAACCTAGCTTTGATACTAATTAATCACTTTACAAAAAAAGAGTTCGAGAGAGAGAAAAAGAGAGAGAGAGATAGTCGCATTAGTGCATTTAAATTCTATACCCTTCAGAGAAGAAATTTATTTTAAAACAGCTATTTACACTTTAAAAATGCCAAAATACTGTGATCCGAACAAAACCAGACAAATAAATATCTCGAAAAAGGTTCTATAGTTACCGATCTAAAAACCGATTAATGATCGGATCAAATAAATTGGTTTCTCTATTTCGAGTTAGATATGTTTTTTCAATAATGTCAAAATCCGAAAATAAACGTATACATCCAACTGAGCAAGGAATGGTCGCGCCAAAAATCGAAATATCCAAACTTTTTTGCCCAATATCTAGCGAGATTATGTATTTCCGTTTTGTTTCACATAATATTTGGGTCACTTTTAACTACAAATTGACGTACTCTACTTTTCTACTGTTGTTACATCAAAAACTTATAAACTTTTTTATAATTTGTGAAAAATATGGTCAATGGGAAATGTCCAAAAAAATCAAATGGGCTGAATATTTTTTTTATGTAGGATAAGGTCCCTTAGTAATAGAAAAAAGTTTCAGAATTTTCGGTTGCGTAGAAAATTAAAAAAAAAGTCTCTTTGACTTCACAAATTTACGAAAGTAACAGCAGAATGGAGTTTATACCTTTGCCACGGTTAGATGACTGTAATTTAAGTAGAATGTATATTAAGTTAGCTTTAAGACTCAGCGCTGGACACTATCCATTGGCAAAATTTGCATTTCTAATGAAAAAAGTGCAATCTGACAAATGTTCAACGTGCCAAAAAGTTGAGGACGTGCAACATTTGCTGATGGAGTGTGTCAGAAACAGCAATGAGAGGCAGCTATTAATAAACAAATATAATTTAAACACTTTTGATATTGGCATTATTCAAAGAATTTTGTCAGAACCACGATCCGATGTTGCAAAAGGACTTTGTCACTTGGTTACTTGGTCGCAAGCTGTCGGCCTGCGGGTCAGGGGTCGGTCCTGGTCGTCTGTATCACGTCTTTTTGCCGTTCGCCAGTTTCGTCCGTTAGTCGATCGTCATCTGTCTATCCGTCCGATACGTCACTCCTGTCACCCCCCTGTGTCTGTCAGTCACTAGTCAAAGGAGGCTGGACGCCGCGACAGTTACGGTATGGTTACGGTTTTGCAATAGCTACCTCTCATTTGGACACAATCTTCGAGCAACAAAGGCTTCGTTTCGTGGAAGCCCGTCTTACTCTAAGGACACTATGGTATAAGGTCACGATGGGGTGGCATGTCTGAAAGATAAAAACTCCGGTCCTTTCATCTAGATTTAAAAAAAACCTTTGCCGCCATTTGCCACGACCACAACATAGTATTAAAAAATGTTTCAACACAAAATGTCAAAACTTTTATTTTTATATACTTGTTGTAGCTTTGTGGCCATAGACCATTGATTTCAAAAGGAAGGATGCGCCCATCCGAATGTTTTGCTTTATAATTCCTTCATACCAGCAAAATCAGCGACATCTTTTAGAACCTACTTGAACTACTGCCGTATTAGAGGTGGGCAAAAAAGATTACTGAAGTGAACGATTTAGTTCAATTGGAATTAAGAACTAGATCACTCATCTTTAGGTCGCTAGAAATTTTAACTATTTTTTAAATATTTTTATTATGGTAATTATATCAGTTTTTCGATGGTATTAAGGCCATAAATAAAAAGTTAACATAACAAAATCTCAATCATGTTTATTTCAAATTAGATGTTTTTGTGCTTTTTCTCAGCTATACTAAACTAATATTATAAACTATAAATTATTTAATACTAGCGGCCGCCCGCGACTTCGTCTGCGTGGAAAGGTTTTTTGCTCTCCC
Organism: Agriphila geniculea; assembly: GCA_943789525.1. Classification (NCBI taxonomy): domain Eukaryota; kingdom Metazoa; phylum Arthropoda; class Insecta; order Lepidoptera; family Crambidae; genus Agriphila; species Agriphila geniculea. The sequence continues at coordinate 22,145,167 of OX038877.1, forward strand.
TCGGGAACAATACTTTTTTTCGGGATGAAAGGTACCCTATGTCCGTCTCTGTACCTCTGACAACGTGTATGCAAAATTTCATGATTTCGGTTCAGTAGTTAAGACGTGAAGGCGTAACAAACAAACAAACAAACAAACGGACTTTCGCATTTATAATATTAGTAAGGATAAGGATAAAGAGATATATTATTAAATATAGAGAGGAAAGATTTGTCTATTATTTTGATTGTTTGTAATGCATAAACTTAAAACTGATCAGATTTTAAAATTCTTTCACATATTGAAAGCTTTTATCAGCGAGTAACATTAACAGTATTTTATTTAAAAAAAATAGAGATCCTTATGAAAATTGGAATAATGAAACGAACCCACAGTATACAACCTGTTACAAAAGTACCAGGAACCCCGAACCCCGAACTAATCCCGGAAATGCCAATGAGTATTAATGAAATAAAAATGATGGGTGTTGTTCTTTATTTTTTAGCTATAATATTTACGGAGAAAAACGATGTCGAAGTTTTGCAAAAATATCGACAAGATTTTTAAAGATTCCCATCAGCTGTTCCGATCAGTTCCGGTCATTGGCTTCTAAATCAAAGACTATTCGTTTTTCAGACTGGTCACATCTGTAGATATTTGTACCTACGTTTACATTACAGTGACCTAAGTAAGCTAGTTATGACATCAGCGTATTCAAAATAAAATTAATACCTGAAACATAACAGTGACGTAATTTCTAAATTACATAGTTACTGAATTAATATTTTTTTTACAAAATGTAAAATTAATCTCTGCACACCATTTCGAAAAGACACGTAAGCATCATCATCTGTATTTAAATACCATGGATAAGTTAAGTAAATCACTAATTTTACCTAGAGAGTTCTTGCTTTGATAGATAATTTCAAGCAGGTTCCAGAAGTCCTATCTGCTGTTGTTTAATCTTTGAAATCGTGTTTGACCGCGGTCGTGTCCGCGGACACATCCGAGGTCATGACCGCCGACAAATATCAGCATTACACAAAGCATCAAACGAAGCCGCCGCGACCCGCGCTATGGCACAGTTAAAAAATGTCAGTAGCCTTAGTTGTTCCGTTTAGTGTAAAATTCGTTAATAGTTTTTTTGGTATTAAAATGGATCACTGTCTATTGTCAATTTGATCGCATTGTATGTTTAGTATAGAATGATTCATAGACCTAACTCTACCTTTCTGTGATAAGAACGTAGAATTTATGTAAGGTAGGTACCTAATTAAGGATTTAATAAAACTTATTTTAAACGATGGGTTATTTACATGCAAATTTCTCTTAAAATTTAAGCATCAATATAGGTACCTACCTAAGGTTTTTTTAAAGGTATGTATAAAAAACTTTTTATTGATTAATCTTTATGTATAAAATCTATAAATTACACCGAAGCGAAGCGAGGGCGGGTCGCTAGTTGATTATATAAATATATTCAGTTTAATATGTCAGAGATACAACAGGTGATTATTTTATCCTAGGTTTTTACACAAGGAATAAATTTTAAAGCAAAGCTGCGGCCGGTCACTATACTGCATATCCTTACTATAATGTTATAAATGTGAAAGTCTGTTTGTTTGTTTGTTACGCCTCCACGCCTTAACTACTGAACCGATCATCATAAAATTTTACATAGGTACACATTGTCAGGGGTATAGAGAAAGACGGTACATTTCATCCCAAAAAAAGTATTTTTCCCGAGGGAAAGCAAAAAATCTTTCCACGCAGACGGATTCGCGGGCGGCTGCTAGTACTGCATAATTATGGGAGGCAGGAGTTACGTTTTCTGAGTTTAGTTATTTTGTTATACGCGTGAATGCAGTAAATATTTCAATCTCAATTCGCGGTATTGCCATTGCTTTCAGCTTCCGTAGTCCAGCTTTTGACATCTGTGTCATAAAAATTAGCAGAGCATATTCTTGCGTTTTTAAGAGGCTTGAAATAGGGCTCTTTTCGTTATTTTGGAATAATGCGACTCCATATTTCTTTACACACTAGATCATTAGGCAATCTGTAATTATTTGAATTGAAATGTAATGTAGTGTAGATATTTAATAAAAATATTTTTGCAGCGAATATGTTTCATAGGAGACATTTCTGTACGTAGTGTTCGTAATCTATCCTTACCATTTACTCTCGTTCTTGGAGTTAATTAGCTATGGAACTAAATGAACTAAAGATCTTATATGGACTCAAGTGAATTAGTTCATTTGAATCATGATGACCCATCTCTAGTGCCTCGAACTATAACTAGTAATAGTGAAATCTTTTATACTTTATCAAAATTGTTAGACACGTAATAAAAATAATGTAAAGCTACTAACCGATGAAACGATATTCCATGAAACTTTTTAACCTTTGCATCATATTTTTTGCAATCTACAAATGCACAATTCGGCATTTTTATGTCACGTCAATCACCATCTGTCTACCATAGTCTCCCGCGGATGACTGAAACGCGTTGGCCCTAAAACTGTACTTTTAGGGCCAACCAACTGGCGTCATTTCATAGTGACTTTGACCGGGTCCTTACGCTAGTAATATAATAAGTCTATGCCATAGACATAGAAATTTTTTCGCTAATGCTTTGTGGCAGGTATAATCTCCATTCAGCTGCTGTTACTTTCGTACATTTGAGAAATCGAAGAGACTAATTTTTTTTTAATTTTTTCACGCAACCGAAAATTCTAAAACTAAGAAAGCTTATTCCTGCCTATAAAATAATATTCTGCCAGTTTGATTTTATTCGGATATTCCCCATTGGATTAATCGGTTTTTGTTCTGATGCTCCTCAATGTGATGTTATGTTTACTTACTAATAGCATCGGTAAGTTGCCGTCGATGCCAGTTGATAGACGCCTGCAATAAACGTTGAATAAAGGTAGTTATAAAGTATAGGATGACAGCATATCTTATTATATTTACGATGAATTACAATGAATGTTGTGTCACTCAATACTGCAAGTTTCGATAAAGAATAGAATAGAATATAAAACCATTTATTAACAACACGCCACACAGTAGAATTAAGAAAATAAAACAATATCTGTACCTACTTACAATAAAGAAGATAATTTAACAATACGTACCTACGTCTAAAAATTTTTATAAGTACTTACGTATGTCGTAGGATAATCGTACAAATTGGAACTTTACCAAAATCCTACTATGATTGCGAAAATCCAGATAGGTACTTATCTGAGACAGATTTTTGCAATCTCCCGAATAATGTTTAGGATTTTTACAAAAGTCCAGCGTATCAAGTAAATCGCGAATCATTTTGCACACGCTCTGATTGGCTGACGTCAACGGTATAGACGGTCGGATGCTTTGACTGGCTAACGGCTACCGGCTACTTTAAGCCCGGCCACATACACAACGGAATCCCGATTCGAAATCTCGATTCGGTATTCCGAACGGAATATCGATAATATATGAAAATTCCGTACGGAAAAATCCCGCATGTGAGTTGTGGGTCCATAGATTACTATGGATTAGCTGAGTTCGCAATTGACAACACGACAAAAAATATTTTGTCAAAATAAAAAAAAACCGTTCAAGATTTGGCCCTCAGGAGTGCGAGAAAAGTAGTTTTAGAATTTTTAAATCAATATTTATGAAGATAATAAATGAAATGTAAAAAACCCTTAGTGACGTCACAGCTCGATACGAACAAAAATATAGACCTTTGCTCACGGTGTAGGCCTCTTAAAAAAATAGATCACTCAAAATGACACTTAGAGATGGGCAAATGTTTAAACCCGACCATTAGGCATTTAGTACAGGAAATAAGACTGGCATACCTACCTGTCCGCCATTTTGAAAAAAGTCGATTATGGCAGCCTCTGATAAAAGTGATGTCAATCGATAGAGTAAGTCCTTACAAACAAAAAGTAATAAGAAAAAATCTCGTAAGTGATATTCTTACTGAGATATTTGAGTTTGAAGTTGACGTACAAAATCAGTATTTGTGGATTTAGTGGATCAAATATGTTAATAAATATTGTTGTTAGGCTATTTATGTATGTAGGATGCGTCCATGGCTCAGCTAACAAAGTGTGCTTCAGTTGGGAGTATGGAATTCACTTGTTTGAAGAGACAGTTGTATGGAAAGTCGATTTTTCGAAAAGTTGTAGAACAAACATTGTTATTTATGATGTTAGTAATCCATCCCTGCGAGATGGTTGGTGTTTTACAAATAAATGTATATAAATCAATGCAAAAAATACATAATTTTATATTGCCTTTATTCAACTTCAAACTCAAATATCTCAGTAAGTATATCACTTACGAGATTCTTTTCCTATTACTTTTTGTTTGTAAGGACTTACTCTATCGATTGACATCACTATTATCAGAGGCTGCCATAATCCACTTTTTTCAAAATGGTGGGCAGGTAGGTATGCCAAAAAGGCCTTATGCTCTTTAGACAAATTTTTGTCCAAACTTGCACATTGATAATTACTAAGCGGGACCTTTTGGAATATGTTCGGACACCTTCCAGGATGACGCTCCCGAAATTCCCAGACTTTCCGAAGTGGGATAGCCGGGATATCGTGGAAAAACTGGAATTTCAAGAAAAAATCTGGAGTGGGCTATACAACAGAAAGTATGTAACTTATAAGCTTGTGTGGGGTGTCATAAAAAGCAAAATTAAAAGCGCTACAATATTGTTTTCACATTTGACCGTGTGAATACCACAGTTCAAGAGAAATTATGTATTTTATTTTACAAATATTTATTTTGCATTTCATGAAATGCAGGCATTGTATACAATGCCTAGGCATTGTATACAATGCCTGCATTTCATACATTGCCGGTGACATATATATATTTGAAATTAGCTTTGAATTAGCTTTCACCTGATGGCCAAATTGCTATACCTAAAAAAATGTATTTTTATTCCACCATTTCCACCTATAAAAGAAATTTACGGCACACGACGTTTAAATTTTTTTTTCGCTATTTATTGTTAAGAAAGGTATTTAAAAGTTATATTTTTCCAAATTTGCATTAAATGGGCTTTGTTAGCATATTTTTTGTTTACAAATAAGAACATAAGATTAATATTTATGGTTACTTAAACGGAAGTTTTTTTGGGAAAACTTAAATTAAACTTAAAATTTCTCTTGAACTGTGGTATTCACACGGTCAAATGTGAAAACAATATTGTAGCGCTTTTAATTTTGCTTTTTATGACACCCCACACAAGCTTATAAGTTACATACTTTCTGTTGTATAGCCCACTCCAGATTTTTTCTTGAAATTCCAGTTTTTCCACGATATCCCGGCTATCCCACTTTGGAAAGTCTGGGACTTTCGGGAGCGTCATCCTGGAAGGTGTCCGAACATATTCCAAAAGGTCCCGCTTAGTAATTATCAATGTACAAGTTTGGACAAAAATTTGTCTAAAGAGCATAAGGCCTTTTTGGCATACCTACCTGCCCACCATTTTGAAAAAAGTGGATTATGGCAGCCTCTGATAATAGTGATGTCAATCGATAGAGTAAGTCCTTACAAACAAAAAGTAATAGGAAAAGAATCTCGTAAGTGATATACTTACTGAGATATTTGAGTTTGAAGTTGAATAAAGGCAATATAAAATTATGTATTTTTTGCATTGATTTATATACATTTATTTGTAAAACACCAACCATCTCGCAGGGATGGATTACTAACATCATAAATAACAATGTTTGTTCTACAACTTTTCGAAAAATCGACTTTCCATACAACTGTCTCTTCAAACAAGTGAATTCCATACTCCCAACTGAAGCACACTTTGTCAGCTGAGCCATGGACGCATCCTACATACATAAATAGCCTAACAACAATATTTATTAACATATTTGATCCACTAAATCCACAAATACTGATTTTGTACGTCAACTTCAAACTCAAATATCTCAGTAAGAATATCACTTACGAGATTTTTTCTTATTACTTTTTGTTTGTAAGGACTTACTCTATCGATTGACATCACTTTTATCAGAGGCTGCCATAATCGACTTTTTTCAAAATGGCGGACAGGTAGGTATGCCAGTCTTCTTTCCTGTACTAAATGCCTAATGGTCGGGTTTAAACATTTGCCCATCTCTACCTGCTATCTATGCCTGGCCCTTTTAGGAAATGTATGAAATAGAATGAATATTGATATCTATTTCACACATTACCTAGGCAGTGTATACAATGACTAGGCATTGTATAGAATGCCTGCTGGTCCACCGGCAATGTGTATAATAAAAAGATTTTCGAGAATAGGTTCGAGGGGGTATCGAGGGGGCTTGGGGAAAGCTCGAGGGGGGCTCGGGGAAAGCTCGAGGGTGAGCTCGGGGGGGGGCTTGAGAGGGCCTTGAGGGGGGCTCGAGGGGGGCTCGGGGAAAGCTCGAGGGTGGGGGGGGCTTGAGGGGGCCCGAGCGGGGCTCGAGGGGAGATCGAGGGGGCTCGAGGGGCTTGAGGGGGCTCTTTGAGTTTAGAATCGAACCTGTTTTACTCCTGTAGGTCCCGCGTATAGGTTAGAAATTTAAGGCGAGCGCGGAGCGCAGCGAAGCCTGAGCCTTAAATTTCGAGGTTATTTTTTTATAACAGACAACAGAAATATAATTATTTTACACATTGCCGGTGGACCAGCAGGCATTGTATACAATGCCTAGGCAAAGTATAAAATGAATTATATTTCATACACTGCCTGATCGTTTCAGGCATTGTATACAATGCCGGATTATACACATTGCCGGTAACATGCACATTATGGTACTTTTATGTTATTATTTTGACAGAAACTTTAAAAAACCATAACTCAGAAGTATGAGATATTAGTAAATTATTAGAAAATTAAAAAAATACAGCCAATATCTACACAAAAAGACAAAAATCGCAAACGAGCATGTAACTACAATTTTTTATAATGTTTTAAGATCTCTTGAGACTAGTTTATGCCGAAGTATGCAACCCTGAAATCTTGTGCTGCACGAAAAACTTTGTATTTTCTTTAAATTTCTTCAAAAAACTACCTGAAGGAAGCGTTTTTCAGATTTTATTGTCATAAACTTTTGTAAAACTAACTACATTTGCTACAATTTGAGCCTTAACCGAGCAGTCTAGGTCCATTGGTTTCGGAGACTCAGCTAGTCAAAGATGTTTTTTTTTTCACTTTTGAAAGAAAAGCCATCTTTGACTAGCTGTGCCTTCGTTTTATTTAAAAAAAATATTTTTTTCCCGTCTAAATCTAAAATTATGGTTACCACTTTGCCAAAATGTTCAAACCCTTTTTATTGAGCTCACGATCCAAGATATTAGTGGGAATAGTTTAGATCCGCTTTTTGGGTCGAAATTGGGTTTAATCCTGTAACGACCCAAAAGGCGAGGTTTAAACCCTTGCCCATCTCTAGTCACTTTGTTTGACAGTTGTCACAGTCAAATAATGCGAATGCGTTTCCCGCGTATTTTCTGAATGAATCACTACAAAAAGCTACACCACTTCCGGAAAAATTTTTAAACTTGTAAAACATTTTTATTTTAGCACAATTAAAATATTTAACAAAAACTAAAATATATGGGTCATGTCTTTTTTTAGGGTTCCGTAGCCAAAATGGCAAAAAACGGAACCCTTATAGATTCGTCATGTCTGTCTGTCTGTCTGTCTGTCTGTCCGTCCGTATGTCACAGCCACTTTATTCCAAAAGTATTAGGACTACATAGTTAAAACTTGGTAGGTAGGTGTATTCTATAAACCGCTTTACGATTTTTACACAAAAATAAAAAAAATAAAAGATTAAGGGGGGGCTAAGACAATTTTTTCACAAAGTCAACCGTTTGAAAGATATATGCCGCCAAAGTAGTAAAATGTGTCGTCCCCCCCCCCCCCCTTTAACTTTAAAGTAAGAGGGTGAAAAATCTAAAAAAATATAAGCTATAGATCTTAACAAACACTTTCAACGAAAATTTTTCATTCTCTCTTCAAAAAGCAAGGGCATGTTATTTTTTGTCGTGTTGTCCATTACGTATGTACCGAATTCCGTCTGTATGTGGCCCACTGACGTCCATTATACAATCAGTGATGTGGCAACTTTTAATCGACTCCTAGATTATCTAATCAGCATTCAAACATACTAGGATTTTTACAAAGAAGCTTTATACGATTATCCTACGAATTACAGATTAGAAAAGACAACCCGATTTTGGGCCCAATGTTACAAGAATCAAATATAAGTATACAAAAAAGCTCTCTTTTTTCAATTGTTCCCTAAAAACTCAATTTTGCTTTAAATTCAAACAACATACAGTCTGTTCTGTTCCTGTACCGTTATTTTTCTTAGGACAGATAGGTACCTATTTTGTAATAAAAAAAAATCGGGTTGCACTCCAGAAGTGCCGGCAGAAGTGAAAACTTGAATATTAACGTTGTGCATTTTAGATATTTTGAAATGGTTAGGGAATTATTTTGCACGAATTGTGGTCTTACGAATTAACTCTGCATTTGAATTTACGTATACAGAATAGTATTGTACCAAAGTCTTATCCATATCTTGACAGAAAATCTAGAGTTTTGACATTAAATAAAAAAATTAGCGCGTTGCTGTGGTGACACAAGTGTTTTCTTCTTGAAATGACGCGCCCCCATTTTCACCGCGCCCCGTAGAAAGAGAGGGGGATACTTCCGCTGCCGGCTGTCTACTCTCCATCCGTCACATCCGTCTTACAAATTTTCGATCAGGGTCACGTGATTCTTACTGACGCGAGTTTATTATTTTTTCCCCTTTACAAAAAAGCGTACAACGCCGCTAAAGAAGTTTTCTCTTCAAAAAATATTTCCTATTATTCGTTTGCAATGGAACACTATGCAACCGTAGACAACCACTGACATGAAAAAATTTTTTTTTATTTATGCAGGTCAGTGCGTAGACAACAGATGTCTAATCTTTAATTATATTCATTTACTCTTTAAATAATGATGACAATGTCATTTTATATTAGAAAGTCATATAAAACAAATATTAACTATGGTATGGTCTTAGAGCATCGCGGGTTCGTCTGGTACAGAAGCGCGTCTTACTCTAAGGCTATGGTAATACACCGGCATCACAGCCTGAAGAAAAAGCCTGAGAAAGAAAATTGAATTTACAAGTACCCAATCATACGGACGGCGGCTTTTTGCCAACTTCAAACGTAATGACGGACTGTATGAATATAAACAGTGCCGGCATTAAGGGCCCTGATGGCCTACTCAAATGGCCAATTTTCTGTTCGTTCGTTAACTTAAAGCTTAAAAATAACCAATTAGACGATCAAGTCACATGTCTGTGATTTTATGTAAATCACAGACATTGTTGTATTGTAATTGACAAGCCTACGACCCGTAATTTTAGAGTTTGTGGCTTATTTTTAATTTAGCGAACGAATAAAAAAAGTGGCCACTTGAGTAGGGGGGGGGGGGGGGGGGGGGGGCTGGTCCCACCAATTTGAACTAATATAAGTAGTCCAATACGCTTTGTGAAGATATATTATTTAAAAAATACTTACCGAATAGAACAATCGAACACTTAAAAAAGGAATTAAAATACATGATACAATATTTTTTTACTTTTCAAGGCGACAGTTTTAACTTCAAAACGTTAAGAGTATACAGTTGCTATGAGTTTGAACTGAAAATATATAGATAAGAATTTAATGATATTCTTTTCATATGCTAATTACTGTTCATATCCTTATTTATGCCCACTTATTAATATAAATGCAGTGTTATTTTCAAGAAGTGATGTACAGGGTGATATTACTTACTTATTTACGAACTCATAAAAAAATCAACCATATCGGTCGAGCAGTGATGTTCCATCGTATCTACATGTGGTAATCCATTGTTATTGATAAAATCAATCAAGCAAAGAAAAAAGTACTTACATTACTGTCGAGGCTGGAAATCGAGGCGAAAACGAGTCTTTTTTAAGTAAACGTAGCCGATAATTGCTATTTCGGCTGAGACTTATACATTACAATACTTTTCCCTAATTTGCGTGTTAACAAACAAATTAAGGTACGTTGGGTAATAACGGATCAGGTCAAGATCGAATAATCCAAATAACTCCCAAACGTGACAACATTATTTATTGCTGGCAACTTAATATGAAACGCCATTTCTTTCTGCCCTTCCCCTCAGTCTGCGGCATAGAAAAAAATTACTCTTAACAGAGAAGAATAGTAACTCCCTAATAAAAAAAGCAAACATAGCTTTATTCATGGATACACTAGCGCTGTTGCGGCCTCGCTGCAGAAACAATGAGAGCGGGAAAATTCGAATCGTCCCTGTTCGAATTTTGCAGGGGATATTTTTAATTGGGTGACTGGAAACAATATAAGCGACTAAATACTAAACCAGGCAGCGGTTTATTTTGTCTTGCGACAAAATAACTAAACGGGCGACATACTGTAGGTTTCAAAAAATACGTAAAACGAGCAACTACATGTGGGGATAGTCGCCTTTTTTTAATAAAATATTATGCCAAATTTATGTTTTGTGTGCCCTAAGGTTCTCGCCCAAATAGTAATTTTGTCGCTTATTAATTATTTTAATTAACTTTAGTGCTGCCCGTTCTGATCAATTTGTATTTTAAAGTCACCAATTTTCAATATTTGTAGTCGCCCACTTAGTATTTCAGTACGCTAGATTCAGTATTTTTGGGACCCAAAATAGGAATTTATTGTTACGCGATTAAATACTACCATTTTCTAATAAAAATATTGAAATAATCCTCACAAAAAGTATGCTAATGTTAAGATTAGGTTAGATAGCAATTTTTTGCTGTACTATTTTTTCGAGGATCATTTAAATATAGATAACTAAAATATGAATAAATTAATAGTGAAATTTCATGAAAAGATATGCACTTATAGATTAAAGGAACGTATTGATTTGTTTTCATTCCTTTCACTTTCATCGGTGGTAATCAATAAAAATAAAACTAATTATGTAATAGTAAGGTTAATTATTTATTAGTCGATACAACGATACTTTTTAAATTTAGCGCTTCAAAAAGGTACTTAATGAAAAAGTGCGCGGTTTTTCGTATATTTCATTGCAAACCAGTTTCAAACGAGGCACGAAATGCTGGTGGAAAAGCCGAACTTTTCAGGGTATTGTCTCGCTTAGTTTTAGCCTTGCATATCCCTTTTCTCTACACTGAGAGAGAATTCTGAAAATAGAATGATAATATTTAATGTATTGTTCCTATTACCATGGATTGTATTGTGTAGGCAACCAAATATGGATCAACCTTTTTATTATAGAGCAAGAGCAAGAGCTCTGAAAAAAGCACTCAGCTATTTAGAAGGATACAGTATTAATCCTTATCAACATAAATACGTTAGTAGTTAAGCATGAATATCTTAGGAGTTGTAGGAAAAAATAACGCGCGCAAATATAAATTCAAGTGCGTTTCTTACACCAATGACGGGACGGGACTCGAACGGAACGGAAACAGACTTTTGGAGTGAATGGGTGACGACTGTAAGGTATTTGTTTTCGTTTTGGATGTTGTTGGAAGGTTGCATTTGGCAAAAAAAGAAAGGAACCAAAGCGAAGCGAGGGCGAGTTGCTAGTAATAATATGTTAGGTACACCATCGCACGATCAAACTATAAATTATATGGTTTAACTAGAGATATATAACTCAGTTATTTATGGCGAATAGAATGCAGTAAACTAACTTCGTAATATTATCTATTCCTGGATATGGAAACCGATGATAAGTTACCAGTTTATCTTCTGCACCCGTTTTACCGCATTTGGCACATTTTCGATAGTAATAACTAGATATTATAGAAAAGCGGCATATAACACAGTAATAAAAATATTGAATTAAAACCCTAAAACATTTTTATCGAATTAAATTGTTATCTCAGCAATTCAAAGATAACAGAAAATTTGCAATAGAGTTGACATTGACATGACAGCAAAAGCAGTGTAACCAGTTGTGCAAAGGTAAATCAAAAATATTTTTTTTCACTGGTATTCATGCGCTACACACACATACGAATGTATACCTACCTGTGTGCAAGAGCGCAATCTCTTGAACAAAGATAATAGACCCTGGTCTGCGGTTGTCACTGTGATGACATACACCTGTTTTTTGGAGTAAAAACTAAAACGACTCAATTTCATGTCTTTGAAATTCACCTACGTATTGCGTTGCGATGCACCCTTCTCTGGGAATAAAAGAATCTACTCAATACAGTAGATGGGCATATCAAAGATACGCTTTCGAAAGTGCTAAATTCTCTCCTTACAGATAGAGCATGGGCCCAAGCTTCACTGCCAACCCGTTTTGGCGGCATAGGGATTCGTAGTGTGGTTACAGTTTCGCTCCCGGCATTCTTATCGTCCTCTTTTAGTTGTCCAGACCAATTCAACAGAATCACCAGCCCATCGTCAGTCTCAGTAAAGGTGGCAGGCCTGTCAGAAGTGAGAAACGAATGGTCCTCTGCTTGTCTCGAAGAATTACTCTTAAATAACAGCACAGATTTGGTCAATCGCGCTCGTTTGCATGCAGTTTTACCAGAATCTGGTTATTGGTTAAACGCTCTACCATCACCCAACATCGGCACCTTACTGGACAACTGTTCGTTGACCATGTCGGTCAATTTGCACTTAGGCGTCAATACTACCCAGACCTGCAGATGTGGTGAAACTGTCACCGAGCTGGGGCACCACGGCCGGTCTTGTCAAATGAGCGTTGGTCGCATACCACGCCACGCTTCCCTCAACGAGGCGGACTGTTTTTAGGGTTCCGTACCAAAATGGTAAAAAAGGAACCCTTATGGTGTGACTCAGTCTGTCTGTCTGTCTGTCACAGCTGGATATCTCGAGAACTACTAATGGTATCAACTTCAAATTTGGAATAGTTTAAGATGACATTTGACCAACTATTTTGCAAAAAAGAAATTAATAAAAAAATAAATATCTTTTTTACAACAGGGACTGAAAAAGGGGTCTTAAAAATTTGAAGTGGGGCTACTAGGGCATGTTGGGTATCATATGAAAGAACGCCGTTTGCACGTCTTCAATCATTTTTTCTTTTTGTTTTAGGCCGCATGGTTTTCGACTTATGATGAAAAATTTAAAAATAATTACCGTTCCCCCCCCCTTATCTCCGAACTTTGCAAAGAGAAAAATCTGAAATAATTCTATGTGATAGCAGTTTATATAAAGATTACAGGAAAAATAAAACGATGTATCAATATAAGTAGCACACTTTTTCAGAAATTATCAAATTTCTAAAAATGTTAACATTAGTTCCACTATCGGTCAAGAGATGGCGCTGACATAAAACTGCAATACAAATTTTATTATTTTACTCTGCAGTGGGGTTTGCTGGTGCAATTATGATGGTACGGAACCCTCGGTGCGCGAGTTAGACTCGCTCTTGACCGGTTTTATTTGGTTAGTTGAAGCGGTTGCAGCAAATATTTTTTCCCTCATTTCCTAAAAAATATTTTCAAATCTTTCAGAGCTTCTGCTGTTAAGGATTAAATGTACTATCTTTCAGAATTTTTTAAGTTTATTTTACGTAAGCGATTGCCAAGTTATACCTTTGGGAAGATTAGGATTGCTTATCAAAATACCAGGTAAAGACCGAACCATAGTGGGGCAAGTTCGGACTGCTATTTAAAAGCCTCTGTGTGGCTTAAAACGAAAGGTTGTCATTATAGAAATATCCGGTTTTAGCCGTATTATGACTATACCAAAGAACAAAAAAAAGATTAGTAGTTTCTTTACAAAAATTAAAATACTATTTCTATATTAAAAATAGGATAATAGTATGTAAATCCGATCTTCAACCATAAAGGGCAAGATCGGATCCCAGCTTACAGTCATCATACAATTGAATTTATCAGTTTAGTTTTTGCTCCAAAAACTAAAGAGATCCGATCTTGCCCTTTATTGTTGAAGATCGGATTTACATACTATTATCCTAAAAACTACTTACCTTTTTTGTTCTTTGGTATAGTCATAATACGGATAAAACCGGATATTTCTATAATGACAACCTTTCGTTTTACGCCACACAGAGGCTTTCAAATAGCAGTCCGACCTTCCCACTTTATGGTCCGGTCTTTACCTGGTATTCTGATAAGCAGTCCTAATCTTCACAAAGGTAACTTGGCAACCGCTTACGTAAAATAAACTTAAAAATGCTGATAGATAGTACATTTAATCCTTAACAGCAGGAGCTTTGAAAGATTTGAAAATCTTTTTTTAGGAAATGAGGGAAAAAATATTTGCTTCAACCTTTTCAACTAACCAAAAAACAGTCCGACCTTACCCCAACAAACCTTAATCTAAGAAAGGATAATTCCTTCAGTTACGTTTGCGGCAGCCGAACCCGCACAACTGACAGAAGCCTGGAGATGGGATGGGCCTAATGTGTCGACACAGGTTGCGTCCCACACCAGGCGTCTGCCTTGTCTCCTTGACATGGGATTAGGTCAACCCGTCGGGTCTTTTGCCATCAGAACGAATTAGTCCATTTGGTTCCAGCGTTCCCGGAGTATTAACTGTGGCAAGAGCCAGACGGATCGCCTCGTTGAGGGAAGCGTGGCGTGGTATGCGGCCAACGCTCATTTGACAAGACCGGCCGTGGTGCCCCAGCTCAGTTTCACCACATCTGCAGGTATGGGTCTGGGTAGTATTAACGCCTAAGCGCAAATTTACAGATGGATGGCGATGGTACAGCGTTTAACCAATAACCAGACTCTGGTTCGAAAACTGCACGCAAACAAGCGCGATTGGCCGAATCTGTGCTGGTATTTAGGAGATCCTGCTGAAGTGTCTTGCAGAGGAGAGGGGTTCATGCCATTGTCTTTGGGAGGCGGGAACAATGAGTAATTTCTCAAGACAAGCAGAGGACCATTCGTTTCTAGCTTCTGACAGGCCTGCCACCTCTACTGAGCCTGACGATGGGCTGATGAATAGATCTGAACAACCAAATGAGGACGATAAGAATGCCGGGAGCGACACTGCAACCACACTACGAATCCCTATGCCGCCAAAACGGGTTGGCAGTGAAGCCTGGGCCCATGCTCTATCTGTAAGGTGAGAATTTAGCACTTTCGAAAGCGTATCTTTGATATGCCCATCTACTGTATTGAGTAGATTCTTGTATTTCCAGAGAAGGGAGCATCGCAATACGTAGGTGAATTTCGGCAAGTAGAGGCAGAATTTTATGAAGGTAAAGGCCATGTGGGAATTGATTTCCAAAAGACGATCGGATAATTGGCGGAATCCTTCAATTTGACTCTGTAGGAATGGTGGGATGGATTCGTCTAACACATGCACCTTGCACCCAATAAATGTAACGACTCCTTTGTTTTTTTTAATTTTGAGGGCCACAGTAGTTTTACTTTTCTTTCGTCAGTAGGGAGAGAAAGTAGGATGTAGAGTTCGCATTTACTGGAATTTAGCTCCAAATCTATAGCAGAAAAATGTGCGGTAAGACTGATAAAGTCCTCCAAAACTGTCCCCAAGGTTCTGTCGCGTCGTCCAAATACCAAGTATTGAATTTAGATTTTAGACTTGTAATGGATGGATGGATACCGAGGCTAAAATGGGCTTGCTGACATCAGCCCACCGAGGATTTTAGAAAGTGTTGTTTGTATACCAGGTTTGAAGGCTAACCATAGCACTGCCTAGCTATAGCATAAGGGTAAAAGGGTGGAATGTGTTCTCTCACTTGTGTCAAAAGCGCTCCGCGGTCAATGTAAAGCGGGGAATTCACTTACAGACATGTCCGCAGGCACGCAAGACTAAAATCGATTTAGTAATCGATTCCAATAGAAAAAATGGCAGCACTGTGTACTCGGCTGGTCTATTGTCAGTTTGACAGTATAGTGACAGTACGACGACTGCGACGTCACAACGTTTGATTGTCGTTTGTTTGTGTTTTGTTGTTTTGTTTTGTATTGGAAGTTTTTTGCAGTGAGTGTGTTTTTAAAAAAAAATCTATATCTATGGTTTTTTCTCGTGCACCTTTACTTTTTGACCCATTTTACGCTAATGGACTCCGCGTATCCGACCCTATCCCGAACTTTGGAGTTAGGCCCCGCTATTTTATATGACGATAATCTGGAATGAAAACTGCTTCACTTGACTCTTCCATGCATTGGATTCTGGAAGCAGGTTAGTTTATTCAAAGTAAACAAAATTACATTGAAACCCGGGCCAGACTGTTGCAAACAAGCTTTCCACAGGGGTGACCTTGGTGGGAGGCTTGTGGAGCCCATGGTTGGTGTTTGCGTCCACACTGTTTACAACAAGGCTCCCACCAGTGTGTTGTCGACTCTGTTGCGTCCTATCCACAGAGGTTGTGGAAGGTCAAACGTTTTTTTGTTAGAAACAAGTGTTTACACTGTTTCAAACCGCCGGTGTAGACCGATGTGGAGGGCTTGTTTACAACAGTCTGGCCCGGGTTTTAGTTAAAATTGACTTCGAGTGACTAAAAAGATAAAACAAATGCCTCTAGATATGAAAATTGTTGAAATAAATTGTGCCCATACTGACGAAAAAAAGTCGTTTTATCTAAAAAAGGTGACTTCTGTGGTGTAAGAAAATATCTTAACCAACATTCAGTTTATTGAGTTTTTGACATGCCATGCTTTCATTTAATGCACAATTCGTCTGTGCACACCGCGGTGTACCGTGGGCCGGAACTTCTATAGACCCATCGGGCATGGACCTTTCAAGTTATGTAGTATGATTAAAGTTTAAAAGCACTTACCAATAAACATCAACCTATGGTAGTTCTTACGTAGGTAGACTATTATTAAAATATTAAAATGTAGCTTCGTTTAATTAGGGTTCCATGAAATTTAATATACTTACCTACATTATACCAATAATTGACTAAGCGAGCACGAAGTGCGAGCGAAGCGTCTCTGCTTCAGCTTGCGCAAAAATTCTTTCGTATGTCCGGCTGTCAGTTCCAGCCTACAGCTCGCATTTCTCAACCGATTCTTGTGAAATTTTGTGAGCAGGTTCGGAAATCATATAGAATTTTTTTGTCGAGTCAGTTTTTTGATTTTTTTCAAAATGTCGGAGATATGTAAAAAAAACTGATTTGAGTCCGCTTTCCAGCTCTGCCTGTTTTCCTCTACAGGTCGCATTTTTCAACCGATTCTCGTAAAATTTTGTAAACAGGTTTAAAAATGACGTAGTTTTTTTTTACAAACCAGTTTTTTTAAAAATTTCAAAATAGCGGAGATATGTTAAAAAAACCTATTTCAGTCCGGTTTTCCAGCGCTGTATGTTCTCCTCTACAGGTCGCATTTCTCAACCGATTATCGTGAAATTTTATGAGCAGGTTTGAAAATAATATAGAAATTTTTTTTACGCCACATTTTTGAAATTTTCCAAAATGACGGAGATATGTAAAAAACCATATTTCAGTCAAGCTTTCCGGCTGATCTCCTATACAGTTCGCATTTCTCAACCGATTCTGGTGAAATTTTGTGAGTAGGTTCGGTAATTATATAACTGTTTAGTAAAGCCAATTTTTCCGAATTTATTAAAAAAAATATTCACCCGTTTTGAAAAATTATCAAAATTAGAAGCATCTACTAGCTGCGAATACTCACGTACCCACCTACTGTGTGCTTTGAAAACTTCATGGCGACATTTTCTTTTATTTTATCGCGAGGTCTACAGCTCACGGAGCCACTAGTTCTGTTAAAGTGGGGTGTCATTCAAATCAAAAGGACCATTTTTAGGGTTCCTTAGCCTAATGGCAAAAAACGGAACCCTTATAGTTTCGTCATGTCTGTATGTCTGTCTGTCCGTATGTCACAGCCACTTTATTCCGAAACTATTAAGATTACACAGTTTAAACTTGGTAGGTAGATGTATTGTGTAAACCGCTCTAAGGTTTTTACATAAAAATAAAAAAAATAAAAAGATTAAGGGGGTGCTCTCCATACATGGAACTGATACTGAAATAAAATTTTTTCTTCAAGCCAATACGTGCGGGGTGTTTATAGATAGGTCTTTAAAAATGACATTGAGGTTTCTAAGACAATTTTTTTCTCAAAGTCAACCATTGGAAAGATATTCACCGCCAAAGTGGTAAAAAGTGTTCCCCCCCTCCCTTTTTAACTTTTGAAATAAGAGAGCGAAAAATCTAAAAAAAATATATGCTGTAGATCTTAATAAACACTTTCAACCAAAATTGGTAGTTTGTGAGATATAGCACATTTTCCAAAACCGCAAATATAACTTTGTCATTCATACAAACACTATGAAAAACAAAGTTATTTTTGCAGACGAAAAATTATAGTGATATTTAATATGGTATGGTATAAGATAACTACGGAACCCTACTGCGCGTGGCCCGACACGCACTTGGCCGGTTTTTTTATAATATATATAATATAATAATAATCTATAATCATGCCAAAATTACAAAGTCACAACAGAAATAGCTATAGCTATAGTAAACAAGCAGCAAGTACAGATTTTAAGGCAAAAAGAAAATATTATAATAAAGTCTTAGCTGACCCTACTAGCCTGTAGGATTATGGAATAACCTGTAGTTAGGGATTCAGCCCCTACCCTATGTAGAACCTTAAATTAATATTATCGTAAGTAGCTAGTTTATAGAATAACTATTACATTTTATATTATATTTTATCTTACTTTTAACCTAACATAACGTAAAATAAACACCAATGAAAACATTATTACACACGAAGAATGCACTTAAATTTTGTGTTTGTGTTGTGTTGCGTGCGAGTATGTCTATATGTGGGGTGTTGGGGTGTGTGTGTGTGTGTGTGTGTGTGTGTGTGTGTGTGTGTGTGTGTGTGTGTGTGTGTGTGTGTGTGTGTGTGTGTGTGTGTGTGTGCGTGTCTCTGTGTGTGTGTGTGTGTGTGTGTGTGTGTGTGTGTGTGTGTGTGTGTGTGTGGGCGTGTGTGTGTTTTGTGTGTGTGTGTGTGTGGTGTGTGTGTGTGTGTGTGTGTATATGTACGAGTTTGCGCGTGTACAAGATAATAATACCGAACCCTTACACTTAGGATACCAGTACCAACAAACTTTCCGACTCGTCGTACGATTGACCAAGGAGCCAGTCAAAGATAGCTTTCTTACTGATGGTAGTTGATGGTGGGAAATGACTTTATTAATTTTATTATATGAGTATGGTCCGAGAAAAATTAAAAATCTTTTTGTAAATGTGAAGTTGGTTATAGGAGTAAGACAAACTTCGTGTTTTCTTCTCTTATCGGAGTGTATAAAGGGTGTTCGGGCATGTATATATAGAAGGCCATGCATTATAAATAGTTGGCGTATAGATAGGACTTTACATTGTAAGTAAAGTTCCTTAGTGGGGAAAGTAAACGGACGAAATGTCTTACTTTTAGGACCGCTCTTTGTGCCCTTTCCAATTGCAATAGGTTGGTTTTTGCAGAACCACCCCATGCAGTGATGCAGTATGTGGCGATGGTCTGGCATAGAGCGAAGTAGGTGGTCCTAATAATAGTACTGGAAGCAACATCGAAGCCTTCTAAATATATATATTAGCTTCCTGACCCGAGAAGTAAGGGCTCCAATGTGAAGTTTGAAGTTGAGATTCCGGTCAACAATTATTCCGAGGTATTTTATGTAGGGAATAGACGCAATTGGGGGACAAGAGCAATTATTGAGGTTCAGGGTAGGACAGGTATGAGCTATAAGGGTTGGTGAGGGTGTAGGTTGGGAGTCATCTCGAATAAAAAATGTCACAAAATTGGTTTTTGAAGCATTAAGGGTGAGTTTATTCAATGCTAACAGCGAGTTGACAGAATTGAAGCCGTTTTGAGCAGAGGACATGGCCTCGGACCAGTTGTTTGCTGTAAATGTGAGCACTGTATCATCCGCAAAAGATATTAATTTGCCGTTAGGGATGTGTAAATTGCAAAGATCGTTAATAAAAACGAGGAAGAGGGTAGGCCCTAAAATACTCCCTTGCGGAATGCCGTAGGATACAGGGAGGTAGTCACTGTAGGTGTCATTGATTTTCACTCTTTGATACCGTTCCAGGAGATAGCTGCTGAATAGGTCGAGTTGTACACCTTGGACGCCAAGTCGTTCTAACTTGTGTAGGAGGGAGGGGATTGGAACGGTATCAAAAGCCTTCTGAAGGTCTAGGAAGATGGAAACTACCTTTTTGTGATTGTTAAGAGCGGTAACAATATTATTTATAAGTTCAGGAACGGCATCGGATGTTGAGATATTGCGTCTGAAGCCATATTGGTTCGGTGAAATGAGATTGTTGGTTTCTACGAAGTTAATAAACCGTTTATTGATGATGCGTTCAAGAACTTTAGAGATTTTATATATTACCTAAGATATTAAGTTTTGTTTCCGAGATAGGTAAGTATTATGTTTCAAAGTGTTCTGCAAAGTGTCCCCCTCTCCACCTGTAACGTTTTAACCCGCCAGTTACAGGAAAATGAGACACAATAGATATTTCATTGTTGTCCAGCCACATGTGGCCGCGTCGTGAATTAAATAAAACAGATTAAAATCTGAATAAATCTTTTAATGAAGTTTCTTAAATAAAAAGAGCCTCCTTTTTTTAAATTCCGTCAAAAAACGACGACTTCAGATCTAAATATTCAGTGGAAGATCCTGAGTTGGAGCAAAGACTACGAAACCTTATAATATTTGCGTGGCCCGACACACACTTGGCCGGTTTTTATCAAGTGTTTTATATCTGTTTCTTCCCCTATTACACCTCCTTTAATGTTCATTTTCGGAGCAGAAGGTAGCAAGCAAAATTCAAAGTGGGGCTACTAGGGCATGTCGCGTATCATATGAGCGCTGTAATTTTTTTTGGCTGTATGCTGCATAGCTTTCGACCTTTGATGAAAAATTTAAAAAAAATACCGATCCTCCCCCTTAGGCCTGGTTTACATTAGTCAAGTAGACGACCGAGTCGAGTAGCGAGTAGAAATACATTGCTTGGCATGTTCGTCGATTTTAAAAGAACGTCAAACACACCACGTAATGAACTTCTACTCTCCTAAAGCACTCTACTAAAGACTAAGATAATGTAAACCAGCCTTTATACTCCGAAGTTTGCATAGAGAAAAATCTGAAATTATTCTATGTGACAGAAGTTTATGTAAAAATTACTGAAATAATAAAACGATGTCAAAAATCATCAACATAAATTACATTTGTTTCACTATCGGTTGAGAGATGGTGCTGATCTGAAATTTCAGTATTCTATACCACAGTGTATTTATACAAAAAGTACGGAACCCTTGGTACGCATGTCCGACTCGCTCTTGACCGGTTTTTTCTACTTCAGTTTGAACATTTGGGAAAACATAAATTTTACAGCTGAGTAATATAATGTGAATTTGCGGCAATAATAACTTATCAGAATATTACACATTAATTGTGACATAGCTACCTATTTTTATTCAGAATATTTACACAACTTGCAGTAGTTGCAGTAGGTACGACATAATTCGTTATCTTTTAAAAGAAATAAATGAAAATTCCTTCGTATTTTCTTCAGTATCCTTAGCACGAACGAACAGCTATCGAAAAAATAACGCGCGTAAAACATTCGATAGAGTAATTTTGTATGGAAAGTTGGTACAGCGCCATCTACCGCTGAAAAGTGGAATGCAATTTTCTATATATATTTCTATATACTCTATCGAGTACCTACTTTTATACGCGTTTTTTTCGATAGATAGGGGTACCCTATTACCCTTAGCACGAACACCTATCGCGAAAAACACGCGCGTAAAAGTACTTGATAAAGTAAATTGTCTATGAGAAAGGACATCATCCATGTTTCATATATTTTTGGTCCAAATATGAAATAGCCGGCCAAAAGACAAAAGTGCTTTATTCTGATAGATTTTGTCCATCTAAGCATTTTTTATTATGGCACCAAAGCTGCAGCACCGCTTCACATTTGTGTCAAAATGTATGAAAGGACAGATTTTTTGAACTCAATTAAAATCAAGTACAGCGGTGCTACAGCTTTGGTGCCTAAGAAATGCTTAGGCGGACAAAATCTATCCGAATTAGCTTTTAGGCCAACTTTTTAAAATTTGTGCCGAAATGTATGGAAAAGCCAGACTTTTTGAACTTATTTAAATTCAAATATAGCGGTGCTACAGTTTCTGTGCCATAATAAGAAATGCTTAGGTGGACAAAATCTATCAGAAAAAAGCACTTTTGCTTTTTGGCCGGCACTTTCACATTTGGACCAAAATGGATGATGTCCATTCTGTTTTTCTTGGTGGTTGCTTTAAAAATTTCCCATACAAAATTACTCTTATCTATGAGAAATCTCATTTCGCTTTTCGGCGGTAGATGAGTTGTACACCTTCTGTAATAAATAATTCATTAAATCTATTGTTTTTTTCCATGGTTATTTATTAACTTTATTATTATTATTAGAATAAAATATGTCGAGATTTACACCATGTACCTGGTTTTTAGGGTTCCGTAGCCATAATGGCAAAAAACGGAACCCTTATAGATTCGTCATGTCTGTCTGTCCGTCCGTATGTCACAGCACTTTATTCCAAAAGTATTAATGGCCGATTTCACCAACATCCCCTAAACCATTACCTAACTATGTGCCCCTTTAAATAAAAGAGCCCCCAAACGAACCCCTTGTTTAGAATACGTTTCACCAACTAAACAGTCCTTTAACTATGAGACCATAGCCTGCTAGGCGACAGTTTTTTCATCATTTTGGATGTGTAGCGGCATCTACCGTACCGCCGCACATAGCAACACGGTTACAAAAAGATTCAACCACCATGTTACTAGATGGCGCTAGTGTCGAATGAACACAAAGATTAGTAAGGAATAACACTTCGTAGTATGGAGAATATATGGAGAAACCTACATCTCGCTGACGGAGTTTTCTCAGCGACGCAGCATATATACAACTGCCAACCATCATCGGTTGGACCGCGGTCCCCGGGCAAATACCACCCAGCCCGGAGGAAGATCTTCCACTTTGACCTTCCTATCAGTGGCTACCCTCTCCATACTACCCTACTAACATTCCTACAGATGTCTTAACCGCAACTTTTGACCCTTAACTTAGTAATTATTACGTTAATTTAATTCTATTGATTTATTGTAGCAAATGTTTGACCCTAGATTAAAATATAAATATAAAAACACTTTTTTTAAACTGTTTGAAGACTTTGGACTACCGTAGAACAATATGTGTTCAGATATTCCATTAGAAAATCTGAAATCACCATGTAGATTTTTCTTATTTGTTAAGCCGTATTTCACAATATTTTTCAAATAAGAAATAAAATATTTAAAATATTTTAAATAAAATATTATGTAAGTATTCCAATAATAATTACAATTCAATGTAAAAAAAGCTTTCTCACCTACGGTCATGAAAATCCAAATTCTTTCCAACCGTCTCTAATATAAATAAATATTTGATAACCTATTAGGTATCTTTTTATTCTCTTTATTTTTAAAGAAGCTTTTGTATTAAGTTACATGTCAGCCCCATCGTTATTTTTAATTTAATGTGGGGTTATGCACTTATATTAAAATAATTATATATTTTTTTTTTTTATTTTGTATATTATATTTTATATAACGATATTTTTTTAAAGTCCACGTTATCACTTTTTAAAAATATTCCAGTCATTGTCGAATTATTCGATGTCGTCTAAATAATGTATTTCCTAGAATTAACTCAAAAAATTTAAAACTTTCTACAGTTCAAAGAAGTACTTATCCATTTTCTTCAGTAATTAACAAATATTACTCTCGAAAAAAGATTTTTAAACTGGCACATAACGTTATGGACTGAATATTGCACCCCCTAAACTTAGCAGTCCTTTTAGCACCATAGGGGTCCCATGTGCGTTGGTGAAACGCATGAACGCGGTTATGTGGCCCCTAACAGATTTGCGGGTCCTGTTAAATTTAAGGGACGTTGGTGAAATCGGGCAATAAGACTACATAGTTGAAACTTAAAGAACTCCTTAAAGACAACCTTTTGGACGAGTCGAGAAAATTCTGGCTAAAACAGCCAGGATTGAGACATGCCAAATCCTTGGTGGAAGGCTACTCGCAGAGACGGACGAATGAACTTATACAGTTCAGTAGATCGAACGTTAGTGCGACTGTTAGAGCCTTAACCGGACACTGCAAACTAAACAGACACCTATTTCATATGAAATTGAGTGACACTGACGTCTGCAGATATTGTAATGAGGAGCTGGAAACGCCCAAGCACCTCTTATGTGACTGTGGACCCCTAATCCACAAGCTATTTAGCGACCGGTTACATTCGACATTTTTTTTTTTTGTTTATTGTTTAAATTGATACAATGTTAGGTGTACATAAAAATAAACACCGCTACAAAAGCCGTTTCGGCTTTAACTGTGGCGGAGGGGTTCAGTTAAGTGAATTATTGAAACTTAGTGATTTCTTAAGAAAAATAAATGGCAAAAACGTGCTGCCATTTAAGCTTAATGTGAACAAAGGTCTTAATTTAAGAGATTACATAAATTAGTGTAGTATCTTTCGAACTTATGTTTTCTAAAAAATATTTCTTAACAATTGCTTTAAAGTTTTTCTTATCTATGTAGTTTCGGGCGAAATCGTCACTCATTTCGTTTAGTAGTTCCGGTAGCAAACATTTCCAATTTCTTTTGCCGTAAAAAAATTTGTATTTAGGTATTATAAATTTTTTGAGATTTAATTTTCTCAAATTTAATGGACGTGAATAGGAGACAATTTTATGACAATAACAATGTTCATCTATTAAGATGGCTGACTTAAATTTATAGTATACGATTAGAACTTTGCAATGCTCAAATAAGTTAGTCTCGCTAGCTTTTAGTTTATTTTGAATCTTAGTTGGAACAATCAGTCGCAATAACTTACGTTGTAGTTTATAAATATTATGTAGATATGTTTTAAAAGTTCTGCCGTAGCTACTTAAGCCATATCCAATTATACTGTCAGCTAATGCCATATACAATATCTTAAGGTAGAAAAAGGCAGTTTATATCGTAGAATCAAAAGTTTTGAAACTATGGCCCGAAGTTTATCACAAATGTATTCTATGTGTGGATACCAATTAAATCTATTATCAATTATGAGTCCTATATACTTATGTTGTGGCACAAATTCTATTCGATCACATGAGCATTGCAAGATATTATTATTATGAAGGCAAGCGTGTTCATGTGCAGTGATGGAAGGTGTGTGAGTAGTTTTGTTGTGTGAGGAATGGATATGGATTGCTTTTGTTTTTTCCGCGTTTATGACGAGGCCGGCGTCGTGCGCCCATTTGCACAATAAGTCAAAGTTTCGTTGTGCTTGGCGCTCGGCGACGTGTATGTCAGCGTGGGCGGCCACGACGCAAGTATCGTCAGCAAATGGTATGTTTTTTTGCACCCCAAAAAGAAGTAGCAATGTATCACATTCATCCGTCAAATGAGACCGGTCGCTAGGTGGTTTCTAACTAGATAATCAGCCCGCCGGGCGGTGGGAGAGGGACACGCGCTATTAGTCGCTCACAAGAGCACATGCGCGAAAATCCTCACTCTGTCGAAAAAATTCTAAGATTATATGCCTCGTACTGCAAGCTCACGTCATTTTTGAGCAACTGTATTGAAAAATAAATTACTATTCTCATTTATGCTCTGAAATGTTATCATTCCATTTGAAAAGGAATGCGGGGCGTTCTATATTCCCCTGGGTATCTGGTTCATCAGTGCGGAAATTAATTTCAATACTTGCTTCCCGCACTAGTGCGGGATATGCGTGAGTTGGTCGATTCACGTGGACACACGAACAAAAAAAAATTGTTTTCTGTCTTGTTCTTCTTTTTTTAAAGGTAATTAAATGAATCTATTATATCTTTTTACGAAGTTTTTTATTTCTTTTTTGTCAACAAGGAACTATACTTTTTTTTGTTTTCCCACTTTATCTTGTTTTTTTTTTAAATATGGGTAACGTATGTTACCACGGCTAATACCCGAAGTGCGGCGAAACCTGATACTAGCCCACTAAAACTAGGTGTAGCCGATAGCTGTTGTTTAAAACTAGGTGTAGACTCCTATAATTCCCAATTATAAGTTAGAAAGTACGTAATTTAATAATTCGAGGTATTTTTTTAACAGAAAACAGAAATAATAATTCTTAATACCCCATGCTAGACCTATTTCTAGCCGGCTACACCTAGTATTAGCCGCGAGCAAATCGGCTACACTTAGGTTTAGTCATCAGCTGCCGGCTACACCTTTTTTTTGTTGTGTCAAGAGGAGAATGCGTTTACGCATACCAATCGGCATGTTGGACTCGGTCATACTACGAGGAGTATGTCCCTCGCTGCAGTGGCGTAGCGTGGGGGGGGCGGGGGGGGCGGTCCGCCCCGGGCGGCACTTTTTGGGGGGCGGCAAAATTTCACGAAAAAAAATTTAAAAAAATAAAATAAGTCCTACACTCTCATTGATTGTAACGATTTTGACCAAACCATCATCACAGTACAACCCGGAGCGCGCGGCGCGCTGCGCACGCCGCGACTAGCCTACACTATCATTGATTGTAATAATTTTGACCAAACCATCATCACCGGTATGGCCCAGAGCGCGCGGCTACATAAAAGAATTATGCACCGAAAAAACCCGAAGAGTTATTTTTAGTAAATACATAAGGTAGGTAAAGATTTTTTTAAGAAATTACTGATTTTCTTGACTTATAACGAAAATAGGGGGGCGGCGAAATTCGGGTCCGCCCCGGGCGGCACAAACACACGCTACGCCACTGCCTCGCTGCACCCGACCCTCCCACCAAGCCTTCGTGTCAAGGCCGGGCGGTTCTCACCTCTGCCCCGCTGCCAGCTTCATCTAGTTTTAGTCGGCTAGAACTAGATTTAGCCGCACTTCGGGTACAGTACGAGGCATATATCTTGTAATCGGGTGTGGATTGCGCGGAAAGCGTATTTCAGGCATAGCGGTGAGGGGCGGCGGGAGAGCGGCGCGCGCTATTGGTCGCTTACAAGAGCACATGCACGAACTAGTTATGAGCATATGCCTCGTTATGTATTAGCTGCAACAGGTATAAATTAAAAGGCCTTGATGAGCATATTCCAAAATTATATAATTTGTCACAAAAAAAATACTGAAACAATATTTTTTTCAATCTTTACATACACACATGTGCATACACATACTTTACTTCACATACTTTATTAGTACACACATAAGTGCATATTTTTAACACAAAATATTATAAAAATCTTTGTTTTATTATCGAATTTCCTCGCATTTCTTGAGAAAAGCACTACCTACAGAAGCATTGTGCGGGGAGCAATTTACATTGCTAAATTCCCTTTTTTGGCTGTAATGTACTATATACTATTCCATGGTTAAAATGTTAAGCCCGCCGGTAACGATCAATTGCGATTGTCAATTTTTCCGTCAATGCTTTGTTGCATTGCATTGTTGGAGCAATTGACAATCGCTTCAATTGCACGCGTAAACGATCAATTTTTCCGTCAATGGGCGTCAATTGCGGAAAAATTGACAATCGCAATTGATCGTTACCGGTGGGCTTAACAGTGGTGGGTGACCGATGACTTAGCGATCGGTCTGCTGGAATGCATACACCCTACTATGTCTTATGGTGAGCATGCGGTTCTCCGTGCCACTGAATAATTCCATTCTAAAACTACCTAGAAGTAATGTACCGATGATATACGTTCTTATTTCAGATATCAAATCGATTGTACCGGCTTCCCGGCAGAATGATTGACAAAAGCATGTGGCACGGAGATTCGCATGCTTTGAGGTTATGTTTTTTGTTAAATCGTCGAATTCCAGATCAATCTGAGTCTGTACCGGTGGTTTGATGTATTTGTAGCCGTTACATATTCATTGTAACAGCTACAAACACTTTCGTTGCTCATGTAACGCAACAGGGTCAAAGATATCGCGATCTAAAGTTTTAAAAGCATGCGACTCTCCGGCCCACACACTTAAGTCTAAAATATTGATGAAAATTGCATTAAGATTAAAAATAAGCAGGTTTTTGTAATCGTTTGATCACGATAAACGACCCGAAAACATATTTTCAGAATATCTTTACTCGTTTTAGAGAAATTTGCAAATTTATTTACTATGAACAATCACAGTGTAGGGTTACCATATCGTCGGTCGGTCAGAATCATTAGGCTGTTTCTAGAAAATAGACCGATCGGAATACGTTATTTTGAGGGTATAACCTTCAAGAATTCTAAAGTTTATGAATTCTTGCCTGTCGATACATTGGCATATAATTATTTTATTTTTGCGTTTTGTGTCACATCTAGCCGATGCATCTTGAGAAATTCGATTATTTGTGGTGGTTATAAATAATTGGACTCTAAGGCGATTCTCCCACTGCCAACGCGCGCCGTCGTCGCGGGGCGTGGTTTGGCGTTTCACGCGCGCGGTGACGGCGCAGCGCAACGCCTGTTCGGGCGGTTTTCTCCGCGCCCCCGCGCCATTCGGCGTCTGACGCGTCCCCGCCGCTTGTTTTTTAGAGGCATTAAATTTTGAAGTTGTTTTGTTTTAATTTCCAGGTTTTTAGGGTTCCGTACCTCAAAAGGAAAAAAAACTGAACACATATAAAATCACTCATGAGATTAAAACGTCCAGACAAATAATTAAGATTTGCCATCTCGATATTAATGACGGAATTTTAATAACATACGAGTAGGTAGGTACGGTCAACGGCACGCTGGGCTTCCACGACAGCGTAATGATATTCAATCAAATAAATAACAGATTTTTTACAGTTCTGTATAACCTCAAATGCTGCATAATGTACCTACCAAATGGCACTAAAATGGGCGTATATCCAAGCCACGAAACATTTGAAAACCAGAGGAAATCCCGCCATCGTAACGAAACGATCATCGAAAACCAGCCGCGGGGCGTGTCGCAGTGTGTTGTACCTCGCGGTAACGCGCCTGCTGGCGCAAACTGCTCGCGGATCGCCGGCGGCACGCGGCGGTGCGCGCTCACGCGCCGTGGCGCGCCTTGGTGTGTTGGATGAGGCGGTTTTCTGTACAAATTAATGTACTTGCATACAACGTAAAAGACGCGCGTGGGTGCCCCGCGACCGCGCGCGTCGCCAGTGTGAGAACCGTCTAAACTGTCAAAATTGTTTTAAAGTAAAAAGAAACAATAGTATTGTATTTAAGATAGCCTGCGTAGTGTACAAACCTAATTTGTGTCATTTTCGTCCATGGAAACAGACGTGGGACCCGTACATTAATAACACCGTCAAAAAAATATTACAATTTGAAAAACAAGTACCATATACCTCAGATCACTTAAAAATCCCTATGAAATAAATTTGTGCCAAATTAAGGCATGGACTTTTAATATTTTCAATTTTTTTATTTGTCCGAGCCATTGATGCTTATAAAAAATATTAGTATTATTAGAGTTTACATATTTAATATCTTAAATACATGAGTGATGGACGAATGAATTTGTGTCATTTTCATGCATGGATAATACCTAGGTATTATCCATGCATGAAAATGGCGCGGGCGCGTGGCGAGGGACGACGAAGCTCGTCCGTTTCGGTTGGATACTAAGTACGTACATACCTATAAGTCTCACGTCACGATACGAACGAACACGCACCTTTCGTTTGGTTAAGTAGGTACTCTATAGAATTACATCTCCTGTTTTAGAAATTCATACAGATGTACTATGGACAACAACGTCACTTAACCACAACTCTTAAGGTTAAAATCGGTTGCACGCCGCGCCGCCGCCGTCATAACATAATATATTTAGTTCGTGCAGGGGGATACGTGCGCACACAATTTTTTTGCTAACTTTTTAAGCGAAGCTGTTGCCCATAGTACATACATATCTGTTCTGTTTCCATTCTAAAACAACCTAGAAGTAATGTACCGACGATATACATTCTTATTTCAGATATCAAATCGATTGTACCGGCTTCCCGGCAGAATGATTGACAAAAACATGTGGGCCAGAGAGTCGCATGCTTTGAGGTTATGTTTTTTGTTAAATCGTCGAATTCCAGATCAATCGGAGCCTGTAGCGGTGGGTTGATGTATTTGTAGCCGTTACATATTTATTGTAACAGCTACAAACACATTCGTTGCTCATGTAACGCAATAGCGACCTAAAGTTTTAAAAGCATGCGACTCTCCGGCCCACACGCTTAAGTCTAAAATATTGGTGAAAATTGTATTATGATTAAAAATAAGCAGGTTTTCGTAACCGTATATAATAGGTCTTTACCTATGAAATTGCCGATTTGTATGGAGAATTTTCAATAAGTTGCATTTTTCATACTAGCATTTTCTTTGTTCATTTAAAAACCGTTAACACTCTTGTAACAAAACTTTTATGTACTAATGTTTGAACACTATGCTAACCTATTCCATTTACGATAAGCGAAAAAAATTAGTTTTGGCTAAGTTACAACCCCTCCGGTCACCCTTTTTTGGCTCACAAAAAAAAGAGTAACTTTCGCCAATATTTTAGACTTAAGCGTGTGGGCCGGAGAGTCGCAAGCTTTTAAAACTTTAGGTCGCTATTGCGCTACATGAGCAACGAATGTGTTTGTAGCTGTTACAATAAATATGTAACGGCTACAAATACATCAACCCACCGCTACAGGCTCCGATTGATCTGGAATTCGACGATTTAACAAAAAACATAACCTCAAAGCATGCGACTCTCCGGCCCACATGTTTTTGTCAATCATTCTGCCGGGAAGCCGGTACAATCGATTTGATATCTGAAATAAGAATGTATATCGTCGGTACATTACTTCTAGGTTGTTTTAGAATGGAAACAGAACAGATATGTATGTACTATGGGAAACAGCTTCGCTTAAAAAGTTAGCAAAAAAATTGTGTGCGCACGTATCCCCCTGCACGAACTAAATATATTATGTTATGACGGCGGCGGCGCGGCGTGCAACCGATTTTAACCTTAAGAGTTGTGGTTAAGTGACGTTGTTGTCCATAGTACATCTGTATGAATTTCTAAAACAGGAGATGTAATTCTATAGAGTACCTACTTAACCAAACGAAAGGTGCGTGTTCGTTCGTATCGTGACGTGAGACTTATAGGTATGTACGTACTTAGTATCCAACCGAAACGGACGAGCTTCGTCGTCCCTCGCCACGCGCCCGCGCCATTTTCATGCATGGATAATACCTAGGTATTATCCATGCATGAAAATGACACAAATTCATTCTGTCCATCACTCATGTATTTAAGATATTAAATATGTAAACTCTAATAATACTAATATTTTTTATAAGCATCAATGGCTCGGACAAATAAAAAAATTGAAAATATTAAAAGTCCATGCCTTAATTTGGCACAAATTTATTTCATAGGGATTTTTAAGTGATCTGAGGTATATGGTACTTGTTTTTCAAATTGTAATATTTTTTTGACGGTGTTATTAATGTACGGGTCCCACGTCTGTTTCCATGGACGAAAATGACACAAATTAGGTTTGTACACTACGCAGGCTATCTTAAATACAATACTATTGTTTCTTTTTACTTTAAAACAATTTTGACAGTTTAGACGGTTCTCACACTGGCGACGCGCGCGGTCGCGGGGCACCCACGCGCGTCTTTTACGTTGTATGCAAGTACATTAATTTGTACAGAAAACCGCCTCATCCAACACACCAAGGCGCGCCACGGCGCGTGAGCGCGCACCGCCGCGTGCCGCCGGCGATCCGCGAGCAGTTTGCGCCAGCAGGCGCGTTACCGCGAGGTACAACACACTGCGACACGCCCCGCGGCTGGTTTTCGATGATCGTTTCGTTACGATGGCGGGATTTCCTCTGGTTTTCAAATGTTTCGTGGCTTGGATATACGCCCATTTTAGTGCCATTTGGTAGGTACATTATGCAGCATTTGAGGTTATACAAAACTGTAAAAAATCTGTTATTTATTTGATTGAATATCATTACGCTGTCGTGGAAGCCCAGCGTGCCGTTGACCGTACCTACCTACTCGTATGTTATTAAAATTCCGTCATTAATATCGAGATGGCAAATCTTAATTATTTGTCTGGACGTTTTAATCTCATGAGTGATTTTATATGTGTTCAGTTTTTTTTCCTTTTGAGGTACGGAACCCTAAAAACCTGGAAATTAAAACAAAACAACTTCAAAATTTAATGCCTCTAAAAAACAAGCGGCGGGGACGCGTCAGACGCCGAATGGCGCGGGGGCGCGGAGAAAACCGCCCGAACAGGCGTTGCGCTGCGCCGTCACCGCGCGCGTGAAACGCCAAACCACGCCCCGCGACGACGGCGCGCGTTGGCAGTGGGAGAATCGCCTTAGAGTCCAATTATTTATAACCACCACAAATAATCGAATTTCTCAAGATGCATCGGCTAGATGTGACACAAAACGCAAAAATAAAATAATTATATGCCAATGTATCGACAGGCAAGAATTCATAAACTTTAGAATTCTTGAAGGTTATACCCTCAAAATAACGTATTCCGATCGGTCTATTTTCTAGAAACAGCCTAATGATTCTGACCGACCGACGATATGGTAACCCTACACTGTGATTGTTCATAGTAAATAAATTTGCAAATTTCTCTAAAACGAGTAAAGATATTCTGAAAATATGTTTTCGGGTCGTTTATCGTGATCAAACGATTACAAAAACCTGCTTATTTTTAATCTTAATGCAATTTTCATCAATATTTTAGACTTAAGTGTGTGGGCCGGAGAGTCGCATGCTTTTAAAACTTTAGATCGCGATATCTTTGACCCTGTTGCGTTACATGAGCAACGAAAGTGTTTGTAGCTGTTACAATGAATATGTAACGGCTACAAATACATCAAACCACCGGTACAGACTCAGATTGATCTGGAATTCGACGATTTAACAAAAAACATAACCTCAAAGCATGCGAATCTCCGTGCCACATGCTTTTGTCAATCATTCTGCCGGGAAGCCGGTACAATCGATTTGATATCTGAAATAAGAACGTATATCATCGGTACATTACTTCTAGGTAGTTTTAGAATGGAATTATTCAGTGGCACGGAGAACCGCATGCTCACGTCTTATGAATTTGACATTTACGTAAAATAAATATTTAGTTTGTAAATTCATAAAAAACGTGAAAATTTCCAGCGGTACATAAATAGGTATAATTACCTACCTACTATTTTATTAAATGTTTTCAATATTTGGCTGATTGCATACAAAGTTTACATAATATGCAAGTAAGTACTTAATTTAATATTTACATTAAACTTGACGTAGAAAAGTTTTTTTTTATAACTTTTTTCTAATCGGTTTCAGATACTATCAACTTAAAAGAAAGTGGCTTTAATATGTGAACAACCCCAGTCAACTGAGTGATGATGATCGGCTGTGTCAAGAGTTTGAATTCTATTGGCGACAAAGACACTATATATGTACTTACCTAATTATAAGGATAATACCTATCAAGAAGAAACAGAAAAAGCTTCGTAAGAACGGTCGATAGTGTCAACTTTGTAAATAAAAACAACAATTTAACAATGAATTTTATTATGAAAAAATTGTAAGTACTCAATAAAAACAATCATCAATAAAAATTATGTTACTTACAATGTTTACAGTTTTGTAATGTTTTATTGGTTTCATTCACCCATTAGTGTAACTACCTAACTAAATCAAAATTAATAGGCATAGGTACACAGTAGGCAAGTAATTATAAAATCTGGATATCACACACTGCTCATTGTTTGCTATTAAGTTTTTGAAAAAAATATATAAATGCAATTTTTACAATTCAATGTGCATTAAGATGATAGGTACATAGTTAGAAGCAGATCCATCCCTACTGGCAGCACCCGTTCACGAGTATAACAAACCAGCCATCACTTTGCTCAACCATATTGAGGAATGAGAAATCGTAACGGCCCGCCTCACACGACACCAACACCACAGAAATGATTAAAAAGAGCATGACACACTTAAGCTACCCTTATATCTCTTATTCCAAGTCAGATGTACCAAAATAGCGATGAAGTGTCCTCCTATGGACAATAAAAAAGTATTATTTAGTATTGTATAAAAAATATGTTTTAGAGGAAACACAAGGATGATAGTGTAGTGAGTGACCTATGCTTTAGTAAGCACCTCCAATGAGCCCTCAGCAAGCCAAAACATTGTTCGATGCAATTCCTGGCTTGGACATGACGTGTGGTGTGCACTTCTTTTCGAGAGCCAGGTGCTGCATTTAATATAGAAGTCATAAGCCAGGCTCTCTGAGGGTATCCAGAATCACCTAAAACAACAGGGTACTATTGAAAGAAAAACTAAGTTAAAATCTATTTTTAGCTAAAATACTAAATATTACTACTTAAATTCAATTAAAAAAATACAAATGGAAAATAATTCATTACATTTTAACTTGGTCGGAAGTTGTGAAATAGGCCCTTAATAATAATATTAATGTAAAAACAAGATACATTATTACTTGTAATAATATACTGATTAGTTAAATACAATGCATGACGTGGCAGCTTGTAAAAAAGACAACACTTGAAATGTAAGTTCTTGAAATATATTCTTGCCTTGTCTTTGGTGTATGTTCTTGTTAGCTGTCCTCAAATAAATAAATAAAATACTTAAATTAAGTACAGTCAGCGGTATATCAAGCTATACAAAACAGTCAAAAACCTAAAACTAATTTTTAACCTTAAATTGCTTGACTCAAATCAAGAAAAGTTAACGTGTAGGTAGGTATACTTATGTCTTACCTAATAACCAAGTTAGTTCATCATTTTGGTGAAGTGTATGCATATACGGTTCCACTTGGTTTGAAGACCAAAGAAAAGACATGCGTAGCTCCTTCGTATCTGACTTTAATATTAGTTATCTTCAAGTCAGGATCACAAATCTGAAAATATACCTGTTATTACAATACAAACATAAAAGTCTTTGGTTATTACCTACTTATTGTATAATAAGTCATCATGATCTTCATGGTTTATGTAAGTAAATTTTAAATAGAGAAATTAATAAGACAGATGAAATATACTTTTATTAATATCTAAGGCACTTACCTACCTACCTACTTATATTTTTAAGAATGAAAAGGTCTGTTTTGTTTATTATTCATTTTCCATAAATTGTTAGATTTCACTCTAGCTACAGAATTTATACTGCACATATAGGTATGTACATGGTAGGTGGTAGGTGTAGGTACCTAGGTAATATAAATTATTAAAATATTGATGTCATACCTAAACAATAAACACATTAATAGATTCGGTGCTTAGTTAGGTGTATATAAATTAATTATTATCAAAGATTCGTTTGCTTATTATGACAAACTTTGATTTTTTATTTACCTAGGCATTATTTTGAATCTTAAATAAATAGGTAGGTTTCTAATAATAGGGCTTAAATGAGTAGGTACTTACCATTTTATCGATTGAAATCCTTTTCTATTAAAAATAGATGTTCCTCGTCATTTTTGCTGCACAATCGGCGACGTTTTCTAGCAACCTACGTCGCTGGTTTTTGATTTATGCATTTTGATTTAATTTAATTGGAACGAACTTGCTATTTCACACGACCGTTTCGTTAACGTCAAGGTTTTGATGTTCGCTTAAAACGGTTCGCTACCGAGCGTTATTGCTCGTCCAAAAGTGCCACTTGGCTAGGTTTAGCGAACGACTCTTCGCCACAGAATACAGTGTACCAAGGCTGTTTTGGCAATGGCGAAAATCGGAACTAATTTTGGCAGCTAAATAATAAGGGTCAGTTTCCAATAAGAATATTACTTTAACAGAGAAAGTGGCGCCACCATTTATTATCAACCGAGTGCCAAAACCGCCTTGTAGTACTGTACAAGCGTATCGCAGCGAACGAATTTGAACGAAATGACACTTGGCTACCAAATGCACAATTTGTTACGACTAGATCACGTGATAACTGTCAATCCCATACATTTATTCTGAGCGTATACGCTTAACGCTTGCTTTGTTGCCACTTGTCTAAGCCCCCTGGTTCGTCGGAATACAGTCGATAACATATTTTTTTATTTAAGTATTTATTTAATTATAACGGACAACAACAACATAATTTTACATTACATTTTAGTTCAAATATTAATTCATCTGAAGCATGTTCATAATAAACAAATCAAATTCTAAATTGAAACTTATTTTAATGATAATTTGTCTATTGAAGTAGTTTATTTTATTGTGATGTGAGACCGTTTCAGACACGCGCATCGTGATGGCGCGGTGTACAAGCAATTTTAAAGTTAGAAATGGTAAAGCGGCAGTGTTATCGATTGTACGTATTACTAAGAATCAGGAAATCGGCGAATCTGGAATTCGGCGAATCTGGAATACGACGAGTCAGGAACATGACGAATCCGGAACAAATTTAAACTCTAGACAATATCCCTTTATTAACAAGAATCATGTGTACTACAGGATGAAATCGAAGTCTAACTAGTTTTAAACTAAGAATCTAACCGCGATATTGATGACTTTAGGACCATATTTTCTTAAATCAAAGTGACTAACATTAAAAAAACACAAGAAGTCAACACAAGATTTTGACCTGGATTTGGATAACTTATGCTAAAAAAACATCAAATGAAACGTAGTAAAATATGTTTTCACATCGGTATTTTATATATGATTTCTTGTGTTCTTTATGTTTATTTCACCTTTGATTTTGAAAACTTTTATTTAAGAAGTTTTTGTCCTAAAGTTATCAATATCGCGGGTTGATTCTTAGTTTAAAACAGATTACCAATATCTTCGTGATGAAATAAACGTCTAATTAAGTCATAATAAATAACTGAATTAGCCTAGGTTGTTAAAATAATTATCCAAGACTAAAATTACAACTTATGCTTAGGTAAGTTGCTAAAATCTAGGCAAATGATGCGTAAAAACTCAATTGCTCTTGCTGAAATCTGATATGATAAAATGTCATTTTTTATCCCCATTTAGAAAAATTCACAAAATGTGTAAAGATGAATACAATTATTTTCTCATTTATTATGAAAAAAGTATACGTAATTTAATTCTAAATATTTGGTAGATAAAAAAATATCAAAATGTCAGAGAATTAGTAAAACATACTCCTAGTATCCATTGAGCAATTCAATAACACACCGACATTTTGTAAACTAAACATTTTTGCCAAAGAATGGGTCGAAATACGAAATAAAAAATTACTTTCCCATACTTACTAATACAACGTTTTAGCTGTTTAATTAGTATAGGAGGACCATTGTTTTTTGACACATATTTCTTTGGCAAAAATGGTAAGTTTCATTGGTAGAACATTCCCCAAGTTAAAACGACTACAAAATGGCGATGTGTTCTTATTGTGACTAACTAAATACAATTCCTACATACATGTAGGTACTCCATTATGTAACACATAGCAATAATAGTAAGGGAAACGTATTAGGATTTACTTCATGTACTTGCATACAAAATCTTTGTTATAAATATCTTGCATCGTAATTTATATTCTAAGTACACATAGTTTAGGTATTAATATAATGAAGGGAATTAATTTTGGATAATCATGACCTTATATTTCCTTTCAGTCACTCGCTAATAATAAGTCTAAATAAAATAAAATCAATGTCAACATTAACGATATTTGCTTACTTAAATAAAAATGGCAAGTTTTTTTTGTCTAAAAACGCAATGGAACACTATACGATCAAAGCAACACCGACACATTTTCTAAATCATATTAGGAATTTTAATGTCTTTTATTTAATCTTCACCATACTCAATCTCCACCATTTGGACAACTATCACAGCTTCGTTACTGAAATTATTGGACCCTTAATTTAGATACTTATGCTACTGCAAAAAGAAAATCTTTATCAGCGATTTTCCAGCGTGTTGATCGAGTTGTTAGCTTGTACTATTATGTATTCTGTGGTATTACAAATAAAATGCGTTCTTTTAAAACTCTAAAATAGGGAGAGCCGCAGTGCGGACGTGGCAACTTACTTACAATTTTCACTTTGTTATGCAATGTAGAGCTGTGTGTAGTAAGCGCCAGCGCACACGAGCAGTTTTTGTCTTCGCAACTATTTTGTCTCTCTCTCTCACATCAAGTCGACGGGTTTGTATGAATAGTGTAGGAAATGACGCGGTCTTTTATATGGAGACCCTAACATTAGATCCTCAGTCGATGAAACTTTGCAGGGATGTAATATAGTATGAACCAAAACCTATGTAAATATCAAAAAAAGATTTGGTAATTTAATAAAAATGTTTCATTTTTAAGTTTCGTCTACTAAAGATTTACTGTGGGGGTCCACTACCTTCCCTTCCTAAACTAGAATGTGCGCACTCGCGACAGTCGGCAACCTTTCATACAAACCATGTGAGAGACAAAATAGTTGCGGAGACAAAAGTTGCTCGTGGGGGCTTTCCTTAAGTATTCTTATTTTTTTTATTTCAAATAATAATTTGTCTCAAACTAATATTATTGCTTTTATAGTAACCAGCTTTTCACTAAAATACTTCAGCGCTTCCTCTCACTAATATATCCAAAAATCACCAAATCACAGACTGTCAGTCAAATCACCAGTGCTCAGTAACGTCCGATTATCGCACAGCATTGAGCTTCCACTTAAGCAGGAGGAAGGCGGCGACCCGCAGCACCACCACAAACACGCTGAGCGCGAGCACGTCCCACCAGAACATGTCCGGAGACATCGATACCTCAGTCAGGAAC
Source organism: Agriphila geniculea (assembly GCA_943789525.1). Classification (NCBI taxonomy): domain Eukaryota; kingdom Metazoa; phylum Arthropoda; class Insecta; order Lepidoptera; family Crambidae; genus Agriphila; species Agriphila geniculea. Next base: position 22,183,992 of record OX038877.1, read on the forward strand.
TGACGCGGATGTCTGTCGATAACGATTTAGAATTAACGCTAGAAATTACTAATTTATTATGATAAGACATTATTTCCGATTATTCTAAGGTAAAATACTCCTATAAGCATCAACTCACAGGCTGTCAGACAATAATATCACAATTGATCAGTAATGGCAACGGATGCTGGCATGGGTGCCTGACAAACAAAGTTGTGGAACTGAGATACCATACAATATTATGGCTTGCTTGGCTCTTTCGTTGGTTCCAAATAACAAAAAAAATTGCTACTTATACTTTGAGATCAGAAGGTGGTTTATAATAATGTGGTTACGTACACGTACAGTCATGTCTATATTATTATGCTTTATGTAAACAGTTTAGAACTACGTCACTCTAAAAGCTATTACTATTTTGAACAGAAATCAATGACATGGCAACAACAAAGTGACAAAGTTTTAAACTGTAAACAAAATTTTTAGACATGACTAGAGGATTCGATGCCGGGATCCCGAATTCCGGGATCCCGACCGTTTTTCAATCCCGAAATTTTCGGGATTGAGTTTTCTTAATCCCGGGATTTTCGGGATTGATAAAATAATTACAAAAGTTGCAAAATAGACTGCGTGAAACGAAACGCTCAGTGCTAGTGCTCTCAACAGAATTGCTTGCCTATCATTTTTAGTATAAAATACAAGAAAAACTTCTTGTATTTCATTAAAGCAGCATTTCGATCAAGCAAACGTGGACTTGCGATGGTCCCTTGAAATAAAACTTCTTATAAGTAATTTGAATTTAAATGATAGACAAGCAAGTCTCACTGGGTTACGTGGTGATATACTTCAGTTCTACTGCTACTGAATAAGAATGTATGACCATTCTATAAGAGTTGGTTTTCTTCATACTTAAGAGAAATAAGACATTATGTGACTAATGCATATTATTTTCAAGCAGTTTAAACTAAGAAACTTAATTTACTACCTAAATATTAACTAGATTTTTACATGAAAGCCGTCTATTTGGTCGATGTTAAGAGAGGTTATTGTCAATTTTCTTTATTGGCCTAGTTTGTTAGATAAATGTAGTTTTAAATTTATTGAAATTTTAAAAGATCTTGTTCATTCTTGAAAAAGAAAAACTTCAAACGAAATAGTGTCACTGGTCTAACCACACTCAAAGCCTTGATAGACTTAGTTTGACGGAAGTTTGATTAGTTAGAGTGATTAGGTAGACGTGCCGGACTACAGCTGCGCCACAAAAAAAAAGTTGGATATCTGACATTTTGACTATGCCATGATGAAGTCTATAGTTTGTCCGAGTTTGTCGCCAAAAACCAGAGTTTGTCGGTCTTCGTTTAGGAGATATATGTGGCTCAGCTGTAGAGACGTCTCTACAGCTGCGCCACACAGATCTCGAAAACGGAAGGTCGTAGCGAAAATCTGATTACTTGTATGTATAGCCGTTAGTTTGTCGGAGTTTGTCGCACAAAAACCAGAGTTTGTCGGTCTAGCGTTTAGGAGATACGTTTGGCGCAGCTGTAGAGACGTCTCTACAGCTGAGCCACACAGATCTCGAAAACGGAAGGTCGTAACAGAAATCTGATTACTCGTGTGTGTAGCCGGTAGTTTGTCGGAGTTTGTCACCAAGAACCAGAGTTTGTCGGTCTTGCGTTTAGGAGATATGTTAGGATACGCCGTGGAGACCTTTCTACCTGGATCTTGAGAACGGAAGGTCGTAGCGTTAATCTGATTAGTCATATCTATAGTCGGTAGTTCGACCAAGTTTGTCGCCAAATACCAGAGTTTGTCGGTCTTGCGTTTAGGAGATATGTGAGATTTTCGCTACGACCTTCCGTTCTCGAGATCCAGGTAGAAATATCTCTACAGCATATCCCCACATATCTTCTAAACGTGAGATTGACAAACTCTGATTTTTGGTGACAAACTCCGACAAACTAATGGCTACACACTCGAGTTATCAGATTTTTGCTACGACATTCCGTTCTCAAGATCCAGGTAGAAAGGTCTCCACAGCGTATCCTCACATATCTCTTAAACGCAAGACCGACAAACTCTGGTTCTTGGTGACAAACTCCGACAAACTACCGGCTACACACACGAGTTATCAGATTTCTGTTACGACCTTCCGTTTTCGAGATCTGTGTGGCTCAGCTGTAGAGACGTCCTCTACAGCTGCGCCACACGTATCTCCTAAACGCTAGACCGACAAACTCTGGTTTTTGTGCGACAAACTCCGACAAACTAACGGCTATACATACAAGTAATCAGATTTTCGCTACGACCTTCCGTTTTCGAGATACGTGTGGCTCAGCTGTAGAGACGTCTCTACAGCTGCGCCACACAGATCTCGAAAACGGAAGACCGACAAACTCTGGTTTTTGGCGACAAACTCCGACAAACTATAGACTTCATCATGGCATAGTCAAAAAGTCAGATTTCCAACTTTTTTTTTGTGGCGCAGCTGTAGTCCGGCACGTATTAGGTAGGTGTGCATCATAACGAGAATTCGTAATTTTTGTTAAAATTTTGATTAAGTAGGTAGAGGTAAGTCGATTTTTGACCAAATCTTAATCACTTTTATTATTGTGTATTTTAAAGATCCGTTTTTTGTAAGATTTACATATTTTTATTTTTAATCTTTCATCCCGAAATAATCCCGGGATTGGTTAAGTGTAATCCCGAAATCCCGGCATTAGAAATAAGGGCCGGGATCGAATTTCCTAGACATGACTGAACTATGGCCAACAGCGTCGTTTAACCAGTCAGCAACAAAAACAACGTGTGCGCGCGTATCGCCACTGCACAAACTAATCGTATGGTTGAGACGGCCGGCGTGCAAGCGATTTTAACCTTTGGAGTAATTAAGCGACGCTGTTGCTCATGTTACTATGTGATTTTGTCCAATATTAATGATCAAACTCACTTGTAATGACAGTACGGCGCCTGGTTGCAGTCGAGCACGGGCCGCTCGAGCCCGTAGATGGCGCCGATAAACCCCTCGAGCCCGTAGCGCAGGTACGACACGTACGAGCCCCAGTACAGGTACGGGGGCAAGTCGCGCAGTGTTACGCCGAAACCAGCGAACATCATCATTGGGACTGACAGCGTTGGACCCAGGAATGTGCCGTTCTAGGAAGGAATAGTTTTATTAAGTTTACAATATCGTCCATTACACAGTTGTATAATGGACGTCAGTGGTATAGATGAAAGTCACGCAATGAGCTGCAATGAGTCCGTAATCTACGAATTTCATAAATTATCGAAATAATAATCGAAATCATTTGGGTGTTTGAATTTAGAATACAATTCGACCTCATCCTCAACCTCAAACTATACCTATATACATCCTCAACCTATACTACATCCATACATCCTCAACCTATATACAACCTCCTTGCGCAAAAAATACTCGATACAAACTTCTTGCGCAAAAAATAATCGATACAAACTTCTTGTGCAAAGAATACTCGACATACAAACTCCTTGTGTAAATAATATAAATCTTTCTTTTCTCGTAGTCATGATATAAAGTGTAGTATGCAACTCTTGAATAAAGCGGATTTATAGCATCGCTCAGGATTCTAACGTTTGAATCACTCCCTACGGTCGTGTCGTGATCGTGATTCAATCGTTATAGTGTTAGGTGTACGAAAAAAAAAATTTCGCAAAACGCAAATAACACGTTTTAGTATTCTATCCATAATTTACTCTTCAGTCGCCACAGTAACAAGTTCTACTTAGTTAGTTTGTGAGTTGTGACTAAATTGTTGGTGCGTGTTGTCTGAATAACCTGTTTCATGAGTTTAAAAAGTTTATGTAGTTATTTAAGTGAATTTCTGGCAGAAAAGTTTTCTTTGACAAATCCTATTGTGCTAGCATGCCTGCAAAAACTTGTAAGCATAAGGCCATTAACATTAGAATAAATAAAAATACCATTTACGCATTTGTCGCCGCAGCAGCCAGCGGCGCGACACAGCACAGAGCGTACTGCGCCGACAAAATGAGTAACGCTCTATTGAAATATAGGCGTCCAGTAAGCTTTCGGTACCGCGTATTCCAAGCGTAATGTCGTACCGATGATGCTGCGACGACAAATGAGTAAAGGCTCTAAAGTCTAAGTCTTCATTCAAAGATTGTACTCACAACAACGTTGAAGGCAGCTCCGATCATGAGTCCGAAGCTCTGCGCGACCAGCACGGTGTACAGCGAGATGGCGAAAAACATGCAAAACCGCACGATGTCCAGCGGCTGCCCCGACATCGTGTACACGATGACACTGAACACAGCGCACGACACGATCTGGACAAGACACATCAGTCACAAAAAAGCGAGTAAAACTAAACTAAACTATATATGCAGATATATGTGATGCAGAGTAGAAGCACAGTTCATAGTGAAGTATTGTGACATTATGATTTTAATTTCATTGTAATTATTACTACCTCAAAACTTAATTTGCTTGTGGTCAAAATTATAAATAAGTAATAGAAAATCGCAAGTTTTTGTAAATCTATGTAGGATAGGTTTTCAATACATGAAAGCATATTATTATAAAGCGACTTAAATTTAATTTTGTCTTATGATTAAACTTACCGATATAGGTAAATCCACTAATGTTATTGAAATATAGTAGGAACCGAGTGAATACCATCTGTTGAAGTGTTCTTTGGACAAGATTGACATTTCCGATGGAACTGTAAATAAAAACATTTACATAAAATAATGTAGAAACAGTAAGTAGTAAAAAGAGCGTTACGCTTAGACTTTAGATTAATCGAAAACTTTGTAACTGTCCCATTAGCATAAAGTATTAGAATGTCACACTCTTATGAAATTAACAGTAAAAGACTGCACACAAATCACTCCTCTATTACGTTCATTATAAACTACAGTCTGTTCTTCATCTGGAAATAATTTACAACTCTACAATACCTTTTACTACTCGGTCGACACTAATATTCAAATTTCAATATATCAAACGGTGTATTCGCTACTAGCAATTTCTCACTCAGCAATCTTTATTAGAGCTTAAACCGAGTGGAGATAATTCTTCAACGACCTACATGTTAGAATGGTGAGCATCATGGGCGACATCATGTGGTGCATCAGGATGGCGAACAGCAGGTTGTAGTTCTCCAGGACCCTGGAGCCTTCGTTCCCCGCGTCGATGAACAGCATCCCCAACATTATGCCTACCACCACGTTCACTAGCAGCCGGAGGTGAGTCATCGTCTGTTTCAAGGAAAGAATAATTGATATTTAGTTCCTTAAAAGTCACTTTTATTACCTCCGTGTTTTAAGGTATTTGTGTTTTGAGAATTTTATTTAATTATTGGAGAAATTAACTAAAGAAAGAACCAAATTTATAGATGCTAGATGTTGCAGTTTTTGAATTGAGTATTTTGGACTTCCGCCTGGTAATGCCCATACTATTTATATCTAATCTTGCGAAACAATGTTAGATTAGAATTATGTTTAAATTATCAAAATAAACTATTGTTATAAGATAGATTTATCCCAAATTGCCTATATATTAGATACGTCGAAAGTTGTTTAAATTCTGAGCACAAAAATAAGAAATGTTATAAAAATCAAACTTACTGAATCCCGTTTGGCCTTTAAAAATCCTCTTCTAATGAGCACCGACCTCTGGTTAGATTGTGGGGTCTCCTCAGCCCCAGTACCAGTATCCTGTTCCCTCAGTATGCTCAGTGGGTACTGTTTCCTCAACGCCTCCATTGTGGGAATAGCTTGTACGTCCTCGAACCAATCCAAAGCTCTGCCATTCTCTGCTTTTGAAGTCAGCACTTGGATTTTGTCTTCGCCATATTCTCCGCATGCCAGTTCGATTACTGAAAAGTATATCCGACCATTATAGTGATTTTCACCAAACGTGAAGAAAACAATACGCCGAATGTAAAAAATTACTTAGGTCGTCCTTTTATTTTCTTTATTTCACTACTTATCTTGGGACGATCAAATAATGAGATTTTGCCCAATTGTTTTTTGCACTGTAGACCACCACCCTCAGCCTTACATGGACAAATGCTCAAGCCTTTTTTTCTTTAGTATAGCAATTTCACTTACCGTAATCAGCTGGATTGTGATAAATCGGACACGGCACTCCTGCTTGGTCCAAGTACGGCACCAAGTTCTTGGTAGTTCCTTGGTATAAACACTGGCCTGCCGCCAGTATGTAGACATGATCAAACATGGCGAATAGTGACGCAGAAGGTTGGTGCACTGTGCAGACTATCGTGCGTCCCTGGTGCGCGAGTGTGCGGCACAGTTGGACTACTTGGGAGCATGAAGAACTGTCTAAGCCTCTGTAAAAAGAAAAAGTAATTTTACTAAGTGTGGTACCTACGTAAGCATGAAACATGGAACACTAATATCCTATTGCGATATCACGTCGGCCGTCATCACAAAAATAGCTTACACGAAAACGGATTATACTAATCTATACACACTACAACAGCATTCCTACCGCACTACTCGAATGGCCATTCTACTACTATTAACGCTAGTAGAATAGAATTACAATGTACAGGAATGACATAAACTAACGCTTAGCTCCAGTCAATCCCATACATTGACATTATATTCTACTAGCGTTAATTTTTGTATGGCCATTTGAGTAGTCCCCTGAGGGCCTATTCTGAAATAGATATGCCCTGAAATGAAGCGTTTTGATCCTGAATTTGTAACTGGGATTTACCAGAATACCTAGTTGTTAGCTAATTTCATGATGAAAAATGTGATCAACAATCGTCGATTGAACGTTTAAAGAGCCCTTGATATATTATGTATTTTGGGGAATATTAATGACCAATCATCAACCTTCGTAAAACGCCAGCCTATAATATTAAAGATCGCGAAAGATCGCTGAACCCTAGTATTTTTTGATGATCAGTGAAGCCTACATTCTTTTTTATACTTTTCGTAGTAAGGATAAATGCTTTTTGGAAGTAAAAATGTTTTTTGACTTTTTTACAGAATTTAACAATAGGGAATATGCATAAGTCACAGATTTTGATCAATTTGAGCTTGATCGCTACGGACACTTGTAAAAACATGATAGAACAGAAAAAAAATAAAAAAAAAAGTATTATTTTAGTTTTATCACACGATGAAATCAGGGGAAACAGTCAGATAGAATGTCGAAAAAAAAATAATATTTTGTATGACACATGTACTTAAACGCAAAATTCAAAGAGATAATTGAAGATTCTTGGCTAATTCCATATTAAACGCGCCTGAAACACACTTGAAACGTGACAAGTGATGTCACATATTTGTATGGAGCTGATGCGTGCTAACTTCAAATAACTATATCACGAAAAAAAAAACGCAAGAGAAAAGTTTTAATATTATAGTTGATTTTCTCATGCATTATACTTTTGATTTTGATTAAAAGAAAAATTGATGCACATTCCCTATTGTTTATGTTTGCGCATAGAAGCTAGAACTTCCAAAAGAAAAAACTTAATCTTATGCATTCAGTTTAAATCCAAGGTCGATCACGTTTTGATAACATCAAAGTACCTACCTATAATAAAAGCGATTATTTATAATTAAGTGCGAAAAACATAACTGAGTTACTCGAGTACTGCGAAGGTCACGGCCCCCTGGTCGATAACGCTCATGCTTTCAAGGCGCACGCGCAAACGTTCCGTCCTATTTGTTTTGCTGTTTACTGCTACTAATTACCTACGTCTTGTGATTTATTAATCGAACTGACCTTGGCTATTTTATTTTATGATGATTTTTATATGAAAACCTATAATTTAAAGTGCAGTCCTCGAGTAGGCTAGCAACAGATTGATGAGCTGAGGATACAATTGCTTGCGTTCGCTCTATAATAATTTTGACGACCATAATATTATTATGCTGAGGGTCTAGGTCACTCACGTGGTGGGCTCGTCTAGGAACATAATGAGAGGGTTGCTGATCAGCTCAAGGGCGATGGACAGCCTTTTCCTCTGCCCTCCTGACAGCTGTGAGCCTCGCGTGTTTATGTGTTCGTATAATCCCAGGTTTGTTAGAATTTCCTCTATCTGAAAATAAAAAATAAAGTTTTAAAAAGAAGGTCTTTAATGTTCTTAAAGAAACTTTGCTTTGGCATCCCAAAAAAAAATTTAATGCCTTCGGTTCTTCTATTCTTTCTATTAAAATATGTAGGTACTGAACTTTTAGTTTCATCATCACCATATCAGCCGCATGCTAATTGCTCTGTCACCCTCACCGCTAAATCTATAATATATTAGGTTTTACATTCATTACGATTGTTCCTGTGTATGTAATTATATTAAATAGGCAAATGATTTTTAAAACCGGCCAAGTGCGAGTCGGACTCGCGCACGAAGGGTTCCGTACCAAAAAACGGCAAAAAAATTACGTTTGTTGTATGGGAGCCCCCCTTAAATATTAATTTTATTGTGTTTTTAGTATTTGTTGTTATAGCGGCAACAAAAATACATCATCTGTGAATTTCAACTTTCTAGCTATCATGGTTCATGAGATACAGCCTGGTGACAGACAGACAGACGGACAGCGGAGTCTTAGTAATAGGGTCCCGTTTTTACCCTTTGAGTACGGAACCCTAAAAATGATTGCCAGATTTTGAAACAAAATTAGTTTTCAAAGGTAATTAATAATTATTTAATTAAAATCCCTCGCGGAAAGGATTATTCAATGACTATTATTAGAATTGCTGCACCGTTAGTAATAACCTTTCATAATTAGCACAGGGAAAGAGACTAGAGGAAAAATTGCTGATAATTAAAATTTCTTGTTTAACGCAATGTCTTGTTTCCTTATAATATTAATAACCATATCCTTTCAATTGAAATCTCTTTTTACAGCTGTCTTATAAAAAATATAAATCTATGCTATCTTGTTTGTCGATGTGGCGTACCGCAGATATAGCGAACAGTGAATGCACGTTGCATGTCGATATCGCGACACTCGATATACCAACATTCGATGTAACATAATGACACCCCTTGTAGAGACATCACATTCAATTTAGCAAAAAAAAAAGTATAAATTTATCAAAATAAATGATAAATAAGGCACAAACTTACTTATAAAGTAGGCATTGTTAAGAAGGTATAAAATTTAAAAATTCCACTTACAACTCCACCCTTCTCATATTTGTCCTGATTTGTGGGTAGTTTGAGATCGGCAGCGATCGCCATGTTTTCGCCCACCGTCAGCAACCCTTGGAGTCTGTCGTCCTGTTGGATGTAGCAGGACATTTTCTTAAAGTGTTCTGGAAAATTAAGATATGATTATTTATACCATTCCCTCTCTAAAAAGCTCTAAATCACTGAAAACTGTGAATAAAAGCACTTTTAATCGCTTTTTTGATGTTTAAATTTAGAACACAATTCGACCTCGATTTCAATGCCTTGCCTATACAACCTCCTTGCGCAAAAAATACTCGATACAAACTCCTTGTGCAAAGAATATTCGACATACAAACTCCTTGTGCAAAGCTTTTTCTCGTAGTCTTGGTATAAAGTTTAGTATGCTACTGTTGAAAGTTGAATAAAACGGATTTATATCGAGGGCCATGAATCTTCCTACGTCGTGATTCAGTAGTTAGAATAGTTCACTTGCTTCATTTATGGCCGTCCTTCATTCTCTAATTTCATAATATACTATTTTATTTGTCATAGTGATAATCGAAAGCATCAGTGAAAGATCAATGGTTGTCTGCTTGGAATGCTTTTTCAACATTGATCAAATATTCTTACAATAAATAAGTAAACTAAGATGTTATAGTATTATATTATCTGTGTTGTAGGTTGTCTACATTATCCACAGTCTATCTTTTATTATTTTCTTTCTTCATAAAACACTTCAAAATAAAGAGTAGGCCTTTTTAAAGAGACAGAACTAATATCCATGTAAATAACTTGAAATATTACCAACGTTAACTTATACCCATTCCGTTAGACCCTGTATAGTTAGGTTAGTTTGATAAACTACTTCAGAATCCGGGGTCACACTTCCTTGCAATATATCGATAAAGCCAATATCAAAGATGCAATCTAATGTTAAATAAACACCTATAGAATGTATGTGTTACCGGCAATGTGTATAATCCGGCATTGTATACAATGCCTGAAACGATCAGGCAATGTATGAAATATAATTCATTTTATACTTTGCCTAGGCATTGTATACAATGCCTGCTGGTCCACCGGCAATGTGTAAAATAAGTATATTTCGTATGTGTGTTATAAAAAAAAACCTCGAAATTTAAGGATCTCGCTCCACTGCGCTTCGCGCTCGCCTTAAATTTCTAACCTATACGCGGGACCTACAGGAGTGAAGCAGGTTCGATTACAAACTCAAATTTCTGTTGTCTGTTATAAAAAAATAACCTCGAAATTTAAGGCGCGGAGCGCAGCGGAGCGTGAGCCTTAAATTTCGAACCTGCTTCACTCCTGTAGGTCCCGCGTATAGGTTAGAAATTTAAGGCGAGCGCGAAGCGCAGTGGAGCGTGAGCCTTAAATTTCGAGGTTATTTTTTTATAACAGACAACAGAAATTTGAGTTTGTAATCTTTTTATTATACACATTGCCGGTGGACCAGCAGGCATTCTATACAATGCCTAGTCATTGTATACACTGCCTAGGTAATGTGTGAAATAGATATCAATATTCATTATATTTCATACATTGCCTAAAAGGGCCAGGCATTGTATACAATGCCTGCATTTCATACATTGCCGGTAACATATGTATTGAATCATTATTCTAACGATTAGCAAACGTGACTTCAATACAGTACCTACCGTGTGGCTTCAATAATTAATTCGACGTGAACTTTGTAAATATTGCAAAGATCGATGAATTATGTATTTTGGTATTAAATCAGTACCTATCTATTTTATTTAGATTTGCGTAACGAATTTTGTCGCCACCCTGAACGTTTTATGGGACAGAAATGACGTGTGACAGTACTTTAGTACCTACTATATAAATACTATTAGGTAAATCTGTGTGTGACAGTTTAGAATCTATAATGTCAATCTAAACTTTAGATTGATATTGCAGATTCAAAATAAAAATGACACTAAAGTTGTTTATTTACTCCCCCTACTAAAACGAATCACCCGCGTGCACGTGTACATTGTTTCAGTGTGCGTCTCTACGCTCTCATCAACAGTTGTTATTCTATCCCTCGGGAACCCTTTTTTCGAGATGGAAGGTCCCCTATGTATATCCTTTTCTATACCCCTGATAACGTGTATGCAAACATGATGATCTGTTGAGTAGTTATTAAGACGTGAAGGCGTAACAAACAAACAAACTGACGTTCGTATTTATAATATTAATAAATAATATTAAAATATCAAAACTTAATATGAAATAATATTAAATATTATATTATAAATAAGTGAGGATAAGGATAAGGAATATAAGAAAACCTCCATAAGAGTGTGCCCTACCTAGGGAATGCAATCCGGATAATCCGTTATTCGAAAAATCCGGATATCCGCTCATTTTTACTAGACTTCCAAATCCGGATTTGAAAATCAAATTCGGATTTTTCGAATAATAAGAAATTGTTACAAATATTAAAACAAGCAAGTTTCTCGGAAGTATTCTTACTTACGATTAGAGCAATCGAGCGAATAGCAACTGGGCGAATAGCAACTGAAGTATTCCACTTAGAGCAACTTTCGATATTTAACAAAATGACTTACAAATATATTGATAGTTGCTTTAAGCGGAATACTTTAGTTGTTATTCCCCCAATTGCTATTCACTCAGTTGCTATAAATGGAACACTTCATTTCTCGCACTAGCTAAACGGTAGATGCTAAATTCTAGATGACGCCATTCACGCGTCTTGCTAGTGCCGTGTCTCAGGTCTGTCACATTAAGTCCCAAAAAGTTCGTTTGGTTGAACCAGCTCGCCTGATGTTCCTGCCGATTCAACTCTTCTTCTTCATCGTCAATTTCGGAGTGTTCTTGCAGCGTCTCTAGCTCGACCAGTGGATCTACCGCGCAAGTGTTATTGGCATTGCTATCTGCTTCATTTGACAGATAGGTATGACACATTGCTACTTTTCTGTGACAAGTTTTAATTTGTGCCAAAAAGAAGAAGCAATGTGTGCGATGCTGATGACACTTGCGCGGTAGGGGCACCTGGACCATCTTCCATTTCGCTTCGCTTCTTGGTGATCGTACGGAGCGCGCATCTAATCTTCGTATCACTTCCATTAGTGCGTGTGGCGCGCTTGCTTCTTGTCGGCTAGAGAATGTAAAATTGCCATCATCTTCTATGCAAACTTCTTGGTTGTTTTTACTGGCGCGCGTAGGGTCTCTTCTTCCCGTTGGCGTGGTGGCGTATAGTCTTCCGGATGGTGCGCGGGTGACTCTCCTCCTAACCTCCTAAAGAACGAGTGGTTAAGACGGCGCATCTCTCAATCTCTCAGGGCTTTATCACATTAAGTGCCATGTATATTTAAAATTCACATAAACTAAACAACAAATTATGTTGTTTAGTTATGTACATTTTTAATCATATTAATATCACAGTTTAACTCCATATGGAGTTAAACTGTGTTAATATATTATTATGATATATTTCTTTTATCTGAATAGGTGAATTTGTATAATCTTATATAGAGTCTATGATTTTTAGTTTTATTAGCGCTTTTTCGACGTCTTGTCGCGCGATTTTTCTAACGCTTCGGAATAGAACATATATGAATTTTCTACTGTGTGATTGTACGAGTATTTTTTAACGCGCGATATTTTTTATCCCGTTCCACAGTCAGTCACATTGTGTTCTATTCGAAGCTTCAGAAAAATCGCGCAATAAAACATCGCAAAAGCGCTCATACGAACGATCACTTACGTCACCTACTCGCAAATCACAAGCGATACACTATTTTAATTACATTTGTGCAACAAGTAACATCATAATATTGCAGTATTTTATGACAAAAAAGTATTGGATTTGATTAATATTGTCCTTATTCATTGAATTCACTTACATAAATATAAGAGACATCACATTAGTGAACCTATATGGAGTAATATGGACAGAAATGATTTATTTTTATAAAAAAGAAAATATTTTTATAAAATATCCGTAATACCCGGATAATCCGGATTTGACCAAATATCCGTTCTTAAAAATCCGGATTTTGAAATATATACGGATTTGCATTCCCTAGCCCTACCTAGTATAGTGGAGGCATTGAAAAAAAACTGATTGACTCACTCATTATTCTACCCCTCCCATTGATGAAAACTGCCCCCCCTACTCCGGAGATGCGGTACCCAGACAGGACGTCGAGCAGGGTCGACTTGCCGGCACCCGAGGGACCCATGATAGCGATCAGCTGACGGGGCCGAAGCCTGCCATGGACCCCCTGCAGGATCTGTTTGTGACCTGAAAAAATATGTAAGAAAATATAAGCAACGAGGCAAATGAGTCAGATTTGGTACCTATTTAGATTTTATACTACTTTTATTAAGTGCCACTTAGCACAAGTAAAGTAAGCAACACCTTATATTTCGAATAACAAGATTCGTAATTTCAAGATAAGTATTCTACTTTTATATTATGTTGTTTTAGACACCATTCCTTACAACTATGACAAAAATCGCTTTTACACGAATTATTTCCCCTATTTTCCTTCGTTGGGTAGACGACGATTGCATTACTTTTCTTGAAGAAGTAGGTGTTTAAATGATACTCATAAGATGAGGTAATTTGACAACATTTATTACATAGTATTTCTTGATTACAGCTTAGTTTTAGTATAAGCGGTCCTTCATAAGTCGACCCACATGGTCCGCTAGGTCTTCCGTACGCCCGACCCGCCGATAACCTATATGGACGTCAGCGATCGTTTCTGTCAACACGACGAGGCGACCTCACACCTCATATCTTTAGTAAATAGCCGTTAGAAATGTTAGCGAGTGCAGAAACACGGATACAAAGGCATGTCAGATTAATAAACAATATTAATTACAGAAATTATCATACAGAAACCTATTAATAAATAATTTTGACGACCTCCGGTGGTAGAGCGAGTTGTTTGTAGACTGCGCTTTTCAAGGTTTCGATTTCTCGAGGCTTTAGTTTTGACCCCCGGCTGGATCAATTTTGAAGACGAAATTTTCGATATTGTCCTAACAACGGTTGGACGTTTGTGACACCACTGTTGTCTCTGATTTCTATAACACAACTGCTTTAGCTAGTTAGTTACTTTGGATTCAAAGCAATGTGGGTATGTGATGATTTACAATTTAAAATATTTATTTATTAATAAATGCTGAAGGAACGAGGAGCTCGGTGGCGCAGTGGTTTAGCGCCTGGCCCAGCGATTGCGGAGGTTAAGCAACGTTTGCAAGGGTTGGTAATGGGATGGATGACCAAAAAGTTATTATCTCGAGTTCCTCCGTGCTTCGGAAGGCACGTTAAGCCGTTGGTCCCGGCTGCATTTGCAGTCGTTAACACCCACCAATACGCATTGGGCCCGCGTGGTGGGTTATGGCCCGTCCTCCTTATCCACCCATAAGGAAGGCCTGTGCCCCAGCAGTGGGGACATTAAAATGGCTGATGGACATGGACATAATGCTGAAGGAATCTACTAAGCTGGATTAGAACCGTGAGCATGTGCGTACAAATGTTCAACCGCCTTCATTCACTGCCTTGATGCCATTAGTTACAAAATGTGCTGAAAGAATTCGTGTTTGTCAACGACATGATCTGGTTCCCGAAAAATTGTAAACGACACCTCAGTGGTGTAGTCCAGTGGTGTCATTGACAATACACGAAAGAATTTAGACAAAGAGGATGTCATTAATTCAGTATCATGATTTTTCCAGCCATCTCGTTGATTTTTGCCATAGGTACATACCTACTTACTACTCATCATTATTAACAAACTTAAATTACTTATTTATTACATTTGTCAAAGGTCAATTGTGCGTAGAATAAACATAGATCCTGAAAAAGTTTTTATTTTATGTAACTATATGCAGTTGTTGAAAAAGTACCACACGTATTTTGAATATTTAAGATCATTAAGATAAATTATTAAGTACAATATTGCTTACATAATACACAATCAAATAGATAAGTGTTATTAACATTAACTTACAATATCGAGAAAGTGTCTATAATATCATAAATAATAAATTTATCATATTAATCTTTTAAATACATTCTTATCAATTCGTCCAAATAAACACCAAATGTTAAAAGAACTCCACGCAATTTCGCAATCAACTAACTGGGTCACTGTAGTTGATTAGGTAAGTAGGTACTAATACTGCATTGAAGAATCTATTAAAAAATACCTAGTCAGTAATAGTAATAGAGTCTATTTACTTGAAAATTTCAAAATACTAGAATACTTTAATTTCAATGCCAATGATCTTATAACTTTGAAAATATAAAGGTCTAGGTCGTCTTAATTGAATATAAAATTTACCTAATTAACTAAGAGAGAATGCTTCTCAATATTATTATCATTTGCTTCAAATTGATTTGTAAAAAACCTATGGTAAAAAATAGATAAATTTAAAAAAATATTAAAAACACGACTGCCCTGCCAATAAACGAACTAAAAAGTTAGATAACAAGTGTCATTGCAGTCGGGGGACCGTTTTGTGGAACAATTTTTAATCAAAGAGGTCCCCCGACTGCAATGACACTTGTTATTTCGTTTTTGGCAGGGCAGTCGTGTTTTTAATTTTTTTATATTTATTTATTTTTATTTTACACATTTTAGTGACAAAGTATATAGTTTTGGAATGTGCTCATTAAGGCCTTTCATTTGATGCCCATCTTGTAATAATTGAAGAAAAAAAAATTTTTGCTCATTTGAAAGTGGCGTCGTACAGTCGCCATATTGACTTTTCTCAAAAAAAATATAGCCAGTGTCACTCGGAATGATATAAGGATTCTAACGATACCCCATTACATCCAAATTTGTTAAGCCATTTGGAAGTTATAGTGGAATAAAGAAACTCACATACCCACAAACATACATGAATCCTGACCACATATACACTCCTTTTTGGGCAGTCGTGTAAAAAAATAAACGTCACTCGTCATTATATAAGAATAAAGTCAACCAAAGTGGTGTAATTTTTCTCCGATACTTAGATACTCTAGCTAGGACATTAGTACTATTATGTATTCTGTGCTCTAGGGCCCAATCAAGGGCAGATACAGGAGGCCCCACCCAGGGCACAGAATATTGCCCAGGTGGCAATGATTTTTCACGGCGTTTGGACCCAATCGTGTGAATTCAAGGAAAAAACTAAAGCTAATAATATGTTTCTAACGAATCGAACCATCGGAATACATAATTTTATCCAGGCGTACTATAATGACAGTTAACTTTTATATTCTGAAAATTATGTTTTGCAACTTAGTTATTTTTGGCATTTGACGCTGTCAAAGAATACTATTGCTCTTGTCTTGGTAGTGATTATTTCCTCTATGTTGTCTTGTTAAATTTTCTAATGGATTTATCTGCATAATATGAATAGCCTCGCACAAGATCTTAAGACACTGACCTTACAATATTAGAAGCTGCCAATCCAGTTCACTAAGGCATGCAAACCTTGGAAGCTACGGCTGTATTGTACAGTTAGTCAAGTTTTTTTTGTTTTTTTATGTTTAGTTGTCACTTAGGTATGCATTAGCGTAACCGCTCACGGGCGACTTTTTGTAGCTGCGATAATCGCCCGCGAAATGACACGGGAAAGGTTTTACTAGCCAGCGACAAAAAAGCGCCGCGATTATCGCCGCGTTTATCTCAGCTACAAAAAGTAGCTCGTGGGCGTTTACGTATAGAACTCCGTATGTTCTATTCTCAGCGACAAAAAATCGCTCATCGATTAATCGCCCGTCAGCGGGGACGCTTAGATGGTGTTTGCTAAATTTAATCAGAAGCATTTATTTGTCATAGCTGTCATATACATAATAACTATAATGTAATGGTACGTCGATGATGTGAAATAAAGACGATTAATACCAATATAATTCAGTTTAATACTATAAAATAACGCTATCTATTTTTAACCGATTGGAAATATCGTGCTTATAGCTGAATATATCCTACTAATATTATAAATGTGAAAGTTTGTGGGTTTGGATGTTTAGATGTTTGGATGTTTGTTCCTCAATCACGCAAAAACTGCTGAACGGATTTGGTTGAAATTTGGCACACAGATAGTAGATAGCCTAGATTAAAACATAGGATACTTTTTATTCCGATATTCCCACGGGAACGGGAACCACGCGGGTGAAACCGTTGGCGGCCGCTAGTACATAATAACTATAATAGTACGTCGATGATGTGAAATAAAGAAGATTTTGCCGAATAACTCCTTTTATTGGGTTTTACTAATTGACAAAATTCGTTGTTAAGTATCCGATGATGTGAAATAAAGAAGATTAATACCAATATAATCCAGTTTAATACTATAAAGTAAGCTATCTATTTTTAACCGATTGGAAATATCGTGCTTATAGTTGAACAAAGGCACAAAGTAAGTAGTGGATTTTGTGATAAAGGTCGCCTACCCTGCTCCACAATAACATATACCTACAAAAATAAGGCTACATACAAAGGTTTTTTTTATCAAAATCATATGCAGCATTTGACCCAATTGTAGTATTATCAGCTGTGCTGACGTCACAGGTCACTGGCCGACCCGCTTCTCCGAAGTTCGCAATGCTATTGACCAAAAGACAAAAACACACGTGCGCTTATGCTCTTTGCCCGCGTTTACAAACACTTTTCAGTACATGCGATTTTACTTCTTATGCCGATGTTATTTCGCGCGAAATCTGGAAAATGACAATAGTCATTGTTTGAGAATTCACGACACTAATATTATGACGATGAGTAATGTTTGTACTATTATGTATTCTGTGGTAATGTTGAAGCTTGAAGATAATAAGGGTGATCGATTAGTTGATTGTGAAGCAAATTATATTTTAAGAAGTAATGTTAGCCGTTGTTTAAGTGATCCTACAAATATTATCCTATAAAATTAATATCTTAACCTGGTTTTGATTTCTCATTTTTAGGGTTCCGTACCAAAATGGTAAAAAAGGAACCCTTATGGTGTGACTCAGTCTGTCTGTCTGTCTGTCTGTCACAGCTGGATATCTCGAGAACTACTAATGGTATTAACTTGAAATTTGGAATAGTTTAAGATGACATTTGCCCAACTATTTGGCAAATAAGAAAGAAATAAAAAAAAAATTTTTTTACTACAGGGACTGAAAAGGGGTCTTAAAAATTTGAAGTGAAGTGACTGGGCATGTGGGGTATCATATGAAAGAACGCTGTTTGCACATTTTAAAACATTTTTTTCCTTTTTTCTTAGGCCGCATAGTTTTCGACTTATGATGAAAAATGTAAAAAAAAAATACCGTCCCCCCCCCCTTATCTCCGAAGTTTGAAAAGAGAAAAATCTGAAATAATTCTATGTGATAGTAGTTTAAGTAAAGATTACAGGAAAAATAAAACGATGTCTCAATATAACACACTTTTTTAGAAATTCAAAAAACAAACAAAAATTCTTTAGTTTCACTACCAGTCAACAGATGGCGCTGACGTAAGAATGCTGACCTAAGAAAAAAATAGTTCCACTATCGGTCAAGAGATGGCGCAACCTAATACTACAATAATAATTGGTGGCTGGTTCTTATATAATTACCTACTTTTTGCCGTACGAATAAACAAAGAATAAGTTCCTACTTAATAATATAAACAGTTTGCAATGTGGAGTGGCTGAAACGTTTTTCAGTCACCATAAGCAGCTGTGGTTAAGATTTGTAAATTAACTGTCCGCCTGTTCGCCCTTCCACCTGTCTGCCGTTTATCCTACTTTTTTAAAGAATGTACTAAAGTAACATATCCAAATATATTTATGATTGTACGGAACCCTCCTTCGGTGCGCGAGTCCGACTCACTCTTGACCGGTTTTTTTTTCATTGCAATCATTTTACTTTCTATAGTTAGGTAGTTGTTTTATAAGTAAAGGCCTATGAAAAGTTTTTGGACATTAGTTTTCAATTCAGTGCCTTAGGATGGGTAGCCTAAGTATGTCATGCTCTCTTTAATCATTTCTGCGGTGGTGTCGTGTGGGGCGGGTCGTTACGGTCCCTCAAAATATGGTTGAGTGAAGCGATAACTGGTTCATGCGTCATGCTCGTGAACGGGTGCGTCCGGGTCATTCCCATGATCACGTGGCCATTCACGGAATAGTTTATAATAGTAAAGCGAACTTTTTATGATCTGTTTTATTTTAGGTCGTTGTCCTTCATAGACACTGCTGTTTATCTTGGGATTAGAGCAGTGTAACATTGGTAAATATACACTAGTATATTTTATTATAATACGAATTTATTATTCTTTTTGCCATTTACTTTTAAAAACTGAAAAATTTTTTTTTTAGTCAAGTTTACGTACAACTTGTTAATACAAGTTGTTATTATGTTATTTATCGTATCGATTTATCGTTTTTCAGGCGATTTCTGTAGTTTCTAATACTCATACCTTAAATGGTCCCATAGAGTATTTTGATCCTTACACGAAATAGGATCGATTGGCATAAAAATATTTTTTGGTATCTTAGATTTTTTTTTGCTAACGGTAATTTTTTCCAATATCTGTGAATGCAGTTAAGAATATCCTAAAAAGTTATGAATGGTCTCCTAGGAACGTTTTCCTGTAACTATAACGATTAAGGTACCTGCCCTTAATGTACCGTCTCAAAAATCCACAATGTATTTGTAAAATATGATTTATGAATAAATCATGTGAAAATGATGTCCAACAAAAGTAATTTATTAACTTGAAATAGTACACCTAATTAATAATTTATGAAAATATATAACTTTCTTATCTGGGCAGCATAAATCACCAAATAATTAATTAAGCGATATTGGAAAATAATATGATAAAGAAATTGGGGCAAGTGTCGTCGGAATGTCGCAAGGCACCCTTGAGGCGCCCGTCACGGTAGGCCCGAAACGAGGACAGCCGCCGAAATATACAAAAGAGTAAGTAAGAAAACTTCGATTACTTGTTACTACGGTGAGGACAAATGCGTAACAATAGCAGAATTAGGTTAATTTTGGTGCACATCGAAAATAATATGTCCATCAGCCATTTTAATGTCCCTACTGCTGGGGCACAGGCCTTCTTTATGGGTAGATAAGGAGGACAGGCCATAACCCACCACGCGGGCCTAATGCGGATTGGTGGGTGTTAACGACAGCAAATGCAGCCGGAACCAACGGCTTAACGTGCGTTCCAAATCACGGACGAGCTCGAGATAAGAAATTTTTGGTCACCCATCCCATGACCGACCCTTGCGAACGTTGCTTAACCTCTGCAATCGCTGGGCCAGGCGCTAAACCTCTGCGCCACCAAGCTCCTCAGAAATATAATATTTTTCGAAAATATACAACCCAAAAAACCATGTAGAGTTTTTCTTTATAAACAACTTTGAATGGAAACAACGCTAAATTTGCAAAAATATTATTCATACATTTTACCAAAGTTCAAATTAAATGTTTTAGGAAACAGACTATTTTTTCGCGATTTCAAGATTGTTCTAATACAAAAAGTTGTTCATATGTCAACTCTACAAATAATTTTCGATCAACAACAAAAAATAACAATATTTAAATGCATATTCCTTCATAATACCCACTTATATATTTCAACGTATTATAATAATAAATAAGTAGGTGGGTAGGTATTATCACCTACAAACAAACATTACTTACCTATCTACTTATCATAAATACCTAATTATAAATATTTAACCCTTTAGCCCTTTTTAGGGTTCCGTACCTCAAGAGGAAAAAACGGAACCCTTATAGGATCACTTTGTTGTCCGTCTGTCTGTCTGTCCATCCGTCCGTCTGTCTGTCAAGACCCTTTATCTCGGAAACGCGTGGAGGTATCGAATTGAAATTTAAACCATATACTAAGGTCTACGGGCCCTTGAAGCTGTAAAAAAATCAAACTTCTAAGTTAACGTAAAAAAAAGATACTGCCGTTTAGGGCGCAAAAAACGCATTTTCGATACTCTCAAAGGAATCAAAATTCATAGGGTACTTCCCGTTGACCTAGAACTATGAAATTTGGCAGGTAATAGCGTCTTATACTACACTTACAGGAATAAAGCTTGAACTCTCCGTAGTACAGTTTTCATATAAAAAACTAATAACTACCAACCACTTTTTTTTTCAAAATATTTCCTTTGTACCGACACAACTTTTCTATAGCTTTATTTTATGTATTGATGTAAGGTCTGTACGGAACCCTCGGTGGGCGAGCCCGACTCGCACTTGTCCGGTTTTTTTTTAAATCCACGGCGAAAATATCTACGTATATACACTTGGTACATAGAACAAGTCTTATTCAATACTTACATACATATAAATTACTGTTGTAATACATACTATAGTACCACAGTCTTAGTAGTGGATCTTGTTAGACGTATTTCCAGGTTTTAGCCACCCGAATAGATTTTAAGTTGGACCCTAAGCTACCAAACCGTGAAAATCCCATGAAAATTCGTTCAGCGGTTTTTGCGTAATTCGCGCACAAACATTTAGAATTTCAATTTTATTATTATGTATTTATATTGATGGTTAGGTTATTGTGAAACCTATGAATCATATTCTAAAGTTATAAAACAAACAATTAATAGTTAAATATTATAGTCGTTACCGCGTCGTGTTAGGGCTGCGTATTGCATACAAACGATTAATTTATAGTAGTTATACAGTATGTAAATTAAGTAAAGGCAATCTTTTTAACCAGGCTGTATGTAGGTTGAGAAGGAGCAAACGGTACATGTTTGTTTAAATCTCAAACAAAAACATATTATAAATGAGAAAATAACTCATCCTGTCTTTTTGTTACGTTTTCACGCCTAGAGGGCTGGACAGATTTTGACGAAATTTGGTACAGATATAAGTAAGACCTTGGTGAAGGATATTGGCTACTTTTTAACCGACTTCAAAAAAAGGAGGAGGTTCTTAATTCGATTGTATGTTTTTTATCGTTGTTCACGCATATCTTCGTCATTCATGGACCAATTATGATGATTATTTTTTTGTTTGATTGAGTTTTCTTGCGAGATGGTCCCATCAATTTTTTTTCAGATCGGTTTAGTAGTTTTCAAGTAATCTTGAAAATACTATGATTTTGCATTAACTACCTTGACGACTTTGTTATTTATGAACCGAATTAGCTGATTTTTTTTTTGTTGGAAAAGGAATACTTTAATTGTAGTTATTTTTATTTCATTGACATTGAACCTTGGACCTCGAAGATATCCAAGGGAACTCCTCAAACTAAAATAGGATGTGTATTGTGATTGAGATATTGGTAGGCTTATGAAAATTCAAAACAAACTGAGCTATGGTCTGTTTTCTACGTTCTGGATTAGACTTGGACTACGAAGGCATAACCAACGGAACTACTTTGGAAATTGAGTTATGAGCATTTTGAAAAAACATAAAGTTAAAGAATATTACATGCTTACATACCACAAAAAAAAAAGATAATAAGAAAGCTTTTTAAAAAAATGAAAAACCGCCTTCAAAAACCTAAAAATTAAAACAGCTTCAAAATTAAATAGCACTAAAAAGCAATAAATAATATTCAATACACCAAAACGCATATCAATTTTAATAAAAAAAAACCTCTAAAGAAGTCGGGTGGGGCTTTTAGAATTTAAAAAAGTTGTCCTCCAGCCCCACCCGACTTCAATACACCTAGGTTTATTATTTATGAGTAGCCAAATCGTTTCTGCAGAGGTGCGAATGGCTGTTCATAACGGAGTGCTGGTACCGACACTGATGTATGGAAGTGAATCTTGGGTATGGCAGAAGAAGAATGAAAGCAAAATAAATGCGGTAGAGATGCGATCGTTGAGGAAAATATGTGGAGTCAGATTGAGTGATAGAGTGAGCAATGATGTGATTCGTAAAAGATGTGGTCTGAAAGATGATATAGTGACAAGAATTGAGAAAGGAATGCTCCGGTGGTTTGGTCACTTAGAGAGGATGAATGAAAGGCGAATCACGAAAGAGATATATTGTGCGAATGTGGAAGGAACGATTGCGCAAGGGCGTCCCAGAAAAACCTACGCGGACCAGATAGAGGTTATTATAAAAAAAAAACCGGTCAAGAGCGAGTCGGACTCGCGCACCGAGGGTTCCGTACCATCATAATTGCACCATTAAACCACACTGCAGAGTAGAATAATAAAATTAGTATTGCAGTTTTAGGTCAGCGCCATCTCTTGACCGATAGTGGAACTAATGTTAACTTTTTAGAAATTTGATAATTTCTAAAAAAGTGTGCTATATTGAGACATCGTTTTATTTTTCCTGTAATCTTTATATAAACTGCTATCACATAGAATTATTTCAGATTTTTCTCTTTGCAAACTTCGGAGATAAGGGGGGGGGAACGGTCATTTTTTTTACATTTTTCATCATAAGTCGAAAACTATGCAGTCTAGAAAAAAAAGAAAAATGTTTAAAAACGAGCAAACGACGCTCTTTCATATGATACCCCACATGCCCTAGTAGCCTCACTTCAAATTTTTAAGACCCCTTTTCAGGCCCTGTTGTAAAAAAGATATTTATTTTTTTATTTATTTCTTATTTGCAAAATAGTTGGGCAAATGTCATCTTAAACTATTTCAAATTTCAAGTTGATACCATTAGTAGTTCTCGAGATATCCAGCTGTGACAGACAGACAGACAGACTGAGTCACACCATAAGGGTTCCTTTTTTACCATTTT
This sequence comes from Agriphila geniculea, assembly GCA_943789525.1. Lineage (NCBI taxonomy): Eukaryota > Metazoa > Arthropoda > Insecta > Lepidoptera > Crambidae > Agriphila > Agriphila geniculea. The sequence continues at coordinate 22,207,839 of OX038877.1, forward strand.
GGTACGGAACCCTAAAAAGGCTGGTGTACGCAGTGACAAAAACCGCAGGGCATGTATGAAAAGATTGATGGATGTGAATGAAGCGAAAGAAGTGTGCAAGGATCGTAGCAGGTGGCGATCCATAGTCTCTGCCTACCCCCATGGGAAACAGGCGTGAGTGTATGTATGTATATATGTATGTAGGTTTATTATTAAAATTGATATGCGTATTGGTGGACTGAATATTATTTATTGCTTTTTAGTGCTATTTAATTTTGAAGCTGTTTTTGTTTTTATTTATCACACTGCTGGGTATGAGTATCCGCCCGCACGGTATAACCTGTAGTCCAGGCAAGCGAAGCTGCGGACGGAAAGCTAGTAAATAATAAAAACATACTGGTGTTGAGTGGGTTATTTGTTTATCAAAAATTTGACAAGAAATAACATCAACATGCCAATTTAAATAATACAAACTCCTTGTTTGAAAAAAAAAGAACTTGCTTACTTTATTTTACAGGGTGATGTTTTGTTTACCGTTTACGAAAGAGGTTAATGTATTTAAATGTGAAAATAAATAAAATCATTTTTAAAATTAATAATAAAACATGTACGGTTGGCTTCTTCTCAACTCACTTAGCTTATTTAATGCCTTTAGTTAGTTAACATACTGTATAAACGTGGAACTACTTACTTCGGACTTTGAGCGCATGTGATGTGATCAAAGTCCGAAGGTTTGATTGAATATAATAGTTATATGGAATGTAGAGTTTTAAATACCTTTATGAACTTGTTATTAGAAGTTAGCAATCAAGTGAGCTAACAAGAATTCTGATGACTAGTGATTAGAATGACAAAAGAAAGGATAAAATCTCGTAGTTGGTGAAAATTCTAGAGAAAATATGTACTTTTACCAAGAAACGTTACATGGAAAAATTCTTCTACAGTTGAATATTTTTTCTTTGTTTGTCCTGCGCTGTGAACTCTATTAGGTTTTGAAAAAAAAGTACGATCGGAAGTTTTTTTTTACTATTTAGCTTCCGGTCAAAAATAAAAAATCCCTGGCGAACTTTTAACAGTATTCTATAGTTTTAATTCAGATTATAAACTGTAGCTTTACTTAAAGAAAGTGCTTTTACTTAAATATATTTTGATGAAAAATCTGATGAAAAAAAAAAGTATTACTTTATATCCTTCCTTGTCGTCTGTATTTTCTTGCTTTCATATCAATATAAGTAAGTTTAAAAAAATCACATTCAAATTACTACTTAATATACACTATCTCTGTTCTTAATAATCTTCATTGGTGTAAAAATAATATCAATAAAGAGTAGGCCAGCAATAAAAAACTCATTATATTATTTTCAACACACTTGCTCGTAAAGTGAGCCCTAATACATCGCTTTTAGGGCCATAAACCGAACTATAACAAACGCGTGCAATAATATATAAAACACTAGTTGGTTATAGAATGATCCCTACAAAGTTAAATAAGTACCTTACTGCAAGTTCTATGCGAGTAAACAGAGCATTTTCAATTTAACCGGGTAATACAGTTATTTTTTTAATAACAACAAAGAGGTTTTATGCCGCTGAAAATTCATTTGCATTTTTGGAATAAATAAATGTGTAGGTCCTTAATTAAGTCAAACAAATATTAATTATTATCAAATTATTCCTAATAAAGAATATTTTGTTTTAAAATAATAAAATATTTGCATTTTATCACTTAAATTTATAATTTTGAAGTAGGCTGTATGCTCACTAACCCCTTTGTTCGCAAAATATTCTTGCATTAGGCGTGTGAAAAAAACAAAAAAAAACCTGCGCGCCTTTTCTCATCATGATTATTATTTTGTTTTTGTCGTATTTGTTGCTGTGTGGTAAATTACTTTGTTTTTTCCTCGCAAATGTGTTGAAAAACGTCGTATGAAACTCGTGAGCTCTTACTTATTGCACACTCGGCTGAGTTACGCCCTCGCCTGCGGCTCGGGCTGCAACCCACAGCCTTGTGTGCAAGAAGCAACCTTAGCTTACTTGTATCATAATGTACTATTATAAACTCTTTTCTTTAGGGGTCAGGGGGAGCAAAACTCCTTATTACTTCCGTTTTAAGCGTTTAGATAACCAACATGTTAAATCAATAACGATTTAAGATTTATTTAAAGATGGAATCTATCTACATCATTAGTGTTTCGACCTTTTTCAGGATCTGACAGGGTTTTTTGATACACGATGTATAAAGATAAGTAAACTTTTTTGCTGTTTTCAGACGCTTTGAAAGTGTCGAAAATTAAAGAGGAATGCAAAACCAAGTCCTATTTCATACTTATAAAAATAAATAATCAAAAATAAATAAATTATAAATAACATTGCAGGTTATGAATAATCGTTGATTACAGTTTAAAGTTCAATCTGTTTTATCGTTGTATTGTATAGGAAGTTTGTGCGGTGACGTAGGATTTTTGTAGGTAATTTGTACAAACCGCAGATATCACGCTAGTTAATAGGAAGTAAAGTATTACAACATTATTCCATTGATTTGAGAAATATATTTTCTTATCCGCTGAAGTGAATTGCTCTCATACAAAACATATTTGACATTAAAAAAATTGAGGAAATGCAGCAATAGCAATCCAAATTTTTAAGAAGCATTAACAATTCACTGTTTAATGTTGAAATGAAAAGTGAATACAATTTAATTTTCGAATATTTGATCATCACATTAATCGCTAAGCAGCGCAAGTGCGCTGCACATAAAAATATATTAATATGTATAAAATAAAAACATATGTTACGAGTTGCAAGCTATTCTCCTTTTTCGGCAGTATGTATATAGGTTAGTAAGACGTGGACTTGATATCCAAGAAAAGAACTGGTTTTTATTAATAAATAACAAAAAATAACTTAAATAAGGTTGATTTTGGTGCAAACTGTCAAAGTATTGTGATTCATTCGTCCAAGTGTATTTTCACATCCATTTCCACGTACAACAATCCAGGTGGCTAGATTGCAAAGTACACACAACTTTACCGAAGTAAATGTACTTTGCTTTTGCCTCTTTATAAAGGAAGGGCATCTCAATGACGTTGTGTGTTTGACGAAATATGCAATGAGTCATACTGGCCCCGCAATGTAGTCTAAGTTAAGCGATTTAATGCCGTATTACATTAAACGAACTTGCTTTTATACTATTTAAAAGCTGGTTTTGATCTTTCATCGCTTTATTAAATAAAGTGGACAAAGAAAATCGCTAAAATATAATTGAATCCAATTAAGTCGCATTTATAAAATATTTTTCACCTCTCCAGCACGAAAAGGGTGCTTTTGGCGCGTAAAATCTCGCAGCAAAATCGTCTTTTGCTGCGAGCGTGAGGCAAAGTACTTTTTACCAAAAACTCGCAGTAAAATCGACTTTTGCTGCGAGCGTGAGGCAAAGTGCTTTTTTAATTTCTAACACCTTTTCTCGCTGGTAGAGGTGAAAAGTTGTATGTTTAACACGAGAGCAAATTTTTTGATGTCTCGTGCCTTTAAATCACTCACTGTGCTCAGTAGTCTATATTAGAATCACTCGCTACGCTCGTGATTCAATTCTAGACTACTTCGCTAGTTCGTGATTTAAAAGTCAGCACTCGCAGCAAAAAAATTACTTTGCTCTCTTGTATAACAAATAACTATTTTTCGTATTCTCTTTGTTTTTGTTTTTATATAAATAAGTATTTCAATGTCAAACAGTTAAGGCCACTTGATTTTTATAAGTAGGTAGTATAAATAACAAAAATACAGGTTTTACGAATGTCTCTACTACTATAGGAAATTATCAAGAATTCAAGACATATTTTACACTGCGTGGAACCTAAGAACTTGCGAACTTTTTCGAAAAGACATTAATTAAAATCATTGGAATTTATTTTTTAGTATGAAATCACTTTAACTCCCTACTGCATCGGGATACCGTATCCGATTTCTCTTGAATCTCAATTAGTACTTATATACGCGGAAATCTAAAATTCTAGAATATTACAATTCTAGGATATCTTAGTACCTACTTATAACCAAATTATCAGAACAGCTAATTGTAATCAGATACTTAGTTGAATTACGTAATCCGTTCAAATGATAAAAAACCAGAGGTTGCAATAATTAAAAAAAAGTAAGAAACAGTGTTTTTATTAACAGTGGCGATTATCCTCGTTTCGTATAAGGACGGGTTCGTATTACCAGTTCAGAACGGACCTTGACACGCGGTTGCATACCACAATCTTTGCAAAACGTGTGTTCATAATTGACCTTATAAGTAATAACTAAGTAATTGTAGCTCTAGGTATACAAACAGTATTTTATACGCGAAACTTAGCTGAAAACCTTGTAGAGTTAATTCTCAAACAAAATGTTAATTGTACTTTGCCGACATCAGTCATTTTTTTTTATGTCCCTATTGCTGGGGCACAGTCCTTCCTTAAGATATGGATAAGGAAGATGGGCCAACCTATCATGCAGGCCCAATGCGGTTTAGTGGGTGTTAACGATTGCAAATGCAGGCGGGACCAATGGCATAACGTGCCTTCCGAAGCACGAATAATACATTTTTCGTCACCCATCCGATGACCAACCCTTGTGAAAGTTGCTTAACCTCTCTGCAATCGCAGGGCCAGGCGCTTAAACCATTGCGTCACCAAGCTCCTCAAGCTAATTGTACTTTGTACTCAGCTTTATGTTTTTTGTGATGACGTTCAAAGTACAAAAACTGTTCATGGTGATAAGCTCTATAAAATAAGGTTTTCCGATATTATTGAAGTAAACCTCACTATAAATGTGGAGTTCATTTTTCACGACGTGAACGCCAATGTTTTTTGACGACTCTGTATGAAATATACAGGGAGAAATTCTTGCCGGTTCTTCTCGTAACAAGGTCTCCCGCTTAGGGTTTGCGAACCAACGGCGTAGCTTCTATGACATTCACAAGTGATTTTGAATTATTGAAAAAAAAATATGGTATTGCTTTAGTAGTTTTCTTATAAACCGATTATACAACAATTTTAGTGTCTAAAAACATAACTAGGAAAAAAATTAAACCCAAAAGCTTAGTGGAAAATTGGGCTGTGCACATAAATTACTAAGCGACCTTAGAGGTTTAGACCGACCGTGAAAAATGCACTGTCTTTGACAAATAAAAATAAAACTATAATGCAAAGTAACTTAAGTTGAAATAAATATCAAAATAATTACTCTAATTAATTATTCACATTTTCTTGTTTACTTGCATCAGATATTGTGAGTGTTCTGTACAAATACTTTATCTATGTCAAACAGTTCTAAGTTCAATAACGATTGTTGTTATTCCTAATTACTAATTAGGGTTAGTGCACTGGTAGTTGACCAATTAAGGCAGATTTTGTCACATAACTATTAATTTATGAAAAACTAGACGAAATTTTGAACTGATTATTTTTATGTTCATTCAAAATCATGTATTTATCAACATAAATTAATAAGAAATTAATTTAGTAATACCACTATTTTATTATTAATTATTGAAATGAAATTCCTACTAATGTACCAGTAGTTGACCAAAAGGATTTAATAATCGACCACTTATAATCTAGTGGTTGACCAGTTGAATAAAAACTACAGAATCATTTTAATACAATGTTTAATTAAATTAAAGAGGCCACATTTGAATATCGAATAGGTACATAAGTCTTAAATCAGTCTTATTCTTTATTACCTAGTTCAAAATTAGGTAAGTAGGTATATAGATAAAATTCAACAGAAAGTACCCTCAAGAGTTCAAATTACATAGAGTCTGTCTAAAAAGTCAGTTTACATGAGTATTATATAATCCTGTATATAATGAAGTATTTTTTTTTACGTATCATCTTTTAATATAAATATTTTAATCCTTAAGTATCAGTACAAATAATGTAACTAGAATTATCTGATGTGTTGCTAGGGTTAGTATTAAAATTAAAATGAAATTACCCATGTAAACTAACTTTATAGACAAGACTACACCTAGTTATAAACTTATGAGTAGGTACTTGAATATCAGTCAACAACTAAAAGTATCTTCTTAATATTAATAGTCTTGTCATGTTTGTTTTCTTCGTAATTTAATTTTATTTAATATTGTAGAATGAGGAATTCCATATTTTCTAGCTGTTTCTCGTATTTAAGCGCCGTTATTTATTTCTTGCAACGCGAGAAGTAAGCTTGCTTCGCTGTATTTAAAAAAATATTTTTGGTGGTATTATGCATATTTTATCTGAAATAAAAACCACGCTGGTCAAACACTAAAGCAATCAAAAACCATTCCAAGCGATCAGTAATTGACCACTGGTCAATTACTGATTAGAGAACATTATACAAAGTGTTATGTAAGTACCCAAGGAATACTACGGGAACGCAGACGGTTTTGATAAAAATTATGTTCTTTTTGTAAAATTTTAGTAGTTGACCAAATTGGTCAATTACTAAAAAAATGTGTATTATTTGTATCTATAATTGACCACTACAATTTTCTAAATAAACATGTAAATAATTTTCAAAATAATTTGACCAAAACAATCTACACAAATTTAAAAGTATGAAAAACATTCATTTTGCACAAAAGGTACACAAAAAACCAGGATTTAAATAGATTTTTATAACTTACCTCGAGCAGCCTTTCTTACTACGCGATCGTAAAATGGCGACTAATTCTAAACCAATCTGAGAAATGTGTCAATAAAACTTAAACTACAGTAATGGCCGCTCTAATTTCTGATTGGTTGCAAGTCCGATTAGTTTTGACACAATAATTTTTAACCAATCAGAACATAACTCAATTTGCAAGGTTAATATTGGCGTTCAAATTTGAAATTGGTCAACTACTAATGCATGGTCAACTACCAATGCACTGACCCTAACTAACAATGTGAGTGTGTAATTTAGAGTAACACTGGTGAATAATTAATTAAATGTCCTTACAAATATACAACGTGTTTTTTATATCCCATAACATAGGAAATACTTTTCAAATAATCATTTTTTTCACACATAATAACACAAAGTGGATAAAACATTTATTTTATGTAAAATATGGCAACAACATTTCCGTACCTCTAAATATGAATATGTTCATCAAGAAAAATCTTAGTAGTAAAGTATAATCTTAATACCTAGGGTAAAAACTTTTGCAGTAATTCAATTAAGATTGATGATATTATCTCAAAAACTATGCATTTATGAATCACATGTTCTAGGAGTTCTTTTTAACCTCAGCTCAGAATTATAGGATATCAAAAAATACAGGTTGTAAGTATAGTCAATAATTTTTGTTAAGTTAATGTAGGTAGGTATTTCGTAGATCATTCGAAAACTGACAAAATTTGTACATAATGCTCTACTCAAATTAATTCTACAGGGGTTTAAACTAATTCAAAGATTTTAACTCACGTTTTGTAACATATATTTAAAAGTAATAAAAGTTTTATTACACTGTGTAATTGGAACGGTAGATGAAAATATAGCGTTAATCCTTCCTTGGACCTTGAATTAATTTGTCATTGTTCAATTATTTCAACAATTCTATATTGATAGCGATCAACAAAGTCATATAACGACTTGCACGTTTCTTGCCGGATCTACGATAACTGTTATCTGTTTGTTTTATTATCGATAATCCTTAGGTATCGAATCAGATAGGTTTGTTCCACTCGGCCCCTGCCTTGGGTTCACTCAACCCAATTGTTTATACTCATCCAAACAAGCAATAGGATGTGAATAATTTCCTTTTCAAACGCCCGCACCCGTTTGGAGCAACTGCCGTTGTTGTTACACCATTCATTATTAAACCCGGTTTCTATAAGTAAAGATGCAAAACGACAGATTATGATTTTATCTTTAAAAATGCACATACACCTAATATGTTTTGGACTTTGATTTTGCTTTTATTTATTATTAAATAAAAAAAGATGCTCTGGTTGGCCACAATCTGATATTACGTTACGTAATTTAGATTAGAGTATGGAAGAGTTAATAATTTTCCGCAACCATTTTCAAGGTTGTTCTAGTACTATTTAGCTGTAGCCAGCAGCGAAAACCTAAAAAGAAGATACTAGAAAATGTCGCCACTCCCACTAGCGATTCGGTAGCATATTTGGTCAGTGCATGGGGCCGGAATCGCAAGGGTGCGGGTTCGAATCCCGTCTGAACTGCAGTGCTACGGGTGAGTCGATTTTTTCTAGTATTTTTTCTATTTAATTAATTATCTTTATATAAAAATAGCGTTGTGAATGCCTAAAATCTTGAATTTCTAATATTAATAATTTTATAATGAGTGTGACATAAAAAAATCCTTCATTCATTGCTTGTTACTTGTAGTATAAAGTCGCGATAGTGACGTAAGCAAGACGTGTTACTCCCGGAATGCCAGACTTTGTTTCCTCGGACCATGCTCAGCCCCATCTAGCTAGGGGACACAGGAAAATCAGTCAAAGTAAGTCATATGTGGCTATACATATCCATAACACACAATATAACTAGGTACATCTAATACCGGTTGCTATAAATTACGAGAGATGCGCGTGATACGAAGATACCAAGGCGTGATCTTTATTATCATTCAAGTGCATATTCTAATTCTAAAACATAGATAATGAAAAGTAGATAACTATTGTATGAATTAAATGAAAAAAATCAAAACACAACATTACATGTGGTCTGTCTTCATTCTCTGAGTCGCTTCTTTCAAGTCAACTTGCGTCAAGCGCATGCAATATAAATTTGAGGTTTTTTGAGAAGATAGGGCATGCGCTATATTGGATTCCTTGAGGCATGCGTCAAATGAAAGTGAAAGGGAACAGAAAAGCGGTCGTATGAAGACACACCTTTTCATATTGATGTTAATATTTGAATTACTTACCTATTTATAAGATCGAAGACTTTTCCCATATTACAAGGAATTAACTTTTTATAAGATCCGAAAAAATTTTAGCCTGAGATTTTTGAGATTTTCACTCAAATATTTGAACTTTATTACCGAAATAAGATCCAAAACCTTATCCAAAACTTTAATCTTACCATCACCCTATGGATTGATTAAATACATGGCTTTGTTTGTTTCATTTTGTTGCTAACTTATATTAGAAAATAAACTAGAATTATCCAATCATCAACATTATTAGTAATTGGTGGTCACATTGCAATGGATTTTGTAGTTTGCACCCTTATTCTAACGCTCAATTTCAATCAAAGCGGACATAAGGAGATTAAATCACAGTTAATAGCATGTTCTATTATATTTAATGATCGAATTATTAACTCCTAACTACATCTCCGTTTAAGCTACAATATTTAATGGAACTGATTAAATAAAACCAAGCGGTATTAGGTACCAGAGGCCGTATTACAAGCTCTTAAAACCTGCAGGTTTATAAATTGCTGTAGTGACATCTCTTTCTCGCTGTATAGCAAATAAAAGAGATAGATTGATAGCCAGTCAGAAAACTGACTGGAAATAAGAGGTCTTAATACAGCCCCAGAAGTCCAAAATAACTGGAGAAAAAATGAAAATGTCGGTATTTTGCGATTGTTGTCGGGAGAAATAAATATTTAAAATAAAAAAAATATCTTAAATGCCTGCTGTATAGCAAGAAAACTGTAGCTGTAGCTGTATAGTTATTGGTTTCATCCACTAATTTTGTACTCTTGTCTCTATAATAAGAAAACGGCCGCGCAGCGCGATTTACAGTATTTTTCATCCACGAATCTTGTAATCTTGCCTGACTATTGTAGAAAAATGGCCGCGCAGCGCGATTTTTAGTCAGTTTTATCCACAGACCATACAACAGGTTTTATCCAATAATCTTGTAATCTGTGGTTTCATCCACGAAAATTATTGTTTTCTAGAGAAGTTTTGAAACGCCTGTTTTTCCGGGAGATTTTTAGATTTATCGGGAGTCGGGAGATCACTTGAAATTTCGGGAGAATCCAGGCGAATCCCGACTATCTGGCAACTCTACCTGTGCCGCTGCTCCAGATAAGAAGTGGAGCTGGGGATATTAAAAAATTGTTTAAAAAAACAAAAAACCGACTTTAAAAAACCTACCTCTAAAAAGCAAGAAATAATATTCGTAATAATAAAAATACGTCTATTGAAGTCGGGTGGGGCTGGAGTACAAATTCCTTTTTTTTTATTCTAAAAGCCACACCCGACTTCCATAGACGTGTTTTTATTATTACGAATATTATTTCTTGCTTTTTAGAGGTAGGTTTTTGTAGTCGGTTTATTGTTTTTTTAAACAATTTTTAATTTTTTTAATTTTTTGTGTAGGTACCTTTTGTATTAGGTAGTGTAGGTATATTATTTAGGTAGAAAACTCGGGTCAGCCAAACGTGAGTTAATCGCGGAGAAACATACATACATGCGGGTCAAACTGAGAACCTCCTTTTTTAAGTCGGTTAAAGAACTACACATAAGATATCCTTTTTCCAACAAAAAAATAATTATCTTATTCAGTTCATAAACAAAGAAGTTATACGACTGATCATCGAGGTAGTTCACACAAAATCATACTATTTTCGTGCTTTTTTCAAGATTACTTGAAAAGTACTGAACCGATTTCAAAATTTTAAAAAATGGGACCAACTTGAAAGTTTACCTAATGTAATAACGTTTGAACCATTTCAAACGGTTCAGCCGTCTTCGAGTAATCGGTGTACATACATACAAAAAAAACGGGTCTAATTGAGTACCAAACAAAAAAAGGAGGGCCTTTTGAAGTCGGTAAAAATGGCTGATGTTAAAAAGTTTTACATCACATAGGTCAGACAGGTCTGTGGTTTACATTGAATAAAACTATTTGAATTTTCCATGATTCATATAAACATGCTGATTTTAGCGCAAAGTGCTATCTCATGGTGTCGATTTTCCTTATCATTTTATACTTTGGTCTTTGACCATGACGTTGAAGTAAGTATAATTATTTTTTTAGTACAAAAATAAATTAATATTCTCTAATAGTATTTATTACTAAGTTCACTCTTACTTTTACAATTTACATGTGCGTTTTAAGTGGGGTATTTACATGGAGCGAATTTGCAGGCGACTTTTGTCAATTAGCGCTTTTTATCGAAAATCGCTTATAATTATATAATAATAGTTTAGAATAATATTAAACTAAAATTTTTTTTTAGGTCCACGTGACATAATTTATCTTTTTTTTCATGTTTTTGTATACAATATTCATGTTTGGTGGTGTAAGTAAACATCCCGTTGGATTGTATAAGTTTTGAAGAGTTTACGAGATTTTGTTTATTTTGGTTTTGTTATTGGTAAAGGAGAAAATGTTTTAACTATCATGTTCGACCGTTTGCGTTCAATGTGTTTTATGCATAAAACTCCATGTAGTTTGCATTCTAAATAATGATGACAGCTTTTTGATGTATTATGCGATGCAAAGCATTTCTTGTGATCTCTTTTGTACGACGTGAAAGAATGCCCTATTTTGATCTAGATAAATCTTCCTTAAAGCCATCATTACTAAAACAAAGGAGTTTCATACTAAACTACCTTGGGAGAAAAATGTAGAAATACTTTATCAGCTGCAATATTTAAGATATTAGTTACTATCGCCGATTATGAATAAAAAAACGTGAATAGGGTGAATTTGCTTACAATGTAGAATCTAATGATATTTATCGTAGAATAATTTAAAAGTTATCGATATTTGACGAAAAAAATAAATTTAATTTCTTAATTATTTAAATGAAAATCTACATTAGTTTTAAAAACCGGAAATAAACATCGGAGCTATGTATGACAATGTGCAAAACTTGACTAATTGGTGATACTGAAGTAATTCTGTGATAGTTTATTATTAGTCCTAGGAAGAAGTTTATGGATTGGCTTGGCACTCTTTATTTTATTATTATAAACTTTGAGAATATCGTTTATTTACAATTGTAGATTTCTAGAGTAACATAGCCATAAAAGACAGGACTAATAAACTATCACAAAATCACTGCATATTGCCGACTAGCCAAGTTTTGGCCTAGCTTTCAGGAGATTTTTTTTTACAGTAGGTACATAGGTAGTAGGTACTTTGCTATCTCTGAAACTTTTGCACCTAAACTTTTGCACCTAAACTTTTGCACCTAAACTTTTACATCTTAGTAGGTACTTAATGAAGTGAGTGGCTATTTAACAAGTAGTCGCCTTCGACTTCGTCTGCCGGTGGATTCCCCCTTTCCCCCTTTGGGGTTGACATCACTCGAATTTTCAAAATGCTTTCAAGATGTGTCAATCAAGTTCCGGATCCTAATACCTATGTAGTGCGCTGATAGTTATAATGTCAGTCAATCAGTTAATTGCATGGAAGTCTGAAAAACACGTAGGTTTTGTTATATTACTACCAATCAAATATCTTCTGTTTACACAATATCGCAAGTAAACAATACAAAATAATAGTAGTTATTGGTACTGTAACTTGACATTAAACAAAGTATATAAACATTGACTAGTTATTGCCAATCTTCAGGCAATCGGAATGAAAAATATATAATAAGATAGTATATCCAATATCCTAATACGAACACAGTTAACAATAATGTTGACAAAAGATACATAATATAAATGGATTTTGGATATACGTGTGTGTGTTTAAGTATTTTTATTATAATAAACTTCAGGTACTGCCCAAAGAAAACCCTTTTTTTTCTTGGGAACATTTACAGAGTAATTTCTATAAAAACTCATTTAAATCCGCTGTCTTAATGTAATTTATAAATAAAGCATTTATTTTTGGTTTAAGATATAAATTAATTGAACTCAATCCATACCTTTATTGAATCCTAAGCTGACAGTGCAAGTGATATTCGAGAAGTACATATCAACAGGTTCCCTTGCCGGTGCCGTAAACGAGTCGGGAGCGACGTCCGGCTCCTGCGCCGGCGCCGGGGCCGGGACCGGACGAGGCAAGGAGATCGCAACATTTTCCGCATCCTCCTTCTTGTAGGATGCACTGGATGCACCACCGTCGCTCACGATCTCTGCGCCGGCGAGCATCATGGTCACGAGACGCGTGCGCGGTCGAACAGTGCGCGCTGACGAGTGCGCAGGCGCTACCAACTGCGCTATCACTCTTTGTCTAAGTAATTGCACGTTTGTATGATACAAGAGACAATTTGTAAATGAGTCGTGGAACACATTTTCATTGCGGACAATGCGCTTTATTCACTGTTTTGGATAAAGACCTTTTGTGTGCTAAGCGCGAATTACTTTTGTTTCTATAGATACAGTTTAAACAATTCCGATGTGTTAATCTGTTTAAGTAAATTACGCGTGTTTGGCTATTGTTACACTTATAACAGTATCAAGTTTTGTTTATTATGATAATTAATTACTGTTTGCTCCAAGAGCTGTAGACCCCGCATTTGTGACATTTTTGAACATTTTTCGAAATGGCTGAAATATGACTCGACGCTCCCAAGCAATAAGTCGGTAATAGAAAAAACTAAATTTTACAGGAAAAAATATTTACTGTTTTTGTCCAATATCTTATCAGCGAATGGGAGTATCAAAGTGATTGTTGTATCAAATGAAAGCTATTTTTTTGTAGAATGTAACCGTACTCTTAATATGAAAATATTATCATTCAAAACCCAGCAATTTGAGAAAATTCATATTACCTGAAATTCTATAGTTTTGATATGACGGCAATAGCACTTACGGGATTATTGTAGTAAATTTTTGAAATGATTCATTTTGTAACATTATATTATGGACTTCTACAGTACTATTTTTGATTGTAGCGATGATCCACAACGTGTCATTACGACATTATTGTTGTAATAAAAATAATTATAGAAACTGTATTGATACATAACATCAATATTGTAGGGAAATATAGATTAACATTATTATTGTTACCACCCATTACCGATTTTATTTTTGTGAAGGTTTTAAGGAAAGAAAAACGAATAGATTATTAAATCAAAGTTTATTCATCACTAATTAAAATGTATGGCTTAAGAAACATTAATCAACAACAACATTCAATAGATGGAATAAGACATATCCTGAAATCAATAAAATTTGAATTAGAAACATTTAAATTAATCATCCTACTCTTCTTCTTCAGAGATATTTTCATTATTTGCTTCAGAACAGGTTAGTGATTCATAAAAAGGATGGTAAAACCGTGGAATAGCTCCACTTTTACACAAAGTTAAAAGGTCTGTATGTAAAGCCTTACTAATTGGAATAGGTTCGTGGTAAGCACGTTGCAACTGCACATTGTCTAGGTATGTACCTGCACCTTGAGTACGCTTTCGTCCTCTTCGTTTACCTGAGCTAGAGTTATTTATGTCAAGCTCTGAATAAGTGTCTTCGAAATTATATTTGAAAAACAACTTATTTGCTTGTGAATCAGACACGCTAACCTCCATAACATCAGCCCAGCGGATCACATTTCCTTCTTCATCACACCGCCAATGCCTATCATCTACGAGTGGTTTTAAATCGTAAATTTCGCACTGTTCTATTTCCTTGACACGATATTTTTCGCCTGTAACCTTCGAATTTAAAATTATACTGTAAATTTGGTCAGGGGTGTACAAAACTTTGTTTTTTAAATTTTTTTCAATGCAGGCATGCATCGAATCTCCCTCGTTTTGGCTATGTCCAGTTTCAAAAAATCGATGTGTAATGGAAATTCCTAGAAGTTTCGATACATAAAGATAAAGGGCAAAGATGTAACGATTTTTGTTTTGGCCGTAGCACCCATCTGAATAAAATGAAAACTTGGTAATTAATACCTTTCTCACGTTCAGTTTGCAAAAATAATAACAAAGCACTCCCTATTTCCGAGCTTCCTCGCTTAGCAATTTGGTAATGCCATACATAACTATATCCTATTTTCCGTGTAGCATCAAAAACGGTAAAATTGTAGCATGGATACTTCCTTTTGTAATGAAACGTGCCCACTTCAGATTGAGGTACACTTAAGACTTTTTGCAAGTCAAATATTGCTACTGTGGTATTATTTCTGTCGGCTGTCTCTATTTCTATTTTTTTTAATGATCTTATATTTTCTTTTCTCTGTAAATGAAGTCTGTGTTTTTCCTCTAAAGTTACTTTTATAGTTTCGTCTGATTGTTCATAAGTGGCGCATGAAGGGCATTGGTCCTTTTTAGGTTTAAAAAATGAGTAGTTATAGTGACCGTTAAAAACTGTTTCATATTGCCGTCTTGTTGCCATTACAACATCAGTGTAATTTTGATGGGTAAACCACTCAGTATAAAAGCGGTACATTTTTGAAATATTTAAGTTTTCTGAAAGATATTTTCTGCTTGAATTCTTCCTCGTATAGTGCGACTCCACTTTAGGAAATAACTCTATGTGTTCTTTAATGGTAGCCTCTGTCATAGTATTCATTTTGTTAGGCCTATTATCATGTGTCCCTCTTTTATCTTTAAGTCCTTCATCTGAATTCATAACTTTGTCCATTGCTGTATAAACCACCTGTTCCCCAATTTGTAAAGTATTCAAAAAAAATTTCTTACACACACAAATGTTTTCTTTATTAGAAGTTAAAGAGTACTTAAAGGTTTGCGTGCGGTTGTTTTTACGGTCTAAAGTCATTCGTTTGATAGTTTTGGCTTGGACAGATCTACCGATAAACAACCATTGATGTTCGCGATCACCAAGACTGTAAAATTTGTCAAATATAGCTTGTCTTTCTGACAGACTGAATTTTTGGCCACAACCTTTTTTGCATGAACATGGGGAGCCTACAGTTTTTTTAGGATATTTCTTTTTAGAATTGCAACCCTCGTAGGCTTTTCCAGAGTTTTTGAGGATTTTGTTTTTTTTACAACGCCACTCACTTCTGTTCTGTTTGCGTTTCCTAGTCAATCTTTTTTCTTCTTCCGAAGATGTAGAGGGTTGATTTTGTAAATTCACTTCATTATCGTCGTTATCATTATCAATGTATTCAATATCAATAGTTAAATTGTGTACTTCCTTAAGTCTGTCCTCATGATCACGTCTTACAACTTCCATAACATGCGAAGAATCGTTTGAAGTTCTACCATTCAATGATGAATTAAGATTAGTTTCTAAATTTTCTTCTCGTTCTAAAATTTCATTTTTATCTTCTTGGCCACTTATTCTCCCTATTAAACTTGGACTGTCCTCACGATCGCTTACAACTTCATCAGTACTCAAAATATTATTTGAAGTTTTGCAGGTCAATGTTGCATCAAGATTACTTTCTAAAATTTCTACTGATTTTAATGTTTCATCTGCATCTTTTTGGTTACTTATAGTTTTTGTTGCGCTTGGACTGGTTTGGTTTTCCGTTTCAGTAGTCTGTTGAAATAAATCTAAGTTTGCTATATATATTTCTGATGAAGAAGCCACAAAGCTAGCGTTATTCAAGTACAATGATAAATTTGAAATTGTTGATGGAGTGTTAATATTTCCTGGATTTGGTATGATTTTATTAAAACATGCTGAGTCGACGCTTAGACTTGAAGTGGTACTGAAAGGACTGTTCAATTTGTTTGTCTGTGGGCTCGGAATATATTCCGAGCAGTCTGGTGAAAAATCTTCGTCAGTTGATTCGTGATCAGCATTTACGTACTTCTTTTTCTGTGCGTCTGTAATCAAAAAAGATTACTTGACTTTTTGTATTTATTTTATGTTAGATATTGATTGATACAACGTCTCATATATCACAAGTTTTGTTTTTATTGTTTTAACCAGAATGAACGAAGAAAACATAAAATTTATCAGTTGTTCAAGACTATATCACAGAAAGTAAAATTTCATAAACAACAATTTAATTTATAGGTAGGTATAGGAGGTCGTCACTTTATATTTAAAAAGTTCTATTGCTCACAGTTTTTAATAGGTAGGTACGTACCTCGCAACTCATATCTCGTTACAGCTTGATTGAAAGGAATGTCTTTTACGCTAGATTCGGGATTAACAATAAAATCGCAATCACTCTCTGAAACAACAAAAAAATATCAATGGCATTCTCACTAAAATAATTATCATAAAATAAAATGTGATTTTTTTTTTGATATTCAATCACGCCAGAACAGATTATACTCGTAGTCTGAAATACCTCATTAGTTACTTTTGATTTCGGAAAAATGTGTAAAAATAATTATTTGGATGTTATTAAAGTTCTACAAACCTTTCGATACTAGAGGTACTTGGACGTCCGATATTGTAATAGAGGATGCTTTTGGAGTTTTTTCTAGACAATAATTATTTATTTCTATCTCTTCATCAGTACCTATAAACAAAAACAGTATAAAACACTATAAACAATACAACCTAAGTAGTAATTACATTATTATAGATAACCAGAAGGTTACAACTTACTTATTTGAACTAAGTTGTTAGGTATGAGGAGTTGAGGAGCTCGGCGGCGCAATGGTAAGCGCATTCTGCTGCGACTTCGTATGCTAAGCAACCAGTGATTGGTTATTGGGTGGGTGACCAAAAATTTTAAGTCTGGAGCTCCTTCGGGCTTCGGCACCGTTAAACCGTTGGTCCCGGTTGCATTAGTAGTCGTAAAAAACCACCAACCCGAACTGGGTCCGCGTGGGGGTTACGGCCCGAACTCCTAATAAATACCTATCCACAGGGAAGGTCTGTGCCCCAGCAGTGGTGACATAAATAGGATGTGGTGGTGGTAGGTATAATTAAAACAAAGTAAATATTTAAAAGTATATACCTTTTGATACTTCTTGCATGTCAGACATTGTGCTGGAGGATGCCTTCAGACTTGTTTCCGGACAAACATTATTTGTGTCTACTAACTCTTCGTCAGCGCCTATCAAATAATAAACAAAAACGTTATAGAAACACTTTAGACAATAAACTGAAATTGTGAGTTAATATAGTTATAAGGTACTATAGGTACTTACTTTGAACTGTGTCATCAACCATTTGAAGCATTCGTTTCACACGTTCATTTTTTAACAGTCTCTGTCTTTTAAAACTCATAATGCAAAACACAACAACTAATAGTATAAACGCAACAATTTCGTCACTAAACTATGTATCGGTTTATCACTGAAACGTCCAGTTCCAAAATTGTTATTGCGAGGTCCCGTTTCCGCTACAACCAAGATGCAACTGTTTGTAAACAACTTATCTTACCGGCTAATAGACAAGGACAGGTCAGGTGATGGGGGCGTGGCATATGTCTATTACTGTTTAATAACCAATAAAAGAAAGAGATAATTGCACTTTGCCAACGGTCACGCGGCTCGCCAAATATGGTAATATCCAGAACCGAGCTGAGTGTGTTCAAGTTAGGATAAAAATTACAGTAATACAGTGTTGCGTTTAATAATAAGACAATATTAGACTTCAATAACATTGTTAGTGTATATTACGAAACACCTTTATTACAATTATTTCAACAAAAAACTCGTATTGGAGTTTACCAAAAACTTTGTGAAGATTATTTACGCCAATAATCCGGTAAACGCATCTTACCAAAATAAAATATAAAATGTTTCTTTGTACAGATCTATTACAGTATTTTTGCTGACATGATTTTGTTTTTAAATTTCCCTACAATAAACGCTTTTGCCATCATATCTTTGTAAATATCTTTAGGACAGATCTGAAAAAAATTGACATGGTGTATTCTAGTCCATAGATGCCAAATCTGCCATAACAGCAAAAAGTCCGTGATAACACATTGCCGACTTATTGCTCGGGAGCGTCGAATGTCTTTTTTAATTTAAAGAAACTCAATCATCCTGGTCCTGCACTGCCAGCATGCTGGCAGCGTAGGACCGATCGTCGTGGAGATCCTTGGGGGAGGCATATACCCAGCAGTGGGTGTCGTGCGACTGATATGATGAGATGCAATGAGCAAAAGCAAAACACAATTTTGGTCTAGGGTTGCCACTATGCAGTTAATCATTAAAAAAAAAACAAAAAATCTAAAAAGTGGCGGTTTTCAGGGTTTATACAAATTTTCCGGGATTGGTATACATGGATGCCCTATTTTACCATATTCGGCTTTATAAAGCTTTTACCATACGGCCAGGATATTCGTATAAAATCCATATTTATCGTATGTCATACATATTTCAATGACAAAACTTATGTTTTAAAATTTTTTCTATTGCAATAATTTAATTAAATATTGCGTTAAACAATTTATTATTATTCTTTTTCAAATAATAGCTAAATATTGTTTTTGTTAATACAAGTTATTTATAACTCTTGTGTAGATGTTTCAAGCTTTACCTATATAAACAAAACGCAGCAAACTTTTCATGTATTTCGACTGTTCCTGGAAACATTTATCAGTCCAAGTTAAGTTCCAATTTTACCCATCGCCCTACAGCCCATTAATGAAAATGTCTACGAAAAAGATCGAAGACGAAAAAGATGCGTTACTTTGTATGCGAGTAATAGTGTTATTCCGAGGTTGGGCGAGAATACTAAATGACTGCCTTATATCAGCCTTTGTTGAGAATATTGGGATAAGCTACCAAATATTGAACATTTGTTCAATATTGCGACGAATTTTCAAGCGTACAAAACATGTTATTACTTTCATAAAGATAATAAAAGATTAAAAATAGTTCCTTATTACTTAAAATAGTTATTTGTCGAGTGAGTAATAATAATTAGTTACACAGCTTTGATCCCTTTTTTTTCATGTCAAACTCTAAAATCCCACAAAAAACATTTTCATGTATAATGTTGCCAAGACTTCCATATGGCTTACACTGTCAAAAAGTTACCAGACCTCATGTAGAGCCAAGTTTCTATCTACGCGCCCTAACTCTACAAACCCTAACTTCAAAAACTCTACACCTTAGTCAAAATATGTGGCTTGGCCGTTTCATTACTACAAGAACTATTGTTTGTCAGAAATTTATGGAAACCTCCATGTAACGAAATGGCCAAGCCACATATTTTGACTAAGGTGTAGAGTTTTTGAAGCATGTAGACGCTTCAAGCTTTAGGTACTCATATAAGCAAAGCAGCAGGCTATTCGTGTATTTCGACTGTTTCTGGAAACATGTATAAGTTTACCTCCCTAGAGCCCATTCATGAAACGAAAAAGTTATATTAGTATGCGAGGCGTAGTAGTGTTATTCCGAGGTTGGGCGAGAATACTAAATGACTGCCTTATATCAGCCTTTGTTGAGAATATTGGGATAAGCTACCAAATTGTACTTATTAATACATTTGTTGGATATTGCGTCGAATTTACAAGCGTTAAAACATGTTATTTCTTTCAAAAAGATAGTAAAAGATTAAAAATAGTTCCTCATTACTTAAAATAGTTATTTGTCAACAAATACTCACTCAAGTAAGTAATAATAATTACACAGCTTTGATCCCTTTTTCATGGTAAACAAAAATATTGGTACTAAATCACCTCTTTAAATAAATGAATTAACTAATGCATTGTTACTTGTGTGAAATAATAAATTGGCAATAGCAAAATAGCAGGGTCGTTTTATCGACTTCGATAATACAACACATGACCGTGCTTTACTAGTATTAGAGGTTTTTAAAGACTATTTATTTTTTATTTTTAAAGCATTAATGAGGTAATTTTCTAATCTAATGTACCTACCTATCTTGTTTGTTATATTTTCATGAGTTGATGCAAACCACTGACATGAAAAACTTTTTTTTTTATTTAACTGGACTGGCTGTCTGTATGATTTGACAGCTAAGTTTTTGTGCCTATTTGAAACGCCACTAGCGTGCGTCTAAAGAACTAATTTTGACGTACAATATGAAAATGGTTGCCGTGATGGTCTCTCCAGACTTCAAACTTTAGTACCACGTACGCACGCTATGCTCACGCTACGTCCTACAGCGCCAAAATGGCGGAAATCAAATAGGCACAAAAACAGTTTGACATAAGCCTGTCTAGTGTAAATATATGCAGGTCAGTGATGCAAACTGTTTTCATCACCGTAAACTATCGGATATATTGCTCACATTCAATGCGAGTGAAAGAGAGAAAACAATTGTTTACGTTACGGTAACGGAAACAGTTTGCATAAACTCATGCAGATATAAGAAAGAAGATAGGTAGTTACATTAGATTACAAAATTACCTCATTAGTGCTTTTAAAATAAAAAATAAGTAGTCTTTAAAATCCTCCAAAAAAACACGGTCAAGTCTTGTAGCAAATTATAGATAACTGTTTATCTATATTTAGTAATTTGTGAAGAATTTTCAAAATTCACATTGACAATGATTTTCATATGACATCCAGCCCCAAATCGTTCCAGTGTAAAGTCATGTTCCTAGTAATCCAATTAAATTAGACATTTATCGTTGCATCAAATTAGGTATGAAACTGAACTGAAAAAGGTACTATTTTTTTTTCAAAATGACCGGTCTTCTGCCCAGGTCGAAAATTTGGATTTAACATTTCCTCCACATTACCAAAAATATATCCAAAAACCAAAAATACTTACCTGATTTGATGCAACCATTACCCCCTTTTCATGTCTAATTTTACTGGGTTATAGTGGACAGACAATAACACCTTATATATTATGTACTTTATACAGGGTTATTTGTGAAACACCAACAATCTCGCAGATTACTAACATAATAAACAGACATAAAAAAATCGACTTTTCATATCGAAATCGATCAGCTGTTCGGACATTTATAAGGAAAGACGATTTTTAGTCTGTTTTCGGAAAAGTCGTAGAACAAAATGTTGTTGTTTATGATGTTAGTAACCTACTCCTGCGAGGTTGTTGGTGTTTTACAAGTAACCCTGTATAAATAATTTATAGAGTTTAATACCTACCCTAGTAAGTATAATAATTTTTCAAAAAGTTTGTCGCTTTTGTGTCATTCAACCGTGTGGGTTTCGTTCTAATTATTTTTCGCTCCAGCGTAAAACGTAGTGATTATTTCCTCTGTGCTCCAGCGTACCACGATGAAATCTTTTCGCCACAACGTGTGTGGCGCTGGCGCTACATCGTCATTCGAAACCACATGAGTAAAAAACCGGCCAAGTGCGTGTCGGGCCACGCGCAGTAGGGTTCCGTAGGTACATTATACCATATCATATTTTAATACCGCTATCATTTTTCGTCTGAAAAAATAACTTTGTTTTTCACAGTGTTTGTATGAATGACAAAGTTATATTTGCGGTTTTGGAAAATGTACTATATCTTGAAAACTAATTACTATATCTCGTTCAAACCAATTTTCGTTGAAAGTGTTTATTAAGATCTATAGCTTATATTTTTTTTAGATTTTTCACCCTCTTACTTTAAAAGTTAAAGGGGGGGGGACACACATTTTACCACTTTGGCGGCATATATCTTTCAAACGGTTGACTTTGAAAAAAAATAGTCTTAGGAACCTTAATGTCATTTTTAAAGACCTATCTATAGACACCCCACAAGTATTGGTGTAATGAAAAAAAATATTTTCAGTTTCAGTTCCATGTATGGGGAGCCCCCCCTTAATCTTTTATTTTTTTTATTTTTGTGTAAAAATCGTAAAGCGGTTTACAGAATACACCTACCTACCAAGTTTCAACTATGTAGTCCTAATACTTTTGGAATAAAGTGGCTGTGACATACGGACGGACAGACAGATAGACAGACAGACAGACATGATGAATCTATAAGGGTTCCGTTTTTTGCCATTTTTGCTACGGAACCCTAAAAAACGTACTAAGTGGACCCATCTAAAACGGTTCGTTTTCAATGAGTCAATTGTATTTAAACTTGCCTTTTTGGGAAAATATGTAAATGAAACCCACTTAAGTCATAAAAACTCGTCCATATGATGCAGCTGGGTTACTGTAATCATAGATTTTATAACGCCTGTCAGAAGTAATACAATACATTTCAAACATACACAAGTTTGCAGCGAATAAAATTGACATAGAGAACATTGTGCTACATGATTGATACAAAGTGATCAACGTTTACCACAACAGAACTTTTCTACAATTTGATTAGAAAAGTAATTGCAAAAAATATTAATTAATTCATAATACAATAAATTAACTCTAAATAAAATCTTTCATAATACCTAATACCTATACTTACTTAGTTGTTTTGTTTTTATTTAACTTCGTATGTAGACTAGACTTTACAAATTACATTGAGTAAAAAAATTGCACCCGAATAAAGTTTTACGTATATTTATAAATATATATAAAGGATGTCACCAAAAATGGCCCAAATGATGTACCGAGGTACACTCTTCGGAAAAAAATACCCTATAATATCCTGAGTAATTTAACATTAATATTTTATTCTGGTTATTTGGAAACAAGAAAAAAAATAAAAATGCACTCGATATTAGAACCTATTACACAGATTATATCATATTCAGCTCATACTTGAATCAACTGTCAAGTTGACAGTTGTCATTGTCAGTTGAAGTTGATTTTATTAAACTCAGAACTCGGAATGACATTTCTCTCATGACGTTTTGTTTGACAGTTCTTTTGACGTTTCTTCCCTACTCAAAGTATTATACTAAAAGTGGATATCTAGTATTGCCATATAATTTAATTTTGTTACAAGTAGGTAGTTCACACTTTTAATGATATATTTCTAAGTTTTAAGTAAAGATTGAAGTAAAATAACATTATTTTCGGAATCCTCGTATTTTTCCCTACATTTTGGTATACATGTACCTCAGGTACATAAAATGGGCTGAAATGTATGAGCGATTAGCGACCTCCTTTATAAGTTTTACAAATTTTTTTTATAACACGTTGTATATCAACAGATAATTTATCACGAAAATACCAACGCAGAGGATTTGAGAGACAGTTATGTTCCTAATATTAAAAGTAGCAAAGCTACACAATTAAAGTTTTGCTTACTTAGCTAAGCTAGGCAGTGGCAGGCCAATGTCGGAGCGCAGGCTCTCGGACGGCATCAGGATGGGTGACAATTATTTATTTGTGGGCAACAACACTAAATTATTTAACGATGTAGATTCATATATTAAACAGCAGTCCAAGCCTCATGCACCGTCCTCTGCATAGGCTACCTACACTCAATCCAGTCTTCCGTGAGTAGTTTGGTGTGCTCTTCAACAAAAACAACTTGGTTTAATCATTTGTTTTTATGCTCACATTGATTTCTTCTTCTTCTTATTTTTGTTATGGCAATCTACTTTCTTCTTGGAAGTAATTTTTGCCAGTGTCATGTTTTGAATAGTTCAGTATTTCTAGATTTTCTAGTAGATTGTTTCAGTTTACATTAAAATGCGGGTGCATCACATTCCAATGCTGCTTGGAGCATTTGGCAGCAAGTATATCAAGACAGTTTACTCAGTAAGTTTTGCCGAGGTAGCGACCACTACAATAAAAGTCTCAGCTTCACACAACCAAGATCGCGCCTATTTCCATTATCCCACATATTGTTCAGTTGCGTAGACACTTGTACCACAAAACTGCACCAATTTTAAGACACAATATCGACTATGAATCAATTTGCGAATAATTAAAATAGTCACCGACTGAACTCGACAAAATCCCGCCAAAAACTCCCACATTGATTTAACTTATTTTACACCAACTCAGTTATTACTATTTTTTTCTAAAATAACCATTTTTATACGGTTAGCTAGCCAAAAAATTTTTAAAACTACAATGTTATAACGACATTTTTCAACTCGTACACAATTCATAATTTTTGTACATCAGATTACAGAAAAAAGGACACAGATTTCATGAAAAAACGGCAGCTTTTAACATCCCTGGGTTCGTATTTTAGGTGACTCTGCTGTACAGATGGGCAAAAGATTCCGATTAAACCCGACCACTGGGTTTAAACCCAATAAAAACCCACATTGTATATAATATAAACTTTTTACAGTTTTTTTATTTCTATTTATCCTACTAATATTATAAATGTGAAAGTTTGTGGGTTTGGATGTTTGTTCCCCAATCACGCAAAAACTACTGAACGGATTTGGTTGAAATTTAGCACACAGATAGAAGATAGCCCGGATTAAAACAGAGAATACTTTTTATCCCGATATTTCCACGGGAACTGGAACCACGTGGGTGAAACCGCGGGCGGCCGCTAGTGTTAAATATAACGTTACTGTGGAAACAATTTTTATTAATAATAAAATCTTAAGAAATTAGAGTTTCATCCTTTGAATATTTTTCTGTAATATTTAAATCAATACAGAAAAATATTCTAATAACGAAACATCTCTAATTTCTAAAGATTTTATTTAGTTCAACAAAATTGTCTATGGGCGATAACTGGGTTTAAACCTAGCAGTCGGGTCGAAATCGAGTCCTTCTGCTAAAGAGTATGCTGCCTGTCAGAGCCACAATGTCAATGCTTATTATTTTTCAACCTCGTACACGTACAAAGATAACAAGCACATGTGCATCATATACAACTTTTAACAGAATTAATGGCTAAACCCCAATATGGTAGATAGGGACCATCAAACTGAACAGCTTTTACTATTGGATTAAGAGCTAGCCCCGGAAATAGGTGTACAATTTACAGAGCGACGAAACCCCTTTTGTTAGTGTGCCATACTATCATTATTAACAGATACGGACACCTCGCAGATTTTCAGTGGTGGGGGTGGTAGTGGTTGGGCAACAAAGGGGCTAAAAACCGATTGAAGGTATATAATTTACAGAGCTCTAGATTTGGTGTGGTATAATAGCAAGCTAATCATGTATCTAAATCGAATAAAACATTGCCGGGCATTTTGGCTGGTGGGAAAGTAGTGCCAGGCGGCATCAAAAGTGCGCGAAAAGTGGTAAAGTTTGAGTTCGGTTTTCAGCCCCTTTGTTGCCCAACCACTCCCACCCCCACCACTGAAAATCTGCCAGGTGTCCGAATCTGTTAATAATGATAGTATGGCACACTAACAAAAGGGGTTTCATCACTCTGTAAATTGTATACCTATTTCCGGGGCTAGCTCTTAATTCATATGGGACTAACTCTGAAATCGCGAAAAAATTCAGCTGTTTCATATATTTTGATATTTTCGTTATTAATTTTAGTATGAAACAGCAGTTTTTTTCGCGATTTCAGAGTTGGTCCCATAGTAAAAGTTTTTCAGTTTGATGGCTATCTAACATATTCTGATTTAGCCATTAATTCTGTTACATGTTGTAGATAAGTTTAACGAACATTAATTTTAAATAAAATATTATTGATCGGTATTTTATATGGTGCCACTGTTGCAGAAGAGGGCACAGTTTTCGCCAAATCCGTCTTGCCCGAAGCGTCAACATATCTTATAAAATTATTTACCTAATATATTAAGATTACATAATAAAAGTTCAACTGTTAGGTAACTGAAAAGTTATACCTATAACTTTTCAGTTACCTAACTTAACCTTAAGTTAGTCGTAAGTTAAACTTAAGTTATCATGCATTCGATCGAACATAACTTATTCGTTATCTAGACCGGTCCTTCCTTATCGGACTTGATGCTTACATAAAGAAACAGTATGGAAACAGCTCTACGACGAGCTCGCCGATGACCGGACCTATTTTTCTATACAAAAATGACGTTTCCGCAGCGTCGAGATGCGTTCGACGCTGCGGATGTTTTTTGAGAATTGTAATAAACGTGATAATATTTGTCACCTGTCATGATAATTTCGTATCCATTGGATGAGACCAAATGATTCGCATTTAAAAAAAGGTTCTTGTGTCTAAGCGAGTAAATAATTAATATTGAATAAATCTATTAGTCAACCAACGCCTAATCCATCAACATAATTATTTCTTTAATTAAATGTAATTATTATCAAATTATAAATTAATTCATTCTAAGGTAGGTTCGTAAATCTACATTTGATATTAAAATTATCGTTAAGTACTTACCTATTTTGATTTGGGCGCAAATTGCAGTAGAACGGAGAAATAATTTTAACGGAGTAGTTTTAAATGAATCTAAGAAAGAAAAACCCTTGAAAATAGGAAAGAGATCAGATTTTTTTTTTTAATAAAGTACCTACCTATTTAATATGAAATAACTTTTAGTACTACTGTGAATAGACAATACATTAAAATTGAAACATTCTACAGTTATTAATAAAAAAAACATCGGTAGGCACTACGCAGGTTTGTCATAAAAGCCGTAACAAGCTATTACGCTAAATGAAGACATTGAAAGAAGTAAGAATCTAAGCACGATTGTTCAGGGTTACAATAAAACAAGGTTTATATGTTACTGTGAAGGTAATCAAACTAATTACAACTTCTCAAGAATGTTGTTTCCATTACGGATTTAAATAATTGCTGCTACAGTCTGTGATATATAAGTAAACGCAAAAGTACATACACTGGTAAGAAATTGCACCAATGCTATTTCACAATTATTTTTTCTAAAGTGATTCGAAAAAATACATAAGTCCTTTAAATTTCATTTCATGATAAGAATCATTAGAAATCCTCAAATTAACACGATGGAATTTTTGTCATTAGTCCTCGAAAGGCTTTATACTTACTAGTAGTAACGGATAGCTGTGGTAAGCTAGTCAAATAACAAAGTGCTCCGAACAACCCAACCTACCAACCATTGTCAGCAATACTCAGTTCAAATCCAGCTCCCAGCATGACGTAGTATGCTGCATGACCACTGAAACACAAAGTACCTACGTAGGGTAGCGTTTGTGACCGAAACATGAGCAAACAACCAAACAAACAAACGAGAAAGCAACCTAATAAAAACGTGTTAAAAAAACAATGTAGTTTGATCTAGTTTGATAGTTGACTTACGGCCCGACCACGGACAGCGCGGCAGGAGGCGAGACAGGCGGCGCGGCAAGCGAATTCGGTAACCACTGCGCGATCGTGACGACGAATTGAGAGGCCGCCATCGGGATAGCGCGCAGTGATTATTGAATTCGCTTGCCGCGCCGCCTGCCTCGCCTCCTGCCGCGCTGTCCGTGGCTGGGCCGTTAGAGTGTCTACAAATCGCTATATCATGTCAGCCACATACGCTTCGACAGGTGGCTTGCTTAGCGCCAAACGCCTAGATGCCTAGCGACTTAGCGGGTAACGACTTCTCACGTGTTCCTGTGGTCGTGCTACGGGGTGCTACGGGGGAAGGTTTCCATAGCTCTTTCTGTCACACTGGTATTTATTTACTGCTTTAAAAACCACTCGGCCGATTTAACAAAAATAAACAAAACCATTTGTTCTGTGAAAAATTATGTCCGATAATTTCTACCGTCAACACTCCTTCAATTTTATTTCAATTTAAGGCAATCTTAAAAGAGATTTTTTCTATCCCTCGGGAACAGTTCATTTTTTTGAATGAAATAAATATGTCATTTTCTGTATCCCTGACAACATGTACACAAAACGTGATGATCGGTGTTAGGACGTGAAAACGTATCAAACACTCAAATAAACTTACTTTTGCATTAATGATATTAGTGAAGATTAATTGATTTTTCATACTATTCTAAGTACTAATATTATAAATGTGAAAAGATGTTTTGATGTTTGGATGTTTGTTACTCAATCACGAAAAAACGGCTGACGGATTTGGATGAAAGACACATCAGTTTATAGATTGGATTTAAAACAGGAGACTTTTTTTATCGCGGTCAAAGGTTCCCAAGGAAATTTCACCCACGTGGTTCACCCACGTGGTCCACCTACATGGACTCCACGTGGACGAAATTGCGGGCGGAAGTTGGTAATATTTTAAATACGAAAGTTAGTGTGTGATCTCATCTCGATAGTTAATAGCCTGGATTAAAATAAACCTAAGCTACTTTTTATCCTGGTCAAAGGCCGCTAGTCTCGCAATAAAATAGGTACTTACTACTTACAGAATTTGATGAAAATTGAAATTAAATTATTCTTAACTAAGTTAAAATTTTTCGGAATCTAATTTTCCATTAGACATACTGTAATTTAACAGTGATACAATATTCCGGTGACGTATTCTTCTAAATTAAATATGCACCTAAATATATAAAGCACTGTTATTCACGGTAGATAAACTAACGCGAAGCCATTTGTTTGTAACTTGTAAGTTTGTAAATTGTAAGTACCTTCCTTCTTATGATAAGTAGGTACAGCACGTGTATATTTGTCAATAATCTAATAATACAACTTTCGTTGCAATTCTAACTCTACTTACTATGTCATAGAATCGTTTCTTGAAATACATTCTCATGATGGAAATATTGACCAGTGTATCATTGTTTAGATACGTAATAGACGAAGTGGGCAAAATATCTAATGATATTACTCATGTGACGATATGTTCGATGATATTGTTCTACCATTGGTGCGTGCAACTATCACACATAGATCAATTCGAGGAGGTATATTTTCCGATTGGCATATAGAATGCATCATACTCAATCAATATCAATAACGCATTTGCTTAAAATTATTTACGCATTTATTTAAAACTCTGCATTTTCAGGCACGAGAAATACAAATAATTGTGACACAATAATTTGAATGTAAGCAATAAACGTTTTATAACTATTTATTCGTTCTAAAGTATTTTTGTAAATAGAAAATATACAGGGTTATTTGTAAAAGACCAACAACCTCGCAGGAGTAGATTACTATAAACATAAACAACAACATTTGTTCTACGACTTTTCCGAAAACAGACAAAAAAATTCGACTCTCCATACAAAATGTCCTAACAGCTGATTGAGTTTTGTATGAGAAGTCGATTTTTTTTGTCAGTTTTTGGAAAAGTCGTAGAACAAATGTTGTTTTATGATGTTACGTGTTTTACAAATAACCCTGTATAATCACATTATACAGGGTTACTGGAAATATGACGTATTCCAGCTAAAAGGATATAGGTAGATGAAGTAAAAATATTTTTGTTACATAACTTTTTCTCTAAAAGTTAATCGTTTTTGACATTTAATTCCGGTTTTTGAAAACTTTTTGAGTGTTGATAATGAATAAAAAAAATACAAAAATGACAGGCGTTAACAAAAAAACAATCTGCATGATTTTTTTTATTTTCCTAGGTTTTGTGGAAATAAAAGCAAATCTTTTTAAAAAATTCTACGAGGAATTTTACAAAAAGTAAAGATGTTTATAAAAAGTTCAATCCTTAAATGCATTTATTTTTTTATTTTTCCAGATTTTTTCGAAATATTAGCAAATATCTTTTAAAAAAAATCCTTATAGCTAAGCGTGCAAAATATTTTAAAAACATCTTCATCTTTTCAGCTTTCAGGTATAAAACTTATTAATTAGTGATATAAAAAAAGGAAATTAAGCCTTAACTAACAGAAATCACATTTTGTGTGACAAAAAAATCCTACTCCGAACGCTTTATGTGAAAGTTTGCTTGTTTGGATGTTTGTTATTCAATCAGGCAAAAACGGCTTATAACCCGGATTAAAAGATAAATAGGATTGGTACTAGGATAGGTAAAAGCCCACGCGGATGAAGTTGCGGGCGGAAGCTCGTTTGCCACAAATGTTCTGCTTAAAATCTTCATAAAGATTACGCCTGTAGCTTGACTTTTGATTATTTTTTATAAACTCTACGGAAGTTTTTAGTTTTTGAAAACTAAAGAAAGCATTAATAAGTATAATTTTAATTTATTAAAATTTATAATTTTTATAAGTATACTTTTTGACTTCTCCAGCCGGGACGACCATTTACGACAGAGGTCCCCATACGGGCGACCGCGATTGACCGGTCGTTCGGTCGTTCGGCAAGGATAACAGATTTGACACTTTGCACCCTTTAAAAAATTCTAATATTTTTATTGCACCCAATGTAGTTTTACTTTTGCAATTTTTTTTCTTGATAAATAGTTAAACTGTAGATTTCTTAGTCGTAAACACACATTAGGTCGATTCCCTTAAGAAAAAGTATGGGCACCCCTGATTTACGAAAATAAAACGACTGCTTCTTACCCTTAAATGCATTATTTAACGTTATTTTGTCACAAAAAAAAATATATGTGATCGTAATCAAACCCTATACATAGGGAAAAAAAATTAAAAAATCTTTATAAGTAAATTTTTTATACTAATTTTTATACAATTACTTTGTACCGTTTTTGGTACCTCATGCACATAAACTAATAATTATATTTATGAGATGATGAGATCTCAAGTTTATAAAAAATAAAAAAAATAAAAGTAAAACACTCTTTTGTTTTTTCCGAACATTAAGGGACATTACATTCCCTTCAAAAGCCGTATTTTTAGCACTTATCCTTCAGTTGCCAGAATTTTAAAATGGCGATACAACATGTTACAGGATTTTTGCTAATTTAGGTTTTTCATAAATGGGGAATGGCCGAAAAAATCAAATTATCTGAATATTCTTTTATAGATAGGAATGAGCTTCCTTATTAATAGAAAACAGTTTCATAATTTTTGGTTGCGTAAAAAAAATTAAACTTAAAAAATCAAAATCTCTTCGACTTTACAAATATACGAAAGTAACAGCAGAATGGAGATTATACCTTTGCCACCACCTGCCACAAGCACAACATGGTATTAAAAAAAGTTTCAACACAAAATGTCAAAATATTTTTTTTAAGCCGAAGAGACTTTTTTTAAAAAATTTCACGCAACTGAATATTCTGAACTTTTTTCTATTACTAAGGAGCTTATATATTCCTACCTATAAAAAATATTCAGCCAATTTGATTTTTTTCGCACATTCCCCATTTGAGCAAATAATTGTTCAAAAACATATAAATTATATATTTTTTTGAATTTTTATGAAATAATCTATTTAGATTTTAGATCAAAAAAATCATAATGAGTACGAATACTAAGCCATATGAATACTAGCAAAGTCTAGACAAATAATCCTTACTAATATTATAAATGCGAAAGTCCGTTTGTTTGTTTGTTTGTTTGTTACACCTTCACGTCCTAACTACTGAACCGATCATCATGAAATTTTGCATACACGTTGTCAGAGCTACAGAAAAGGACATAGGGTACATTTCATCCCGAAAAAAAGTATAGTTCCCGAGGGATAACAAAAAACCTTACCACGCAGACGAAGTCGCGGGCGGCCGCTAGTATTGTATAAGTTATAAAATTTGTTTATGCATACTAAACAAAATATTTTATTATCATTCACTAGTCGGTAGACTATATTAATAGAAAAAAACCGGCCAAGTGCGTGTCGGGCCACGCGCAGTAGGGTTCCGTAGGTACATTATACCATACCATATTTTAATACCGCTATCATTTTTCGTCTGAAAAAATAACTTTGTTTTTCACAGTGTTTGTATGAATGACAAAGTTATATTTGCGGTTTTGGAAAATGTACTATATCTCGAAAACTAATTACTGTATCTCATTCAAAACAATTTTCGTTGAAAGTGTTTATTAAGATCTATAGTTAATATTTTTTTTAGATTTTTCACCCTCTTACTTTAAAAGTTAAAGGGGGGGGACACACATTTTACCACTTTGGTGGCATATATTTTTCAAACGGTTGACTTTAAAAAAAAATAGTCTTAGGAACCTCAACGTCATTTTTAAAGACCTATCTATAGACACCCCACAAGTATTGGTTTGATGAAAAAAATATTTTCAGTTTCAGTTCCATGTATGGGGAGCCCCCCCTTAATCTTTTATTACTTAAGTTTCAACTATGTCGTCCTAATACTTTTGGAATAAAGTGGCTGTGACATACGGACGGACGGACAGACAGACAGACAGACAGACAGACAGACAGACAGACAGACAGACAGACAGACAAACATGACGAATCTATAAGGGTTCCGTTTTTTGCCATTTTGGCTACGGAACCCTAAAAAAGGACGGTCAGTCTTCCTTTAAAAAAAATCATAATATTTATATCTGTGGTTATAACGTTAACGCGCGTGAAAAGCAGCGTTGAACATCACGTTGAGCACAAAGATTTCTATGTGTATACTACACTAGATATGCTGGTCAGCACCGAAAAATTGCTCATAGAGTTACGGTGCATGATCAACAACTCATTTAGTCTATTGCGAGCCACAGTGAGGAACAGTTGATGGCCCCGAAGGTTGTAGTCGGCAAACTAACACTTAAATCGATTACTGTGAACAATAAAACATTGATATTATTTACCTGCGATTTTTTTTCCTACGTCTTTTCATGTTATTTTAGGTAATCAACTCTATTATTTCTTGATTTCCGACAAAACAATATTTATAAATGACACATTATGACGTGACTGACAACTGCCATCTTAATATTGACATTTCTTTTACTCTTAACTAGAAATATTATAGAGCAAGCAGTACTACCGAATCGCTGTCAAAGATTAAGAAAATTATTCAAACAGATGTGCTACTGTTTAATGTTTTACCATGTTTCTTAGAAGAGCAAATTCACCTTGATGTAAGTAACGAATGAGTAATTTCTACGTGTTTTGTGTTTGTATTTTGTTTAATTCTGTC
Source organism: Agriphila geniculea (assembly GCA_943789525.1). Lineage (NCBI taxonomy): Eukaryota > Metazoa > Arthropoda > Insecta > Lepidoptera > Crambidae > Agriphila > Agriphila geniculea. Next base: position 22,241,225 of record OX038877.1, read on the forward strand.
ATAAAATGAAAATTCAGAAAATTTCACCTAATTTTTAAATTATTTTCAAAAGGTATTATGCAGGATAACAAGACACTAAACATCTATTTGCAACATTAGAGGTTGCAATTACTTTGAACGCTAAACCACGATGGTATGAGGGGATGTTTTGATTTATCAAGTATCGCCCACCTTACGTCGCTTTTTCAGGTCGATGACACAACTTTGAAAACCAAGGATAGGTACTCACTGGCTAAGCTGCCTGTTGATTTTCACTTAATTTAGATTTTTTTGATAAACACACACAGCGGCGAGCGCGCACGTTACAGCTCGGCAGGCTGATTATCTAACTAGAAACCGCCTAGCGACCGGTCTCGTTTGACAGATAAATGTGATACATTGCTACTTTTTTTGGGGTATAAAAAAACATACCAAAGAAAAGTAGCAATGTGTCATATTCATCTGTGAACTGAAACCGGTCGCTAGGTGGTATCTAATTAGATAATCAGCGTGCCGGTTTTTGCTAGCGACTCACAAAACTTCACATGATAGCCACGTGACGTGACAGCCGACGTCAGAGGTACATTCGGAAATTAGTAGAGGTAGGACAAAAGGATGAGGTATTGATTTTAGGCTGCAACAGTATGTAAAAAAAGTTTTCGTTGTACTGAAAACTTTATGACGTCACAGTTTCTACCCCCACCATTTGAATGCATCGATACCACATTTTCGTATTTTCGTGATCACTTGTGCGAAAACTAACCTCAAACCCTATATTACCGCTCTGCTAATATAAAAATAGCATTGTGAATGCCTTAAATCTAAAAATTCAATAATAATTATTTGTCTTTTTAGGGTTCCGTACCCAAAGGGTAAAAACGGGACCCTATTACTAAGACTCCGCTGTCCGTCTGTCTGTCTGTCTGTCTGTCACCAGGCTGTATCTCATGAACCGTGATAGCTAGATAGTTGAAATTTTCACAGATGATGTATTTCTGTTGCCGCTATAACAACACATACTAAAAACAGAATAAAATTTAAGGGTCCCCCCAGACCTACCGGTTTCTTTTCTTTGCTTTGCTTTAGACCGCCGGCCAACAGGGTCATTTTAAATCTATCGCATATTGGGACCAGACCAAATTGGCAAAATAGCCATTAGCTTGGTGTTACCAAATATAATCGTCTGGGTTGCGAAGTAGGAAGCTTCTGGGAGATATGCCACCCTGAACATGGTCTCCGATTGCTAAAAATAATTCGATCGCATATTTATATAAATTGTGAACAGGGTCGTGGGTGGCATCATTACCTACCTGAACTATTTTTTTGTGTTTTCATAACGATCGTTTAAGGAACAAAGCTGACATATGTGAAATGTACTTAGATTGAAAATATGCGATATATTGAAAATGAGCCTCTTGGCCGGCGGCGGCGCTTCATTGCCGAACAGCAAAGCAAAGAAAAGAAACCGGTAGGTCTGGGGGGACCCTAAAGGAGGCTCCCATACAAAAATCGTGATTTTTTTGCTGTTTTTTGGTACGGAACCCTTCGTGCGCGAGTCCGACTCGCACTTGGCCGATTTTTTGGTATTATTTTCTCATACTCTTATAAAAAAATAACAGTAGAAGATAATCTGTTATTCATTTAATTTTTGTATCTTGAGGAATTTAGGTAGACACAATATTATTACAATACAATAAATGAGTACCTACATAATAATTAAATTTTATTATTAAAAGTTTTATACCTAAGTACTCTCAGAGTCCAACAAGAAAAAGGCAAAGAATACGTTAGTGTCGCATCTGCGTCAACACTGAACTATTCTTTGCACATTTCCCCTCCCCCGCCTCCCAATACCTCAGCCCGCGCACGTCTGCGTTATGAGACAATTTGTATTTTGACCAGCATGTCAAGTGTAGTATACACATAGAAGTCTTTGGTTGAGCATCTTTTTGTAATATTGAGGTTGCGCGTAGTAAAGTGAGAAAGCTATATATTGCTGATTTATTCCTTCTATAACACAGTTAAAACAGGAAAATATACTTTAAAACATTTAAATAAACTCGAAAATCGCGTAATGTGTCTTGATCCCATAATAGGCTTTTGTCAGTCAGTACCTCGGTTATACAAATAAGAATGAAACTTAGTGAATAAGGTACCATTTTTGATACATGCACAAAGTATTTTTTTTTATGGAAATACAAATAAAATCAGTAAACTCAAGCATTGCTGTCTAGATGAAGGATTGAGTTTTCAGTGTTCAATTTTGTCAACGAAATATTTACAAGACAGCAGATCGAAAATCTACATTCGCGGCAAAAGTCTGGTATCCCGTTATACGACATTTGACATTGATATAATAAAATGTCAAAGTCAAACAGCTGTCTATAAATTATTTTTTTTCAATTAGTAATGAGGCAAAGGTCAAAGGACACATTGAACATGCAGCCAACAACAAATTTCAAAACAGCTGTTTCATACATTTTGATATTTTGTTTGTATGGAACAGCTGATTTTTTTTGCTATATCAGAGTTGGTCCCATAGTAAAAGTTGTTCAGTTTGATGGTCCCTATCTAACATATTCGGCATTAGGGGTATTTTTAGGGTTCCGTAGCCTAAATGGCAAAAAACGGAACCCTTATAGTTTCGTCATGTCTGTCTGTCTGTCTGTCTGTCTGTCTGTCTGTCTGTCTGTCTGTCTGTCTATCTGTCCGTATGTCACAGCCACTTTATTCCGAAAGTATTAAGACTACACAGTTGAAACTTGGTAGGTAGATGTATTCTGTTAACCGCTTAATGAATTTAATACAAAAATAAGAAAAATAAAAGTTTAAGGGGGGGCTCCCCATACATGGAACTGAAACTGAAAAAATTTTTTTTCTTCAAACCAACACGTGTTGGGTGTCTATAGATAGGTCTTTGAAAATGACATTAAGGTTCCTAAGACAACTTTTTCTCAAAGTCAACCGTTTGAAAGATATTCACCGCCAAAGTGGTAAAATGTGTGTCCCCCCCCTTTAACTTTTGAAATAAGAGAGTGAAAAATCTAAAAAAAATATATGCTGTAGATCTTAATAAACACTTTCAACCAAAATTGGTTTGAATGAGATATAGTAATCAGTTTTTGAGATATAGCACATTTTCCAAAACCGCAAATATAACTTTGTCATTCATACCAACACTGTGAAAAACAAAGTTATTTTTACAGACGAAAAATTATAGGTGGTATTAAATATGGTATGGTATAAGGTAACTACGGAACCCTATGGCGCGTGGCCCGACACGCACTTGGCCGGTTTTTTTACTTTATTCACCAATACCCTTACCAAATGAAGTTCAAAATCTATTCTCAACGAATACCAATGCAAAACATTAGGTATAGTCATAGCTACATACAGGGCAATTTTTCGACCTCTGTACAAAATCATATATTAGTTCAAGGAAGTAATAAACAAAATTGTGTGGTATAATTAGAAATAATTTATTTTCAAATTCACAGTTTTCAGTTACCAATTATATCCTAAAAATCTAAGCACGCACGCTCACCCTCGCGCACGGGACGCGAACGCAGCGGGGAAAGGCAGGCAGGTGGAGAGAAGGGAGCTCGCGCGGGTTGACTTGTGATAAGAATTTCAATTTTAGGAAAAGTTTGGGGTAATAATGTAAAAAAAAAAGGTTTTTATTACTTCACAAATTGATTGTACTGCTGTTATAGAATGACCTGACAAAATTTGAAAAGGGGTCCAAAAATTTGGCGATGCTATTTTGCAATAGGTCCTCAGAATGTTTTCAATCCCAAAATAATAATAAAAACGGAATCGAATAAGTAGTTATATTTCATTTATTTTTTTATGCCTGGAAACTTTTGGTAAAAAAATACTTAATTTAAATTAACTCAAAAACTATAAACTTTTCGAATAACCTCATTTATAACCCCTTAGCAGCAATACGCCATATTTCAAGTCGCCATCAATATTTATGACACTAATTAATAAAAAAAAAATCAATTTAAAAATTCTGTTTTATATTTTTTCATCTTCTAGTTCCAAAGACATTTATACAAAATGAATAACATTTCGATATAAATTGAGTCCACATAAAAAAATAATTTATGATACTCATATTTCAGATAGATAATTAATTTTATTCAAACTTGTGTAAAAACGTTCACAGGATTAAAAGTGTGAAATATAATACTTATATTTTATTGGAAGCTACATATTAACCTTAGAAGCCACCTTAGATTATTTATATGTCCAGATAGAGTCTTACGATTTTGACGTACTAAACAAAACAGGCCAACTTTTTGAGGTTGGTGTGCATTTTTAGCATCATTGCGCCCAAAGAGTATTGTAATAAAAACTATGGCCGGGTCACACTACTGACAATGTGTGCGTGTTTTGGTCACCCAACTGTTGGGTGATATTTTTTTAGACGCTTTCTTTGCCTTGACTGTCTATCTTGACATATAAATAATCTAAGGAAGCCACCTAGAAGCCGTGTTCTCGTATGCAAAGTGAGGCAACTGATACTGAGCTAAAATGACTCAGTTTTCCAGATTTATATCCTTGATACGTTACCCTAATCGTAACTAAAATCCAATAATAAATAGCAACTAATCTCCTAAATGTAGGAAAATTGAATCAGTTTAAAATCAGAATAAAAATCTGAAAATGGAGCCATTTTGGCTGTTTTAGTTGCCTCACTTTTGACAGTGCGCTCTGTAAGGAACTATCGTTTCTAGATGTTATTATTCTAAGATATTAACCTGTTGATAGTTACTGCAGTTGTTAAGTGCTTATGCAAATAAAACTTGATATCCAATACAAGTTCCACCTACACAAGACTCGTCGGTCTAAGAACACAATTAAGAATAAGGAAGTTTTTTTATGAATTTAACATTTTTTATATTGATTATACAAACCGTCGAAGTTCATAGCAGTTCAACGTTTTAATGACCTCGATTTTTCATCAAAAATGTAGGAAAACTGTGAAATCATAAAGTCACCATTCAGATATTATTATTTTTTTTATTTCAAAATAATAAATTAAAAAATATTTTCACGTACTTAACGATTCCTTATTGGACGATTTTATTTATTTAAAAAAAACCGGTCAAGAGTGATTAGGTCTCGCGCACCGAGGGTTCCGTACCATCATTACTGCACCATTAAACCACACTGCAGAAGAGAATAATAAAATTAGTATTGCAGTTTTAGGTCAGCGCCATCTCTTGACCGATAGTGGAACTAATGTTAATTTTTTTTAGAAATTTGATAATTTCTAAAAAAGTGTGCTATATTGAGACATCGTTTTATTTTTCCTGTAATCTTTATATAAACTGCTATCACATAGAATTATTTCAGATTTTTCTCTTTGCAAACTTCGGAGATAAGGGGGGGGGGGGGGGGGGGGGAACGGTATTTTTTTTTACATTTTTCATTATAAATCAAAAACTATGTGGCCTAACAAAAATAAAAAACCGACTTCAAAAAACCTACCTCTAAAAAGCTAGAAATAATATTCGTAATAATAAAACACGTCTATTGAAGTCGGGTGGGGCTGGAGTACAAATCCCTTTTTTTTATTCTAAAAGCCCCACCCGACTTCAATAGACGTGTTTTATTATTACGAATATTATTTCTAGCTTTTTAGAGGTAGGTTTTTTGAAGTCGGTTTTTTGTTTTTTTAAACAATTTTTTATTTTTTTATTTTTAGTGTAGATACCTTTTGTATTAGGTAGTGTAGGTATATTATTTAGGTAGAAATTAAAATCGGCTCAGCCAAACGTGAGTTAATCGCGGAGAAACATACATACATGCGGGTCAAACTGAGAACCTCTTTTTTTAAGTCGGTTAAAGAACTACACTTAAGATATCCCTTTTCCAACAAAAAAATAATTAGCTTATTCAGTTCAAGAACAAAGAACACAGAAGTTATACGACTGATCATTAAGGTAGTTCACACAAAATCATACTATTTTCGTGCTTTTTCAAGATTACTTGAAAAGTACTGAACCGATTTCAAAATTTTAAAAAATGGGACCAACTTGGGAGTTTACCTAATGTAATAACGTTTGAATCATTTCAATCGGTCCAGCCGTCTTTGAGTAATCGGTGTACATACAAAAAACAAAAAAAAAAAAACGGTTCGAATTGAGTACCTCCCTCTTTTTGAAGTCGGTAAAAAATGACTAAAAACGTGCAAACGACGCTCTTTCATATGATTCCCCACATGCCCTAGTAGCTCCACTTCAAATTTTTAAGACCCCTTTTCAGTCCCTGTGGTAAAAAAGATATTTATTTTTTTATTTATTTCTTATTTGCAAAATAGTTGGGCAAATGTCATCTTAAACTATTCCAAATTTCAAGTTGATACCATTAGTAGTTCTCGAGATATCCAGCTGTGACAGACAGACAGACTGAGTCACACCATAAGGGTTCCTTTTTTACCATTTTGGTACGGAACCCTAAAAACCACTTTAAGGCGGTTGTATGACCGAAAGTGGCGCCCTCAGAGGTTTTTATTTAATAAGTTACTAATAAAAAAAGATTTTAATAATGTTTATCGTGGAGATTTTAGGGCCCATGGTCTAGTATTTTTAGAAGGTATCACTACCTGCCCTCGTAGTCATTCGTAGAAGTAGATAGCCAATGTGTCAAAAACGGCCACTTTTAGCAGTTTTTCTATCTTCTTCTAGCAGTGACTACTAGGGAATGTAACGATATCGTCTAAAAATACTAGACTGTGGGCCTTAACATCTCCACGATAAACATTATTAAAATTGTGTATTAGAATTACCTATAATATTAAATAAAATTCACCGCGGCGCCAGTTTCGCTCAGGGTACACCTTAATGAAGGTTCTCAATATGTGCTTGCTGCTCACATAATGTTAATAAGTAATATCATTCATACCAAATTCTTTTTTACATTGAGAGAGTGCAGTTACTTCCCTCGATCTGTTGATGTCATCCATTTTTGCCCAAGCAACGCCTGAATGTGTTTTTGCCCCGATAGTTTTACGTATTGGATGTGTAGTGTAGTATACATACACATAATATTCAGTGGTTTTGGGTTGTATTTATTACTGTGAAATCCCTAATTTATGTAAATCCTAAGATTTTCCAAGAAAATCTAAGATTTACCAACTTTTGATGGTAAAAGATCGAAATGGGCCCCAAATAATTACAGCTTAGATAAATAAAAATCGTAATAATAGTGAAAAATAAATCAAAATGATAATGAAAAATATTTAACAATTTTACTGATAGGTAATTTGAAATAAATAACTAAGTTATGTATTAGCTATCGCTAATACACTATTTTATTTTAAAAAATCTAACATTTACCAGGTAAAACTAGCATGTGCTATCTCTAATGGCAAAAGCCCGACAAATTTACTCCCTTAGTAACTATATCGGGTCATTTTGAACTTACCATCCAAATTTTGAGGATGTGTTTAGTCCATGAAACTGAACAACTTTCTATAAGGAACACATGGTCAAATATGTAAAATAAAAATTGACTTTCCATACAAATCAAAGAGATCACGTGATCAATTTAGTATGGGATGACCAAAATTTTTTGGCGAAATTTGAAATGTTTCTTAGAGAAAGTTGTTTAGTTTCATGGACTGGACACATCTTTAAAATTTGGATGGTAAGTTCAAAATGACCCTGTATTTAAAAAAATATATAAATGCCAACAATTTGCTGTTTCTGATAGTTGATAGTTTATTATAATACTAAGCATGTATAGTAGGTATTATATTATCTGTATTAATATTATTTATTTTGTGGTTGTAGTACATATTATATTCTGTGGTTGTGGTCAAGTCTTTTCTCAAACTAAATGATGAAGCATGAAGCGCTCATTGTTCTACTGCCACATCGTACGACTAGTTTGGAAACAGTGTTTATTTCATGTAAAATAACACAACCGCTACATAGAAATAAACTCTTCATTCTTTAAGCTTTTTTTACACTAGCCCGGGGGGCAAGAGTAGCACTATTGGGAGGGTGCGAAGGTATAATAATCGATCGCAGCGCTCATGGTGGCAAAAAGTAGAAATAATGAAGGCTCTGTAATCTGTTTGAAAACGATATTTAATTTATTATTAACGATACAGGAATAATGATATATGTTTATTATCAATTAGTAAAATTATTAAAGTAGCTGTATCCTCTTGTTTTACAAAATCTACACCTAAAAAAGAAGTAAACAAACCCTGATATAACCAAAATAAAACACTCTTTTTGAATAGATCTTACTTGCCATATTTAATTTAAATGTCCAAAAATGATTTCACAACACTTTGTCCACCCAAATCACAGTAATTTCGAAATTTACATTAATAACACAATATGTATAGTATTTTTTAACATTTTGTCACAATGCCGCCATTACATATCAAAACGTCAAAACGGTCAGGTCAGAGCCAACAAAGTTGCAACACGCTAGGTGGCGCTAAAAGCGTGCACGGAGCCAATAGTGCTCCCTCGGAGAAAAATGTAATGGCGGGCAAACGAGAAGTCGCATCGGGGGGGCTCACTCCGATCCCGCAAATCTCTTAATTGCCCCACTGAAAAAAACTTCTGAAAGAAACACTGTTTGGAAAAAATTTGGAATGTAGCTGTAAAAAACGATGCATGACGAACTGCACTGAAATCTAGAACATCAATAAAGCATTGTTTAGTGTTTACATAACTGAACAGACCTGACTAAGCTATATTACATCACAAACTAGGCCATTTTATGCAGATATGCTCAAATAATTGTGTTAAACTTCCTCTATTTGAATACACACTGACGTGTGTCATTCTGTATAAGTAGGTACTGTTATTTTGTGCTAGATTTATAAACCAACTATGAACTTGACTCATTTATAGTATTTTTTTTTATTCTAAAAGTAACAAAGATGCTACTTAACATCGAATTAACGCACGAATCCTTAGCGGTTACAGTAAAATGGATCTTAATTGGTTCGAATAAGAAATATTTAAAATCATCGGACTCGTCAGCTCGTTTGTGTCGCTGGTTTAACACAATTTATGAAGTAAACGCACTCCAAACAGTCCGATACCGCGCTCGCGCCGTTTCGCACACAACTGCGGCGTGCGTGGAAAAAAATAAACAAAAACACATCGCGTTCTAAATATGAAATGTTGAGTTAAGAACGGAAATTTGAATTATTTTTTAAACTAACCTCCTATTAAACAAGAAGTTTCTAATTTCAAATTATTATTAAAAACCTTTTTCTTTTAAATCATGCAATAAAAACTTTTTGGTTTGTGGTCAAGTGATTTAAAAAAAAAGTGAAAAATGGCAAATGTGTTGACAATGCTCACCGGAATGGGACGAAAGACGAGCGACAAAGATTCTGAAGAATGCAGAACGTTGCAAGTGAACATGCCTGCGAGGAGTTCAGTGGACATCGAGTTCAATAACATCACCCTCAAAGTGTCAGAGGGGCTAAGATCGAAAAGTAAGTTTTTGTTTAAAACCTAAACAATCTAATTTAAATCTTAAATTATTTACTTGTTCTATTAATAAATATAGACTACAAATTAATCTAGATTTGTCAAATAGAATAATTGACCGAGCGAGCTCGAAGCACGAGCGAAGCGTCGCCGTCGTCTCCTTTTCAGCTTGGGCAAAAAGGGCAAAAATGCTTTCGTTTGTCCGTCCGGTTGTCCGGCTGTCCGTTTGTTCTCCTTTTTAGGTCGCATTTCTCAACCGTAGACCTGAAATTTTGTGAGCAGGTTCTATAATTTATTAAACGTAATTTTTTTTCGATTAAGTCTTTGGAAATTTTTCAAAATGGCGGAGATATTGGGGAAAAATAACATTTCAAACATTTCGAAATCAAACCAAATACCAACTTATTACCAAAGTGCTTTCAATAAAACCGCGCTAGTATCCGTTAAAAATTGTTTTATTTCATTTCGAAAGATGTTAAAAATGTTACAAACTCGAAGTCTACAGCTCCTACAGAGCCACTAGTTAAAGAAGAAACATTAGTGAAATTCATAACATTATAAAGTTAATATCTACCATGCACGAAACAAAATATTTCAGTAGGAAGGTACTATTGCATTGCAAGTTATCTTTCGTGTCCTTGACACGACCTTAACCACAGAATTAATTAGTAGATTTATACATAATATTCAAAATACCCAACAAAATGTTGACAATAGAATATAATTTCTGAAATATAATTTTTTTTTTCGGTAAATAAACATTTTGTCTTCAAACAAACAACACAAAACAATAAGACATTTACTGGAGTATAATATTAATTTTACAAATCTTTGAATTGAGGTCTAGAAAGGCAGTTTCTTTATTTTCTAAGTATTCAAAGGAGAAAGGTTCTGGATTTATTTTGATAAAATACCATAAAAAAAACACGACTACCCTCCCAAAAACGAACTTAAAAGTTAAATAACAAGTGTTATTGCAGTCGGGGGACCGCCGACCGTTCTGTGTAACAATTATTTATAATTGTCGTAACAGGCGTCATATACATGCTGCTAAAACAATACTTTTACGAAACAGTGTAATATGTATGGCTCCGAAAATTTACAATAAAATTCCGGACAGCTACAAAACTCATACAAAAATTTGTTTAGAGCTAAACTAAAAAGATTTCAGGTTGAAACATTTTATTATGGTGTAAAAGTTTTCATAAGTGACAAAACTTTTTAATATAAGCTTGACTTTTTATAATGATTTTTATTTTTTACATAATTTTATTGAATTTTGACTTTGTAATTTAAGACATGAAATGAATTTGAATTAATAATATTTTATTATAGATACCTACTTAATGCATTTTTTCTACTGTTGTTACAAATTATCGTTGTTAGATTGTTGATAAATTTGATTATTTATAAATTAATTGTAATTTAAATGAAATAAGTAATTATACTTTATCTTTTAAATTTTTGCATGCTGACTGGCAAAACATGTTAGATCAAATTTTTACTTTTTACTACATCACTCATTTACTCATGCTTTGTTGCAAATAAATATATCTATATCTTCAATCAAAGAGGTCCCCCGACTGCAATGACACTTGTTATTGAACTTTTTTAGTTTGTTTTTGGAGGGCAGTCGTGTTTTCAATGTTAAAAAAAATACTTACATATTTTATTGACAAATAATAGTTTTAAGAATGTGCTCATCAATGCCTTTCATTTGATGCCGATATAACTATATTTTTTTTACATTTGAAAGCGGCGTCGTAAAGTCGCCATATTGGTTTTTTTTTTAAAGCAACATAGCCATAGCCCGTGTCACTCGGGATGATGTAAAGATTCTAACGATACCCCCCATACATCCAAATCCGTTGTGGCATTTAGAGTTATAGTGAAATAAAGAAACTCACATACAAACGAAGGTATATGAAGCCTGAACAACATGTTTGTAACAGATAGTGATCTTAGTTTTTTTGGGCAGTCGTGTAAAAAACCGGCCAAGTGCGTGTCGGGCCTTACACCATACCATATGGATGCTGATCGGATCAGTTGGGTGTGTATAGCGATATGAATCTACTCCATTCAGTCCCTGGATTGCCATCATTAGATCACAGCACGGTACATCCCTGGCAGAAAACCAAGGCTTCAAAGTTACCTCGTTTGTATGAAAATAACACCTGTATCCCTAGACAAAGTTGATGTGTATATTAGCCAATACAACTTTTTATCGGCGAATGCTTCTCTTCACCTATGAATTATTACTCTGCATTATCTTTAGCCTACGAACGTTTCGCCGTCAATAACGGAATGAGGGAAATTTCCGCGAAGATAAGCTTTTGTTGCTGAAACCGCCACCTAATTCCAAGTTCCTATTTAGTAAACAGTTTTGACTGTTCTTAAATTCAATAATTCAATAATTATTTATTTGTGTCTAAAAATTTTAACAAAATCAGATTAAACGTTAATAACCACATTAGTCATAGACTGTGTCGCAGCTATTAGCGCCCGCCTCAAACTTAAAGAAATGTAAATGTCTTTTAAACTCAAATTATGTAAACTACGATTGTTTTGTCTTATTATTAAGTATACAGGGTTATTTGTATAACACCAACAACCTCGCTGGAGTAGATTACTAAGATCATAAACAACAACATTTGTTTTACTACTTTTCTGAAAACCGACAAAAAAAATTGGACTCTCTATACAAATGTCATGAACAGCTGATCGAGTTTTGTATGAAAAGTCGATATTTTTTTGTGTGTTTTTGGAAAAGTCGTAGAACAAATGTTGTTGTTTATGATGTAAGTAATCTACTCCTGCGAGGTTGTTGGTGTTTTACAAATAACCCTGTATATCAATTTGTCAATAATAAATTAAAAATTTTTTCGGTGTGGAAAACCATTTGTCGTGTATTATAAATGATTATTTCATTAAAGATTTGGATGAAGATTGTTTATTATCCCCGTCAATTGGTAATGCGCTGGAACCTTGTCACATTAACATCCACGTTGACGTGATCCGCAACCAAAAATGTCAGGGAACAAGAAAATTCTAATAGGTAATCTAATAAGTATATTAATTATTGAATTATTATTTTCAATAAGATTAGGATCTAGGCTAGGTATATAAAAAAATTACAATTGTTTTTCGTTTTTGAGGTTAAAATAATGGCCGCCCGGCGCATTACCAATTGACGGGGATAGTACCATTAGCATCCAAACACTCCAAATAATATAGGACAAGTAAGGATAAATGGACTATATAGACATCCATGCTATATAATATTTTATGATATCGCGGGTGCCGTGCTAATGACCGCTTGTTATAAACGTTTTTAATTGAAACCGTTTAAAGTATTAAATGTATTTTTATTAAAAACAAAAAACATGTCGTTTCAACCGACAAAAACAGCCGGCTAAAGTATTTGTCTTTTTGGATTATTTAAAGTTCACCAGATTGAGTTTTTAAGTTTTAAGATCTTTTTTACTTACTAATGCCTTTTCATTTCCTATGCCCATTTAAAAACAGAGCGGCAGAATCTAGCAAGGTGACAAGTTGTCCCACGACCCTAGTATTGCGCACTAACGATATAATTAACTTGCTATTATAGTCAATACTAGTTTTTTCAACGATAATAGAACGTCAATGCTGTCGTCTGTAAGATAATGGATGTCTTTGGAAATTTCCGGAAAAACAAAGTGTACGGTAGGAAAACTCTGGAAGTAGAACATTGGTACGATAAAACCGAAACTTAGAAGTAACTTTTTGTGAATGTTTACAGATGAAAGATAGTAAATTAGTATCTTTCGCTTAGAAAATGTCAAGAATGTAGGCATTTCAAAGAAAATACTCATACTAAGTAATTTGAATATCTTTTTCATAATAAAAACATATCAAAGCATTTTGCTTCTAATTTTATCATCCGTACCGCTAGAGAGTGGAACTCCTTGCCTGAGTGTTAGGTGGTGCGGGAAGCAGTAGGGGGTTTAGTGGGTAGGGCCTTGGCGAGTCCCACATACCTTCGAGATGCATAAACGCATTCCCCCTACTATAAAAAAAAAAAGGTACAATCAGGGGGCCTTCAAGTGGCGAATGAAAAGGTTACGTCTAGGCAAGCGCGTTTGATCGTAGATCGCATTACCGCTTACCACCAGGCGTGAGGCTGCGTTCAAACGATAACACACGACTCGCCCTCAACCCGAACTCAACTCAAACTCAACCCGAACACAACCCGAACTCAACTCAAACTCAACTCAAACTCAACCCGAACTCACCTCAAACTCACCTGAACATTACACAAGAGCTTATTAATGTGTCATAAGACTCAAAATTGTTAGCGATGTATTTCAAGGTGGGCTGCGGTTGAGGCGAGTTTGAGTTGAGTTCGGGTTGAGGTCGGGTCGTGTGTTATCATTTGAACGTAGCCTGATAGCGGATAGCGGGCAAATGCTTTATGAAAAAAACTAAAATGACGTTTCAGTTATGTTTTATCGTTCAAGATCAGATCTAGAGCACAGTATATACAAAGTGTTAATAAATTAACGCAAAATAAGAAAACTGGTTCTTCGGACCATCAAACTGAACAACTTTTACTACGGGAGCAACTCTGAAATCGCGAAAGAAAATCTGCTGTTTTATACAAAAATTAATAACAAAAATATAAAAATGTACGAAGAAACGGTTTTCTCATTTTGCATTAATTCATTAACACGTTGTATTGTATATATAAGCGCGGTCTAGAGCGAACGTTAATCGAAACTGTAATGAAGTTTTGTTAGTTGCCTATAAATGTTTGTGATCCTGTTTGCTTTAATAAATGACACTAAACACTCAGACCAAATAAAAAAGTAAAGACGGAGTCTTCCGACAATGCGGTGAGGCATGTAAAACAACGCCTTGGCGGTGTACATACACAGTATACGCACACACATGTAAGGAAACTACGCCTTGGCTTTCGTTCGTCATTGGGCGTTCCATAGTGAACCCTTCCGCCCGGCCCCCGCCCGCCCCCTAGTACGCACACATGTACCATCAAAAACCGGCCTCACTTCGTTGTTCGCAACCACTGCGCAACGCTCCATCAAACATCATAAAAAGGAACAAAATAGGAAAACAAGTCATACAGCTGCTCAAATATTTAAAAAGAAAAATAAAATCAATGGTCTTTTTACAGTAGACTCGAATTTATAACAGGTAAATGTATTACTGGAAATATGACGTATTCTTGCTAAGGGATTATAGATGAGGTGAAAATAAATATTTTTGTTATAGGTGTAACTTTTTCTCGAAAAGTTAATAGATTTTGAGTTCATAGAAATTAAGTATTTTTTTACCAAACCTATACGTTTTAATTTTTTAATTTTGATAGAAAACATTCAGAGTGTAGGTATAGTAATTAATAAAAAAATGAAAAAAATACAAGTGTTTTTAAAAAAATCCATAAATGCATTTTATATTTAAATTTTTCCAGATTTTATGGAAATAGCAGCAAATATCTTTAAAAAAAAACCTAGTAACTAAGCGTGCAAATATTTTTAAAACATCTCCATCTATTCAGCTTTCAGTTGAGGTATAAAACTTATTAATAACGGAAATAATAAATGAGAAATAAGACTTAACCAACAGCGATCCCATTTCGTGTGACAAAAATTTTCTACTTCGAGCGCGTCATACTATTACCGTAAATAGTCGTAACCGCTGGAGAAGTAAAAAAATGATAACTATATATTTTATTTTATTTTTCTATAAAAATATTTCCCGAGAGCTTATAAAAATGAATGATTTAATCAAATAGTCATATGTTAGCGCTATCGCACACAGGCAACTTAGTCTCCCAGCAACTGTTTTGTCTCTCACATCAAGTCCACGGGTTTATATGGAAGCGCGCACACGAAGCGACACGGTCGTCTGCAACTTTTCATACAAATCACGTGAGAGACAAAAAAGTTGCGGAGACAAAAGTTGCCCGTGTGCGATAGCGCTTAGAATCTGTCTAAAAAGTCAGCTAACGTGAGAAATTATAAAATTATTCATAAAAACTTATACTGGTAACCCTGTTGGTGCTGTCAAATTCTGATTGCAAATATAGCTTTACTCAATTTTATTTAGATGGGTATTGGTGGAGTGGTTGGGGATTTAGGTGGGTATTAAAATTACCTTTGAAATTTCCCATGTATTTAAACAGACTCTACGGGCGTTATTGAATTTATGAAGTTTAAATGCATTGTTTGCTATCTACTTTTCCTTATGGTCTTAAAGGAACTGCCATTTTCTTCAAGATAGTTATCAAATGTACAAAAACTTTTAAGACATTTTAATGTATCAAGTTTTCAAACATGCAAATAATGCATTGATTTGGAATAGTAGATCCTAACCATTTTAACAGCACTGTTCTAAGCAGATCAACCATCATGTTAGAAGGTCATTTATGTCCTGCAACTAGACGAACATATCCATTTTTGTGAGGGATTACTGGTTTTATAGACGTTATCTAAATTTTTCAT